>JANXHW010000003.1:122148008-123398008 GCA_026170595.1 Plestiodon gilberti rubricaudatus | reverse complement strand
TCTTTACATTGAAAATAGGTTAGAAACCTGTTATGATATATAGATGTACTCTGGGGACTGAAGCTGAGCACAGACCTCAATCCCAGGAAATAGGTTCAAGGTAGACAGAAGGGAGGAAGTCTTCGCTAAGATGCCCACTTCCCAGGTTTATGCCACTACATGACTCCAGATTAAAGGGTGACTGCCCCTAGCAAATCAAGAAGTCTGGTTGCAGATGGTCATATCACTGCCAGCTTGGCATTCCACTCCTTCACTTCCCCCCACTGTTGGGGCACAAACAGGCCCCAATCCAACTATGGGAGCTGCTATCTTAGTGCTAGGCATCCTTCCAGTAAGAGTAACTGTAACAGCGTAGGCAATACATTAAAGTCCAAAAAAACCCACCAATTTAAATTAGGAGGCAGGTCTGTCTTCTAGGCAAATCAGTATAAAACAGTTCACCTTTCAGCCACAAAATACTGTTGTGGCAGAGTAAAGCTTATAAGTATTTCTGTAAAAGAATTATCCACAATGGAATAAAGATTTGAATAACAAATCCTTAAATATTAGGATAGGCCATAAGGATGCTTCTGCATTTGATTTGTCTTGTTAAATTGGCTGAAACGTTTGACCTTTGTGTTAGCATATTTTACTGAGTTCGCTTATGAGTTTGCGGCAGTTTAATCATTCTGTTTTCCAGAAGTGAGTATGATGGTGATTTGCAGTCCCAGCTCTTAAGTAAAGCCAATGAAGAGGATAAAAATTGTAGCAGAGCACTTTCTGTCGTGAGTGCTGTTGTGCGAGCTGCTAAAGACCTCTTACACAGGGCCCTTGCTGTAGATGGTAAGAACATGTTGAAAAAAGTCTTCTGTTCACTACTACAAATATATCTTGAAGGGAAGATGTGTACTGTAAATGCTTGCCCTAAGGATCTTCACTTACCTTGTTATTGTGTGGCTGTGTAGATAATATAAAAGAGAGACCATCAGCACTTTTGAAGGTAACATCTGAATATTTTACCTTATTAAGCCATGGTTTTTATAAATGTGAAATCTCCACTTCCAGTCAGGCACTGCTTCTTTCCCCCAACCTTCTATAAGCAATACGATAGAGAGATGTCGAGACTTGCACACACACACACCCTGCCCCTTATTGCACTGTGTGTAGATGGTAACAATTAGACCAGGGCTGTAACTCTTTTACCTTCTATGTGCAGAGGAAGGAAGGTATACAAGTTCAGCCACCTCCTGATCTCTCAACTGGTAAAAGCTTAAAGGGAGAATTAGGATCTGAATAGACCCTGTTGTCTCCTAAGCTTTCCTCTCTCCAGAGGAAGAATTTCTTAGAATATAGCCCCTTTACAGTGCAGTCCAATACATGTTTACTCAGAAGTAGGTCCCATTGTATTAAATGGGGCTTACTGCCAAGAAAGTGTTTATAGGATTGCTGCGTTAGCCTGACAAGTGGAGAAGAATTGGGTAGGATACTATTTTTAATTTAAAAATAAAAACATATATACTGTATTTCAGAATGAAAATAGCATAAATTTTAAGTGGTTTAACTTCATGAGCCGTATACGTTCCATAAATGGAACTCATGAGGAAATTAATGGGGCTTAAAAACTTTCATACTTACTGTATCATGCCCTTTATGAATAGTTTCATTGTTCTAATATGTCTAATTATTTCAGTGTGTAATTGAATACATATCAAGGGCTTCAATCCTATACAAACGTACCTGGGAGTAAAACTCCATTAAACTCAGTGGGACCTTATTTGTGAGTTGACACACAGGACTGTGCTGTAGGTCTTACTGTGTTTTGTTTTGGTTTATAGCTGAAGACATTCCGGAACTGCTCAGCTCTTCCAGTCTTTTTTCTATGCTGCTTCCTCTTATAATAGCCTACATAGGACCTGTGGCTGCAGCAATTCCCAAGGTACGTTCTTCAAATGCACGATAGGTTCATTGTTTAAGACTAGTATGTTAGGAGATCATTTTGAATTTGTTAGGTCAATGTTTCACAAACTGTGGGTCGGGACCCACTTGTGGGTCACAACCTGATTTCTGGTGGGTCCCACAGAGCCTCCAATGAACAGGGGTGATGGAAAGATCAGATAACTACCGTATTTATTGGCGTATAAGACGCACTTTTTTGTCTACATTTTTACCCAAAATAGTAGGGTGCGTTTTATATGCCAATACTAAAAAATCCCTTTTCCCTCCTTGCCCGTTTTAAAGCATTTTCAGGCTTACCGCGTTTTTCCGGAGCCAGAGAGCTCCCTTATGCTTTCTTCCCTAACTAATCTATCCGATCTACAGCTGTTTGTCGGGTTTAATTTATGCACGTGCATGAGTTGAGCTTCTCAGCAGCCAGCAGAGGGCGCTGTGCTCAGTTCAGTTCAGCTGAGCTGCAGAGGGCCTGCTCTCCTGGATGCTGAATGAATGCAGCATGGGTAAGCTTCTGAACTGGGCCTAGTTGGGGAGGTTTTGGAAACTGCATAGGTGGGGTGGGGTAAGAGTTGAGTCTGGGTTTTTTTTTGTACTTTTATGTTGTTTACTTTGGAAACTGTGCATGGGTGGGGTGGGGTGCGGTGGGGGAAAAGAGTTGAGTCTGGGTTTTTTTTTACTTGGGGTAAATGTTTTTTACTTTGGAAACTGTGCATGGGTGGGTTGGGGGAAAAAGAGTTGAGTCTGGGTTTTTTTTTGTACTTGGGATTTATGTTCTGGTGCATTTTGTTCATGTGTCTTATTGCTGTGTGTTTTAAAAGAGATCCTGGTATTTTTGTGCAATTTATGTAAATTAGCTAATTAAGCAGCCAGGCAGTAAGTGGCCAAGTGGCCCAAAAATGCTTTAAATCTTTTTTTCTTGAAACCCAGGGCCAAAAGGAAGGTGCGTCTTATACGCCGGTGCGTTTTATACGCCGATAAATACGGTAATTGCCTCAAGCCCTGAGGCTATTCAAAAATCAGATATCTGCTAATTGCCCTGCAAGGAGCTGAGCTCCTGCAGTTTGCAAGAAGCTGAGCTCCTGCAGTTTGCAAACTTGTGTAAATATAGGAAGATAAATGTTTGTGTGTCTTGGTTCTGTTTTTTTTTTTTCCAAGTCCGTCAATGACAGGTAGTGGGGGCAGGTGAAGGCTGGTCACATAACTAAGCCCCTCACATAACTAAGCCCCTCAAGCCTTGAGGCTATTCATTAGGGCTGCCTCATTACCAGAAATGGACTGGGTTTTTTTTCCCCGCAAATAAATAAATACATAAATATTACTTGTAAATAAATAATTATTATTTTCTAGATCACCTTTAAAAAAAAATATTCGTAAAGCTAGGTGGGTCCCCATAGAGTGTCATTTTAAAAAGTAGGTCCCGGTGCTAAAAAGTTTGAGAACCGCTGTGTTAGATCATCTCATATTTTATATTTAGAACAGCTGTTCTGGTTTGCTTGTCTTTGTGGCTCACCATGTTTAACTTGTCACCTCCACATGGAAAGACACTCATATACTTCCAATTTAAAACAGCTTCATTTGTTCTGTGGTTGCAATCCAGTGAAGTTCTGCTTTTGATATATGGAAGCTACTAAGATTCCAAAGGAACAGTTGTATTATTGGAAGGTTTCGCACATAGTTGAGACTTGCAGCGTTACTTCAAACATATGCTCTGCCAAAGGGTCAGAGGAGTTAAATAAATAATTGCCTCTAGGATTGCCCTGCAGTTTCCCAGTCATCTTCTCCTTGGCAGGTTTAGCAAGTGCCTGTTGGGTTAAACAGAACTTTGCAACTTCTTTTAACTTGGTTTGTTTGCACTCTGGGACCATACTCTGATGGGAGATTCAGAGAATGAGTGACTGCTCCTAGTGGTCTCTCCTGGCCATTTGAATTTTCAGGTATGGTGGCTGAAACTATCATTTTTCTCCCCCTGTGGTCACCATTTTGAATCTTCTTAGAGCCACCTTCTCTTTTGTTCTGTCATGTCTGTAGCCCAGTTAATGAAATGTCCATGTGTTTTATCACGCTGCAGGTTGCTGTTGAGGTTTTCGGCCTGGTTCAACAGTTGCTTCCATCTGTAGCCATTCTGAATCAGAAATATGCCCCGCCTGCCTTCAACCCTAATCAATCTACAGATAGTACCACAGGAAACCAGCCTGAACAAGGGCTCTCTGCTTGTACTACCTCTAACCACTATGCTGTCATTGAATGTGAACATCCCTACAAACCAGCTTGTGTTACCCACTACAAGGTAGGTGCTACAGACAAGCCTGCATGATGGTGGTCGCACCTCGGTATAGGAGTATGTGATGATGGAGCCTATGCAGATCACTTTAATTTGTTTTGTAAGTTGCTGTGTGAATGGCATATGAATATTTAAACCAAGTAAATAATGTAAAGAACACTTGTCTTAGACTGAATGATATTCTTGGTCCATCTAGCCCAGTATTGTCTATACCAGGGGTTCTCAACCCCTTCCCGGCCGAGTACCACCTCTGGCACCACTCTCCTGCTGCATACCACCGGAAGTGACTGGTGATGACATCATCGCCAGTTACTTCGGGATTTTCAGAGGCCAGAAAACACAGGTAGGAGGCCCCGGCTGGGTGGGAGGGCTCTTCTCAGCATTCCCAAGAGTCTCGGCCAAAGGCAAGAGCCTTTCAGGAGCGAAAACGCCATGTTGGAGTGGGGTTCTGGTTGTCCAGCGGTCCCTGTACCACCAGCAGTTGGCCGAAGCACCACTGGTGGTACTAGTACCACTGGTTGGTTGAGAACCCCTGGTCTATACTGACTGGCATTAGCTCTCCAGAGTTTCAGGCAGTGGTCTTTGCATACCTTACTTGGAGATGCCTAGGACCTTCTGCATGCAAAGCATGTGTCCTTCTGCTAAGCTGTGGCCTCTCCTACAGGATTCAAAACTTGGGAGGATACAGAGACCACCTGTTCCCTCATTAAGGAATAGGGAAGGCCAGTCATTGCTGCCCACTTCCTCATTGAGGAGGAAGAAGAAAGCACAAGCCAAAGGTTCACACCTGCTAGTTATAGCAAGAAACCATGATTTACTGTTATATCTGTGCCAGACTTCTCTGATTTAGAAGACAAAGAAGTGTTGGTGTCTTATTATTATTATTATTAACAGTATTTATATACCGCTTTTCAACAAAAAGTTCACAAAGCGGTTTACAGACAAAATCAAATGATTAAATGGCTCTTTATGTAGCCTTTGAAGACCACTGCCAAATTATAACAAGGTCCCACATTTAAATACTGAGAGCCATTTCATGACCGAAAGCCTACCATGTGAGGAGGGTTTAAATTTGGTTTTTCTTCCTTTACTATGTGCTTTGCTTGTCTGTCACTCTCACAGAGCATTGTTTATACATACCCTTTTTCCCAAACATTTCACTGAATTGTGCAGTTGTGCAAAACTATTGCAGATTGTTTGCCAGTTTTTCTGTACACCATCAAGCATAGGAGGGGAGAGAACACAGTTCAAATGAGACTGGGGGGAAAGGCAGGCTATAAGCATTTTAATAAAAAAAAATGGGCTTGCTTAGTATCAGTCTTAAAAATGGGTTTACTTAGTATCTCTTAATTTTAAATGAAACAAAATCCATTGGGAGCAAAACAAAGTATAGCCCTCCTTATACCAATCATGCTAGCCAAATTTGGGCTTAATGTGGATGTCTGCACACATTTTTGCACTATTTTAAGGTTTAACACAAACATATATTCTTGTTAAAGTAAAGCTTCAAAGTAATGAAGCTTAATAGTATGGTCAGATGCTGTCAGTAATGAACACCACCTGTTGGTTCCTTTTAGATACTGTAGCACAGTGCAGGTAAAATAAGCTTCTATGTAGTGCAGCCGCAGAGAGAGAGAGGTGGTGGTGGGGTTAAGAAAAATGAAAAAGAAATTCATCATTTTTCAACTTATGTTCAGGTGACTTTCCCAGAATGTGTCAGGTGGATGACGATAGAATTTGATGCTCAATGTGGAACTGCCCAATCAGAGGATGTTTTGCGTTTGCTCATTCCTGCCCGAATTGTCCAGATGTCGGGGTTTGGACCAAAGCAGACTTCTGTTCATGAAAACCTTAATTCGTGGATAGAATTGAAGAAATTTTCAGGTTCATCTGGATGGCCTACTATGGTCTTAGTACTGCCAGGTAAACTATGTTTAAAAATTGAGTGTGTAGTGGTTGGTCAAGATTGAACTACAAAGGTAGTAGTTTCTGGGCCCAATTCAAGGTGCTGGTTTTGACCTTTAAAACCCTATATGGCTTGTGACCAGGATGCTTGAAAAACTGCCTTCTCTCTTACAAACTGACTGGTCCCCTAAGGTCAGCAGATGGGGCCCTGCTGTGTGTGCCACATCTGGCAGGGGCCAGATTGATGACAGCAAGGAGCAGGGTCTTCACTATGGCAGTGCCTTTATTATGGAACTTTCTCCCCATGGGATTAAGAACTTCCCCCTCCCTGTTAGTCTTCCGGTAAGGGCTGAAGACTTTCCTTTTCGGTCTGGCCTTCCTTTTCTTAATTGGTTCCTTTGGAGTTTGTGGTTTGTTTAGTTTTAATTTTTTTAATAGTACTAGTCTTTTATCATTTTTATGATTATTGCACATTATATTTCATTCTTATATTGGCCTTTTACTGTTCTCCCCCCCTACATTGTACACCACTTTTAGCTCTTTGTTTATTCAGAGGAAGAGGGACATAGTGTCCTATTATGACTAAGTGGTTCAGTAAACATGAGTATGAAATCATGTGGGGGTAACTACATTCGTATAGTGAAAAATTGGGTGTTGCGGTGTGAGTATATTCATTAGGCCAGAGCCACATGCCATGGAGAAGTCTCATAAGAATACTTGGTTTTCTGTGATAGAAGCTTCTGTGATAAATAGATAATTATCTAAGTAGATAATTAGAAAATAGCATGGTGGGTAATAGGTTTTGTGTGCTATTTACATACATGGTTTAGTGCATTTATTTGTAGGGTGAGTTGTGTATTTTTTTACTCTTTCTACTTTGCTAAATCTGTTGTTTCATCCTAGGTAATGAAGCACTCTTTTCACTAGAAACCGCATCAGACTATGTCAAAGATGAGAAGGCTACTTTCTATGGGTTCAAATGTTTTGCAGTTGGCTATGAATTTTGCCCAGGTCCTGATGAGGTGAGATTATTTTAAGTATTGCAATCTCTTGAAGGGCTACTTACCTACTTGAAACTTAAGGGACAGATTCAATCTTCGTTTTAACCTCTTGGTTGCATTGCTGCTTGATTTAAACGGATTAAAAATATGAAGGTTGATTTGCTTTCAGATAGGGAAGTCAACCCCCAAAAGCCAAGTACAAATTTGTTGGTTGTATTTCTTTTAAGGGTATCATTCAGCTTGAAAAAGAGCTGGCCAATCTAGGAGGAGCATGTGCAGCAGCTTTGATGAAAAAAGACCTGGCGCTTCCCATTGGTATGTCTCTCTCAAAGTGTATAGTTTATTGAATATATATGTTGGGGATAGGATACAGTGTTAATGTTCATGATCACAATCCAGATAACGTTTTAGGGATACGCAAGGCCTTAGGCATGCCCAGCAGGATTTCTTTATTTTTTTTGAAGAGCAGCTCCAGATGTTGCAAAGTACTTTTGAGTCTCTCTCAGGCTTCAGTAGCAATTTGCTGTGGACTTGCTGTTTTGATGAGGTGAAGCCAAAACTCCTGCTTGGCATGTGAAGCAGCTAGTCATGTATTTCTCTGGATTGAAGCCCGTAGGTGTGTATATATAGTCTTTCAATCACTTCAAGGTGGCCTAAGCAGGGTTGAGAACTCGAGTCGTGGAGCTCGTTCTCAAGTCCGACTTAAGTCGCTGCTGCAACTTGACTCGGACTCGACTCGGGTCCCACAAGCGACTGACTCAGACTCAACTCGCGACTTGGCCTCTTTTCGGCTGAGTCACGATTTGAGTAGCCAGGGGGCATAGGGAGTTTAAGAGAGGATTTAAAAAATCTTGTTTTTACCCTTGAGCGCCTTCGCGCACCAAACCACTATGTGTTCTTGCTTTTACAAAGCGAAATTGCACTCCAGGAGGCACTTCCTGGTTGCACGATTCCCCCTCCCTTCCCCTAAGGTCACCCCAGAATGCATTGCTGCGCAATGCATTCTAGCATGAGTCTGTGGGAAGAGGAAGTCACGCAACCAGGAAGTGCCTCCTCCTGGAGTGCGAAATCGCTTTGTAAAAGCAAGAAAACGCAGCTGTTTGGTGCGCGAAGGCGCCCAAAGGTAAAAACAAGATTTGTTTTTAATTGACTCGAGACTTAGACTCAAGTCTCGGATCCAAAGACTTAAACACACCACTGGTCTAAACTGAATTTTCTTAATTGCAACATAGAAGTGTACAAGATTTTTCTGAAGATATTATCTTGCTAACTGATTGCTTATTAAGTGTTTACCCTTTTTGTACCTTGACCTAGCAGGACTGAGAAAATGACTAACGTTTAATTTTTGAGGAGTCTTGTCTCTGTAGTTTCTTTTGGAATTAGTGTTTTTGCTTCCTGCTTTGTGATTGATTGATTGATTCAACTTTTATTGGCATAAAAGAAACAAAATACAAAGGACGAAAAGCACCCGAAGGCATATAAATATGAAATACCATAGTCATATGCAGAACATCACACCCCAATCAACTCCCCCCTAGCAAGGATTTTTTTCCCAAACAACCAAAGAAATTTTGCTACCTGGCTAATAATCTCAGGGGCCCCCTCATTTAATAGGTAGACCAATTTCTCTGCATCTACACGTCCGGATATATGAATCAGAATGGGACCTAAATACATACATTGTGAGGAGTTTTGTAGAGGGCAGTAGGAAAAAAAGTATGAGTTAAGGACTCAATAGATCTCCCATCACAGGGGCAAGTACGCTTCTGCTTTGTGGATTTTAATCAGAAGGACCAGCATGTCATCTCAATAACTTTGGGTTCAGTTTCTGTTTCCTAGGGAGAAGGAGCTCTGTGACAATTAGAAATGAGATTCATGCAACAGCCAGTTATTTAGTTCAGCTTATGTGAGTAGCATAAGGAAAAACTCAACAACCTTTTTCATTTTGATCTCATGGTACTACGTACTGTTTGTAAACAGGCAATGAATTTGAAGAAGATCTTGAGATACTCGAAGAAGCTGCTCTGCAGGTAGGCATTGACTGCTGCCTTTCAAGATCAACATTCTGAGGTGCTTTGTTAAGCAACAGAAAACTGTTGGAAGACTTAGTTTCATTTGCTTTTATTTTTATTTATTTTTTGCTGTTTTTATCATGGTGGTTAGCCACCTTGAATTGTAAAGGCAGGGTACAAATAAAATATTAGTGTTAGCTTTGATAGAACCTGGAAGTTTGAAGCAAGGAAATTAGCATAACCGACAAAGACACAGACGTTTGTTTTTTTCTTATGCATATAAACAGCCGATATAATGCCTGAAGCAGGAATGTCGCTGTCTGTATACCCTGCATGCAAAATGACCAATTAAATCAGGGTGATGCTGCGGCCTCGGGGGGGCGACGCGTGCCACACCCTAGCAATGCCACTGGTTTGGACTGCACTTGATAAAGGTATAAATAAGAATCTGTCCTTTGGGCACCACCCAGTGTTCTCCGTTTACCAGAGAGAAACCTTTTTTGATCATTTTTTTTAATAACTGATGTTCTCAGCCAGAGTAAGCTTTTTCCACTCATGAAATATCGTGACTTCTTGAGCCATTCATACATAAGGTGCTCTGTAGTATACAGCTGTTAAATCATCCTGAAATAAAATGATCCCTTCAAAAGTGGTGGCTCATTATTTCTTGAAGGAAATACTCCAGTTATGCTTAATTTGTGTTGAAGAATGGTACCATTTTTCCTCGCCAGCTCTTTGAGATGTAGCCTCTAAGGAGTTAAATTTTGTTTTTAGATATTGCCTCCTTTTATAATTTTTTTTCGTTGGTTTTAGTTTTGAAATTATAATGTTCCATAATGCAGCTAATTGTTTTTTGAAAATATTGTGATGCGCTTTAGGGCATTTTGGTAAGGGTCGGGCATCTATTTTAAAAATAAAATGAATAATATAAATTGAATTTATTACCAAAGATTACCAGGTTTTTAGAAGGCAATAAATGTATTTAGATGCTAAATGCTGATATTTTCTCATCCCTGACCAGGTTTGTAAATCTCACTCAGGCATCCTGGGGAAAGGCTTAGCATTGTCTCATTCACCAACTATCTTGGAGGCACTTGAAGGAAACCTCCCTCTGCAAGTTCAAAGCAATGAGCAGTCATTTTTGGAGGATTTCATTTCCTGTGTACCAGGATCAAGTGGTGGGCGACTTGCAAGGTATTTTAATTCCTCAAATATGTCCATGGCTTTTGTTATGCATCTTTCATCTTGAGTAGATCATTTTTAAGGGTCTTGAACCAATTTTATCCTTCCTCTTTAGGTGGCTTCAACCAGATTCGTATGCAGATCCCCAGAAAACGTCCTTGATTCTGAATAAAGATGACATCCGATGTGGTTGGCCAACCATTATTACTGTGCAGACAAAAGACCAGTATGGTGAAGTTGTTCATGTGCCTAATATGAAGGTAAAGGTTCATGAAATAAAAAGTCACTTTTTTATATTTCTCAGAGCCCAGCTTTTCCAGCACTGATGTGGTCGTGCCAACCTTTGCTGCATCCTGCGGTGGGAAGGGGGAGTCACGGAGGCCTCCTCAAGGTAAGGGGACATTTGTTCCCTTACCTCACTACTGCATTGCAGCTGCATTGGTGCTGGAAAGTTGGATAGAATTGGGCCCTCAATGTCTTAATACAGCTTATTAGATGGGGTGGTCCAGCCATGAGACCACCTAAAATGTTCATGTGGAGCAGCAGGATTGGAGGGGCTGCGAACAGATGAGCCTGTTTCTCCACTGGCCACTCTGATCCACTTCCAACTTACTTGGAAGTAAGGCCGTTTGGAGCCTGCCCACCCACACCCCTTCCATGTACAGTACTTACAAAGATCGCTGCATGGAACCTCCCTGCTTTTGTTAAGTTAGTCAAAATTGATTTCTTGTTAGTTTCTTTTGATTAGCTAAAAGACATTGAGCAAAACATATGGCTAGATTTCCAAAATAAGTCTGAATTATTGTTTTTTATTTAGTTAGTGTTAGCTATTTTTGCTTTCTTTATTTTACTCTCGCTGCTCTTACTGTAATTTGGCAGGTGGAAGTCAAGGCAATTCCTGTTTCTCAGAAAAAAACTTCTTTGCAGCAAGAACAGGCAAAAAAACTCCAACGTATACCAGGTAGTCCTGCAAGTGCTGCTGCTTCTAGCAGTGACATGACCTTTGGAGGACTTCCTTCTCCAAAATTGGATGCTTCGTATGAGCCAATGATAGTGAAGGAAGCTCGCTATATTGCTATTACAATGATGAAGGTAATTTGCTGTTACTTAAATTGAAGCTTAATCCCCCCAAAAACAGAGGTGCCCCGGTCAAAAAACCTGCTGATCCCCAGTCAAAAAACCATCTGATCTGTATTTGGCAGGGTAGTTCTCTCCTTGAAGACACAGGATCACAGTTTGGTAGTGCTCCTGGATCTGGTCTTGACCTTGGATATCCAAGTAGTATCCATGGCCAGGAGTGCGTTTTCCCAAGTTCAGTTGGTGAACCAGCTCTGCCCATCTCTGGAGAAGCCAAACTACAGCTATGGTGACATCTTAGGGGGATATCTTGTACCTGGACTACTGCAGTATATACACAGAGCTCCCTCTGAAACGTGTTTGGACACTGCACCTGGTCCAAAATGCTGATGTCAGGCTGCTGAAAGGATGAAGCATTATCGGCATGCCAACTCCATAGACTCCCAGGCCATTTCTGGTCACAATTCAGAGTGCTGGTTTTGACCCTTAAAATCTTAAATGGTTTGGGACTAGGGTATCTGAAGTTTCACCATCTCCCATATGAACTTGCCCAAGTATTAAGACCAGAGAGACTCTTCTCAGCATCCTGTCAGCATTTGATATGTGTCTGAATTGGGATATGGGTGAGAGCCTCCTGTGTGGCCACATTCAGACACCTTTATCCCTCTCTGGTGAGTTTTTGTCCCCAGATGAAGACCAGACAAGCTTTTAATGTGCTGTGTGATTGCTCTTTTTTTACCCTTATACTGCTAAAAATGAGAATATTGGCTCCCCCCCCCCCCTAAACCGGTGTTCTTTTTATACTACTGTAATGGGTTTTTCTCTGTAGTTTTTATTACTACTGTTTTAGTTTCTCTTTTACAGTTTTGTTTTACTGTTCTTATGTGATGGTATTGTAATTTATCTCATGAGGTGCTTGAGATTTTAATATAAAATGGAAAGATGGGATATAAATATTTGTAACAGGGTCATGCATGTATTTAAATTGGAGAGTGAAGGGATGGTTAGAGCTTCAAGACTAACCAGAGAGGAGCAAATCTTATGTCACCATTCTCTTCTTTAATCTTGGTATATATTTCGGTATAAGGGTTCTTTATAGAGAATTCCTTGGATGCAAAAGGTAACATTATAGAGTCTGTCATGTGAAATCTTTTATTCAAGCTTAGCTCATTTAATGACTGGAAGTTACTCTAGTAGCCCGGTTGAAAGGACAAAAACTTGAAGTGAGTTTATGTGGTAGTACGTCCTCCTTTCAAAATTATTTCTGAGGGCCCAATCCTATCAGGCCACTGTACCGTTTCAGTGGTGCAGCAGCCTTTCTGTCGTTGAGTTATTGCGTGCAGCCAGACCACCACCAGGAGCAGCGGTGCAACAACCCAGAAAGATGCCTGGGTGCTAGTAAGTTGACATGGGGGCCACATATGGGTGGATGGAATGGGGCAGGGAGTGGTGTGTGTTGAGGGCATGAAGGGGCAGTTATTAGCGGAAGCAGCTCCACTGATATCCTATCCCTTCCTGGCCTCAATCCACCTCCCCAGATCTACTTAGAGTTGCGCCAGCAAAAGAACTGACTCAGGTTCAAGTAGACGTAGCGGAAAATTGGAGGTTTCCCCGAGTTAAGGGAATAAATGTTCCCTTACCTCATGGAGGCCCCTGGAACTGCTTCCCCTGCAGGATACAATGCACACTCTGTTGGTGCTGCTGTATAATGGGGGGGGGGGGAGTGAGGTAGGATTGGGCTGTAAGTGAACCAGTGTTTATCAATATTTTCAGCTGATAGACCAAGGAAAAGGCATCTATCACTTCATTCCAGGGATGTGGATCAAGTCTCTGGGTCCAACTCTCAAGTCAAGTCCCAAGTCTTTGCCCCCGAGTTGCGAGTTCCTATCTATTTAATGGGAAAAACGGGTTTAAACCTGCATAAAATTAAACTTGTCATAAAGGACTCCAAGTCTCGAGTCGAGTCTTTCGAGTCTTTTACAATCACCAAGTCAGGTCCGAGTCAAGTCATTGACGCGACTTGAGTCCGACTCGAGTCCGAGTCAATAGAGTCAAGTCTACATCACTGCTTCATTCCATAGTTGTTGGTCCTCTTATACAGTATAGAGTTCAGATAGAGAACATGTTGAATAAAGACAGTAGTTGTCCAATGAATTCCTTCCCTATCTAGAATATTCCTTCATCCGGGATCAGCAACTTCATAGTTTCAGATTGTCTCCCTTGTACTTTGGAGCAGAAGATATGCCTGTCAGATGCAATTTGATATGCTTTTTGCTTTTTATAGGTGTATGAAAATTATTCATTTGAAGAGTTGCGCTTTGCTTCACCAACGCCTAAGAGGTAATAATTCTGTATAAAATTTTAAATTACTTTGTCTGTATGATATATTGGCACTTTAAGGATTGATTTTTGCATGTGCTTTTGACATTTCATTGTAGAAGTATAGTTACATTCTTATCAAAGAATTCAGATTTCAGTGCTTCAGAAAGCACTTTATCTAGAGAAACTAAAGTTAGACTTTACTTCCTTTAAACTTGAGAAAGAATTGTATGTTTCATAGTCCGGTGGCTAGTTCATCATCTAAATTGGCTTTTGCATTTTTTACATACAAGGTTCTTGCAGTATATAGCAAGACTCACTGTTTACATTCTTGTAGGCTATCAGTGGTTCTTGTTTAAATGACTGCATTTTGTCAAAAGGAAGACCAGGATCAAGTTGCTCTAAGCTTCCTCAAGAGCTGCTGTTCTCCCAGTAGGCTTTTTAAACGGTGCCCTTTGCCATATCAAGCTATTTTTGCCATATCAAGCTATTTTTGCAACTCTCTTCAATTTAAGAAGTGAGTTGCCATGAAGCATCGTAGGAAGGTGAGAGCTGCTGTTCAAGTAAAAAAAAATCTAAAGCAGTCTTGGGTGCATGGAAGTAGTTTTGCAATTCTTGGGATGCTAGTTGAAATTGGAAAGAGCTAGTACAGATGTATGAGGCAGAAAAAGATAGGAATGCACAGTGCATTGAAAGGTTTGGGCAGAGGAGTTTGTATTGTCTTGCTTGGATTTTCAGCTTCGTATTTAATCATATAGCACTGGATTTTCTGAGTATTACCTGAAAACATGAATAAAGAAATGCTTGGTAGTGTGTTATAATTTATCTTTTTTCCTAGACCAAGTGAGAACATGTTGATAAGAGTCAACAACGATGGTACTTACTGTGCTAACTGGACTCCAGGAGCAGTTGGTCTCTACACCATTCATGTTACGATTGATGGCATTGAAATAGGTATATAAAAGTCCTCATCTTTGTACAATCTCAGAGTTGTTTTAGTATCCATAGCAGTGTGCCAAAACTTGAATAGATAACTTTTATTAAGATTCATAATGAAGATTAGAAAACAAAGACAATTCTTTCAAAAACTACTTTCAAAAAATACTTGAAAATCAAAACAAAAACTAAAACAAAAGAAATCTGGCAGAACAAATAAGTGGGAAAGTGTCAGGTTGGCAATGGATTGGTTTCAGAGAAACATATAAGCAGAAGTTAAGCCAGGAGGCTTTCTGGCCCCCTTCTTCCCCAAATGCTATTTCTGAGGCTCAGGTGAACCTTGGGAAGAGGTTGGTATGTGGGACCTGCTTTGGGAAAGGTGAATATGTAGAAATCGGGAGGAGGTCCGTTGCACAAATAGAGCTCCTATTCCTTGCATGAGTGGAATCCATGCACATTTGAGAGCAAATAGTGAACATGGCATTTTCTTAGGGGGAGAGCAAATTTGTGTTTTGCAAGTTCTTTACACAATGTTCTTCCATATGTATCACATTCTTCCTGACATTGATCTCTAGAATTCATGTTCTAGAACAGCGGTTCTCAAAGTGGTGGGTTGCGACCCACCACTAGTATCGAATGCTGTCCCCTGCCACCTTAAGTGGCGGGGACAGCATGGTGGCGTCGACTATCCCTGGGATTGCCGCTGCCGCTGTCCCCGCCCCCCGCAATTAAGTACTTATAGTTTTCTCTGCCTCACGGGGAGAACACTTTGAGAAACACTGGCTTAGAAAATACTGTAGGTCCAATTTTGAAAATATTAGTTTTCCCCCCTTAATTTTATGTTAAGAAAATGCCATGTTTTGTGTTGTTTTCCTCCCAACAAAGGGTTTTTGCAGGTTACCTTAGCTTATTGATATTTATGCCAGACAGCACTTTAACGAGCTAGAATTTTACAGTATAATATTGCATTGCAAATAACAGAAATGTAACCAGCCTTTTGAATGAACTCACTTTCAAGAAATCATCTGGATTTCTTATTTACACTGTGTACACTGTGAGCGAACTCAGGAAGATAGTGGAGGACAGGAAGGCCTGGCGGGATATGTTTCATGGGATCACGAAGGGTCGGACACGACTTAACGACTGAACAACAACTCTTAATTTACATCTCTTAATTTACAGATGCTGGACTGGAAGTAAAAGTAAAAGATCCTCCAAAAGGAATGATACCACCAGGAACTCAGTTGGTAAAACCAAAAGCAGAACCCATGCCCAATAAGGTACAAGAACTAAAGTTTTCCATTTGGGATTGAAATGGCATTGGTGTATGTAAACATACAAGCTTTATTAGTTAATATTACTACTTTGAGATAGGAGCCATAGCTCAGTTGTAAAGCACAGGTCTCGTCCCTGACATCTCTTAAGTTTTAAAAAAATATATCTCAGGTAGCGGAACTGGGAAAGATTTCTTCCAGTCAGACAATATAATACACAACGAGATGAATCAGTAGTTTGACTAAGGCAGCTTTACATGCTTACGTACTGAAGGAAAACTGCTGAACAATTTAAAGAGAGAGAATTATTTACCTTACTGGCGACCTCCACTAGGTATATTTGAGTACACAAAATTTTGAATGTTGTACGACATTATTTACACAGCCTTTATTAATACAAACTGTGACCATTTGTGAGGGGCAGGGAAGGGCTCACTTCCCATTTTTTAACCCATTTGCATGCATAGTCGGTCATTATTTTTTTGCTACTAGTGATTACTTCTTTGTAATATACTGTACCTCTAAGTATCTCTGTTCCATAGCACAGTGATTGAGACCTGCTGCAGATGCCTCCATTTCAGACACATGCTTCCAGTTCTTCAGAGGGTTACATATGCATTCATCTGTTACATATGCACACATCCGAAGTGTGATAGGATTATGTGGATCCATAGCAGAGCACACAATTTAACCTATGACCTAGATACAAAATAAGTATTGCCGTTCCTTCTTAGTTATATACTAAGAAATATTATTTACTACAATCAGGTTTATTGAACACTGCATCAGTTAAAAGAAGTTTTCCACACAGAGGAATAATATACTGTACTTAAGTTGTCTTGATATTTGATACTCAAATATTTTGGCCATCTAATGCGAAGAGAGGACTCTCTGGAGAAGACTCTGATGCTGGGAAAGATTGAAGGCAAAAGGAGAAGGGGAAGGCAAAGGATGAGCTGGTTAGACAGCATCACCAATGCAACGAACATGAAAATGAGCGAACTCAGGAAGATAGTGGAGGACAGGAAGGCCTGGCGGGATATGGTTCATGGGATCACGAAGGGTCGGACACGACTTAACGACTGAACACAACAACAACAAGTTGTCTGAACCAAATGTAGTTCTCTGTTAAGCCTACATGGGTGTCCATTTCTTATGGATCAGAGTATATGTGGCTCAGCTGCTCTTTACTGACATTTCCCACTGGCAGAATATCCTAGATGAGCATTTGTCCAGCTTGAAGTGGTCTGAACTTGCTCTCTGGACTATTGTCTTACATTTATGGATCAGTCTGAAGTTAACTCTTACTTGCACCCTGCATTTCTACCAAGGAGACTGAGGGCCCAATCCTATCCAACTTTCCAGCACCAATGCAGCCGCCGTGCAGCCCCGAGGCAAGGGAACAAACATTCCCCTACCTTGAGGAAGCTTCCGTGACTGCCCCCCCCAACCGCAAGTTGCAGTGCACGCCCCGTTGGCACGGCTGCATCAGTGCTGGAAAGTTGGATAGAATTGGGCCCTGAGAGAGACTTTGATTTCTAACACAAAACCTACTGCTTCTTGGTATGGAATTGTCTTATAATAAACTAAAACATATTTCACAAATTAGAAATATTAAATTAGAAACGTCTTTTTATTTCTTTGGCTGCAACTTCATGACTTGGATCCTAAAATGGAACTGTCTCCCCCACTTCTTCCCCCCCCCCGGGCATGTCCTGAAAAACTGCTTGTGAGGTTAGGAACCTTACAAAATAGTGTGGAATGTGTTGCAGGTGGCTGCATCTATAGGGAAACATCAAGAACACACTCTCATACATGAAGGGAAGGGCTTTCTGTTCACATAGAGCTTCATTGGATCCCAGCCCGTGGCCTTTGTGTATGTTAGGCCAAACATGTGTGCGCTGACCTAGGGATCAGCTCTGTTCTACTTATCTCGCTCTGTGTTGATACATTTGTGTTTCAGCCAAGCTAGTGAGGGAATGCATAATGATTTGAGAAAAGAAGGGTGGTTAGAGATTACAAGCTTTTAGAAGTATAACTGAGTAATCATTTAGATCTAAAGCATCTACTCTTCATAGAGTTCCTGGTGCCCAGTAATTCAGCAGATAGCACAGCTACTAATTTACAGGGCCTACGGTTGGATGGATGGACTCAGTCATAGTGGAGTACCACCAACATCTAATCCAGTTTACTATGGCCCCTGTTTATGTAGTATATAAACAATGGATACCTCATTTAGGTTGAGGTGAGCTTATTTTTCTGTATGGCTTCTAAAAATAGGTTAGAAACTTTTTCTATCATGGAAAATTTAACAGCAGACTATAGCTGTTAGCAGGCTTTCACTTGAGTGCTGTAGAATTTCATAATCTGAAGCTATATCTTTATACTCCCTTTTTAAAGACTCTTTTCCAGGTTTCTTTGCCTTACTGTCTCTTTGCTTCTCTTAGGTTCGCAAATTTGTGGCCAAGGACAGTGCAGGGCTGCGTATCCGTAGTCACCCTTCCCTTCAGAGTGAGCAGATAGGCATAGTAAAAGTCAATGGATCCATTACTTTTATTGATGAGGTAACTTGCAAGAAATATATATATATAAAATTGTCAGTAATGTCTGCAGGCCAGAATCCAAAGACCCACCCAACTACTCTTAACAAGGCCAGTAAGTTTTGCACTTGCGCTTCTGGAAACAGCAGCTATATGACAAATGTCTTTGAAATTGTTTGGAGTCTGAAAAAAGTCTGAAATCCCATAGGGTGCATGCATGCCATTGGATATGCCTACTGTAGTTCTTTGGATCTTGGCCACGTTATTTAGGTAGGTGGGCATACATGGCATCAGGCTGTATTATTAACCAGCCATTTTGCTTTCTGTGTTGCTTTAAACCCATGCTACAGACTGCGAGATTGCTTTTTGAAGAAATTGAGGTAGAGATTTCTCATTGTGTTGACATTTTTTGTAAAAAAAAATATCCTGGTTATTAAAACATGAAATAAAACTAAAATAAATCATTTCAAGTGATTAAGTTTCGGGGGGGGGGAGCTACAGGACATCTGAATGTTTCTATTTTATGTAACGAGAACATTTTAAAGTAAAAATTCAACTTTGGCTGAAAAAAAGGGGGAATAGTGACAATTCAGTTTATTATGAGCATGGCCTAGGCTTGATTTTTAGTGCATCTTTTAATCTTTATATATTTTCTGTCATCCTTTCACATCATATTTCGAGCCATTTTTATAATCCAACAGTCTAATCCTAAAATGCATTATGCTAAGAAATTACCAGTACACTCTCTCAGTACTGGTGAACCAACTACTGTGTCTCACATCACACTATATTTCGGGTCAGGGTTTTGACACGCTTCATCTTACTGCACCCACAACCTTCATCTGCTTAAATATCATGAGCCTGATAAATCTTTGGTTAACTAGCTTAAATTTTGAACTTTCATGTTGTGTTATGCCTGATCTGCAATCTTATTCTTTGTTGCCTGAGTAGCCTGTCTTGGATGTGTTTCTTCCTCGTAGATCCACAATGATGATGGTGTATGGCTGCGGTTGAACGATGAAACAATAAGGAAATATGTTCCTAATATGAATGGTTACACTGAAGCGTGGTGTCTTTCTTTTAACCAGCATCTTGGGAAGAGCCTTCTGGTCCCTGTTGATGTAAGTAAAACGTACTTTAGACCAATATTACAGTGCATTCTGTCATTGCAAGCATTTTTAAAGGTTTTCCATCATCTATTCATTCCATCCATGTGGGTAATAATTCCCATTAAGCAGCTTTAGAACTCGTTACAGTAATGAAGTGTAGAAATAACAAAGGGTCTTGAAGATAATTTATTTTCTCTAAATATGGCAACTGGCTAAGCTGGAACCCTGTCTCTAATGTAAAGTGGGCAACTGTTCAGATTATATCATTTGTATTTGACTCATATATAAAATAATATTCAGTACTGCCTTTTGTAGTTTTAGAAGACTGGTTCATATTACATAATGGTATGCTGTTGATGGAGATATGTATTACTTTCTCCTTTGAGGTACTGTGCTGATGAAGGTGTTTTGTAATGTATTTTTTGATGAAGCACTCTAGTTGATATTTAGTGACTTAAGGCAAAGCCATCACCACGAAAACGTGTCTAGGTACATTGGTAAGGGTTTCTTTTTAAAGCAATTGTTAAGAATACAACATTAAATTATTGGTAAGTGGAAGCTTGTATAGACATAGTGTCCTGTCCCTTAACCGTGGCATATTGACATACTCCAAACCTTGGTTTCAAGTCTTCATTGAGATAGAATCCTGGCTAGTGTTAAATGTCATTAACCCTGGTTTCAACCATTACCATGGTTAAGGGTACTAAAGCAGAGATGGGGTGAATTTGCACTTGAGAGGGGCAGGGATTGTGTGACCAGTGGATGTATGGAGAGGAGGTTTGGTTACATTGAAATTAGTGAGATATGTGTTGGCCATGCTATTGAGAACTTAACTGGTATATGGGAATTCTGCAGTGTTAACTAAGAGAGTTTTTGTTATGCCTGCTATTAATAGTGATGATATATCCATAAAGAGTTAAGAATAGGGCAAGATATGTTTTCAAATTGAGCAGGAGCACCTCCATTGATGTGGAAGCAGAAGTTGCCCTCTGCAACTTCTTGCAACACCTTTTTAAAAAGGAGAATGTTAGAAAATAGTCAGCCCTAACTCGAGTGCTATCTAAAAAGCCAGAAAAAAATGTAGTGACTTGAAGGAAATTGTGAAATTCTAACTTAGTCAGCATCGATACTATAAAAAATTATAAATAGTTTTGTGTAAACTGAGCAGTTGGAAAATGATGTGTACTAAACAGCTTGGTGTCTATTTTTTGTTAGATACAATTATGAAAGGCACTTTGACACAAATGGCAAAACTCTGCAGTTGACAAGTTTTAATTCAAACATTGGTTTCCTGGCACAAAGCATTTTGTTCAATCTTTGTCGAGAATGTCTGGGGCTAGACTTGGGAGCCTTCAGGGTATGTGATCAGCTCAGGGGCATAACAAGGGTGGAGCCTGAGGGGCAGCTGCCCTGGGCACAACTCCAGAGGAGGGCACAATGCTCGGGCTCCACCACCACCTAATGATTCAGCTGCCCTAGCGTTTGGCTCGGAGCTCTCTGTGCCAAATGCGAAGGCAGCTTGAATCCTCCTGCTACTGCATGCCACCCCTTCTCCTCATGATCGTGAGGAGGGGCGAAGCATGGAGGCAGCAGGCAATCGACTGCCCTCGTGTTGACTCGCACTGTGAACCGAACGTGAGGGCAGCTGAAGGCGCCTGTCTCTGTGCACCGCCCCTTCTCCTCATGATCATGAGGAGGAGGGACGGAGCGAGGAGGTAGCAGGCAATCGGCTGCCCTTGTGTTCGGCTCATGGCTCCTCATGAACGTGAGAAGAAGGGGCGGAGCATGGAGACAGCAGGCAATCGGGTGCCCTCATGTTCGGCTCGTGCTGCAAGCCGAACACAAGGGCAGCCGAAGGCTCCGAACCCAGAAGTTAGGTAATGTCACAACGTCGCCACCAGAGGCACTGCATACTTCTTGCCCTGGGCACGGGTTAGGCATGCCCTGTGTGGTGAGTCAACTAAGGTTGCAAGGCAGAAGATTCGCTGGCTAATATGTCAAGAAAATGTACACACACTTTATAGTGTCAAAATTATTATGCTATATGTATATAGTTTTATTATGCTATATGTATATAGTTTTAAAATTAACGGGATTAAAAGAAAAATGTTTTAAAGACAACATTAAAAAACACTGCTTAAAACAACAATAAAAATAACACTACATTTCATCCACATCCATGGGCCTCCTCAGGTGTTAGAGCAACAGTAAGCTGCCAAGATGTTAACTGCCAAAACGGCAGCGATTGAATTTATAGGAGAGTGTAGAACGCAATAGGAAGAGCGGAACACAGCTGACAGCTCAGCAGTTAGCACCGGAAACAATGGAGTGTGCCGTCTGACCTTTGCCTTGCACGATGAACTGCAGTAACCTCTCTCATGACTGTCTGCTTTGCAAGCTGCCTTGTTAAGGGCTGGTAGCCAGATTTTATCAATGAAGGAGAATTCCTGTTGTGTATTCAATAGGTTTTCATGCTTTGTGTTTACTTATTTCAATCGCCTCGTAATGTAATCTCTGCCTGAGTCCAGATTCTCGAATTAAATTATGCTATAATTCACAAATATTCTGCATATAGTGTGCACAGAAGCAGTTGCTTGACCCAGTTAGTTAATTAGTTAATTAATGAATTAGACCAAGTGCCTGAAATGTTCCCATTGACATCTATACACCGCTGACATTGTTGACTAAGGGATCTGCAGACACCCTCCAACGTGTGTGTTGTGATGGTTCCATACATCTCTTCAGTTGCTTCCCTTAGATGTTTGAGTGTGACACATTTTGAGAAGTGATGTAGGCATGAATTGGAGCGCATTAAAATGTGTGTACACCTTTTGAGACACCCTGCATATATGCTAGCTCAGGCTCCAGGGTGACTCTGCCCACCCAGCAAGCACACTGGATTCATCTGACCTGATAGTGGCTATAAAGACTTTCAGATCACTTTGGAGTTCTCATGAACAAAAAGTTTTGACTATAGGGGCTGTTCATGTGTTATGCTGTACCCAGAAACAGAAAGTCTGTACCAGAGTGCAGCTGTCTGTACCCAGATACACATTCCTGTGTGAATGAAAATACCGAAGTTAATTTTTACAGATCAACAATCCTTGTACCTTTACATAGGTTGCACCTTTATTGGATGGAATGTATGAATAACTGTATCCAGGTACAGATTAGCTGTGAATTCACCCCAGTACACAAATCACAGCAGTGATCTTACCTTGGTACACAGAACGCAGTACGGTTTAATGTGTGAATAGCGCTATTTGCTTGACTGCTAGAGTGCAAGGGCTTGTTCTGTTGCCTGTCTGTCTACATGCATGCTGGATTTTCCTTCAGGCTTCAGTTCAGAGACTTGCGATTCCTGTTCTGCTTCACTTTCTTATGGCTGTTGGATGCTGGGCTTTGACATATTATTGGTTCTTGGTCACTTACTTGGATGTCTTTGTGACCCTTACAGCTTTGACAATAAGGCAATGGTAGTAATTAACCTTAAGTCTTTTCCCTTAAGCCTTTAAGGGGAATACTTGCTGTGAAGAAAGTTGTAGTTTATATTTTTCTTCTATAGCATACTTGACAAAGATGAAATATGCTGTAGTCCTCTTATAGTACAGTAGCAATTTCTAGACTGTCCATCATGGCTACTTGGAATATTTTAATTAAACTTTATTCCTAATTATATTTAATAGAGAATACTTAATCGAGTACTCCAGTCAGAGAATACTTAGTTTACCTCACTGCACCTTGCACCCCTATAGAAGTGTGCCGTTCTTCTGACTGGGGGCGAGGGTGATACTGTGTTTTAATGTGCTACAGCCAGGACCGGATCTTACTTTCTTCTTATGTCGGGGGACCAGGGCTAAAGTGCATCCAGGACATGCTAAGTTGAGGTTTCTCCCTAGTAAACACAGAAACGTTATGAAAGAAGTGCTGAATTTTAACAAAAATGCAAAACGCATTATCCAGTGCATGTTGTGGGAAACAAGGCAAAAATGAAATATTGAAAAGCAAAACTTTGCTTTAGCTCTTAACACTAGTCTTCAATATAGCAGTTGCGTATACCTGTGCAACTCAGTGCAACCCAAAAATTCTGAGTGTCTGTACAACATTTTTACTGTAGTGATAGATAAGAATAGAAGTTAAAACACAAGTATGATGATGTCTCGAACCTTTCAGAAAAATGTTTTTAGTAATTTTAGTAATTCTGAAAGCACAAGATGTACTATGTTAATTCTATAATTAAAGCACTGTTCTGTATGTTGAAATGTTTACAAGGCGTCTTCTAGAAGCAGACTGAAATGACATATTTGTAACTGATGCTTAACAAGAAAATGAAGGTTATGCGCCTCCTTTGCAAATTTGATTTGTACAGGATGGCCCACTGTGAGATTGAAAAATGGTAGATTAAAAACTAATAACACACAGGGTTTATCTGCCATCATGCAGCGCAGTCTTTTAATTTTATAATATACAGTTTCATAATGGAGTCTTTTTGTAGTGATAAGTGTGCATGTTCTTTAAGAGTGGCAGATGAAAGATTATATGCTAGAAAAAATGGGGGAGTAATAAATGAGATGCACTAATTTTATATATATTGCACAGTTGCCTTCTACCTTCTATTTTCATTTTCATTGCTTTTTACATAATTCATATCACAAGAATAATAAAAATGAATGTTTGAAAGAGCACTGTTGAAAACATATTTTGATGTTGTTTTATGTGTGAAAAGTCTGCATTATAACCTTATTTCATTTTTGCTATTTAATCTTCTAATCTAAATTTTATACAACTTACTCTTACAAATGTCATGTTTTAGTTGTGTGCAAAATTTTATATTTTTGTCTCATTTGAACAAAAAGGTCATCAGCCACCTAATTTGTGTAGGAGTGCTGGAGGCATTACAAATCAAAGGCCAGGATCCAAACAACCACATGTGTAAGTGGAAGGTGCTTCCACTCGCAGAAGAAGCATGATGGTGCTGGGGTTTTTTGTTTTTGTTTTTGTTTTTTTGCTTTCTACTTGCAACCCTTTATGTTGCATTGAATTCTGCTTTGGAGAATTAGAGAATTCTGATCTCTAACAGCAACTTTTTAGGGGTCATGAGGGGTTACAATGGGAGGAGATCAAAAAGCCTGGATACATGTGACACAGCCCTTTGGATCCCACCCAGGATAGATGATCTGAACTGTTCACAGTTCTGCAAAGTTGTATGCAGAACTAAGCTGGCTTGGGTGGTAAAGCTTGACAGTAATATATGAGAACAATTATGTATGACCTTAAGTGTCAGCTTATAGTTTTAAATGAAAACTTATTTTTGAAAGCCAAATTACTGATTTATAATTTGGCTGATTTATAATTCTTATAGTTAATTTCATTTTTCAAAAATAAGATCAGGAAATTGATGTTCTAGTTCTGTGTTACAAGTTAAGTAATGGCACCACTGTCGTGGTTTAATTCAAGCTCCTTTCTGGAACCTATTTTTAATTCCAGGAGGTAGTGGGGGTGATTCCAATATATATTTCTTCAGAAAATCAACTATAGGATGCTCAGAATTGTATTTGGCAGAATAGAATAATTCTGCCTGTCGTTCATCAGGTTCTTCTATAAGTAGAATTATTTCTAATTTCTGTGTGGAGAGAGTATGTGAAGTAAAAATCTATTGGAAATTTTCATTAATGATATAAAACTAATAATTCTTCATTTTAAAATGTAACAGACAGTACTAAAACTCACAGCAAACTATCAAGATGAGTGTATTTAGATAAGCTCATCATTTTTCATATTTCATGATATGGCAAACACATTTTTCTTAAATGAACATTCTTCAACCCTCTGCTGTTTCATATGCCAGTGTGTTCTGTTGTTGAGTTGTATGGCATTAAGGTGCATTCCAAAAGACTAGATTCTAAATTTCTCCAATTACGAATAGGTGGCTGAATGTCCATTTTCAATCTTCTTCCATATTTAAAACAACAACAACAATCTTCACAAAGTGGCAGACTGTCTTTCATAAAACAAATCTGGCTTGTGATAGGACTAATATTTTCATTCAGACTGGAGAATGGGGATTGTCTTGCACAAAATGCATTAAGCTCTATAAATGTATGCTTTCTATTCAGTGAATGGCATGACACACTACATCATTTAGAGTTTTCAGTATAAGCTGTTTGTTTTAACAGATTTTCCCATGATGAACAGTTGGCTCAGTTGACTTAATTTTAAGACTTCTTCTTTTTTTTTCTTTTTTTTTGGTAAAAGAAGTGAATATTAGAAGGATGCAGAAAAACAAACTTGTTATCTGGCTCTGATTTCTTCTGCTCATGTATTAATGTTCCAATTCTCTGTTGATATTTGTCTATCTCAAACTTTACATAGAATGTCTTTAATGCTAGCCAAGGAGTCAGGGATTTGGACTTATTTTCATGGACTTCCAAACCTTTTTCCTCTCAGGTGAGTTTATTAACTGTTAGGATCAGCCTCTTGTGTATCAATATTTTTTTTTTTGCATGTATATAACTTCTGTCTATTACAGTTTCTAACTGCAGAGAACTCTTTCCACAGTGACTTCTACCAAGGAATGCCTGTGTATTGTTGGAGACTCTGGGACATGTTCTAGGGCTCAGTTTGCATGAAAATTGACTGGCTCTGTTGGAACCTGTTGTCTGGTCTGGAGAGTGCACCCTAGAACACACCCAAAATCTCCCTGCAGGGGAAAATTGGTAGGGATGGGCAAGCTGCCTTCCAGGAAGATTGTCCACTGCTTTGTGTTGAAAGATGCTATATAAATTCTTAATATTACTGATTGTCTCATTGAGGAATCCCTAACAAGTTTCTGAGGAACTTCAGGGATTTCCAGAACACAATTGGGAAAAAAGACATGGCATTAAATCATCTGAGTCTCCTTATTTGTCTATAACACGATCAATTCACATAGTTACAGTCCAAAATTCTGCAGAGAGCTCATCTGTGATGATATATTTCAAGGTAACTTTGATATCAAATCTCTCCTCCAATCATGTATGTATGTTCATGGTAACCCCTGGTAACCTTGCGTAGTCCTGCATGGATGTTTTTACTAGGTTGTAGTCTTGTGTTTGTACTTCTCTAAAATGATGGAGAACTGCTTGTGTGATGCTTCCAATCCTTTATGTTGCAGGTGTGTTCCTTTTTTATTTTATGAACATTCATATAGCAAATACTTGCTTTCTGTTCAGGAGTCATTCAGTGAGTACTGCTGGCTGGATTATTATTTTGTAAGGAAGCCTATAGCTTAATAAATGTTATGTTGTTTAGGGTGAGACCTTAGCTGCTGCAGGTTTAACAAAGAGGTAGACTTAGCTGAAAAGTAAAAAAGGCTTTATTAACAGGAATTTTTTTTTTTGGTTTTTTGTTCTAATATTTTCAGGAGTCTAGATCTAATGCAGATGACTTTTTCAAAGACCTAAACTCACACTGCCCTCAGGAAGCAGTTATGCAGGAGCCAGATATGCCGTTCCTTCGTGGTGGGCCTGGAGTGTATAAGGTAGTGAAGACTGGTCCCTCAGGGCACAACGTCAGAAGCTGTCCCAACCTTAGAGGTATCCCAATTGGAATGTTAGTTCTGGGAAACAAAGTCAAGGCAGTGGGCGAGGTATGGATCCTTGTAGCTTTGGTTATTATCTTCATAGAGAATAGTTTCTAATAGTAGCAATCGTAAGAAAAGCAGCTATCCTACGCAAGGTTTGCTTTTCCTCCCTGGGTTGCTAATTGATAACCCTTTGAAGGTTGGTCTCTGTTGTTAAGGCAACAATACAAGTCAGTTTTACCTTGATGTTATGTCAGTAACTGACCTGAATTAAACATCATTGTTCTTCTATATGTATGTTTCTAGAACATTGTTGTTTCCTCAGAGAAGGACCTAATATGTTTAACTTGAGTTTGCCAATGAATTTTTAGGGATACAACAGAACTCAAAGATTATCTTATTTCTTGGTATTGATTCAGCTGGTGCATGCAGTGATCGTGCTTTGGTGCTCTTCTATTGCAATGGGCTTTGAGGATGTAGTGTGTCATGCTATTTTTTTTTCCAAACAGCATAAGGGTCATTATAGCAACTTTGTGAACATTAAATACTTAGTGTCCTTTTTCAGACTCTCTCTGTTTCAGGCTTAAAAAAAATCCAGCCTTTGCATACTATTGGATAGAAAATGCTATGTTATAATTGGGAGCTCTTGGGTGCTTCAAATATTCTTTTTCTGAACATAATCCAATCTAACACGTTGAAAATACTAATGATCTTAAACTTCTCATGAGTGCAATTTTTTTTCCATCTCTATTATTTGGAATGATAACTTGAAGAATGTCTATTGTCTTTCCATGACAGAAAAGAGGTTCTTTTTCACATATGGAAACATATTTCTGCATCTCGCTGGTGGATGATTTGAAAAGTAAATTAAATGTACCTTTTTATGTGTGTATGTATGTGTACCAGGTGACTAATTCTGAAGGGACATGGGTGCAGATGGATAAGAACACCATGGTAGAGTTCTGTGAAAGTGATGAAGGTGAAGCATGGTCCTTGGCCAGAGACAGAGGTGGAAACCAATATCTCCGGCATGAAGAGGGCAAGTTCTCAGTTTTTCAAAGCTCTCTGTTCCTCCAAGTGCTAACTAAGTAAACCCAAGTGCTTTTAAACCACAGGTTTAAGTGACATAATGAAAAATAATGAAAGTCTTAAATTTATGATATTTGTCAAATGTTGGTTGTTTTACAAAGATGAGATTATTTCAAAATACAGACAGAATTCTGAACCCTTTTTGAGCTATAGTCAAGCAGCTCTGCTTGGGTGAATCTTCCAAGTGACAGGCCAAGTTATCTAATTGAGGACTCAAGAAGAGTCATGATCTGGAAGCCAAGCTTGATGTCTGTCCTGAGAAGGCAGTCCATGCAGGCAGGGTGGGGTGGAAAGGAGTAGATAACAGTACTCTGGGGATCTAACTCATTGGTTGGTATAGTGCATGGTTTGCATGCACAAAGTCCCAGGTTTAATTTTGGTCATTTCCATGTAGGGCTGGGAAAGGCTTATGTCTGAAATGTTGGAGGCTCCCTGCCAGTATAGACAGTACTGAACTAGATGGACCAGTGGCCTGACTCTGTATAATTCAGCTTCATATGTGTTGGCAGCACCAAGGAGCAGGGAGAGTTCTGTCAAGGCAGGAACAAATGCTGTAGTAAAGTGGTGAGATTTTGAATTGGGAGTGCACAGACAGTGTCTACTTGGCAGGTTGAGAAAATTTACCTTGAATTGGGGAAGAATAGTAGCCAGTCACTTAGAGATGGATGGAGCAAGTAAGAAAGAAGTTTTACCAGATCTGTGGTTTTCAAAGGCAGCTTAGGAAACATTGAGCATTTTTAAGAGAAAGGTGGGATATACATTTTTAAAATAACGTGCAGAAGGTCTCTGCATTGAGATTCTGTTGCAGCTGGTGGTCTGGACACCAACCATTTTTTGCCATGTTACAATTTTGATTGCTATGAATATTATTGATACAATAAAAAATTAAACGTGTATATAAAGATCAGAACTCTTAATTTTCAGATGTTAACATTTGAACTGCTAATCTTAAAATTGGTGGCTCACATTAATATAGCTGGCGCATATAAAAATAGTGAAATTCTTATTACATTGCTATTTGAGTAAAGATCTCTAGGTCATTACTTATGAACTGTAAACATCAATTTTGTGTGCTATATTTGAATTTATATTCCCATTTCAAATGTGGACAATAAATTCTGAAGCAGTTTATTTTATGTTACAGAGCAAGTTCTTCTAGATCAAAATGGTCAAACTCCTCCACCGAGCCCTTTCTCTCTGCAGGCTTTCAATAAAGGGACAGCATGCAGTAATGCACAAGGATTTGACTATGGCTTAGGAAATAACAAAGGTAAATTTATACCAATTTTTGTTCCACTGCTTTTTTTACTGTGTTGTTGATTGTGGTACTGTGTTCAGTTACTTGCATTTATACAGTACTTCTAAAGATCTGAGGCAAGCTGTTCAAATGTTTTCAGATGTGCTTTTTACAGGGGACTCTATACAATGAAGTATCTTTAAACATAATGAATGAACAGTTCTTAAGAATAATTTGAGGCACAGAGTTATAGCAGAAGGTTGTGTATATGTTAGCAGGTCAAGACTGAGATTATGCTAAACTCAATCTTATTCAACAGCATGTTCTTGAGTATAGTAGTTCTGGATTGCACCTCAAATCACTACAGTACTTCTGAAGAACGGTCTGAAATCATGAGCATTTCTTTATACCTTACAAAAACTTTGCTTCTATGAAATATGTTCCACATTGTAAACGTAGTTTCCAGAATAAAGATTTTTGAGAAACCATCGAATGGATTGATTTACATTTCAGCAATCAGCAGCACCATTGGTAGTACAAACACAGTTTGCCCTACAAAAAGTACAGTTGTATCTTAGACTTGTTGATAGTTTCTTGACAACACTCCCGAAATGCCTTCGTTCAGTACAGCTGTGCTTCATGATACAAGAGCTCTGGCCAGTAGTGTCACTACGCGCGCGTCACCCATGTGCAGGTGTGCGCACCCGTCACCTCCCGTCCCCCTCTGAGGCCTGGAGAATGCCTCGGAGAGCATCCACCCCAGCCGGCGGTCCGGGTCCTTCTGACAGGCCCCAATGCGTCAATACATGATTTCTTAGCTTTTTCGCACATGCACACAACATTTCTGAGGGCAAGGGCTGCCCTTTTTGCCCTCAGACGTTGTGTGCATGCGCAAAAAAGCTAATAAATGACGCTTTGGCGCAATGGGCTTGGTCAGAGGGCCCCGGACCGCCGGCTGGAGTGGACGTTCTTCTAGCGACGCGCCTGGCTCTGACATAAACACAGCCTATGGTGGCTAACATACCAGCATGTAGAATTGGAATGGATTCTTGTTCTGGTACAAGAGAGATTTCTGAGTGAGTATTAGGCTGTGAAAAGTTTGGAAGTGACAAGAAGATTTCTTCAGTATACTGTACTCTTGGGCCGAAGATAATGTATTCGCAGGTTCTATACTAAATTAGAATTCAGCATCGGTAACTATTCATTCCTCTGTGACTCCAGGGTGGGGCAGTCTTCTGGGAACTATGTCCTCTTGTTTGGCAGGCAGGGTACATCAGCAAGAATGACGCCAAGGGAAAATTTCCCTATGCTCCCAGTTTACCAAGAGCAGGGTTCTGGCATAGCTTGTATTTGTGCTGTAGTAATACCATTTAATTTTCACAGCTTATTTCTTTTCTGAGAGGGAAGCGCTTTCTCCTGCTATTCAGACCTATTCAGGGTATTTGTGCTTTTGCAAAAGAGGAGGCAGCCTTTTCCTTCCCTGGGTTGACTTGCTCAATTTCTCCTCTCCCTGGCAGAGAGTGGGCAAGCAGTTGGCTCTGAGGCAGGTGAGCACTGCTATTTGCTACATATCTTCCCTCATTTCCCTGCCTTTGCGCTAGGAGCAAGGCTAAGCAGCTCCTCTAAGTGGGAAAACAGAGCTGAAAAAAAGGATGCTGGAGTGCCTCCATTTGCTCCACACCCTGTGCCAGGAGGGAGGCATAGTGGCTGCTTGGTCGCAATGATCTGTTTACCCATAACATGTTGCTTGGCCAGACCCCATAGTATCCTATAGTCCTTCACAACAAGTAGATGTCATTTTGATTGTTATGGAGGAGACGAGCGATGGTGATTGCTGTCCTTATCGACAATTTGAGGGCCAGCTTCCCTCCTGTATTGTAACATCACGAAAAGGTTTTCATTAGGCCCCTCCTGTTTTGCCATCTTGTTTACCTCAGCAGTGTGTTGACTCCTTTCTGTGTTTTTCCGTGAGTGCCTCATAGAGGCAGAGCAGACATATTGGAGAAGGATGACAACTCTGTCTTCCTTCTATCCTGAGCAGGTAGCTCTTCTTTTTTCCCCTATGATGTACAGAGTTGGAGTATATAAGTGCTAAACAGCATTACTGAGGCACAACTATAATGAAAAGCGATGGCAGCTTCTTGTTCCCTCTTCCCTTTATAAGTCAAAGGGTTTATAAGTCATACTGGGTGCCAAAAAGTACTACTGAGGCCAAGCGGTTCATGCATGAAGCAACTCTCCCTCTCATGAGGTGCAGGGTTGAAATAATGTTAGTGTTATGAAGCAGTTTTGAGGCCTAGCTTTGAGGTACAAATACAATGGAGAAAAGGATGGCAACTCCCAATCTCCCCTAAGTGAGCACCCCTCCTTTTTCTCATAAGAAGCACAGGGCTGGAGCATGACAAGAGCCAAACAACATTACAGAGACTTAGCTCTTGAGGTGCATACTCCGCAGGATAACAGTTCCCTGTTTCTCTTTGCTCCTAACCCAAAAAACCTCACCTTCTCCTTTTGAGTTGCAGGATTGGAATGTGGGAAGAACCAAATGGCAGCGCTGAGGTGCAGCAATTTAGACACAAACAAAATGAAGAGGGGTGTCCAGTCTTCTTCCTCTCCTGAGGAAGCTGTCAATTCTCTTCCTTCTGAAAGAGAGCCTCAGGTTCATGGCATAAACAATTCATGTGCCAGGGTGTCTCAGGGTTTTTGCCTCTTTCCATAAGATTGGCCATTCTGTCATTGAACCTATTGAGGAGTGGAGCACAGATCAGGGGCTTATGGAACTCCTTACCATTAAACCAAGCATAGGTCTGATAAAAGAGAAAAGATGCTTGTAGAATTTCCAGAGCAAGGCAGCTCAGGGAACCTTTATGTCCACTTCTCAGTCTCTGAAGAAGTTCTTGAGGAGAAACATCTGACAGGATGTTGGGCAAATTAAATAAGACCTTAAGATTAAATTTCTGGGGCTAGACAATATTCCCAACTTGCTAGTGGTTCTCATCTCCCCCCCCCCAAGAAATAAGGGGATACCTTCAGATAGAGCACAGGTGTATGTGGGGAAACTGCATAAGAATAGCCCTGCTGAATCAGGCTAACGGCCCCAGCTTTCTGTATCTCACAGTGGCCCACCACTTGTCTCTGGGAGCACAAAAGACAAGGTACCAGTATCTGGTTGCCACTCCCTTGCATCTGGCATTCAGAGACGGGCTACCTCGGAAACCCATCATGACTCATGACTTGTAATGGACTTTTCCTCCATAAGTGTGTCCAATCCTCTTTTAAAAGCATCTAGGCCAGATTCCATCACAACATCCGTTGGCAAGATTAATTATGCGCTGGGTAAAGAAATATTTCCTTTTGTCTGTTCTGACTCTCCCGCCAGTCAGTTTTAGTGGATATCATCTGGTTCTGGTATTAGGCGAGAGGAAAAAGAACCTCCTTCTGTCCGCTCTGTTCATCCCATGCATCATTTTATATGCATCAATCATGTCCCTCCTTAGGCAACTTTTTTCCAGACTGGCCGGCAGAGAGGCCACTGTCCATCGGCACCAGTTAGTTGGTGGTGGGGGTGAGTAGTGGGAGGAATGGTGGCATTTCTGGACTGGGAGGGGGAAGGAACTGGGGGCAGGGATGAGGCAGGAGATGGTGGATCTGGTGACAGTGGTGCACACCAGATTGTATCCCCTCTTTTGCAAACCTCCATGCCCCTTTTCCCTCCTCTGACATATGCCACTAAAGTAGGTGACATATGCCCAAGGAGACCCATAAGTGGCCTAAGGGCTTACTTGGAGGTAAATGCCATTTTATTTACCTCCAAGTAAACCCTCAGGCCTCTCCTCCCACCATAGGATGCAGCTGCATCGGCGCTGGTGGCAGCGGGATACGATTGGGCGGTTTATTCTCAAAATAAAACTACTTCTTGGCTTTTAAGTGGATGTTACAGAGGCTGCACTTGCTAGGAATGTGACTGAGTGCATGAATGCAAATGATGTGTGTTGTGCTTGTGTAGCACTGTTTATATTGAATGTGGCTTCAGTGGTTCTAATCTGTGAGTTCTCAAGGCAGTAAAACACTTGAGACTAGGCACTGTGTTCAAGAACACCACACTGAAAAAATACACAGGAGGCCAGCTTTAGAAATAATACAACATGCTGTGTATGGTGTCCCTTAAAAAGGAATAGAAGATTTATTTTGTTTCTGTTATTTAACTTAACACAGCATTTCAGCATCACAGTTTCTCGCTGGGCACAAACAACTTTGGCTTAAGTAGTTACAAACTTCAGCAGTTAGAGAGCACCCAATATACATATACTTCTAGGCTTCTGGGCCCGGAAATGGGTCTTTCAGCTTGAAAAAGTATTTCAGAGCCTTTGAAACTGCATGGTTTGCCTGCACAAAGGTAGGAACAGCAATTTGGGGACTTTTTTCACTTTTAAAAACATTTCTAAACTGGACCCCTGCGGGTCTGGGATCTGCGGTGAGACAAATCCGCAGATGCTGGATCCACGGATAGTGAGGATCCACTGTACTTAAGCATTATAAATGTCCTGAAAGTATGGTTCTTGATTGCTTCAGGGAACTGATATGAAGCGCAGGGAGGCATGCAGAGGGGGCCACAGTCCCCCCACACCCTCCAGAGGGCCGGTGCGACCCCCAGTAAGTTAAGAGAGAATGCCTTTTTTTCCAGCAGTAACGCAATCCTGAGCGCCACCGCTGCTTTCATCCCGCCCCCGCAAGGACTTACAACTTCCCCAACTCGTGGGGAGAACTTTGAGAACCGCTGCCCTAGAGAAATGGTCTGTTAGTGAAGCCCCAAAGTGTTGCAACTTCCATCTATTTAGTGGCTTTAGAAGTTTTCCTGCACGAGGAAATAATTATTGCAATTTTTCTGCCCTGAAATGACAATAGCAGCAATAGGGTCCAGTTCTCAGTGGCATTTATGGAGCCTTGAAAAGCACATGTCTACAAATTGTTCCTTTACAGAAAGGCTACAGCTTAGTCCTACTTCAGTCCTGAGGAACACCTTGGCCTGAGAGAAGCAAGTGCTTTTCCTACCAAGACACTATCCATCTTGGGTCTCATCCAGGAAAGGAGAGAATGATATTCACAACTGTCTTGCGTGCATCACAGGTATGGGCGAAACGTCAGGAATTCAATCATACCGTATAATGGACCGTGGTCACAAAACCCAGACAATTTTAATTGTAAAGATTGTCTTGCTTGCCTCAGAGGCTGTTCTATTTTTAATCTTGCTAAGAACTCTTCTTGCAGTTGGTTAGAGATGTAGGATTTGTAACAAAAGATTAATATCTTACAGTCCAATTCTAACCAACTTTCCAGCGCCGAGGCAAGGAAACAGACTTTGAGGAGGCCTCCGTGACTGCCCCTCCACCACAGAATGCAGCGCTTGCCCCATTGGCATGGCTGCATTGGCACTGGAAAGTTGGTTAATATTGGGCTGTAAGACTTGGATACTGACCTAGACTTAGGCGCAAGTGGAGCTTTTGGAGTTAGGTCAACACCAGACATAGTTACAAGAAACATTTGTCTTAACATCCTGATGTGCTGTTTCAGTTATTCCTTCTGTTTCCCAGCTGGAGATTGCAGAGCAACTATACCCACAGAGTGAGATATGGAGAATGTTTGGGTATCACTGCATTGGTGTCTGTTTCCAAGCAGCAGAAGGATATCCCCATAGGGCAGCCAGAGTGTCTTTTGCCTGAGTCAGCTGTTTTAGCTAAGGAATCCTTGTTTAGGTATGAGTTCCTTAGAGAGCCTGATCTTCAGCTGTAGCCAAGAACGCTTCAACTAACTGGCATTGAAGGCACAACCAGGTTAATGTTCTGGGCCTTCCAGAATATTTTCTCGTTACAACAGTTCTTATCTGTGCAAAGGGTTGTGTCAATCATCAGAGAGACTATCAAGGGGGGCACACATTTTTTCCAAGTACATAGTAGCTCCTGCATCCTCATTTATTTAAGTAGGAAATATTAAGCTTCTGTTAGCCAAATAAACGGTAAAACCCTTCTTCTTTTGTTTAAGTCACCTTTCTTGCAGTGTTTAACGTGAAGGGTAAGATGTGAATCCACATCAGTCCTGATGTGAGCTGTAATGCCTTCTGGTCCTCAGAGGTCCTCTGGTCCTTAAAATGAAATAAAGGCTCAGCACAAATACTTTCAAATGCTAAATGTCAGCCTTATTTGCCATTCCAGTATGCAGTGGAGTAGGGAGAACTTTTTTCATGCACCCCCACATGTATTCCTTTTATTCCCAAAGTTAATCCTATGTTTCATAGGTCTGAAGAGATCAGACCTCTGAGGACCAGAAGGCATTACAGCTCATTCCTTGAGGGTTTTCCTACATCTGTAACTTATAGGTCTTGCTCTTTTAGTCAATATGTAGGGCAGCAACTTGGAAATCCGTTCATATGTTCACTACACACTACTGCATCTCGATACATTTGTGTATCTACTGCATCTCGATGCATTTGTCTAATGCATTCTTTGGTTGGCATGTCATCCAAAGGCTGTTGTGGCATATGGGCTGCTTTTCTACATCCCAGAATTAGACTGCCTCGCCCTGGAGCCTCTGGTGAAAGGAAAATTTGAACTTACTGTAAATGTCCATTCTTAGGGGTTCGAGAATGGGGCAATCTTCTCACTCATAAAATACAGTATTTAAAAGTGGAGAATGTGACAATCGGACACAAAAACATGACCCAGTGAACACTGTTTCGTCCTTTGCAGGTCGGAATTTTTCAGCATCAGACTTGATTGAGTTCTGTGAGACTTCCTTCTGTCTCTCTTAATTCAATATCCTCATAGTTGTGCACCTATCGGTGTGCTTATGCTGTTGGATTTTGTTTTTCTTGTGTGTATCTGTATTTCTTTATATGTGAGGGGTAAGGGTTCAGTCTGGGAGCTGAGGGGAAGCCCCTACCCTTGGTGGTAACCTCGCTGAGGGACCCTGTCTGTCAGCCAAGAGGAGGTACTTCCCAGAAGTAAAGAAGTATGTATGTACAGGATGGTGTAGTGGTTTGGGAGTCGGACTTAGACCTGGAAAATCCAGGTTCAAATCCCCGCTCAGCCATGAAGCTTCCTGGGTGACCTTGGGCCAGTCACTATCTCTCAGCCCCACCTACCTCACAGGGTTGTTGTGAGGACAAAAGGAGGGGAGGAAATATGTACACCACTCTAAGCTCCTTGGAGGAAGGGCGGTATAAAAAATGTGAAATAAATAAATAAAATAAAAAAGTAAAGAGAACAGCTAAGGCAACCGTCCGAGGGTGAACTGTGAAGTGAACTGTGAAGCTTGGAAGTGCAAAGCACAAGCCAGAAGGAGGGCTGCACTCAGAAGGGAAACATCTCGAGCATGGAAGGTTCTATATAGGAATAGAACAATATTGTAAAGACCCTTATCAGGTCTAAAGATAGCCTGCCTATGTAAGCCGCCTTGAATAAATCTGATGAGAAATCTGATGGTGAGAGAGGCAGTATATAAATACAGAAAATATAAATAAATAATCCTGGCACCCCTGACAATAGAAATTGTTGAACTTATCATACAGTTCAAATTTTCCTTTTGATTTTGTGATGTTTGCTTGCATAAGGTCTTTCACATAAACCTTCTGGATGTATCCAAAGTACCCTGAGTGCAAGGAAGCTTGTAGAAGCGGACTTTCTCATTCCCTTCTACCTACTGCTCCTCCCAGTGCCCCTCAGGAAGCCCATTCAGAGGATCCAGGGATGTTTGAGAGCAAGATGGTATGCAACACTGTGGGCTGTAGGGGAACCCTGGAAATTGGGCATCGACAAAAGATTTACATAGAGTACAAACTTTGATTTTGAAAATAAGGACATGATCCAGCCAAAATTAAGTACTTTTAAGACATTGGTCCCCATAGGAAAGATGTGCTAAACTTTGGCTGAATCATGTTCTACATGTATAGTAATAAGGTACGCATTGAACATTATGTTAATCAGGTGTTGCTTCAAGCTCAGTGTCATGTTCTTTAGAAAAAGTCGTGATACATGGACATTTTGGAACACAAGTTTCTTTTTTTAATATAGTTCATGCTTTTTCTCAGTAAAATAGCATCAAATTCCCATTCATTTTTATTGGAAAGTTAATATTCTTTCAGATGCAGTATTTGGGAGGAGGGTATCCTGAGATGCACCCTTAAGATAGGTGGCCCATCCTGGTTGATGGTAGTTTTTATATACCCTGGAAGTGAGAGACTGCCAGTGGCTACCTGTAGGTGAAAGCAATGTTGACTTAACTACAAATACCCATTCTTGAAAACAGCCAGAAGGTAGAATCTTCACTCACCTGAACGTTTTTGACTTAGGCCACACTTAGAGGCATGTAGAGGAAGTGGGGCAGGGTCTTGCTGGGGTATCCCACTTCTCTGCTTTCAGCAGTTGCTATGTTCTCTACAGGTGTGTTGTTGTTGTTGTTGTTGTTTTAACTTTCTACCAAGGGCTGAGGGACTCTACCTCTGTCAGGCAGAATCTTGAGTGGGCAAGGGATGCTGTTTCCCTGGAAAAGTTCTTCCCCGTCTTCAACAAATACAGAGTGCTATCTTGGAAATGAATGACTGCCTCCAAGGAGAGGAATTTGCAATAAATCTGACTTTTTCTTTCTGAACTGCAAAATTCATCCTAAAAATACAGTACATAGATCATAGATCTTTTTTACAAAAAAAAATCATATTTTGGTTAATATCTGTAAAACAAGATACTTTTTTTACTAAGGAACTAAACATTTACTACATTAAAGTAATATGCATCTGTCTAAATAGTGGAGACTTGAAGTGCTATGTATGCAGTTCAAAAGCAGTGCATGTAATAAATATCATGCTTAAATTTTGCTTTGTGAGGAATAGGACATGTTAGACCATTGAAAACTAAGTCGAAATACTGTATTTAGCATCTCTGGGATTGAAGGATTACCAGATACCGTAATTTTCTGAATATTAGAATATTATGTTCTTATGACATCTAACCGTATGGGTAAACCCCCCCCCCCCAAAAAAAAGCTCACCAAAGTTATTCATCACCACTCAATACTGCCACTTGGAGAGGCAAGCCCTCAACTCTTGCGGCCACTTGGAATTGCTACTGGGTTCTGCCAGTTAATAGAATAGGGAAATGTAATAGACCAGTTAACCATTTCAGTTTAATAGAGCTTAATTTCAATGTAACAGAGCTTTCTAGATAATCAAGTTCCTGATATTGCAGCGTTTACTGTATTGCTGAATAACAAATACTGGTTGAATTCACTGTCTGGCTGTGGTGTTTAGGAATTATTTTCAGTTATGTACGAAAACGTATGTGCAGTTATTGACCTACATGTTATTCTCAAAGGAGGTTGTCTGTGATTTGAGTGTTATAGTAAACTTATTTTTACTGTTGCTCGACTCCCAATTCTAAAGTATTTTTTTAAGTAACGTGTCTGAAGAGCATCTAAATGTTAGTTTCCTAGTCTAATAATAAAGGAATTTCTTTTTTTAAGGTTATGGTACATTTTTGTTCTCAGTTTCAAAAGGAAAATTTAGAAGAAAATTTGGGGGGAAAGTCTTATAAATCACTTGTGCATCTAGTTGTCACCTTCCCCCTTCACCTCTTCTGAAAATATTTGGTTGAACTACCCATACTTCTGCCAAAATAGTTCTTGATGATTACTTCACTTTATAGACTGTGTCTTGTTAATGGCGTAATATGTAGTTACAAGAACGCAGATGAGTGCAGCAATACTTACTTTCAAGTAAACTTCATTCAGCACTTTTTGGAAAATAACAGGTTGTAGTTTTGACTGTTTTGCCCACTGCAGGTGACCAACTGAGTGCCATACTGAATTCTATTCAGTCACGGCCTAGTCTCCCAGCTCCTTCCATCTTTGATCAAGCTGCAAAACCTCCCTCTTCCCTAGTCCACAGCCCATTTGTGTTTGGACAGTCCCTTTCCTTCCAGCAACCTCAGCCACAGCTTCAGAGTAAGTCTGTCAGCCTTTCCTGCCTCATCAGTCCATTTCTGAAGCGTTGCCATTGCTGTAAAAAATCTTAGTTGCTTACCAGCCACCAATCATCCATCAGAGCACCTTCTGTTTTTGTTTTGTTCTGGGTTTTTTTCTATTTTGTTGCTTTCCATGACTTTGAAGCAAACACCCGTCTTCCCACAATTATTGAGGATTGGTGCACTGATCTTTTGTGTATGTTCTCTAGTGTAGAAGATGTACAAATGTTTCTTTTTCAATTTTCCTTTGAGATTTTCATTCAGTAAAGCACTTAAAATGCTATTGTTGCTGTAACACTTGAAGGAATTTAAAATGTGCAATGGTACACTTGCGCTGTATTGCACGGGCCTCTGATGATTATAACTCTGCCCTTAATACAAGAATTTATGACAAATTCTGGAACTTAAACTTCCAAGCCCTTGATAATTACTGTGCTTTCCCCCTCTCTTTCCAGTTTCTCTATTAACTCCACATTGAGAAACGTCACCGATAACAAAATAAAATTCTGTAAGACATTGTTCCCATTTAATTGGAAGTCATTGTAGCCTCACATGATAGTGACATAATTTGGTTATCACAGCTCCTTTAGATTGTTTCAGTAAGTTAACTATGAGGCTTAATAGACTTATTCTGACTGCCCTTGCCTGTTAGGCAGAAAAGCTAATTAGAGAGGAAGCACGATTTGACGCTCCCAGTTGTTTATCATGTACGTTTTGGTGTTAATGTATGCTCGTTTTTAAAAGAAAACTGCCTACTCTGAAAACTAGATGTGCTTGACAGTTGTTGCCTTGGAGCAACTTGATAAACTGTATACACTTTCTAGTCGACCCTGAAATTTGGCACTATCAGGGTGTCCTTCCTCTAATGAAGGTAGCAAAAAATTAGTAGAGCTGGAAATGCTAAAGGAACATAGGCCTTACTTCCTCTGTTGAGTGGACTTTGGGGACAACAGGACTACTTGTAAATAGCTGGCACAGGTTTGTGTGCGTTCTTCATCCCTCCCTGTCCCCCTGTGTCAATGTCTAAGGAAATAGCTGCTCTCCCTATGAGGAGTCTGAGGACCTTCAGAAGTTGGTGAAAGTTGGTGAAAGTAGTACTCGATAACGTTGCAACTTTTGCTTCTGTGGTGGTGGCTACTTGGGAAATGAGTTTTGATGTACAGATTCATAGTGGGACAGTTTGGGGAGAATTTTTTTGCAGGATTGTGGTTGTTGTCATTGGATCTGTTGGGGGATTTTTTGATGTTTGTTTATGTTTGTCTGTTTTTTTTATGCATTTATGCCAATAAAGGTATCCTATTCTATTCTGTGTCTCATAGAAATATCATATTACACCAAATGTAGGCTTAATTTTTTTTTTCAGTTGCTCACTTTGCTCAATGAGCTTTTTGCTTCCAGGCAAGATGTACATGCACTCCTATCAGGCTGAAAGCCTGTAGTGAACAACAGTAAAAAAAAATATCATCCTTTTTGGTGAAATATGATATTCCTATTTCTGTAATATATCGGGAATATATGATATTCCTGAAAGCCTACAAAAAGTGAGAGCAACTGAAGACAAACAAGAGAGGAGAGTGCACTTCTGTATCCTCTTGAAAGTTTGTTAACATAATCCCCATTGTAGTTGATTCACTGTTTCAGAAAGGTAGACGAGGTAAGAATATCCATGCTCGTGTATAAGCCAATCTCATGGATAAGTTGCGGGCAAGTTTTAAGCCAAAAATAATGGAATTTGCTATGACCTGTAGTTGAGGGTAAAACTTAGGAGTATAAGTAATTCTTACCAGCAACTTATTCTTACCAGCAACAACTTACCAGCAACATAAATTCTCCAAATAGGAAGAAAGGTAAAGGAGCTTATGGGAGTGTAGGCTTTGTGAGGAGTACAGTACCTCCATAGCAGCAGTCTTCACAAAGACTACAACTCCCATAAGCTCCTTCACCTTTCTTCCTGTTTGGAGAAGAGCTCCGTTTCTTTGCTGCTTCAGAACAAGGTAAAATAGCTCCATTTTTTTACCCATCCCCGTGCATCCCGCTTTGCAGCATGGTAAGCCCCCCACCTCACCAAGCAGCTGTTGTTAGAAGCCCCATGTATAAGTCGATCCAGGTTTTCAGGGCCAATGTTAAGGCATACATTTTTACTTATACATGAGTATATAAGGTAACTCCTGTATCTACTGTATATGGCTTAGTTACAAGTTTCCCCTCCTCATGTGTCTTATTGTTATGTAATTAGTTATGCTAGAGACAATTTAACTCTTATTGTTTTGTGGTTATTTGGTCTATTATATGTTTCATGCAATTTAACATATATAACTTTTTGAAGTTCTTTGGGTCACATTTTTAATTGGTTTGGGAATATTTTAAAATCTGTTTCTTGTGGTCAAAAGATTGTTATTAAATGTTGTATACATTTTAATGGGAGTATTTTGATTAAATATTTTATTATTCTTGGTGTTTAATTTGTGTCTATTTCCTAGTCTATTTCATGTGCTCAAGAGTGTGTTTAATAGATAGTTATAATTTTTTTATTACAAGCCCCCCCCCCAGAAGATATTTCCCAAAACATATTGGGCTTTCAACAACATCTCTTTATACTTTGTAAGAAATGCTGTTTTCTGTACCTGTTTGGAGTTCCTGCCTCACTTTTGTTGCACGTCTCGTTATCAACCAACTTTGATTTTTTCTTATTCATACTGTGAGTTTGTCTGTTACTGTGAATAGACTTATCACAATGATTTTGCTTATTTAATAACAATGGGTGATTAGGGGTTTAACTAAAAAGCTTAAATAAATCTTAATGACCTATGGTGGCATCCCAACTAGCGCTTCTGCTGTTGGGAAATTCCTCTGCAAACGTAAGCTTCCTTCATGAATGGAAGGAGTATTCCACTCACAGAATGGGTTTTGGCACAAATGGAACACTCTGTTCACAAGCTTCCATTTGTGGAGGGAGTTCCTGATGAAAGAAGTGCAAGCTGGGATGTTACCCTTGGAATCTGTCTCGAACCCTTAGAATGTGACATCCATCAGAACTTGGGGGAAGGAGAGAATGAGAGCAAGAAGCAATTTGAATGTAGGCACTGAAAGATCATCTGAAGACAACCACAATCTTATCTAGTCCAACATTCTTCCACTGTGGCTAACTAGGTGCCTCTTGAGAACTCAAGAGCCAGGAGATGAAGGCAATAACCCTCTTCCTCTGTTGCTTCCTGGCAATTGACATTCAAAGGTGTTTTACCTCTGAACCAGAGACAAAGAGCTGGGAGATTTTAGTTGGAGTTGCCTAAAACGTTCTTATCTGGCTGCAGTTTAGTTGTACAGTATTGGGTGTGTATCTTTATAATTACTATGATTTATATATTGATTTTATCTTATTTTTATCACCTGTCTTTTGAGAACCTAGCCATGAAAGGTGGGCTAAAAGCGTGTTAACTAATAATCAGGGAGGGGGACTTTAGGAGTCTGAGGCAGGATTAGTGGCTGTATTGTTTGCTGTCCGTGTTGGTCAAATAGGCATGGTATTGCCGCTACCCTTTGCGACATGAACTGTGGAAATTGACTTTCATTGAAGTGGTGTCATTCAAGCTTACTATGGAAATTGATCCCTTTCTAGTGTTCTGTAAGGCTGTCTTCTCCAGCAGCATTGTTTTAAAAATATATATGTAATTGGAAAATCATAATCATCAAGACTTCCTTCAGGAGAAAAATTAATTCAGCAAAACTTTGACGGTTTACTAGACAGACTTCACTGAACCTGCGAGCTACAAAGTGGTGCTGGTTCACCTACTATGTAAACTATTGCCAGTTAAATAGTTTATGCTGATGTCTTTTCTTCATTTGGTGCTGTACTAATAGATTGAATAAAGAGATTTTAAGAGGAGAATGTACAAAAGCAGTTAACCCCGGTTCAGAAGTAGCAAAATGATTGTGTGATGCATATTTTCCATGTGGTCAATTTCTCTTATTTTTAGAAAGACCTGAGAAAATTCAACATTTCTATGCAGAGGCAAAGCCAGAAAATGAAATCATGTATTCACCTAAGATTATGTAGTAAAAGTCAGATCTATAGGATATCAACTTTATTTTGCCAAGGATTCAGCTATGAAAGCAATAATAGTAAAGCAATAAATGAACAGAACAAAGCGAAACCATTCCTTTGCTGCTGTTTCATTATTTTTGTTAAATCAACCATTTGCTTTCTTCATAAGAATTTGCTATTAAGTTTTCTAATGCTGTGGTGAACATCTAGAATAATTATAGGGTTCTTTTGGTGCAGTCTTAACACTAAACTAAAGCAATTGAATGCCACAGAGTAGATGTCTCATCTGAATTGCTTGCATTGCTTGTTTTTTTTAATCTTTGCTGCTTTTCCATTGAATCTATGCTGCTTCTGTGCCACTGTTTTCCACTGTAGAAACTCCATCCTGCAGCCTTGCTTCTCGTGAGCGCATTTACAAAAGTAATGATGTAGCTGGGCCTGCCTCTGCTATTTCATCTCTGTCACACAAACTAAAGGGTGGGTACGCATGCCATTGTGGACAGGTTATTCAAAAGTTCATAAAAGGTGTTTTCCTATTTCGATCCATCTCACTCCCATTCACATTAAAAAAAAAAAAAAGCTTGTGCTTAGCGTTCTATTTGCTTTGTTGAATTGCATTGAATTATTTAATGATAAATGTAGGGGTTCTTTAGAATGTCAGTTGGTAGTATATATCATTTTAGTCTTAAGTTAAAAATAGGGTTTTAGACAGCACATCAGCAACATTTCCAAGTTCATAGAGAAACTTTTGATTATTCTCCACTTTGAAGGAGAAAGAACACAACGTTCTGTATATAGTATTTGAGGTTACAATAAGAAAGATGATTAGGCTTTGGCTCATATCAAGGCAAAGGACAGTAGCATTTTTTACTTTGAGCACCTGTGTAGTTTTGTTTTATTTTTGGAAGAAGTACAGCTAACGTTGTATGTTGTATATGCATGTATATAAGAGCTACAAGTGAGTGACTCTCTTACCCAGTATACCTATAAAACTTCTGCTTCAGTCTAAATTTTGAATTGTACTTGATATATAATGTCTGCATGGAAGAACAAAAGTTGGTAACTAAATCATCTTGTCACAAGTTGTACGTTGTCAGATAACCAACACTAACATTCCTTGTATTGTAATTCTGGCTGATCTCATTAGCAGTACTTGCCTGTAGTGTGTGTTGTATGTTAGTCTTCCAAAAACCAATTGTTCTCCTATTTTAAGATCTTGAAATAACTCTCTCCCTTATGTTGTGTTGTTTAGATACTGTTAGTATATAGACTTTTTACAGGATGCATGTTAATGTTTCTTTAGAATACATGAGCACAGGCAAAGGTTGAATACTGTTAGATCATGCACTTCAAATCCTGCAGGGAAGATATGTGTGTAGAAACTTGCTTCCACATGTGATGCCTTCTTTGTTTTTCAGAAGTGGTGCTACCGGGGGGGGGGGGGAACAATCCACATCTCATTACCCTGGCCTGCATTTGCAGTACAGTGTTTGAGTGCACATGGTTTCGTTAGGGTCCAACAGGCACTTGTTGAACAGTTGGCCCTCAGTATCCGCGTATACATTTAGGTATACCAACCTAAAAACATTTGGAAAAGAAAAAAAGGTTAAAGAGCGGTTTCCTTAGCTTTCAGATACAAACTGCTGCATGTTCTTCCTTTAACAGGCTTAAATTGCGCTACAGAAGCATCTTCCAGGTCGCGCAACTCCCCTCTTCCAAGATCACCCCAGAATGCAATGCATTCTGGAGCTATTTTGGGAGAGGGAGTTGCGCGATCTGGAAGAGGCATCCGGAGCACTATTTAAGCTTGTGTAAGCAAGAACACACAACAGTTTGCATATAAAAGGTAAGGAAACCCCTTTACCGTTTTTCTTTTTTTGACGTTTTACAGTGGACCCCTGTATCCGTGTTGAAACAAATCCGTGGATGCGTTGAAACAAATCTGCAGGTGTGGATAGCGGGGGTCCACTGTACTGTCAGTTGAAAAGAGCTGATTGCCTATGAAAGAGGGAGGTGGATTCCAGGCTCCCCCTTCTCCTCAAGTGGGAAATCAGCACTGTTAACACTTAACAATGGGATCCACATGTACAGTATTGAGCTTAGTTTCTCCCCTCTGCATGTTCATCTCTTGGTTGGGTCTAATTAATATAACCATGTATAATACAGCACATAACTCTGTATAATATGCTACTACTTAGCTTTTATCTAGCTTTTATTGGTTTTCAGATACTCAGAAATCTTGACTGTATATAGCCAATATGATTCTTTGAATTATAAATAAGATTTTTGCTTTAACAATGTCTTTATAAAAATGTGTCATACAGGTGACAGAGTGAATTTTACTGCAGCTGCTAGATCAATTTCTCCAGCAGGGAAATCAGACATGGCATCAAAATACAGAATGGATAGCAGGTCACCTAAACCTGATGGGCGTGTGAGCCACACTACTGCAGATCAGAAGAAACCGAGGAATACAGAGGGTTTATCTGCTAGTGAATCTCTGATGCTGAAATCTGATACTGCAAAGCTAAGGTCAGATTCTCACAGCAGGTCATTATCTCCAAACCATAACACCCTGCATACCTTAAAGTCTGATGGGAGGACATCATCTAGTCTAAGGGCAGAATCGCCTGGACCAGGAACTCGATCAACTTCTCCAAAAGCTCTCTCAGCAGGTAAATCCTGTACATCTGGTGTCGGTACTCGCCGGTCATCATCTCCTCATGATAAGACTCTGTCTCAGAAGCCCCCAGCCCCTGTGAAAACAAGGCTTGATCCTCCTCGGGAGCGATCTAAATCAGACTCTTATACACTGGATCCAGATACCCTTCGCAAAAAAAAAGTGCCCCTGACAGAACCACTGAGGGGAAGGTCCACTTCACCCAAACCAAAAATTGTGTCAAAAGATGGAAAACCTGTGACTGAAACAGAAAGCAGGGCCCCTTCTCCCCATGTTGTACAAGAAAATCTTCACAGTGAAGTAGTTGAAGTCTGCACTTCAAGTACCTTAAAGACAAACAGCATTACTGATACTACATGTGAAGATAACACTGAATTCAAAAGTGTGGATGATGGCTCTAATAAAGTTCATTTCAGCATAGGAAAAGCACCGCTGAAAGATGAGCAAGATATGAGAGCATCGCCAAAAGTGAGCCGCAAGTGTGCAAATAGGCACACGAGACCCAAAAAGGAAAAATCTGTCAGCCTGTTCAAAGGTGATGGAACCAGACCTGTAGATCCTGCCAAACAAGCCATGTCTCCCTCTGTAGCAGAATGTGCCAGGGCTGTCTTTGCTTCTTTCCTGTGGCATGAAGGAATAGTCCACGATGCAATGGCCTGCTCCTCTTTTCTGAAATTTAACCCTGAACTTTCTAAAGAGCATGCGCCAATTAGAAGCAATCTTGGCCAACAGCCTATAGAAGAAAAAGAAACCAAGCTGAAAAATAGGCATTCCCTAGAAATCTCTTCTGCTCTGAATATGTTTAACATAGCCCCTCATGGGCCTGACATATCAAAAATGGGCAGCATAAATAAAAACAAGGTCCTGTCTATGCTTAAAGAGCCTCCTCTTCATGAGCGATGTGAGGATGGAAAAAATGAAACTACCTCTTATGAAACAGCCAGTCACCATACGATGAAGTCCAAGTCTCCTCTCCCCTTAACACTGCAGCATCTAGTAGCCTTTTGGGAAGACATTTCTTTGGCAACCATCAAGGCAGCTTCTCAGAACATGATTTTTCCGAGCCCCGGGTCCTGTGCAGTATTAAAGAAGAAAGAAAGTGATAAAGATAACAAGAAATCTAGAAAAGAAAAGAAGAAAAAAGAAAAAGCTGAAGCCAGGCCAAGGGGCAATCTCTTTGGTGAAATGGCTCAGCTTGCAGTGGGGGGACCAGAGAAAGATACCATCTGTGAGCTGTGTGGAGAATCGCACCCATATCCGGTGACCTACCACATGAGACAAGCTCATCCAGGTAAGATGGTCTTGGCATGAAAGTATGTTTGCATTCTGTAAAGGGCCGTTGCTCTACAGCATTGGTTCTCAAATTGGTGGGTCACGATCCACCGGGAAATCCGGATGCTGTTAAGGTAGTTTTTGTACTTACCAGGGGTCCTGCATCCATCTGGAGGGTGTGGGAAGGCCCATGGCCCCCTCTGCGGGCCTCCCCGCACCCGCTGGAGGGATGCAGTAAGTACAAAAACTACAATTTTCCTGCTGGCGGCGGTGATCCCCGGGATCCCCGCCTCCAGGAAGACTCAATGTTCTCCCCGCCTCGCAGGGAGAACTTTGAGAACCACTGCTCTACAGGATAAAGAAATTGTTTATCATGAAATGTTCCACAAAGTTCAGTGGAACTTAATTCGAAGCTAGCGTATTAAAGTGCCAAACCAGATGCAACAATGACAACTACGTTTTATCCAATAACATGTCTTCCTTTTTTAAAAAAAAATGTGTAATAATAATAATAATAATAAGCAAGGAATTGGGTATGGGTGTGTCTGATATTCACATTGAAAGGGATGCACAGATGAGGAGAGTTGAGCTAACCCCGGCCTTACCTTCCATGGTCTATCATCTCAAGAGATTTTCTCTCGGCCTGCGTCACTTCTGTATCTGAGACAGGAGAGGTGGGTAGAAAGAAAGTTTGAGCAACCAACCATGGGGAAGAAGGCCAGGAAGTCTTCAGCTCCTTTTACCTGTTGTACCCTTTTTGATATTTTTAATACATACCCACGTACCCAGCAGCCCCTTAGTTATGGGTAAATGTGACAGAAATGATTAAACAAATATTGCTTGTGGCCCTCAGATTGTAAATCTAGTAGCATATTGTTGATACAATTTCTTCTGTTCAAGCTGGTTTGTGATCCCTTACATTTATCATTTTGGAGTAACATTTTAACTCAAGCCGCATTGGTTCGTGTGTTTGCTTTGATAAGGTTACAAGTGTGTAACGAAACATCAGCAAGTGTTAGTAATATTGCCTGCCAGCATCAGATAGCCCGGGAGAACACAGTTCAGCTGCTTGTCTCTTTAAAGCGATCACAGACATCAAAGGATTTTCCACTCAGAGGCGAAACTAGGGCGGAGCAGACGGAGCACCCGCTCCGGGTGCCATCGCCCGAAGGGCGCACCGCCTGCGAGTCCGAGTCGGACTCAGGGACTCGCGTCTCCGAGTCCAAGTCTGACTTGGGGACTCGAGTCCCACCGCCCCCTCAATCGGGAGCCGGCTCGGGGATGTCTTTCCCGGCCGGCTGCCCGGGGCCTTCTAAGGAAGGCGCGCGAGAACGGTATTTATACCGTTCTTTTTGCGCATGCTCAGACTGTTACTGAGGGAAAAAGGCTGCCCTTTTTCCCTCAGTAAGCCTGAGCATGCGCAAAAAGAACGGTATAAATACCGTTCTCGCGCGCCTTCCTTAGAAGGCCCCGGGCAGCCGGCCGGGAAAGACGTGCCCGAGCGGGCTCTCCCGGTTGAGGGGGGGGGTCGCCATTAACCCATTAAGCGTACTTCTTTACTAATTGCAAATAGCCATGAAAATCTTCAATAGTACATTTGTTCATGTAAGCATCTGTCAGTTCTTTTGACGTACTTTTGACACTTTCTGGAAAAAAAACATTTTGGCAAATAAAAGATTGAATAGTAGATTCTACTCTTAAACATGCCTTTTCATTGTTTGAAGGTTGTGGCCGGTACGCAGGTGGACAAGGCTATAACAGTATCGGACACTTCTGTGGAGGATGGGCGGGTAATTGTGGCGATGGTGGCATAGGAGGAAGTACGTGGTATCTAGTCTGTGATCGATGCAGAGAAAAATACCTTCGTGAAAAGCAGGCAGCAGCAAGAGAAAAGGTATATTTAATCTGTTTGTTGTTTATGACAAGGGTTTGCAGCTCCGTAGCCCCACGTTTCTTAGATCTGCGAATAATAGACCTTTCCTGTCCTCGCATCAACCCAGAAGTCGCTTGTGATGGAATGTGGTTGATCACATGATGATCCGTAGTGGTGGGCGTGACAGCCCAGGCTCTTGTTGGACTTTAAGTTGTAGAAAGTATCTCTCTAAGGTCATATTTCCCTCTCCAGGTTCACCTTATACTAGGCTTGTAAATGGCTACTCAGTTGCTTGTGGTGGCTAAGAATCTCCTTTAAAGAACCAGGCAGATAAGTTGACATAGTTTCTTTTTCTTTTTCTTTTTCCTTTTTAGCTGTCATAGGTGACTGAAAGAGATGCATGGCTGGAAGGATGGCATAACAATGTTTGTGGCTAGGAATTTGATGGACTTATTTCCAGTGATGCCCTATATACTCTGTTAAAACTTGAAAGTCAAAAATGAAAAAGAACTTAATCCTTAAACATGTGATTGTTACAATCTTGGATCTGTCACAGTTAGGTGCTCTGGCCTGTTAGCCTTTGTGTTCTCCATTTGCAGCCATGCCAAGAGAACACACACACACACACACACACACACACACACACACACACACACACACACACACACACACACTCTCTCTCTCTCTCTCTCTCTCTCTCTCTCTCTCTCTCTCTCTCTCTCTCTCTCTCTCTCTCTCTCTCTCTCTCTCTCTCTCTGACATTGGGGGCTGCTGGTTCTGTTTCTTCTCTTGAGTATACCTTTGTGTGGGACACAATAAATAATAATTGCTTACAATATACATAATAGGATGTCCCCTTTTGCCAGAGGTTGTTTCCCTTCTTTGGAATCCTGAAGATCCACTGCTATTGTCATAAAATAGCATAATTTATATCCTTGTAGGTCAAACAGTCTAGAAGAAAGCCAATGCAAGTTAAGACACCTCGTGCCTTGCCGACCATGGAAGCCCATCAAGTGATTAAAGCGAATGCACTGTTCTTGCTGGCCTTGAGCAGTGCCGCTGAGCCCAGTATTTTGTGCTATCACCCTTCCAAACCATTCCAGTCGCAGCTTCCCAGCGTCAAGGAAGGCATCTCAGAGGATTTTCCTGTTAAAATGCCTTGTCTCTATCTTCAGACATTAGCAAGGTAAAGGGGGGCCCCGGGAACCTGTTTAGTTGTTTTTCAGTGTTCATTGATATATAAAATAATTATGCTTATCTGAAATCTATCTGAGCTTGGGTTCACTTAAATATTTTAAGTTTGTAATTCTATACATGCTTCCCTGACAGTAAGTCCTGTAAAGTAAGTAAAATTGAATTTTATGGGGCTTACTTCTGAGTAGACTTGCCTAGAATTGCAGATTGTATTGGTATTCTCTAAAAAGGTTCAAAAACCAAAATGGAATGATACCCTTTTAGGCTGCATAAAGCTGTGTTGACTGATTGATCAGTTTCATCTTTGCTTCCGCTGAGGGAAGCAAGCAGGCTCTGGTTCTCCAGGAAGATCCAGAAATGCAACAATTTCTGGATGTGGTTGAGGGAGGGGCTGTGTTCAGCTTACTCATAATAATCTGTATTAATTTCTGTCTGGTTTATACATTTTAATAGTTGGTATCTGAATAGACTGAACAAAGTGTCACTTCAGTACCTTTAATATCCTTTTTTTTTTTTCAGGCATCATCATGAAAACTTTGTTGGCTATCAAGATGACAACCTCTTTCAGGATGAAATGAGGTATTTGCGTTCAACCTCCGTACCTGCACCGTATATATCTGTTACTCCTGATGCCAGCCCTAATGTCTTCGAGGAGCCAGAAAGTAACATGAAATCTATGCCGCCAAGGTACTTCAGTGTGTATGTTAACATGTGCTGGTATTCTAACTGTTACGTTTTTATAAGACAGTTTTTGCTTTTTTTTTAGACAATTTGTAAACTTGTTAGTCACTTGCCGAAAATTGCCAGAGCATGTACTTATTCCACTTATTGACGATAATAATGGAATGTTCAGGGAATGATCTGTTTACCACCTTCCTTATAGCTTCCAAGGAGAATCTCTGGATTCTTGCACGAACCTTCCTGATACCAACATTAATCCAGGGGAAGTTTTGTAAAGGTGGCAATGCAATGCCTAACAGATTCATCTGTTATATAATTAGAAATAAGTACTGGATTTTTCTAGCCGTAATCTTGGAATTTGCAGGAAAATTTGAAGTGTTCTGTAGACGGTGCAGATGTAGCACTTCATGTTGTCAAACTGTGATTAAGAAATCAACAATAGGCCATGAAATTGTGACTTCTTTCCCTGCCCCTTCCCTCTTGTATATGAAATCCTTAGCCCTGGTTTATCATCTACATTAGCATTAATCATGGCTAGCACTAATAAGAGTTCCTCATAATGCAGGGTTTCAAATATAGGAACGAACTATGGTTGTTCATAAGTATGCGCCTTTCTCCATTTCTTAATATGCTATAGATTTTTAATAGCATTTCTAAAATGTTGTTCTTTATTAAAATTATTACAAGAGAACAATAATAATTTCCAACTGTCAAATCAACTATATAGGTCATTCATTATAAAGAAAATAAGTTGAACAGATGACCATTATCCCAAAAGTGATTATTCGAGTATGTCAGGGCTCGATAAATTTGCTTTGGATCGGAGAATCAATGCAGATATTTAAGAGCTTTTTAGCTGTTAGGAGTTTGTTTTTTAATGCCTGCCAAAAGCAATCTCAGATGCCATTAGTGAATGGCATAAAGTAGATTTTACATATAAAGAAGCATTAAAAAGCACCCAATCCCTGCGGTAGTAGGACAACTTGACACATGTCATTGTGACAGCAAACAAATCAAAAAACCTTAATCCAAAAACAAATAAAGTTGCATCAAGGCTGCAATCCTATGCACACTTTCGCAAGAGGAAGTTCCTTTGAACACAATGGGATTTACTACTGAGTAAATATGTATAGGATTGCATGGTAAGAACCAAAAAAAAGTTAAAATTCATGACACTAAGGCTATAATCCTATACTTACTAACTACTGACATGGAGACAGACACACAGACTTGGATTTGTTGGATGGCGGGAAGGGTGTGTGCTCCTTGACACCCCCAAGTGTGTGTGAGTGAGGCTTCCTCCATAACTAAGTCACCTCTCTCTGGTGACAGCTCCTCCTGCTACAGCTTTCACTGCTGTAATGACAAATTTTCTTTGCCCCACTGCTTTCCCACTCCAGTGTTGTGCCCCCTCATGTGCTTGTTTATTGGAAAAAACGTTCCATTGACTTTAAATGGAAGAGTTTTTTCAATGAAAAAAAGGATGCAGGGGGCTACAGTCCAGATGGGAATTGCAGTGGGAGCAAAGACCTGAGGCCTTCCTGTCCCCTGCTGAAGTGTCATGCCCTTCACTATTTAGAAAAAAAATTAAAACCAATTGCAACACTACATGTTTCTGGCAACATGTAATTTGGCCCTTAGTTCACATCCCATAATAATACCTTGTATTTTAAAACGTATTTTCAGTGGTCTGAGATCTGTACAAAAACATTCCAAAAACATACTCTATCAGTACTGAAAGAGCCACATCTCTTTGTCTGTGTTGTGGACAACACATAAATCTCTTTAATGTCAATTGCTACCAATATTGCAGCTTGTAAAAGCTCTCTGTCACATGTACCTGTCATTTCCAGGTATCCCCTAAAGCCATATTCATTCACCATCGTATGAATATTGGTTCCAATATGTCACTTTTCCATTTAGTTTTAAAACCGAGTCTTTTCCCATTCATTTTCAATAACACTCCCTTTCTCACTTCCAAAACCATGAAGCATTCAGCTTCAGGTTTTTTTTCTGGATTCCCTTGTATTTTTGTATCAGCTTAGTCGCCATATTTCAAATCTGTAAATACTGAAAAAAATTGTATTTTCTCCAACCGTCTTGTTTACTGCTTTCTCTCATGAGAAGAAATCACCATCTTATGTTACCTTGTAAGGATTCTAATTAGTTCTCTGACTTCTTTCCAGTTTAGAGACTAGTCCCATCACAGATACCGATCTTGCAAAGCGCACGGTTTTCCAAAGGTCATACTCTGTTGTTGCATCTGAATATGACAAACAGCACTCCATCCTACCTGCACGGGTAAAGGCCATACCCAGAAGAAGGGTCAACAGTGGTGATGCTGGTAAGGATGTAGACTTCTACAACCGAGAAAGTATTTCCTTTGGGGTTTGGAATTCTTTCTGATCAATGCACTTCCTTTTGTGTGTGTGTGTAAAAGCAACAGAGGTTGTACATTAAGACTGGAACTCTGTTTGCAATGTAGTCATGTATATGATGGGATTGTTCATGCAGACATGCATCCCCATGCCATATTGCATGCTTCTTTGAAACTCTTCCTTTTGTTAGTAGCTCATCTTGTGGCATGAGATGCTTCTCTTTGAGAAACAAGAATTGAAAGCAAGAAATGCTTATGTAAATAGTTGCACTGTTCTTTAAATCTTAGCTACAGGCTACACTTAAAAGTACAATTTAAGAACAGTGTGTTTATAATCGGTTGCAAGCTCATTAATATTAATGAATGTCAGCTTTTAATTTCAATTTCACCAGAATTTTAAATGGACCAAAAGAAAGTTTCAAAGTTAGTCTGAAATTCCAGTCACTTTCTTGAATATTAAGATACCTGTTGAGTATCTCCAATAAATAACGTGTAGCTTCTGACCATCATGTAAAATTTTTGAGCAGTAGCAGAGATCATTTGTAGAGTTTCTATTTTTACTACTAATATACTAACATTTTTATTTCCATAGTCACAGAAAAAAAATTAAGCCATCTAATGTGTACATATTTTTATGCTTTTAAATAGAAGTCGGGTCCTCTCTTCTGAGACATCCATCTCCTGAACTTTCTCGGTTAATCTCCGCTCACAGCTCTCTTTCCAAAGGAGAGAGAAATTTCCAGTGGCCTGTTCTGGCATTTGTAATCCAGCATCATGACTTGGAGGGACTTGAAATAGCAATGAAACAAGCTTTAAGAAAATCAGCTTGCCGTGTGTTTGCTATGGAGGTACTTAGTGTATTAATTCATCTTCCTAAGAAATATCATACCAGTAACTTATTCTCTGTATAGTAGTACAGTACTTCTAGTCATGAACTCAGGCTAGATTACCCTTTTCTTTTCTCCAAAATTAGAATAGTAACGTAAATAATGGCATAAGAATCGAAACACACCTGATGCCCCCACAATGCTGCTTATTATTATTATTATTATTATTATTATTATTATTATTATTATTATTATTATTAAGATTAAGAATTTTTATATACCGCTTTTCAACAAAAAAAGTTTACAAAGCGGTTTACAGACAAAATCAAATAACTGGTTATTCCACTGTAGTGGCAATGTTTATAGAGGATATGTGCTGCTTGGTCTAGCTTGACTGTATAGATTCTCAGTAAGATCTGTGCAGCCACAGTACCTGCGCTGTTCTAATCCTGGCGACAATCACTCTCATTAACAGAGAACAAACTTGGCATACAAAGCGCCTTAAGACTCGATTCTTGGTATCTCCAGTTAAAAATATCTTGGGTAACAGGACTGGGAAAGCCCCCTACTGCAGGGGCTAACTACTCATTACACATATGTGGTTAAGACCATTTTTAAATGAGAAACCACTTAAAGAGAAGGGAATCAACTCTGTCCTTTCTCCCTTGCTGCCCCCCTTATACTTGGAACAGCCTTCTGGAAAACATAAAAGATGCTTCCTTGCTCACTTCCTTTAAATTCCTCCTTAAAACCCACCTTTTAATACATGTAATGATCACAGATGTTTCCCCTGCTTACCTCTGCTTCCATCCCCTTCCACATCTCGTGTGTCACTTTTGTCAATATCTGTAAGTCCCCTGGGGAACCTGTCTTTTCACTCTGTAAAGACCGCATACATAGATGATGCTACATAAGTAGTAATTCAGAGTCGAGTTACACCACTGGGGGAGAGGAAAGATTGCTAAATACTTTCCTCCCAGGATTTTCTCTCCTCCATACCACTCCATGCAGTTTTCCCCTCTCATACAGTTTCAGTCACACGTATGCAAGAGTAAACATGTGATGGGAAGCTGGTAGAAATATAAAATTGACCCTCAGGGTGATTTTAGTTCTCTGTAGCATGTATTTAAATTAGGTTGGTCACTAGCTCAGCTGACCTCTCAATGGTTTGACCATCTTTAAAGCTTTTTCTGTTCATATCCAGTTCTTTCTTGTGGGAAACATCCAGCCACTCAGGATGGTTCTTATTTTTTTCTGTCACTTAGTACTCTTTTCCAAAGAGTAAGTTTATTAGACTAGGACCTCCTAGAACAGCGCTTCTCAAACTGTGGGTCGCGAATTGGGCCCACCCTTGCCAAACTGGAGCCAAATGGAAGCAACCTGAAGCCATGACCCACCTTGTCCTGCTGCTCCTGAATCGCACCGGGCCTGGGACGGCCTCCGGAGGCCTTTGCAGGCCTCAGAAGGCTTCCAAAAAAACCTGGAAAGTGACTTCCAGTTTAATTCCGGGTTTGTGGATGTCACTTCCAGTTGCTTTCTGAGGCCTGCAGAGGCCCACCGGAGGCCCACGCCGGGGGGGGGGGGGGTGTGGATCACAGGGCCCTCCACTGGGAAGCAGGTGGGTTGCAGCTGGGCAGGGCTTGAGAACCACTGTTCTAGAATGTTGTCTCTTTGCCATCTCTTTGTAGACAGTTTACCTTAGTAATGCCTGTGTTACTCTCAGAATCATGTGACTTTAGTATTAACTCTAACCATTAGTGCATGTATACAGTTTATGCCAGTCATTGCAGCATAGCTTTCAGCACCTTAACATCCTGCCTAGTTCCCTGCTGGACATCTGCCTCTCAGTTCTACCTTTAAAGCCAATCTTATTTCCCTTTTTATTTGTCATATTGCTTCCAAATTTATCCTGTTAACCACACAATTATGAGGTGTTAACATTGCTGTTATGTATCATGTGTCAGTGCTATCAAGCTCCATTATGCTTTGAGTTACTTTTCTCAGCTTTTTTCTGAAGAAAACAATTTATTTTGCAGTTCTGAGTCCCTCTTAACATTGACAGTACTTATAAATGCTTACAATTATCCATGAAATTATCCATAAAATTTTTATTATTTTTATTAAAGAAGATAAGTTGTATTGACAAAAATTGTTTTCTTGACCCCAAATACTTCTATGTACACACCAAAAGCATCTTCCTCAGAATTCTGAAATGGAAGATGTTTAAAATTGCTTTTGGTGGTAGCCGTGTTGAATTTTTCTCAAACTTTTGAGAGCTTCGCTCTGACTGAATTTATCTTAAAATATCAAAACTACTATCAAACATTTGTCCCTGTGAAATAATTAGTCATGGAATCCTGTTATTAGGTTTTTACAATATCTTTTTCTCGGCATTTAAACTGTACCACTTTCTGTTTCTAGGCTTTTAACTGGCTTCTCTGCAATGTCATTCAAACAACTTCCCTTCATGACATTCTGTGGCATTTTGTGGCTTCTCTTACTCCTGCCCCCGTGGAACCTGAAGAAGAAGAGGATGAAGAGAATAAAGCAAATAAAGAAAATGCAGAACAAGTAAGCTGAACCACTTGCAAGTTCTGTATAATGTGTTATGATCATGTATTGTGGAAAACAAACATGTAGTCTAGTGATCCGTTGTAGAATTTTAGTTTGGTGAAGAAAATGAATTGGTTAGACTTTATATAGCTTTTAACTTGACCCAGTTATGTGTGACTTAAGCTTGTACTTAAAAAAAAAAACACTGATCATAATTTTGAAATTGTTAAAGTATCATAATTTATAGGTTGACTAAAATAGTTAACAGTATGGGTAGATTGTTACATTTAGAGAATGCAATCATTGAATAATTATGACAAGAGTTGACTAGGCATTCCTCTGATAGAAATCATAATGTTGAGACTACCTTAAATTTTCCAATATTGGAATTTTTATAGTGTGTGTGTGTGTGTGTGAGAGAGAGAGAGAGAATTTTGTAAGTCTTTGTTTAGAGTCCTCAGGCTTCATCCCGTAATATTGTCTGAGTAATAGTAGCAATGCTATTTAAGGCAGGAACCTTTTCAGTGAAGAAAAATGATATTAAATCAGATTGGGTACATGACTTTGACTTGGATCTTAATTTTGTTTAGGCGTACAAGTCTAATTCCAAAAGGAACTCCCTCTCACACGTGCATGCACACACCTCTTTTATATGAAAATTCAGTTCTAGTATCTTATCAGGTAAATTAGATTGCAGCCAAAAGGCATCCAGTGGAAGCAGAGAGAATATTGGGAAGAGTTAGACTGTTGTTGCAGAGATTTAAATTATTAAATGTTACTTGTGTTGTTTTGAACATTTAGGAAAAGGATACAAGAGTTTGTGAACACCCTTTGTCTGACATAGTAATTGCCGGTGAGGCAGCTCATCCTTTGCCCCACACTTTTCACCGTCTGCTACAGACAATCTCTGACCTTATGATGTCACTCCCAAGTGGAAGTTCATTACAACAGATGGCTTTGAGGTAGGTACTAGATTCAGAAAATCTCTGGAAGTATTTGAGCAGTGAGAAGTTTAAAAGAAACTTACTGGTAGTAGAAATAATTAGGTTATTATGATTAGGAGTAGAAATATGTCAATTGCTGCATACCATTTTTAGGTGCCAGCCTACATGTTACTAAAAGCTCAGGAGGCCAGCATTCAATGCTCAGAAAGTTTGGCACCTATTGTATTTGCTAGGATTTTTTTATATATGACTGAATGACACCGTTTTGTCTTGGTGAAGGGAATTATGGCATTTCATTCCTTCTCACATAAGGACAGGGTTGATGTCTTCTGTCACAGATTGAAAGACCAGAAGATATGAATTGATCAAATTCCAGTACTTAAAACTAGTTTAAAATTGTTTGCTTCTGTATTAATTTTTCTCCCTCCTTTCAAGCTAGTAGAGATTTAGATTTAAAATTGTCAGGACATATGGAGGCTGATTCTAGATTCAGTTCTGTTTTCTAGGACAGTGTCAAATTTTCAGCTAATTTTTTTTTTTGGCGGAGGCCAAACAATTGGCCAAATGGAACAATTCTTAACTCTAGCAAATTATTATTCCTTCCTAACATTATGCAAATATAAAAAGTATTGTACAGTATCCTGGAAGCCCAAAGAGAGCACAAACATTTCCCATTGTGTTGCAAATGGAATTCAACAGAAAACACACACACACAGTAACTCCAAAAGAGGCAGATTACCTTTTACAGTAAATGCAGCGAGGCAGGGAAATTTGCTCCCAGAGCAATGTGAAGACCAGCTAAAAAAAGCTAAGTACACACCCATGAGAACAATGGCCTCAACGAGATCGCAGATAACGAGAACAGACCGCAGATACGGACAGATGGGTGGCAATTCTGCCCCTCGCAGATAGTGAATTCACCTATAAAGAGAACTGACTGTATTTAGTACATGACAGTTCACAAAGCTGAATCAAAGAAAGGGCAGGAAGCAATGCTCTAACTCAGAGGTTCTCAACCTGTGGTACGGGTACCCCTAGGGGTACGCGGACCTCTTGCTAGGGGTACGCCAAGCCCTGCTCCTTACCTGCCTCATTAGCAACTAATTAAGTGTTAATTAATATGGATTTTAAATTTTAATTATTTTCGGAGCCCTTCTGTCTCTCTGATGTTGGTTTTGGGCTTATTTTTGTACTTTGGTAGGGTGGGGGAGGGAGGAGCTAATTTTGGGAAGTGTGACTTGGAGAAAAGAGAGATCCTTGCATGTCTCTCTCTCTGTCTCTGTCTCTCTCTCACACACAGAGTTAAATAACACATTTTTTCACATTTAAAATTGTTTTAGTACTTTTTTATTTAATTGCCTAATTAATTAATTGATTAATCCAATTAATTAGCAGTTAATTAGCAGGGGGTACTTCAGAAAATTGGACCGTGATAGGGGGTACCCGGGCCTCCAAAGGTTGAGAACCTCTGCTCTAACTCATGACATCGTGCAGCTATGTGATATCATAAAGTCAGATGAGATTGAGCGCAGTGCTTCTTACAAATGCTTGTGTACCCTTTTGAGCTCTGCTATGGAGATAAATAAGTTATTGAAAGAAAGGTTTGTGTGTACGAGGAGAGGCCTGTAGACTCATCAGACAGTTCATTATAATTACTGCATAGTAGAGCAGTGTCTCTTTTTCAGGTTCTAAGGTGAGGTGTTCTCATGGATACACTTTCAAGGTGGGTTGTTTTTAACTTGTTTTAACTTGTTTTCAGATGCTGGAGCCTCAAATTCAAGCAGTCAGACCATCAGTTCCTACATCAAAGTAATGTCTTTCATCACATTAACAACATTTTGTCCAAATCCGATGATGGAGATAGTGAAGAGAGTTTTAGTATCAGCATACAATCTGGCTTTGAAGCGATGAACCAGGCAAGTCATATCTCCAAGTTCCATAAATGCTACATGTCAGCATATGTTTTTAATATGTGCAATCTCTTAAAACATAGTTTTCTGCAGTATTTTGTTTTTACACGTGGATATTTTACATGTGGATATTTCCCATGAGCATAAATGCATTGAAAGCACATTCAGATTGTAATGTATAACTTAATGGCATTGAGTAATTTCACATGATTTGGACATGCTGCTCAATCTATACTAGCATTGATAAGAGGGTTTATATTAATTGGGGAGGGAGGCAGGGACTGAAAAATTCTTTCTAAACAGTTTTCCTGATCAATTCTTGCACTTTCTAATAGTCTCCTTTCTCCTATACTACTTAAAGATGCCACGTGTACATGGGTTGGGGGAGGGGGGAAAACCACACTCTAATATGGACTTCCATTTCTTGTCCTGCCATATGTATAAGTCTCTTCTTTTACTGTCAGTGTTTTATTGAATCTGCTCATACAACAAAAGTGCCTAGTATGTATTCACTTGTGAATTGTGTCTTTGACTTTGAAATTTCGCTCTTTTGACAGGAATCATGTATAGTAATTTGTCTAAAAGACCTAACTAGTATAGTTGATATTAAAACTTCAAGCCGACCAGCCATGATTGGCAGTTTGACGGATGGGTCAACCGAAACTTTCTGGGAATCAGGAGATGAAGATAAAAACAAGACTAAAAACATTACAATTAATTGTGTCAAAGGAATTAATGTTCGCTATGTGTCTGTCCATGTTGACAACTCTCGGGATCTTGGGGTAAGAGTTAAATTTCATTCTTTGAAATGTTCCCAAGTGCATTCTGATGAAGAGCTTCCATTTTTCTCTTGCCTAAAACCATTCTATTGAGATAATGAATTTGTTTATAAAATCATACATTGGGAAGTGGAGGGTTGGTGAATCCACTGACCAAAATGGATTCTCCATACATCAGTTTCATAGAAGTCAGACCCCAGGTCAGGAGGATATCTGAGCAATGCATACTACACCAACAGCTTTAGCGGAGCAGATAGATCAAATTTGTTCAAGCAAGTTAGCACGCATGAACAACAAAACTGCTGAGCTCTAAAGATTTTTAACATCCTTTCAGCAGCACAGCGTTTCATTGTTGCCAAACATTTGTGCCATTTTTTACTGTCTCCCTGAATATAGCACACTCTTATTCATGTGCTTTACATTAAAATGTGGAATTGTTACTGTGTAAGCAACTGTAAAGCGTTCCTTTTTCCTTTTTGACTATAGAACAAAGTTACTTCAATGACCTTCTTAATTGGCAAAACAGTAGAAGATCTTTGCAGGATAAAACAGGTAAATAATTAAACCAGTTACTGCAATTATGAATAAAGTGCATCTCAGTGCTTAAAATCATGCTGTGTACAGAGTACCCTTTAAGAAGACAGTTTTACAAATTGGTCTCCGTGACCGAGCACAATACCTCTTTATACCATTTCTTTCTTGTAGCAGTAGAAGAAGCAAATAGATGTGGGAAAGGATTAAATGCCTCCTCTCCCTTCCTGTTTAGCATCCAGTCCCTCATCCACTGTCTGTAATAAACAGTTGGATGACTACAGAAATCAAGGCTTTCATCGGTCTCTAAATTTGCAACCGTATGTGCAGAGAAAAAAGTCTTGGTCTGTTTTAAAGCTGACTCGCATATGTACATTCATCTCAATGGTGCTCAAGTAAATGTTTAAGTTTACACTGGTTGATATGACAGTTCTGTCTATGGTGGTAGGCTCCATTCACATGTGCAAGCCCCTCAAAGGGGGGCTTAAAAACAGAACGAAATAGTAAAAACAGAACATAAACATCCAGAAATGAAAATAAATCAACAAAAACGTAACATCGGGGCAGAATACAGCAAAAATAGGTAAGATCCCAGACAGCCCAACAAAACCAAACTTTGAAAGCTAATAGAAGGGCTGTCCATCAGCTGTCTCTGAACATGAATGTGTGAGCCAATCCATTAAATCTGTTTTTTGCTAGTTACAAATGTAAGTCACTTAGGACACAATTTTATCTCGCTGCTAGGCCGGCATAGGACCTATGTGCCAGCCCAGGACTGTTGCAAAAGCTGCTGTAAAGCAGTGCAGAGACCTGTGCTAGCCCCTGCAGTCCAAATTCGGACAGTGTGCGGCCCAGGTAATCTGCAGCTGGGCCAGGCAGCATAGGGGTGGGGGAGGGGGTTCTGGGGGCATGGGGTGGGCAGATTGGGCCTGGGAGGGGGGGGACTGGATTTGCAGCAGCGGTGTATGCCATATTCTATCCCCCTCTCAGGTCCATTTCTCCCAACACGGGCAGCCTTGATTTGCGCCGCCAAAATGGCAAGCACAAATCCAAGGAGGCCCGTTGCGAGGACTGGGGCTTTACATGGTTAAGGGAACAAAAGTTCCCTTATCTTGAGGAGACCCCTAACCCTGCCTACTCTGCTCAGGATACAGCAATGTCGGCGCTGGCATAGCTGGATTGTTGAGCAGAGTGTAGGATAGGATTGGGCTGCCCATCAATGTTTTTCCTATAAATCTGTCTTCATCTTCTTGTGCTCTAGGTCGACTTGGATTCACGACATATTGGCTGGGTAACAAGTGAACTTCCTGGGGGAGATAATCACATCATCAAAATTGAATTGAAGGGACCAGAGAATACTCTTAGAGTTAGGCAAGTGAAAGTACTGGGATGGAAGGATGGCGAAAGCATCAAAATAGCAGGCCAGATCTCAGCAAGTGTTGCTCAGCAAAGGAATTGTGAAGCTGAGACGCTACGAGTCTTCCGACTCATTACATCTCAGGTGAGAATACTGAATTGCGTAGTACGCATTCATTTTTGGCATTGTAATGTCTGACATGGCGGGCTGGCTTTTTAACAAATGGCTTTTAACAAATGTAAATGTGGATGACCCAGTGGGGCTGTTTGTTTTAATTGTTTTAATTCTTGATTTTAAATGTATATATGTATTTTAATGTTTTTATTGTAAGCCGCCTTGGTTGCCCTTGTGGGAGAAAGGCGGGGTATAAATTCTATAAATAAAATAAATAAATAAGACCAGTTACACTGAACAGCAAATTTTAACAAAGGCCATGCCTCCAAGATTAAATTAGTAATTTCTTATAGATTTTGAGGTGCTGAACACGAATATGACAATGGAAATGCAAAATTGTCTATGATTTGTGAGAAATCAGCAATAGATTGTTCCATAGACGTACTGGTAAATGCCCGACGGCATTTACAACACCTACATATACTCAATGTGGACTGCTTCTCCTAAACTAGAGCCAATCGACAGATTTTTATTTTCATTTTCAGCACATTGAAATTAGTAAAGATTAGCTATTTTAATTTCAGAGGCGAATTGGTGTGTTTTCCAGTGTTATCTGAAAGTAACTGGAGTAGTTCCATTCCTAAGACTAAGCAAGTCTGGACCTGGTTGGGTGGGAGGCAGCAAGGGAACCCTACGTATGCCCCTCTGAGCTCCTTGAGTGAAAGATAGGATACCAATGTAAAAAAGAAACAACTTCTTAAAATTAAAAGTTTGTATGTTACAGATTGTCTAAAACGTTTATTTAGTGGTTATAAATTTTGATTGGTGCATGGTTCAGAAGCACCCACTGTGTGTCAGGCTACAATTTGCAGGCTTTTTCTGCTAATCATTTCTCCTGTATGATTCTGCATTGTATACACATCCCTCTGCATTTTTTTTAAACAAAGCCTACATATTTTTAAACAAATGCATTCTTCAAACCATTCCTGTTTTGGGTTTTTTTCCCCCAGACCGTGTGGTTTTTAGTGCAGATTCTTTGTTGTAGGCAATACCTTATAATAAGACTCTAAGGCTGCAATCGTATACATACTTGCAATCGTATACAATCGTATACATACAACAGGAGTAAGTCCTGTTGAACTCAAATTAGACTTACTGAGTAGGCGTGCATAGGATTGTGCTGTAAAATCACTTCATGCACTTCACATCACAGAGTGGAGTGCACGAAAACTTTTGCAGAAATAAATTGGTTAGTCTTTAAGGTACTGCAAGACAGTGTGTTCTGTTTGCTGCCACAAACTAACATGGCTACCCAGCTAGAAGTTGAAATAATCATGGCCTCTAATTGATACTGATGTACTGATTGCAGATGAAAACATAAATGCAAACGTCTTCTGTCAGTTCCCTTTTTTTTTTTTTTTTTTTTTTGCTGATACCAAATACAGCATCAGAACAGCTTGATCAACTTGTTCAAACAGAACGTTATTGTCTTTTTAGTACTGTGCTTTCATTCCGGTCAAGCATGATGTTTCAAAAACTCGTTTGAGTGCAAGTTCTTTGCTTATTTGTAGTCAGCATTTAGTTAGATATCTAATGCAAATTGTTTGCATTTTTTGTGCAACACTACAATGGAGGTGCATAAAAGGTTTTAGATTACACCTATTATCTGGTATTGCCCCTGCTAACTGGGCAAGAGGCACTTTTTCAATGGGTGCTCCTCTTATACAGTATTTAGCAGGGGGAGAGTAACTGCCCCCTTTTCACCCCAGCACAGTGTCTTTTCTGGTGGCTGTTTGCTGGTGGTGTTCTGCATCTTTTTTAGATTGTGAGCCCTTTTGGGACATTTGATTTTGTCTGTAAACCGCTTTGTGAACTTTTTGTTGAAAAGCGGTATATAAATACTGTTAATAATAATAATAATAATAATAATAATAATAATAAATTATTTCATGTTATCCCAACAGGTGTTTGGAAAACTCATATCTGGAGATGCTGAACCAACCCCAGAGCAAGAAGAAAAAGCTTTACTGTCTTCACCTGAAGGAGAAGAAAAAGTACACAATGTATTTATTTGTATTTTACAATTACTATGATTCGAAAACAAATGTTTTTTCAGATCTTGTCAGACCACATTCCTCTTAAACAGTTTCATTGCCAACACACAATTCAACAATGCTTTTGTATTAAGTTATGCTAGTAATGTTGGATGCTTACATAAATACTGAATCTATAAAGATTTCATAGGATTTCTGAAGTAATACCAGGAGACAAAGAATGTTTGGCAACTCTTAGCAAGTTGTTTAGTTTCGGCTAGGATCCAAAAATTCCCTTTGGGTCGCAGAAAGCCTCTTCCACTCACGGAAGAACAATTTCCAGTTAAGCCAAAGAGTGTTGTGTGAAGAAAATGAACCCCAAATCCGGAAGAATTCTTCCGTTTGTGCAAGCTTTTTGAATGGCCCTCTAGTGTTCATATGCTAAAGCATTATTATTTTTATTCAGTGTTTCTTGTACTGTAATGCAACCATACATTGTGACTCTGTACTGCAAAGAAGTGCATGAAGTAGCACAAAGTTATTTTCTCCCTCGGTTCGCTGTCCTTTGGAACCAAGCCAATTATTTCAAAGTTTTCATTTGCCATTGAATGAACCACAGTAACTACTTACAGTCATTGCAGGAAGCTATTCCCTCAGATCTCCTGCCAACCTAGCAGTTCCAAAGCATGTCAATGCGAGTAGGTAAATAGGTACCGCTTGCGGGAAGGTAAACAGCGCTCCGTGTTCCAGCTGCATGCTACGCGCTGCGGCAAGGAGAGTCATGCCGGCCACATGACCATGGAGGCGTCTTCGGACAACTCTGGCTTCTTCGGCTTTGAAATGGAAATGAGCACCACACCCTAGAGTCGGACACGACTGGACTTAATTGTCAAGGGATACCTTTACCTTATTCCCTCAGAAGCTGATGTATACTTAGGCCATGATTCCTGGAAATATATGTGCATACACAGCAGAATTTTGTGTGTAGTGGTTTGACTCTTCAACAATGATAACTTCTCAGTCTGTGTCAAGCACAGCTCCAGCCGCAGACATGGTTTTGCTCCATTTGTGCTTGTTGCTGCTATGGAGCACAGCCTTTGTCTTTTAGTTTTGGTTATGAAATCGAAAGGAAAATCTTTCCGTGTGGGCTTTTTGCTGGGCATCCCAATCCTGTGTAAGATACCTTACTCCCAAGTCATTGCAAACGTGCTTTACGGCACATTTGCAATGCTTTAGAGCAGCGGAGTGCGCGCTCCACCGCTCTAAAGTTAGTGAGGATTGCGCCATAAGCGTTTGAATTTATTTTAGTTCGGTTTTCTTTTCCGAAATGGGTAACATGCATAAGGGAAAAAAAAACCTGCTGAAATGTTAAGCAGGTTTTCAAATGACATAAATCAAATGTGAAACACATGCTCACATCAAATGTTACTATTTTTGTTTAAAGGCTACTTCAGACGCAGACCTGAAAGAGCATATGGTTGGAATAATATTCAGCAGGAGTAAACTGACAAATTTGCAAAAGCAGGTTTGTATGCTGTAATAATTAGGTTTCACAGCACTAAGTATTTTATGCACACTTATATATACATGGCTTTCAAAGACACTGGGAAAGAGGGGTCCAGCGTGACATGGGGCCAGGTCAGTGGGAAGAGGATACAGCCTATTCAGCTAAGAATTAGGGTTGCAGACAGCACCACACGCCCCAAAGGAACATTTTTCTAGCATACCACAACTAAGAAAGGTATGGTGGATGTGCTTGATTATCATCGATCCAGTAAAGGGACGTGGAGTATTGCACACATCTACATGAGTGAGCAGCCTTGTTTGTTTGTACAGAAGAATAGTGAAATCTGCATCCAACCAGCAGCAGCCAATTTGAAAAGGGAAAGGGAAAATGAAAGGGAAGTAGTGTTGCATGCATTCACTCGAAAACTACTATCTTGGTGGTTTTGTGTATTTATATGAGAGAGAGAGAGAGAGAGACAGAGAGCAAACAAACGAACACAGTTTTAAAGCAGTTCAGTGTGGACTGTGTTTTATAACATTTGAATATTTTAACAGGGTCAGTTCATTCAGTACCTTTGCATGTACACTGTACAGGGACAAGTTGGAACCAGCAGGCATCAGCATCACTGGACCTGCTCAGGGCCCTCAGAAGGGACCCACCATTGATCTTCGAGACCTCTGTTGCTCCCGTAGCTTTCGTGGGCGCTAGCGGAGTGATTCACTTGGAGCTCACCACAGTTGGAGGGTATCTATGGAGGGCAGTTGCTGAGGGTCCTCTGAAACTTGGAACTAGTCCTGCTTGGGCTTACCTCTCGCTGCTTCCTACAGCACATAGAACATTTTATATGAAGTGAAACCTGTGTACGTCTGTTTATATTGAAACATACTCCATATACCTTCTTTTTTTTCCAGCAAATGGATTACATGGACAGAGTGTCGTCCCATGTGAATATATGCAAATAGGCATTAGTTCATATAAAATGTTCTACAGATTGCAAGAGGTATCGTGAGCGCCTAATCCTTGCTCTTGTACTACCCCGCATAGACTGCATGTGTGTAGACCCATGTGTAGCGTGAACAAGCTGTTAATTCTGCTCTATTGAGTGGCATATTTTCATGACCCTTCTGGAAAACCTTTGCATAGGCAATTTGCTAAGCGTATAACAATGAAAAAAGCAGATAGATGCAGTGTTAAGACCATAATTCATGATTCTGGATGTCTAATCAAAACTCATGTTCCATTTATTATATTGGAATCCTAGTATGGCTCACTGCAGTTTACCTTTCTTGCATGACTTTTGTGCCTGTTCTTTTTTTCCATGCTTAGGTTTGTGCTCATATTGTACAAGCAATCCGAATGGAAGCAACACGTGTGCGTGAAGAATGGGAGCATGCAATTTCTAGCAAGGAGAATGCTAACTCTCAGCCCAGTGATGAAGATGCCTCCTCCGATGCCTACTGTTTTGAGTTACTGTCCATGGTGCTGGCACTGAGTGGTTCAAATGTAGGGCGTCAGTATTTGGCTCAACAACTGACCTTGCTGCAAGATCTCTTCTCACTGCTACATACTGCTTCTCCCAGGGTTCAAAGGCAGGTTAGTACAGAGTAAAGCTTTTCATGTGTTACAGAGGCTCGGTGTTCAAGTTTGAAAAGCTGACTTTTAGTCTACAATTAAAATTGTATTGATTCTGATGCACATCTGATTTGGGGGGGGAAAATAGCTAACTGTGTTTCTTTGAATGCTTCTGCTAGGTAACATCCTTACTGAGGCGTGTGCTGCCTGAAGTGACCCCTAGTCGCTTGGCTAGTATCATAGGGGTCAAGGCACTACCTCCAGCAGATATAAGTGATATCATTCATTCAACAGAGAAGGGAGATTGGAGTAAGCTGGGTATCTTGGACATGTTTCTTGGATGTATTGCCAAAGCACTCACTGTACAGCTAAAGGCCAAAGGAACCACTATAACCGGTACAGCTGGTACTGCAGCTGGCAAAGGAGTTACTACGGTTACGTTGCCAATGATTTTCAATTCCAGGTTAGTAGAAGTTGCACTCATAACATTTGAGGCACAATCTCAAAGATTTTACAATAAATAAAGAAAATGTTACAGTTTCCTCTTCTTAAAAAGATGTGTTCACAATCATGCACTTGTCACTTTTAGCTGAATGTACTGTTGAAGTAAAATATAAATTTTACTAAGTATGACCCTGTAAATTCTTTTAAATGTATTATTTTTCCTCTCACTAGCTATCTTAGACGAGGTGAAAGCCATTGGTGGATGAAGGGCTCAACTCCAACACAGATTTCAGAGATTATTATTAAGCTCATTAAAGATATGGCTGCTGTAAGTTTTCAACATCTTAATTGTTACTCCTTTTTTCTCCATTAACACAGATGCAGAACAGTAAAAAGAAATCATAATAATCTGCACTCACAATTTAAAATGTTTTCCATCCTCTTTTCCCCACCCCTAGTTTTGTCAGTTGAGGAAACTAAAATTATTTTTCAGATTTCTCTCTTAGCAAACTTGCCAGGTGGATTCTTGGACACTATAGTTATAGCTAGGCTTACCAGATTTTCCTGGTTGTAAACCGGGACCACCCCACACAATTAATTAATCTGTATGTAATTAATTAATTAAAATAAATTTTATAAGTTTTTTGGGAGGGATGCAAAGCATCCTTTTGCCGCCCAAAGGGCGCCCCAAAATTTTTAATTATTTATTTATTTTTAGCCAGCCAATTAATTAATTTAATTGACTTGCCTGTCCCGTAACAGTACAATAATAAAAGGACAGTGTGCCAGCACATCACGCAGTACAGGCCAGGCCAAGACAGGCAGATATAGAGATCATGGCATCTGGGCATGCACAAACTGCCTTTTCATGATACGCTCCACAACGAAGATAGAAGAAATGATTTGAATAATAACAGTACAATAGAAGGACAATGTTGTGCCACCATTTGTCATCATGCAGTACCACAGGCCAGGCCAAGACAGGCAGAGGAATGTTGCAGGTGGATACAGAGAGAGCATGCAGCTGCATGGTGGGCAGCATGGCATCACCTGAGCATGCGCAGAGGGCCTCACACACTCTGTACATACAGCCAGCCCCCACAACCACAGCACTGAGGTGACATGCTCCACAACAAAAAGGATAGTAAGAATGATTTGAACAACAATACAATAAATAGAAGGATTTGTCAACATGCACTATAGGCCAGCCAGAGGAAACGTGCAGATATAGTCTGAGATCATGGCGTCTAGACATACACAACGTTCCTTTAGTTTTCATGACACGCTCAACCAGCCTCCACAACAACACTCACTCCACCCACTGCCACTACATACTAAAAAAACCTACACAACAACACACAGCACAGCACACAAATTTGAAGTACTGTACAACAAAACACCCTCAAGCAGCTGAAGACACCCCCAGACCCTTAAAATACAATACACCCCTTGCAAACGTGAACCCCACCAAAAGTGCATTTCTCTTTGAAGCAACACACACAGGACAAATGGAGCTAGCAGGACAAATGGACATCACAAAAAATCAGCTCCAGGGACCATAAAGCACTTTCACAGCACCCTTGGAGTAAGCGGCGCAGAGTCCTGAGCCGCTCACTCCTCCACCGTCCCCAGACCTGGCCACAAGTTAGTGCTGCGCCAGGCAGCAGGAGGGTGGGCTGGGGTACGGGAGAGGGGTGATTGTCCAGCCAGACCAGGGAGGACGGAGGGTTTATCGGCAGCATGCTCTGCCATATCCCAACCACCTTCCTAGGCCTGGCCAGCCTTACATGGTCTCTCTGGACGTGTGCCAGCTAAATAGCTGGCGCACATCCGAGGAGGCCCATTGGGGTAACTCGGGCCAACACCGGAGGAAAGGGACGAACATCCCTTTCCCCCTGAGTTGTGCCCCAGCCCCGCCAGCACGGGCCACATCCTGCGTAGGATGCAGCTGCCAGCCATTTAGGCAGGCCCGTTCATCTTAGACAGGATTGGGCTTCCCGTCTGTGCTTTCTGCCATTGAATGTAATATGTACCAGGGATGTGGATCAAGTCTCTGACTCTAAGTCTCGAGTCAAGTCCCAAGTCTTTGGGTCCAAGTTTCAAGTCAAGTCCCAAGTCTGCCCTCATGTCCTGAGTCCCTATCTATTTAATGGGGAAAACGGGTTTAAACCTGAATAAAATTTGACTTGTCGTAAAAGGCTCCAAGTCTCGAATTGAGTCTTTCGGGTCTTTTACAATCGTCAAGTCAAGTCTGAGGCAAGTCATTGACACAACTTGAGTCCAAGTTAATAGACTCAAGTCTACATCACTGGTATGTACTGTACTATATTGATGCTGTAGATTTCCCAGCTCTCTTCAGATAAGGGGGAAGATCTTTAGAGGGGCATTTTTCCCTGCTGGCATGTTTATTTCTGCATGTCAGGCTGTCTTCTAACCTGCTGATTTCAGTAAGGGAATGAAATGAAGTCATGGTACCGCATAGTTAATCCAATCTGACTGCCCTGTTTGTTTATGCGAGACATTTTTATCCCACTCTTCTGGCTTCGCCTGGCCAGAAGCCGGGCAGATATAAAACAATTTATGAAATTAACATTCAAGTAATTCATAGAATAATTCCAGATCCACCCTCCTCTCACCAGGGTTACCCCAGTCAACCAGAAGCCCAGTTCCCGTCAGAGTCCAAACTCCATCCTACTTGCTAGGAAAACAAGACAGTAATTCCTATAGAAGGCCTCATGGGCAAGGGAGAGGGACTGAATAAGTGGAATTCACTCAGTCCATGATGACATTATCAAGTGCAAACAATAATTTTCTCTTAACTTTAATGTTTTGTGTGGAATGGGGAATGACTGTGCTGCCTCCACAGCAGAGGCACTCCTTGTCTTACTGTGCGTCACTACAGGGAACATCTCAGAAGTGCAAATGTAGATACCTCCTATTTGTGTTGCATTATTATCTTATGACAACACTTGTGGTGGGAGCATGGAACTATTTGTGAGACTTGCAGGAAACCCCTCTTGACTCAGTTCTTTATATTTGACACGTGAGGGTCACATTTGACAAGTGCTGGTGACATCTTGAGCTCCAGCTTGACATTCCTTAACAGCTTAATCCTAAGCATGTCTGCTCAGAAGTATTCTCATTGCCTTCAATGGGACATACTCTTAGGTAAGGTAGGGTTGCAGCCTAAACTATTTCAGTGTTCCATCTGAGTTGAGTCTTGCAATAGCTTATAATTACCGTATTTATCGGCGTATAAGACGCACCTTCCTTTTGGCCCTGGGTTTCAAGAAAAAAAGATTTAAAGCATTTTTGGGCCACTTACCGCTTGGCTGCTTAATTAGCTAATTTACATAAATTGCACAAAAATACCAGGATCTCTTTTAAAACTCAACTCTTTTCCCCCCAACCCACCCATGCACAGTTTCCAAAGTAAAAAACATTTACCCCAAGTACAAAAAACCCCAGACTCAACTCTTTTCCCCCCAACCCACCCGTGCACAGTTTCCAAAGCCTCCCAAATAGGCCCAGTTCAGAAGCTTACCCAAGCTGCATTCATTCACCATCGGAGTAGAGCTGGGAAGACCACGCCCTCTGCAGCTCAGCTGAACTGAACTGAGGAGCACAGCGCCCTCTGCTGGCTGCTGAGAAGCTCAACTCATGCACGTTAAACCCGACAAACAGCTGTAGATCGGATAGATTAGTCAGGGAAGAAAGCACAAGGGAGCTCTCCGGCTCCGGAAAAAACGCGGTAAGCCCAAAAATGCTTTAAAACGGGTGGGGGGAGGGAGGGATTTTTTAGTATTGGCGTATAAGATGCACCCTACTATTTTGGGTCACAAATTTAGACAAAAAAGTGCGTCATACGCCATAAAATACGGTAGTTTGTAAATGTTTGAGCATTTAACTTTACAAGCACAGATTTCTTAAAGGTTTATCGTGGTTAATGAAATGAAATGAGAGCTAGACCAAAAGTAATCCTACCTTGATATCTAATATGGTTCAGCTAGGTGGCTTATTCTCAGGAGGAGTGTTCTTCCTTTCTCTAGAAGCAGCAGTCTGTGCAACCAGTTATATATACTATATATTTTATAAGGCTAAAGGGAGCAGGGCAGAACAAGGTATAAATCCAGGTTTGGTGCATCAGAAAAGTATTGGTAGAGTGTCTCAGTGATTCTTCAGCCTTTGCAGATTTGTATTTAATGGTGCCAATGCTCCCTTGTAAAAGAGGGTGGATTTAGTTTTAATTTTCAGTTCTTCATGATGATATTTATTAACATTAACGAGCTAAGGAAAAATCCTGAAGTCCTCCTTGTTCCACAGGGTCACTTGTCTGAAGCTTGGTCCCGTGTAACAAAAAATGCTATTGCTGAAACAATCATTGCTTTGACCAAAATGGAAGAAGAATTCAGATCTCCAGTGCGGTGTATTGCAACAACACGGGTAAGGGAAGTTTGTTCAGAGAAACGGTGATGTACTGAAAAAAAAATCCTATAATAGAAACATTGTATCTAATGTTGCTTCTCTTAACAGAGCTTTGATGAGCATCTCAAGAGTAAGCATTGCATTTGGGAAAATGGCTATTGTATTGCTATTAATACACTTAGCAGATACTGTACACAAGAGAGTGTAAAATCTGGCATTTAGGTAAATAGTGTTTTGCAGACTGATAATTTGCGTTTTTCTTCCAAATTAAAATCTGAGTAGTTAAATTGAAATTTGAACATCTACAACAGTTTGGCTATGAGGTGTTAAATTAATGTTTGCCCATCGAATAATTATTATTAGAACATAAGAAGAGCCCTGTTGGACCAGGTCAAGGGCCCATCTAGTCCAGCTTCCTGTATCTCTCAGGAGCAGATGCCTCAGGAAGCACTCAAGACAACAAGATACCTGTATCCTATTGCCACTCCCTTGTATTTGGTATTCAGAGATAGACTAGTTCTAAAACACAGAGGTTGCATACAATCGTCATGACTTGTAATCTGAAGGACTTTTTCTTCTTAAACCTATCCAATCCCCTTTTAAAAGCATTTAGACCAGGTGCCATCAGAACATCCTGTGGCAAGAAGTTCCACAAATTAGGGCCCAATCCTATCCAACTTTCCAGTGCTGATGCAGCCACAGTGCAGCCCTGAAATAAGGGAACAAATGTTCTCTTTCTTTGAGGAGGTTTCCGTGACTGCACCCCCATCACAGGATGCAGTGCACACCCCATTGGCACAGCTGCATCAGCACTGGAAAGTTGGATAGGGCCCTTAGTTACATTATGGATAAAGAAATATTTTCCTTGATTGACTCTCCTGCCAGTCAATTTTAGTGGATGTCCCCTGTTTCTGGTGTTGTGTGAGAGGGAAAAGAACTTCCCTCTATCCCAGGGTGTCAGCAACCTTTTCAGCAAAGGAACCAGACATTCAGCGATTGCCAAGCCCCCAGAAGTGGCAGAATGGAGCTCAGCTTGGGAGGCAAAGCCTCCTGCCCAATTTGCCACATGCCAGACAGGGAACGGCAGAGCCACCTATGCTGGCGCATGGAAAATTGGGCTTTGCCTCCCAAGCTCCATGCGGACTGGATGACCTTGTGTGGCGGGCCGGATCCAGCCTGCGGGCTGTAGGTTGCCGACCCCTGCTCTATCCATTCTGTTAATCCCATGCATAATGTTATATCTCAGTCATGTTCCCCCCCTCAAGGGGGAAGGCGGAATGGCGTGCACCAAATCCCAGGGCCCTTCCCAGGCTTAATCCACCTGCACAAAATCAACGTGGACTTGCGCCAGCGATACTGCTGGCGCAGGTCCAAGTTGACCTGTTGCAGCTGCTGGGACCTATCCCAGAGCAAGGGAACAAATGTCCCCTTACCCTGAGGAGACCTCCAGCAGCCAAAACAATCCCCTGTGGGATGTAGCATAGCCCATGCCAGTGCCACTGCATAACCATGCAAGGATTTACCGTAGGTTGGATCGGGCTGTAAGTCCCCTACATATTGTACAGGTTAGGTTCCAGGAGAATATGCATAAGTTGAAACATTCATAGATCGAAACATCTGGCTCTTGCAGGCCCAGTTCTATCATGCCTGCGTGAAAGCACCACCAAAGGTTATAGTGTGCCTGCGCAAAAATGCTGACACAGCTGTCCATAACTCATCCGTAACTCAGGGAACCAGTGTCTTTGGTTGAACATTGACTTTCTTTTCCAAGGGTCTAATATACAGTAGGCTTCTGTTGCTAGTGATCTTGTCTCTCTTTTCAACAGCTCTGGCTGGCTCTTGCATCCCTTTGTGTGCTTGATCAGGACCATGTAGACAGACTGTCCTCTGGAAGATGGATGGGAAAAGATGGACAGCAAAAACAAATGGTGAGAAATGTGTAGAAGTATCAAGCTTTTCTTTTTCAAGTTTTTGATGTAATGACCCTAGCTTTCCAAGTAAAAATTGTCAGGCCTCAAATCCTTTTGTCTTGAAAGTTCTGAAGAATGAAAGAATTGTACTAGAAAGACCAAGAGCACAGTTTCTAAAAAGAGGCTAGAACCACAGGTATTGCGTTGATTGTAAGGGTTTTGTTGTAAAACAGTGGTTGTAAGGGTTTTGCTGGAAATACCAATAGATGCACACTTCATATATATTAAGGAATAGATCTCTTGAACACTATTAGTTTATCGGCAAATGTAACCTTTGCAGATTATGACTTCATTGAACACAACCTTTTTCCACCTTCCCTTATTCCCGTCTTTTGTTATTACAGGTGATCTTGTAGTGTTTTGGGACTACTTTTTAACTTTGTTTTTTTTTTTAAAAAAACAACAACCTATGCAACAAATATAAATTTCACAAAATTTCTAATACATCCGTAATATATCCACGAGTGTTAATTTTGACAGTTAAGCATGTTTTGCCTGAATATCCATGTGTTTCAGTTGCCCATCGAGTTCTCTGCAGGCTTGGCTGTTTAGTTAGCAACCTCTGGATCTGGGTGCACCTTCAATTTTTAAAAACCGCTTGGGGGATGATGATTATAAGAATACTTACTGTACTGATAGTGGCCGTTGGGCACAGCCTTATTACCATCATTCCAAGTTTGGGTTAGACAGGAGTGAAGGGTGAGCTGGATAGCAGCACAATGGCTCAAGTAATATTTGAGACTTTGTAGTCATTTATTTCTGTTTACCTCTCTAGCGCCATCTATCTACTGTAAAAAAATTAAGGTTTCTTTTTTCTTTAAAAAAACTGCAGTTAGAAAAAAACAAGTAATATCATTCTGTGCTTCTTAAGTTTAATGTGTAGTGTACATTTTCATATATGCTTTCCACATAGAATGGTCAATGACAACTTCAACAATAAAAGACATTTTTATCTTGCTTGATCAGAAATAAAAGTTTAACTTTAGATTGTACTGAATCCGCTCTTTTCTTTCAGCCCATGTGCGATAACCATGATGATGGAGAAACTGCTGCAATTATCCTGTGTAATGTCTGTGGGAATCTGTGTACAGATTGTGATAGATTCCTCCATCTTCATCGCCGAACAAAGTCTCACCAAAGACAGGTGGAGTACAAGTGTTTTCAAATGTTCAGGCGGAAAATGGTTTTTAAAATTCAAAGGTCCATATGTTCAAATTATTATAAATTGTGTTTTTTTAATTATCCAAGTCATCTGATTGTGCAAGTTTAAAAGGTGTTTGGTCATACTTGACAGGTATTCAAAGAGGAGGAGGAAGCTATCAAGGTTGATCTTCATGAAGGCTGTGGTAGGACCAAACTGTTCTGGCTGATGGCGCTAGCAGATTCAAAGACCATGAAGGCTATGGTGGAGTTCAGAGAACAAACAGGTACCATTTTTATGCATCACTTTTCATCCTGATCATTGGAGCAAGGGGCGATGTATTGCCTGTATAAACTCTGACACAAGTCAGAAGGTTCAAATCTCCAGTTGACATTTCACTACATACAGTGTTAACTGACTCTCACAGCAATGTCCCTTAATAACAAAATGCCTTAAAGTCAAGCGCTGTTTTCCAACAGTATATTGTACATTTGTTTTGAGTAGTGCAATTCTGTATCTGAAGTGTCTCTTCTAGTTAACACCATCAGGTCTATTTTGTTTGTACTGTGATTCTGGGAAAGCACAGAAGAGTTGCAGAAAGTGTGGATACTTCATAATTCAGGTTTTTTGTAGTGCTTTTTTTAAAGTAGACTTCTCTAGGCCTTGTTGAAAAACACACTTTAGTGTATGGCACTGGGTGGTGAAATCTCAGAAGCCAGAGGGCTTGCTGAATAACACTTTCAAAGGGCAGGACACTAGCAGAAGCAGAGTAAATGATGCAAAATCATTTTTAAAAATTCACGATTATGAAAAATAAAAGATGATTTGTATGTGTTTGCATAATTAAGTGATTGAACTAGATGGCCTCCAAGATCCCTTCCAACACTACCATTGCGTAATTCTGGGCAAGTCACAGAATTTGGTTATTCTTTTATCAGAATGTCAGTTACCGGTAAGCACATAATAGACCCACCCCTATCCCTAGTGCTGGAAGTCCCAAATCTGGTTTGCCCTGAACGTTCTTGTTAGATTACCTACCTGAATCATAACTCTGTGATAGAGCACATGGTTTGCGTGCAGCAGGTCCCAGATTCAGTCCCAGAATTCTTCCATTAAAAGAATGTCCAAAAGCGAGACTGGAAAATTTTTGAAAAACCACTACTAGAAAGTAAACAATACTGGGCTAGTTGGACTTGGTATAAGGCAGCTTCCTGTGATCACCCAGTATATTTCTTTGCTTTCAGGTTGTTCCATGGTTGCTTGTTAGATATATTTATGTACTGATAAAATGTTTGATATTTATCTGGTACATAATGAAATGTAAATATTTATTATTTTGGCAGTGGAAATTCTAATCTTTTGTTGTTGATCTAGGCAAACCCACGACAAGTAGCTCTGAAGCATGTCGTTTCTGTGGCTGCAGAAATGGAACAGAATTGTCAGCAGTGGGCAGTGTCTGTTCTGATGCTGATTGCCAGGTTTGTTTGTTAGAAGCTCAGGAGTCATTCAGCTCCAATTTCATGTGAAGAAAAATATCCTCCAAGTGACTAACAACTTTGTTCTGCAATTTAAATTGTCCGATTCCTGTTCGCTAAAAAGCAGTGTTGGAAAGGAGTGGTTTTGAGCAGAAAAGTTGTACATAGAAAGGGCGCTTAGCCCTTCCCCTTTTGCTGTTTTTCCCATGAACCTACTTCCACCAGCATGGTTGGGAGGTGAGTTGTAATAGAAAAGCAGGCGAAGGGTTATTCACCAATCTGAATTTGCTGCTGCATATTCTCTTCTGAAGTGAAAAGCTTTGATACTGGAGTTTTCTTACATGCATTTTTGTGGAGTTCAGGCCTAAGAACCAGGAACTTAGTCCTACAGCTACAGGAAATGAACATTTTGTCCAAATGTATATGTTATAAGGTGACATCAAGACATAATTTTTCCACTGTTGTTAATTTTGACAGTTAAGCATGTTTTGCTTGAATATCCATGTGTTTCTATAAAATATAGAAATTTATATTCAGTAGCAGGAAATAGTTTATAAGTGCCTTTATAACTTGGGAAAGAATACCTGTAATAAGTTAAAGATATGGAATTTCCCTTTCAATCCTATTTTAAGGAGAAAGTGGAATAGCTTTTATGAGGGATTCTTCCGGTGTAAACTACCAATGAGTGATATTGTCCATTTAGTGCTACTCCTTTTAGTTAACCAAGAAGCAATAAGTTTAAGGGCTGGTTTAGTGATATGGCTTAGACATTGAGCTATTAATCAGAAAGCCTCTGGTAAATCTCACCTCTGTCATGAATTCACTAGTTGGCCTATAATGTGGGGATAAAAATATGGCCTTTGCAGGGTTGTTGTAGGGATTACAAAGAGAATACATATGAAGTGATTTGAACACTCAAGTGTTCAAATAATTCATAGCAACACAGAGATGCTAAGAATTATTAACAATAAGGCTGTTGCCTAATGCTGATCATCCATCTCAGTGGTTCCCAACCTGGGGGTCGCAACCCTCCAGGGCAGTGGGAAGCAGCTGCTACCATCTTAAGGGGGGTGGCGACTTGATGGTGATGGCGGCGACGACACTTCCAGGTTCCTGCCGCCAACAATGAAGAAAAAAGGGGGGGTTACACTTACCCGTCTGTGGCAGCAGCTGGAGATGCTGCAAAACCTGGGTAAGAGTTAAAAAAAAAACTCTTTTTTCTCGGTGGCGGTGAGAACCTAGAAGATATGTCGCCAATGTCACCATCAAGTCACCACCCCCCTTAACAAGGACCACAAACTTACAGGGTTCCCAATCTCTGTGAAAAGGTTGGGAACCACTGGATCTATCTGCCGTCTCACTCCTGTTTGTCATCAGCAAACTGTTGAGGAAGTGGGAAGAGAGAAATGTTTGCACAATTGGAAGAGATGGCAGAGAGCAAAATGATACATACACCCTCTCTTCTTACCTTGCCCCCTTGCCTTGTTTACTCGCATAACTGCCCGACATAATTTGCAATGCCTTTGTGCTAGTTGATGTTCCTGTTTCTGACAAATGGAAAAAGCAATTGTTGTCATAAACCAGGGAAGTGTGCATAAGGTGATTACTGCCTCTGTTTTCTGTTAAAAACCTATCGCAACAGTATTTCCTATACCTTCAGAATAAATGTTGTTGGCATTCTTATGAAGTTAGTTCATAATGTCTGTCTTCGATAGGAATATGCTAAGATAGCGTGCAGCAAGACGCATCCGTGTGGCCATCCCTGCGGAGGAGTCAAAAACGAAGAGCACTGCTTGCCTTGTTTGCACGGCTGTGATAAGAGCACCACCACCCTTAAACAAGATGCAGATGACATGTGCATGATTTGTTTCACAGAAGCCCTTTCAGCAGCACCAGCTATTCAGGTATGATTTTTGTGTGGTGTTTAATGAAAGTGTTTACAGTTCACAGGTGGAGAAGCAACTTCATAGAAATACCAAAACCATTAGATGTGCTATATTTGTGCTTCTTTTCTAGCAGTGTTAATGCATGCACTTCCATTATTCTGATTCTGAAAGCACTGCCCAATTTGTCTTGGTCCCAAGGGTGTATTTGTATTAGTATACCCCAGGGGTTCTCAACCTTTGGAGGCCCGGGTACCCCCTATCACGGTCCAATTTTCTGAAGTACCCCCTGCTAATTAACTGCTAATTAATTGGATTAATCAAGTAATTAGGTAATTAATCATTAAATAAAAAGTACTAAAACAATTTTAAATGTGAAAAAATGTCTTATTTAACTGTGTGTGTGAGGGAGAGAGAGACACACACACACACATGCAAGGATCTCTTTTTTTTCTCCAAGTCACACTTCCCAAAATCAGCTCCTCCCTCCCCCACCCCACCAAAGTACATTTTGCAAAGTACAAAAATAAGCCCAAAGCCAAAATCAGAGAGACAGAAGGGCTCTGAAAAATAATTACAATTTAAGATCCATGTTAATTAACACTTAATTAGCTGCTGATGGGGCAGATAAGGGGCAGGGCTTGGTGTACCCCCAGCAAGAGGTCCGTGTACCCCTAGGGGTACCCGTACCACAGGTTGAGAACCTCTGGTCTACCCTATTTTAATCAGCTGCCCAATCACATGCCTTCTTGGCACCAATAAAGCTCCTTTTGGAATCTGCAGCATGCAGTCACAAATGTTGGCTCGCCTTTCTGTTCATATTTGGTTCCAGAAATCTGGTTCATTTCCAATTTCTTATGTCCATCATAAACCCTTTCTCATCATGTACATTTCAGGGCCCTAAAAGCAGATGTGTACACACATGGGTAGTGTGAGCGAGCAGCACTGCAATCTTCACTAGGGAATTAGAAATATCTAAGGATCTTTCTCCCACATGCCATGTAACCTTCAGTAGTGAGAGCTGCAAATTGCAAAAGTGAATTGAAGTCAGAGTTGGTCCCTATTAAGATTCTCTGGCATACCCTCATTAGTGGCAGTGGGTGTAACCACACAATTACAGCCTGATCTTTGCCTAACTGAAGGCCGGCGGAGTGAGCGGTCTGCTGGCCTAGACACTGGCGTTGTTGGAGCGTGGCGGGGGGGCGGACCGCCAGGGGGTGACGCGCGCAAAGGGGTGAGCGTCACCTGCACGTCACCATCCGGACACTCCGAGGCTGGCTCCCCGGGCCTCAGACTCCGGAGTCCGGAGGCTCCGAGGCCGGGGAGCCGGCCTTGGAGCGTCTGACCCCGCCAGCGCTCCAGGGCCTTCTGAAGGCCCGATGGCTCAAAATGTAAAATTTTACGTTTTTCGCGCATGCACAGTACTTTTCTGAGGGCGAATGGGCAGCCCTTTGCCCTCAGAAAATGTACTGCGCATGCGCGAAAAACGTAAAACTTTACGTTTTGAGCCATTGGGCCTTCAGAAGGCCCTGGAACGCCGGCGGGGCCGGACGCTCCGAAGCCGGCTCCCCGGCCTCGGGTTCGGCGGGGGGGCCACCCAAGGGCGGGGGGTGACGCGCACCCCCCTGCCCTTGGGTGTCGCACGTCTAGTGACGCTACTGGGCCTAGGGTGTCATAAACATGCCATAAGGCATGTTTTCAGCAACCTGGGAGTAAGCGGCGGTGGCCGGCACCGTTTAGTCCGCTGCCGTCCTGGACCCGCACCAGCCGACGCAGGTGAGTGCTGGGGGTCATTGGCCGGGCTGGGAGGGGACGGGGATATTGGTGCTCAGTTAAACCATAATTAAGGATCAACCTGGGAAGTGGGTTTGGATACGGCATGTGCCAGCACCACCAATCACATCCCCTCCCAGGCCTGATCTGCCCACCCCTGCACTGGACTTACCTGTTCCAGTGGGCCTCCTGACAACCTCTGGCGCCAGCGGAAAGGCTGTGGTATTCCCATTGGCACACCTGGGCCTTGTGCTGTTGCAAAACCCCTTATGGCACTTTTGCAACAGAGCAAGCTGGCAGAACACGTGTTCTGCTGGCACAGATCCTCATTTGGATTGTGCTGATAACCATGTAAATGTTTAACCGCATCCATTTCTCATATAGTAAGGTCTATTAAATTGTGCTTCACCAGCATTATGGTTCAACGTGCATGTTCCTGAAGGCCTCCTTTTGATTACCATAGTCTGTAAGGTCACACTGGTCAAGTCTTATAAAATTCAATCTGGAGTGGCATGCAGATTTTCATGGCTTATTTTCTGTACAGACGTGGGTTCTATGGGATTTTCAGCCATGTTAAATTGTTAGAAATTGAAGAATAAAGAAATATATCGTCCAAAACTTGCCTGAAGAAATTCCTTTTCTACTCGATCCCCAGTGATATGGGTGCCGCTTTCAAGGATTATCCAGAACAGACAGGCACAAATAATTCTTTAATCCTCTGCTTTACGTTTCCTCCCGCCTTGGGACATTGTCAAAAGCTAAAAAGAAGAACACTCAGCAACTTGCTGGTAGATGTACATGAACCAGAGATTACATTGACACAAACATATAAAGAAAAAGAGAAGTACAAAAAAGCAGGAACAGCTTAATTGAATAATTTAAATCAAATGACCGCTCTGCTGTAACCTAGCTGGTACAGTCACCTCAGGAGCAGGGGCAAAACACCCAGGAAACCTGTCAAAACTTAGTGTTTCCATAGGGCTGCAAACACAAATCATTACATAGCAGTTGTGAATCAAAGCGCAGGGTTTTCGAGGAACCGCTAACTTGATATTGCAAAAGGCAAAAAACATTATATATTAAAGCATATATTTAGTCAAGTCTTTTTATTAGAAGCAGAGTCCCTTATTTCCACATTAACCCCAGATGATCTTCCTATATTCTGGCGCTGCTGATGAGATTTCCTCAGAAACGGAAGCCAGATGCGATTTACAAATGACAGTTCTTGCTGGCGGTTTAAAAGGGACCCTGTTTTTCTTTGGGAAATCGAGATTGCCTCCAAATTTAATCGTTGCCTGTTTTTCGGTTCTGTGAAAAGTGACCGAGTATTCTGAAAAGCAATTTCATGTCCTGTTGTCACCACATGAGCAGCAATTGCAGATTTATCCTCTTGGAGATTTTTCACAGCCGGAGGTGCTCTTGTACTCTAACTTTTATAGGTCGTCCCGAGTTACCCACATAGGTACATTTGCACTCTTTACAAGGGATTTCATAAAACCCCCGGGTTGGATAAACCCGGTCTTTTATCTTTAGGATTCCCCAGGAGTTGTTCAATTTTTGTAGTGGGTAAGAATATAGTTTTTACATCATGTCTTTGGAAAATCCGTGAAATCTTATCTGTGGTACCTTTTATGTAGGGCAGAGACAGCCACTTTCTCTCCTTATTTCTAGTTGTCTCACGTTCTTTCTCTATTTTTTCATTATTAATTTCTTCTATTGCAAGACTAACACAGGACTCTATATTGGTTAGTTTCGATGTGGTGTCCCTATTTACCAGGGTCCCACTGGTGGAAGTTATGAATCTCATCAGTGATTTGACTTTGCCTCGTGATTTAATACCACTGTACCATCACTGTTTAACATCTACATATTTTGTCTGGAATAACATCTACAGAGAACAGAAGGAGGGGGTGGCGATGGGGAATCTGCTGAGCCCCATAGTTGCAAACCTCTTTATGGAGTTCTTTGAACAAAAGGCTTTAACATCTGCCAAATATAAACCAACAACGTGGTTACGATACGTGGATGACGTTTTCTGCATCTGGGACCATGTACAAAATTCAATCTTTTAATAGTTTTTTTCTTGTGTGAAATCATAGTAGTAAATGAATTTGCACTTTGCTTATTTATCCACTTAAGGCAAAGCTTGATATGATGTCTGTCAAAAGTAGTTACTGTGGATATATTGACAAATCTTTCTCTTTGCAGCTGGACTGTAGTCATATATTCCACTTGCAGTGCTGTTGCCGAGTTCTAGAAAACAGATGGCTTGGACCACGGATAACATTTGGGTTCATGTCCTGTCCTATTTGCAAGGTGAGCACAAGGTTCAATCCTAGTCTCTAGGACCTGATTATCAGTTTTTTCATATAAAACCAAACTAGGGAAAATTTCAGACAGCAATGTGGCTTTATTATTACTGTGCTATCTGTGCATTACGTAAAGTGAAAAAGCAAACAGAAAATAGACAAGTCTCTATTTCGAAGGCTCACAGTCTAAAAGAGGCACAAGGAATGCAGAGACCATGGGTTATGTCTTTTGGGCATGAAAATTAGAGAAGAGGCGCTTGGATTCCTAGATTTGGTGTGGATCAGAGAGGTGTAGTAGTCTTTGATGAAGTAAATGACAGAAAAGAAGGTGAAGATGAATTTATGGGGGCAAAATCAGTCAACTCTTTTATTTTCCTCCAGAGGAATTCAGGTGCACAAGAGCATGAACAAAGATAGTGGGTGAAGGGAGTAATTTGGGGATGGGAGGAAGAACATGTAGTTGGTTTGGAGAGTGGGGCACATACAGTATGTCAAGAGCCTAAGGAGGAGGAGGTTTGAATTTGTTGAGTCTAGGGAACATAGAGGAGCACATGTCCTATAAATTGGATTGTAGGCCTATAAGAAACAAAAGGCAAAGTCTGCATCCTGCTGCAGAGGGAAGTGGGCTAGGGGAGAGTGCCATAATTATCAGTGCAATAATTCCTAGTGATTTTAGTCATTGTAAATTACCAACAAAGTGATTAAAGAATCACTTTAATCACTAGAAGAAAAACGAAATGTTCTTAACCACAAATAACTAACCAAGCTCACAGGCTTGTCATCCTTCATAATGAGTAAAAGAATGTTGCAGTGGATCTCAGTTCAGAATAGAATGCCAGGGAGAAGGATGTGTGTGTCATCCTAGCCCTTGGATGCATGCCAATTGCCTCTCCCTTCCCTGACATCCCTTTTTCAGCTGGCACCTGAACATTCAGCTTCAGCTATTTTCAGCCATAGACTTCAAGTTACGTAGCCTGCCCAGTTTCTGATTCCTTTAGACTCTTTTTTTTTAAAAAAAAAAAGTTGTTGAAGCAGCAAAGATGGGAGTTCCTCTTTTCCAGACAATGAGAATCTACATCTGCAGATCGTGGGAACCTGTAGAAACCACTATCTTGTTTTTGGGTTGCCTCGATTAGTGTGCAGACGTATTGATACCACCTGATTTCGCTGTTAGCATGGATGGATACATTGATATCAAGGTGGTAGTATCTTGTTGCAAGAATCATTGTTTCCCAGCACAAAAGAGAATGATATGGAAGTTTTAAAACAGTGATCTGTATTCTATCTGCTTAGTATAGAGTTGCAGTAAATGCAACAGTTGAAAAGGGGCTTCTGAACACTTTGGGAATAAAGCAGCAAATTCTAGAAGCCTTCATGATCTGCTTCCATGAGAAGCGAATTCTAACACGGAGGTGGAGCAGTAGTTGAAACAAAGCAAAGGGTTATTGATGTTTCAGCTTTTCTAATAAGCAAGCAGATTGCTAGAAAATTCTGATAACGATAGAAATCTAGTCTCTGGTCTGAGTATTTTCCTGGGATACGACTGATAGAGAGAACGCCAGAGTAACTTTGTTAGTAATCTATACATAATTATTTATCATCCTTCCTCCAAGGAGCTCAGGGTGGTGTACATGGTTCCTCCCCTCCTTTTGTCCTCACAACAACCCTGTGAGGTAGGTGAGGCTGAGAGATAGTGACCCATGGATCTTCCAGGTCTCCAACTCTCAAACCACTACATCCTGGCTCTTATAAAATCACGTGTAGTTTGGAAAAAGTAAATAAAAAACAGGGAATTATTTCATGCACTATAACTGGGTGTAAACATACCATCAAGATAAGATGCAGCACATTTAAAAAAAACTTTTAACAGAACAGACTCTAACTGTGGAAGACACTAGCACTTATTAGTCATATAGCCAGTAATGCAACCTAGTTCCAAAATGTGCAGTATAGACAGTTTGGAAGTGAAAAGTATCCATTACTAGTAGCCAGCAGAAACGGATGCCTCATTGCACTAAAAATGTTGTTCAATATTTCAGTAGTGACCATCAAAGAATAAAACAGTGTCTTCGGCTGCAATTCTATACACACCTGGGAGTGTGTCCCATTATACTCAGTGAGGCTTATTTCTGAGTAGACATACATAGGACTGCACTGTTATTGCTATGTGTTCTTGTACACTTCCGTAGTGATAAAAACCTCAGCCAACATTAAAACTTGTTGCGCTGTAAAATAATCCTTGTACCTCTGTAACTGGTGTGGTTTACACAAACTTTCAGACTGATGGGTTTTTATTTGTTCTATACATCAGGCAAAATATGAGTTCTGTGCCAAATATTTTGTAGTTACAAGTTGCTTAATGCTTTCTCTTTTTTAATCTCTTACAGAACAAAATAAATCATACAGTATTAAAAGACTTGCTTGACCCAATCAAGGAACTCTATGAAGACGTAAAGAGGAAAGCATTAATGAGACTGGAATACGAAGGGCTGCACAAAAGCGAGGCCATCACCACGCCTGGAGTTCGGTTTTATAATGATCCTGCTGGCTTCGCCATGAACAGATATGCTTATTATGTTTGCTACAAATGCAAAAAGGTATTAATCTGATTAAGCAGAAGGTTCTTGAGAAGCTGGTGTCTTCTGACATGTTCTTGTCAGTTAAGAGAGAAATCCACTTTTGCCATGATACAAGCACTGACAAAGCACGTACTTTGGTAACACTTAAAGACTAGCATTAATACTCATCTGCATTTAGCCAAATTGAATGTAATCTAAACTTAGAAATTTATTAGAGCACAAGTCCATGATTACACCACTTCTTGATTCCAGTGTTACTTTTGAAATAAGTATTTATTCAAAAAACAATCTGATATATTTTATCAACCTCTGCTTTAACTCTTCGCCCGAGTCTTGCTAGTGACATTTCAACTTGCTAGTTCCACTTCAAGTCAGTGAGTTATATCGTATCCTTTGGCACAACAGCGCTCCATAGCAGGGAGCCTCTTCTTGTGCCCTTCAAAGGGCTCCTCCTGAGAGTGGAAGGCACCAAATGCTGCTGTGCCAAAAGCTTGGATGCAGCCCAGTCAAACCAGTTATACTACCGTAGTTCCTACAAATTTCCATCGGATTAAAAATATGGATGGATTTTAACCTGGTGGTGTAGCATCTGTGTTGTTAAAGCATTAAAAGGGATGGGATATGGAAAGATTAGGAGAGGGTGGTTCAGAAGAATGTGGGGCCAAAATGAGGATTTTAAGTAGGCAGGAAAAGTGGGATGGAAGAGGTACCGGTACAATGCTGAAGTTCGTGTATTGCTTGGAAATAGTCAGCCGTTATCTTTGCCTACAGGCTTAAATTACTTTGAAATGAATTAGTATCACTGATTAGTGTTTTGTGTACACAATAGTGCTTTCCTAGGATGCATCCCTATGTAAAGTTTTTTGTGTGGGGAGGTGATGGAAATGAATGAGCAAGAGATGGAACAGCCTCGTTTCTCTGCATTTCCTGTCATTCACTAATTCTCACACTGCTGCATACTACCTACCCCACTATTCCTCACAGAAATGGGCTGTTGAGATGTGAAAGCAACATAAACACCCAACTTTAATTGTTACCACATCCAAATACATCTTGTAAATGATTAGACTTGTCTAATGGATGCAAAACACTTGCAGACGAAAGGAGATGGTATGAGCCCATTATGTCTTCACTGCTCCCCTCCCTTGCAAATTCAGTCATTTTTTAAATAATTTACTTAGCCCTCAATATATCATGTCTTACCTGTGCTTTTTGTGTGCCCTCTTAGGCTTACTTTGGTGGAGAAGCACGTTGTGATGCTGAGGCTGGACAGGGAGATGATTATGATCCAAGAGAGCTCATTTGTGGTGCCTGCTCTGATGTTTCAAGGGCTCAGGTAGGTGAAATTTTTTACAGATGTTAGAATTTTTTAAAATGAACAAATTTATAGAGCAAAATTTCATTCCGTCTAGCTTGTCCTAGCATTAAAAAAAGGATTTTCCTTTTTTTTTTGTTCATTTGTTTACAGATGTGTCCGAAACATGGTACAGATTTTCTAGAGTATAAGTGCCGCTATTGCTGCTCAGTGGCTGTGTTTTTCTGCTTTGGGACAACACATTTTTGCAATGCTTGTCATGACGATTTCCAAAGAATGACGAGTATTCCGAAAGAAGAACTTCCACATTGTCCTGCAGGTAATGCTTTAATGAAAGTTAAGGTAGCTAAACTCTTAGGATAGTAGTCTACATCAGATAATATTTTTAGAGCAACCCCTTCCCGGCTGAGTACCACCTCTGACGTCACTCTCCTTCTGAGTAGGAGTGACTCTCCATCAGAGGCCACAAAACATGGGGGGGAGGCTCTGGGCAGGTGGGAGGGCCCTTCTCAGCATTCCCGAGAAGCTCGGTCAAAGGCAGGAGCTTTTGGGGAGTAAAAATGCACCACCAAAAGCGCCGCGTCAGTGGGGTCCCAGTGGTCCAACGATCAGAGTACCACCAGCAGTCGGCCGACGTACCACTGGCGGTACTAGTACCACAGGTTGAGAACCCCTGCTTTAGAGGATTTTACCACATTGTTTTTCCAGATATGTTTTAGAAACACAGAGAAAATTATTTTTAATATATTTTACATGAGAAATTCAGGTACTCCCTTGGAAGTGAATTTATTGTTCAGCATGCACATGTATGCATTTGGTGCTCATGTTTTATAACAGTCATTTTGGCATTGTTCTCAAAATGAGCAATGTTATTGCAGTAAGAATAACAAAATTGATACATCTGCCTTCTTGAGTAAATTTCACCTGCTAGTACGTTTCAAATTTGCATGCTGCACTATAGTATAAATGGGAAGAATTTCAGGATGGAGAAGCATCCTAAGGATGGAGAAGCATCCTACTCTGAAACTGGAATGCTATTATGTCTTGCCGTCTTGTCGGGGGATCCCTGGTCTTGGTCACCCTCATAGTGTGGAATCGCTACTATAGTTAACATCAGGGATGAGCTAAAATGCATTCTGGCTCGCCCCAGAAAATCCTTTACATATGAAACTATTTGGCAAAGTGGAAATGTTTCTGTATCGCTGCAGTATCCAACCATTGCATAACAAGTTGGTTGTAACCAGTGAGTGTCTCTAACCAGGACATGCTACAATATGGCATCTATCAGCTAACAGTAGACAACATCCTCGTCCTGAAAAGTATGAAGATTTTCATGGCTATTTGTAACTAGTAAAGAAGTACGCTTAATGGGTTTTCCAGCCATGCATGTATTGTGAGGAAATACAGATAGAAAATTTCCTGAGGCTTGCCAGTGGAAAATCCTTTGTCCGTGATCCTCATCCTCTCACCTCTGACCACCGATTGGTCAGAAGGTTCTTTAAGAATCTGTCCCACCTTTACCGACCAATCAAACCTTGGATTCCATCATGAAATTTGTCCATTAATCTTGTCCAAACTCATAGGAAAGAACCCTATGGCTATGGTGGGACCTTCACCTGCTAACTTTCAAGACTGCATCAGTAACAGCTATCACTTTGGCACAGAGGACTAGTGAAACTGTGTGCTCTATGTATCCCCAGTGCCACGGAATCCTCCAGGAAAACAGTGCAATGCCAATTGGCAGGCATCAACCTAATGTAATGGGGAGCCATCGCCAATGGTCAAGGGAGCCACAGGTCGAAAAAGTTTGGGAAACACTGCCTTAAGTTCTAGAAAGTTACTATTTATCAATATGCATTTCTAAGAATTAATGTCAAGTTGTTTATATGTCTCATTTTCTCTTCATCTTTGCAGGTCCCAAGGGCAAGCAACTTGAAGGAACAGAATGTCCCCTTCATGTAGTTCATCCACCCACTGGTGAGGAATTTGCACTAGGCTGTGGAGTCTGCAGAAATGCACATACATTTTAGTCCATAGTCCTCTTATTTGCCAGAGCAAAACTGCTGTCAACCCATAAGTGTCCTGGGTTGGAGATAAACCACAGAGAGAGTGAGGATGGGACCATTTCATATTCCAAGGAAACCGAACAATTTGCAGCGCGAGAAGGATGCCAGATACCATGTACGTAATCCTTGCTGTGGAAAATAGACATTCAGAACCCAAGACATCAACACTTGTGAGGTGTTTGCATGTGGCCATTATGCGCATCAGCTACAACGCATTGGACACTTCCAAATAAATAACTGCTGTCAAAGAAGCTTGAAAGGCTCTCTGTTTCCATGAACTCCAAATGATGCTGGATATCAAATGAAGAAAAAGTGGATTATTGTATACTGACTTTTTTGTAATCCTGTACAATTGTAACTGCATCACACGCAGAGGTGGAAAAGAGGAATATTCTTGTTTATTTCTTAGACTGTTATTAAAAAAGTGTTAGGAAGGCATAAATGTAACCAGTACCACGCTGTATATAAAGATATCAATGTTTGTCCTGTATAAGAATTACTAAATTGCAAACAGCAGTTTCATTTACACTTCTGGGTTATGTTTGAGCCTGAAATTTTAATGAAGTGCAATACTGAGTGTGCCTCATATCTTGCAGCTGTAAACATAATGGAATGTACATGTCAATAAAGCCGCTGTACATTTTTATACAGTGAAAGTCTAATGCATGTGTAAGAACTTTTATTTGCAAGCAGGTAAAACACATACTTTGATAGTTGTTAAACCAAGAATAGACTATATCACAAATGATACTTTTTTTAATGGCCTTACTTCATGAAGTGCTTTTCCTATTCATTTTCACATGACAATTTAACTTATAAATTGTGTTCATATTCAGCCTAGACCCATCTAGAAAAACATAACATTTTGATGATGCCCTTTTGTAGAAGTCTTGGCATCTCTTCCTAACTTACCTTGGAATGAAACCTATCTGATCTTTCAATCATACGGAGCCTTTTGTTAAGAGAGGTCATAGAACTGTCATTGCTGTGTGTGTGTGTGTGTGTGTGTGTGTGTGTGTGTGTGTGTGTGTGAGTGAGTGAGAGAGAGAGAGAGAGAGAGAGAGAGAGACTGCTCGCTATCCGCAGGAGATCCATTCTGGACACACACACTTGCGGATAGCAAGGTCCAACTGTATATCCAAGAGCAATTTAATGGATGAATGTAGAAGGCATTTGCATCAATCCAAGCACAAATATCAAAGAGATGCAGTAATGCTGTATCTGGATGCACGCTGGAATGTGTGCATTTTTACTTAAGTACATACAACTCAAACAGTTCCTCTGGATCTTTTTGGCTTCGATGACGTTTCTCCTCTGTGTGTCTCATAATATTCAGCAGTCAAGAGAATTCCACTGGCTTTTACACCATCTCACATTTTCGTCAGAATCCAGAAGTGGGTCACGATTGTGTCAGGGAGCTGTTTTGAGGTGTGGGGAGACCCACAGAGGGGATTGTGCCCCCTCACACCCTCCGGAAGCCCAGAATAACTACCGGGTGAATTATGCCCCCTTTTTTGTCTCTGCAGTGGCAGCATGATCCCAGAAGCGCCGCTGCCGTCACCACATATCACCATCCCCCTTACGGGGTAGCTACCATTGATCCCAGACTGGGGAGTCGTGGCGGCCTAGTTATACTAGTATACCAGTCAATTTTTTGTTGCTACCAAATAACCTGAAAATGCTAGTTCTCATCAGAAGTGAGAATTAACAAAGCATACTTTAAGAACTTTGATTTCCTACAAAGCAAGGGCCAAACTAAATGTTAAGGCCCACAAAACTTCAGAGGAGGAGGAATCGAGATCACAGTGCATGAGAGTACAAAAATTGCACCTCCTACAGATCCTATTCGTTTCAGGAGAGAAACCACTGTTGGGGCCCATTACATTTTTCTTCCTGGGACTAATAGCGGGGTAGGAGACAGGATTTTCCCTGGGATTGAACGCAGTTCCGGATCATAGCCCTCCTTCCACAGTGACAGCATTGCCAAGCAGCTTTGGTCAAAATGCAAATCACAGGGTATGGTTTTCTCCCTTTAGCTTGCCTGGAATGGCTGCTTGTGAAACAAACTCGGGTGCTCGGCAACATCTTCCCAAGCTGTTTTCCTCTTTGTGGGAGTTTAAGGCAGTAGGTGACCACAACCACATAACTGCGCATGCCCTGTCACTGCACAATCAACTGTGTCTGGCAAGGCCTTTCAAAGGATGGAACGGCTGCTTCAAGTTGAAGTTTCTATGCTCAAGACCGAGAGATCACTTTGGTAATAAGTAACAAAAGGCATTAGCTGACAAAATTAGAGAATAATTCTGAAGATAGTGGCCATTAGTGGGAGGAAGAAAAGATACCAGAATAGAGAATTTCTCCTTGTAATCTAGCCTGGAATGTAGAACCTAGAACAATTTGAAGAGCCCCAACTCCTCCTCGTCCTTTTCTCCTTCACAGTCTGATGCGTTCAGTGCCATAGGCAGCTCAAGACAAAGAGCAATATAGACATCTTCCCAAGGTAAAGCACTGCCTAGTCGTTACCGCCACTCCGCAGATAGCCCTTCCATGGCCGCGTGGTGGCATCACAGGAACGCTTGGCGATGAGGCTGGGGAAAGGAGTTATCAAATTCCTGCAAGGTAGGATGAAGTCCTGGATTCCTCCATCGAGCAGCTGCCACGTTTAGCGCTCGAACAAGCAAGAGCCACGGCCTGAACGGGAACCACAGGAGGCGCAGCCTGCAGGAAAAGGGACCACCAACCACTCTTTCTTTCGTAGGTGTCCGCTGCTTGGAGGGCGGCGCGACTGAAGGCTGATTCAGACTAGCCTTCTGACAGAACTCTTTAGCTGCCGTCTCGTTTTCTGTGCGTCTAGCTGGGCTCCTGACGTTTGAAACAGGGGCTGATTGCCGCCTGTTGTCCCTCCTTCTGTCCCGCCTTCCTGAAGAAAGCGCAGCTGTGATTCGGTGAACAGAACTGCGCTCTGATTGGCCAAAAAAGCGACCCTTCTTTGACCCTTCCCCTCTCTCGGAAGTTCATGCTTAAGATAAAGAGAAGGTTAGCGCCTGCCTCGATCGCTCCTCGCGCGCTACCCTCGTTAACCTTGGTCTTGGTGGAAACTGCAAATTGAAATTGAAAATTGCATTGAAAAAACGGAAGAAAAAGAGGCAAAACCTGGAATGAACCCTTGAAAGAAACACACACGATGATTGGAGGTGGCTGTGATTGGCATGCCACCACTCTCCTCCCCCTCCCAACTGATTGGTGGGCTGCCGGACAAACGTTAGCACAGACGTTAGCTGAAAGCGAGCGCTTCAAAAAGATCAACAGGAGCCAACTCTCCTGGACGCGTCGGGAGCTCATGCTGCGTCAGACGCAGCATTGAAAAAACGGAAGAAAAAGAGGCAAAACGCGAACGTAGTGGCTAGTGTGAATCAGCCTTGAGACTGACCGAGTTCGCCTTCTGCTCGCGCATGCGCGGTTAGAGCCTACCTCCTCGCAGAGTCACGGGGTGAGCGGGCGCCATTTTGGCTTCTCCCTCGCTCGCTCACTGGCGCTTCCGCTCTCTGGTGCCGAAGTAAACAAGGGGGCGGCGGCCAAGAAAAGCAGGCGACCGGAGCGCAGGGGCCCTTTCTCAGCCACCAGCTCGAAATTCAGGGTTACGACTGCTGTAAAGACAGCCAGGAGGTGTCGACGGTTGGTCGGAGCTGGGCCAGCTGCCCTAGCGGAGGCTTTCGCTCTGTCGGACGGGGCTACAGATGAGGTGGCGACAGCAGAGCAGGCAGCGCGGCCCGGGCCCGGGTTGAGTGAAGCGCAGGCCGGAGCTGCCGCTGATAGCAGGTGGGTGAGGTCCGGGGCCTCCTTCATCTCTCCGGGGCTGGCTTTCGGTGTGTGTGTGTGAGAGAGAGAGAGAGAGACCCAGTAACTCGGTAGCGCTAAAGAGGTCGCTGGGGAGGGGAAGCGGACCCCCCCCCCCGCCTCGAGCTCCTGTTTCCCCGGCGCCAGATCAACGTGGCCGTGACGAGGGACGCTGAGCCGAACTTTGGACCTCCTGAGAGCCCGTTTTTGGGTGCTTCGCCCCTTCCTTCCTCTCGTCCAATGGCCATCGCGCTTTCTTTGGGTCGCTCCCATTCCTTTCCACTGGCCCCAATATTTCTCATCGCACCACTTCTCATACCCAAGCACCACACCCACGAATCGTGGACTAGTGCGTCTCCCCTATACAGCAAAACTTGGATCCTATGAAATTATCTTCCATACCACCTTTTTTCTGGTGTAAACACACCAAAAACATGCCTCTTCCTTTCATAAAAACACAGCATACTGTACTTGTGTGGACAGCAAGATATTCTGGTGATTATATACATATCAAAGCGTGTATCTTTTCTCTCCTGTTTTCTTCCCACTCACCCCTGCCCAGGGAATCCTGTCACACCTCTGTTCCCACATTATGCCTGCTCCGGGGTGTTGACTAATCCATACAAACAGTTATAGTTATTCTCTTTCCCCCCCCCCCCCCAAATGCACAGAAACAATTAGGTTAAGTCTATTTGGAAATGTAGTGCTCCTGTTACTGTACTAATATGCTATTTCTGAGGAACATCCAAGGATATCGAAGTGAGACTTCATACTCGTACTTGTATCTCTTCCCATGTCACTCTCAGTACGGTAACATTTTTTTAATGTACTGTATAAATAAAGTAACATTTTGTTATAGTAGGCCCTATCTGTTCCCATCTGTGATGCATGCCTGTTCCAGTAAGCTGCAAACTTAAGGAGCAATGTCATATTTGTAGTATGTTGTAAGATCCAAATGATCCATAAACAATTTTAAAATGAAATTAAAAATGACCAAAGTAAATTCTTGTGTTACCAGATTTTATGCCCTGTATTCATCGCATGTTCAGCAATGGAGGATGCCTTGGGATGTTTCAGACCCCGAGGTGTTTCAGACATAAAATCCGGTTCGAGAACACCCAATGTTTGAGAAATGAAGGCAACACAAGAATTTTGTGCAATCTGGAGGCTTTGGAAATCAGTAAAAAATCGATTGGGGACCTTATGAATAGACAACAGGACCTTGCCTTTATTGATAAGATTTGGTTGCCCATTATAAGTGGGACAGAGCGCACAGATACAGAGGATTCAGAGAAGGATGTCCCAGGGGTTATTTGCGGTTGCCACTAATCACTTCCGTTTTCAGTTCCGTTACCAATTGGCAGTTTCCCTCGCGTTCTATAGTCTTTTTAAACTGGTGACTTTGCTCTACCTGCTTTACCATCTTCAATCTTCGTGATTGCCCCTAGAAAAAGCTCCGAGCTACGGAGCGAAACGTCGGTATCTGTAACATACACAGCCTCCAATTTTTAATGTATTTTATTCCTGTCCGGAGCTCCGTTTATATCGGTATCTTCGCACAGTGTTTTGACGTTATTTTAAATCGTTGGTCTGTTTGAAATAACCTACATGGCATCTTTACCCATAAATCTAAAGTCTGGGATGAGTCTTTTTTTAATTTGTCTCATAGTAACTTTTGTCTAAAAGCAAAAGTGTTATTTTGTAAGTCTCATTTCAGAATATAGAATTGATTTAAAATTAGGATTTCTGATCTGAAAATAAGCGTATTCTGCCCCTCTCCATTTTTTTTACTTTCAGTTTTGCTTTTAAAAAATACATAGGAGAAAACTTCTTATCTTGTGAAAATACTAATTGATGTGCAGGCTTAATATATATTAATATTTCTATTTGTTTATCTTGATAGAATGAAACGAGGAAGAAAAAATAGCAAGTCCCGTGATCCTGTATCGGATGAGGAGAATATAGTAGATGACAAAAAAACAAAAACTCTAAATGAAGAATCTGCCGAAGAACTTCAGAGCCCCGATTGGGGGAACCTCATTCCAGATATTGTTCTGCAGGTGTTCCAGTATTTACCTCTTCTCGATCGTGCTCATGCTTCACAAGTCTGCCGTCTGTGGAACCAAGTGTTCCACATGCCTGAACTATGGAGATGTTTTGAGTTTGAACTGAACCAGCCAGCTACATCTTACTTAAAGGCTACTCATCCAGAACTCATCAAGCAAATTATCAAAAGGCATTCCAATCATCTACAGTATGTTAGCTTCAAGGTAACGTCATCATCTTTGAGAAAAATAATAATTTTGCAAATTGCTGGTCCAATTCACATTCCACACGTGTAAGCAGCCCTGATACATTACTATAATCAGCAGTTTGGCAGAGAGGAACTCATTTTAACTCCTTGTCCTGAAAAAAATTGATTGGCATTTATTGGGGAAAATGAGGGAGGAAAATAATCCATTTCTGTAGCATATTTTGCTTTGTGCAGTGTTCAATGCAATTGTAGTGCTTCATGTTCAGAAGAATTTTCGGATCCTCTGAATCCAGAGCCATGTGTATTCTTTAGCATTGGTTTCCCAGGGGTGATTTGAATAGTACTGAACCTTTCAGAGTCAACTAAATTGGGTTTGATGCTGTGAAAGGCCAGTGCCAACCATACGGGGTGAATACGTAAGGCACCATCATTAAACCTTTTGGTAAAGCACTAATGCAAGTGCCCTTGTGGAAGAACATGGCCTAGAAATGTAAGAGTCTGCTTTCTTTCGGTTCTTGAACATGATACTGAAAACCTCCTAAACGTCAGAGAACAGTTCCAAGACCATTTATACCACATGGATAAATGGGGCAATAGCATGCTTCCAGGTCACAACTGATGTTTCCTGGGGTTTAATTGACCAACTTCAGCTTCTTCTCATGTGATCTACATTGTCAGACTCTTGTGACAAATTTGTTTTCATAATAATTGCTGTCTGCTAAGACATAACACTTATTGATATTTACTGTAAATTGGCAAAAGTGGTAGATTAGAAGAGTTGCCATCTTTAGTTTATGTCTTGTCTGGAATCTAGAGATGCTGTTCTTGCTTTTGTGCATTCTTCTGAATGAGAAGATTCCTTGAGTAAATCTTTTGCATGTCCATTCAGAAGTAAGTCCCATTGAGTAAAATAATTCTCATGTATGTATAGGTTAGCTGCTGCTCAAGTCACATTCAGGAAAATGTTTGTAGGTGAGCTGGGGTGGGGTTCTCTGAAAATGTGTTGAGTGTCATTTAATTAGGATGTTTAGATCACAGTGGGGTTGAAAAGGTTGTGCAAATGGAAGTCATTTCACCCAAAATAGCACCTTACTGTTCCCAGTGAATAGTCACTCTTTGCAGTTACAAGCAGCAGCAACTGCAGTTGGGTCTGAGAGATGGGGTAAAGGGGGGAAATATGGATGTGGCTGCAAGATTGGCGCCCTTACCCCCACTTTGAAGGTGTCAGTTCCAAACAAGCATGGACAAGGTTCCTGTCACAGTGGCGCTGTGTTAGTAGGTTTAATCCCAGCTCCCGTCGACTACCCAGCCCATGTGCTGTCATAGAACTGTCAGTTACTAAGAAGGGTGTGACTTCTTGCTCAAAGAAGATGGAACCCATCAGGAGATTCCATCTATATCAGCACATAACATGCTGTCATGGACTGAATTGTGGCTTTAGGAGTCCCTCCCTTCTTGACATATAGATATGTGGTGACACAGCCAAGAAAGGCGTATATTTTGTAAATACAACTTTAATCCAAAATATTCGATTGAAAGAATAGTGTTCGTGTACGATAGAAAATTCTAAATTCTGAGCTGTGATTCACATAAGTTTTGGGATTTTGGTTTGTGATTTGTAAGAAGTTAAGCTCCTTGACCTGAAAACGTTAATGGAACAATGACCTGAATTCAGCTACTTTACTTGAATATTGAGTTCTTTGTTGAACAGCATTTCTATAGTACAAATATGTGTCGTTATAGTAATACTTAAATAAGAGCTTTACTAATTGTTAAACAGTGTTAGGGCCACTGCAGACCGCACGAATTTCGGCGCGTCCCGGACGCCTGAGGAGCTTTATCGAGCTGTGCTGAGGTGTCTGGTTACCATAGCGGAAGTGAGCGGATGAGATGCGATCTCCCGATTGCCGGCACGGTCGAAAATGTTCCTGGCCCATGTTTGAGGGGGCTGCTTCGCGGAGCTACTGCAGCCACCAATCAGATGATAGGGGGAGGAGAGTGGCTATCTGCCAATCGGAAGTTAACTTTAGCGTTAGCCAATCACCGTGGAGGTTTTTTCCAAGAAGGCGGGACAAAAGGAAGGACTATTTGCGGGAAGACACTCATACAGACAAGCTCAGAGCGCGGAGGAGAGCGGCCAGCCTCGCTCACTCACCTCGGTGCTCGCGCGCTCGCCTCGGCGTGAGGTCTGTCATGGCCCTTAAGAAACGGGCACTGCAATGCATATTCTTTTGTGTGTCTGTCTTTCTGTTCAGCTCAGTCAATAATTACCATCTTGAGGGAGACTACTCTCATGACCTGTTCCAATAACAATTTGTTATAATTAGGGCTGCAAACTTTAGCCAATTGAATTGATAGATTAAAACTGTAGCAGATCAATTATTAGTTAATTTTTTTAATACTGGTTGTGGATTACAGTAATACAGAATGAAAAAGAAAATATTTAAAGGTATATTTCCCTTCTAACTTTCTTTGGGTGCAAACATGCAACCTAACAAAGCTATCTTAAACTTTTATATCGTAGACATATCTGTATTGAGGTTTGTTGATGTAAACTCTTTATTCAAATATAATCATTTAATGAATTGATTTAAAGCCAGATTACTCAGATAAAAATTATTTTAAGTAGTTGATGGTGTATGATTATATACAAGCAACTGACAGCAGGCAGGTTGTTGCAGAACCCTATACTCATTCAGTAGCCAGATGTTGAATGATTCTTTTACACCCATAGTTAACACACTGATTCACTTCACCTGTAATGTTTATGTAATGCCAAACCATGGTTTTACAACACTCAGTTCTGCTCGCGTTCTAAACCAGAATTGCAAAGTAGAATCCAACGATGACTTCCAGTTCTAGTTTGGAGTGCAAACACAAACCAGAATTGAGTTTGCTAATGTAACACCGAACCATGGTTTTCCTCAAAAGGGAAATAATCTAAGAACATAAAAGGAGGTGGGAGTGCATGATGTCAAAGCTTATTACAAGTGTGCCTGTTTTTGGTTTTGGTTTACACAGTGATAATTGCAGGGTACGTTCATATGCTTTGTTCTTGATTACAGCTAAACAGGTACATTTTTAACCAGAGAATGCTCATGTCAGTAGGCTCTGAGCACAATGCATTATATATAAAATAAATAATTTTATAGTAAATAATATAAACATAAATGTTTGTTTTTCTATTAGCTGGCTGTAGCTTATAGCATCCTGAAAGTGACAGTTAATGCAACATTCTTTAGTTGATATACTTGAAGCAACATCTTTCAGAATCAGTTTGACCGAAAACTAAGATTTGTTTCCCCATCTTACTCTTCATAACATAAGCAAAGCCAGTAATAACATTTATTATTTATTTATTTAAAAAATTTATATCCCGCCTTATCCCATGCCGAGGCAAATGCCCAAGGCGGCTTACAACAAAAATTAAAAACAGTTTAAAATACAGAAAGTTTAAATACATAATTTAAAAACAATAAAAACAATACTATCAATAAAAACCACTGGGGGGGCAACAGTAGGGAGCACAAAAGCAGCATGGCAGAGCATCTTGAGACACAGGAGGCAGGTTACAACCCATCACCCAAACGCGAGACGAAACAAAAATGTTTTGAGCCCTCGCCGAAAAGTCATGAGGGAGGGGGTGGTTCTCAGATCCCCTGGAAGGGAGTTCCACAGTTGTGGCGCCACAGCGGAGAAAGCCCGCCCACGTGTTGCCACTCCCCTAACTTGCGATAGAGGTGGTACACGCAGGAGAGCCCCCTCAGATGACCTAAGAGAGCGGGCCGGAATGTATGGGAGAAGGCGGTCCCTCAGATATCCTGGACCCAAACCGTGAAGGCCTTTAAAGGTCATTACCAGCACCTTGAATTGGGCTCGGAAACGAATGGGCAGCCAGTGCAGCCGCTGAAGCAGCGGCTCAACAGAGTCAAACCGCCTAGCTCCAGCTACCACCCGGGCCGCCGCATTCTGCACTAATTGCAGCTTCCGAACCGTCTTCAAGGGCAGCCCCACGTAGAGCGCGTTGCAGTAATCCAGTCTTGAAGTCACTAAGGCGTGGACCACCGTGGTCAGGTCCGATCGACTCAAGTACGGCCGCAGCTGGCGCACCAGCCGAAGCTGGGCAAACGCACCCCTGGCCACAGCCGCCACCTGGCTTTCCAGGGAGAGCTGTGAATCCAGAAGTACTCCCAAGCTTCCTTTGAGCTAGCTCAAACTCATGTGGAGAGATGGAGTACATTAAATCAGGGGTTCTCAACTGGTGGTACATGTACCACCAGTGGGGCTTTGGGGTACCTCTGGTGCTACTCTGACTGCTGGGAACCCAGGACCCCCGAAACCCCGCAAAGATGTGGTGCTTTTGCCACTGCGTTTTCACTCCTAAGAGGTTTCTTCCTTTGGCTGAGCCTCTTGGGAGTGCAGAAAACAGCCCAACCGTCACCTGGAGCCTCTTACCTGCCTCCTGTGCAGCCTCCTGCATCCTTCTCCGCTGAAAACCTGGAAGTAAGAGGCGATGGCATCATCGCTGCTTACTTCCGGTGGCAGTTGGCATGGCGACAGCCATGTAGGTGGTACGTCATGCCGAGTACATTGAGAACCTTTGTTTTAAACAGCTCAAAGCTATGTTTTTGCGGTGATGTTTGCATCTTTTGACCATTTATTTCCTTTTGAAGGTGGATAGCAGCAAAGAATCGGCTGAAGCAGCTTGTGATATCTTATCACAGCTTGTGAACTGTTCTTTAAAAACGCTTGGACTGATTTCCACTGCTCGACCTAGCTTCATGGATTTACCAAAGGTATTGATATCATACTAAGAAATTGGTATAAGAAGGCATGTTCAAGTAATGAAACCATGAACGTCTAATCTGCTTGGTTAGCTGGGGCTCTGACTATCAAGACAAGGAGTCGGAACTGAGAGATATTAGTGATTGGTTGTTTTTGATGGGGTAGATAATATTGCACAAATGATCTAATTGTAATATATAGTATATATCAACTGATCTTGGTGTACTGAAGTTCTCTCTTGGAATTGCAGTTGGTTGTATCCTAAATGTTAGTAATGACAAAAGAAATTAATCATTCCAGTATGTCTTAGTCATAACTAGCTAAACGACACAACCCAGTGTAATTCCTTTCCCCCTCAAAGACTTTGGAGGTTGTGATCCTCAAAAGCATCACTATAGTCTGTCATTTTTTCCCTCTGAAAACAATTGTTTGAAAGTGTTAAACTTTGAGGTATGACTTGAAGGTGCACACTTCTCCTTGAGTCCTCCCCTGTGTGAATGCTTTGGTTAATTGAGAATGTAGTGTTCCCCCACTAACGTAGTGTAGTGACTCCAAGGTGGATCTTGGATCCTTTTGTCAGTGCTGGAATAAGTTTTTTGCATTTGTGATTATCCTACTTCAGGTACTATAGCATTCTGTGTAGACTCTAATGGCTTAGTATCTTATTCCTGTCTTCTAGTCTGTTGGTTTTTCACATTGAAAGTGAGTACTGCGAGGCCCTCTGCCTTGCTTTGCTTGCACTTCTAAAATCTTGAAAGGTTACTCTGAGCTTAAACTCAGTTTGCTTGGTGGTAGTAGCCAGATAGCAAATGCATATCTGATTTCTCCTTGTGGCACAAGACCATCCATTGTCATTGTGCTGTTCAGTGTTCCTCTAAAAGGAACAGCACACTGTAGTAATTGCTGCATGTGTGGGTTTTCGTTTTATTTCTCATGTGCATGCAGAGTCTAGCAGTTGTTCCTGTAGCATTATGTTTTCCTGACTGTATAGATACAATATAGAGCATTGTGGGTACTGAAGAAGGCCATTGGCCCCCTATTTTACTGTGAGAGAGGGAGGTCCTTTCAGGTCCTTTGTTAGTTGTGAAGTTTTCTGGTCGACCATATGTACAGTCTGGAGTACCTACTAGACTGTAGCCAAGGACTCTTATGAAAATCTAAAGAAAAATGAGTATTTTGAATTATGGCAGTTTGTCAAGGCTCATATTAAGTGCAGGTTGGTTACCCCGTATCCAGACATCCGAAATCCAGACATTTTTGGTACTGACTTTTTTAAAAAAAAAAAAAAGTTTTCCAGCACCTGACTGGCATAGCACAAGGCATGTTGTGGCACAAGATTATTAAAAATATTGTATAAAATTACCTTTAGGCTATGTGTATAAGGGGTATATGAGACATAAATGAATTTCGTGTTTAGACATGGGTCCCATCTGGGTCCCATCCCCCAAGTTATCTCATTATATTTATGCAAATATTCCGAAATCCAGACAAATCCAAAATCCAGAAAACGTCCCGTCCCAAATAAGGGATACTCAACCTGTACAGTGGGCCCTCATTAGCCACCTGTGGATTTGAAGAGAGAGTCCCACTGGAGACGGGGTGGCACCACAATACTTTATTTTAAAGATTTGCCGGGGCCCGCTGGCTGCTTCCCGCCTCTTGCATGCCTTTCAAAGCCTCCAAACTGCTGCAAACAGGAAAAAAACACGACCGGAAGCTACTTCTGGTCATGACGTGAACCAGAAGTAGCTTTCAATTGTGGGTTTTTTCTGTTTGCAGCAGTTTGGAGGCTTTGGAAGGCAAGCAGGAGGCGGGAAGCAGGAGATGGGAAGCAGGAGGCGGGCTTCGGTGAAGCTTGATATTGTGGTGCCGCCCCGCCCCCCATGGGTTTGATTATCCATGGATTTGGCATTTACAGGGGTTCTGGGAATGGAACCCCCGCGGATACCAAGGGCCTACTGTACTTTGGTTATGAAAACCATATTTGTAGTTTTATGTATGTTCAGCTGCCCTTCCAGTCCAATAGTGACTTGCCCAAGGTCAGCCAGGAAGCTTTATGGCTGAACGGGGATTTGAACCTGGATCTTCCAGGTCTAAGTTCAACTCCCGAACCACCACGCCATCCTAGCTACCACAGTTATGTCATGTCATCATTGTGGGCCATTTTTCCCTGCTTTTTTCCCAAGGTTCTTTGTTTTCAAAGTTTTACTTTGCAAAGAACTCGTCTCTGATATGTACAGTGCTCTTAAAGCAAAGGAAGAATGACACAGTCTAAAACTGTGGTAGCCAGTCTCAGGTTTTCTCCTCAAGCCACCAGCTACAAGTATTGATAGAATTTGCCATTTATTACTGCCTCTTGCAAGCATCCTGTTTGTGTTGGGTGAGTGGTGAACTGTAGGCTTATGGTAAATATTTATTGAAGTAGTCATCCTTTGCTACTCCAGGAGCAGTTGAAAAAAAAGTGTTACGTCTGCCATACTTTTATGTCCCTGGCCAGGTTTATGAATGTGGAAGAATATATTTTATGATATGGGGATTAAGCTTTACCTTGATTTCACTGTTTTTTTCCTTTCTACAGTCACACTTTATTTCTGCGCTGACTGTGGTGTTTGTAAACTCCAAATCCCTTTCTTCACTTAAGATAGATGATACACCAGTGGATGATCCATCTCTCAAGGTACTAGTGGCTAACAACAGTGATACCCTGAAACTGTTAAAGATGAGCAGTTGTCCTCATGTTTCTCCAGCAGGTGAGCTTGTTCTTAGATTATCTGTACATGTTTATCTTGAATGAGTTTGTCATCCAAATTGCATGTAATTTGTTTAAGTATATACTGTTTTCAATAAAAAGGTTTGCAAAGCAGTTCGCATAGCAAAAAATGAACACACTACAATCAATTACATTACATAATATACAACATGGAATGTAGTAAAAAAAATCCTTGTTTTATCGTTCATTTCTGCGATAGTCAAGATGTGCGTTCACTCGTATTTCATTTCTTTCCCAAGGTATACTTTGTGTGGCTGATCAGTGTCATGGTTTACGTGAGCTGGCATTGAACTACCATCTCCTGAGTGATGAGCTCCTCCTTGCTTTGTCTTCTGAAAAACATGTCCGATTAGAACACTTGCGTATCGATGTAGTCAGTGAGAATCCTGGACAGACACACTTCCACATGATCAATAAGAGCAGCTGGGATGCTTTCATCAGACATTCTCCCAAAGTGAACTTAGTCATGTATTTTTTCTTATATGAAGAGGAGTTTGATCCATTCTTCCGTTACGAAACACCTGTCACTCACCTTTATTTTGGGAGGTCAGTGAGCAAAGATGTACTTGGCCGGGTTGGGATGACGTGTCCTCGCCTAGTTGAACTGGTGGTGTGTGCCAATGGATTACGGCCACTGGATGAAGAGCTGATTCGCATTGCAGAGCGTTGTAAGAATCTGTCAGCTATTGGCCTTGGGGAATGTGAAGTCTCTTGCAGTGCCTTTGTGGAGTTTGTGAAGATGTGTGGTGGTCGCCTCTCTCAGCTGTCTATAATGGAGGAAGTCTTGATTCCTGACCAGAAGTACAGCTTGGAGCAGATTCATTGGGAAGTGTCTAAACATCTTGGTAGAGTCTGGTTTCCAGATATGATGCCCACATGGTAGAGTCTCTGAAGACTTCAGAGCATGTGGAACAGCACCTTATATTTTGAGCATACCATGTTGCAACTTAATCACATAAGCTTATTTAATACTATTGAGTTTGATGTTGTGTGTTCTAGATCATTGATGTATTATTTAATGCTGGTTTCTAACATACAGGTTTAAGTGGAAAAACTGAGGATGTTCTGAAACACTTGTCCATATAAACATCTTTCATTGTTTGCTCTTTTTCTATTGAGATAGACTGTAAATGTATGTAGAAAATGAAATGAGTTGCTGATATTCAAATGCTGTAGTTCCAGATTTGTTCTTATAAATTACAGTCTTTAGCCTGCTACTTTTATTTAGGTACTGCAATTCAAGGGACTGACTGAAACACAATTTGTGGGGAGGGTGAGAAGATGACTTTTGTTGTAGACACTTGGAGCTATTCATAGTATCTCTGAATTGTGTTAACAATCAATTACTAAGCCTGCAGAATCCTATTTAAGATTACATACAATAGTCAGTAGGCTATTAAATGTTTTGGTAATAAAACTACAAAGGCAGAGCAATGCAGCTACATAGTTGGACATATATTTGTATGTAGAAAATTTAAGTATTTGTCCGCTACTTATTAAATAGCTCTAGAAAAATATTGTTGTGTGTAAATTATTAGCAATGTTTCCAAAAGCTTTTTTCTCTATGTAGTTTTTTAAATGTAGATTTGACATTTATAAGGTGTTAAAATTGACACACAAACCTGTTTTAAGGTATATTAAAGCTCAGGAAGCTAAAGTATTCTAGGAGAACTAGACTGTGTTTTGATTATTCAGATTGATGGCCTGTTCACAAGCTAATTTTCTTACAGCATTTACTTTAAGTGTGCTGAACGTACTCTCCAGTAACAAAGGAATTTAGAAGTCTCAACAGAAATGTTAACTATAATTGTTTCTTGGCATCAAGGGAAAAAGTAATGATTGAAACCCTGGCCACTAGATTTGGGAAGCTGATGTAGCATTGCTTAGACAGCCTAGTGTCCAGATGGTGAAAGAGAGCAGGTTTTTTTTTTACCAAGGCAGGAATGTGTACAGGAGAGTTTCTCAGTTGTCTTTTTTGGCAGAAGCATCTCACACCTAATGGAATGCTACTGTGCAGGGTTCCCTAACTTTTGGGGCAGCTTTGGGGAGTGGCTGAAAAGCTCTTCTACACGTGCAGGAGATCATGCGTGGCCCTTGGATTTCTGTCATGAACATTTCTTGATAATGGTCCTACTTTAGACTTTTGTTTCTTGACCATCAGTTCCTACCATGCTATTTCAAACTGTGTTGGAAATTCTCCATTTCAAACAATGGTTTATCATGTAGTATAGGGGAGACAGACTGCCGTGTGTTTAGTCAGATATCATTGGCAAGCTTTCTATATATTGACTAATGCTTGCCAGTGAAATTGCAGGGCACTCTTTCTCTGACCCTTGTGTTACTCTTCAACATAACATTTTACAGTGAAAAAAGAATGTCATTGCTATCATGAGCTTTCCATTATGGAATGAAAAGCTGCCCATGCTGCATGCTATTTTAGGAAGTACACTACTTTAAAAATGCTTCTTACCTCTAAGGCAGTGGTTCCCAAACTTTTTCCACCTGTGGCTCCCTTGACCATCGGCAACCATTGGCCTCGGTTCCCCATTACATTATGTTGATGCCTGCCAATTGGCATTGCACTGTATTCCAAGAGGATTCCATGGCACCCCGCAGCTCCCCTGGCTGGTATCCGCGCCTCCCAGTTTTGAGAACCACTGCTCTAAGGGAAATCTCCTTCCAACAGCATTTCTAGTAATGGAGAGGGCAATTAATAAACCCTAAATATTTCCTGAATAATCCACACTAGATTTAAGGGCATATGCATTAGGAATTATATCACAGGACAGTTTAACCAGGTGCATGATGGGAGCTAGTGAGAGGAAAAGAAAGCAGCAAAATGTTGCTTGTTAGGTCACATGGTATTCAAGGTTGAATTTAGAGTGTTGCACTTAAAGATGGATTTTAAGACTCATTGCTTGATATTTGACAAAAAACATGGTTGTTTAAAAGCTTACAGAATATTAGCATTATGTAATGTTTCTCCAGAAACATTTCTGTATCAAGGGGTTAGTGTTTGCCAGCTGTTTTTATAAATGGTTGACTTACTCTGATCATTTCACAATTCTTAATTCTCAGAATACAAAAGATAGATGTGACATAGGAAAATATGGAACACATGGTAAACTGTCTCTCGCACACATACCTACGGTGGTTATGGTTCCTTTAAAAAAAAGCAGCCTTGTGTATTTGAATTTTATATTTTCAGTGTAGGATCCTCTGTAATTAGAACATAAACCTGTTCTGACTATGGGCATCAAATGTATGGATGAGTGAACTGTCAGACATTCAAGTGCAAATGTTTAATACTGAGGAAACGTTACTCAGTTGACCATCATAAAGCAGAATGCATTTTTCTGTAAAGCTTTGATTGATGAATCATTTTATTCAGTAGTCAGATTTATTTGAAATTGTTTTAATGTAGCTCTATTGTCCTTTTGTCTGAAATGTACTTGGACTCTGTTTTCATCTTTATTTTTAAAGATAAAATTAGGTTCTATTTCTATAATTTGATGGTATTAACCTTTGCAGTGTCAAACACTAGAGAGCTAGCAGAGACTTTAACATTGTGTCCCCCACAACACACGTCTCTTAGCGCACACACCCTTTTCTTGAGATGAGCTAGAAACCACATTTCATCTGACCTGGATAAAAAAAAACCCTCATCCTATAGTATACACAATTGCATTGGGGAGTTGCAGGGACTTTTTTGTGGGCCTTGTAAGGGCAGCAGCCTTAGAAAATCTGGGAAGATTTTAACATGTCCCCCAGTGTCTGTGTTGGCTGTCGCACCTTTCAGAGAAGAGCTGAAAGCTGTGGTCCATCTGGGAGCTGTGTTCTATTGTATACATTTATAATAGTGCACTTTTTGTAGCACGAGTGAAAAAACAATTCTCCAGTGGTTCCAGGTCTGGCCCAGTGGTAACGGTGGGTAGCTCCTCGCCTTCCGGCAGGCAGGGTCAGATGATCAGGACTTTTAAGGAGGGGAGGGGCTCCCTTCCTCCCCAGTCTGACCTTGCCTTGGCAGGCACTGGGTACACTAACACAGCCTTAGCTTCATCTGCTACAATGCCTCGCTAGACTAAACCCACAGAGGAATGCAGCAGCAGGCATCCAGCTTCTTCTGATGAGTAAGTTCGTGGCAGCCCGGCGTTTAGCGGCAGGGAGGCTGACGTTTCCCGGAATTGCCCTCCTTCTCCCGGACTCGCCGCTCGGCAGTGGCTCAAAGCACAGACTCCGGCTGCCCTGTGGCCTGGGTCCGGTCGAGCGTGGTGACGCTCGTCCTGGGGGGAGGGGGGAACGGCTACCTGCCAGACGGTGCGCGAGTGGCTCCCGCTCACTCTCGGAAAGGGGAAGGGAATGCTCTCTGGACGAGCCGGCCCTGCGCTGTGCCACATCGCTACCAGCAGGGGAGCATGACATCTGCCCCACCCCCTCCCCTCCATATCATGCCGGGCCGCCACTGTAGCCACCGCAGTCTCCGAAGGGAGCCCAGGGAAGGGAACGTGTGGACTCCTTCCCCCCCCCACTCCGACCTCCTCCTCACTCGGAGACAGGAGATGGACGACGATGGAATGGTGGGCTCCTGGGGGTCGAGTAGCCTCCCCCCACGCCAACCTCCCCCTGGAGATGGTGAAAGCAACAATGGGTGTAAGGAATGCTACGCTGGGGTTTACTGGGGTTTATGCCAGAGTAATATTTTTTGCTATTTTTGAAATTCCTATCTATTTCAAAAACTGTTTGATATAGCACCACTGTTTCAACATTGCTCTCCTGAAACAGAAGTCAATGTGTGTTTTAAGGGGCAAGTGTTAGTGAAGTTAAGACCAAACTAGATTTGACCTGAATCACATGATCTGGTCATGTGTTTGATTTGTTAAATACTGGAAGTAGCAGCCATGTGGGCCCCCCAATTTAGATCAGGACGGCAGCATGGGAAGAGGTGACATATCTTCACCACAGTCCTGATTCAGATTGTCCCTCCCCACTACTGTTTGCCCTGGGAGGGAAGCTGTAGTTGGCATCAACAGGAGCTTCCATCCTGTGGTAAATACCTGCAGGGAACCACAACCCAGACAGACAAAAAAATGGCAGAATAAAGGATTAAATTCTCCCCCTCGTGGACCCAGTTTGGTTGGGGAGGGAGAACCATGGGCTATTGGCATATGAAAAAACAAACATGCAGGACCAAACATGGTTACTGTGACTAGTTTGGCCATTAGTGGTACAGGCAGCTCTCTCTGTGGGGTTATGTTCCCATGTATATCAAAAACACAAATGAAAAGTGGCTTTCCCATTGAGAAAAATGGGATTAGCATGGGTTAAACAGTATAAAAAAAACTATACAACTGTCTGCATATTGGAACTAGACATTATAAATGCAGTAGCTCAACTGATTGTCCGCCGGTTCTATAGTAACAATAAGACTGCTAATGATCACCGCCTCTCATTTTTGTATGAGAAATAAGTCTAAAGTAACTATTGTGCAACTATGCTAAGAATATGCATGAGATCCTCCAAAGGAGTTCTTATTCACAGCACAATCCTATGCATGTCTACTCAGAAGTAAATCTGTTCAATGGGCTTACTCCCATGAAAAGTGTGTTTAATGGGGCTTACTCCCATGAAAAGTATGCATAGGATTGCAACTTAGTATGGGAGCGTATCTGTAAGTACACATAGAAAAAACATGTTAACTTTAAAGTGAAAAGTCTGGTTTTTTTTTTAAAAAAGCAAACATGTAATTTCACCTTTATTACTAGTTTTATAAAACACTGAAGAAGTCAAACTGTTTGAAATGGAGAAAAATGCAAGAAACCGCATCAATTAGCTGACAGCTGTTAGGAAAAAAATACCTTAACATTCCAGCTAAAGGTAGCCTAGTACTTTCAAGTCTTTACTAATGTGGTCACTTGTAGTTGGGTAGTAATTACCTACAATGACTAGGTACATCCTTACTATTTTCCATAATGATCCTTTAGCTGCCAGCAAAAATAAAAATAAAAATGCATGTGCAGCCATTATAGTACTGCTTACACTGAGCAATGTTATAGCAACTTCATACATGCCTCTCATTCTTCTGTCCTGCAAGCCATGTCCTCACACACAACGCTCTAGACACTGCACTTATCCTGGTGATCAGAACTCCATAGTGGCTAGTGGAGGGTGGGAAATTGGCTACAAAGATGCTGATCTTTGCATCTCAAGAGGCTTTGTGAATTGTGTATGCACAGTAGCTGCAGCTATATCAGCCTCACACAACAGATGGGTATATAGAGAATAGTCAGACCTTTTAATCCCTGGCTTTTCCACCCACAAATTTGACTCAACACAGGTGTCAAAACTGTGGAAGAGGGAGTCCAACCACACCACATTACCTTTTTTCAGTGTTGTCGGGGGTCTGCCAGCCACTTCCTGTCTCCTGCACATTTCCAAACTGCTGAAAAAAGAAAAATAAACACAACCAGGAATCTGTCAGGGGCCTGCCAGCTGCTTCCTGGTGTGTTTAAACTCCTGAAAAAAGAAAAATGCAGCTGGAAGTCTGGTACCAGGTACAGGTTGCTTCTGGTAGCAGGGTTTTTTTCAGTCTGTTTAAACAAACTCAGGAGGAGGGAAAGCAGCAAAGATGCTGGAAAAGAGGTAATGTGGCACCGCTCCCCACCCGTTTTCCTATAACACTTTTTTGTAACCACTGGGGTTCCCGGAACCCCAGTGGATACAGAAGATCAACTGTATAACCAATTGCCACAATCCATCTTATCCCTTGAGATGGAATAATGGTGATGATGTGTGTACACCTGCAACTGTATCATACTACAAACTATTCATAATAGTCTGTAGCCTGTTATGTATGCGATTCCTGGCAATGTGAATTCTGATAGCCCTGCTTTCTAAGTTTTAATTTAATTTTTATTTTTTAGCAGAAGGGACCCATTTGTCTATTTTCTGACCCAGAAGCAACATTTGTTTATTGCTCCTTTGGCCCGATTGTCCATTAATGGTTAATGACCCACTACTTAATCATGGTCTTAACATACTTATGGATGCCACCTCTGCTTTGAATCTCAGATGCCATCCCAGCAGATCTGTTTTTTTTTTAAATCACACCATAGATGTAGCTGATGGCCAGTGACAGGTTTGAAGCTTTATGGAAAAACGTTGCCTTTTCTTCCTCAAGGTAAAGCAACACCATTAGCACCTTGCTAAGATTCCTTTGGGGACATGAGCAGAATGTATTTGTAGAAATCCAGATATTAACCAGCACTCACTACAATAGTTCCAAGGCATTAACCAAAAAAAAAGGTAAAAAAACTATAGGCCAAGATTTATGCGATTGGAATCGGGTAATGGGATTTCTTCATATGCTATTCTGATGTAAGGATATTTCAAGGGCAAAAACCAATATTCCACATTGTAAAAAAGGTAAAACTGCTGGTTCAGTATCACTTTATCAACTATGTGCAGGAAGTTGATAAAGAACTCTTTGATTGAATGAGGAGGTTTGAAAGGAGAGTAAAAGTCTCTAATAGCTGCAGCTAATGTCTTGTTTCCATGTGCTCCAAATATAGATGTTTGATTTCCGCAGAAAACAGGTTCTCCACTGAAGAGGGTAATGGTGGTGTAATTTGTCTGTACCTTCTTAAAGAGGGCCCCCAATTCAGCCAACTTTTGATACGTTCTCAGTACAAACTTGGAGCACTCGTAAGACTCAAACCACACCTTGGCGTTCTCATCAGGAGTGTCTTTTACCGTCCATGTCTCATAGTAAATGCCCGTTTCGTTGTCGTATGTCACCCATTTTGCCAATTGATTAAATACGGCCCCTATAAATGAGAGAAATATCAAAAATATCACAGGGAGATGAGAGAAAAACCATACAGTATCACAGGGAAAAAAGACAAATGCCATTACATTTGGTATCCTGCCGGCACAGTTCTGCACATTTAGTGCTTTAAAAAAAATTCTGCACCAAAAGTTGGATTCTATAACCCTCTTATTTACTACTGTTTTTTGTTTGTTTGCTTGCTTGCTTTTGCTAATGTTGGAGGTAGTAAATTAGCAAGGTAGGGCACTAGAGCACAAACTCACCCTGACTACCAGAAATCTTATACAATCACCCTTATGTTGCTGCCCCTCTGCCATTTTTTGGCATGATACAAATTTTGTTTGTTTTCTCTTTTGTGTGTTGCTCTAAGCAGGAAGAAATAATTGATAATTCACCATGCTTCCTTTCCACAGCTAACCACGCCATCTATAGGAAAAACACTGTCTTTGTTTCCATGTTTAGTTACAGTACTTCATCAACTCTCTCCCTCCCCCTCCCATGCTTGCAAGTCATAAGACTAATAATCACATGTAATCACACTCTTCTCCTGATTAAAGTTTCCTCTTGAGTTGGGATTACCACATATTTGCCTGCACTTCAGCTTCTCAATTCCACTTCCTATTATTGTAATGAACAAACTGTTGTTGTTGTTGTTCAGTCGTTAAGTCGTGTCCGACCCTTCGTGATCCCATGAACCATATCCCGCCAGGCCTTCCTGTCCTCCACTATCTTCCTGAGTTCGCTCATTTTCATGTTTGTTGCATCAGTGATGCTGTCTAACCATCTCATCCTTGGCCTTCCCCTTCTCCTTTTGCCTTCAATCTTTCCCAGCATCAGAGTCTTCTCCAGAGAGTCCTCTCTTCGCATTAGGTGGCCAAAATATTTGAGTTTCAGCCTTAGTACCTGTCCTTCCAGGGAACAGTCAGGCTTGATTTCATTTAGAATTGACTGATTTGATCTCCTAGCAGTCCAAGGGACTCTCAGGAGTCTTCTCCAGCACCACAGTTCAAAAGCATCTATTCTTCGGCGCTCAGCCTTCCTTATGGTCCAACTCTCGCAACCATACATTGCTACTGGGAACACCATCGCCCTGACTATACGAACTTTTGTTGGCATGGTGATATCTCTGCTTTTTATTATGCTGTCTAAGTTTGCCATAGCTTTCCTTCCAAGGAGTAAGCGTCTTTTAATTTCATGGCTGCTGTCTCCGTCTGCAGTGATCTTGGAACCCAGAAAAGTAAAATCTGTTACTGCTTCCATTTCTGCCCCTTCTATTTGCCAGGAATTGATGGGACCCGATGCCATGATCTTAGTTTTATTAATGTTGAGTTTCAAGCCAACTTTTGCACTCTCCTCTTTCACCCTCATCAAGAGGCTCTTTAGTTCTTCTTCACTTTCTGCCATTAGGGTGGTATGGTCTGCATATCTGAGGTTGTTGATATTTCTCCCGGCAATCTTGATTCCGGCTTGTGATTCATTCAGCCCTGCATTTCTCATAATGTACTCTGCATATAAGTTAAATAAGCAGGGTGACAGTATACAGCCTTGCCGTACTCCCTTCCCAATTTTGAACCAATCAGTTGTTCCATGGCCGGTTCGAACTGTTGCTTCTTGACCCGCATACAGGTTTCTCAGGAGACAGGTAAGGTGGTCTGGTACCCCCATCTCTTTAAGAATTTGCCACAGTTTGTTGTGATCCACACAATCAAAGGCTTTTGCGTAGTCTATGAAGCAGAAGTAGGTGTTTTTTTGGAACTCTCGTGCTTTCTCCATGATCCACCGCATGTTGGCAATTTGATCTCTAGTTCCTCTGCCTCTTCGAAACCCAGCTTGTACGTCCGGTAGTTCTCGGTCCACGTACTGCTGAAGCCTAGCTTGTAGGATTTTGAGCATAACCTTGCTAGCATGTGAAATGAGTGCAATTGTACGGTAGTTTGAACACTCTTTGGCACTGCCCTTCTTTGGAATTGGAACGTAAACTGACCTTTTCCAATCCTTTGGCCACTGCTGAGTTTTCCAAATTTGTTGGCATATTGAGTGCAGCACTTTCACAGCATCATCATTTAGGATTTTAAGTAGCTCAGCTGGGATATTATCATCTCCACTAGCTTTGTTGTTAGTAATGCTACCTAAGGCCCATTTGACTTCACTCTCTAGAATGTCCGGCTCTGGGTCAGTGACCACACCAGCGTGGTCATCAGGAACATTCAGATCTTTCTTGTATAGTTCTTCTGTGTATTCTTGCCATCTCTTCTTAATCTCTTCTGCTTCTGTTAGGTCTCTGCCTTTTTTGTCCTTTATCATGCCCATCTTTGCACAAAACGTTCCCTTGATATCTCCAATTTTCTTGAAGAGATCTCTAGTCCTCCCCATTCTGTTGTTTTCCTCGATTTCCTTGCATTGTTCATTTAAGAAGGCCTTCTTATCTCTCCTTGCTATTCTCTGGAACTCTGCATTCAGTTGTTTATATCTTTCCCTTTCACCCTTGCTTTTTGCATTCCTTCTTTCCACAGCTATTTGTAAAGCCTCATCTGACAGCCACTTTGCTTTCTTGCATTTCTTTTTCTTTGGGATGGTTTTAGTTGCTGCCTCCTGTACAATGTTACGAACTTCCGTCCATAGTTCTTCAGGCACTCTGTCTACCAGGTCTAATGCCCTAAATCTATTCTTCACCTCCACTGTATACTCATAAGGGATATGGTTTAGGTCATATCTGACTGGTCTAGTGGTGTTCCCTACATTCTTCAGTTTAAGCCTGAATTTTGCAATAAGAAGCTCATGATCTGAGCCACAGTCAGCTCCAGGTCTTGTTTTTACTGATTGTATAGAGCTTCTCCATCTTTGGTTGCAAAGCACATAATCTATCTGGTTTCGGTATTGACCATCTGGTGATGTCCATGTGTAGAGTCGCCTCTTGTGTTGTTGGAAAAGAGTGTTTGCTATGACCAGCGTGTTCTCTTGACAGAACTCCGTTAGCCTTTGCCCTGCTTCATTTTGCGCTCCAAGGCCAAACTTGCCTGTTGTTCCATTTATTTCTTGATTTCCTACTTTAGCATTCCAGTCTCCTATGATGTAAAGGACATCTTTTTTGGGTGCTAGTTCTAGAAGGTGTTGTAGGTCTTCATAGAACCGGTCAACTTCATCTTCTTCGGCATCAGTGGTTGGGGCATACACTTGGATTACTGTAATGTTGAATGGTTTGCCTTGGATTCGAACTGAAATCATTCTGTCGTTTTTGAGGTTGCACCCCAGTACTGCCTTTCCCACTCTTTTATTGACTATGAGGGCTACTCCATTTCTTCTAAGGGATTCATGCCCACAGTAGTAGATATGATGGTCACCTGACTTAAATTCGCCCATGCCCGTCCATTTTAGTTTGCTGATTCCCAAGATGTCAATGTTCAATCTTATCATCTCATTTTTGACCACATCCAGCTTGCCTTGATTCATAGACCTCACATTCCATGTTCCTAAGCAGTATTGCTCCTTGCAGCATTGGATTTTCCTTTCAACCTCAGACACATCCACAGCTGGACGTCCTATTGGACGTCCTATGTCCATAGTTCTTCAGGCACTCTGTCTACCAGGTCTAATGCCCTAAATCTATTCTTCACCTCCACTGTATACTCATAAGGGATATGGTTTAGGTCATATCTGACTGGTCTAGTGGTGTTCCCTACATTCTTCAGTTTAAGCCTGAATTTTGCAATAAGAAGCTCATGATCTGAGCCACAGTCAGCTCCAGGTCTTGTTTTTACTGATTGTATAGAGCTTCTCCATCTTTGGTTGCAAAGCACATAATCTATCTGGTTTCGGTATTGACCATCTGGTGATGTCCATGTGTAGAGTCGCCTCTTGTGTTGTTGGAAAAGAGTGTTTGCTATGACCAGCGTGTTCTCTTGACAGAACTCCGTTAGCCTTTGCCCTGCTTCATTTTGCGCTCCAAGGCCAAACTTGCCTGTTGTTCCGTTTATTTCTTGATTTCCTACTTTAGCATTCCAGTCTCCTATGATGTAAAGGACATCTTTTTTGGGTGCTAGTTCTAGAAGGTGTTGTAGGTCTTCATAGAACCGGTCAACTTCATCTTCTTCGGCATCAGTGGTTGGGGCATACACTTGGATTACTGTAATGTTGAATGGTTTGCCTTGGATTCGAACTGAAATCATTCTGTCGTTTTTGAGGTTGCACCCCAGTACTGCCTTTCCCACTCTTTTATTGACTATGAGGGCTACTCCATTTCTTCTAAGGGATTCATGCCCACAGTAGTAGATATGATGGTCACCTGACTTAAAGTCGCCCATGCCCGTCCATTTTAGTTCGCTGATTCCCAAGATGTCAATGTTCAATCTTATCATCTCATTTTTGACCACATCCAGCTTGCCTTGATTCATAGACCTCACATTCCATGTTCCTAAGCAGTATTGCTCCTTGCAGCATTGGATTTTCCTTTCAACCTCAGACACATCCACAGCTGGGCGTCCTATTGGCTTTGGCCCAGCCGCTTCACTCTTTCTGGGTCTACTTGGAATAGTCCTCCGCTCTTCCTCAGTAGCATATTGGACACCTTCCGACCTGAGGGGCTCATCTTCCGGCGTCATATCTTTTAGCCTTTTGGTACTGTTCATGGGATTTTCTTGGCAAGGTTACTGGAGTGGGTTGCCATTTCCTTCTCCAGTGGATCACTTTTAGTCAGAACTCTCTGCTACGACCTGTCCGTCTTGGGTGTCCCTGCACGGCATAGCTCATGGCTTCATTGAGTTACGCAAGCCCCTTCGCCACGACAAGGCAATGATCCATGAAGGAGAATGAACAAACTACCGGTACTTTTTGATTATTTCTGACTCTTCCCTCCTTTGTTGCTTGAATGTCAACCGTCCTTTGTGGTGCATCAGAAGCCAACATTCAAAAGTCTCAGACACATGCATGTTTCAGGTCACATCTAGGTGCACTTTCACATGTCACTGAGCAAACAACATAATGCATCCAAAAGACCTCTGGGTGTGAAGTGCCCAGTTCCACAAAAACAAAAACAAAAAAAAACATAGCAAGCGGTCCAGGATATCCTTGAATTCCTTGTTTGTATAAATAGGAAAACAATCCCATGATCATGCAGATTTCTCAATCCTGATTGCATAAATGAAACTCATGATAAATTTGAATTTTTACCCGAGATTGTGGTCACCAGAACCAAGGTCCCGTTCTCCTTCCAGTGAGCATCATCTATTCCTTCATAAAAGCAGGCAGCCCCCTGGTTACACCAGAAAGGTTCAGACACGTTAGGTCGAAGATGTGGAAATGTGCAGTTTCCTAGTTGGAAGAGCTCATACCACTCCATTGTGTAATTCTTCCCCGTTAAGGAGCTCTTGAAGCCAACAGCGTCATGCATGATTTTCTGAAAGAGACAACCACCACAACTGAGTCAACATTAAGAATGCAAGATTAGCCCAAAGGGCTACCCAGCATCCTGTTTCCACACAATGGCCAGCTAGATGCTTCTGGGAAGCCCACAACCAGGGATTCAATCATGTTGACTTAAATGAATCCTGAACAAGAACTTTGAAAAAATAGACCGATACTGATAAAGGGAACAAAAATGTCAATATAATTATGGTATTTTAAAGCTGCCCTGTCTTGATTGCATGCCAAATGTCACTGTTACCAGTTTATCATGCAATCTGAGCTTTCATTTTAAGGAAAGGGGGGTCATTTTTACAGAAGACATTTGAGCAGTATCTACAAATATTCCACAAACCCCACAATAGCAAAGACCCCAAATTTCCTCTTGACAGAGAAGGTCTCTATGTTGTTCTCACTACCATTAGCTCCATATGCAAACAACGGCATCTCTGTGGTGGGCTTTTCATGCCTCCTGGTCACAGCATGAACGCATGCTCACCCTCCAAATTGAGAATATCATGCATGCAGTAAGTTTTTCTCTGTCCCCACCATCAGTGATCACCAACAACACAGACAGACAGAAACTCACTACAAGATCTGTCTCTTCCCCTTTATCCCCATAATAGGGATTCCCATAATCCAGGGAAATGCAAACATCCTGAATCATAAGGAAACTAATTGGGTTTATGCGCTTAATGTTGCGCTGTTACTTGGAATTAATGTTGTGCTGTTACTTGGAATTCAGTACCACTGGGTTACTTACTTCTAAGTACTGGTTTAGAATCAGGAAATACTAAATACAATTGGTTTCAATGGGTCTTACAAATTCTTTTCCAGATTAGTCCAGGATTCATTAGTCCATTTCATCCAGGACTGTCTTCTCCAACGGGTGTAGCTCGCCAATCAGTCCGAACAGGGGCCTTCCCAAAAGTATTCCCTAAGCTTTCATTTACAAATCTAGACCTGCTCTGTCTACACTTATTCCAAGAGCCTAATCCTGTGCATGCTTACTTAGAAGCAAATCCCAATGAGTTGATTGGGTCTTAGGTAAGTGCTTAGAACTGCAGCCTAAAAGTTGAATCTGGAAACTGTCAATTCCAACGGACTGGTTTTAACAGTATTCACAAACAACCCAGCTAAAAACCAATCAAATGGGTCAAACCAACTGGATACCAGGATCAAAGACACCAGGATTTATAGACACCAGGATCAAAGAACATGCAAGAGCTATTAAATTGAAACATCCAGAACACTCGGCGCTTGCAGAACACTCAATTAAGACTGGACATATGATAAAGTTCAAGGAGACAAAAAGTTTAATTCGAGAATCTGGACTCAGGCAGAGATTTCATTACGAGGCGATTGAAATAAACACATGCATGAAAACCTATTGAATAGACAACAGGAATTGTCCTTCATTGATAAAATCTGGCTAGCAGCCCTTAACAAGGCAGCTTGCAAAGCCCACAGTAATGAGAGAGGTTACTGCAGTTCATCGCGCAAGGCAAAGGTTGTCTATGGTTAGGTTTACCAGATCTCCAAGCGGGACAGAGTGCTAGACCTTTAGGAGAAGAAATGTGGGAAGGTGTAGCTTGTTAAACCTTAGAGCACAATCCTAGGCATGTCTACTCAGAAGCAAGCCCCATTGTGTTCAGTGGGGCTTGCTTCTGAGTAGACATGCCTAGGATCGTGCTCTAAGAGTATAACAAGCTACACCTGTCCGCATTCGTTCTCCTAAAGGTCTAGCACTCTGTCACGCTTGGAGATCTGGTAAGCCTATCTATGGTCAGACAGCACACTCCACTGTTTCCGGTGCTAATTGCTGAGCTGTCAGCTGTGTTCCGCTCTTTCCATTGCGTTCTACACTCTCCTATAAACTACATCGCTGCCTTTTTGGCAGTTAACATCTTGGCAGCTTACTGTTGCTCTAACACCTGAGGAGGTCCACGGAGGTTGATGAAACAGTGTTATTTTTATTGTTGTTTTAAGCAGTGTTTTTTAACTATGTCTTTTAATCCCATTAATTTTAAATCGTTATACATAATTGCTGGCCATGAAAGCTTCCGATCCTTTTCAACTGGCTTTTGTTTGTAACAGTACACTTTTTTTAATCACGCTGTTCTACAGAAATATCTCCATCAATACAGCTGTGGTTTTTTTTAAGCTGCTCCGTCTTGATTCCATGCCAAATGTTACTGCAACCAGTTTATGGTGCAATCCGAGCTTTCATTTTAGGGAAAGAAGAAAAAACATTCTCACATATTCTCCCCTTTGGGGAGAAAGGCGGGATAGAAATATTGTAAAATAAATATTTACAGACAAATCTGAAAACATTTGAGTAGTATCTACTAATAGCCCATGCTATTTGAAGAAAGGCAGGGTAGAATAATTTTTTAAATAATTCCTTAAATAAGTGGATCCATTCCTCCAAAGCCACGTTTTGCATAAAACAGCACTAAAGGAGATGCCAATGAATGCAACAGGAGCAGATTCGTCCTACCCTATCCAGAATGCACTGCTCCCATTGGCTACAATGGCTATCAACTCGGAATGAAGAACAAATCAGTGTTAAGGGAGTCAGCATTATGGGAGGTATTACTATTGGTGTTTTCAGTATGGGGAGCAAAAAAGGTGGGATATAAGCTTTAAACAAACAAGCCAATCTGGAAAATAGTACAGTTTCAGAAAGATGGCACCATGTGACTGAGTCTAAGTCAAAACAACTTTGTATGTTTACTATTTAGAAGGATAAATGAATTAATGCTGTCACTATGCTATGCCGGTGATTGGTTACACTGGTTAATGCTTTTAATTCATCTTAAACATTTAATGTTGAAAATGCTTTTATATATAAAGGATACAGAAGTCTTTCTAAAAACCAGAAAAGTGCCAGACATGTAACTGTTTTCTAAATGCATTAACTAGGCTTAGAACTAATTACTTTATGTTAATCCATTTTGTATTGCAGTTTTTAATCTTAATCCTAATTGGGATTGAGAGAAATTATCTTACCATATGACCAAGGAGACCTCCATATTTGAATTCCCAGACAGGAGCCTGTAATCGATATACCTCAAGGACATCTTTGTCACTCATCACTGGAATGGGAGAGCCAGTGGGACAGAAAGTGTAACGAGCCTGACAGTAAGGATCTGTTTTAGGACGGTAACCAAAACGCCTGCATTAAAATGAATTAAATTTATATATTTTTTTCCAAAGAACACCTTACACATACATAATAGGCTAAACACTGGAAAGTGCCTCTTGCTTGCACATCTTTGAATTTTCTTTCTCATGGGATGTTTTCACATAGGTATGTATGTAATTTGGGTTCTAATCTTATACACTTGCTTGGGAGCAACTCTTATGGGGCTCATTTCTGAGTAGACATGCATAGCATTGCACTGTTCTCTCAATATTTGACAACAGGTAAATGTGCAAATCCATTTCTGTTGAGAAACTTTGTGTTTGAAACAGTGGGCTCATTCACACATGAAGGCATCTCTTGAAGCGACAGTCAGTGAGATCTGAACATGGCTGTATGATGTGGCCTTTAAGCATGCCCAACATGCATTTCAAGCCAGTCAGTCTACAGAAGTGGTTCCCAAACTGGGAGGTGCAGCTCCCAGGGGAGCCGTGGAATCCTCTTGGAAAACGGTGCAATGCCAATTGGCAGGCATCAACGTAATGTCATGGGGAGCCACGGCCGATGGTCACTAATGGTCAAGGGAGCTGCAGGTCAAAAACGTTTGGAGGTCGGTATAAAAATGTGAAAAATAAATTATTACTGGTCTAGATGCTTGTTTGTATAACTGTAGTTCATAATAGAAATGAATACTATTTTATTAATACAACTATAGTTGTATAATACAATATATAATGTATAATATAATATAATGTAATACAACTATAATACAACCTGTAGATTCTGGCTGCTCAGCGCTAATCTACCCTCTCAGTGTGCACCTAGCACCTGTAAACCCCCCAACATTTCTGGCTAGGCAATGGCATTTCTGGCTAGCCAAACGCGGTAACTTCTGCGGTTACGTTATTCCATGGATCGTAAAGGCTGATCTACACGACAGCGGAGGGGCTCCGCCGTCGCCTCTGCCTGGCGCTTCCGCGCTGGAAGCGGGGGGAGTGTCTTCAAGCATGTTACCCCTCATGTTGTCCCGCCTTCCTAAGAACACGCCGTTGTGATTGGTAGCTCTCTTCCCCCTCCTCTCTGTTATTGGTAGGCTGCAGCAGCTCCGCGAGCCACCTCCAAGCTCTGCCGTACGCCTCCAAAAAAATAGAGCACTCGACTTGAAGTACGCGGCAGTGGGGCGGAGGTCCGGCGGCTCCGCCGGATTACAAAAACGCTCCGCGACGCTGAAGGAAGCAACCTCACCCAGGGGAGAGAAAGAAGCAGGCGCGTTGAGCCTGCAGAACTTCCTCAGCCACGCCTACAGTCCGCTCACCTGTAAGGCACAGGCCACTGCCGTGGAGAGCCCCCCGCCACTGCCAGGCAGGTTGGCATCTCCAGCTGAAGCAGCAGCAAAACGAACAACAGCTCCCAGCCTGCAACCATCACGAGCTTCCTCGCCCGAATCGACCCGAGATGGAAATCTCCGTGACTCCGTCCACCCAGAGACTGTCCTCTTGCAGTCGCTTAGCTTCCGTGTTTCTCGCCCACGCCACTCAGCTGATTAAAGTTCAGTCCGTCACATGACAGCGTGGCTTGCGAGATGCACATGCTCACTGCCGATCCCTGCGGCACCTCCAAAGTGGAAGAAAAACACGCACCGCGAAGTTCCGGCTCTGCCCCCGTCTTGTACGTAGACAAATGAAAACTGCAGGCTCTCTCCCGCCCCCGCTGCTTTTTGGCACCATCAGGAAAAAGGCTCGAAATTGAACAGCAGGCAGCCTTGCGGCAAGGCTAGTGCGCAGCCTGGTTGTGTGTGTGTGTGTGTGAGTGACAGCAGCTGTCAGCGGCTAGAGGCCACCACCTCCACCTCATCAAATTTCGGTACTTAATAAAGCATCTAATGATTTTATGTACCTGCTGAACTGGACTGCAGAGCAGTAAAGTTTGTGCCACCCCTCAAAAATTGTTTCTAAGGCTGCAATCCTATACAAGTAAGTCCCATTGGAAGTAAGTCCCATTGCTGATTGCACTTACTTCTGAGTAAGCATAAGATTCTGCTATAAGCTTATGCAAATTTACCTGGAAGTAAGTCTTCCCAAAGTGCCCCGAAAGTGTGTGCGCGCGCGCACGCGTTTTCTGTCACCCTTTGACAATCTGAAGATTGTGGTGGTTTATGCGTTGAACCCACGCGCAAAAGGAATTTACTAACACAGCGCATTGACTTCAATGAGACTGTCTCCCAGTGTGTCTAGGATTGCCGCCTAATTGAGAACGAACGACCACTCTCCCCCCTCTCTCCTAGATTTTCCTCCTTCTCCAGACTCGATCCACAGGTGGAGCTAGCCAGGGCGACACGGTGCAAAGGCATAGTAAAGAGTCTATTGCACGTTTACTCGGAAGGAAACCCCACTATGTTCAATGATGCTTCCTCCCCAATCGGTGTGCATTTTACACGCAAACATAGGCGTTTGCAAGTGCAGGTTTTCTTGGGAATGAGGCCCATTGAATACTGCGAGACTTACTCCCGTGTAAACATGCCTCGGCTCGGGCTGCACATCTCGGATTAGCAGCACAATTTCTGTTTCCACATTCATAGGTGAAGGGAGTCGCGTCGCCTCCTCCCCTCACGTTCCTTCCTCAGAGCAACAGCAGGGGGCGTGCTAGGCGCGACTTCTTGGCCGGTGCGGGCGGCGCCAGTTCGGCAATCAAAGGAGTATCGGCGGAACCGCGGAAGACAAGAATGGGCAAGCGGGTGGCCCTGATCCTTGCTGGTTGCGGCGTGTTCGATGGCAGCGAGATACACGAGGCCTCGGCGTGCTTGGTTCATCTCAGCCGGGCTGGAGCAGAGGTGAGATGGCCGAGTTGCAGAACTGCTCGGCCAGTTGCAGAGTAGGGCGGCTGACCCTCGTCAATGCTTGAAAATGGCCTTCCCTTCAGCCTCTTCTCCTCCAGGCGACCGTAGTGACAGCCCCACCCCTTTTCTTCCCTTCCCCATTTAATGATTTGGTGCACCAAAGCCAAAAAATATGTTTGTTTGTGTCTCATGGCATTTGCAAGGTCAAGCAAACAACCTCTCTCAGTTAGATCCTGAGCTATTCAAGACTTCCGTGGGACCCCAGCTCATTTATTCAGGAAAATCACGTGTTGTCCTATGGTTGACTTGACTTGAGGTTGTCGTAGTTTGTATAATAACTCCGTTGAGGGTCACTATATGCTGGTGGAAACCCTAAAGTACTGTCCTTTTGAAGAAGCTGCTATGGTGTATGGTTGTAGTATTATGTTATTTCCAAACAAGTAGCGGGGTTAATGTTAACCTGTAGTAGTGACAAAACTTAAGGAGGCCTATTGCACTTTATTATAGAGGAACTAGTGGGCAGCATTGTACAAACAATAGCCTACTTTAGACTGAACTTACTTTAGGTTGCAGTCTTATTCAGGCTTACCTTACCTGGGACTAACAGCATCATCCTATGCATGTCTACTCAGAAGTAAGTCTCATTGAATTCAGTGGGGATTCCTCCCAGGAAAGTGTGTATAGGATTGCAGCCTAAGTCCCATTGAGCTTAGTGCTGAGTGGACACAAATAGGATTTTGCTTATAGCACCATAATAACCATATTTGTCCCATGTACAGCTGGGATCACAGTACTTTCGCATGAAGAAATATACAATAAACAAGATGAAGTCATAAGTGTGCATATATTTCCACCAACAAAAAGTATTCCAATGGAAAATATGACTTCTTTGTTTCCTAGCTCTTGAAGGACTAAAGAGCAACAACCATTTTTGCAATTGCTTAAATACCTTAACAATGATCTTGCGCCTTTCAGTTGAAATATACTTGAGAGTGTCTTTGTGTGTGTGTCTTTTTAACAGACACAATGTAGCTATAGATGAACCTTTATAAAGTATTGTACAGTAGTTACAATATTGTGAAATTATTTATAAAAACTTCCAAGTACTGTACAACATAAAAGGAAAACCTGTTTTTGTTCAATTAATTCATTTGAACTAGTGCAAAAAAAAAAAAAAAAGATGTATGCATCGGAATAAGAGACTCAGTAGCCTGGCAGCCTCTTCTATAAATATTCCCCTGATATGAAAAAGCTATGAATGTTCCGTATTCTAGGTATTTTAACTTTGAAATATAAACCAGGCCTAATTTAAAGAATCTAAATATGGATTCACTGGTTCTTTGAAGTCATTAACAGTAATATTTGAAAATAAAAGTCGGGACCTAATATGTATATAGGTGATCCTATTCATGTTTACTCAGAATTAAATCTCACTGATATCATTGGGACTTGCTTCCAAGCAAGTGTCTTGGAATACAATCCTATACACACTTTCCTGGGAGTAAGCCCCATTAAACACATTTCCAGTGCAATCCTAGTGCTAGGGCTGCGAGCGGTCTGCTGGCCGAAGACATTACAAATGTGCCGTAAGGCCTTCCCTGCTCAGCTGCCGGAGCGTCCAAAGGACCACCGGTGGACCCAGCTAAGGATCCAGGCAGGGGGGGGGGTGGTCCGGCAGTAGTGGAAGGGCGGCCATAGGTCAGGGAGGGGGACGGCTTCAGCCGAATCCTGTCCCCCGCCGATCGGCTGAGCTGTTACACGGCCTCCTCCAACTTCCGCCAGCAATTTCGCTGCCGGAATTCTGAGGAGACCGATTGGCCCTAGCCCCGGTTACACTCGGGGAAGGGGACGCTCGTCCCCTTCCCCAAGTAGACTTACTGCCACACGGGTGCCTGCCCGCGGCGGTGCATGGGATCTGGCGGGTGGCCTGGGCCGCCCGCCGGATCCTTCGGCAGGATTGAGCTGTTAAACATTAAACTTATGCTTCTAAGTAAACTTGTATAGGATTGCTGGTATTGGATTGAAGCATCAGACTAGTTAGAATTAAACACATGAATAAAGGTATTTATTCGAAAAGACAATCAAATCAAATAAAACATATTTGTTATAAGTATTGTGCTTAGACTTGAACTCAGTTTAAAAGCCTTCTAAAAATGTGTGGTCCTACTGTCTAAAAATGTTGAAATATTCTAAATGAATGCTGAAAACTGTCTTGGAATTCTATAAACCTCTTAAACTTGATATTTACAGCTGGCAAATGTGTTACTTTGACCTTGTTCATTGTATCTTTTTACAGTGTAACTTTGTGTGTGTTTGATTTCAGGTAAAGATATTTGCACCAAATATTGAGCAAATGCACGTTATAGATCATTTAAAAGGCAATCCAAGTGAAGAAAAGAGAAATGTTTTAGTTGAAAGTGCCAGGCTTGCAAGAGGAAACATCCAGGATTTGGCAGAGCTGAAAGTTAGTCAATTTGATGCAGTCATTTTCCCTGGTGAGTGGTGGGGAGTTTTTTGTGCACTAAACTTTAATTTAGTTTTCTTTAATTACTAACTAATTGCTTTGTCATTGTTGGATTTTTTGTTTTGTTTTGGTTAATGTGTTTGGAATCCTTTTTCTGTTTATAGCAATGGGGTGGGCAGTTCACAGGATATGGGCAGCGCAATCCTGTGTAAGCAGGTTTACCAAATCTCCAAGCGGGACAGAGTGCTAGACCTTTAGGAGAAGGAATGTGGGTAGGTGTAGCTTGTTAAGCCCTTAGGGCACAATCCTAGGTATGTCTACTCAGAAGCAAGCCCCACTGAACACAGTGGGGCTTGCTTCTGAGTAGACATGCCTAGGATTGTGCTCTAAGGTTTAACAAGCTACACCTGCCCACATTCCTTCTCCTAAAGGTCTAGCACTCTGTCCCGGTTGGAGATCTGGTAAGCTTATGTGTAAGTATCCGGCGGGGTGGTCGCAGCTCCAGGTCTGGTGGAGAGTGAGCGGTGCTGGCCTCTCCGCTGGCACTGCTTACTCGCCAGGTGTCAAAAATGTGCCTTATGGTATGTTTACAACACCTGGCACCAGTGGAACTATCGCTATGCCATCGGAATTCTACACAGGGTTGCGCTGTTAGATATATTAGAAAACTGCCCTGCTGTGAGTACCTTTTGGGGACAAAGCAATGCAAGAGGGAGCAGAGCTCAACACTCTAACGGAGTGACGTTGGCAGTACAAATTCATAATGCTATCTTCTTATTTGGACAAAGCGAACATTTACATTGCATCTTAGGGCAATAAACATCTGAATTTAGTTAAACTGGTTTTAACAGCTTTTACTCTTCCCAGGAGACGCTGGAAACTGTAGTTCTGTGATAAGGGCTAAGGGTCTCCAACTGAAAATTGTTGGCACTCTCGCGAAACTCCAGATCCTGCAATTCTTCATGAGAAGCTGTGGCAATTATCTGGGTATAAAAGTAACACAAGTTTGTAGTGTAGGTAGAGTCATAGGCTGCAATCCGATGCACACTGACTTAGGTGTAAACCCTAATGAACACAATAGAATTTACTTCTGAGTAAAACTGTATAGCAGTGTTTCTCAAACTGTGGGTCAGGACCCACTTGGTGGGTCACGACCTGATTTCTGGAGGGTCCCAGGTGATGGACAGATCAGATAAGTAATTGCCTCAAGCCCTGAGGCTATTCAAAAATCAGATTTCTAGATCACTTTTTTCTTAAGACTCGTAAAGCTAGGTGGGTCCCAATAGAGTCTCATTTTAAAAAGTGGGTCCCAGTGCTAAAAAGTTTGAGAACCACTGCTGTATAGGAATATACTGTCAGTCTTCAAAAAGTGTCCCATCCACAAGTCCACTTGATGGGGTACATCTAATACTCTAGCCCAGGGGTTCTCAACCTTTGGAGGCCCGGGTACCCCCTATCACAGTCCAATTTTCTGAAGTACCCCCTGCTAATTAACTGCTAATTAATTGGATTAATCAATCAATTAATTAGGTGATTAATCATTAAATAAAAAAGTACTAAAACAATTTTAAACGTGAAAAAATGTCTTATTTAACTCTCTCTCTGTTTGTACTCATGTGTACAAAGTACAAAAATAAGCCCCAAACCAAAATCAGAGAGACAGGGCTCCGAAAACAATTAAAACTTAAAATCCATGTTAATTAACACTTAATTAGCTGCTGATGGGGCAGATAAGGGGCAGGGCTTGGCGTACCCCCAGCAAGAGGTCCGCGTAACCCTAGGGGTATCCATACCACAGGTTGAGAACCTCTGCTCTAGCCCAGTGGTTCTCAAACTCTTACAGGCGAGTAAGGGAATCTGTAAGTCGTCGTGGACTTGTTGGCAACGTCGGCAATGGCACTTCCAGAGTCCCGCCACACCCCCGAAAAAGGTTTTTTTCCCACTTACTGGGGGTCGTGCCGGTCCTCCTGGACTTGGAGGGGACCCGCAGCCCCCTGTACGAGCTTGTAAACTGCTTCTGGCTGGTGTGGTGGGTTCTCAAACCCACCAGTTGGAGAAATGCTGCTCTAGCCTACTAAAGCTTTTGCCAGAGTAGCTCTGTAAGTCTCTAAAGTACTATAAGACTCTATTCTCCTGTGTGAGAGTTAGTTAACCAGCCTGGATGTGGTGTCTGCCCTGGCCGTTGAGTTAGAAGGGATTTTATTGAAAACTGTTTTGCATGTGTGCTCCTTCCCCCCCCCCTTTCTGAGAAATTAAAGGTGAAATCCGTCGCGGATTCGAACTGCCGACCTTTCGATCGACAGCTCATGGTTCAGCGGTTTAACCCACTGCGCCACCCGCTGGCCTAGTTTGCTATTTGACTCGTGCGTAATTCATCGTCACCAGCTAATGGGTAATATAAGACTTCCAAATCGGAAAATCCTGTGAATTTAGTCAAAATCGGACCTAAATAGGATAAACACAAATCTTGGTATAGGTCACAATACAATAGCATGTGGGGCAAGGTTTCAATAGCCTGTTATTACAAGGACATAGCCGTGCTTCACATGGCACAGATTTATATCTGCCAGTTGTAACATTAGACGGGAGCACATTGCATCTTGCTAATGTAAAGGCACATCGTCCCTGTGGACTTTTCAATAAGGCAAGATACTTGGCCATTTTACATACAGGTGATATTAGTCGAAAGGGAGATTTCTTCAACACTACATAAATCCATGTTTTGTTTTTCTCTTTCAAGGTGGCTTTGGTGTAGCTAAGAACCTGTGTTCCTGGGCTGTGGAGGGAAAGGACTGCACCGTCAATGAACTTGTGAAGTTCACCCTTGAGGCTTTCCATAGTGCGAAGAAACCCATTGGCTTGTGCTGCATCTCCCCTGTGCTAGCAGCTAAAGTCTTCCCAGGTTGTGAAGTCACTGTTGGCCACGATAAAAATGTAGATGGAAGGTAAGAGAGCCTGTAAATAGTTTTCTTTTTTTGGGGGGGGGGTCCTCTTTCCCTTTATGTGGGTGTGTTCTCTGTTCTACTGGGCTCCAACAGCTCTCTGTGATCTCTAAAACTTTATACAAACTAGCCACAAAATGTATTCCACAATGCAAGGCGTGGTTACCTCCAAGTGTACAATTGATAAGGAGCTGCAGCCAACTCTGGCTCCTTGTTGAAAGTCCCTCAGGGTGCCCCCGGTATCCACAGGGGATCTGTTCCAGGGGCCCCAGCAGATACCGGAGAACCGCGGATAGGGGCAAGCAGTTTCTGCTTCCTGTTCTTCGACTGAGCCTCTCTAGCACTCAGTTGGCTTCAGTGCTGTAAGCAGCATGGTGCTGCTTATAGCGTCTGTTTAAAGGAAGACACAGAGCAGCTAATAAAGGAAAAGAATGGGTGGGGCGTGCGGTGGGGGGACTCCCGCTATCCACGGATAAGTGAATCTGCAGATATATCCCCCCCCCCGTATATGACTTTTTGTCCCTGTATGGTATTTGTCACATTCACACTTTAAGGTATAGGTGTAAACATAATAATGTGTCGCTGTAATGGTGCTCTCAATGTTTCCCCAGTACTGTCCCCCTCCCCTAGAGTAAGGGGATTGAAGACATTAGGGTAGACGCCTTCATGAGGAAGGAAGACTGAATAGTGGTAGTGTTTTCTGGGGAGAGACTTGGTAGGAATTAATGATGGTAAACCAGCCAGAGAGAGCCAGAAATGATGGCTTGTGCTACAGCCTAACATCTTGCTTTGGCAAAGAGTAAAGTTACCAAATATGCTGTTTCATAGGCTCATCGGACATCACTACATAAGCAGGATCTTTAAAAGCAAATGAATGATGACTCGCTTGAAGACCTCCATCTCTTATATTTCCTTGGAGTCCAATCCTCCATGTAGGGTGGTGGAAATAACACCCTAAGGTTGGAATCCTATAACACCTTTATCTGGGAGTAAGAACCATTGAGCTCAATAGGCCTTGCTTCTGGCTAGACTAGGATTGTACTTCAAGTGTCTGTCTGGCTAGAACTGTCTTTTCCCCACATGGTGATGAAATTTCAGCTCTCCTTACATTTCTTCACAGGTTTCCTGATGCTGAAACAGCATCTGCTATCGAAGAACTTGGGTGCAAGCACATTTGCAAAGATGTGAACGAAGCCCATGTAGATGCTGCCAACAGAATAGTCACCACTTGTGCTTTCATGTGCAAGGCTCCTTTGCATGAGATTTTTGATGGGATTGGAACAATGGTCAGTGAAGTCCTAAAACTTGCGTAAGGGTGAACGACGTTAACTTTGCACTTGACGGCTGCTAGTAAATGCATAAGAAATGTAGTGGAGTGTGATTGATCAGAATGAATAAAATTAGTCTGCTGCTGAGTCCAGAGTTTTAAACTTCAGTTGCTGGCACTCCTGGCCTGCTCTTTCCCTCTCACCCCTCAGCTCAAAATAGGCAAACAATGAGTTTTACTATGTGAGTAGAAAACATGTCAAGTGTTCTGGTTCTGTTTTGAGGTCCCCTGACCTCAAAAGGATTTCAAAAGAAAAAGACTGTATATGCCTTCAGAAAAACTTCCAGGTGTTTCCATATTCCTGAAACAAAAATGGGGCGTTCGTGAACCGTTTGGAGGGTGCAGGCCTATTGGGGTACTGTCCAAGGTGCTGAATGTTGAGAGCCTTATCAAAAACTGGCTTCATCTGAGCACCCCAAGAAAATCTCAATAAAAACACTTTTTCCTGAGCACACGAATTTAGCTGTTGCAAGATCTTGCAGAGATCTGCAAGATCTCTGCAAGACCTCTGGGATGGGGTACCTCCTTGACCTTTGAATATCCTGTAAGTAACTACAGGAGAAAAAAACCTATGTTTTTTTTCCGTGTAGAGAGCTAGCTGCTGCAAAGTTGCAGTGTGAGAACAGAGCCAGCTGATGCTGAAGACAGAACTCTTCAGTAAAACAAACATCACCACCCCCATTTTCCCCAGGGAGCTGACTGTTCCATGCTCTTGCAAAGTACTTAAGCCCGTGACACAGTGCCCGCGTGGCAGTGTGTAGACGCGCGTCAGCAAGCGGCGCGAAGAGTTCGGTGTGTCTTGCTTTCTCTTACTTTGCGCAACAACACACAGCAGCTGCGTTGCCATGTGACTGAAGTTGAGAAAATTGAACTTCGCCCAGTCAGAGGGCGCATTCAGTGCAGTGGGGGTGGAACGCCTAGGGCCAATCAGAAAAGACTCTACAGTATTCTGAGTGGCTGAAAGGCTGAGATGAGAGATGACGGAGAGAGCAATTCCAGGCCAGTATAGAGAGGAAGCGGCAGTGTAGCATGAAGCAAAGGTCGGCTTTGCATTGCACTATGCCACAGGTGGAGTGTCACAGGCTTTAGACTCCCCAAGCTTCTGGAGAGCCTAAAGGCTGTGACACACCAAGCACGTCTGCGTGCATTGTGCCCAGTGGCATCCGTGTTCGTCTGGTGTGTCTGACCTCCAGCCGGAACACACAGGAGCACCGAAAGGCACATTCTGTTGCGCACTAAAATGACCCATGCTTATCTTTTGCTGACTTGTGCCGCATTCAGCCAATCAGAGCCCGTATTTGGAACTGTGGGAGCAGGATGTGAAGCAAACGCGGTATCCAATCAGAATCGAGTCTGAAGAGTCTCAATTCTGATTGGATAAAAGAGAGGGGCGGGGCCGAAGTCTTCCCTTCTCCGTGTGGCTTTCTTTGGTGTGCCTGGGGTTCATAGCATCATGTTCCGGCACGTCGGCCGCTCAGGCAATGCACCGGACGAGATACATGCAGACGTGCTTGATGTGTCACAGCCTTAAGAGGAGGGATAGCAAATGACCTTTGAGTACCCTTTTAAATAGCTGGAGGCATAAATCTTCAATAAAAAACATCTTTTTTCCTTGTTTCACTGAGGGCGAAATCCTGTGTAAGGATCCGGCGGGCTGTATGCGGATCCCATCCCCGCTCTGGACCTCCATGCAGCGAGCCGGAGGCTTACTTGGGGAAGGGGATGTTTCCCTATCGGCCTCCTCGGATTTCCGCCAGCTAAGTAGCTGGCAGAAGTAGGAGGAAGTCGTGCAACAGCCAAGCCGGTCCGGTGGGGATGGGGATATGGCACACGCCATCCCTGCCCCCTCCTGGGCCGGCTCGCCCAATGGCCCCCCTCCCTCACTGCCTGGACTGCTCATGCAGCCGCCGGCGGGAGCCTTACCTGCTTCTGGCAGCCACATGCATGCATGCTTCTGGCAACCGCATACTTTCTCCGGCGCCAGAAACTGCGCCAGAAACGTACCCAGGATTTCGCTGTGAGATTCATCAGCTGTCCTGGGAAGGAATTTTTTAGCCTGAGGCACCTTTTGAAGAGCTCAGTAACTTATCTGTCCCATCAGGTGACAATAGATATGTCAAGCACCTAATGACTCAAGCTAATGCCTGAAAGTTTACCAGTGTTTCAGTGAGACTCTCCCATGATAAAGGTACATCAAAACAATTATTTTTTCCCATGGAATAATTCAGCATCTCTAATCATCCCTCAGAAAACGGGTGGTGGTAGATATTTGCACAAAACTCTGTGCTGAAGCTTCATTGATTTCCATGGAACTTCTTATGCCCCCACTTAGCTTTTTTGGGGGGATTGCATTCTTAGCTACTGATGAGCTTCTAGTACAATCAAAGGGGTGCAATATAGAAGCAGTCTTTTTAGGCTTTTTATTTCCTGCATCTTTGCAAAAATAATGAAAAATTACAATATTTGTACAAAAGCTAATTTTCAAAATTACTTACACATTATAAATGGCTTGGATTATACATACCTGTTACAGGAAAATCTTTACAGGTATAAGGAGAAGAAATACAAAGAGATAATACATTATTGCACATACTGTATTCTGTTGGCAAGAGACCACATTTCCCCATCTTTGGTTCACAACTAGACTTTAATTTGCAATTATAGATTACCTTTTTTTCTTTTCTCACATATTGGTATATAATGGATGTCGGGCCACAATCCAGCAAAAAAACCCAAATAGACACCCTTAAGTCCCATTATTTTAAATAAGAATTAAGTGCATGCAGCTGTGTCCCCTGGATTCTGGCCAGACTTTAAGCGGTTTGACTGAAGCAGGCAAGAGACAATGGTTTGGGGGTTTTGGCCCTTGATGACTATCAAACATAGAAGGGATTGTCCAATCTCTGTTTTCAATGGTCTATATGCAATAGTTACACATTTCCAAGTAATATTATGCCTGCATTATGAGTACATATGTGCTCAATCGGCATTAACTCCTTGTTGCTACATAGTGCTAATTATATTTATTGTGAAATTCACCATTCCTAATCCCAAAACCACTGTCTGGAGAATAGAGTGATCGCCAAGATCACTCAGTTTGTGATCAGCTTCTGTAGTAGAGGAAAGTACAACTTTTGGCCCAAGGTCAGTCTCTCAGTAGTTAGACTTTGGGACAGTTCTCACAAATAGAGTGGGGAGCAACCCCGGATCCGACTTCTCTTTCCATGTACCAATATAATATACAGTATGTGGGTTTACAGACTCAATATATTGGCTTGGATCCTGATAACCATAGGCATACTCTTGGGCTTAACCAGTAGAATTTTTACTTTATTTATTTAAAGGATTTGTATCCCGCCTTTCCCTCCAAATAAATAGAGCGCTCAAGGTGTTGCACAACATAGAAAAGAAATAAAAACAATGCAGTGCCAAAACAGGAATGAAATGTAAGGTGCAATGAATAGTACAATTAAAAAAAATAGAACAAAGCATACCACAATTTCCTTTTGAAACAGAGGGGATTTTCAGAAGTGGCTTACTATGTGGAACTGGGGAGGGTGAGGGGGGAAGTGTGGGGAATACCAGCCTAAAGTCCCTTTGGATATGCAGAAGAACTTCCGTTCGTTGTTGGGGTTTTCTTTGGGTCCTTTGGTTCACTTTGTAGAACTGCAGCTTGTCCCTCCTAGGGGAGACTTGAAAAATATTACTACTCACAAAATGCATGAGTCTTGAAAATTACTTCAGACGCTACTGGAACAATGCACATTTAAAGAGTTTTTCAGAATGAGCTACTTCTGCCCTTTAGCTACTTCTACCCTGTAGCTGATCTTTTGTTGATACATCCCCTTGAAGAAGTGAGGTCAATATGCTGCAGTCTTCTAGTTTTTCTAAATTGTCAACCATTTCCACAATGCTTTCAGCGGCTTCCTTCGAGAGGGCAACGGAAGCGTTGGACTGGAATTTTTTCACCAGATCCCCCTGCTTGAGTGGCTTTCTCCAGTGTCCATAGAACGTGTCGCAACGTTCTGACAACACAGTTCCATCTTGGAGGATGATGGTCATCTCGCAGTAGAGGCTGTTGAAGCTGGGCTTGTTGTCCGGAGTGTGCTCCAGGTGTGTCTTTCTAAGCAGTTCGTGTAACTCTGGCCTGGAGATGTTCTGCTGTTTGAATGACTCCATGGAGATGAAGCCATCCAGCAGGGTGGTACAGGCGGCAAACTGAAAAGAGTGCCTGGCTTCGTGTTCGGAGGTAGGGAACGGCCTGTTGACGTATCTAACATCTGGGACGTTAAGCACAATTGTCTTGATTTTGCCACTGGGCAGGGACTGGCCAGCCTGTGCCAGGTGCTTCCTTACAGCCAGGGCCGCCTCTGCCATCCAGTGTGTCCCCAGGTGGGCTGGAAAGCGCTTGATAGCGACATCTTGGTGGTGCAGAAGCCATGAATACGACTGCAAACTTGGCAGAGGCTGAGGTGAGTAGTCTGTGTAAAAGGCCCCAAAGCCTGACGCCAGGTCCAGTATGAGTTTGTTTGCTTGAAGGCCCAAGGATGCCAAGATGGCTGCCTCCAAGCCATGCCTGCTTGCGTTGCCCATGTGAAGGGGTTTCGTTTGCGTGGCTGCGTTGGCCAGTGGAGCACCAGCGTAAGACGCAGCAATAGCCAATGCTTCCTTACACTTGAACTGATCGAGACCCAAGAGTTTGGCAGCTGCTGCAGCACTTCCCATGGTGCCGAGTATGGATGGTGGGTGAAATCTGAGGAAAGACCACAACAGCACCAGTCTGTTAGCAGAGTTAGAGAACGAACGAACCGCAAGAGTCGGCTGCCACTGCTGAGATCAACAGGAGCCTGGTTGCCCATAAGGCAGTTGCCATTTCAATCTTGGCAAGACTGTTGCAGCTCTCTTTGCTTTTGAAAGATTAGGTACAGTGCTCTTTGGTTTTAAAAAGTACAGTAATAGAAAATCTTGAACGAACACTTTCATGGCCTGCGATAATCCAACACGATTTACAAACGGGTGAAGATGCCATGTCAATTTATTTATTTCTCAGCCACAACAAAATTAAAACAATATCCAGTACTGTCCAAATTGTCCGAGAAACCCGGTATCCGTTTGACAGACAATATGCTTGGATATCATCTTGGATTTTAAAGCATATTGTCTGTCAAATGGATACCGGGTTTCTCGGACTTTTGGGACAGTACTGGATATTGTTTTAATTTTGTTGTGGCTGAGAAATAAATAAATTGACATGGCATCTTCACCCGTTTGTAAATCGTGTTGGATTACAGTAATAGATTTTGGAAATGTATTTTAATTATGGAGTTATTTTGCATTTTATCTCGTCCAGGGAGGTCTTTTATTGAGCAGCTAGAATATTCTAGCTGTGGGACATTTGTTCTGCTTTCTGCAATATTTTGGATTTCTTGCAATAGAAATTTCTAACATTTCAGTTGGATGTTTTTAAAACGTTGCTGAAGGCAACCATAGAGAATATGGTGCACGACAATGTAACACTAATACTAAAATCCCTTCTCAGCCATGAAGCTTCCTGGGGATCTCGGACCAGTCACTCTCAGCCTCACCTCACAGGGTTGTTATGAGAACAAAAGGAGAGGAGGAACTATGTACACCACCCTGAGCTCCTTGGAGGAAAGGTGGCATAAAAATGTGAAAAATACATGAAATAAAAAAAATGCAAAACATACATTGAGCTCTCTCTCTCTCTCTCTCTCTCTCTCTCTCTCTCTCTCTCTCTCTCTCATGGAAATGCCTAAGAGTTAAAAGTATTTTGATTTTGGCTAGAATCATTTTGGCTAGAATCAATAAATCTCTCTTTTATTCGTGTTACTTTTTATGCAAAATGCTGGTCCTAATATGCTCAGGCTGCAATCCTATACATACATGCATGGGAGTAAGTCCCATTGAATTTAATCAGAATTACTGCTGAGTAGGCATGCATAGGATTGTGCTGTCAGTCACTATTCTTTCTATGCTGCGAGTTGGTTAGAATGTCTGAGTGACTTGCAGAGCCCTTCAGGCCTCATTTCATCTTACAACACAGTTGTTGTTGTTTCTTAAACATACCTGTTAGGAACATTGCTGGCCTCCTTGGAAAAGTGCATCAGTCTCCCTTGTACTTCAATCCCTATATTGAAAGCCAAAAGCAGATCAAGGCCGGACACCTTTTGCTTTTCAGGGAGGGCTTCTGAAATGGCCAGAAGTGTAGGCAACACCGCCCCAGATGGGTGTGTTGTTGGGTGCCAAGTATCGTCAAAGTCCATGGAGTGAATCTTTTAAGGGAGAAGAAAAAATACCCTGGTTTTAAATCAAAACCCAATGTGATATTTAACTTTTCTTTTCCTCTGTTCCCTCCTCTGGATTTGTTTTCCCCACTATTGAAATCCAGGTTGTAAACTTGATTGTACTGGTATTAACGGGTCAGAGGCCATGGCAAAGAATTTTTAGAAAAATAGCAAAATAATTAAAAAATGGTCAAAAATATTATTTTTTATTATTTTGCTATTTTTCTAAAAATTCTTTGCCATGGCCTCTGACCCATTAATACCAGTATAATCAAGAATCATTACTGGCCATGAAAATCTAAAATCGTTTTAGGTTGTAAACTATTTGGGACAGAGGTCTCCCTCTTTCCCTCCCCCCCCCACTTTATTTTATGCTCCATATACAGGATAACCTCAACATTAATTCATAACATTTCTCGAGAAGGTTTAATTTCAGGAACTTCCTGTCAACAACATGAGTGTATCCCAAGTCAGTTGAATATCCTGCATATAAGGTTTTACGCATTGCGGTCCCACTGCCGAGTGGCTTGGCTGGAGTGGGCCCCAGGGAGTGCGTCGCGACACCCCGAGGCGCTGCGACCCACACTTTGGGAACCGCTGCCCTAAAGTAGCTCTTTGTACCCCAGCCTTTGTTTTTCCATTCATAATCTTTTTGCTTTCATTTGCTACATTGCAGCAGAAATCCACCTCCATAAATGGATTTAGTATTCAATAGACCTCCTTACCGCTACGCCGTTCACAAAAGCTGCATATATGGGAGGTAGCCTGAGATCTGGATGAGCCCAAACAGAACTGGACGTATCGGAGTTGTAGATCTGGAATAATTGGACATTGTTTAATATTGATTTTGAGACTAACATAAAACTGCAATTTAACTAAATGCTTTTCAGGGTCCGTGAGCTTTACAAGACAGTCATGGAGATTCATATCATTGACGTAAGAGTAGTTTTTGCAAAAATTGAATGGCAGGGAAACAGAGGATAACAGTGTGGTACATTTACGCTGAAGTAAACACAGGCAAGAATTGCTCTAAAATGTCATAGCATAGCTGAATTGACAGCCGGTTTAGCAAAGAACATCTGGATTCTTCCTGCTGAGGTCAGTAGGGTTTACTCCTGAGTATAATATTGTAGACAAAAATTCTCTAGTACCTTTAAGACACCTGGCATCATCTATCCAATGTGAATTGGTTTTATTCCCCATGGATTTCAGTGATGGAATTAAGCATACGTATTTAAAATATTTATACCCTGTCTTTCAGGACAAGTCCACATGTTTCGGGCTACAGTCATAAGCACTCATATTAGGGACGAGTAAGGCCCATTGAACTTCGCGGCAAGTTAAAAGTACTTACCGTATTTTTCGCTCCACAAAAAAATAGGGGGGAAAGCCTGCGTCTTATGGAGCGAATAAAAAAAGTAAAGAAAAATACTTACCAGGGCTTCGGGGAGGCTTGCAGAGGCTCGCGCAGGCCTCCCCGATCTTCATTTTGTAAAAAACCGGCCATTTTCGGCCATTTCCAGTTTTTTGTGAAAACCGGAAATGGCCGAAAATGGCCGTTTTTTGACAAAATGAAGATCAGGGAGGCCTGCGCGAGCCTCTGCAGGCCTCCCCGAAGCCCTGGTAAGTATTTTTTCTTTATATTTTTTATTTTTATTTTTATTTTTATTTAAAAAACCTTTTTTCCCTATTTTTGGGTCCGATGCGTCCTATGGAGCGAAAAATACGGTAATCTGGCTAGATTTTTTTTTAACACAGTGTCAACTACTGTGGGGTTGAATCCATTTTGATGCCCCCACTGTGTTAAATCCAAATGTATCTCTTTCTCTCTAGGACTGAGCAGAGGTTTGAAGGGGGGAAAAAAAAACCGCAACCCAGATTCTGCAAGCTTGAAACAGAAGTCAGCTGTGCATAGCTTGTGATGTTACCACAATTTTGCACCCTGTAAAAAACAAGACCACATAAGTGAACAGATATATGCATGAATGTGGTTCTTTCAAAAAAATAATGACAGCAGCTTGACTGAATCATGACAGAAGAGCATGATTGACAGATGAGTCAGCATCTGATTTGCTGTTATGCACACCAGCAGTCACGTTTGTGGCGCGGCCTTACTGAAAAGAAGACTGGTCTGCATGGCAGCTCAGGACTTCGTGGTGAGGTTTGCTCTGACTTTGTTTTCTCCTCTCTAGCCTTTGAAATTGTGCATGGGCAATATGTAGTGAAATCTATCAATCATGGGAGGTGGGTGGATGGGAGAGAGTGGTTTGCGAAGATTTGCAGTGGTCAGGAACAAGAGCATTGATGCCTTGCATAGTTTCCTTCTTGTGATGAGCAGAAATAGAATCAGTTCTGCAAGGTAAGCAGTTATAAGCAACTTTGCATAATGTTTAGGTACAGTACATGTACTGATGTGCATAATTTATACAGGTTGTAGAATTTAGTTTTTGTTGACACTGCACTTTGGTCAATTTTGGTGCATAGCTAGTTAGTTAGCAGCCCAATCCTGTGTAGGATACGGCACCCGGCCTAAAGGGAGAAGTGGGCGATTGTCCCCTTCCCCCGGTGTAAGCAGCAGGAGGCCCAATGGACTTCCTCGAATGTGCGAGAGCTCTGGAGCTCGCGCACATTTGCGCCGGAGGCTGTGCCAGGCCTGGAGAGGGCTTGGGATATCAGCGTATCTTGCCGCTGATATCCCCGCCTTCTCCAGGTCTGGGGCGGCCAATGGCCGCCACCCCTCACCACCTGGACTGCCCTCCCCCAGCCCCTGCCCTGGCTGGTGTAGGCCTTACCTGCTGTGGCAGGTGTGGAACTGCAGAACGGCCTGGTAAGGGCCGCTGGCCTCTGCGCTGGAGGCCCTTTCCGGGTGCCGTAAACACGCTTTATGGCGCATTTATGACACCATGCACCGGGGGAGTGCACGCACCGTTGCACAGGATTGTGTTGTAATTTATTTATATGTAGTAGCCTGGATTACCTGCAGCTTTGTCCTCAGCCCAGTTAAATCTGACCTGTAGGTAGGGGTGTTTGGGTGTTTGTTTTTGTTGATAACAGCATAAAAACACAAAACACCACATTTTCAAACAGAATAAAAAACAAAACACCACATTTTCAAACAGGAATTGGAACCAAATTACCAACTCTCTACTGGTTGTGTTAAAACAGATTACTTTTCCAGTTAGAAATAATTGAATAATTTGTTGTTCCTGCATTGAAGACTGCAATGTAATAATATTAAACCTGATATTGATGCTTAAGAATTTGCGCCTGTGAATAAAAATACAAAACGCCACATTTTGCATTTTAATTCAACAAAATTTCAAAAACAAACAAACACCGTTTTCAAACACCTCCCTCTACCTATAGGAGATCCCCACCCACCTTCCTGTATTTTCTGAATTGACTTTTCAAAATAACCACATCTGATACCTAATGCACCTTTTGAACATCATACCTTACTGTAACGTGTCATTTTTTGAAAGACATCTGTCTTCGTGCCCAGCAGCCCAACTCCTAAGGTATCTAGAATCATCCGTTTGCTCCTCTGGATAACCACATTGTTCAGGTGGCTTGCGTTCAGACCGTGAATCACGTTAGCAAAATTTCCAGTAATATTCTAGCAGGCGAATAAACAAATAATATTGATTTAAAGTTCTCACACAGTTGCCCTACTCTAACCTCCTTCCGCACAAGTAAAATTTAGTGCACAGCTGCAGTTATATAGCCTGGTCACCTACTTCGCCTCCTGTTCAGCCACCCACCTCGGGCTGGAAACAGACCATAGTTTCTTGGGGAGACTGAAGTGTTACAAGACAGCCATAGTTGCTCTTGGCATGTATTACATACATACTCATCCCACCATAATCTCTGTTTACACGTTTGTTCTTCAAAAAATATGCAAAACCTGTTTGACCAGAGGCAGCACAGGAACACGAGGTTTGCATGACTTGGGACCTACAAAGCTGAACTCGGCCTGCCCAGTAGTGTGGCTTGCCAGGTGCTTGAAAATCACCCTTGACAAGTACAAAAACCCTCCACGCACTGGCGTTGCTTGAGGTGGGGCGGAAAGCTAAGTTCTGCAGCTTTCCACCCCACCGTTACTCTCCGGTACGAGGCGCCCCGTCCCCTCGTCTTAGGAGCCCGTCAGCGGAGAGAAAGCAACGCGCAGGAGAGTCCCTGCGCGTTGCTTTCTCTCTGCTGAGGGGCTCCTAAGATGAGGGGGTGTGGCGCCTCGTGCAGGAGAGTAACGGTGGGGTGGAAAGCTGCAGAACTTAGCTTTCCACCCCACCTCGAGCGACGCCAGTGCTTCCGCAGCTGCAGACACAGCCACTCCAGCCCCGCTCTGGCTACGCTACTGCACGAAAGTCAAAATGTTCCAATTCACCCAGCAATCCTCCATTGCACTGAACATGTCCCTGCCCGTTCTTTCTCTCCCCACAAAGGATGAATTTTGTGAAGGAAGTTAGAGAACTGATGCCTCGCCGTTCAACAAAACAAATCAACACGGTACCTTTGCCCACATGCTGGGATGAATGGCTACGTGTCTAGCAGCTCAAGTTCTGGAGTGAAGCAGACTGTGGCCAGCCCTCTTGACATGGCTTTGGGATGGCAAAAGCTCGTTTTATATTATGGGAACAGCTGGCACCGTGTAAATTCCCATACAACTCCTCCCCTTCTTTTACCTAGGAGTTTCCCCTTTTCAACATTTCCAAATTTCCTCTGACTAATCTTATACATACTTCACAGACCACTGGTACTTCATATTGCAGCAGTGTGTGAGTCAGTTTAATGACATGTGCAAAAGAGTGAATGTTATGGATTGTTAAACAAGAACAAAGGGTTAGGGTTGGACTTACAGTACAATACAATAAAAAGACTTTTATTGGCATACACGAGAGTTGGACTTAGACCTGGAAGAGCCAGATTCAAATTCCTGCTCAGCCATGAAGCCTCCCCTCTTGCTAGTTCTAAAAAAACAGCTCTCATCTGGCTACGTTGCACGATTATGTGCAGGTGTAGTTTGTCCCTAAGAGTGCAACTTGCTTGCAATCTTCATTCATTCATTCATTCTCCAGCTATTCAATTCCATCTCACACTGGTATTCTTGTGTGTTCCGTGAGAATGTCCAGTGTCTTGGATGAAACGTCGGACTAATATTTTATGATATGTGTGTTTTTTGGGTGATTTTATGTGTATTTTTAAAACATTGGAATTCCTCATATTTTTGTTTAATATTTACAAACTTTTTACATGACCTTTTAACCTATAAAAACTCTGTGTCATTATGTCTGGTCATGAAAATATCCATGCTTCATTCATTCATTCATTCATTCATTCATTCATTAAGAAAGAAAGAAAGAACCTTCAGTAGCCCCCCCCCCCCGAAGTGTGTGGGTTCTTCATGTGCTGGGATGTCTTCATTGGAGCATAATCTCCTACCTTGTCTAAAATTGTGTGGTCATACATTGTGTATGATTGTGTATGGTTGTGTGTATGATCCCTCTGTGTGCTTATGCCCGTTTTTTAAAAATCCTTTTAGAATGCGCATGCATATGCATGATATTCTACATGCAAGCATGAATCTGCTGCCAGATCTTCTTCCTGCAACCCTGCCCTGACATTCAATCTGGAACTCAATGTTTCACTTATCTGGTGTGCCAAACTGAAGTGAGAGAAGGGTGTTGACGTACCCTTGTTCAGCTCAACGCCTCTTGCTACATTTTCTGTTGACCTCACATACAGGTTTCTCAAAGTACTTCCCCTTTTGTAGAACCAGATTGAACCAAGACTTGTGGGAAACGGACATTGTGCAAATAAACAAGTTTTGCATTGGAGCTTCTGGGAATGAACGCCCTTAATAAAGCCTTTATCAAGATATTTCATTGCTGTTTGTTTCATTACAAGATGGTGATTAGAATTTGCCTCCGATTCTGGGAACAATTCTGAGAATGAAAGCGATAGCTAGTTCAGTTCTAAAGTTCACTGACTGAGTAGTACAGTCCTCTCACAGTATGTCAATCTTGACATGGATAGCCCCACAGTGAAAATGTTACCCCATAAGCTCACTTTTAATACGTCGGGGGGGGGGGAGGGAAGGCTTGAAAACAAAGGCTTGAAAAGTTGTCCTCTACTATGCTTGATACCTCAGAGAAACAAGAGGCACAATTTTCACATATGGGCACTTTCAAAGATGTGCTGAACTACAAAATCCACAGAATTACCGGTATGTGGTGCAGTTCTTGTTGGACTGTACCACTTCGGGGGATGGGGGGACTGTATGAATTGCATTGGATTGAGCTAGTCAAGGTGAAAGACTATGGCTGCAATCCTGTATGCACTTACCTGGGAGTAAGCCCCATTGACCTAAATGGAACTTACTTCTGAGTAGACATGCATAGGCTTGCACTGTATCAGAGCATGAACTGGAGTTTTTGGTGGGAGGATAGGGAGGGAGAGCTGGATTCTTGCAATACTGTCAAAGGAGAAACAAACATGCATTGGCAACAAACTGAGTACGAGAAGCAAAGGAAAGAGAGGAATCAAAGATAAAGCCAAGGCTATGTGCTTGTTTTATGGGGAGGATGGTGACATTGTCAGTGAATGAAGAGAGGGTGCAAGGGGAGGAGGGCTTGAAGGGAAAGAGAAGAAGTTCAGTCTTGGACATATTGAGCGACAGCGATGAAGTATCCAAGCTGAAATGTCAGGAAGGCCATTTTAGATACCGGATTGGATAGAGGGTGGAGGTTCAGGAGTAGAGAGATATAGCTGGGCAATGCCTGCATATAGGATGTGGTCCTTGGCAGTAATGGGATTTGAGGAGGTCACCCAGATACTGTACAGTGTATAACGAGAGGACACCAAGGGTGGGGGCCAAGAACAGAGCCCTGAGGGACCTCAATGTGAAAGGGAAAGAGGAGGAGGGCCTTACCGCTGTGCAAACATTGAGAGCCCAGTCCTATCCAACGTTCCAGCACTGATGCAGCAGCCATGCCAAAGAGGCATGCTGCAGTCACGGAGGCCTCCTCAAGGTCAGGGAACTTTTGTTGCTTTACTTCGGGGCTGCATTGTGGCTGCTGGAAAGTTGGATAGAATTGGGCCCTGAATGTGCAATTTGACATGTAGGAAGAAAACCATTTTAGGACAGAATATTAAATTATAAATATAATTTATAAATCATAAAATTAAATTATAAATATTAAATATTAAATAAGCCAGGATGGTGTAGTGGTTTGGGAGTTGGACTTAGACCTGGGAGATCCAGGTTCAAATCCCCGCTCAGCCACGAAACCTCTTGGGTGACCTTGGGCCAGTCACTATCTCTCAGCCCCACCTACCTCACAGGGTTGTTGTGAGGACAAAAAGGAGGGGAGGAAATATGTACACCACTCTGAGCTCCTTGGAGGAAGGGTGGTATAAACATGTGAAAAATAAATAAATAAATAAAGCCTATTTCATAAAGGAAGCAGAGCAGCAGAAAGTGATCAACTGTATCCAATGCAGCTGAAAGACCCAGAAGGTTAATAAATTGAACAATTTGGATTTAACGGGTAAAAAGTCATGGAAAAAAATCTTCTAAAATGTAAGATAAAAATAAAACAGGCAACAAGGGCCAATCCACGTAGAAAAACTGTATTGATTTAAAAACAAGACAATAAAGCATTGAACATTGAACGTTTAAAAGACGTTTAAAATTGTTTTTAAATCAATACAGTTTTTCTACGTGGATTGGCCCTTGTTGCCTCTTTTATTTTTATCTTACATTTTAGAATAATTTTTTGCCATGGCTTTTTACCCGTTAAATCCAAGTTGTTCAGAAATTATTGCTGGCCATGAAAATTTTGAATTGCATTTGGTTAATAAATTCTTGCTACTTGTACCAAGTCTTTTTGCCAAGACCTATCTCTCCTTCATTCTCTCAGGAATTCTGCTACCCAAGACAAGTGTGTGACCAGAGGAATTGTGATTAGCCTGATTAGTTGCTTCCCAGGTTGGAATGATGTAGTCAAGCAATGGGTACACCATATGGGTCTTCAGCTCTTGCGTTTTAGCTCTTAGATAAGATGGATTATGTCTTCTGTCACTGCCATCATTGGTTGCTGGTTATCAGATATTGTTCTGCAGAAGCATCTGTCCAGATAGTGAGAGATCCAGAGATTTGGAAACATAAGAAGAGCCTTGCTGGATCAGGCCAAAGGCCCATCTAGTCCAGCTCCCTGTATCTCACAGTGGCCTCACCAGATGCCTCCGAGAGCACACAGCCAACAAGATAACCTGTTTCCTGTTGTCACTCCCCTGCACCTGGCACAGAAAAAACCTACTTCTAACTCAGAGGTTCTCAACCTGTGGGACGTGTACCCTTAGGGGTACGTGGGCCACAGGTTGGGGGTACGCGAGATGCTCCCCGCGTACCCCTGTGTACCCCCTCCCCAAATTCCCCCCTGAAAGCCAAAAAAGCGCTTCTTCGGCCTGTGGCGTGGCTGAGCAGGTCCTCCGGCTCACGCTGCAAGCCGGAGGGAGAGGCTACAGCCCTGGCAGGGTTGTAGCCTCTCCCTTCGACTTGCGGCGCGAGCTGGAGGACCCGCTCGGCCGCGCCGCAGGCCGAAAACATCCCCTGTAGCTCTCCCTTACCTTTGCTTGCAGCCACCACCATGTTGGATCTCCCGAAGTCTCGCGAGATCCAAGATTGTGGTGTGAGATTTGGGAGCCGCGATCTTGGATCTTGCGAGACTTCGGGAGATCCAACATGGCGGTGGCTGCAAGCAAAGGTAAGGGAGAGCTACGGGGGATTATTTTGGCCTGTGACGCGGCTGAGCGGTTCCACCGGCTTGTGGTGTGAGCTAGAGGACCTGCTCAGCCGCACCGCAGGCCGAAAAAAGCGCTTTTTCCCGGCTTTCGGGGGGGTGCACTTTTGGGGAGGGGGCATGCGGGGGTACGCGGGGCTTGGGGGGTCAGGGGGTGCTTGGGGAAAAAAACCAGGGGGTACCGGGGGGAAAGGTTGAGGGACCCTGTTCTAACTTCATCGATGGTCTTATAAAGCCACCCTCCCTAAAGAAAGAGGACATGTTTAACTTAGAAATAAAGAAGAGGAAGGGATCGTACACTGATCATTCTTGAATATCTAAAAATATGTTTGAAAGAAGGGAGGATACAGGATTGTTACATTGGCCATCCTCGACGGACAATGAGTAGAAACAACATGCTGACCTGGCCCAAGACACTGTGGAGGGAAAAGAGGAAAAGCCAAAGATCCCCTCCCTTCTGAAAACACATCAATTCGCACAAGGCACTCTTAGTTGTTTAGCTACACAAGCTCCAATGTAATGAACAAGAGGTGACTAAAGCCCCAATCCTATGCATGTCTACTCAGAAGTCCCATGATAGTCAGTGGGGCTTACTTCCAGGTAAGATTGCAGCCTAAGAACAAGATATATCTCCTCATCTACCCCCTCCTTAAAATACAGCTTTCACTCTAGGAATATCCTTTTTTAGAATGATCTGGATCAGTGTTTCCCAAACTGTGGGTCGCAACCCGATTTCTGGTGGGTCCCATATGGCCTCCAATGAAAACACAGGTGATGGAAAGATCAGATAACTAATTGCCTCTCAAGCCCTGAGGCTATTCAAAAATCAGATAGTTGCTAACTGCCCTACAAAGAGCTGAGCTCCTGCAGTCTGCAAGCTTGTGTAACTATAGGGAGATAAATGTTTGATCCTCTTTTTTCTGGTGTCTTTCCCCCCTCCAAGTCCATCAATGACAGGTAGTGGGGGCAGGTGAAGGCTGGGTCACATAACTAAGCCCCTCAAGCTTTAAGGCTATTCGTTAGGGCTGCCTCATTACGAGAAATTGATTGAGTTTTTTGCAAATAAATAAACAAATATTGCTTATAAATAAATAAAAATATTATTTCTTCCTAGATCACCTGTTTTCTAAGTCTCGTAAAGCTAGGTGGGTCCCAATAGAGTGTCATTTTAAAAAGTGGGCCCCAGTGCTAAAATGATCTGAATTATAGCTGGGCGATTCCACATTGTGGAAAGCTGCACATTTCCCATCACAAGTCTACTTCCTCCTCCTGCCCTTCCATTGCCATGTTTTTCTTTTTTTTTCCCCAGCCTGACTAAACAAAAAGCAGAAGAAGACGCCTTAAAAGAAAGCTTCTTGTTGTGTAAATTCAGTCACAAATAACTTCTGTGAATATCTAAACTTACGAAACCCCATGGGATTCTGAAAGCGAAACTTCCATCATATGAACAAGTGCACATGAACACAAACCAGGTTGCACAAGCTAAGAGGCACAGCCAAGCTTCCACCATCTTTGCTTCTCCTTTCACTTGAACACTGCCAGAAGGGGAGTCGTGTTAGACTGTGGCAGCAAACACAATCAAGAGTCTTGGAGCGTCACCTTAAAGATTGAGTCGTTTATAGAGCAGCCCTCAACAGATGCATAAGGTGTGATTAGAGGTGTTTGGAAATGGTGTGGGGTTTTTGTTTTTTGTTTTTGAAAATTTGTGGAATTAAAATGCAAAATGTGGTGTTTTGTGTTTTTATTAACGGGTGCGAATTCTTAAGCATCAAGATCAGGTTTAATATCTTTACATTGCAGTCTTTAATGCAGAAACAACAAATTATTCAATTATTTCTAACTGGAAATGTAATCTGTTTCAACCAGATGCATTCTACAACCAGTAGAGAGTTCGTAATTTGGTTCCAATTCTGTTTGAAAAGGTGGTGGTTTGTGTTTTTATTCGGTTTGAAAATGTAGTGTTTTGTGTTTTTATGCGGTTATTTTTTATTTATTTATTATTTCTGCATTTATATACCGCCTTTCTTATCCTCAGATTGCTCTTCAGATATTATTCAAGGTGGTTTACATAGACAGGCTTATCTAGATCCGATAAGGATCTTTACAATATTGTTCTGTATAGAACCCTACAATTCCAGCTGGTTTCCTCCACAGTGTAGTCATCTTCACTAGCTGCTGAACACAAGCCCCAAGCTCTCCGCAGGACGCCACAGATCATGCTGAACAGGGAAACATTTTTCCAGTTGTTATCGCTCCGTCACTGACATTCTCACCATTCCATTCCACAGCACACTACAGCGACTCCTCTCTGCCACCAAGGGTCATGACAGCTTATCAGGGACTTCCAGCATGAAAACCGGCTGTTCCTGCTTAGCTTCCAGCAGTCTTCAGGCAGTTCAATCTCGGGACCACACAACAAAAACAAACACCCGTAGGTGTGATCTTTAGTTGACAGGTGGATGGGGGGGGAGAGAGGGGGGGAAACATTGAGAGATGGATATTGGGGGAAAATTCTCTGTACCCCTCTGTGTGTGTGTGTGTGTGTGTGTGTGTGTCTGTCTGTCTGTCTGTCTGTCTGTCTGTGTCCACACACATACCTGCCAGCTGAAGACAATTTAAGGCATCTGACTCCTTTCATTTTAAACTGGACGTTTCCAACAGACACATAGGATTAATAAGAACAAATGAAACGCCCTGCTGAATCCAGCCAAAGCTCCATCTAGTTCAGCTGTGTGGAAGAGGAGACTTCGGTAGGTATCGCTCTCTCTCTCTCTCTCTCTCTCTCTCTCTCCACCATTGGGTGTCCTGCTGCACTTGCTAAAATACCCTTTTCCTCATAACAGTTAATGGCACAGTGACAGGACACCGTTCTTCTAAATCTGGTCCCCCTAGCAGGAAGGCTTCACAACCTGTTGGTCTGCCTGGCCCCATGGAATGCAGAGGGCATTGAGAGATGCCCAAGCCAGGGCTCCAGATTTCCACTGTAGAGAAAGCGATTTCTTTTATACAGTCAGTGGATTTCAGAGCTCCAAGGAATCTTGGGATATCTGAATGAGAACATCCATAATGGCAGCAAGCTTCCTTGAAAGTCAGTTTGACCACCACTACTGATTTTTCCTTCCAATATGGAGTCACAGGGAAGTGTTAGGCCTGCTCTTGATCGTGCTTACATAGTCATTGCACATGGGTCAAGGACAAGGCCAAACTATATGCCCCATGTGAACTGATGGTGCACACAGAATGTGCCCCAAAGTTTTCTGCAACATGCAAGAGTTCTATAGTAGATATTCAGCGGTTCCTTGTCAAACCTCGAGAGCCAGGATGGTATAGTGGTTCGGCAGTTGGACTTAGACTTGGAAGATCCAGGTTCAAATCCCCGCTCAGCCATGAAATTTCTTGGGTGACCTTGGGCCAGTCTCACTATCTCTCAGCCTCACCTACTTCACAGGGTTGTTGTGAGGACAAAAGGAGGGGAGGAACTATGTTCACCACACTGAGCTCCTTGGAAGAACAGTGATATAAAAATGTGAAAAATAAATGAAATTGTGTTCCCTGAGGGGAAGTGGTTGCTAGTGTTCCCTGAGGGGAAGTGGTTGCAACCAGAAATTAGGAAACAGGAGCCAAAAGGTGCCACCTGCTGCAGAGAGACTCATCCCTCCTTCATGTTTGTGCAGCTATCAAGCCATTCATATTGGATCAGAAGAAGAACATAAGAAAAGCCCTGTTGGGTCAGGCCCAAGGCTTGATACCTGTGAATGATGCCAAACTAGCAGAGTTTGATGCCAAACTAGCAGAGTCACCTGGAAGCATCACCTTGGAGGATAAAAGGGACAACACAGGTGAGTATATCAGCTTTCCCTCTAGCTGGGAATGTTCCCAAGTGCCCCTCCCCCCAAAAAAAACCCTTAGAAAAAAAAGTGCTAAGAGCATGACATTAGGGCGTTGAAGAGAGCATGAAACCTTCATGTTCTTTAGCCCAGCATCCAATCCACCAGGATGTCTACCCCAAAATAGTTTTGCATTCATTCTGCCATCTCATCATTTCTTCCTGGCTAAAAGAAATACTTCTGCTTTTGTTGCCTTGTCTCCATCTCATTTCCTTTCCCCCTGCTGTTACTGTAAAGATGCAAGCTAGACGTTGCATGGCAGACACATATAACTGTCTCCTAATGGTCTTTATTGATTTGTTTATTTAAAAAGCAGCTGCAGGGGAGACTGCAAATCTTTTCAGAGGAGTGGTGGAGTGGCGTCTGCATGCTTAACCTTTCCCCTTTTCGCCATTTTCCAAATCCAAAACCACCTGGGGAGGGCAATTTTTGATTGGAAAAACAGCTTACAACTTACAAGGATAGAGATCCGTATCCCTCTTCTTCTGATCTTTCGATACAATTTGCAGTTTCTTTGGCCTGGCCCCGTCTTTCACTCTCCATGAGGCCAGCTGAGATCCCAGGAAATTTTTGGGGCCTCTCCTTTGGCTCCTCGGCCCCCTTTTTGACCCTGGGCCTGGGTACAATCCATGGGCCCAGCCATGAGGTTGGTTGAACCAATCACCTCAGATGGCAGACTGGGGGAGATGGAAAGCGTGCTGGGGATACCTGCATCCCATTCCCACCCACTGCCTCCCCCAGCTTGTTGCCTCTTGGTGGTTCCAACGAGCTGCTCCATCTTGTATGCTCTCTGAGAGGATGGGGACAGGAGGGCTGACAGGAGTGCAGAGCCTGGCAGGTGCCCACCACATTACAAGAAACGGCAGCACAGCTGCAGGCTTCATACGAGGATAACAAGGACTGTTAGGGAGATGGGAGAGGTTACCTCCTTGTGCAGAGCTTGCAGATAACTCCCCCCCCCTTTTTTTTCCTGTCCTTTTCATTTTTGGTTGAGCTTTTTATGTCTCTGTTGCTGCTGTAATTTATGCTTGATCAATCTGCTGTTTTTAAGTGGTTTTGGTTGTTCTTAATCCATTTGTTTGTAAACTGCTCCTGGGAGGAGCAAGACTGAAGGGCGACCTTCAGACTTTTGAAACAAATGGTTAAGTTCTGTGTATTCCTATTTTAATTGCTATGACTGCTGCTTAGGAAGTTCTTGATGTATTACTTTTTTTTTTATCCCCGCCCTTTCTCTAATAAGCTCAGAGAGGTATTCACCATTCTCCCCTCTTATCCTCTCAGCTTTACTATCAGGGAGGTTCCGGAGTATACCGTTCTCACCAAGGCTGTGCCCCTGTAGCATGAGCTGTGTTGAGACTCCTGAACACCCTGTGACGTCCTCTACATACGTCTCAACATCTGAAATATTCTATCCTTATAAGCTGTCAGGGCTGGGTGGAGATGGATACTTTGTGAGTCTTTTATCATTAGGGGGGGGGGACTTGAAAATGTTGCCTCATTTGCCCATACTGTAGTGACCTCTTGGGGAACTAGTTAAAATGCATAGATGTGTAGAGCAGTGGTGGCCAACCTTTCAACATGAATGCTGGCCCTTTAAATGGCTGCATAGGTGAGGGCCTTTCAGCAGGTGCAGCTGCTTTAGCAGCACCATCAGCAACTGCAGCTGCCAAGATTCTGTCTTCTGCACAACTCTTAAGAACACAGAAGCCCTAATGGTGGAAGGTTGGCCACCCCTGGTGTAGAGGGATAGTTATCAAGCAAATTGGCACTGCCTGTATAATAGCTGTTCTCAAGTCTGCTGTAACAGATGCAGTATGTTTTGGTTGATGTCTTTGTCTGTTGTAATGTACATTTTCTTTTTATTGTGTGTTTGTCTTATGCCAATAAAGGTTAATTGATTGATTGATTCTCCCGTTATTTTATCCTCACAACAACCCTCTGAGATTGGTTAGTGTAAGAGTAGGTGACTAGCCCAAGGTCCACCAATGAGCTTCATACCCTGGTGACTGGGGTTTTGAACCTGGGTCTATCTGGTCCTAGTCCAATATGCATTTTGTTCTCTGCAGCGGCTAACTGGATGCCCCTGGGAAGTCCACAAGCAGGAGAGAATGCCCCCCCTCTCTCAGTTTCTTCCCAGCCACTGTTATTCATAAGTAGTCTTACCATCCGTCCCGGAACACCCGGGATGGTTCTGGACTCCGGTCCCAGGCTTTCCGGTCCCAGTGGAAGCCTCTGTCACCGCCGCTTTAAAATTTAAAAAACGTGCCTTTTTTTTTTACAGGCGCTGCCATTTTGGATCTCGCGAAATCTCGCAAGATCCAAGATGGCGGCACCGGGGGGGGGGGGAAGTGCCTTTTGGCCCTTTACAAGCGGCGGCGACGACAGAGGGGGACAGGAGCTGGAGTCCTGGCTGGCTCGGAGGCAGCCAGCTAGGCTCCGAAGACGATAGTAATGACGGTGGCCGCCACCGCCGAAGACAACAATGGCAACAAAGACGATGATGGCAGCTGCAGCCATGGCTGGCGGCGAAGATGGCGGCGGAATGGCGGCAATGGCAGCAGCGGCAGGACAGGTGAGTACATTAATTAATTTGATTAAAATTAAATAAATACTGTAAATAAAAATTCTGGCCACCTTTTGGGCAGCAACTGGGCGCTGTGCGCCCAGAAAAAAATTATTTTGTTTTATTTTAATCAATCAATCAATCAATCAATCAATCAATTATTCGGTGGGGGTGTCCTGGTTTAGAACGGGGAAAATCCGGTAAGCCTAATCATAAGCGTATTGTTTCTGAACCTGGAGGTAGCCCATCATGACAAACAGCCAGGGGTAGACTTGTCCTTCATGAACTTGTCTAACCCCCTTTTTAAAGCCAGCTAGGCTAGTGGCCACCTCTTAAAAACAGGAATGCAGAGGCTCTTGCAGAATTTCTTTCCGTTTCTCTTTCCAAATTTAGCATGACAGTAATGAAAGAAAAGGGTGGGAGCTCTCTTACCCTACCCACGTGCCTAGTCAGAGGGCACACTGAGGAAATTTCCAGCAGTTGTATTAGAGCTGAGAGGATGGAAACTACCGGTAGTTTCCCTTTTTTACTTGCACTGGAGATGATGGAGCTTGCCTGTCTGGTTTCCAAACTTTTTCTACTTATGTCTACTTTGTAACTGGGCAGATGTCATGAAGGAAATTGAGGAATTTTGTTCAACCAGACTTGCTGGTTCCCTGATAATCAGATCCGAATTGCAGTACAGGTGGACCCGCATTATTCGCAGGTCCGGCTTCTGCAAATCTTAGTATCCATGGAGGACGCGGATACGAGGAGGGACCCTTTTAAAAATGTTTTTAAAAGTAAAAATAAGTAAGAACGTGGCCTTCCCTGCCTTCGCACGACAAAATCATTCCGTTTGCAGGACTGCAGGGCAGTGTTCTGTGCTCCAGAAAGCCCACTTCTGAATTGTATGATCCCCCTCCGCCCTGGCTCACCCCAAAATGATCGCACTGGGTGAGCCAGTGCAAAGGGAAGCTGTCATGCAACCTGGAAGTGGCTTCCTGGAGCACAGAACAATGCCCTGCAAACAGAGCAATTTTGCCATGTGAAGGTAGGGACGGCCATTTTCTTACTTGTTAAATGTATTTAAAAGGGGTCCTCAGCATTCACTGTTTCGCAGTATCCACGGGGGCCTGAACTGAACCCCCACGGATAACACGGGCCAACTCAGACATTTGGTCTTAGCTGTTAACCTGGCAGTCTGTCTGGCAAATCTAGATTCAGAAGCAGAAGTTTGCTGGTGAAGACATCAGTCATCTGCCTGAAGAAGAACTCTATAATGCTCAAAAACTCGCACAGGACAGCATGCGGGGTTGGCCCAGTTACTTACTTGGTTGACCTCATCATTTTCAGGGAATGGCATGCCAACAAAATTGTGAAAGAAAGTTTGGAGATACAAAATAGAGAGAATGTGGGGGTAAATTCAAAGCAATATGAGTGTAGAACCTGCTTTGTAATTCCTCTCCATGATGCTAGTAGCATTCAGCTTCAATTGCAAGGACCACGGAGGTCTGCTGTTAACAAGATCACAACCGAGCGTTGGTCACTTTCAGGTTCAGATTGCTCAGTTTGCAGCAGAATGAAAATTTTTCTAATCAAAAAGATTAAAAGGGAGATGGAGGGTTTCAAAAAGAGGTTGTCTCTTTGAACGACTCAAAAGGTCAGCGCAATGATTTGGGAGATTGCTACTGCGATCTCATTTCTTCTTTCTGTTGTTTCCCATTCTGTCCTTTTTCTTTGCATGCCATAGTGTTGTGTGTATTTCATCATATGTAAACAAGCAAAGAAGCAGATCTAGAAATTAACATAGTACTATACACTGTACAGGGACAGATTAAGACCTTCAGTGAGATTAAGACCTCACTGAAAAGATTATGATGCCCCCATATATATTTATTAGTTAATAATTATAATTATAATTTAGTTTAAAAAAAACACCTCAAAGATCGATTAAATCTATTAAATATATTTCAAATTAATATATTTTGGGTTCAATGATTCTCCCTTCTTTTTCCAGGCTTTGTTTTGGTTAACTGGGTTTCTTTGCACTGTGGTCCACGGTAAATCCGGTACTGGGAAAAATTATGTGGTGCCCCCCTTCCCTTGGTGCCCTAAGCATGTGCTTATTTTGCTTAATGGTTCATTCAGGGCTGACTACATAAGAGTAATAAAAATAACCATGGGTTGGCTCTTGAGTAGTAGCACATGTGGAAGGAAGCTCCTTTGAGGAAACTCCCCACTTCCATCCCACAGCAGCCCCCTGCAGCCCCCTGCATCCCCCAAAGACATTTCGTGAGGGTCAGGGAACCTTCAGCAATGCAATGCAGTGTGTGAGGCTGCAAGGGTGTGTGTGCTAAAAATTGTGCAGAAGTATCTATCACAGTTTTGGGGGATTCCTCCTCTCACCTGCAGCCTTCAACATGCCATCCTGTTCCTGAGGGACCCCAGTCTTCAGGAGAGTCTTTGCAGGGGCTGCTGTGGGGAAGAAGGGATAGGGAAGTTACCTTGCAGAAACTTCCACACATGCTACTCGGGATCCAAACCCCAGGTATCAATCATCATCAAGCTCCAACAACAATAACTATAACAACATCAGCACCAGTAATCAAACATAGAATAACAAATACTGTATCAGCAATAACCAAAACCAATAATAGTAATGCTAACAATATAATAAATAACATCCAAACACAACTAGAACAGGTAAACAAAGAATCCTGGATTTCTCACAGCTCTAAAACAAAGACATTCAAGATAGATCTTCTGACTTAAAAAACAAAATTTTGGGGGGTAATTTTTTGTAAAACAGAATCCTATGGGTGGCACTGCAGCGACAAAAAGGACAAGAAGGAGGAAGAAGACAAAGAAGGTAGGGAAGGGGGTGGGCAAGCTGCCACATACACGACTTTGGGGAGAAACCACATATGTCACAATTCTACGTCACAATTCACTTAGTTGGTGTTCTGTTGTTGATAGTTTCGCTACGTTTTTTGCTCCAAATTGGATACTTTCCATTTGCTATCTTTGTCCGCGTGGTGTTATGTTTATGTTGTTCTTTTGTTGTATGTTTTTAGGTCGATCCGTACTTCATTCAGAAGCGGTTTCCCTGTTGAATTTGTATGTACATTGCTGTTTCTTTATGTTGTTTGTATTTGAGCGGCTTCAGTTGGGGTTTACTTCATTTGCAACCTTTGATCGGCAGTTACAATCAGCTGTTGCTAATTGCTTTTCTCTTCAGATACGGAAGAGCTTACTTCCGGATTTCATTTTCACTAGTCCTTTTAAGTTGTCTCATGAGCACTATAGGGGATTTCTGATGATGCCACGAATGTTACGTGTGCGAAACATCAAAGTATGTTTTAACATCTGTAAAGTTTATTTTATTTATTGAAATAAATTAATCTGTAACGAGGGAGTTTCCCGGCAATATGCGGATTTTTAATTCGAAGATATGGTCACGTCGTGAAAATCTACAAAAATATCCAAACCACATAGTGTTTGTGTTCTGCATTGGGCGAGGTGAAAACTGGGAAGGCCTGGCTTGGGTGCACTTTCTTTGCATATTGAGAGGAAGATTGGAGGAGGAGGAATGCCAGGGACAGCTCATCTTGGGTGTGTTTTGCACACCGGGGGGGGAGGGGTATGAGGGAAGGAAGAAAGGCAGGGCCAGGATGGTTTGGGCTGGGCCTGTCTGCTGAGCAGATGAGTTTCAGTAGATACATTGAAGCATCCCTCACGTTGCTGCCCCTCCTCACTTTCAGAAGCCATTTTGGGTTCAATGATTGGGTCCAATGAAGCAATGGGAGTTCTGGTAAATCATAGGAAGTGTGGCTATGAATGTGTATTATGCTAACATGTAGGCCAAGACCTGAGGGACTCTGAATCCAAATTCTCCCACAGCCGTGAACTCGTCGTATGGCCTTTGGCAAGTCACTTCGGGCCCAATCCTATCTGACTTTCCAGCACTGATGCAGCCGTGCCAACGGGGCATGTGCTGCATCCTGGGGGAGGGGGGGAAGTCACAGAGGCCTTCTCAAAGTAAAGGGATGCTTGTTCCCTTACCAAGGGGCTGCGTTGCAGCTGCATCAGCGCTGGAAAGTTGGATAGGATTGGGCCCGCAAGCTCTTATCTGAAAAAAGAAGATTCATATAAAATCCCATTTCACAGTATGGATGTGAGATGTCGTAGTTCTGCCAACAAGGGCTACAGTGGTTATGAAACAAAATATTCAAAGTGAAGGAAAAGTATGACAAATGCTCAGAAGTTGCCTGACTTTTCTCTTTGTTGTTTATGGACCAGACTTCATGAACTCTTAAGTCACCCTGGAATTGTATCATGAGCGTGAAGGCTTCAGTGAATTTTCATATCCGCTTGCCATTCTATAAGAAAGATGGAGGGCAAAATGGGCACGGCGTCTAGTGGTTAGTGATAGCATCCACTTCCCTGCACCTCACTTCATTCTTTTTACTGGGTAAGCTGGAATTGGACAGGAGAAAAGTAGTCTTCAGTGCCACCACCCAAACTTAGAAAGCCCAGATAGAAAGAGGCCACCTTGGGAAAATCTCCCTCCCAGATTTATAGAGAGCCCCAATATTTGGTGGTGGGGGGGGTCACCTTAAACCACATACTAGTGGAACATGGGTGGTCTGGTAGATATAGCAACCCACTCCCTCCTGTGTGAGCTTAGACAGGTAAATAGTAAAAGCAAAAGAAATTTATTAACAGGCTAAAACATCAACTCAATGGAGGGAAAGATGTTTGGGAAAAGTCACTGGTCAACACAGAACCAACACATGAATGCAGCACACTACATGGAAAAGGCGCTTCTGTGAGTGCAACACTCTGGCACTTTTACCTTGACTCAAAAGAAACGATAACACCAGCCAACATATGGCATGTAGGCATTTTGGAACATGTACAGTAATTAATGTAAGACATAGGACTAAGTTCTAACCACTAGCTTCAAGAAGCTATTCATAAGGTAGTGGTGTCCAATCCCCTTTACACTGAAGGAAAAACAACTAATGTTCAATTCTTTGAATTAATAAATGGAAGCATTTTCCAGGTTGTTTGGGTCGTTTTATTAAGTTAACAAGAGAACAAGGGGTTGTCCTAACGTTCCGCTATAATGCACCTCATGGTTTAGGAGCGAAACATTAGGACAACCCCTTGTTCTCTTGTTAACTTAATAAAACGACCCAAACAACCTGGAAAATGCTTCCTTTTATTAATTCAAAGATATGTTTGATACCTGATACCTGACGCGAAAACCTCAGAACATACATTAATGTTCAATTGTCTCCTGGATTTCTATTAGGCCCTCTGGTGGTGGAAGTGGGAAAATGCACTTCAGAAATTACCTTGCAGTTGGAAGTTCTAGTAGGAGTTTCTCTTCTCTCCCCCTTCCCAGTGGCCTCATATCATCCTGCAACAACACTCCAACGGTCCCATACAACTGGATGAGCCAAATTATACTGAATTAATGAGCCAAATCATACCGCATCTGGATGGCACAGCAGCCTATTGAGGATGCTGAGACATCACAGTGGCCTCTTGGATGCAAGAAAGGTCCAAAATAGGTGAAAAATGGGGGGGGGGGGGATAGGAGATTTTCATCCACCCATCCTTTGAGACTCATTTGCATATATTTTCCATAAGGTGACGGATGCTCTGCCACAGCATTTATTCTGTGATGAGCTGTTTTAGAAGGAGGTTCATGAATTTTTGAAAACCTTTGATTTACCTTTCCCCCCCCCAAAAAAAATGTTGTTAGAGACTTACATACCTTTCACTCTGATTTAACCAGCAAATTGCTCTCATCATTTCAAGCTTATTTTTGCAATCATAAGGGCTATGAACTTGTTTTTAAAGTTTAGAAAGAGCAATCCCATTGAAAATTAATGGCTAGCCTTCATCATGTGGAACAGGGCTGGAACCAGGCTGCTGGAGGCTCAGCAGCAAAGCACTGTACTGCCCCCCCCCCCACCATGGTACTCCCACTTTCCTGCTGATGGTGCATTGGGTGGTACCACTCCCACCAGTAATGAGGATTCAGGCATCAATCTGACCAAGTAGGCTCGCTCTGATCAGTGTGTGACCTCGACCGGTGCCAGACCGAGCAAATCCCATACCACCTCTGAATATATAAAAAAAAATTAAATTTTCTGAACAACAATTTTTTTAATGGCTTTTCAGGTTTTCGTGGTCGGCAGATATAAAATGGCCAAATATTTCCGGGCTATGTGGCCGTGATCTTAAAATAGAGTCCAAATAGATACCCAATGTTTTGCTCATCCTTCGAGAGAGCTTCTTCAGATTTTTTGCCCAGCGCCCAGCATGTAATATCTAACAAGAGAGATTCTGGGGTTCCAGAACTACCCACAAGCCATACCTCTGGTTTGAAAAGCTTTCTCTCTAATCTGAGATGTGTAAAGGACCAGTCAGAATGAAATGTCTCCCCAAGCTCATATTACACAGGCATGAATACAATCATACCTCTTAAAACGCAAACCTCTCTGCCGTACGGGAGTAATCAGCACTTCACCGAAGTGACGGAAGTCAAGAGACAAATTTGATTTATTTTCTCTCCATTGCTGAATTCACTGTGGGTCCCACCCACCCACCCCCCTTTTAGTTTAAAAAGAGGATGCTTTTTGGCTCCATAAATAGCAAGTCATTTATGATTAGAGCTCTACAGGCCTTTTTCACAGTAAGTGCACAATAAATATTTTGCTTCCAAATCATTTCAAGTGCACTTACAGGTGTTTGGTGTTGATTAGAATAATTTGAAGCAACTCAGTCACACTCCACACATTCCTGCCTCTGAGATGCAAACTTCCACTCTGGGGAACAGTGAGCCAAATCAAATCGGCTGCAACTTACACTTTCTTTCTCTGCTGGGAATGAATACCAGGCTACCTGAACTCCTGCATGCTTCGTAGAGCTACAGTTGTGGCATCCCCAATTTATCAGCATTGCATATTAGGATTGTTACATCATGTTTTTAGCCTTATTAGGTCAGCCCTTTCGTTCTGTTCAGTCGTAGCAAGAAATCATGGTTTGTTGGCACCGGCATGAACAGAAGTGAGCCCTGGACGGACCCATGTCCTCCCCTTTGCCCTTTTTGTTCTCCTTTGCATGTGTAGGAAGGAGGTTGGAAGCATCCATTTGCTGATTGTAACAAACCACAGTTTCCTTTGATGGCTGATCATGGTAAATTGCTGTTTGTTACAAACCACAGACACAAGTTTGCAATCTGCTTTCCTTGCATGCAAAGGAAGAGGAGAGAAAACTGGAGGAAACCAAGCCTTGCTATGATGTGGTCTTATCGCAGCCAAATGTCTGGCGCAGCAGGCCTGCTACTCCTCCCTGTACAAATCTACCAACTTTGCAGGCCACTTTATCTATCTGATGAACAGTGCAATCCTGCGCACGTTGCAGTGGTCGGAGGAAATGGCTGGCCACTGTATCCAGCGCTGGATGCGAGCCGTGTCTGTGTGGCCCGGGCTCACCTCGAGGAAAGGGGACCTTCCCCCGGTGTAAGCGCCAGAGGCCCCAATGTGCCTCCTTGGAGGCAAGCCAGCTCTTTAGCTGGCAAGCATATGGGGAGACCATTTAAGGCCGGCCCAGCCTGGGAAGGGACGTTGGATACTGGTGCAACCCAACGCCAATATCCCTGTCCCCTCCCCTGCCACGCCCTCCTGCCGAGTGGCACAGCACTCACCTGCGTCGGCCAGCACGGGTCTGAGATGGCAGCAATGTAAGCGGTAACCATGGGGAAAATTTGGGTGGGCGATGAATGGATGATGGATGGCTGACAACATCATGTGAGCCCTCCCCATAAAGAGTTAGTGAACAAAGTGTGACAAAGTGAACAAAGTGTGACTGGACTGCACAACCTGTCTGGACGTGCTCTTAGAAGAGGAAACGGTAGTTTGCCTTTGGATCAGCATCCCTTTCAATCCACTAGGTGCTCCCCTTTCCCTGTAAATATCCACCTCCTTCCAGAACAAAGAAGGATTTAGAATGGGGGGGGGGGATTAAAGAAAGAACCTTTGCATTCTTCAGTTGTGATACTGGGACACAGACAAGTCTGTTTACAACTGGGGTTTGGGGAACAGGAAAGAAACAGATCACACATAATATAACACAACAACTGCCCTTAAAAGACACACACATACCACTTGTCATAGTGCTGTGTATTCATGGTTGCCTCTGAAACCTGTTGAGAAGAGGCCTAGATCCTGGTTGCTACTGTGAATGTGTTTCATAGAGGGCATTTTTGCAGGATTATTTGGGCATGAGTGTATGCGGTGTGTGTATTTGTAGTGGGTGGGTGGGGGGCTGGTCCCTCTAACCCTTCAGTTCTATGAATAGAAATAGCACACAATACGTGGCTGTTTGCTTTCAGGTGCTTGTTATTCATTCCGAAACGGCAGGCTGGAAGTTCACAGCAGTTGTTTGCATGAAGCCCCAAGCTGTCCGTTGACACCGTAAATAGGTTCTCTCCTCAGGGGAGGATGGGGAGGCATCTATTTCTGAGGCACGTATTTCGTTTCAGAGGCAGCATCGTGGAACACTGACTCGTCCTCTACTTAATAGTCTCCTACGTCAATCGAGATGACAGCAAAAGATGCCGAGATTATTATGACTGTCTTATGTAAGTGAATGACTGAATAGGCAACCTATTCCTACATAGAATAATCATCACCACTTTTTTTGGGGGGGGGGGAACCGAACGCTCACATTTCTCTATCAAGACTTCTTTGAGTTTTCTTTTTTACAGTATTTATGAAACTTTCATTCCATCGGTTATCATAAAAATAAATTATATATAAATTTCAAAAAGCAGAAAAAATATTCTAGAAACCCACATTGTTATTCTAAATACAGTGCTTTTTAATCACTGGTAGTGGTACTTCACAGTATGGCTTGTGGGACTTGGCCTGTCGGATCTACTTCTACTAGAAGTGGTACCTCTTAGCCTAACCTACCTCACAGGGTTGTTGTGAGGACAAAAGGAGGGAAGGCGGGATGTACACCACCCACCTTAGAGGAAGGGTGGTATAAAAAAGTGAAAAATAAATAAATATGGCTGGGACAGTGGTACACCAGGGAAAAGACGCGGGTGTGAGCAGCTACCTGGCCCTTCAAAAGATGCACAGTTGGAACAGGGGCAGAGCAGAGCCCCAACTGTGGGGCAAGCTGCCCACTCCTGCACACAGCTGCTGTCTCCAGTGGTAATGGCAGAAAAATGGTGCCCACAAAAGCTGGCATCCGGAAAAAAAATGGTACTTGCAAAAAGAAAAGGTTAAAAAGCACTGTTCTAATATTTTAAAAAGACAATTCCAGTGTTCTTGTGAAAAGCATTGTCAAGCGCATGTCAGTTTTGTTAGTTCAACAACAGACCAGTAGGTTTTATTCTTTGAGGAGTTTGATGAGCCTGACATTTATTTGCTAACCCTGTTCCTGGCAGTAGTTAATGATGTGGACTAGGACTAGGCCTCATGTGCCCTCAAGAGATTTGGGCACCGCCATCTTGGATCTCACGAGATTTCGCGAGGTTCAAGATGGCGGCGGCCGGGAGACCAGTTAGGGGGAGCTATGGGGGACATCAGGAGGGCTGTAGCCGTTTTACCCGGGTTGCGGTGCTCACGCGCAACCCGGAAAAAATTACTACAGCTGCCCATCATCAGCTGCTGATCGCAGCAGCTGATAACGGGCAGCATCTCGCGTACCCCCAACCTGTGGTCCGCATACCCCTGGGGGTACGCGTACCACAGGTTGAGAATCCCTGGACTAGGTGATAAGCACTTTATACCTTTCAGATATTCAACAGAACCATGGGGTTTGTTGATAAAACATACACTGTTATACTTCCATGGTGGTGGTGGTGGTGGTGGGGGTTCCGTAACAAAACCAGCAGCAATGTTGATATTCAGATCTCTTGTATCTCATCTCGAAGAAAATATATTCACATTAGTAATCCATCTCAGCCTCACAGGTATCACGTACTATCTAAGCCAAACTTGTTCTTTTTCCATATTAACAGCAATGAAGTCTGGGGAAATCTGTTTCCAACGAAGAGAAGCTCAGAAGTGAATTTTCTTCACAGACCAACAAGAGCTGAGAGTACATTTCCCAAATGCGCAAAACTGCTGAAGACCTGGCCTGACAGCACATACTACAGCAACTTGGGTGATGCCAAGCAGATGTGGGTTTGCTGGGGCTTGGATGAGAAACTATGCGGCAACCCTATGCATGATGTCTCTTGCACTCCCTAGAAGCAAAGTGAAATGGGAAACAATGGGATGTGCCACGGTTTTTGTTTCTCCTAGAAAAGACTGTTTCTCATCGGTACTACTCACGAAATACAGATGGCAAGAGAGATCACTTTCAAAAAGATGAGACGTTCCGCACTGTTTGACAGAGATGACTTCTGTGGAACTACCAAAAGGTTGGCTCCAGCACTCAGAAGCTTCAGGTGGGATAGAATATGGCAGCAGGACTCCTTAGGAAAACCACATTACACCAAACTTGTGTCAGCTGCTTTGGCTGCCTGTATGGTTGTGGGCTCAATTTAAGGTGCTGGTTATTACACCTCCACAACCTGACACAGCTTCATCCCAGAATATCTAGGACCACCTCTCCCTATGTGAGACTGACCATGTTCTGAAGTCAACAGTGTAGGAAAGTAGGTACAACTCTGCCTTCAGAGCACTAGGGGACAGTTTGTTTGTTTGTCCAGGAGGCAGATGACTTAGAGGCCACCTGACTCAGACCTTCACTTTGTCCTCTTTGACCTGAAGGGTTGCGTCCCTACCTGGCTTCCTTCATTCCCCTCTCCTCCTCCTCCTCCCAAAGTACCTTTATTGACTGGGCTACTGAACCTCACTTTGACAGCTCAATCCTATCCCCCGCCTACCCAGACCGTGCAACGCCACTGAGAGAGTGTGTGCTAGATGCTATGGACCAGCAGGAGACCAGACAGGCCAGGAAAAGTAAGGAAAGAACAATTTTACTTACCTCTCTGTAGGCTGCCTGATGTCCAATGGCTCTTTTGCTGGCATAAGTCTGAGGAATCTCTGGGGCTGGGGACAGGACAGGACAGAAGGGATAGAATTTGGCATGTGCAGCTGCTATCCAGATCCAACCTCTCCCATCCCCAGTCCGCTTCCCCCTGACCCCCCCCCCCACTTATTGGTGACAGCAGGTGTTCTGCTGACTGGTGTCACCCATGCTCAGTCTCTGGGGCTTTGCACTGGTGGCAATGGTCTGCAGAACACCGGAGCACCTGCCACACTAGCATCACGGGCCTTACAGTGGCAGATCATGACATCCACCTGTGTAAGGCCCAGATAGCATTGAGCTGTGTTAATTTCCTTTTTCCCCAGTGAACTAGTTTCCCTACAAGGCTTCTGCATTAACGGCTTGCCCACTTCTCCTTTGCTCAGTTGCCAAATATCTGCACCCCGTGTGATTCACTTCTGTCTATCCAATCCATTCTTCCGAAGACCAAGGCCCAGCCAATGTTAAGCATATTTAAATCTAATTGGAACACATGCCTTGGTAATATCTACAAAAATCACTACAGCATTGTGAACGAGGGGGGCTCCCTTTATAAATTATTTGGAAAGGACAACTCGCTCCAATTCAGAATATGAGTGCCCAGTTGCTAACTGGTAGAATCTTCACAAAACATGTCACATCTGGTCTTCAAGGATTGGAGTTTGAATCCCAGTTGAAGGGGAGGAAACAACAGAGAATAACTATTGTCTTGTGCCCCGCTGATGTGTTTTCCAAAGAGGATGCTAAAATGGACCCGCTCCCTGAGCCACTGGGACCTGTGTATTATGCATAGGCTTCAAGTCAATTTCTGGATGCAGCTCACTGTACTGGTTGAAAGGGGGCCATCAGGGGCCAGAAAGGTTGGGCATTGGCTGGGAGCCCACCTGCTCAGGCTGACCCCTGCAACTTCAGTACCAGTGCTAGTGCCCCATCATGGGAGGTGGGACCAGTTCAGGGCTTTGGCCTAGGGGCTCCAGAAACTTCACATGGGCTTTGAATCTTTAAAGCTATACATTTATGGCCCAATCCTATAAGGCTGGTTGCAATGTAACACTAGTTACGAAATCACAAAGGCCCCATGGCGTCAAAAAGAGCGGGCCGCCAGAGGCTATTTCAGATTCGCCATCCAAATTGGCAGCAGCTGCAGCAGCCCACTCCTGCACCTGGCTCTGAAGGTAAGCTGGTAGGGTGGGCAGAACGGGGCGGATGTGGGTGGAACGGGGCATGTAGGGGGCAGGAGAGGGAGTGTCTGGACGTGCGCGGGTGTGTCTTGACGTGCTGCACCAGAATGCTATTCCCTTCCTTGCCTCCCCAACACACACCCTTTCTCTCCTCAGATGTGCACCACTCAAAGGGCTGGCACAGGTCTGAGACCCATTGGTGATTGGGAGGCTTACTGGGAGGTAAGAGAAAATATTTTCCTTACCTCTCCCAAGCCTCCCGATCCGCCCCTCCCATAGCATGGAAATTGGTTAGGACTGGGCTGTATGTTTCATTTCAATATGCTTATACATCTCACATAGAAACCAATGGACCTTCAAAAGACTTAATGTGTCCAACGTTTTTCTTCATTTACCCTTTTACAAGTACTCAGGCTGACCAGTTTCTGTATTAGATGAAGTAGACTCTGGACCACAGAGGTTTACACGACAATAGCATGTAATCCTGGGCCCAACCCTATCCATGGGATATGATGGCAGTTTTCATGATCCGCCACTGTATCCCGCGGGCTGCTGGTGTGGTAGGTGCTCCACAGAGCTGCCCTCAGCACAAAGGCCAGGCGGCTGCACGCGGATGACAGTAGCCTGCATAACCTCTGCCATCACTAGTAAGTTGGCAGTACAGGCAGATTGGAGAAGAGATTGGGAGGGGATGGATCTCAGTGGCAGCCGTGAAATAAAAATGATCTTATTTCCCCTTCCCAGCCTGGACTGGCCCCCAGAGGCTCTACAGACTTATGCCAGCAAAAGTAGTGGTTTGGGAGTCGGACTTAGACCTGGAAGATCCAGGTTCAAATCCCCGCTCAGCCACAAAGCTTCCTGGGTGACCTTGGGCCAGCCACTACCTCAGCCCCACCTACCTCACAGGGTTGTTGTGAGGACAAAAAGGAGGGGAGGAAATATGTACACCACTCTGAGCTCCTTGGAGGAAGGGCGGTATAAAAAAATGTGAAAAATAAATAAATAAGTCTGAGGGAACCTATTGGAGACCAGGCAACCTATGGAGAGGTAAGCATCCTGGCAGGTCCATAGCATACAGCACATGCTTCATTGACGTTCCTGCATGCTCTGGGCCAGCCCTGGATAGGATTGGGCTGCACACGTGTTAACGTCTTACAAGGTGCCAAAACTGTTGTTTTTCCTGTGATGGACTAATGTAGCCATCACTTTGGAACCCAATCTTTATGGTGCCGCTGCCAAAGTGACAGATATGCCTTTTTATCCTCCACAGTTCAGTTTCATTTCAACAAGCTGTCAGCGACTAGAGACATACCATGAGGTTAGTTGTTATGGATTTTTATTCAAAATGTATTTCACTGTTTGGAATAGATATATATGATATTACATCTAACTACACCATCCTCTTTCACTGAGAACAAGCATTTCTTGCAATGCTCATGGGTACTGTATCAAATGCTAAATGTGTTTCAAATTCGATGAGGATTGCTTACAAGAAGACACAGCACAGCAAACACCATTTATTGTTTTAATGTGCATTTGTACAGTCTACAAAAATGGATACAAAGCACTGGGACCGATCGTGCACTGTGCTCTGAGGCCATACTGAGTCAAGAAAACGTAAATACGACGCCGAGTGGAGGGGATGCAGGTGGACAATCATTTTCCTTTTTACATTTTTTTTAAATATGCAGGAACAGGTCTAAGAACCCAATCCTATCCTTTCCTGCCCCCTACAGTGCAGCTGCACTGAAAAGGAGCACGCTGTATCCAACCTTGGGGGGATCAGGAAGCTTTGGAGGGGAGAGAATGAAATCCCCTTACCCCTCCGTAAGCCTTCCACTCTGCAATGGGTCTCCTCGTACTTGCACCCTCTGTAGCTGGCGCAAGTCTGAGGAAAGGGGCGGGGAATCTGATGACAGAGGGGAAAGGATCTGGTGTATGCCATTGCTGCTGGATCCACCCCTTCCTGCAGCCTTCCCACCCAATTTTGCCTCCTCCCTTCTCCTGCCGCTGCTTTACCTGCTCTGGCAGCCACAGCAGGGTCCGGTGATGGATGGGGAACATTGCCTCCTCTTACAGCAGCGCTCCCAAAATGGCCACTGACTGAATGCTCTGTGTGCGTTCAGTGGCCATTTTGCAACAGTGGAACTCTGTTCCGTTGCTGCAAAGCGCTCCAGCCGGCAGCTCAATCCTACATAGGTTTGGGCTGTGAGAGCCAACGTTTTGGTGGACAGAGTGAAGGACTTGGGTCTAAGAGACCTCGGAGCAAATCAGATATCTTCCCTGAATGGCAAGATCTCAGTTCCCCATTTGTTAAAACTCATAGGAACAACGCTAGTCATAGAGCAGGAACAATACTACCGTATTTCTTCGAGTCTAAGGCGCCATCAATTCTAAGGCGCACCTTAATTTCAGGAACACCAGCAGAAAAAAAACAAAAACCATCGATTGCAAGACGCACCTCTTTCCTTCAATTTGTCTGCTCAGCTCCAACTCTCCCCAGCTTGCCTGCCGCTCCATTTCGCCAATCCGATTATTACCGTGCCATTTTGCCCCCTGCTCAGCGGCGAGCTCTCTCTTCCTGAACCTGAGAGCTCGCCCCAGCATGCCCCACGCGCTGCAGCTGACGATCACCTTGCTGCCTTTGAGCAGTGCCTTTGCGGTCCGCCAGAAAATTCACTTTCTTTACTTATCTGGGCTTTGGGGAGGCCTGCGCGACCCTCTGCAGGCCTCCCTGATCTTCATTTCAGCAAAAAACGGTGATTTTCACCGTTTTTCGCCGAACTGAAGATCGGGGAGGTCTGCAGAGGGTCATGCAGGCCTCCCTGAAGCTCCCCCAAGCCCCGGTAAGTAATAAGATGGCATTTTGGGGTGCTTTTTGGAGACCTTCGATTCTAAGACGCACCCCAGTTTTTGAAATGCTTAATTGGGAAAAAACATGCATCTTAGATTCGAAGAAATACAGTATTCATACACAGCTCACCATACAGAATGCAAAATGCTTGCAAATGAAAAGAACTACAAGTGGGCCCTGCAATCCCAAAGCTCACTTGTGTGTGCCTAAGAAGTCCTCCAAGTATGGAGATACCACCATCTTATTTTGGGGTGCCCTGTTTCATGTCCAAACTGATAGGCATCTGACCACTTGAGTTTATTATTAGCATATACGCAATACGGATCTGCACGAAAATATTGTATCTCCCCAAACCTAATGCTAATCTCCAGCTGTTAAAGGCTCAGGACGCTAATTCTCCTCTCCCTGTGTCCTGTTGTTGATTTTTTCCAAATTGTTCTTTTAAAAAAGTATTAGTTTTCCATAAATTACAAACGTATTTACTTCTGCATATCTAGGTAGCCCCCTCAGTATGCAGAAACCACTACCTTATTTTTGGGCAACCTCATTTTATTTATTATTTTCACATTTTTATACCACCCTTCCTCTAAGGAGCTCAGGGTGGTGTACATGGTTCCTTCCCTCCTCACAACAACCCTGTGAGGTAGGTGAGGCTGAGAGATAATAATGGACCCCCGGTCATCTAGGAAGCTTTGTGGCTGAGCAGGGATTTGAACCTGGATCTTCCAGGTCTAAGTCCAACACCCAAAGGTAGTTCTGTCCTATATTTGCAGGCAGGGCTTCTGGTTAAAAGTGAAGTTGTTTTAAAGGACTACTGTAGCCAAGGTGGTGACAACTTCTGTAGGTGGTTCCTTCGAAATTCTGCTGTCTAAAAACTCATGTAGAGTTTAGCTTTGATGAGTTTAGTTTAAATGAGTTTAGCTCATTTAGCTTGGATTCCATCATGATGTTGTATATTTGGGTAGAGTGGAACGACATTAAAATGTTACAAGTATAGCATTGTTATCACATTGATAATGTACTTGAGCTCACTCATTTTATTTTTCAGGAAAAAAATCATGTGTCTTTGATGTAAGATTTTGGATCAGATTTTGTAAACACGAGTCTCTTCAGTAACTGTGTTGTTGCCAGAGACATACAGGGCATCTTGGGTTCCTTAGGTTTATAGATTTGGGGTAAAATCTCTTAAGGGAGTTAAATTTGGGTTTGAACTACAAACTACAGTATTTCATCACTAATTTTTTGTTTGTTTGTAAATCCTTGTATATATTTAAAAACACAGTTGCTGATATCAGCGATATCTTTCTGAAGGAGTTTATATGTATAGTAGATGTGATATAAGACTGTAGGGTGAGGACATCTGATTGATGGTTATCACTGGTCAGGGTTGCGGTTATCACTGCACTGGTTATCAAATGGAAACATAGTTCTGGATTAGATGGAACATGGCCTGATTCTAGCATCATAGGAGAAAAGTAGCCTACCCACAAAGTCTGCCATCTGGAGCCTTTAGTAGCCAGTATATCGGAATCATTTTCAACTGCAGATTCAGAAAGAAGAAACAAATCATTTTCCTAGCAGAATATTTGTGTCCAAGAAGCAGAGAAGGGGTTGGAAGAGAAACAGCTGGTGGTTAAAAAGATCAATTTTGCAGAACTAAGCTTAAGAACACAAATATTTTTTTAAAAAGCACACATGGAAATGATAAATTGAGCTGTTCTCGTCCACATAGTGACATGGTAGCCTCAAAATTCTTCAGATGAGGAAAAGGAAAAGAATAGATAAAATAACTGAGCAAAAATGAACAACATTTCTCAAGGGGTGTTTTTTTTTTCCACATCCCCAAATGACACTTCAACATAATTAAAAGACAGGAATGCTGAGAGGGTTGTGTATATTCCTTGTCACTGGGGGAGGAAGCACACATGAGAGACCTGGAGCAAGTTCGTTTTAACAAATCCTGGAGTGATTGAAAATCAGCTGTCACTTCTATATCCCGTTCCATAATTAATGAGCAGTTATGCACAAGTAAATAAAACCTTCCCTTCCAACTCCTTGTCAATGCTCCCTCCCATTCCCATACTGATAGCATGACGACAGCTCCATTAACAGCACAATCCTAGGCATGTCTACACAGAAGTAAGCTTCACTGACTTCAACAGGACTTGCTTCCAGAAGCGTGCATAGGATTGTAGTCTAAGGTAGTTATACAGTACTTATTTTCTCTTTTCCACCGCCACCGAAAATGTCCTTTGTTGCCTATCTCCCTCTATGAACAGAATGTTTGCAGAGTTGCTACTTTTTTTTTAAACTGGTCACGCTCTTGTGCAAAACCTTTTACAAGGATTCTCTCGGGGGGGGGGGGTTGTTGTTGCATATTCCCCAAAGGAAACTGAGCACATATGTGGCACTCGCAACAGGGCCCGGAAGCAAGCATTACGCTCATGCACCCTCTACTATGTGTGGAATCTGGAATATAACTGGGGGTGACTCGTCTAAGCAAGCAACTCAAAAAGCAACTACTAGACCAGGGGTGGCCAACCTTCCACCATGAGGGCCTCTGTGTTCTTAAGAGTTGTGCAAAAGACAGAATCCTGGCAGCTGCAAGTCCTGATGGTGCTGTTAAAGCAGCTGCACCTGTTGAAATGCCCTCACCTATACAACCATTAAAGGGCCAGGAGCATTCATGTTGAAAGGTTGGCCACCCCTGTACTAGACCATGTGCCAGGGGTGGCCAACCTTCCACCATTAGGTCCTCTGTGTTAAGAGTTGTGCAGAAGACAGATTCTTGGCATCTGCAATTTCTGATGGTGCTGCTAAAGCAACTGCACCTGCTGAAAGGCCCTTACCTATACAAGCACTAAAGGGCCAGGAGCATTCATGTTGAAAGGTTGGCCACCCCTGCCCTGTGCGTATGAGAGTTCTTACAGCACAGTCCTATGCAAGTCTGCTCAGAACTAAGTCCCACTGTGTTCCGTGGGACTTGCTCCCAGGAAATTGTGTTCAGGATTGCAGCCTTAGAACTTGTGAGCCAAGACATAACACTAAACCCGTTACAGTGTTCATAAGGAAAAAAATATCTGCAAAAATACACTCCTATGAACAACACTCCTATCAGTACAGTATCTGTAAAAACGGCATGCTCTTACACTGGAAATGAGGCTGCCTCATCACTTCCTGTAGAGACCAGCAGAACTGATAACACTGAAAGACTGCAGTCTGAAGCACATTTAAAAGAGCGACTAAAATGATCAGGAAGCAGGAGATTACAGCATTTGAAGACTTTAAAGTATAGAAAAGATATGACTAAGGGTGGGGGTAGAGAACAACAACATGATCAATGTTTATAAAATTATGCATGGTGTGGAGAAAGTGGACGGAAAGACCTTTTCTAATGCTAGATTACAGGGTTATCCAAGGAAAGTGGCCAGCAGAAAATACAGGACAAATAAAAGGAAGGACTTCCTCAGACGGTGCATAATTGATGTATGGGATCCACTGCCTGGGATTCACTGCCACATGATGCAACGGCCACAGATGGCTTTAAATTAGCCATTAGACAAATCCAAGGAGGTCAGGTCTGAAAATGGCTAGCACAATGGCTAGCACAGTGAAAATGGCTAGCACTGAAAATGGCTAGAAAATGGCTAGCTGAAAATGGCTAGCATGATGACTATATGCTACCTCCAGGCTTGTGTGCAGGGCAGGTCTCTGAGAGGAATTTTATCAAGGGGTACAAAGTTTCTTTTGGGCCCTTTCTCAAAAGGAGAAGGGGCAAAACAGGGCAGGGGGAGGACAGCAATGGCCAGAAAAATCTCCGGAGCCCAGGTCTACCAGGCTTCCCAATGTGGCACCCAGGTCTACCTACCCGGTAGACCTGACCTCCTGGTTGGCTCAGCCTCCATCTTTCACTCTCCATGAGGCCAACTGAGTTCCCAGGAAATTTCTGGGCCCTCTCCTTTGGCTCCCGGGCCCCCTTTTTGACCCTGGGTCCAGGTGCAATTTACCCCCTTTACCTTCTCTCATGGGCCCTGCTTGCATGTGTGTGTCTGAATACCACCTTCCTGGGAGAGATTGCAGGATAATTTCACAGAGGACTTGGTTGGCCATTGTGGGGAAAGGATGCCAAACAAGGTGGACTCTTGATCTGATGATTTCCTTATGTACTAGTAACTAGAAGAACTGCTGGAACTTACTTTTGAGTAAACAGATTTAGAAGCTCACAGGATCCTTTCTGGAAAAAAAAAAGTCGTGACAATGAACGTCAACTGACATATTCGTTAAGCCTCTCAACCCATTCACAAATGTACACATTTTGATTTACTATTATATGACTGGCAGTACTGCACTATTATGACTGCATCACTGCAGTGCCCAAGTTACACATGCCAAAGTAAACGCAGGGAGGTCAATAGAAAAAATCATAGCTTAATGTCATATATTTTGTCAAGTCAAGCCAATAGGGAAGAAAAAATTGTTTTAGAATTTAGTAGGGAAAGTGACAGTCTGCCTTTGACGCCAACAATTAAAATGGAGGGAGGTCAGAGGGTACAAACAGCAAGGAAACAAAGAGATTTTTTTTAAAAAAAAGTTTTTTTTTCTCCAGAAAAATATTTGTGAAAGACAAAATTGGAATCAGAGGCTTGGATGTTGAAGACAAAGTAAAATTATGTGTTAGCCTGGCATGAAATGAAGATCTTTTATTCTCCCCCTGAGAAAATATAAAAAGCAGAAAACAAAAGGGATGGAGGATGAATTTTTGCAAGACCAGCATAAAAAAAAAAGGATATTTGCCCAGAGGTAAAAAAAGACACAAGGCATATTCTTTCCTTTCTCAGACTGGAGACAGATCGCTGCTTGTGCAAACCCACAGACTTTTTTGCAATGACAGAAGGGAGGGAACTGCTCCTCAGAGGGATCAGTCTGGATGAGAAGAGGCTGCAGCAGTTTTGCGCCTTGCAGCTTCTCGGCACCCGCTGCTTTGCCCTGGGTTTGTACTTACACTCTCTACTGGCGACAATTTGTCCCACTGACTTCAAAAGGCAATCTCCAAGGAAATAGTTTGAGAATGGAAGCCTACAGAGCCATCACGGCTGCTTTTGAATCACCAGTGGCTCCTGCTGCTGCTACAGTTCCCGAATTTTTCACCCCACTCATTTTGGCAGTAGCTCAGCAGTTCAGCTGAATCCAATCAATCTTACCACCGCTATCCATCTGCTGCACTATCTCTCGTTCATTTGCAGCGGTGTATACAAATCCACCACCACCACCACCCATTCTCATACCAGGCAACACCACCACCAGTCTTCTTGATGATTTCAACAGAGTTGCTCTAGAGTCAATTTCCTCAAAATCTTGAAAAGAGATGTAGTCCATGTCCACTTACAGCAGCACATATGCAAATTTACCATACACGAGATCCTCTGCTTCACTCCCATTTGTTTCAACGACGGGGCTACTCCTGAGTAAGCAAAGACGGCAGCAAAAACAGCCATCTCTTACCTGGGCTCTGCCTCCTGGGGGCATGTGTGCAGCCCGACCCTATGTCGTCGGAGTATCAATTTACATTTAACGGGGCTTGCTCCCAATTCAGTGCGACTAGGACTGCAAGCAGCCTGAAAACAACTCCGTTCTCTCTTCTGCTAAGTCCCGCGAGTGTCAACGGACAAGTGTGTGGCGAATGGCAGTCCGCTGTTTTGCAAAGCGCTTGCAACCCGTCTCTCCTCTGCAGGTCAAGAAAGGAGCGAGCCTAGCTAGCATATAGGGTTGCTGCTGGATAGGTTGCGTATGGGAAAGCAATTGCTTAGCGTCTCTCTGGTGGTGGGCGCCAGATTTGGCAAGAGTTCGATTTTTCTCTCTCTACAAAAACGAAAAAGAAAAAAAAAAACCAACACCAGAAAAGGGGTGGGCGCTCTGCGGTCTGTGTCTTCCTTCCCCAATTGCAAAGGAGAAGGGGGAGGCAGAACCTCACGTCAATGTCAACCCACCCCCTGGCCCCCACCACCCTGTGCCTGTGCTCTCAGCGCCGTCTGCCTCCCTCCCCAGCCATCGCCGCCTCCCCACGCCTCCTGCGAGGTTGCAGCGGCTCTACATAAACACAGCCCCGTTCGCTGCCAGCGCCTCGTAGCCGGGAGACCAGGGGATCGGCGCTTTCCTCTAGTCCAAGGAGAGGATCGGGCGCCGACCAAGGGCGCACCGCAAAGAGGGGCCGCCCGCCCGCCCGCCCGCCTGCCGCAGAAGCCGCGCTTTGGTGAGAGGGGACAGCCCGCGCTCCAAGCGAAGGAACGGCCCGAGCTCAGAAGGGACGGGCTCGTCCCAGCCCGGAGGAGGAGGAGGAGAAGACGAGGGCGCGGCCGTAGAGGGACAGGGACCGGCATGGCCTTAGCGGACAGCGCTCGGGGGTTACCCAACGGCGGTGGGGGCAGCAGCGTCTTACGGGGCGGGACGCGGTCGCAGCCCCAGCAGCAGGACGTGTCGGCGACGGCGCCCGGCGGCGAGGGTTTCCCGGAGATCGTGGAGCTGAACGTGGGCGGGCAGGTGTACGTGACGCGCCGGGGCACGGTGCTGTCGGTGCGGGGCTCGCTCCTGTGGCGCATGTTCTCGCAGCAGGAGGCGGCCGAGCTGCCGCGCGACTCCAAGGGCCGCTTCTTCTTGGACCGCGACGGCTTCCTTTTCCGCTACATCCTGGACTACCTGCGCGACCAGGAGCTGGTGCTGCCCGAGCGCTTCCCGGAGCGGAGCCGCCTGCAGAGGGAAGCCGAGTACTTCCAGTTGCCGGACCTGGTGCGCCGCCTGGCGGCCGCCGCCGCCGCCACCCCAACCACGACGGCGCGCTTCGCCGGGCTCCTGCGCGACGCCTCCGTGTGTGCCGACGAGCCGCCGGCAGGCCTGGGCTACCTGGAGGCGGAGTTCGGCGAGGCCGGGGGCCCGGCTGTGTCGGCGTCGCCCACGTCCAGCCGCAGCCCGTCGGGGGGGCCGCTGCTGGCGCCGTCGCTCTCCCTCGACGCCGGCGGGGTGGTGGCCGGCCGCCGCTCGGGCTACATCACCATCGGCTATCGCGGTTCCTACACCATCGGGCGGGACGCGCAGGCCGACGCCAAGTTCCGCCGCGTGGCGCGCATCACCGTATGCGGCAAGACTGCGCTGGCCAAGGAGGTCTTCGGCGAGACGCTCAACGAGAGCCGCGACCCGGACCGGCCCCCCGAACGCTACACGGCCCGCTACTACCTCAAGTTCAACTTTCTCGAGCAGGCCTTCGACCGGCTCAGCGAGGCCGGCTTCCGCATGGCCGCCTGCTCGTCCACCGGCACCTGCGCCTTCGCCCCCGAGCAGGGCGGCCCCGCCGACGACAAGATCTGGACCAGCTACACCGAGTACGTCTTCTGCAGGGAGTGAGGCCTTCCCCGAACCTCGGCTGCCAAGGGCCTGCCACACACTGCGCTCAGGGGATTTGTGCCTTTAATAGCTACTTGATAGGCAGAAATTCCCTCCTGGTGGCAGGGTAGAACCGAGCTGCAGCACCTGTAGAATTTCTGCGTGGCATGTAGCTGTCAAAGGCATAAGGGGGCCTTTGTTGAACAAAACGGTGGCGGCCTCAGGGCTCCCAAACGGGAAGGGGAAACTCTGTCTAATAATGTGGATTCTTTCTTTCACTGGGATGGGGAAAACTTGTGCCTGATGAAGTTTTCCCTTCTTTGTGCAGAGGCCCCTCCCTCGCAGTCTAAACTTGCCAGTCGTACCCCCCACTTCACATACACTGAGTGCCTCCCTGTTATCCTACCCTTTCCACACCGTGGCGGTCCAGTCACAGCTGTACATGAGAACTCATCTGCTCTTTGCTTGCATTTCCAAAGAATGCCTTCTACGGAAAGGATTGCAAGAAGTCCCTTAACTTAAAGGACACCCCCTTATTCCAAACAGCTGTCACTCCAAGAGGCATCCCCAGTGTCCTGCGTTTATAAAAGTTTGATCTGAGGAACCTCCTGTACACCTGTGCATGTCGTCCTTTCCAGAGAACACTTTTCACAGAATTTGGGCCTAGAGAATGTCGCCTCTGGTCATTCTATCGCACCGCACTCTTTCCTTGGCACACTCCATATCCCCACTAGCTGTTGCAAAATGCAGAGTCCCCAAATTCTGCCTATCTTGATGCGTCCAGAAGTGAAGCCATCCATACTTATGGGAGGGAAATGGCTTCACTTCTGGAGGCATCAAGATGGGCAGAATTTGGGGACTCTGCATTTTGCAACAGCTAGTGGGGATATGGAGTGTGCCAAGGAAAGAGTGCGGTGCGATAGAATGACCAGAGGTGACTGAATCGGAACCGAATCTCAAGTATGCAGAGAAACTGGTGTCAAAGGACAGTGACCAAAGCGAGTGCTTTTGGATTATTCAACCCCTAGAACAGCTGAAGCCTCCACAAAAGAACAGATCTCTTCAAAGGCATGAAGCAAGAGTTCCTTGAAAATGGAGAACGTTTATAAACTGTACTTCTCATGGGGAAACCATAGCAAAGAATCCTTAACGAAAAGTCCCATAAACAGATATTTGTGTGTGTGTGTGTATATATATATACAGTATTAAAACTCCATTGCATATTGTTTCAATATCCTCTTAGATTGCCAGGCTGGCAAAAGGTGGAGGTGGGGAGGTGTCTCCTTTTGGTGATGGTCTTGGATATTGATGCAAGTCCACAGATTGACAGATCCCATTAGTGCTCTCTGCAGCTCTTTATGTTTTCTTGTTTGACCTCTTTGCAGCTAACTCCGGTGCTTCTTTGAAGAGTCTGTGTTTTTTTTCTTTCTTCCTTCCGGCAAAAAAGTGGCATTTACAAATTTGTTAGGCCATGCTGCTAAATAAGAAGTATGGACTTTCTGGGCAGGCATTGGGCTTTCTCTCCAAATGTAGAAGGCAAGTTGGGGTCTGTTATTGCAGGAGCAAGTCCCCTTTTCAGTGGGAGTTGAGTGCCCTCACTGGGAGAAAGGCAGGATATAAGTTCTTTAAATAAATAAATTAAATAAAAGTTGTCCCTTGTGTCACAGTGTAGCGGTTTTAGTCCCTATGTAATTGGGAATTTTAGGTGACATCTTTTCCATAGGAAGTAGTCATAACTTTCTGTGACACAATAGTAGATAAGCACAAGGATTTCTGTGTGTGTGTGTGTTTCCCCACTCTGAACGAAGGTTTTTACTTGGATTTTATCATTAACCAGTTGGAGATCCAAACACAAAAGCACATAGCACATTTTGACTTTTCAAAAACAAAATAATATTTAGTATTGTCCATTCTGAGTTGCAACCCAAAGGATAGTTTTTATGCAGTGATTCTTGAATGGCGTGCATTAAAACTTGACAATTTACTTAAACGGAATGAGTTTCTTCTTTAAGTCTTGGTTTTTGAGCACTTATATGCTAACCAAAGAATTTTTCCATAGGTTAAAAATAAGGCTATATACAGAGCTGTTGCTCCAAATAATACAAACTCTAACTTGAGTGAGGTCATTTTGAGCTTCAGTGCTTGCCTGTTGGGATTGGAGGAGAGATTCCCCTTTTAGCCAAATGTGCAGTTTAAAACATTCATTTGGCATTTTCCTAAAGCTTTATAAAATCAATCAAGAGTTACCGTAATCCAGATGTTAAAACATATCTTATCCATATAAAAGCATCAAATGTTTTTTGCACTGTTGGAGGCAATTGTAAAATGACATTTTTTTAAAGGAAATGAGAGAGAGAGAGAGAGAGAGAGAGAGAGAGAGTGCAAAAAAGGACAAGCAATAAGCTAGCAATGGAAAGCCAGTGTGCCAGAAGAGAGACCGAACCCAAGTAGTCTTATGCCTTATTCTGAAGTAATTTCATTGTGCATATTTTGGTTATACTGCAAGCGAGAGTTTATTGATTGCAATTAAATATTTAAAATGTCATTCCCAAGATTCAATCACCGTCTTTTTCTAGTTTGTGTTGAGTAATTCTCTGAAATATGTTTTCTAAACTTTTGTATACAATCCAGTTTTCAGTAAGTGCTTAAATTAGCTTGAACTAGCTTTTTCTTTTCTTTTTTTAAATGAATCTTGTACTGTAGCTTACTAAGTCTATCATAAGAGTTATGAATGGAGGTGGTTTTAAATTTGAATTTGTGACTTAGTGTGTATATAAAGTGTATAAACATTTTACACGAATCATTTAGTTTTTTATTCATTTACTAGTGCTATAAAGATTTTCATATGCTGTATCTGGACAGAATACTTTCATATTAAGCTGTGTTCCTGTATCTATTTATATGGGGAAGATGGCGTATGAACATCAGCAAAATTGTAGAAATACGTTTGTCTACACTTATTTGCTTGAATGTGAATTAACAGCTAAACTCCCTGATGGCTAAAATGCATCCCTCTTGTATTTTGATTAGTGAATGTTTATTTGCTAGCAGACTCCTCTAAAGCTCCTATTATTTTTAAAACAAGAATGGGTATAATAAAATGAAGTAACTAGTAATTTTTTTTAATTGTTGCGTTCTGTGTCATTAAAAGCTTTTGTGTCATTTGAGTGAGTGTGTTATGGGATACTGGGTTGTTTGTCAGCAATTGAGAGTCAATAACTTCTAGTTTAGCAGGGTCTCCTTCAGTTCTGCTGTGTGGTATGTAAGAGAACAAGTCTCACTTAAAGCTGAAATGCTTTCTTGGAAGTAGATCGCATTACACCACTGATACATCACAGAATCGGCTACTGTGGCAGCAGCTCTTGAAAGTCTCTTGGCGGAGTGCTTTCCCTGCCCTACTAGGATAATTTTAACTGAAATGCAAGAGCGGAACTGGAATCTGTGTACAGAAAGCACGTGCTCTGTCACTGTGCTTTGGGCTCTCCCTAGGTCAGAGAACAACATAAAAGCAACCGTTGGAAGCCTTTCCAAATGAAATACAGGTTGATTACCCCCTATCTGGACATCCAAAATCCAGACATTTTGGGATCTATGACTTAAAAAAAAAAACACAAACATTTTTCCAGCAACTAGCTGGCATAGTGCAAGGCATACTGGGGCACAAAATTATTTTAAAAATATTGCATAAAATTACCGTCAGGCTATAAGGCGTATATGAGACATAAATGAATTTCATGTTTAGACTTGGGTCCCATCCCCAAGATACAGTATCTCATTCTACTTATGTAAATATTTCAAAATCCAGACAAATCCAAAATCCTGACAACTTCCCGTCCCAAGCAATCTGGATAAGGGCTACTCAACCTGTAAATGGACTGACTGCAAAGTCAGTATGTTGAGGATTGGGCTGTAAGAGTGGCTCTGATATTATTTAGAATATTTATGTATCACTTTTCAACAAAATGTAGTTCACAAAGTGGTTTACATAGCAACCCCCCCCTCCCAATAAATGATTCCCAAAAGGCTCACAGAGATGCAGAAAAGACACCATGCTGGGGTGAGGAGGGATGGTTGTTCTCCCCCTGCTAAATATAAGATAACACCACTGTAAAAGGTCCCTCTTTGCCCTGTTAGAATTTGAAGTCCATCTTCTGTTATTAAAGCCGTGTGTGTCAGTGCAATCCTGTGTAACTTTGCACCGATGTAAGTGCACTTATGCCGGTGTAAGTGCACTTACACTGGTGCATCTATTGTTACACCAGTGCAAAGTTTCACAGAATTGCGCTCTGTGTGTGTGGGGGGGGGGTTTAGGGACTGAGGTGCACTGGGTAATCTCAAATTACTTAATGTTTGCAGAGTTCTACTGACCTCACAGGCATTATTCCAGAATAGCTAGCTTCAAAACATCTGTTTTGAAATGAATGGAACTTCCCACTCTGCATATTTAGGATGACAGCAATAGGAAGTGGAAATATATATGGTGGGGTCTAGCAATTGTGTTTCTTTTGGAGATTGAGGTCTCTTTTTGGCATAATTTAACCATTCTAGTGTATGGTCTTCAAGGCCTCTTGAATTGTTAACATACATATCCTATCATTTGATTTATGTGTGTTAAAAAAAAACCACACCTCCTCCTAATTGAGTGCAATTCTGTGCATGTCTACTCAGAAGTAAGTCCTATTGAGTTCAATGTGACTTGCTCTCAGGTAAGTGTGTATATAGGATTACAGCCGAAGGCTACAGATCAGCATGATGTAGACAGAGGATAGTGTGTTGGACCTGGGTCAGGGAAGCCTGTGTTTAAGACCCAAGTTTCAAAATCTCTGGTCAGCCACAAAGTTTACTGAATGATTTTGGACCTAACCTAGCTTGCAGGCTTGTTGTGAGGATAGAACATGTATGTCTCCCTAAGTTTTTTGGAGTGAGGGTGGGATACAAATAAATAATGGCAACCATGGTGTGTAAATCTCTATTTAGAGAACTTCCTTCAAAATAAACATGCAAAAGACTAGGCTGCAACTCTTATCAGTGATATTGTTGTAAAAGCAAATTTGCAACAAACAGTTGATAAAATATTGTTTGCTCAAATTGATAAAATACCGTACTTTATAATTTTGTACACGTGACTTTGAAAAACGTTATTGGCCAGTATCTGAAGAAAGGTCTGCATGCACACCAAAGACAACGGACCTACGTTTCTTAAATAAGACCCCCTCTTCCCCAAAGAGCTTTTGAAGCAGGGATTTCTAAAGCCCTTTCTGATAGAATATGTAGGTCTTCTTGTTGTTATCAGATATTCCTGCTGGTGCACACTAGCCCTTGAGTACAGCAGAAATGGACTTTACATTGGGTCTTGGGAGCATCCTAGTAGGAAGATATGAATTAAAGAAGCAACCTGCTAGGTTTTTATTTTATGCTATTATTACTCATGAGTATGTCTTGGTGGCTTCCATTTCCATCTGGGTTCTTGTTCTTGGTCTGTACTGTGCTGTCCTCTGTCTTTCTACTGCAATAATCACAGTGATGGGAGGACTCCTAAGGGCAGTGTTTCCCAAACATTTTGACCTGTGGCTCCCTTGACCATTGGCAACCATTGGCCACAGCTCCCCATTACATGTTGTTGATGCCTGTCAATTGGCATTGCACTGTTTTCTGAGAGGATTCCGTGGCACTGGGGATACATAGAGCACACAAGACAACAAGATACCTGTATCCTGTTGTCTTGTGTGTTCCCTGAGGCATCTGGTGGGGCCACTGTGAGATACAGGAATCTGGACTAGATGGGCCTTTGACCTGATCCAGCAGAGCTGTTCTTAAGAGGTGTATGTGAATTCAGTGCACACATGCGCCATAATGTGACAATAACCAGATCTTAAGGTGAGCGTCTGACTGAGGCAAATGACTTGATTCTTTCTTGTGTTGTTAGAGCACATCCAAACCCATGTTTATGCCTTCTATTCAAATCGTGGGAAGGGGAATGCTAAATTTGCCTGGATTGTGCACATCTTGATTTTGCATGTGCAGGATTTTTTTGTAGTAGTAGTTCGTGTTTGTTTGTTTTTGCAGGGGGCAACAACTAAACATGGATCCCACCCTTGTAACTCAGGAGTAAGTAAACAACATAATCTGCTGCTTAGACCAAGAAAAAAGAGTAGAAGTGTGGCACCTAAAAGTTGAACTATTGGGATGGGAATCTTTGTCTATGAAGGATGGAAATCTGGATTCTGTTGGTAGAACGATGGTCTATGTGCATTCTGCTGTTTTTCTAATTAATTTTATGATAACATGGGGTTGTTGAATGGAGAAGGAATTGAAGAGCTTAGTACTTACACCACCATGTCTTTTAGCCCACTTATGTCTGACACTTGAGGAAAAATATATTTCTGTCTTGGGCAGTTCAATCCTGCTTAACATGTGGTGACCAGCCTGAAGGACTGGCCACTGCATCCTAGGCCCATTGCAGCCAGCACCGGCCCGGCCCGGCCCGGCCCAGGCTCACCTCGGGAGAAGGGGATGTTTGTCTCTTCCCCCAGCGTAAGCGGCATGGGTCTCAATGAGCCTCCTCGGATGCGTGCCAGCTCTTTAGCTGGCGCACAACTGGGGAGGCCATGTAAGGCCAAGGCTGCAATGGGGCATAGGATATTGGCATAACCCAACACCAATATCCCTGCCCCCTCCCAGCCTGGGCCGGCCAATGACCCCCTTCCTCGCCACCCCTGCCCTCCCCCTGCCCCTGTGCCGACTGGCGCGGGACTCACCTGCAGTGGCTGGCGCAGATCTGGGACACTGGTGGTGTGAGCGTACACGTGAGCAGTGGCAAATGTGCTTTCCGTGGGAACATGCTATTGTTACGCAGGATTGCGCCGTTAGATTTGTAAATTCAATACAAGAATACCATATGATTTTGGCACAACCTAACTAGCTGTTTCTACGTTGAGATGAATTTATTAAAGCCAGAGGTGAGGGTTTTTTTTTCCATCCGCATAAAGTTACATAAGTAAATAGAATTATTTTTCTTTCCTAGTCATTATAAAAAAGCAATCAGACCGGATCTTTCCTAGATTTACTTCCCCCTTGGAGATTCCCAAAAGAAAGGTTAAGCTGATGGGAAAGCATTGCATCACCAGAAGACTGAATTTATGTAAAAACTACTGCTGGGATCTCCTTAATGCACATTATAAGCCTAATGGAGTGACGGATTTTGTTCTGATTCATGGACGGTTATTCATTAATTGCAAGTAAAATCCAATTTTTCTCTTAAAATGAAGCATTTAGCTATTTAATGGATTTTCTCTTGCTGGACTCGCAAAGCAATTTTTCAAAAGCTAATTGATAAATGTAATATACTGTAGTTTTTAGGTTTGAGGTGTGTTGCTTGACAGTATTGGAAATTGTGGTTTGTAATAACAAGATATTTAGAAATTTATCCGTTGTAATTAATGTGTGACATTTATGACACCTTTTCTAGATAACGGTAGAAATGCATTTTATGAATGTGAAAGCCCTCTTTATGTAGGTATTTTTGTAGAACACTGCATAAGTTAAGATGTAATTCTTGCCTTAAGGAGCAGCATTGGTAGGTCTGATTCTTTTACCTTTTGATCTTTTACAGTAGGGAAATGTTTGCCCAGTGCAACTTTCCCACCATAGTGCACCTGTGATAGAAGACATTGTGCATAGCAGAATTCTCCTACTGTGTAGTTCTTGAAGGTACACTGGCTTTTTCAATACCTTGACATGGAAACTGTGTCCTGGTGCAGGTTGATCCTGTATGTAGCAGTATGTACAGTATATAGTTTATATGCAGACCTCTGTTGGGGCTTAGACTGCCACTTTTCATTAAAAGTATTGTAAAATAATGCTCCCCCTTCTTAGAAACTTTTGGCCCTGCAAACGTGTTTGCCCATTCATCATAAGGACAACTTTTTCTGTCCTCATTCTGAATTGGCTTTATGACATATGTCATGTAGTGAAATCTGGCTACGTGGTGCCATGATGAAGCAAATTCAGAGTGAGGACAAGTAAATGTTGCCTTAATTCTGAATTGTCTTTGGAATGCTGTAATGTGGTGGCTACATAGTCGTGGCTACATCATGTGGTGGCTACATCATCACAATTATCTGTGATCCCTGATTGGCTGGGATCACAAAGTGAAGGAGAAGAACCACTTTAAAAATGTGTTTAAAAAAAGAAAGTGTGTGTGTGTGTGTGTGTGTGTGTGTGTGTGTGTGTGTGTGTGTGTGTGTGTGTGCATGTACGTGCGCGCACGCGCACGCGCGCACACACACACAAAACAAACACAGACTCATAGGCTGCGAACAGTCCTGAGAAAACTTGGAAAATATATATATTTGAGTGGCTTAGAGGAGCATTTATACCCTGAAAATGCTACTTTTGCACTGAAAACATTTGAATTGAGACTATATTGTGAAATTTGCAACGATTTGAGAGTTATGGAATTTTCAGCCATGGCTGAAAATCCCATAACTCTCAAATCGTTGCAAATTGTTACATGCCATGGGAACCTCCACACTATATTGTGAAATCCTAGTAAATGCTGTCAGGTGAAGGCATGTTAAGTTTTCCAGCCTATCAGACAGAACTTGCAGTTTAGGTAAGTTGTGGTGGTGGGGTTTCCTAATTCCAACTGAAGTTATCCCTTTAACATTTTTAAAGTTAATTGATACACACTTACCTGAGAGTAAATCCCATTGAACTGAGTGGGATTTACTTCTGAGTTAGCAGGTATAGGACTGGTCACTTGCTGAATTCCCCCCCCCCCCCTTGGCGTCCTTCCTTTGACATTTCTATTTTAACTGTTTTCTTGCTGCTCTAAGCAACTCTGGGTTCTTTGGTAAGACCTTGCCAACCTTGTGAAGCCAAGTTTTGAATACCTTTGTTGTCCCTTAAAACAGCCAAAATACTTTTATCTTTTTCCCCCTCTGCCACTTTTTGGCGTCCCCTCACTGTTTCTTGTTCTGTTTTTGTTTTGAGCATGTAGCTAAAAAGCTAATGCAATTCTTCTAGGGAAAAGAATGAGATTTTATACATTTAAATCAACAAGGTTCATGCAAAATAGCAAAATATCTTTCTATTTTATTTTAAAATAGGTAGAGTTTTAAAAACTATTTTTAAAATAAGTTCAATTTAAACTGCTCTGCACCATAAAATTTATCATGTACACAGCTCCATTTTATTTGTGTATTTTAAAAGACCGAGGGTGCAAGGCCTGGGGGGGGGGAGGCTCCTTCATACCAGATTGTGTGTGTGTGTGTGTGTGTGTGTGTGTGTGTGTGTGAGAGAGAGAGAGAGAGAGAGCATAGCATAGTATAGCATAGCATAATGTGCATTTTTAAAAAAAAAACCTATAAAAATTGGAAAATATAGAAAAATAATCTAGTTCACGACAGTTTAACAACCTACCATTATAGAGCCTTGAGTCTCCTCCTGAGTGTGGGGGAGATGCCCAACCCAAGTCTTCCTCTTCCCTAGGGGTGGCCATCTGCCACACACAACTCCCCACTGTGCAAGGGGGGAGGCACCTGCTGCTGTTGAGGGCACCCGTCACCACATATGTCTTTGCAGCCCACGCTCCTCCTTGTCTTCTCTTCGGTCTTCTTCCATCTCTGACTTTTTTGCCACTGCTGTTGCTCCAGCAGCAGTCCTTCTACCACCAGCCTCATCTCACCTGCCTTGTGCTCCTCTTCTTTGAGCACATGACATAATGATATGGTACGGGCACATACTTGATTGGGAGTGCAGTCCTGATTAAAGATCCACTGGATCCTATCCCGGGCCGATCGTGGGCGGCCTGGAGGTCTCTTCAGGGGAAGGGGACATTCGTCCCTTTCCCCCGGTGTAGTGTGGGGAAGCCCCAATGGGATTTCTACCAGCTATCGAGCTGGCATGAGTCCGAGGCCATGTAATGGCCGCCCCAGCCTGGAACAGGATGAGGATATGGCGGCCGCCATCCCCGCCCCCTCCCCGGCCGGCTCGGCCGTGTGGCTGCCCTCCCTCGCCGCACGGACCCCCCGCCGGTGCATCCCTTACCTTTCTCCGGTGGCCACAGGGACGATCCTTACTTGAAAGTCGTCACAAACGTGCTTTACACCACATTTGCGACACTTTCAAATGGTGGAGCGCCCGCTCCGCCGTTCTATAGTTTCGGAGGTCTGTGCTGTGGGTCTTTTTGCCGGAGCACAGCCCTCTGACTGAACAGGAGTTAGGGTGGGAGTAGCGACTTGGTGTATTCCACAATGGCGCCACCCTGCCTCAGACATGGAGCAAGATTAACAAGAGATGTGGGAGAGTCTCAGAAGTGAAACATTAGGGGTCTTGTAAGTCTCCTAGATTGCTACACTTGGTCCCCAGGAGATTAGTGCTCATTCTGGGAGACTCCTGGAAAATCAGGGAGGGCTGGCAACCCTAAGTAGCAGTCAGGTTTGTGTGATGCTATTTTTATAGTCCAAATCTGTAATGCTAATGTTGGCTCATCAACAGGGACACAGAGAGGAGAGAATATATAACAGCAGATCAGTGTGATGCAGCTGCTTCAAACAAGCAAGCAGTCTGTGGGGAAACACAGTAGGTGCCTAAGAATTTTGTGACTCTTACACACAGGGAAAGGATGCATGCACCTTTCCTCCTGAACCCACTGGAGAACAACACCCAGCTGTTCTAGCTGTGTCTTTTCTTACACATGAGAAGAAAATGAGCTCATGTGAAAACTCAGGAAAACCAAGGCCTCTTTCTTTCTGCATCTCTTTTACTTCTCTGTCTCCCTGCACTTATAACACTTTATGGACAAGTCTCTTGGGCTGACAAGATATAAAGCAAAGAAGGGGGACAGTCTAGTACAGTGGTGGCCAACCTTTCAACATGAATGCTGGCCCTTTATATGGTTGTATAGGTGAGGACATTTCAGCAGGTGCAGCTGCTTTAGCAGCACCATCAGCACTGGCAGCTGCCAAGATTCTGTCTTCTGCTCAACTCTTAAGAACACAGAGGCCCTAATGGTGAAAGGTTGGTCACCCCATGTCTAGTATATTCTCTCACCAGCATCCTTGAGCTTGAGGAAGCTTGAGGAAGGCCATGTTTATTCTGCAGTAGTTTTCAAACTTTCTACTTTGTTTGGCATGGAATCCTTGTGCATTGCAGAGGATTCTGGGGAAAGTTCTAGGGCACACACTATGTTCATCATGATGGTACTGGCAAGACCTGATGGGCCTCACCCTTTCCCTGCCTTGTGTGAATTGAGCATTGCTCCCTAGAATACACTCAACATTCTGAGGCAGCTATACATTGCTTGGGGAGATCAGTAGTGGTGGGCAAGCAATCTTTCAGAGTTTGTCATAATAGATCATTTAATTGTGGACCTCCAGCCAGTGGTGTCACTAGGGTCGTACAGGGGGTGCAGATTGCATCAGGTGACACCCTCGGGATGGTGGTGGTGACATCACTAGTGGCCAAAATTGTGGAAACCTTGTATTTATGAATAATACCATCATGTTATATAATATATCATTGCAAAGTTAATTTAATGCAGAATGTAATGTAACAAATCATGTTGAATTAGGTATATCCTATCAAACGTTATGGACAAATAACCAGAAAAAGAAAGCACAACTTCCTTAAGTAACAAAAAGTGGATTTCCTTAACTCAAACCTGACCAATAAGACTGATTGTTCTGAAAGTCAATGAGGTGTTATTATGACACAGCATGGAATCAATAAGGTGTTAGTATGAGTCAGCTCTCATTTCTGTGTTTCAGAGGTAATACTAGAACTCTTATTTAGTTGTGTGAGTGTCATCAAGTTGGTCACTGTTTTTTTTTGCTGGTTACTGATTTGTTGGGTGACCTGTACTGTTCTATATTAAAATAAATAAAGTAAATGGGGGTGACACCATGAGTTACCACACCGAGTGACACCAACCGAAGTGACATCACTGACACAGTGAATTGTTACACCGGGTGACACAAACCCTAGTGACGCCTATGCCTCCAGCTAAGCTTCCAAGGAAACCCAAGTTTCCCCAGAACGCAATTTGAAAACCACTTTACACTTCAAATATCAATACTGTAAGTAAGTTTTTTGTTGTTGTTCAGTCGTTAAGTCGTGTCCGACCCTTCGTGATCCCATGAACCATATCCCGCCAGGCCTTCCTGTCCTCCACTATCTTCCTGAGTTCGCTCATTTTCATGTTTGTTGCATCGGTGATGCTGTCTAACCATCTCATCCTTGGCCTTCCCCTTCTCCTTTTGCCTTCAATCTTTCCCAGCATCAGAGTCTTTTCCAGAGAGTCCTCTCTTCGCATTAGGTGGCCAAAATATTTGAGTTTCAGCCTTAGTACCTGTCCTTCCAGGGAACAGTCAGGCTTGATTTCATTTAGAATTGACTGATTTGATCTCCTAGCAGTCCAAGGGACTCTCAGGAGTCTTCTCCAGCACCACAGTTCAAAAGCATCTATTCTTCGGCGCTCAGCCTTCCTTATGGTCCAACTCTCGCAACCATACATTGCTACTGGGAACACCATCGCCCTGACTATACGAACTTTTGTTGGCATGGTGATATCTCTGCTTTTTATTATGCTGTCTAAGTTTGCCATAGCTTTCCTTCCAAGGAGTAAGCGTCTTTTAATTTCCTGGCTGCTGTCTCCGTCTGCAGTGATCTTGGAGCCCAGAAAAGTAAAATCTGTTACTGCTTCCATTTCTGCCCCTTCTATTTGCCAGGAATTGATGGGACCCGATGCCATGATCTTAGTTTTATTAATGTTGAGTTTCAAGCCAACTTTTGCACTCTCCTCTTTCACTCTCATCAAGAGGCTCTTTAGTTCTTCTTCACTTTCTGCCATTAGGGTGGTATCGTCTGCATATCTGAGGTTGTTGATATTTCTCCCGGCAATCTTGATTCCGGCTTGCGATTCATTCAGCCCTGCATTTCTCATAATGTACTCTGCATATAAGTTAAATAAGCAGGGTGACAATATACAGCCTTGCCGTACTCCCTTCCCAATTTTGAACCAATCAGTTGTTCCATGGCCGGTTCGAACTGTTGCTTCTTGACCCGCATACAGGTTTCTCAGGAGACAGGTAAGGTGGTCTGGTACCCCCATCTCTTTAAGAATTTGCCACAGTTTGTTGTGATCCACACAATCAAAGGCTTTTGCGTAGTCAATGAAGCAGAAGTAGGTGTTTTTTTGGAACTCTCGGGCTTTCTCCATGATCCAGCGCATGTTGGCAATTTGTTGGTAAAGTAAGTTTTACCAGCCAATATAACACACAGCTGTGAGCAGCAAGCTTTCAAGTCCTGCAGAAGTCTTCATCAGGTTGGATGGCAAAGCAACAACGGGGGTGCGGGAATGGAGGAAAAAATCAGAACATGAAAGCAGAGCCCCAAAGTCCGCCGTTTATGAGTCTTAAGAGGGAGTGCAGGAAGAGTTATGCAGATTTACTGTGTGACACCACAGTCCAATAATAACACAATTAAAACCTACGGTAATAATAAAACCAAGAACACTTTAACAGGACAGATGGAGCAGTGGTAGGAACATTCAAACTGCAGTCTCAGTGAAAAGGTCTGGGGGCTGGGGTGGTATCAGAGGTCACCCTGGTCCAGTCCATTCACTGATTTCCGGCCCTTATTGGGCACTGCTTCACCTGGATCTGATGACAAGGAGAAACAGAGCTGGGTATTATCAGCATACTGATGCTTTCACATTCCAGACCCCCAGATGGCCTCTCCTAGTGGTGCCATATATTTATTTCACATATAGACGTTTAAAAGCATGGGAAATAAAAGTGAACCTTCAGAACCACCATAGGACACTTCCCACTGAGAGGAACAATAGAACCTGCCACCCAGGAAACACCAGAACCACAGCAATATGGTACCCCTTCCCAAACCTAACCCAGAAAGAAGGTCCAAAAAGGACATCCTGGTCCATGGTACTGAAAGGTCCTGAGAGGCTGGACTCCCCCATCTCTCTCCTGGTATAACAGGGTCACTTTCTCCCTGTCTCTCTTTCAGAGCAGGATGTCAACCAGGGCAACAAAGGGATTTTTCCATACCAGAATCAAACCTGAAACCAGACTGAATTGGATCCAGATAATCAGTTTCAACAAAGAACAGCCAGAGTTGCCCAGCTGGTCCCCTGTTAAGGATCTTGCCCGAAAAGGCAGATGGGAGATGACTTGAAGAAGTGGTCAATTACTTCTCTGCCTGTGCGAAAACTTCTTTAGTTTAAAACTAGAATGAATGCACCCTCAGATCTTTCATTACTATATAACAAGGGTGCAGAACACCTTTTGAGAAGTACATCAAGTGTCGTACAAAAGCCTGAAAAGTTAGCTAATGCATTGTTCCTTTTCTCCAAGCAATTGCAAGCCAAGCGATTACAATTAATTTGTGCAATTATGGCCAGGGAATCACAAATGGGAACATTCCAAATTACTATAATTGTGGTCTTGGTTTTTTTTAGTAATGGGCAAGTTACATGCCCCATAAGGAATAAAAGTGCACTGTCTTTTGGAGCATAATGATATAGACAGCAGCTGCTACTGACCCGCTTTGTGGATTTTCATTTATTTATTTATTTTTGGCTACAGGAGATCAAAAAGTGACTCTTTAAAAATTGCTAAGAAATGGCTAGGTTCTCTAGGATTTTTTGCTCCAGGGTATAATTCCATGCAATTTTCAAAGGAACACAACTTTTTCTATGAGCCTGTGTGTTAACTCAACTGGAAGTGGCACCTAGTTTGCCACAGATTTCTAACTTGCATTTGTATTAAGGCTGAACACTGCAAGCCATTTTCTCCAGAATAAGCCTATGAAGATCTGTATCCTATGATTCCTGTGCATTATGAACTATTAGTTTATAATGGAGTTTGACTATTGCATGATGTTATATTACCAATCAATAGGATTGCCAACTAACCAGAAAAAGAGCCCGAGCTGCTCTTATGAATTGACAATAGCTGGATGTGTTGACATTAATAGGTGAAACTTTTCACAATATACTAATCACCAGGCAATGTTTGCATGTCATGCTACTCTTAAAGACATAGCTCTAGCAGCCAGTTGAAAAGCTGGCAATCTTGATAGTCTGTGTCTGTACATAGGGTACTTTTCAGTTTGTTTATACTAACTGAATGGGCTGAGGCATGCCTAAATCGACAAAGTGTTGCAACCTGACTTCTTTCTAACACTGCTGACTTCTTAAACACTTTCTTTACTATTTCCTTCTTGGAGCAAGTAGCAGCTGTGGGAGGGATGTGTGTGATCCAGATTGGAACCATAGTGTGTGTGTGTGGGGGGGAAGGGTTAAAACCTCATTCCCCATCCTGCTGTCCCAATCCTGATTGGATCCTATGTCCTGCCTACTTAGAGTCTCAGGAAAAAGTGTGAAGCAAGCATTTCTGAAGGAGCTACTGATAGTCGCTATTGGAGATGGAGGAGAAAGTTAGACAGCAGACAAGAAGGCCGGGCCCGTGAGAAAGGGGGTAAATTAAATTGTACCCGGGCCCAGGGTCTAAAGGGTGGTCCAGGAGCCAAAGGAGGGGGCACAGAAGTTTCCTGGAATCATAGAGATTGAAAGACCGAAGTCCAAGCCAACCAGGAGGCCAGGTCTACCGAGCAGGTAGTCCTGGGTGCTGCATTGGAAAGCATGGTAGACCTGGGCTCTGAAGATTTTTTTTTCAGCTATTGCTGCCCTCCCCCTATCTTGTTTTGCCCCCTCCCCCTTTGAGAAGGGGCCCATAAGAAACTTTGTACTCCTTGATAAAATTCCTCTCAGAGGCCCTGCAAGAAAGCCTCAACTGGGAGCACTAGCGATAGATGCCTCTGATTATTTGAGTAATACTTGGTTTCCTGTATTGAGTAAGACTATAAAGAAACCGAAGTGAGGATGAAAATAGACAGGGTGCCTTTAACTGATAGAGAACGCAGGCATTTGGCACAGCTGTTGTCTGTTTAATGGCTTAAATACAAGCTTTTCTCCAGGCTCTTGACTCCCTCAGAGAGATCTTGCCTTTCTCTGAGACTTTTCCTTGAAAAGGTTTGCCAAAGATTTGCAAACGAAATGTTGGGACTATTAGCATCTTCCTTTTAACATTTGATGCCGTGGCAGAAAACCCGGGAACTTCTACTTTGGAATATATGGGTCATGAAAGTTTGCGACTATTTGAGATGCCTCTATTCTTTAAAGCCCAATGATGTGTGTCCATTGATGTTGTGCAGCAGGCAGTGGAGCTGTCTATAGCCTTTCCTGAACTGTTGTCTCCTGGAGGACTGGGTGGCCCAAGAGCTCCTGAGGCAATATGCCAAATGCTGTCCCCTTTTCTGTTGAAGTGCCAGCTTCTGCTCCTTCCATTCTCCAGTGTTCTAGCTCAGCACTCTCCTCCCCCCCCACACTTCCTGTCTCCCTTTTCTTCGGTGGGGTGGAATGCTAAGTTCCGCAGCGCACTGACCCTTCCTTACTCGCTAGCACAAGGCGGCCCTGCCCCCTCGCCTTCGGAGCAGTCTCCTGCACGTTGCATTCACCGCACTGAATGGCTCCGAAGCGGGGCCGCCTCGTGCCGGTGAGTAAGGAAGGGTCAGCGCACTGCGGAACTTAGCGTTCCGCCCCACCTAGACCGACGCCACTGCTTTTCTTTATTTCTAATGTTGTTGTTGTTCAGTCGTTAAGTCGTGTCCGACCCTTCGTGATCCCATGAACCATATCCTGGCAGGCCTTCCTGTCCTCCACTATCTTCCTGAGTTCGCTCATTTTCATGTTCGTTGCATCGGTGATGCTGTCCAACCAGCTCATCCTTTGCCTTCCCCTTCTCCTTTTGCCTTCAGTCTTTCCCAGCATCAGAGTCTTCTCCAGAGAGTCCTCTCTTCGCATTAGGTGGCCAAAATATTTGAATTTCAGCCTCAGTACCTGTCCTTCCAGGGAACAGTCAGGGTTGATTTCATTTAGGATTGACTGATTTGATCTCCTAGCAGTCCAAGGGACTCTCAGGAGTCTTCTCCAGCACCACAGTTCGAAAGCATCTATATCTTATTTCTAATACAGGGAATGAAAGGTGAAGGAGGAACAGTGAAGGCAAGTAGGGAGTAGAAGGAAAAGGAGGAGCAGTGAAGTCAAGTAGGCAGACAGAGATGAGCACCCTCCCCCACCAGTCTGCTGCCTGAGGCGACCGCTTCAGTTGACCTCATGGATGGACCGACCCTGGCTCTCTGTGATAGTTATACCCTTAAAATGGACTATAACAGCCCACTTCTGATTCTGCTGGAATCTCTCTGGTTTCCTTCCCAGTGGAGTCACGTTATAGATAGTCTTGTTGCAAACCATACATTTAGGGGCACTTCCAGATAGAGTGTTAAGTCTGGATTGTCACTCACTTTGTTAATTCACACTTTACAGGAGGTTCACGCAATGTTGTTATCCATCCATTGTCCAGTTGTATTTTCCTCTTTCTTAAATCATCACATCTATTACTGGGAGGAAATCTATTAATACAAGTGAGAATGGTGGTACAGCAGCACATTACCCACACATGTGGATGATTGTTAGCACTATTGTTCCTTGTTTTTTGAGAGGCACATGCCCAGATACAAAAACTTGCAACAAAAAATGAAGGACTAAAAGGGTCAGTCTACTGTGTCCCCAAGTTTTGCTATATCTACTGCCGTGTGAAAGAAATGCTATAATTCTACAAGTCAAAAATTAATGACTGGCTGGAACTACAAGTGCCCTTAGGCTGCAATCCTTTGCATACATATTGGGACTAAGTCCCATTAAACTCAGTGGGGCTTGCTTCTGAGTCATGCACAGGATTGCACTGTTAGTTTTCTTCTACAAGCCCCGGTGTGCCTATCTGGTTCTATCAGTATATTAATGCCTCAAACTAAAAAATGGTAATTTTCTCATCCCAAAGAACCCTGAGAACTGTAGTTTGGAGGAAGGATGGAGAGAGGAACTAGGGATCTCTAACAGAGGATTCTCAGCACCATCCCAACCTACAGGATTCTCTGGAAGAATGTAAAGCGTCACAGGAAGCCATGAATGTTATACAACAGTCCTCAAGGAAGCTGGATCGGCAGTGTACATGTTTCTTGAACCCACAAATGAGTGGACAAGAATACTATATTGTCTGCCCCATGTTGCCCTAAGCAGCAGTGCGAATGGTCTAGATCAGGGGTGTCAAACATAAGGCCTGTGGGCCAGACGCGGCCTGCGAAAGCTCTTTCTCTGACCCCCATTATAATTGGGCTCTCCCTTTGCTGCCCTTTCAGCAGCGCCACTTCTGCTGGGGCTCTGGGAGGGAGAGACAGAAGGAGGCCTCTGAAGGTAAGGAATGCTGTGGGGGACGGGGCAGACCAAATGGAATGAGAGAGGGAAAAGCTGCCGAGGCGCTGGGAGAGCCCAATTATCATGCAGGCCGTCCTTTCAGCAGAGCTGCTTCTGCCAAGGGGTCACTTGGCACAGCACCTTTCAGCTGCTGAGCTGCGAAGTGATGCTTCAGCAGAAGCTGTGCAGCTGAAAGGGCAGCCTGCATGATAATTGGGCTCTCCCAGCATGATAATTGGGCTCGTCCATATCTTGAAAATATAATCAAGATTTGCATATTTTCTCTTCTGTCATTTGAAGCTAATGAGTTTCTATGTGAGAACAAAGTGCTTCTTTCTGGCCATTGTCTGATTAATGACATCACTTCCTGCTTAATGACATCACTTCTGGCCCTCAGCAGGCACCATGAATGCTATATGCCCACTATATGAAACGGGTTTGACACCCCTGATCTAGATGGATGAGTTGAAGTCCCGTGGCAGACAGAGGTATCTGTGCCTGTTCAACAGCCATAGGCAGTAAAGGCAACAATTTGTTTCTCTACTTTAAATATGCAGTTAAATTGTTGCTCCCATTGCTTCATTTCAGTATCACACTTCAGCAGCTGTTCATCAAACTCAGTCGTGTTTTAAATGTTATTTCTTCATTTCCTAGTCGGAGTGCTGCTTTTGTTTCAGCAACACAGTTTGTGGGTTAATAGCAGCTGGTCCTCCATTAATTGTCATGGACGTGAGTAGCAGCTGAAGGTCAATGATGGCTGAACTGGAGAGTTGGATAAATTCTGCATTGTAGACAAAATTTCTCCTCTGGAGAACTGCAATGACAAGCTGACTTTCCTTTCAAGTCATTTACATGCACCTAATGCTTGTTATCTGGGTGAACAGTTTATTGCTAAAAGATTTGCCTGCATGTTGGAGCTTGGAATTCTACCAAAGCCGTCTTGCAACTCAAATTCTGTTGCATGTGATGTTGAGGCATTTTACAAGTGGTGAAAGTGAGAAGTTTTAAAAGAATTAACTCTGCAACCCCCACCCCCCAATTCACCAACAATGCCTAGGATGGAGGGAATGTTTCCCAATGGAGGGAAAGGAACAGGCTGTACCTAGAACAAATAACACTTGGGGTTGGGTACTTTGTGCTTCAGCTCTGTCATTATGCCCGATATCTGATCGTGGGGTGGAGTGGCTTAACCTTTTGGTTTCCTAGCAACCATTGTGTGATTACCTCTCCTCTTTCTCCTGGGCCTAGCAAAAATGGCAAGACGGGAAGTCCAATCCACTGTAACTCCCTGTGCGGCGATGCAGTGGTGCCAACGCGGCATCTGCTGAATCTCGTGGGGGAGTTTTGCTTTCCAGATACCTCCTCGGGGTAAGGGAACATTTGTTCCCTTGCCCTGGGGTAAGCTCCTGCAGACCCAGTGGGTTAACTCAGACTTGCACCAGCAATATCGCTGGCGCAAGCGTGTGTTGACCCAGGAAGATAGATCAGGCACGGGAAAGAGGTCAAGTTTTGGTGGATACCACTGACCCTGAACCTTCCCCCTTCCTGGGCCTGATCCTCCCTCCTCCCCACCCCATTCTGCTCCCTCCCTGCCTCCCTTCCGGCGGCGGGCGGCAGTTGCCATGCAGACCTGGCTGCTCACTGCTTCTAGTGGCAGCCAGGCCACGCTCTCCAGCGAAGTCACATTTGTGACAGCTGGAAAGTGCGCTATCCTATGCCAGAGGAACACATGTTTTGCCAGCATTGTGCCCTCTTAGGGTTGGGCCACAAGGCTTGTCCACATGCACACATGGACATCAATTGAATTATCATCAGATGATAATTCACAAGAGGGTCCTGATGGTCAGAGGTGGCCCAAGCTTTCTTGATTCCCAGAGTGAAACAAAATGTTGTGTTCCTTGCAACTGCAAGCTAGCCCAGTTAACGTTGCCTACTGGCATCCAGCTCTCCCTCTTGTCCAGCCAGTCAGAGAGGGGGCCATGCTTTCTGGGCAATGGTGTGGCTTCTGTGATTCCTTGGTGCCACTCACCGTGGTGCAGACTGCATTTGGGTACCTTAGTACATCCCTCCTTCAGAGGACAATATATATTACACTACTCATGTATTGAGAGAGAGAGAGAGAGAGAGAGCTCTCAATGATCATTGTGTCTCCGTGTTCCATGGGGCATAAGAGTGGTGGAGACATTCAATTCAATAGGACGGCTTAATTTTTCAAGGCACTTCAGTCCTACGTGTGGCCTACCTAGTGTGTCACAGCAAGCAGTGTGAGATCACCGTCTTATGGCTCTTGAGTGGAAGGATACTCAAATGGCTTCTGAATTAAAACTCAATTGTTTTGTTTGTGTCCTTTATGGTTCTAATCCCAGAAAGCATCTGCGCCCAGCGAGAATTTCCATGCACTCAGCTGGTGTTGTGATGTTCTTTGATGTAGTTTTGTGGCACGATCTCACTAGAGTATCCTTGGAAGGGCCATAAAGGGGCCCACCAGTTTTTTAAAATACCTCAGAGCTGTGTACGTGACTCAGGAAACAAAGGGGTGGGGTGGTGAGGTGAAGCCTTACCCGCATGTACGGGTAAATTTCCACAGAACTTCTCAAGGGGCTGAATGTTAATGCCCACACTTGTAACAAACCATATAAAACCACGAGTTTTGCCACGAGTCATCTGCCACGAGTTTAGCTTGGGGCTGTGTCCTGCATTTTGCGCTGTTAAGCACAGGATACATGCCTACAGCGCTGTATACTCGGAAAGTAAAGTTGTAAAAAAACCTCCTCCGGCCATCTGAGTTTTCTTGGTACACAACGCAAGACTCCAGAATCAGGGTCTGGAGTCTCCAGGTTACAGTTTGATCTTCAGAAGAACTGACTTGCAAAAAAGAAACTTAAATTGTTCATAATTTCAATACATGGAGGAAATTTCAAAGATACTTCTAATTCATCTGCATTTCCTTGTATAATTTTTTCTATTACAAAAGGAGTCTGGTGACTCTGGGCTGGGTGTTCTCTTGTGGGGAGGGGGGAACTAGAAGCAGTAACAGAGGGCATTCAATTGAGAGTTTCACTTTCCATGTTCAAAGTCTATGGGTCTCATAATACAATTTTTGTTTTGTTTTAGGTGTTCACAAGTAATGAAATTGGCTGTTGCCTAAGAAAGGTCATGGCACAATCTATTTGTTAGTCAATAAGGTCTCACAAGATTCTTTGTTATTTGTCATTGCAACAGAGGAATGCAGCTACTCTTCTAGAATAGCGTGAAAGTAATAACAAGCATTTGAACACAAGTACCCCTGCACTTACACTTGTCAAAAAGCTAGCATTACCTCCAGTTCCCTGTTAAGTGACCATGTGGTGGCAAACCTTGCTATTGTATTGCGTATGGGAGGGCAAACGCAAAATGAGAGAAGCAAATATCTTCATGACTTGTGTCCTTCCAGTCTGTGTAAGCAAACAATCAGAAAGGCGCTTGACTTATGCTTGGAAAGCAGGAAGGAACTTTTCAGGAGTTTAAACCATTTCTTCCTATGGATGTATATATGCAACATGAGTTAAATGTGTACACTTGTGGCCCTGGAAGAAATGGGTTTGTTGATGAACCGATGTGCTCTTGCGCCCTAGTGACACCTCTGGGTTTTTTTCTTTCCTACAAGATACAGTGGTATGTGGCTGTGTAAAAAGCAAAATGCTTCTGCTGGCATTATCCACCTCCCGACAACCCACTCAAAAATGTCAAGAAAATGCATGATGAGCGACTCCTCTTCTTCATCCATAATTATCATTGATTAATTTTTTTTCTAAATCTGTGTTCCCTTCCCTTTTGCTTCTCAGCACATTTCTTGGGTTGCTTTTGTAGGCTGCAGCTGTCACACAGCAAAGATTCTGGCGGTCTGTGTCAGGCCGGTTTGTTTCCCTTATTTCTTAGGGACAATGATTTTAACAGAGTTGAAAGTGGTAGGACAAAAACCTTGTTTGTTGTCCCTGGTACTTACACTCATTTCTTTTATCCTGCTGTTCAAATGGGTTTTGCAGGGTTTTGAAGCTTTGAAAAACCTGTTTGGTGGCAAGGAAAAAACCAAAACAGTGTGTATATTATGGAATATACTGTTCTCTTTTCAATGGTCTGGGGGAAAAAAAACCACCACAAAATTTTCATCTGTCTTACTCAGATTTGCAGTTGTCTGATACTTTGCCTTGTGGAACTATGTTATAAAACAATTCGGAGGAGCAAAAGAGTGCCCCCCCCCACTGTCTGGGTCTGGAGGACCAGCCAGCCCCCCACCTGCTGTTTAACAAACAAAAGTTAAGTCTGTCTGGGCAATGTGTAAGGGCTAATGATATGTGTAGTTTGGCCTTAAAACAAAAAAACACATTTGAAGGTAAAGGTCTGACCTCCTAATCATTTTATTTATTTAAAACAATTTATAGGCAACTCAAGGCAGCTTACAATCAGTATACCATAAAAATAATGCAAAATAATAACAGAACAAATATATGAAAAAGTCAGCTCAATCAGCCGCCTTCTGCTAGATGGGTCCCTTCAGGGAGAAAGGCGGGATATAAATACTGTAAATAAATAAATAAAATAAATAAAGATTACAACACTGTCAGCCAATTATCACTATTCAAAACTTCTATTCACCCTTCCCCAAATGTGGGACGAAAATCTCTGTTTTACATAATGTCTGAAGGAAGAGAAGGAACGGGTCAACTAGGCCTCTGTTGGGAGAGCATTTGCGGCCTAGCAAATGCAGGACAGCTCTCTTTCCCTTTGAGCTTTCCTCTAAGACAGGGGCGGGGAACCTTTTCCCTGGTGAGGGCCGTTTTAAATATTAGAAATTTGGTTGAGGGCCGGCTGTAAGGCCGGGCGCCATTTTTATTTAATTAATTAATTTTTGCCCCCACCCCCCATCGGCCTCCGGAGGCTCCGCGCTCACCGTCCGAAGCCGCCGCCGGGTCCGCGCGTCACCTCCGGCGTACCATGCCGATGAAGGCAAGAGGGCAAGAGCTTGCCCTCATCAGCGTGGTACACATGTGTAAAATGGTGAGAAGGGGTCGAGGCGGCGGCTGGGGAGGACATGCAAAGGCCCTCTCCCGGCCTCCGGAGGTAACGCGCGGACCCGGCGGAGCCTCCAGGGGCTGGTTGGGTGGCCTCCCGGCAATCTCTCAGGGGCCTGATCCGGCCCTGGGGCCGGAGGTTCCCCACCGCTGCTCTAAGAGGTCTTACCCAATCAAATGTCCCCTTTGAAGGTCTTTCTTGAAAGACCCAAGCCCCCGGTTGTCAATCTAGGCTGCCTTTCAGTCCTCTGACTTTACCACAGTTCTGCACCCAATTAGAAATCTGGGGAAGCAGGGCTTCTCTTCAAACATTATACCTTCGCTAGTTGGAAGGATGATACAGAAGGGAGGCTTACAATGTAGTTAATGATCATCTGTGTGATTTGGCATGATCAAAACAGCCAGCTCACACAGAGGCAGAGCAATATAGCCCATTGCTTGTTACAATTGCCTAATAATCCCATTTAGAAATTCTACTTTTCCTGTATTGGCTAAGAGCGCAATCCTAAGAAAATGTCGGGCGATGGAACAAGCGTTCTGTCATCGGAAGACGTCGCGAACGTTCCGTAAAGCACGTTCGTGACAACACAGGAGTAAGGGAGGCCGGCGCAAGGCCGACCTCCCTCCCTCCAGCGCCAGGACGAGCATGCAGCCAGCAGCAGAAGGTGAGTCCGCCGCCGCCGGCCGCGTGGGCAGTCTGGCCCGGGAGGGAGGGGGCCTTTGGCCTAGCCAACCCGGGAGGGGGAGGGGGATGGTGTTGGCCATATCCCCGTCCCTGCCGGGTCGGCTACGCCATTACAGGGCCTCCTCTACTTCCGCCAGCTATTTAGCTGGCAGAAATCCAAGGAGGCTGATAGGGCCAGTTTACACTTGGGGAAGGGGACAAGCGTCCCCTTCCCCGAGTAGACCTTTGGCCCGGCGCGCACAGGGCAGCCTGTGCACAGGGTGTGCCCATTCATTAGCCTGACCACCCTTCCCCCTCATCCATGGGGGATGTGTGCGCATGTAAATGTGTACACATGCAGAGGTGGCATTCGGGGTGGGATTCAGGCAGTGGGAACGGAATTGGATCAGATCCACTGCAGGGGGAAAGGGTTAGTCTCCCTTTGTCCATGTAGCTCCCTGTGACTCTGATCAAAATCAGCTCTTCTCCCCCATGACTTTTTTCAGAGAAGAAGATATTAAGAACTACAAATATGGAGCTCCACATTACATCTAGCTTGACTGTAAGAGTGCAGAATCATCCTATCCTGCACGCCATCACTAACGGAAAAGAATAATTCAGAGTAGCTAATAGATGGGGCTCGGTTTCTCCCTTTCCTGTTGCCAGCTGTGGGTTGGTTTGATGCTGAAGCAGGCTGCTTGGTGATGGGGAAGTTAACCAGATAGATGGAGTCATAAAAGCTCAACTCTACGCACTGTAATGTTAAGACGTGTTGTTTGACATTTTACTGTCAGCGTCCTGGGATTTTCATTAGTAGGGAGAAATATTCCTTTAAGTTATATAAAGGATCAGTGTGCTAAAACAAGCTGAGGAATAGAAAGTGTAAACAAGTTCTGCTGTTCTGAAGTCTAGTTTACTTTCAGCTCACTTAACCAGAAGCGTTCTTGACGGGTTGGAAAAAAAACCCCTGAAATAAAACCTATTCATGACATTAAACCTGTTTAAGCCTTGAGGATATTTTAAGCAGGAGAAGAGTCTAAAAGGGGCAAATTGTTCTTGTAATGAAGGGCTTGTACTTTAGCAGTGGAGCACATCCTCGGCAAGCAAGAGATTCCAGGTTTAGTTTGGACGTCTCCAGTTAAAGACAGTCAAGTTTCAGGACAAGAAGAGGCCTCTGCTTGAGCTCTTGGAAAGCCATTGCTAGTCGGAGTGGATTAAAGACTTGTGGACAACCAAAGTTTTGGCTGAAGAAGGAGGGACAAGGAAGGTTTATCAGGATTATCTCTTCTTCCAGTCCTTCCTCTTTCAAGATGGTGGGCTTGCTGACAGAATCAGACAGCCCCTGTTGCTTCCAAAGAAACTAAGTTTGGATGGGTCTGTGGCTTCTCTCTTCTTAGGTCCGACCATCAGAGGAAGTGGGTTCTGGTCTTAACTAGTTCCTGGTTACTCCCATGAAGCAGAGCATCACCAGCCTGCATTGGTGTGGCTTTTTCATATTGCTGTGCAGTGTGCTGCCCTTTGTGTGTGCACACAGAATAGGAGTGACTTATGAGTAGGCTTACCATCATCCCGGAATCGATGCTGGCTTTGGCCTAGAGTGAACCCGAGCTGCTCCCAAGGGTGCACTGTGGCTGCCCAATGGGCTTCTGGCTTCTGGAACTTCTGGTCAACGATGCGACAGAAGCCGGAACCCCGTTGGGCAGCCACACTGCACCCTTGGGAGAAGCTCGGGTCCACTTTAGGCCGAAGCCAGCGTCGATTCCGGGACGATGGTAAGCCTACTTATGAGTCACACCAGGGGCACACAGTAGTTGAGGTGAATAGTAGGCAGTCACCCTATGTATGTCTACAGATGTGTGTGCAAATGCTACCTCCTTCTAGTGATTTCACTTGCATAGAAGTGCTGGAGTCTGCTGTGTGATGGGTTGGGAGCTGGATTGGTTCCATTTCCAAAGATGATGATGATGGTGGTGGTGGCCTAGCTAGCTTTTTTTCCTTTCTCAGAAACAGATGGAGGGCAAAAGTTAGATGATGGGCTCCGGCTGGGAATGGATTTCCAGTGATCAACAGTGAGACTATGGTTGAGAGCTGTCTTGATCTAGTGACCACCTGGATGGGTCCAAGCTCATTTCCTTAGCCACGACGCCATTAGTTTTTTCATGTACGCATCTTCTGGTTCTTGCTTCTAATTAAGGTATTTCTTTACTAGATGCATTAAACTGAGTTGCAGTTACAGGCTTACGCTGCATGAAGGGAGACCATTTCGTAATAGGGAAGGGTTTCCATATAATAGCATGAGGTTAATGTTGAAATACCTTACAGAGAGACTTAGGTCTGATTCAGTTGGCACTGGTTCACCAAGAAAACAACTTTTGTGTTTGAAAGTTAGTGGAATCCTTTCTTAAGGCTTCTTGTGTCTGCTGACATGGACAAGAGAACAGCTTTAATAACCTCACTGTTGTGTAGGTTTCTCTAAAGATGAGATTTCGGATAGGACTGCTGCAGGGGATGTTTCTTGCAAAATCAGTTGGTGGTATGATTGGTTTTTCACAAGAAGTGCAGGGAACGCTTCACTTGATTTTGTTAGGCTGAGGCAGATCTTTTCATTTCTCTGTATCATTCTGTCTGTCTTCAGAGGAAAGGAGCCCAATCCACCAGGATGCTTTTCTGCACAACCTCCTGTAGGAGGTTACAGCGCAATCCTATCCAACTTACACCACTGGTGTAACCAGCGGGGAAGGGCAGGGCGGGAGGCTTTGGAGAGGAGTGGAGATTTAAATCCTCTTTGAATCCCCCTTTGGAGGGGATTTGAATCCCCTTTCCATTCTGGGGCCTCCCGTTCTCGCTGCATCACTGGTTACACTGGTGGTGGGGTGGAGGGGCGGGGCTTCTGTGTGCTGAGGAAGTGGTGGGAGACTAATGTACATGTAAGAGTAACGTCTCTATTTTCATCTGAACTAATGGAGGGTCTGCAGGGGTCTTGAATTTGAGAGGTTACTTCCGAGTGTTTTGAGACTCTGCGAAATACTCACTCTCCACGTGGTTCAAGTGACATGGGGAGCGTTTCTAAAGGCTACTGCATAGTTAACAGCCATCAGAGTCATCTACACTCAGGGCCAAACAACATGTTACATGCTTGGCCCTGATGTGCTTAATCTTTCTTTAGTCAATAGCAGCTGTGGGGGGACTGAGCCAGCTTATTGGTGGAAATGGCAGTTTCCTTCCCAAGGCAAATATTATAGCAGTTGCAGGTGTTCTCCCCGTCTCCGATCTAGATCAGAAACGTGGTGGGAAGGAACAAAGGCTTCCCTCCCCCCATTCCATGGCTTGGGGGGGGTCTAGAAAAACATTTAGCATCTAGATCTAACATTTAGGAAATAGAATCTAGAAAAGTAGACCTCATCAGGGCCCAGCATGTTATCAATGTAACATGTAGCTTGGCCCTGAGGCAGCAAACTTAAATCAAAGAGTAAATATAAATAATTTTGTCTCTGTTGTTTAATCAATAAATGAGCGTGAGATCTGAGTTGTTTAGAAACTTTGTTCTTTCTGCGTCCTCAGTTCAACTCCACTCTCACCTTTCTGACATCCTGATCTAAGACAGATTTCTTGGAAGGAAATTCCAGGGATTGTAAGTGGAATCCACTTCCACGTCATACGTTGAAGACCTGGGCGCATGGCCAGGAATACTAGTCTGGCTGCCAAATGTCTGAAACCAGTTTCTTTTTTTTTAAGTTTAAGTAGAGATCCTTACCTGACTTTGTTTGCATAACCAGAATGAATTGACAGAAATGTCTGCCAAGCTGGATTTCCTTTTCACATTAAACATGCAAGCTGAGAAATGACTAACTGACCAAACACAGATTGATTGCAGATAGTTGATATTAATTTTGTCTTTCAAATATCAAGGCACTTTTGAACTGCAAGCTTTTTTTCCTCTTTAATTGAAGTAAAATAGGCATGAATGATGGGGACTTATCTAGATTTTTGTTACCTTTTGCAGTGTCCAAAGGCGGAGGAACTAATTTGGATTTTCTTATGAGCAGAGTTACATGATGCGCATGATGCAGAGATACCACTGAAAATGGCATCCCTGCGTATAGTTCTCCCCTGCTACCCATAAAGTGCAGGATCATGGGCAGCCCAATCCTATCCCCCACCAGCCCACAACATGCAGCACCGACGATGGTGTGTGCCCTGCCCTATATACTATGGTGGGCAGGCAACCAGATGGCCCAGGAGAGGTAAGTAAAAATCTTTTTTGCTTACCTCACTGTAGGCCGCCAGGCCGCCAGTGGGTCTCCTTGGAAGCCCACGAAGCCTCAGGAGGCATGTTGAGCTGGGAAAAGGGGGATTTAGGCATGTGCCACTGCTGCCAAGATCCACCCCTCCCGCCCTCGAACTATCCCCTACCTGACTTGCTCCCCGCCCCATTTCGCCCACGATCTTCCCCCAAACTGCCCCCAACACCACCTTACCTGCTAGTGGCCCCAAAGCACACAACAGCAGCTCAGCTTTCTGGATCATGAGAACTGCTGTCATAAGCCCCGGATAGAATTGGGGCATTAATCTGTCATGACATCTTCATCTGTCATGACATCTTGTGTTTTCAGCGCATGTGATGTATAGTTTTGGCCAAAGAATGAAAAAAAAAAACCCGCTTCAATTTATAGGACTGAACTGAAATCCCCCCCCCCCGCAGTTCATTGCTACACTTTCAGTTGACAAAATTATTTTATTTTGTATTTATTTAAAACATTATGGCTTAGCATCACTTATTATTAACAGTAAAAACGTAGAATGCTAATCACCCTCAGATCTTGCTATTATAGTACATTGGTGGAGTAGCAACATTTGAATATGATTAATATTTTAAAATGTTATTGTTGATGCTGCTCTTTTTTTACTAATATTCACATGTTGCGATAAGGGGAATGAATTGTCAGAATTCTAAAGATTTATTGCTGATGATTGATGCTGGAGTTTTTGGTGTGTGTGTGTGTACATATGTATGTAAGATATTTTAAATGCATTGGAACTATTCATCAAATTATAATTGCACCTAATTAGCTTTGCTGTTGTATTTCTCTCATAACTATGAAGCCGCCCGCCCCCAGGAACAACCCCCTGGGTTGTTGTCAGGAACAACAACCCTGACAACCCCCATTGTACATCTATTTTCTTTCTTTCTTGTGTTATAGTTTTAGGATAAAATGCATAGACAATACAAAATTGGCATAGATTAGTATGCTAATATTGTATATTGGGATGAAGGAACCAAAATTAACACAGTTCTGTTTTTTTCCTGTAAATGACTCAAGCGATGACTAGTGCTCCTAGCCCTCTTGCATTATTTCCCGAACGCCCAATGCTTGTAAGCTTAAATTGGCTGTCTTTTTTGCATCATTTAGCGTGGGTTACATAGACTAGAAACATGTTTTGAGTGACATTTAGTATAATGGTTCAATCTGATGCAGTTCTGCTCTGCTGCAATCTGGTGCTGGAGCAAAAGATTAGTGTGAGGTTTCCCTGGTTGGTGCAAACTGAGCACCTGAACTTTCCTGAGATTTGTTGACTCTCAGTTTGCTGATTTCCAATTTACCCCTTGAATATGTACACAGGGGTGATGAGCTGGTAGGAAGCCCATGGACTAAGGCCGAAATCCTATCTAAACTTCCGGCACCAGAGCGAGTGGAAGTGGAAGAGGAAGTTGAGCAGAGGAGAATAGTGGGCTAGAGTGTCTCCCTACCGCTCTCCTCTCTTGCCTCCTTCCTTTTCCTTTGTGTCCCCCTCCTCCTTTTCAAATCCAATCAGTAGTGTTGCTGCAGGTGGGGCGGAACGCTACGTTCTGCACCGCACTGACCTCCGTTACTCACCGGTACGAGGTGACCCCGCCCCCTCGCCTTCGGAGCCATTCAGTGGGACGAAGGCAACGCACAGGAGACTTGTGCCGATGAGTAACGTTCCGCCCCACCTCCAGCGATGCTACTGAATCCAATGCAGGAGAAGGAGTAGTGTCTCATTTTGCCTGCTGGCTGAGTGCATCAAATCACTTTTGCATGCCAGTGGGTAAGCAGGTAGGGAATAGACACACTAGACTAGACACACTATTCCTTTCCTTTACAGCAACAGTGGTGCAGGCAGGTGGACACTCTCATACCATGCTGCTGAGCCAGGTGGCAGTGAAGTGCAACAGCCTGAGCCCTTTCAGCTCGCCCCACAGTGCGCTTGACTGATTAAATATGCCTATGAGTTTGACAGCCCAGTCCTATCCCCCACCATTGTCCATGAGGCAGCCACACTGATGGTGTATGTGCTTCATCCAATGGTGTAAGGGGCAACCAGAAGACCAACCAGAGGTAAGTAAATATTTTTTACTTCTGGCTGCCTTTAGGGCTCCTCAGCTATGTAGGTCTGAGGAGAGAAAGGGGGTGGCCCTGGGAAAGAGGGGATAGGATTCTGGTGTAAGTTGTTGCCGCTGGGATCCCCCTCCTCCCCTGCCTCCCTGTCCCCACCCATGACACGCCCTCACCATCGACTTACTGGGGTTGGTGCAGCCCGGGCTCCATAGCAGTAGGCACGCAGAGCTGTCAGTGCTTTCCATTGGTGGCTCTGAATGGCCTGGCAGTAGCGCAATGTTCATGCCTCGCTGGGCCTTTTACAACAGCGGAACTTCAGTTCCGCTGTTGTAGGAGGCCCATAGGATTGGGCTGAAAATAACAGTTCTGAACAAAAAGCAGCACACTTTCTTTGTTTTTTGATGATGAAGAGGTGATGTAGCAGTCATTGTCCTAGGAAAGGTATTTCCTCCTGTATGTGAGGGAAGGTGGAATGTCTCTCTTAAGGTGGTGCTTGCCACTTGCCGTATTTATAAGCGTTTGTATTAAAAAGAAGAATGATCTGCTGCCCAGTAACCTTTATAAATTAAGGTTTTGAAATCCATTCATCCAACTGATCAGTAGATAACCAGCACAATTTTATACATGTTTACTCAGAAGTAAGTACCACTGTGTTAAATGGGGCTTACTCTCAGGTAAGTGTGTATAGGTTTGCAGCCGGGCAGCCCAATCCTGTCTAGCAGGACCCGGCGGCACTCATAAGATGCCAGCCGCATCCTATGCAGGATTGGGCCTGCCCTGACGCAGCTGGCGGGCTCCTTGAGTAAAGGGATGTTGTTTGTCCCTTTACCCTGAGTAATATGCCAGCTGCCCTGATGGGCCTCCTCGAATGCACGCCAGACATTTTGCTGGCATACATTTGAGAGGCCCGTGTAATGCCCAACAGGCCCGGGAGGGATAGGATATGGTGAAGGAGGACTCCGCTGATCCCTCCCCCTTCCAAGGCCTGATCCTCCAATCCCACACACCCCCAGAATGCCCCATTCTGCCAGCACCGCTTACTCTGTATTGGTGCCAATGGTAGGGATAGGATTGGGCAGTAGGCTCACTTGTTGTTGGGAATGCACACTTCCTCAGCAGTACAAACAGAAGCAGGCTCTTCTTGAATCATCTGCTCCTAACCATTGCAGGTCCTTGCTTTTGCATGATTCCCCCATTTTCACATTTTATTTTTATCTACCCCACACACTCCAGAAGTTGCCTGTGTAAGTGCATGACTTTGTAATGCAAACACTTGGCAAGACTGAGGCATCTTGAAGAAGCAAAACAACCTTGATGTTCTAATTTGTTAATAGCTGACAAAATTATCATTTAAATCCGAAATAGTTTTGCTTCGTTGGGAAGTCAGCCAAATGCAAGCAAAAGCAGCTTGTATGCGGAATTGAAAGCCATCTATTTAAGACCGTACTTTGCACAGGGAAGAAAGCTTTCATTTCATCTTTTACTTTGTTTTCTAGTCTGTTCCCTTTGGGGTGCTTTCTCTGTGTGTCCGCTAATTTGTCAGTCTCAATTTCTGCATTTGGTAAATGAGATGTCAGTTTTGGCTAGTTGCATTGCTATGACAGAAAAGGTTTCGTTCCATACTACCACGCAGATGACCCCGTGAGATGATAAAGGTTTCTTGCATTAATTATTCTAGATAGTTGCATGAGCATCCAGGCAGCAAATACTATATTTAATTGCTTAAGAAAAAATGACTATGAACTGAATCCATTTGAGACAACTTAATTCAAGCTAATGTCAGAACTTCTTTGCTGGTTAGCACTCTTTGGTTTTGGAAAGCTGATGGCATATTATAAATAGGCTTACTAGATCTCCAACCGGGACAGAGTGCTAGACCTTTAGGAGAAGGAATGTGGGCAGGTGTAGCTTGTTCAACCTTAGAGCACAATCCTAGGCATCCATGGGGCTTGCTTCTGAATAGACATGCCTAGGATTGTGCTCTAAGGTTTAACAAGCTATACCTGCCCACAATCCTTCTCCTAAATCCTTCTCACTCTGTCCCGGTTGGAGATCTAGTAAGCCTAATTATGAATATGTTTTTGGAACACAACTTGAACTCGTAAAGCCACCTTATCTTGAGTCAGAGTTTTGGTCCATCTGTCTCAATGCTGTTAACATTAACGGTCCAGGTTTTCAGAAAAGGATTGTTCCCAGTCCAGTTCTCAGGGTAGGTTCATTGTGAAGATTATAGTGTTGTTGTGGATAAATAAGCACACTCTCCCTCTAGTGTGTCTCTTCATCAAAATAGAGAAATGCTCATCGCAAACAAAGCTGACATCTGAGATCCAACACTCGCAAGTCGTTGAGGAGGGGCAGGTGTTAAATAGAAGAAATGAGTCAAGGAGCCAGTGTGATCTTGTGCAAATAATTTCATTAAAAATCTAAGTGCTCCCTGCAAGTTATCCCTGGAGGCCAGTGATGGCACCAGTCTGCTGGGGGTTCTAGGGTGAAATCCTGTACTGGGCCCACTATGGCACCCCCCATGGCACTCCTAATGATGCACTGGGTGCCACTGCTGCAGTACTGAGGGATCATGAGTTGGCCCGGGTGATGTGGGTCCTGGCCAAGGCTTGGGCTGGGTGATCCCTGATGGAATCCACCCCTACTGGAATCCCCAGTTTTGAGTCTCCCTAAAACTGCTCAACTTCCTACTAAATGTAAATTTATAACATTGCTATCTGGAACTCGAGGTCACTCCCATGAAATGTATTGGCATTAGATTTAGGGCAAAGGAAAGAAAGTTCTTCTTCCTACAGCACATTTGTGGATGTATGGATTTTGCTGCCACAAGATGTGGTGATGGCCACTAGCTTTTGATGAGTTTAAGAGGGAATTGGACAAAGTAATGGCGGACAGGCCTATTAGCCATGGTAGCTAAATGGAACCTCAAAATTAATGGAGCTTCTGGGGGGGGGCAATAGCAGGAGAGGTCTCCTACTCCCCATACCCAGCTTGTGGGCTTCTCACACTTGTGCTGGCAGCTTGTAAGACTTGGGTTCTTTGAATGGTTCAAAGGCCTCCGGTCTATTCTGTTCAATATACAGGTGGGCCCCCATATCCACTGATTTGCTATCCACGGTTTCAGTTATCCACGGATCATGGGGACCCCCCCCCCCAGGCTTTTACTTTTTTCCCAGTAAGCTTCATTTCTTCCTTAAAGAAACAGGAGAAGCAGCCAGCTGCTTATTGCAGGCAAGTAGAACGAGACTAAGTACTAGAGAGGCTCTGCAAGGTTAACAGAAACCTTGGAGAGCCTCTCTAGGACTTAGTCTCGTTCTACTTGCCTGCAGTGGAGGCTGCTTCTCTGTTCGTTTTAAGGAAGAAACAAAGCTTGCTGAAAGAAAAATAAGAACTGGGGTGGGGCAAGCATGCCTGCCTGCAGGGGAGGCAGGGTGGGGGGGCCCTCAGGAAACCATGGAGGGGGTGTTCGCTCTTATCCACGGTTTCAAGTATCCACAGAAGGGCCTGGAACATATCCCCAGCGGATATGGGGCCCACCTGTATATCGGTATGTACCTCAATCCTAACCGTGTTGTGTGTGTGTATGTGTGAGTCCCAGTGACTTAAACAAAAAATCATTTTGAAAGCAAGCAAGATTAGGATGACAAGCGTTGGTGACTGACGCTTATCGAAAGCAATTTTAAGCCAATTTGTTTGAAATAGATGTTGCTGTCTCTTGCTATTTATCTGCTGGTTTGCAGTTTGCTAAATAAAGCATAAGAGCTTTTGAAGGTAGTTCCTCCTCTGCAAATGACAGCTACATATCAACAACTTCCAGTAATTGCTCTTCCTGCGATGATATCTTGAGTGTAATGTGACCTTCTTAGCTTCAGTATGAGTATTGCAAGGTTTACATGAACAAAGGAATCTCTATTTAAAAACCCACTGTGCCATCTCCCTCTGTATTTTTGTTGTCTCTGTGCAGCTGATTGCCCAGTGCCGATGCCTCTGACGTTTTGGACCTCCGTCTCACCGTCCCCGCTTCCCATAGCAAATCATCCAGGGTGAAACTCAGATAAGTTTCAAAAGCAATTTGTGATACTGTATTGAGATCTGCTGTTCCAAGTCAAATGTCTCACTGAATACAGGTTGATTGCCCCTTATCCAGAATTCTGAAAGCCAGAATGCTCCAAAATCCAGAACCTTTTTGCGTGCTGACATGACTTTTTACAGCTCTTTTACACACTTTCATAATTTTGTGCAAACTTTGTTGCATGCACAAAACTATTAAAAATATTACATAAAATTACCTTCAGGCTATGAATATAAGGTGTCTACGAAACATAAATGAATTTTGTGTTTAGACTTGAGCCCCATCCCCAAGATATCTCATTATGTTTATGCAAATATTTCAAAATCCAGAAAAGTGCCCACTTGCCACCCAAAGGGCGGCCGGAATATTTATTTATTTAATAAATGGCCATTTTGCCACCTGCCACTGCCACTTACCTGTCCTGCCGCCATTGCCATCCCCACCATCCTCCTCCTCCTCCTCCTCCTCCATGCTCTGTCCACCACCGCCCTCCTCGCTGCTGGAGCCTGGCCAGCTACATCTGTGTCGGCCAGGACTCCTGCACCCATGCCTCATGTGCCCTCACGAGATTTGGGTTCCACCATCTTGGATCTCGCAAGATTTTGCAAGATCCAAGATGGCCGCTGACAGGAAAAAAAGGTAAGTTTTAAATTAAACTTTTTAAAAGCGGCGGCAGCGGTACTGTCTCATGTGCCCTCACGAGATTTGGGTGCTGCCATCTTGGATCTCGCGAGATTTAAGATGGTCGCCAACAGGAAAAAAGGTAAGTTTTTTCATTTTTAAATGTGGCGGCGGCAGCAAGGGCTTCACTGGGCCCGAAAAGCCCAGGACGGATCCAGGATCGTCCCGGGTTTTCCGGGATGGATGGAAAGCCTATTAAGTCCTGTCTGACCCTTCATGACCCCATGAACCATATCACGCCAGGCCTTCCTGCCCTCCACTGTCTCCCGGAGTTTGCTCAAATTCATGTTCATTGCATCGGTGATGCTGTCTAACCATCTCATCCTTTGCCTTCCCCTTCTCCTTTTGCCTTCAATCTTTCCCAGCATCAGAGGGGCAAAAATGGAACTAAATGAGTCAATCTAAGAATTTGGCTGTGCCTGGAACCTACCAGTTAGAACACTGGAGTGGTATGAATAGCAAAACGTCTTGAGCTATTGTAATAGCAGCAGAAAATAACTGTCTTCCTTGATTTTGCCTCCTTACCGTATTTTAGACCTTTTTTTTAGAGACCCTGAGGGTTAAATGACATATGACAAATTGCATGTGATTAGAGCTTCTGTGTTCTTTTTTTTTTTTTTAAGTGTAAATAGCAAACACATGTAGACCTGATCCAGATTGGGACCATGGTGTGGTGGGGATGGGGGTTTAACCCTTTCTACTGCCACAGTCCTGATCCAGATTGGGCTCCCACAGCTGCTATTTACAATTAGTTGCATGCATCTCGTATCATGTGGTTTGAGAAGAAGGCTAAGATGCTGAAACGTCCAATCAAACCCTGAGACTTGACACCTCTTCCTGTTTTCCTGGCACATGCAGGTATGCTCCTGCTTTCATGCTCATGTCCCTTGCTCAATAAGGAACTAGCAGGTGCTCCGTACATATTTCCCTGGACTTAAAGGCCTGATCAGGAGGTTCAGTCTAGAAGACAGTGTTACGCATGTGGGGTTCTGTCATCAGCAATACAGCATGGGTCATCTGCTTGGGGAGCATGGAGAAGACTGGATCCTGCCTTCCACTCACCCCTCTTTCTGCTGAGTGGATTACTGTATTACACAGTTGCTTATGATCTTCTGGGACCGCTATGGTAATGGCTACTCTTCCGCTCTGCAGGATAGATAGCTGCTGGGGGTGGAGTTAATTGTTATGAAACAGAAAACATGCAAGCTAGCGACATGCCTGTGCTCATATGATCTCTGACTACGCCCCGAGCACCCCCGACTCCTGCATTCAGCACTTGTCTCTAGAGAAGACAATGATTTGTCGGGAATGAATGATTTCTCCCTGTCCTTTAGAACCCTGGCTGATGTTCAGCAAAAGGGAGGTAACTTCTCAAGAGAGTTTAGGTTAGGAGGCTTTGTTGCATTTGTTCTCTGAATCTCAAATTAGTCACCACTTCTGATATAACTTTGCAAGCTGCACAGCCCCAGCTCCTCAACTGGGCTTTCCAGCCTTCAAAAAGACAACTGCATACTCCTAGATCAAGGCTTTTGTTATTTCTTTTACAAGATATAAATATACAGGATATAATTACAGGATATTAGGATATATTGAGGATAACGTCCTGAGGGCGCTGCCATTAAGCACAAGAGATTCTGTGACAAACTGAATACATGGACTAGATGCAGCCCTGGTAATAATTCCTCCATCCATAAATTCTCATTCTTTGCTCATTGACAGTCAACAAGGATTGATTGTGCTGACGAAGGAAACTAGCTTGGCACATGGTTTGTAGTGTTTCATGTACGATGTTGAATTGAGTCATCCTGCAGTTTTAAATGGCTGATTAAGCAATATTTTCCAATTTTAAAAACCCACTGGTGCTTTCTGCAGCTATTGCAGAAGTTTCTTAGCAGTGACATGTTGGGAAATGTCATGAGTTCCTCTGCAATTTGCCTGTACTCTAGTTTTAAAGAAGTGAGTGGGAGACCATATATTATTACTGTATTTGTGCTTGGATTTGCAGTCAGAAGAAAGGAAAAGAGAAAAAAGACTTACATAAGGACAAAAGAAGAGCCCTGCTGGATCAGGTTAAAGGCCCATCTAGTCCAGCTTCCTGTATCTGAGTCACGGTGGCCCCACCAGATAACCTGTTTCCTGCTGTCACTCCCTTGCACCCGGCACAGAAAAAGCCTACTTCTAAAGCCAGGAGGTTGCTTATGGCTTGTTACCTGTGATGGTCTTTTCCTCCATGAATCTATCCAAACCCCTTTTAAAGGCATCTAGGCCAGGTGCCATCACCACATCCTGTGGCAGGGAGTTCCAAAGATGAATTACACGCTGCCCCTTCTCTTGCCGTCTATACCAGGGGTGTCAAGCATAAGACCTGTAGGCCAGTTACAACCCGCAAAAGCTCTCTATTCAGCCCCCGTGATAATTGAGCTCTCTCAGCACCATCATTAGATGCTCTGAGCTGCTGAGCTGCAAAGTGACGCATTGGCAGAAGCGGCACTGTTGAAAGGGTGGCGTTGGGAGAGCCCAATTACCATGCGGACTGCCCTTTCAGCAGCACCTCTTCTGCTTAGGTGTTACTACTGAAAGGGCGGCCTCAGATGGTGAGGAATGGTACAGGGGACAAGGCAGACCAAGAGGGGTGAGAAAGGGAGGCACTGCTGAGGTGCTGGGAGAGCCCAATTATCACACAGGCTGCCCTTTCAGCAGTGCTGCATCTGCCGAAGTGTCACTTTGCAGAGTACCTTTCAACTACTGAGCTGCGAAGTGACGTCTTGGCAGAAGCTGTGCTGCTGATAGGGCAGCCCGTGTGATAATTGGGCTCTCCCAAATCTTGAAAATATGATCATGTTTGGCATATTTTATCTTCTGTCATTTGCAGCTAATGAGTTCCTAAGTGAGAAAAAAGTCATCACCTGCTTAATGGCATCACTTCCGGCCCTCAGCAGGCACCACGAATGCTACTTGACCCACTGTATGAAACATGTTTGAAACCCTTGGTCTAGACTAAGAACATAAGAAGAGCCCTGATCGATCAGGCCAAAGGCCCACCTAGTCTAGCTTCCTGTATCTCACAGTGGACCACCAGATGCCTCAGGGAGCACTCAAGATAACAAGAGACCTGTATCCTGCTGCCACTCCCTTGTACCTGGCACAGAGAAAACCTACTTCTAAAAACCAGGAGGTTCTACTATAATCAGCAGCGTCACTAGATGCGCGTCACCCGGGAGCAGGAGGGCGCGTGTCATTCCCCGCCCCCAGGCGCCCTGCGATCCTCTTCCTCCGGTGTCTGGGTTGGGCGCTCTGAGGCCTTCTCCCGGGCTCGGAGCCTCCGGACGGTGACGCGGGCACACGCGGGGCTCGGAGCCTCCAGACGGTGATGTGTGCGCGTGCGCGCGTGACCTTTATGTGCGCGTCACCCCCTGACGGCCCGCCACGCCCGCCACGCTCCAGCGACGGTACTGACTATAATACCATCATATCACCAGCCTAGAAAATACCACTGTAGAGATGTGGGCTCCTATGTTTGGATGTGAGTACTTTATAGTCGGTGGATCCATGTAGGCAATTCAAATCTGTGCAGAGAGTGGCATTGGTGTTCTTGTGGCAAATTTAAAGCAACTCAATTCAGGCCGCCAAGTAACATCTGCTAGGTCCAAAGCAGGCTCATCACACAGTTTCTGTTTTAAGCAACCCATTTAATGAAGGATAAATAACATTTTAGCTCTGAAATGCCATGGAGAGTTTGTATCCCTTGTTATTTATGCTGCTGTTCTTCATTGCAAATAACTTCAGTAAACGTTGAAGTGTTCTAGCAAATTATCCCTGGAGGCTCAGTCTGAGGCTCCCTAAAACTGCTCAACTTCCAACTGAATGTGGATTTGTAACACTGGTTTTCTCAGAAGAACAAGCTAGAAACACAGCGAAGGAGCAAGAGACTTTGTTTAAAATCTCTGTTATTTTGAGGGGATTGTCGTCCTCAACCAGGAGCTTTCTATCACTGGCTCCATCTCCCCAGCTCTCCCAATTGCCATCTCAACTTCATATCAGACTCTACCCCGCCTTCCTGTGGAACTCAACAGCTTCCCAACTTGCTTTAAGTTGGCTACGATCAAAATGTACACAAGTTCATTAAAAAAAAGAAAAAAGAAAAACTGAAGTTGGAGCCACAGCAGTTATTTGTCCCAAGAGAGAACCTTTGTGAACTTGTGTGAACTGTCAGGCAATAGATCCAATGCTTTTTCCTGCACATTTACAGAATATGCAGTTTAATTTAAACATGAAGGAAGCCTCTATGGCCCAGTAAATACACAAATTGCATCTGCATACAACCTAGGGAAAAATTAGGATGTGATACAGAGAAGTGGAGGCCTGCAAAAATGAGCAGATTTGTTTCTTGAGTCTCAATTCCTTGGCTCATTACCCATTCAAACACATGCGTGTGCACACCCACACCTCTTCTGAAGATGGTGTATTGTATTATCTTTAACTATTTTATTAAATTATTTTAATAAAATAATTCAGCTTTGTCAGTGTTTCCCACCTCTCTTAAATCTCTTTAAATGAGATTACCAATAGCTGGGTGGAAGGATCTCTGTGGAAAATAGATTAGTCCTCTAAAGGGATCATGCCTCTGGAGAAAGGACCTTCTAGCACTTTGTTGCTGTTTTGTACACGTCACACGAGTGTGTTAAGCAGAGGACACATGGTGGCATGTAATGCTATGTTCCAAAACATTGAAGCACATCTATTTGAAGCCAGAGGCGAAACAAGGGTGGAGCGAAGGCAAGTACAGGTGGGCCCCCATATCCACTGATTCGCTATCCACGGTTTCAGTTATCCACAGATCGTGGGAATCCCCCAGGCTTTTACCTTTTTCCCAGTAAGCTTCGTTTCTTCCTTAAAGAAACAGGAGAAGCAGCCTCTGGTTGCTTATTACAGGCAAATAGAATGAGACTAAGTACTAGAGAGGCTCTGCAAGGTTAACAGAAACCTTGCAGAGCCTCTCTAGGACTTAGTCTTGTTCTACTTGCCTGCAATGGAGGCTGCTTCTCTGTTTTAAGGAAGAAACAAAGCTTGCTGAAAGAAAAATAAGAGCTGGGGGGGGCAAGCATGCCTGCCTGCAGGGGAGGCAGGGTGGGGTGGGCCCTCAGGAAACCATGGAGGGGGTGTTCGCTCCTGTCCACGGTTTCAAGTATCCACGGAGGGGCCTGGAACATATTCCCAGCGGATATGGGGGCCCACCTGTAGTTCTGCAAGACTCCGTTACACTGGAGTCAGCGGCCCCTCCCCGTTGCTGTTGGAGCCATTCTGGCAGCAAAGGCAACACACAGGACACTCCCCTGTTGCTGCTGGAATGGCTCCAACAGCAAGGGGGAGGGGCCGCTGACTCCAGTGTAACGGAGTCTTGCAGAACTACTTGCCTTCGCTCCACCCTTGTTTCGCCTCTGTTTGAAGCAGCGAGTTGAGCCAACTTGTCACATACGTGTCTGTTATGAGGCTGCTTAAACTCAGCCTGTTACCCTTCTAACTTTAACAAAGCTCCAAGCCCCACCATGTCGTCGCTTTCTCTTAGATAAAGGCTCCTTTTCAAGCCCGTCTTCCATTGAAAAACATGTTGCTCTACAGCTTGGATTATTTAATCAGCACTTGTTTGACAAACCTGGCAATCAGCAGCCAATCTTTTCTGTGGCCTTTCTGACAGATATAAACTTTCCTTCCGCAATTCATCTTGAATTCCTGCCTCTCGTAGAACTTAGCTTTTGTTCCAATAGGGTAAAATGCTTTACTAACTAGTGCTTCATGATGAGGAGGTAAAAATATGGACAATCTTTACTTCTTGTCTTTTATTTTCATTCTATGCAGTAGTGTAGTTGGACTCGCACCAGTGGGGTAGTGGGCGGGATGACTCTTCATCGCCCTGCCCACCCCACCACTGGAACGGCCCTCATTCAGAGCCAAACAGATCAGGGCCATTCCGGTGGCGGGGTGGGTGGGGCAATGAGTCCAGCAATACTACTGGTTCTATGATTCTATACTTTCATGGGCAGGGTATATTCTTGGCTCTCCCAGTCTGTTTCAGAATTACAGTACTAAACTCTTTCTCACCCACAAGCCTGTAGGCCATTGTTTCCCAAACTTTTTTGACCTGCAGCTCCCTTGACCATTGGCGACCATTGGCGGCTGCTCCCCATTACATTAGGTTGATACCTGCCAATTGGCATTGCATTGTTTTCCAAGGATTCCGTGGCTGGTTTCCGCAACTCCCCTGGGAGCCGCACCTCCCAGTTTGGGAACCATTGCTGTAGGCTTAGGGTCAAACTAGGAGTTATCTGAAATATGCAACATGGCCTAGTGGCTTTGCTTTAAAAAAATAGAATGGAGGGGGGCACCTGGAATGACATAAAACTGCAGCAGAGGGTAGGAGATCTTTAGCCCTTGGTTCCCATGGTTTTAGTTCTGGTCACAGCCTCCTCCCATCATGCACTATTTAAAAAAAATTAAGCTTCCATTGAAAGCCAAAGGAAGCTTAAAAAATTGGAGTAATACACAAAGAGAAGTGAAACTGGGACAAGTATGAAAGCCCCCTCCCTCTACCACTCCTGATGCACCATATTTAGAGCTATTATATGTGTTATTTACAAACAAAACTTTTCCCCATAGTAGGGCCAAATTGGACATTTAGGCTGGCCCTAAGATGATCATATATTTGCATGAGGAGAGAGAGAGAGAGAGAGAGAGAGAGAGAGAGAGAGAGAGAGAGAGAGAGCATTAGTCATATGTCATATTGACACTCAGGTACTCAATTAACAGAGAACGCCATGTTTTGGATAATGGAGTTCTACAACAGGAGAGCTGATTCTTTCTCATGACAGCTGTGTACAAAAATGATTGACTTTAGTTCTTACATAAAGCAAGGTCGGAATTATTATGGTGAAGAACACTGGGTAAAAATCTATGTATAACAAGAAAATGACTCATAGGCCCAGATGTGGTAGGATGACTCCAAATTCGGTAGGAAAGGAACCATAATTATTGAATCCTGAGGGCTGCACATATTTCCAAGAACATTGCCTTTGGAACCTGTTATGTGTTGTTCATACTGTTCCATTATACAACCTATAGATGGTGCCTGTTTTCATTAAAACTCTGTGACCTAGAGGCATTCTGCAGCAGTGGCAAATAGCCACCTCCATCCTATTACAGCTTCATCCTATACACATTTTGTGTTGTTGTTCAGTCGTTCAGTCATGTCCGACCCTTCGTGATCCCATGAACCATATCCCGCCAGGTTCTATTGAACTCAATGGGACTCACAGTTTGTACTGCAAGTCAGATAGGCAAGCTGGTTATGAATGCTGGAAAGCTAACACTTGAGAGGAAGTGAGCTAGATGCTGTCACTGAGAATGTCCTTTGATTTTATGCTGAAGTAATGCTTTTGTTTTTTTAATTTCACCAATTAAAGCAACATGCCTCACTCCTGATATTAAGTGTTCATCTATCGTATTTTTCTCCATATGTCCATCATCCGTTAACAGTTCAGACCTGACGTTGCTACAAGGAAACAGTTTGTCCTGGATGCTATATTTGTTAACCGATGGATAATAGGTAACCGATAGGACCTGCCCTCTCTACAAGCTTTCTGGTAGACGATTCTCTGCCCAGACAGAGAACAGCCCAGACACATGGGTGGCACTTTCTCCTGCAGTGATGACAACAGGATAAATCCCATTTGTACATCAAAACAACCAGTTGCTGGACTGTGCCCAAGATTTTCAGTTTGGCCATCAACTAACTAAAGAACATTTTAGTTGCCTGATTAGTTAATGAATTTGACTTTTTAAAATGTATATATTACCCGAACAGCAATACAAGTGCTTTTTGGAGAAACTGAAGAAAGTGTAAAATAATGTACACATTAATAAACAAAAGTTCCCCTTTATGGTTGTAACTGCCATCTCTAATACGGTATTTCCTTTTAAATTCCCAATTACATTGACACACCAGAATGAAATAGCTTGGGGTAAATGCTCCCCAACAGAATGCACTGCAGCCCTCTCTGCAGTACCCCTGCCTGAATCTGAAGCTTAGAGTAACACAGCAGAAAACATTTATTGAATGCTGGCTGGCTTCCAGAACGTTAGGATCAAATGATGGCTACAGAAGATGCAGGACACTGGGAACCAATCCGTATCCGTTTTCTTTTGGGGCTGTCTCACATTTCCCCCCCCCCCTTTGGAAAGCATCTCACTATTATGATTTTAAATTCCAAGAGGATTGCCGTGTTTGTCTGCCGCAACAAAAACAAGAGGCTTGTTACATTTTAAAGACTACCGCATTTACTTTAGACTAATCCACTAGTCTGCCAACTGCCAACCTAGCAGTTCCAAAGCATGTCAATGCGAGTAGATAAATAGGTACCGCTTGCGGGAAGGTAAACAGCGCTCCGTGTTCCAGCCGCATGTTACGCGCTGTGGCAAGGAGAGTCATGCCGGTCACATGATCACGGAGGCGTCTTCGGACAACGCTGGCTCTTCGGCTTTGAAATGGGGATGAGCACCACACCCTAGAGTCGGACACGACTGGACTTAATTGTCAGGGGATACCTTTACCTTTTTAATCCACTAATTTAGCTTATGCAAAAATAAGTTTGTTATATCTTAAAATAGCATAAGATTCTTTATGGATCTAAATGTGTCTCCCCTGATTGGGGTGATCCATGCTAGGTTTAATCCTTGTTGTGTTCCCAGTCCACAGGGCTTAGTTCTTAAAGGCAATTCTGGCAATCCTGCAACACCAGAAGGCTTGTGGTTGTTTAGGACAGGATTAATGGGGCTGTGCGTAACTTAGCGGCACGTGACCAGGTGACCTTTGCTTGGAAAAGTGACTAGGAAAGTTTGAGGTCTTTTGGCTGAACTTCTTAGAACTATTCAGGGACTGTCAGCGCAATCCTGTGTAACTTTGCACCGGTGTAACAGTAGATGTAAGTGCACTTATGCCGGTGTAAGTGCTCTTACACAGGTGCATCTGCTGTTACACTGGTGCAAAGTTACACAGGATTGTGCTGTGAGTGATCTTGAAAGGATACTAGTTGGGGCTACTATTCTACTGTGGTGAATTCCACCTATTGCATGACTATCTGAGTGGATATCATTGGGATTTCTCCGTTGTGGACTGCTCTTTAACTAGAAGGCCTCAGGATAGGAAGGCATGTGAGGGAACCAGGGAAAACAGCTTACTGTAAGTTTTTCAGTGGAGGCTTTTCAGAATGGTTGAGCCTATATGATTTCCTGGGAGGCTTGAAGAAGCAGCCTTGGCCCCAGATGGACTACAAACATTATATACAGAGAAGTTGGTTTTTGTTTTTATCAGATTAATTTTTTTATACACTGGGCTTTTCCACTGAGTCATTAGAAAAAAGTTGTGCTAGTGTGATGCTCTCTCTCTCATTTTTAAATTGCATTTTGGGTGCCGGAGGATGTGTACAGGAGCAAGAATGATTTCAGCTCCACTTAAAAGAGGTGAACTAGTGACTTGGAGCATACTTGTCTCTTAATGCAATTCCTGCTGTATTGGATATTGTTTCCAGTTAGAATGTGGGGTTTGAGGCTTGGGGTGTGCGTGGGAAGAAATGTGGGGAATGTTTTATATTTGTTTATATGAGAAAGGTTTTATTACAACCATTCAAATCCTTCTGTAAAGTAAGTGTTACTTTTAAAATAGACAAAAGAACAGGGCAGCTGAATTTCTGTTCTAGACAGTGGACAGCTTCAAATTGGTATTCATCAATTAATCAACCTTTTTGAGTAAGTTTTACTTATGCATTCTTCCATTGGAAGTAAGTCCCATCGAACTTGGTGGGAGTACCGTACTTCTGGCTGAATAAACTTCTGGCTGAATAAACATGCATGCATCAGACCGGGGTGTAAAACTTTTGTTGACTGATCTGCTGATTGAACTAATTAAAGTTTACAGCCCTGTTTAAGAACACAACTGCCGTTTCAACTATTTCAAGGGGTGCACTCTCCTCACGGTATAAATACTTGCAATAGCAGATTCTCCCTAAATGGACTGTAACTTCATTCGAAGAAAATAGGGCATGTCGAGCCCAGCCTATTCCTAGTGATGAGTGAGCCTCACTGGATCTGCTCTAGAAAAACATGCTCTGGAAAAAAATCCCAGTGCTTTAACAAAATTTGAACATGTTTTTGAAATTTGAAACAGGGCAGATCTCCACAAGTAGATGCCATATTTCCATTCTGATTTCTTTTAGGACTTTGGACACCAATGCATGCTGATGATGTGGATGAGCGGAGCCATAGGCAATGCAGGTCACGTGGAGACCGTGAATGCTTCCGTGGATATGGTATGCATAATAAAGGGCCATGAAGCAGCATGGGAACTGTAGTTCCCATGTACCTTTGCACTACCCCTCTGTCTTTATAATCAAAGCCCTTTTCTTTTTTCTTTTTCCCAAATGGTGAATTGGCCATAGTAGCGCCCATAAAACCTGCTCATGTTTCATACTCGTGTTATTTAGTGGAATCTAAGCCAGCTACTTCACGGTCCTAGAACAGAGCTACTTTGCAATCTCTTCTCAAAGTGCTCTTCACCATATTTCATCTTGTTGGGTGCAGATGGGCAAATGTGGCATTACAGTACAGTACTTCAAAAGAAAAGAAAAACCAAGCCTGTATTTCTGGGGCAGTGTATGTGAGGGTGAAATGCAGTCCCATGATAATGAGGGGACAGGAATGAAAGGAAATGAAATGTTGCAAGAGTTCCGGGCACAACCTAAATCACCTTCCACTTAGACCACAAGACCGAATAGCCTCTTCCCCCAATTTAATTTTATACCTGTCCACACATATGCCGGTGTAAGCCCTTTGCTTGTAGTGTTGCCAGTTGCAACCCTCAGGCTGTGGAACTCCCTGCCCCTGGATGTCTGTCTGGTCCTCTCGCTCTTATTTTTTTGGCACCTGGTGAATATGTTTCTGTTTTACCAGGCCTCTCGGTTACTTTGATTACCCCTGACTGAGTTGATTTGCTTTCCCAGGTTGCTGTGGTCTTGTCATTCATTTTGGTTGGTTTTTAATTGTTTTTATTGCAGACTAATGTCCCGAGCTCCCAGCCCACCCCACCCCACCCCACCCCACCGGCTGAGAGCAGCCAATGGGCTGCCAGAGATTTCTTGCCTTTGCCACACGCGCTCCAGGGGGGCGGGTAAAAAGGGATGACGCGCAATGGGTCATTATCGCCATTTTGCTCACTATAGGCAAATAGGTAGTGACCATTTATAAGCCTGCTTTCACTATAGGTGACAATGATATTTAAAAACACTTTCAGAGACTTTATTGTCTCTCTAGTGAGTGTTTATTAGCCTGGGGATATTTACATTTTGACAACACTTTGCACCTTTGAACATGATAGTGGATGAATGTTTGCTAATTGCTTTCAGTTTTTCTGACTTCCTTTTCTGCTTTTAAAACAAACGTGAGCAGAAGAATAAAATGCTTCATTTCTCAGCTTTATTTCAACATGGTTTTCATTTTTTAAAACCTTTTGCCTGACAATTAAATGAAAGAGGAAAAGTGGACAGCTGTGAAGAATGACAACCCATTTTCATTTAGATCTGGACCAGTTGGGAGGATACCTTGCCATCATCCCAATCAATCCCCTGGATTTAAGGATGCTCAGGACAAACTCGCATCCTGCCTCCCCTGCTTGGATGCTGCCAGTTAATCCCCTTATCCCATAGTGTTTTCTTCATCCAATCTGCCCCTCTCCGTGCACTCCAAAGATGACTTTAAAGTGCTGTTAACACACAGGCAGTGTGTGACTTTGAGATTTAAATCCTGGATTATTTTACAGGGTGTAGATGTTGTATTAATAGAAAAAGTTGCAACCTACTTAAAGCTAATTGTAAAGAGGCGTAGTGCGAGTCATATGGGTAGTGTATGCTAGGTTAGGACTCTTCACCCTTACTTGCTATATGTCTATGTTGTATGTTATGTATGTTTTAATTATGCCAATAAAGGTTCTGAATCTGAATCTGAGATTTAAATCCTGGACCGTTTCATTTTAGTAATTAAGAACCCATTCACAATACAGGCAGCAGAACCAAGCAGCAAAGCTTTTCCTGGATTGTTCCACTTCAGGTTGCAGGGACATTTGTGTGTTGGACGTTTAAATCCCCCTCTCTAAAATTGCCTGGTGGCTTTTCGTTCTAATCGCTGCAGTCTGCAGTCTTATGGAGGAAAGGTCCATTACAGGTTACAAGCCATGATGGGGATAAGCAACCTCCTGGTTTTAGTAGTAGGTTATCTCTTAATGCCAGATGAAAGGCAGTGGCGACAGGATACAGGTCTCTTGTTGTCTTGTGTGCTCCCTGAGGCATCTGGTGGTCCACTGTGTAATACAGGAAGCTGGACTAGATGGGCCTTTGGCTTGATCCAGCAGGGCTCTTCGTATGTTCTTATGAGGGTGGGAGGTGGGTTGTATAGCCCCCCCATGCTTCCCTCCTTTGCTCACCCAGCTCCATGGCTTTTCTCCATTCCTCAGGGTAGGAAGCCCTTTAGCCAGCCATTATCACCAGTGCCTCGCTCTCTCTGCTTAAATGCTGCTCCACTGGGAGTTTCTGAGTTAATCACTGCCGGCTGTGTTTCCGTTGCTTCCTCCTCAGCAGTGCAAAGGGGTCCATGAAAGCCTAGATCATCTCTGCAGCCATCATGAAGACACCCCAACTGGGGCAGCTCTAGACACACATATGAAACTACCATGTCAGATGTCAGGGCCGGCCCATCCATGAAGTCAACTGAAACAGTCGTCTCAGGCAGCAGACTGGCAGGGGAGGCACAGGCACCCACCTCTGTCTGCCCATTCACCTCCGTACTCCTCCCCCCACTCCCTGGATTGGAAAAGAATTTCAGTGAAGAAATTATACTTAACATTCTTTCATTGCATAGAGACTAAAAGTGCATGACTTTGATTGGATTGTGCCCAACATGTTTGCATACAAAACACTGAAAATATACTCAGAAACAATGTAGAAGCAAGGGAGCACCCTACACCTTTCCTTCTCACCTACCCAACATTCCCTTCTCCTTCCAACCCACCAATATCAGTTTAATCCTCAACAGCTTTTGCAGTTAGATACATATATAATTGGCCGATGTGCAGTGATAAATCCTATAAATCCCTACCTGTAAATGCAAATAATACTTTACTGATGGGTTGGGAACGATACTTCTTGCAGAACTGATAATCTGCTAAGAAGGGATGACATTTATAGTGTGTTTCTGTTTCTTTTTTCAAAATGTCATTTCAAGAATAATAAAAACCCAGAATAGCTTTGTTCTGTAGCCATTCCTCCTGTTATCCCCCCCCCTTCTCATTCTTGCTGGCATGACATCTTTTTCTTCAGTTTGGCTGGTTAGTATCCTTCACTTCAGCTGCTGTTTTATGAAAAGCACAGGGTTTTGCCTTAATCCTTGTTTAAAGTATGGTGCTTGATTCCAGGCCATGGTTCTTATTACGTCAATTAAAGCTGTAATTCCATGCACATTTTCTTGGGAGTAACTTCCAGTTGAACTCAATAGGACTTGTTTCCAGATAAACATGCATTGGATCAGGTTGTAAGAATGGTTAGTGCATTTGCAAAAGAATATTATGGGGCATGACTGAGCACCATATTCTATATAAAGTCTAACTAATCTATACAATTCAAAAATGGCAAAGCATCATACTGTTGATTCAGCCAGGTACAGTTCGCTGAACACTATATACCTGAAATCTTTCTCCAAAGATCTGCTGCCCGTTGTGTTCCCCTTGTCCTGATTTTGCAAAATTTACTCTACTTCCCAGAAGAATGAGACCTTTCACAACTTGTGATACATCCATTCATCAAATGCAGGGTTAGCAGGTTGCTTCCCATGCCAAGGGGTGTGCTGATCGGCCTTGGTCCTACTTCCCTCCTGTGGCATTCACTGAGCTGTCGACTGTTTTGCCTCCAATGGACCTTCCCTCCCCCCCCCAAAAAAAACTACATGAATTCATCTATCACTTGAGCTAATAACATTGCAAACATTTTAAAATCAGTTACACTCTGGGAATTGGGATAATGGGAGGAGCTTGCCACTAAACACCTGTGGTTCACTCAGAACCATATCAGCAGTTCAAAAAAGCATTGTGGTTGTTATGTTTTTAATTCAGAGTTTACTGCAAGACAAAATAAATGTTACCAGTGTTTTGAAAGTGAGAGCGCTATCACAACACCTCCGCCTTTTTAGAAACATTATGTCTGACCTCATCCAAATTCCTTTAATTGTTGTATATGCTTATATTTCAACAGAGGTCCTACAGATTCATCTTCATGGAGATTTACACATGTATTTTAATCCATGGTTTTGAGTCTAGTTGTACAAAAACTCACACTTGTGCAGTTGGGATTCATACCTCATTGATTCAGCCAACATGTGGTATGTTTTTCATCTTGATCCTCATTTATTTATTTTTTTGGCACAGTAAGATGCTACAGGGTTTTATTACAGAATATTGTTTGTTTTTCCATTTCTAATTCACCCGGAGCATCAAGCCATAATAAAATTTCAGCAGGGCTTTAAGTAATGGAATAGAGGTGTCAGTGATGTGCATGTAAATGTTACTTTTCTCTCTCTTTGAGGATGTCAGCTGTCCTGAAAGTTCTGTTTGTTATCTCTCTGAAATTGGATTAAATCCCAGAACGTGTTGTATAGAACAAAGAAGTTGGCAAATGGCCTTCATATGGTCATAATGTTGGCACACGGTAGTAAGGGATGATGGAGTCCCTGTTTCATTTAGAGAGCTGCAGGCAAAATTGCAACCTCTTCACCCAGTGGTCATTGAAGCGTTCCTTCATCCAAAATGATGTGTCTGGGAGAGCACATGCTTTGCATGAAGAAGTTTCCAGGTTGAATCCCTGGCATATCTGATTATGGGAACAGCATTGGGAAAAGTCTCGCCCTGAGACTATCAAGAACTTCTCCTAGTCATAGCCGATCATGCTGGGCTAGATGGTCAGACTTGGCATGAAGATGACTCAGTATGAAGCTGCTTCATACCACTGTTCCAAGAAGCCCAGGAGTGTCTACTGGGACTGACAATCAGGGTTGGCCTTAGGCAGCGTGGGGCCCAATTGGGGCGGGGCTTACCAGAGTGTGTATGATGCGATGATGTCACATCATCACGTCACTGCCAATCAGTTCTGAAGTGGGTTGATTTCAAGCCAATCGGAGTCAAGGGCAGGCGGGAGGGCCCAACGCAAGCTCAAAATTGCTCAAATTACCACATCTGCACAACCTGGATTTCCAAGTAAGTGCTGCTGGGAAGGAGGCCGCCCAGCACGGGGCCTCCTGGCGCTGGCCATGGGGGGCCCCTGGTGACGGCCACGGGGGCAGGGCCCGATTGGGCCAAATTGGTCCAATCAGGCTAAAGCCAGCGCTGCTGACAATCATTCTTCAAGATCTTTTCCATCTCTCCAAGGACCAGGCCAGATGATGTAATAGCATGTGTTTAATAATATATAGAGTAGGGTATATTTTTCACAACAAAAGAGGCACAGAGGTGAGAATTGCCAAAACTTCCTCCAGCCCACAGCTTACCTTTCCACAGCCTCTCTCTTCAAGCACCTTTCCCTCAGTCAAACACACTTTTGGAGCTCATCCGGTAAGGAAAGACCCTGGAGGGACAGGTTGCTACAAGCAGGGAGGGGATTCTGCATGTTTCCCCGCACAGTGAAGTCATCCAACTTTAACAAGTAGTTTGGTCCCAGGCAGAGATGGAATATTGGCCCAATCACAACCTACTATAATTCTTTCTCCAGGCTTGTAATCTTGGTGACATTTTTCACCAGACTAGATTAACCTGAACTGAGAAAGGAAAAAAGGAAAGAAAAAGAAATTACGTAACCATATTATTTTGATGACTTTCCCCTGAACTCAGTACTCATAAAAATATCAACTTAATGATTAATGGAGGGTTTTTCCTTTCGGCAGAAAAGAGATCAAGGCTGAGTTTGTGGCTGAAGTTAGGGTCCAGCTGTGACATAGATTTTGGGGATTATAACAGGAGCCATAAGAAAAGTCATCATTAATGCTTTACGTTGCCACGTTGAGTCACGGGAGACACATGCATCAGAGCTGAGCTGAGTTGAGCTGGGCCAAAAATCACAGGAGAATGAAAAAAAAAAAGGAGTGAAACAATTGGACTAATGACAAACACAAGAGTGTTATGGGAAGGAAGAGAAGCTATATAGATGTGCGCTCCCCATTTCCCCGAGCAGTTAGAAATTTCCGGGTAACAGTGCTCGTCGGATTCCAGCTTCCTTGGGAGGGGAGATCACTGGAAGCTTCTGGTGTCTTTGAAATATGTGGTTTATTTACAAATATACGAGTTGAGCATCAAATGGAAGTGAGCAACACGTACACCTCTACAAGTCAGCAACAGGATCACATCAGATCCCTAGAGAGGGACTTTCACCTCAAGCTCTCAGCTTGTAGTCCTATTCAGATATTCCTTCTCCTGTTGCGGGAGAGGGGGACATGTGTGATAGCCCCACCCCTTGCCAATGTTGCATTTGATAGCCCCATCCTCCCCCCTTCCTATGTTCAAGTGATTGTATGCAGAGACACATGCTGATGCGGGGAGACTTTCTCCTGGGATTGAAACCCTGGAAACAGCAGCTGCCCGTGGCACTGATCCAGATCACAACCACAGCGTGGAGATAGGGGTTGTTTAATCCATGAATTCTGCACTGCTTTCTACTGCAAGTCCTCTATGGAGGCTATGGACCTCCAATTGTGACACTGCAGCAAATGGCACCTTTGCCCATATTGGTTTGGGTGGGAGTTTCAGTGGGGAAACAGCATGGAAGTAAGGGGTTAAATGCTCCTCTGCCTCCCTGTCATGTTCCTGATCTGGACTAAATCCTGTGCAATTGCTAAAGAGGAGAAGAAGGAAGTGGAGGAGGTAGCAGTGCTGGGTGAGAGGGTGGGCAGGGAGGGGCAAGACTCACAGGCTTTAATTGGCTGATGTAGGCTTGAAGCACTATAAATGTTTTCTCAGCCCCTTTAAAATATTACACCTGTCTTCACACTCAGTTCATGCTTGGCAATGATGAAGCTCAACAGGAGCTCTGTGTGAATTGGCCATGCGCCTCAGAATCCTTTGTGACATGAGGGGTTCCTGGGGTAGACACTCGTGGGGTCCCTAGCGAATAGGTTGATGTAGACGTTTTCCTGAAGGAAGAAAGTTTGAAGAACCAAAGATAGCAAAATGAATGAAGGCACTATGTTAGAGGCGCTGTATCTCAGAAGTGAATAAAATGCTGTCTATTCAAACCAGATCAACAGCGCAATCCTGTGTAACTTTAAGCGGCTGGCCTAAAGGGCCGGCTGTTGTATCCTAAGGCCATTCTGGGCTGCCCTGGTGCTGCTAGAGCACATCTTGGGGGAAGGGGACATTTGTCCCCTTCTCCGGGTGTAGGCAAGCCTGGGGCCTATGGGCCTCCTTGGTTGCACGCCAGTATCCAGAGCTGGCATACATCCAGAGAGGCGGTGTAAGGCCTGCGCGGGCTAGGAAGGGGCTTAGGATATTGCTGCTGATATTGCTGCCCCCTCCCAGCCTGAGCTGGCCATTAGCCCCCTTCCTTGCTGCCCCGGCCCTCCCTCCCGCCGATTGGTGCGGCCCTTACCTGCGTCGGCCAGCGTAGGACGAGGCATATCGTGGAGTGAGCGGTGCAGACCTCCTCGCTGGCGCCACTTACTCTCTCATAGTCCAAACGTGCTTTACGGCACATTTGTGACGCTTTAGGCCGGCAGAGCAAGAGCTCCGTCGGTCTAAAGTTACACAGGATTGCACAGCAAATCTAAGGAAGCTCAGTGAGAGCACTGTTGAGAATCACCCTTCTTTTGTTTTTCGCATAGAGAGGCCCCTGGGCTAAAGGGCCCTTTCCCTCAGGAGGGGTTGCTAGCCGATGAGGAAAAGGGGTATGAAGGAAATAGTCTCAGAGACAGCAGCAGCACTTGACAGCATGTCACTTTGGGGCTTGTGAGTTGGATCAGTGGCCCTTCCAGCTCTCACTCCTGTCTTAAAGTGGCCCTCCTCCCCAAAAGACCTTGGTTGCCGACCAAGGCTCTTTCCTGACCACGTTGTAAATTAGTCTGTGCAACATGACGGTTGGACGTTGTAGAGCTGGAAAAGGTGCAAAAGAGGGCAACCAGAATGATTAGAAGGCTGGAGTACCTTCCTTGCAAGGTAAGGCTATAGCTTGTAGCGATTTCGGAATTACGGGTAAAATAGCCATGTAGTAGCTAACAGGACAGCCAGAATAAAAACAAAAATCAATTCTGCTTGCATCTTCCGTTGCTGGGGCTCGCAAGACAGACAGAAAATTGATTTAAAATTCACAGCCCAGTAGTCTCACTCCAACGTTTCGTTTCCTTCTTTCCGGAAACCTTCTCAAGGAACCAATCTGAAAGATTGGAAGTTGTTACATTGTGAAGAGGCACTAAGCTTCCTTTATCCTAGAAAGTGCAGGAACAAAGCAGACACGTAAATGATTAATTAGCAACACAGGAGATCAGTGCGGGGTTGCCCAGGAGTAGGAGTCCATCAAAACTTAGTGTTCCAATACTCCCTTTTTCATTACTGCAGCCTGTTCTTTCTTGCTGTCAAGTTGCTGATGTTTCTGCTCAACCTTGGAATTCCGTAATATAGGGAACCAGGACTTATTTACAAAGCTCAGGTCCTGTTGTCTATTAATCAGACTGGAGGCGGGTCTTTTACTAATTTCAATCGCCTCCAAGAATTGTAAGGTGCCAACTTTATTTTCTATTTGTAGGCAGCTGGTGTCTTCAAAACATATTGTATGACCTGTGTTTATTGCGTGCTCAGCTATGGAGGACAGTTCTGAATGATTCAATCTCACCGACCTCTCATGCTCCTTGATCCTGGTTCCAATTGATCTTTTAGTTAATCCAATGTACTCCTTCCCACACGAGCAAGGGACCCTGTACACTCCTGGATTGGACAATGGAGGACGCCTATCCTTTGGGTTATTTAACATCTGTTCTATCTTAGTGGTAGGCTTAAAAATTGTTTTAACCTTACCCTGTAACAGAATGCGTGAAATTTTGTCCGTGACCCCCTTAATAAAAGGCAGACAAGCCCAAACCTTCTCATCTTTGTCTCCTGTTTCTTTGTTTGTGGTCACATTTTTAGAATCAATGTTGCACTTGGTGCCAAACCTAGTAGCTGTAACCTTGTTATATTGTTGCACCCAACATCTACTTATCTGTGAGGTAGAATAACCATTGGCCCTTAAAGTGCTGAAAACAATCTGTTTCTCTTTTTCCAATGATTCATCATCACATATTTTTAAAGCTCGATATGCCAAGGAATTAATGAGCGAGTTTTTTTGAGCTGGATGATGGTTGGAATCATGCCTCAGATACCTCCCCGTGTTGGTGGGTTTCCTATATACCGCATGTCCACAAGATAAATAATCTTTCCTCGAAACCAGCACATCTAGAAAGGCCACTTTCTAGTAGTAGTTAGCTACTACATGGCTATTTTACCCGTAATTCCGAAATCGCTACAAGTAATCGCTGGCCATGAAAGTTTTCGATCTAAGGCTATAGCCTTTGAAGCTATTTAGCCTGCCCCCCAAAAGAGCAATTTAAGGGGTGGGGGACGGGGCATGATTAGACTTCTAAAATTATGCATGTTTTGGGGAGAGAATAGATAGAGAGAAGCTCTTCTCCTTCTCTTACAATATTAGAACCAGGGGTCATCCAGTTAAACTGACTGGTAGGAGATTTAAGATGGGCAAAAGAAAGTGCTTCTTCCCAGAGCGCATCATTAGTCTGTGGAATGCATTGCCACAAGATGTGGCGGTGCCACTAGCTTGGATGGCTTTAAAAGGAGATGGAGCAAATTCATGGAGAACCACTCTATAAATCAGCGGTGGGGAACCTCAGGCCCCAGGGCCGGATCAGGCCCCCGAGGCCATCCAGTCCGGCCCCCAGAGAGATTGCCGGTAGGCCGCCCAACCGGCCCCTGGAGGCTCCGCCAGGTCCGCGCGTCACCTCCAGAGGCCTTTGCATGTCCTCCCCGGCCACCTCCTCGACCCCTTCTCACCAGGCCGTTGGCTATTTCACACATGCGTACCACGCCGATGGTACGCCACATGGCACGCATGGTACGCCGGAGGTGACGCGCTTCGGACAGTGAGCGCGGAGCCTCCGGAGGCCGATGGGGGGCGGGGGCAAAAATTAATTAAATAAATAAAGATGGCGGCCGGCCTTATGGCTGGCCCTCAAGCAAATTTCTAATATTTAAAATGGCCCTCGCCAGGGAAAAGGTTCCCCGCCCCTGCTATAAATGGTTACTAGTCGTGAGGGCTATGTGATATCTCCAGGTTTGGCAGCAGAATCAGAACAGCCATTGCAGGGCAAAAGTGGTGGGAGGGGGATGCATTTTCTCTCCTGCTTGTGGGCTTCCGGGAGGCATCTGGCTGGCCACTGTGGGGACCAGAATGCTGGACTAGGTGGGCCTTTGGCTTGATCCAGCAGGGGCTCTTCTTATGTACTTAGGACTATTGAATAACCTCTGAGATTGATCATGCATGGGAACCTGAATAGTTAGAATGACAGAGCTACAGGGTGATTTTTGGTGTTTGTTTGGTTTTCTGCTTAGCTTTTTTCTTCAAGCTTTACTTCCTTGTCTTGTTTATTCACATCTGACGTCTTTGAGTAAAGAGAAAGGAACAGGAAAAGTTAGTCCGACTCCTTGATGGCTTCCTGTTTGGGAAGGTTGTCTTGGGCCATGTCTTCCTGGTATGCAGCCATCATCTTCCATGATAGGAGTTGCAGCTTCATTCCTAATTTTAGCACAGATCTTCGGTGTTGTTCTGTATTCCTGGTATACTCTGACAAGCACAGCATCCTAAATTGCCCGTCTCCCATTCTCCAGGATGGCGTGAACATAAACGAGGAGCCACAAAGAATGGTTTCTTCCTTCCGTAGGTAGAGACTCTGAATTATTTAGAAATGCATTTTTTTCTCCTGCTTAGCTTACCTGTGGAGCAAATAAGTAATCTGATGTCTGCGATGATACTGTTAAATCATTCCAGTTCTGCTGTCTTACTTGAGAATGAACACTGAAAAATCTAATCAAACTTTATAGAGCTGTCACATATATTTGTTTGCCTGCCTGCCTGCCTGTCTGTCTGTCTGTCCGTCTGTCTGTCATAATTGTTTTAAAAGGAGTCAGTGTCCCTGGACAGTTTCCTTTTTTGTAAATTTGCAAATGACAATAAAGAAAATGTTCTGGGTAAGGTTATTATTATGGTTATTATTATCAGCTTGTCCTCGGCCAGTGGCTGCCAACATTTTTACAAGTGTGCCACAAGCCTTATTTAACTTATATGCAGAGTACATTATGAGAAATGCAGGGCTGAATGAATCGCAAGTTGGAATCAAGATTGCCGGGAGAAATATCAACAACCTCAGATACAGTATGCAGATGATACCATCCTAATGGCAGAAAGTGAAGAAGAACTAAAGAGCCTCTTGATGAGGGTGAAAGAGGAGAGTGCAAAAGTTGGCTTGAAACTCAACATTAATAAAACTAAGATCATGGCATCTGGTCCCATCAATTCCTGGCAAATAGAAGGGGCAGAAATGGAAGCAATAACAGATTTTACTTTTTTGGGTTCCAAGATCATTGCAGACTGAGACAGCAGCCATGAAATTAAAAGACGCTTACTCCTTGGAAAGAAAGCTATGGCAAACTTAAACAGCATAATAAAAAGCAGAGATATCACCATGCCAACAAAAGTTCGTATAGTCAGGGTGATGGTGTTCCCAGTAGCAATGTATGGTTGCGAGAGTTGGACCATAAGGAAGGCTGAGCACCAAAGAATAGATGCTTTCGAACTGTGGTGCTGGAGAAGACTCCTGAGAGTCCCTTGGACTGCTAGGAGATCAAATCAGTCAATCCTAAATGAAATCAACCCTGACTGTTCCCTGGAAGGACAGGTACTGAGGCTGAAACTCAAATATTTTGGCCACCTAATGCGAAGAGAGGACTCTCTGGAGAAGACTCTGATGCTGGGAAAGATTGAAGGCAAAAGGAGAAGGGGGAGGCAAAGGATGAGATGGTTAGACAGCATCACCGATGCAACGAACATGAAAATGAGCGAACTCAGGAAGATAGTGGAGGACAGGAAGGCCTGGCGGGATATGGTTCATGGGATCACGAAGGGTCAGACACGACTTAACGACTGAACAACAACAATTGCATAGGCAGAGAGCAGCGTATGTCTTTGTCACTCTCCCTTCCTGCAGCTGGTTCTCTCACTTCCTTCATTCTTATTCCTAGCACACTCTCCAGCCATGCTCAGGTGGGCTTGGCATCCAATTGCAGATGTTCCACCTGCCCCAGTGCCTCAGCTGGCTTTCTTTCCCCATGTTTTATTTGTGTAATCTTAATTTGCCTGGTTCAGCACGCAACAGCCCTACGGTGCAGGCTGCAGCTATTACAAAATCACAGGTCTTGGATGGAGAAGAACCACAGCAGTTTAACTAACATCTTGCTTTCTCTGAAATATATACAAAACTAAACTCCTGTAGCACATTACATTTGGCATATCAAAATAATTCCTGCAAAGAAGGTGCCAGGTTACAGTGGGACTTATTTGCACAGACAAAATAGGAATGAAAAGCCAGTATTTTAAGATTGCTGAGCACTCATTAAGATGCAAATGTTCGCAAGAGCCACATTTTGGTTGTTTCAGATGGACGAGAGAGAGAGAGAGAGAGAGAGAGAGAGAGAGAGAGAGAGAGAGAGAGAGAGAGAGAGAGCTTCCGAACATCCCCCTGATAAAGATTATTTATTTTGCTTGTCATGTTTGATGCTAAACAATAGCTTGGGTACAGTCTGTACACCCTTTTAACTGTAACAAGTTTTCATTGTCCTTCGCTTCTTGTACTGCATTCTAAATATCTTTTCAAAGTCCACTCAAAGTAATCATGATAAAGTGCTACAGTTGAAAGCTGCTTCAAGGAAACCATCAGAATGGCAATCGCAGGACAAAAGCAGGCGAGTTAAGGCAGCTTCACACTACACGCGTTGCGGAGCTTCTGAGCTGATTTTCGAAGCAAGCGCAGCCGAGGCGACCTCCCCACGGCAGGCGCGTACCTCAAGCAGGAATCCTACTTTTCAGGGGGTGGGACGCAGAGCTAGGGGGCGGTTCGCGGAGCTACTGCAGCCTGCCAATCGCAGGAGAGGGGGGGAGAGTGGCCTCCAATCACCTTCTTAAGAAGGCGGGACAACATGAGGGACAACAGGCTGGAAGACACTCCCCCGCTTCCAGCGCGGAGGCAGAGGCACAGGCGGCGGCAGAGCCTCTGCCTGTAGTGTGAATCTGCCTTTAGGGGGCAAAAACATTTCTGTACTCAGCCAGATGGCCCCTTCAAGGAGAATAAGAAGAGACAAACTCCAGTGAGACAAACTCCAGAGAATAAGAAGAGACAAGGTGCCAGTGATCGATGGGATTATTGTAGAGATCCTCTCTCTCTCTCTCTCTCTCTCTCTCTCTCTCTCTCTCTCTCTCTCTCTCTCTCTCTCTCTCTCTCTGTGAGATGCACCTTTATAAGGGGTACAACAAGATTTCCTTCAGTGGCATGAATTCTGACCAGATAGGGTCATCTTGTGCCCCTTCATCTCCACAAGGGCAGCCCAATTCTGTGTAAAGATCTGCGGCCGGCCCATAGGGCCAGATGCAGGATCCTACACCCTTCCTGGGCCACTCAGGGTCTCTTTGGGGGAAGTGGACGTTCATCCCCTGAAAGAACAAACTCTTTCAGCTCTTTTGTAGGGCTGGCTGAAAGGCCCCGATGGGCCTCCTTGGATGTCCACCAGCTCTCGAGGCGGCGGACATCAGAGGCGGCGGTTTAAGGGCCGCCGAACCCTGGAATGGGGACGGGGATATCGCGGCCGACATCCCCACCCCAACTGTTGCCCTCCCTCGCCGCCCAGCACACCCCTGCTCCTACCGGCAGAACACTTACCTTGTTATGGTGGCTGTGGGTCAGTTCTGAGGCAGAGTGAGGCCTGCTGGCCTGCACGTCAGCGGGCCTTACTCGAAGGGTGCCGAAAAGCAGCAGTTCAAAACACGTGTCCGGGTCAGCCCGCCTGCCCGGACGTTCCCCCGCCACAGCACTCACCCGCCAGGGAGATCCCGACGACGCACACAGCCCCCGACGCTCCCGATGCAAGCTCGGGAGAGGAGGCCTCGACGAGGGGCGCCGGGGCTCCCACGGCGGCCGGCAAATCCAGCGGGCCGCTGCCCGCCCCACCGCAACAACAGGCGCACACCACCGCCAAACAGCCGGGGCAAACGGAAGTCCCGCCCCCCAGCTACGAGCACGACAACAAGCAGGGCGTCTCTGCGGAGAGGCGGCCACAATCAGGGCGAGCGGCGGAGTGGCAGACCCCCGAGCGGGGCCGATGGGCTGCGATCGGGGGCCTGCCAGTCCGGGGGCGCGGGATCGGCGCTGCCACCCTACTATGGGGCACCAAGGGAGTCGGAAGCAGCAAGGGCCAAGGGATAGAGCCGGCCAAGGAGGGAACAGAGAGGGCACTAGGACCCCGACCAGGGCAAGGCAATGGCAGGGCTGGGAGGAAGAAGGAGAGGGCGGAGGAGGAGGAGGTATTTAAGGCCCAGCACGCCGATGATGAGGGCGCCGAGGAACAGGAGGCTGGTTACGATTCGGTCGATAGCCAGAAGCAGAGAGAGAGTTCCTGAGAGGCAGGGCAGAGGTGGAAACGGGCCAGACAGCCCCCACCCTGCCCCTTTCTGAGGCACGCTAGGGCTGGACCACCTCTCTCCTGGGGAAGGCAGGGAATAACACTGGAGGACGGCCCCACGGGCGAAGGGGCTGCCGCTGCAACCCCCGGAAGACGGACCGTTCGGCCATCGTTAGCAGCAGGAGGTCGTCGCTCTGGAGCACCCCGGATAACAGGAGTAAGACTACCGGCTGCCTATAGGACTGCGCCAGATAGCTCAGACAGCGAGGAGGACTTCCGGACTCCGCCTCCTTCCTCACCTACACCAGGTACGGTACAACACGCCTGCAGTGTTTTGACACAGGATACTTATCCCACCTTTCTACCTCTGAAGAGGCCCCCAAGGTGGCTTACAACATTAAAAAAAATACAAACAGTAATAAAGCTCTCGAGCCAGTGCTGGTCTCTATAAGAACTGCTGTTATAAGCTCTCTCTGGCCTGGGACCTCTTCTTCTTCCTCCTCTCAGAGCATAGATATCTATATATATTAAAAGAACTTGTCCTGACTGACTCACTGACTCATCACCGCCCCGGCCAACCCTCCGGGCCTAGACATGTGAAATTCGGGGAGCACGTTCTGTCCGTGATGTAAGCACCCACTAAGAGGGGATTTTTAGAAATTAAATAAATAGCTGGCGGAAGTAGAGGAGACCATGTAATGGCGTAGCTGGCCCAGCGTGGACGGGCATATGGCCGACGCCCCCCTGCCCCCTTCCAGGCCGGCTAGTCCAATGGCCCCCCTCCCTCACCCAGCTGGACCGCCCGACTTCCGCCGCCGTCCTCCCTTACTCCCGAGTCGTCGCAAACGCACTTTACATAGACTTACCAGATTTTCCCAGTTCTAAACTGGGACACCACCCCAACTAACTAACTAACTAACTAACTAACTAACTAACTAACTAACTAACTAATTGGCAAAAAATGGGGGAGGTTCAAAGTGCTCTTTTGCCGCCCAAAGGGCGTCCCGGAAATTTTATTTATTTATTTATTTTAATCAATCAATAATTAATTAAATAATTAAAATAAATGTAAAAAATCTTGTTTTTTGGGGGGAACAGCTGGTCTGTGTGGGAAGCTAATCACAAGAAAAGGAGGTACAAAACCACACGGAGTTTTTTTTTGTGCCAGCATTGAACTTGCCCCTGTGCATGTACACAGCATTGCCCATGTGTGCATCACCCACAAGCTCCCTTGCATCTGCCATGCAGACAGGAAGAAACAATGAGCCAAATCCAAATTCCTCTAAATAGCAACACACGGAGGAAACACTTTTTTTGCTGATTTCGAACTAAGATCTGCCATTTTCTTTCCCTTTTTCATTCTTCGGTTCATGTGGACATTTGTATTTGCTGCTTAGATCTGGTAGGGAGGACGGGGAAATTCTGGTTCTCACTTTTTCCTTTCTGAAAATGGTCAGGAGTGTAGGACAGAACACAAGAAGAACCCTGCTTGATCGGACTTAAGCCCATCTAGCCCGTTATCCTGTTTCCACCAATGAGCAGTCGCATGCTGCTGGAAGTCTACAAGCAGGGGATAAGGCAACAGTTTTCTCTTTGCTGTTTGTTCCCTAAATCAGGTACTCAGAGGTAGACTTCCCCTGGCCATGGAGGTTCCATTTTGGCTAATTGATGTAGGCATGACACACGGACAGCCCCAGAAAGGGTAGTTGCTTCCACTAGGAAGGGAAAGCCCTCCAAATGCCCTTCCCCCACGCCCACGCCGCTGCCGCCACTGCTGCTGCTTTTAAAAGGTTTAAAACTTTTTAAACCTTTTAAAAGCCCCAAAAGTTGTGGTGGTGACTGCAGAGGCTTGCACCGGCCTGGAAACGTTCGGGGACAAATCCAGGACCCGAGCTCGGGTTCCTGGACTGTCCTGGAATTTCCAGTACGGATGGTAAGCTTAACTTTACGGCACGTTTGCGACGTCTTCCGGCGATGGAACGCTCGTTCCATCGCCGGACTTTTTACAGGATTGCACCCTAAAAAATTACAATACCTGCCCTGGTTTTCTTCACTGATGAAGTTATGGGAACAAGGACCAGATATCTCACAGTTGGGGTGGGCAGATTTGAATGCCTCCCTTTGGGAATTTCAAGAGTAATGTGCAAAACAAAACAAAACAAAACAAAAAACCCTAAGAAAAGCAGGAACATATCTTTTAAAATGTGGGTGACACAGAGCTTGATCAAACAAGAACCCAAAGCAATATAGGAGCCATTCATATGTTTGTTTGTTTGTTTTTTGAATGCAAAGGGTATATTCACACTGAATGAGGGCAATCCAGGTCGAGCCTATCCCAGACTGCACTTATTTATGCACTCATTTTGGGTGTGGAGATGAAAGGGCAAAGGGGCAATCCAGTTTGAGGGGTGACCTCACACATTCAGGGTATGCTTGTGTTTGCAGAAACTAACCAATAGAACTAAACCTAGCTCTTTTGAAAAGTTCCAGTTGAGAGAGCTGCTACGATGAACCCCACTTGTCTTAATGTGACTTGACAACACAGCGCACTGAGCATCAAGTTGGCGCAAGGTTCTTACTGGATACACTTACTGACTCTGAAGTTCAAGAAAACAAATTCTTCACAGAGCTTCTTTATAAAGCATATTCTGTACGCATGATTTCCTTCATGTGTATTTCACAAAGGCTGCCTGATCATGCGTGCGCTGGAATGCAAGTCATGCAGCCTTTCAGTCCTGTTCTAGTCTGTTTACCTGCCAAACATTTTGCTTTCAGCAGAAAATGACAGATTTCATAGCAATTCCCCTGCCCCTGATTGCTCTGCACTTGCAACTGCTCTTGTCCCTATAACTGGTTTTCCAGTTTTGGTTTTGGCCACCAGATTTATTGGTGTTACTGAGCTACCACAAGTTACCAGTAGTGGCAGCGTTACCGCGGTGTTACCGCAGGTACCAGTAGTGGTGGCGGTTCCAAAATAGCCACCAGTGGCATGCTGTGTGCACTGCTTTATGGCCATTTACGACAGCGAAACCTCAGTTCTGCTGATGTAAACATTAGTTAGGATTGGGCTGCAGTGAATACAAGAGTCTGAGCCAGACCCAAAGAAGACAGACAAAGCAATGTTTGTACAGGTGGGCCCCCATATCCACTGATCAGCTATCCACAGTTTCAGTTATCCACGGATCACGGGGACCCCCCCAGGCTTTTACTTTTTTCCCAGCAAGCTTCGTTTCTTCCTTAAACAAACAGGAGAAGCAGCTTATTGCAGGCAAGTAGAACGAGACTAAGTCCTAGAGAGGCTCTGCAAGGTTAACAAAAACCTTGCAGAGCCTCTCTAGGACTTAGTCTCGTTCTACTTGCCTGCAATGGAGACTGCTTCTCTGTTTTAAGGAAGAAACAAAGCTTGCTGAAAGAAAAAATAAGAGCTGAGGGGCGTGCATGCCTGCCTGCAGGGGAGGCAGGGCGGAGGGCCCTCAGGAAACCATGAAGGGGGTGTTCGCCCCTGTCCACGGTTTCAAGTATCCACGGAGGGGCCTGGAACATATCTCCAGCGGATATGGGGGCAGTACTGTACTGATTGCAGAAGTATATGTTCTATCGTGGATGATTCCAGAGGGTTGTACAACTAATGAATCATCCCTGGTTTATCATAGGACGGTGCTGTGCTGTTCTCGCAATAGAATCACTAACATTGTTGTCATCAAACGTTGGCAGCAGCCCTACCACTAAAACACATCTAATTAAATTCTGTGGTGCTCCAGCTGTTGTTGATGAAATTCAGCTCTACTAAAGGTGCTGTGAAAGACTTATTCATTTGGTGGGAGGGTGGTCAAGGTTTCTCTCCCAATTGCTAACTAAAGAAACTGGAACTTGATGAAATAAAGCAACAGGGTTTGAGTACTGAATCTTGGCACCAGCAGAAAGTTTCAAACAACAAATCTCCTGCCATAAGCATTCTATAGACTTTCACTTCCTTTCGGAAAAAGACCCTCACGGTCTGTGTACTGAACTTCAGTGGCCAAGGTTGAAAGAGAAGTTAAGTGTGTATCAGCTGACTGTAGGAATCTCTTTTCGCCACTGCTTGCTCTGATTGTTTCCTGAAAAGAAAACTTTCCTTTTGGCCTTATCAAACTTTCCAGCATGAATTATTTTTTTCTCATTTGCACTTGCATCGCTGCGGGGGGGGGGGGGGCGGAGCTCTAAGTTCCGCCGTGGTCCGACCCTCCGTTACACGGGTGCACGAAGCGGCCCCGCCCGCTCGCCTTCGGAACCATTCAAGTTGGTGAAAGCAACGTGCAGGGAGTCCTGCGCGTTGCTTTCACTGACTTGAATGGTTCCGAAGGCGAGGGGGCGGGGGCGCTTTGTGCATCCGTGTAACGGAGGGTCGAACTGCGGCGGAACTTAGAGCTCCGCCCCCCTGCAGCGACGCCGCTGCTCATTTGTATTTCTGTTCTATTGTAGAACCAAAGTTCTGCTAGAAATGGACAAGAATTAACCAGAAAACAGACATGGGCAGGGGTGGCCAACCTTTCAACATGAATGCTCCTGGACTTTTAATGGCTGTTTTAGATTAGGGCATTTCAGCAGGTGCAGCTGCTTTAGCAGCACCATCAGCAGTTGCAGCTGCCAAGATTCTGTCTTCTACACAACTTAAGAACGCAGAGGCCCTAATTGTGGAAGGTTGGCCACCCCTGGACTTGTGTTACAATCCTATATGCACTTTCCTGGGAGTAAGGCTCATTGGATACAATGGGACTTACTTCTGAGTAGACACATAGAGGCTTGTGCTGTAGGTTAGTTTATTGTAGAAATACACCAAAGAACCTACAACATAAGAATTACAGTCAGCAGTCTCAAGACTGTTGACCTACAACAGTCAATTCACTTTTTGTACAAAAGAGACCATCACACTCATTGACAACTGCCTGTCTTCATGAGAAAATGGGCATTCTTCTGGGTCAAAGCAAAGTTGAATTGTTTTTTCTGCGTTTTGTGAAAAAGCCTGGTCTCAATCTGGTCCAGGATCTATGATTCACTCTTTATCTCGCAGGTATCTCCTGAGAACAGGCCACCAATACACCTGGACTTGACTTGGTCGCATTGGTTTTGCCGGAAAGTAGACTATCCCCTTATTATCTGATGAGCCTCAACCAAGGCTGTTGTTTTTAAATTATTTTGGGGGCAGGGAGAGAAACTCGCAGCTTTCATCTCTCCCAGAATTGATCCATAGTGAGGATAACAGACTGAGGGCAACAAGTCTGGGATTCTGCAGCTACATCATGAAGATGGTGGTTCTACTTAACTAACAGCCGCCCAATCCTATCCTTGAGATATGCCAGTGTATCTCTATGTATGCCAATGCAACGATAGCCCCACCGGTATAGAAGTCCACCCACCAATGGACGTGCAATACCAGAAAAATGCTGTGCTGACATAGCTTGGATGCCACTCAGACACCAGTGCAACTCTGCTGGCAGAGAGGCCAAAACAGGAAGAGATTGTACTGGTTTTCTGTCCCACAATGCATTTCTGTATTGTTTTGCTGCACGCGGTTTTCTGCATGGACATTGAATGATGTGCCTCCATGTTTCAGCGTGCATTGGCTTTGATCAAGTGGATTGATAAAAATGTCATGTTTTCTTGTGTGGTTTCTTTGCAACCACACAACTGCCACATATGAAAGTGGCTTTCTGAAAATCTCTCTCTTTTATCATTGGAGGCTTTGCTTCCCCTTTGTGCTTCCCCCTTTCCCCACTTGGTCTTTATTGTATTAATTCAACCGTTTAATTTATTGTATAGCCAGACCAGCTACATTGGATCATGCCTGTCAGTGAAAGAAGATGAAGACATGATAACGGGCTCACTTCATCTCACAAGGGTTCGTGAATTGACCTGGGTTAATATTCTCCACTTTGTTGGGGGGGGGGGGGCAATGGTAGCTGCAGTGGCATCACTGGAGGTGGGGAAGAATGCTAAGTTCCGCATCACCCTGACCCTCTGTTACTCACCGGCATGAGGCGACCCCGCCCCCTCTCCTTTGGAGCCATTCAGTGAGGCGAAGGCAACGCGCAGGGAGTCTCCTGCACATTGCCTTCGCCCCACTGAATGGCTCCGAAGGGGAGGGGGTGGGGCCGCCTCATGCCGGTGAGTAACAGAGGGTCAGGGTGATGCGGAACTTAGCGTTCCACCCCACCTCCAGCGACGCCACTGGTTAGTTGAAGATTATTACTTTGCTAAAGATATACAAACTTCCCTGATATTAGAAGATAAATGTCTCTCAATGTTTCTCTTAAAATCCATTGTTTGTTTATTTTATTGATAAAGTTATATCCTCCAGTGAAACCCTTTTGGCAGCTTACAAAACATGAAAGCCATAATATTAATTGGAAAGTGAAAAACATCTTGTCAAATCGTTTTCCTTTAAAAAAACAAACAAACAAGTTTTAACTGATTTTGACAGCCTCCTCCAATTTACCACAGTTTGCTAACTGCTTTTTGGAGAAGTTACTTCTTTGCTATTTTACCATAGCTATCCCCACTTTCCCCTCTTGGTCTTTCACCTTCCACATTTAACCTTCCACATTTTTGGGGAGCATGCGTACTTGTGGGCGCATGGACAAATGGATTCAACTGCATCAAGACAGTATTATTTTAGGGGGGGGGGAGCCTGAGTTGACAACCCTGAGAAAATGAAGTGCATATTTATTTAGGGGAAAGTTGCAAGAGAGTCACCTGGACAATGAAAGATAAATGGCATGTGACAAGGAACACAGGTGCAGCCGTTACCTCAGGGCATTTTCAAATATGTGTCAGAATAGTCATGGTGCAATTTTTTCTGGATTGTACCACTGCAGCTACAGGTGAGGGAATCACATTTCCTATTTAGCATATTTATATCCTACCATTATTCCATGACAGAATTCAGGGCAGAGTACATAGAATTTCCAGCCATCTCCCATTCAGTCACTGGCCATACCCAGATTTGGCTGTGGCAAAGTTGCTTTATTATGTGCCTTCAGGCCATGTATCAAGATCATGCAACACAGTAATGCTAATGTAACATGAAGCAAAGACTTATACAGTACTCCCCCCATATCCACTGGGGATATGTTCCAGGCCCCTCCGTGGATACTTGAAACCGTGGATAGGAGCGAACACCCCCTCCATGGTTTCCTGAGGGCCCCCCGCCCTGCCTCCCCTGCGGGCAGGCGTGTGCGCCCCCCCAGCTCTGATTTTTTCTTTCAGCAACCTTTGTTTCTTCCTTAAAACAAACAGAGAAGCAGCCTCCATTGCAGGCAAGTAGAACAAGACTAAGTCCTAGAGAGGCTCTGCAGGGTTTCTGTTAACCTTGCAGAGCCTCTCTAGGACTTAGTCTCGTTCTACTTGCCTGCAATAAGCAGCCAGAGGCTGCTTCTCCTGTTTGTTTAAGGAAGAAACGAAGATTACGGGGAAAAATGTAACAGCCTGGGGGTCCCTGCAATCCGTGGATAGCGAATCCGTGGATATGGGGGCCCACCTGTAGTCCAATCCTCTGCAGGTCTACTTAGAAATAATCCTCATTGAGTTTAATGGGGCTTTCTCCTAGGTCAGGGTGTACAGGATTGCAGACTCATGGCCCAATCCTATCCAGGACTTGTGCGGATAGAATTCGCATTCCATCAGTGTAAGGCCAGGCTGCTGGTGCGGCAGCTGCTGCAACAGCGCACAGGCCAGGGCCACCAGTGCAATCATCTGGTTGGCATGGGCGCAAGCCAATGATCTCCAGCGCTCCCCTGGAGCAGGTAAGTGGGTGGAAGGGGAATCCTCCCCCGGAAGAGGTGTTCCGGGGGAGGATTGGGCCGGGATCAGGACTGGGGGGGGGGGTGTTGAGGGAGGGCTGAGGGCAGATAACGGTGGCAGCAGTGGTGCTGATATCCTGTGCCTCTGGCCTGGGCTCAACATGCTCCCATGGACCCACTTGGATTTATGCCAAGTGCCACTTGGATTTAAGAGCTGGCGCATATCCAAGTAGGCCATTGGGGACAAGGCAGCAGTGGAGTAGGTACTTAACTCTCCATTGCTGCCTGGTCCTCCCCTAGCATGCAGCGGAGGCTGCTCCACCGCTGCACGCTCTGGGCCGTCCCAAGATAGGATTGGGCTTTTAGTCTAGACCTGAAATGCTAACTTTCCACATACAGGAGTATTCTCTTTCGGATGTCAGGCAGGACAGTCTGAAATAATACAGTCAGGGAAAGGGTATATTGCGTTCTTTTTTTTTTTACATGCCCGAATAGGCTTTTAGTCCCAGCCAAGGGAGTGAAGGAATATGACTGGGGGACAAGAGAATACCCTGTGTATGAGAGAGGTCTAAAATACTGACGTGAGAGCATCACAGTTCTACATTATGGCTCTCTTTGTTTATTAAAATATTTTAAAAGTGGTTGTTATATGTATTTACTCTGAAGTTTTCAGGAGAACAGTCTGTTCCTGTGAACACATTTGGATTGACATCATGCTGTTAAAAATAAAAATAAAAAGACGAAGGGAATGAGAAATGGCAACCAGTCTGTGGGTTTATGTATTGTATTGGATATAATGGAGAAAATAAGCCTGGCTGTCCCTGGATTGTTGGATATCATCATTGGACAGTTAATCTTTAAGCCACATGCTTAAACATGGAAGCTGTTGATGAGCTATGGCTCCTCGACCCCTCTTTTGAGAATGTCATGTAAGAGGAAAGGCAATTGAGGTGGAAAGACTAGACAGACATTTTCCTCCCTCTTTCTGGAACTTATGACCACCCATTGGCAGTGGGTTCAAGTCAGACAACAGGAATGATGGAATTTGCTACCACAAGATGTGCAATGGCTAGTAGTTGAGGAGATGTTTTGAAAGGACTAGATAAATTCACGAAGGATAGGTCTATCAATGGCTATTACTCATGTTCAAAGGCAATATGCCCTGCTTGGAGAAAAGCGGTATGGGAGGGCTGTTGTTTACATGCTGCACTTGTGACTTCCCAGAATCATCTAGCTAGCTGATGTTGGAGACAGAATGTTGGGGCGGGTGCAATCCAATGCAGTTGGAAATAATCCCCACTGAAATCGATGACTTACTTCTGAATATACATGGATAAGAATAAATGTAATCCAGCAAGGTGGTTCTTATCTTCTTGTGATTCATGTAGCTTCATCTTGGGCTCAATCCCTATCCTATCCTATTGGATCAGCCCTATCCTATCCAAAGCCCCGCGCTGGGATGCAGTGGCACCAGATATCCAGGGCGGGGCCGGAGGCCTCCTCGAGGGAAGGGGACAATCGTCCCCTTCCCTTGTGTTGAGCCCCAGCAGCCCCTATGTGGCTACTCAGAGGCACACCAGCTAAATGGCCAGCGCAGCTCCGATCAGCCCTGTGTCGGGCTTTCAAGACGGGTACGGGGGATAGGATTTGATGGAGACCTCCGCCAAGCCCGGCCCCCCTCCCGGGCCTGATAACCCTCCTCCCTGCCCTGCCATGCTCCGGAATGCTGCCTCCCTGCTGCCCCACGTGGAGCTCACCTGCCCCAGTGGGTGCTGCTCCTTTGGCAGCGGAGGCCTGCTGGCCTCCATGCTGACAGGACTGGCCTCCACATCGTCGCTAACATGCTTTACGGCACATTTGCAACAGCGTGGAACCCAGTACCACCAGCGGAGGCCAGCATAGGATTGGGCTGTTTGTGTCTCAAATAAGTTTCTCTTTCTCGGTTCGTTCTTATTTTTTTTTATAAATTCTTGGCTTGGGTGCAGCAGTGTTGTTTTTCACCAAATGCAACCGGAAAATTGAGATTTGCATTGCACTTTTGTTGGTAAGCTTGTTGTGTTCAGTGGTGCCTACTCTCAGGTCATGTGCCTAGGAATGTCAACCTCAGGCCATCTGAATAAGCATGCGTAGCATCAGGCCACATGAGTCCTCTCATTGTGCACATTAGGGGGGTTCTCTGCTAACTGACGTTTTCTCCGAGGCAGACAATAGCAGTGACATGAAAGCGAAATACACCGGCAGCCTCCGTGCGTCCTCTTTTTATCTATATTTCATGCTGCTGTATTAATTTGGCCTTGCTTGTGTTTGACAACCGGAACTCTTCCTTTCAGAGAAGACAGGCGGTCCATGGGTGCACCCGCTTTCATCGTTGACATCTTCTGTGGTAAACACTCGGCAAGCTTGCTCAGTAATACCACCATCAGCAAAATGTTATCAAGGTTCAGTTTTAATATTCTCTTTCACAGGGATCAAGAACCTGGGTTTGAAAGAGCAAAATACTCTCCTGGCTGGAAACTGCCTTTTTAGTTAGAAATCAGCTTTGGAGCTAAGTCGCGGCTATCATAACAAGAGCGTCCAAACTGCTTTCTGGATTTGCGTATGTACAAGAGTAGGAGATGAAGGGAGTTTCCTGAGATGGAAGGCTGCCAGACCACAATTTTCAAAATAAGCTGTGCTCTGAAGCTGCAAGGCCTCTTTCCTGGTATGGGAGGAAGTTGATATAGGAGGAGTCGATCATTATTTTTTGTGACAGCGCAACCCTCAGCACACTTTCTCAGTGTTCTGTGGGGCTTACTCCCTTGTAGTCAATGTGTTTAGGATTGCAACCTTAAGGTCGAACCAGATGTAATATCAGAGGTTTGTGGATGCACTTCTGGAAGCTTTTTATTTTTGGTAAAAGCAGGGAGAGAGGGTTGGATCAGGTCTAAGGTTGTCAGTTTGCCAAAAAATGTCCCTGTTCCTTCAGCTTTTTGTCAGATGGCAAAGATACGTTTCAGGCCACTTTTGGGTTGCTACTGGCTTAGCCTCTTTACTGCTGAGCTCCATTTCTTTAGCCCTGGGTACTAGTGCCAGATTTTTTTTCTTCCTTTCATTTTTCAAGGCTTTGCAGCCTTGGGACATCAACGAAATCTCACCCCAGAAATCTCAGGTTTGTGGGTTCATCTGATTTGGTCCATGGTGCAAGGGCTTGAACCATTTCCCCTGTGACATGGTTCTATTTCAAATTAACCCCTGGAATAGTATTTGTTGTGGACCCTTTGAATGGACAAACATTGTGTGTGTACATTTTTCTCTTTGTGGGTAACAACAGACCAGGGATGATGATTTGAATTTAGACTCTGGCCCTTCCCCATTATGGCTTTGATCCAAATCACCCCACAACTGCTTTTAGCAAACCTAAAAAAGATGGGGGAGATGCATACATGCATCTCCGACATCACGTCTCGTTTGTCTTATGTTCTGAGATTATGCCATAACGGACAGCTTAATAGAAACGTAGTAGTATTTTTGCAAATAAGGATCTCTCTCAATACAGCTGCTACGTGTGCCTCATGGTCCCTTTGCCCTGCTGTAATCAAGTATTATCTGCAGGATTTCCAAAAAGAGGATGCTGTCTGTTATGAGAAGTGAGGAGGATATGTTCGAGAGAAACAAGGCAGCCCATAGCTTCGCAAAAATGAGATACCAGAAATCCATGGATGGGGAAAATGCTATCCCCTGCGGTCCCCCGCACCCATTATCTTAGTTAGGCTTTCAGCGCTGGTGCCAAGCTAGCGCATCTCTTTCTTTACAAAAACGATATAAGCCATTTGGCTTATAGTGTTTTTGTAAAGAAAGAGATGCGCTAGCTTGGCGCCAGTGCTGAAGCCTAACTAAGGTAATGGGCGCCGGGGGGCGCGGGGTCCCCCGGCGAACTACAGACAAATGAATCCATGGATACTGAATCTGCAGAGACAGGGGGCCCCCTGTATTGCCAACTCTGACTGGCAGTGCCTCTCCAGATCTCAGGCACAGTTCTTTTCTAACCCCTCTACCCTGGTATTGTTTAATTCAGTGGTTCCCAAAATAGGGGTCAGGACCTAAACAAGGGTCACATGGATGTTCCTGAGGGTCGCTGGAAGTTATTTTATTATTATTATTATTATTATTATTATTATTATTAAACAACATGTACCAACTCTGTGGGTCACCAAACTGAGAGAAAAACTGCATTTAGGGTCACGGTCAAAAATGTTTGGGAGATACTGGTTTAACAGCAGATGCTGTGCACTGAATCTGAGACGTCTGTCTAGAAAGGGTGTGTTCTAAATATGGGCCCTCCATCAGAAACATCAGCGTCTCAAGCTGGAGGCTGCTTAGCTCTTTTAAATTTATTGTTCTGTATATGTAGGAGGAATGTAGGCCGGTGACCGAGTTGTATGCCAGATATAAATATTTAATATTTATTCTTACGCCAAAATTATTTTGGGACTGGCGATTGACAGTCATGACACACCCAGAGATCAGTGTGACTTATGACACACAACATCCTCTCTAACTGGCTTGAGTTTATTTGATCTTTTCAGCCTTACTTAGTTGCTGCCTGGTGCTGTTTATGCCTTGTTATTTTCCAGATGGTGGTTTTACAGTCCAAATTTAATTTTCATGTAATCTGATGTCTTTTGAATCAGGATGATGAACTCCTCCACCTGACACTGTGTGTGTGTGTGTGTGTGTACGTTTGTGTGTGTGTACGTTTGTGTGTGTGTGTGTGTGTGTGTGTGTGTGTGTGTGAGAGAGAGAGAGAGAGAGAGAGAGAGAGAGAGAGAGAGAGAGAGAGAGAGAGAGAGAGAGAGAGAGAGAGAGAGAGAGAGAGAGGAGTATAGTATGCATGAAACTCTGATATAAGGGTTTGGGGTGTGTGTTTTAAATAAGCTTGGTGTCTAAAGTGATTCACCATGGCCTGATAGCTCCCTATCATGACTCATACACTAAAGGTTACTAGAAATTAATTAAATCATTTTCACAGAAAACATGCACAGGTTATAATTAAAATGAAAAATAGCCTTCAAAAGTAGGGTGACCATACTGTATTTTCAAATCCAAAAACAGCGGCACAGAAGTGTGGTGAGGTGGTACCTTTAACCAGTGACAAGTAGAGGCATTGAGTTTTTCCCAACTGCCTTTCTACTATGACTAACAGCCCAATCCTAACTGGGATTGTGCTGCCCTTTACGACAGCGGAACACAGTTCCGTTGTCATAAGTGGCCTTATGGCGGCACACACAGTGAACTGCCAGTGGCCATTTTGGGCCCACCATGGCAAATGGTGATGGTGCCAGAGGCCCGGTCTCACTGCCAGCTATCTCCAGCAGCGCAGGTAAGCCAGCGGCCGGGCTGGCAGAATGGGGCAGGAAGGAGAACAGGGGAGTTTTTGGGCAGGGAGGGGAGCGAGAGGTGGACCAGGTGAGAGAGGGGTGGAGAGATCCAGTTACGTCCAGTTATGGTGGTGTGAAAGTCCAGTTACTGCTGTGCAAAAGGTGTGCCACCATTGGACGCTCCAGAGCTGCTGGCATAAATGGCTGGAGGCTTCTTGTGCCCACCAACAGGCCATCCAGGCTGCACTGGAGCAGGAAAGGTACTGGCAGGTGCATTAAGATGGCTGGCAACAGGAAAAAAAGGTAAGTTTTAAAATTACAAACCTTTTAAAAGCGGCGGCGGTGGCAGCACGGGCTTCACCAGGCCCGGAAAGCCCAGGACGGATCCGGGACCGGATCCCGGGACCATCTCGGGTTTTCCAGGACAGATGGCAGGCCTAGTTTGAGGAGACCCATTGACGGCTAGGTGGCCTATGGGGAGATAAGTATAAAATATTTTTCCTTACCTCTCCCAGGCCGCCAGGTCGTCGTCCCCCCCATAGCATGCAGCACATGCTCTGTTGGTTGTGCTGCATGCTATGGACTAGCGGGAGATGGGATCGGGCTGAAAGTGACATTAAACTAGAGCAGGGGTTCTCAACCTGTGGTTTGCGTACCCCTAGGGGTACACGGACCATGTGCTGGGGGTACGCCAAGCCCTGGCCCTCATCTCGCCCATCAGTAGTTAATTAGCTCTTAATTAACTTTTGATTATTTTCGGAGTCACGAGCTCCGTTGCGCTGACTTCCACAGCTAATCTTTCCAAACTACAGCTGATTTTTGGGGTTAATGCATTCAGCGCACACACATGCCGAAGCTCCACCTCCGGTCATAGCAGCGTGACCTCACAGCCGGAGCAACAGCATGCGGAGCCAGCCTCCCCGTCCTTCTCTCAGCCTCCAGAGCTCCGCCTCCAGTCACAGCAGCGTGACCTTACAACAAGCAACAGCGGACTGTACAGCTAGGTAGAATGTATGTTTGTATATGCACAAATAAACACATTTTAAAAATTAATTTACAGAAACATTAATTTGCATAATTTAATTAGATAATTAATTATGTTAAGTTGCAGGGGGTACAGTAGGTCACACAGACCGTGACAGGGAGTACAGTTGGCCAAGAAGGTTGAGAACCCCTGAATTAGAGGTTCTATTAACATCCCCAGGATTGCTTCAGTAATTACTGTTGGAATTATGGCAAGATCTACATATTCAGTCATTTATAGGGTTAATGTGACAGTTGGTTATTTCATACATACTGAGTTAAGCCTGGGAAAATGTAAAACTGTGATTGGTTGATTAGATCAGGTGATCTTCAAGCAATGGTCTGCAGAGAAGAAGAATCTCCATTTTGTTTTAGATATGCGTGTGCTTTTGCTTGGTGTGAGCTTGAACCTGTTTGAATCTCCTTATCTCTATTACAGCACAATCCTAACCAACTTTCCAGTGCTGGTGCAGCTGCAATGCACCCCGAGGCAAGTGGTGTAGCTAGCCCAAAATCTATTGGGGGCCCACCTCCAAATTGGCGCCAACCGGATTGGCCCCCGTATACTCCCTCGCGCCGCCAAAGGCGGCGCACGATTTTTTATTTGTTTATTCATTCCCCTCCCCTAAACAAACATTCAAATTCCTTGATTTTTACCTTGTTTCAGCGTGGCGCGCATCCATGAAGAGGGCCCTGGAGGGGGTTACTGGCTGGGTGCGGGGCGAAGAAAGCGAACGCGTGGGGTAAAAAAGCAAACGTGACTCGGACTTGGGCGACTCCTCGGACGTGTGCAGTAGGTGGTGGAACACTGACATAGCCAGGATAGCCGCCAGCCTACCAGAACGTTAGGGTTGGCCTGTTGTCCTTCATGCTATCTTTGTAAGTCTCTTCACCTTCAATGAGGCTTGAACTTTTTTTTTTACTCTCTTCATGGTCTCTCCCTTCTTATCTATCGGTCACTCGGAAGAGGAAGTCAGTGCCTCTCTAGGAGGCGCTTCCGTCTCGCTGGTGAGTCACCAGCGAGACGGAAGCGCCTCACAGAGAGGCACTGACTTCCTCTTCCGAGTTGCCCGACTCGGACTCGGGCGACTCGGACTCGGGCCCTGAGTCCGAGTCGCCCCCTTTGGCGCCCCCCCTGAAGCTGGCGCCCGGGGCCCGGGGCCTCAGGACCCCCTATCGAACGACGCCACAGTGAAGAGGCCTCCATAACTGCCCCTCCACTGCAAAATGCAATGTGCACCCTGTTGGCATGGCTACACTGGCACTGGAAAGTTGGTTAGGATTGCGCTGTTTGTTTTAGTAAAGTTAAATCAAGTCTAAGCTTTCATGTATGCCTCAGCTTGTTTATTCTAATGATCAAGATTTATTGTAACCTCCAGAGAATCTTACAAACGATGAATCCCTTCAATATTTACAACAATTACCTGGGGATTGATACTGATTCCTGGAGACTCCAAACCAATCCTATGGTATGGAGGAAAGCAGACATTTGTATCAAAGCCTTTGTAAGAAACCAGAGTCAGGGTAGTTTTTGCAGGACTAGGCCAAAGCCTTATAAGGCTGTAGGGCCAGGATTGTGGTTCAGGTAGATAAATCTTGACAGAAAAGCAGATCAAGGCACACAGTAAAGTGGGGGAGTTGAAACAGCAAGTGTGATCAAAGTACAAGCTGGAGGAGACTCAAACCTAGGCAGAAGACAGATAACAGAGAGATGAAAGTGGTGTGATATGCGTTTCTTTTGTCCCTGACTGTCTGTCATGAACTGGGGATGCAAGTGAAGCAAGAGGCAGGTGCAGTCCAGAGAGGAATAAACAGGATGGGAGGCAAGGCACTGGGTTCAAAAGAAAAGCAGAAAAACACAAAAACTCCAGCAAATACACAGGGCCTATTCAGCAACACAACTACTACTACTACTGTATCTGGATTTATGGAATGCTTAGTGATGGTGATGGGATGTCAAGTGTGCATGAGCAGATACTCTAAATATAGCATTTCCAAGTACAAGTACACCATTCTCTGCACTACATTAGCTTCTGTAATAACATTCCTAATGAAATCTTTACCAGTGCAATTTCTCTATGTCCAAATACTGGGGGGGGGGGGGGGGGAATCTAAATGTAGACTTTTAAAAAACTATTTGGCTTTTTTAAATACAATGTTCTTTTACAGTGAAACTTGGCAAAGGTATGCTACAAGTCCAAGCAAAAGATAATAGCTGTGTTTAGGAAACATACATATTCCTGTGCTCCCCTAAGTCTTCTGGAGTCACAAAGAAGAATAGATTCTAAGAGTTCACTTTGTTTTTTTTCTTTTAAACCCCCCACCCAGATGTATAATTCAAGGCCCAATCCTATCCAACAAGCGTGGGGAACCTCCGTCCCACAGGCCATTTCCGGCCCCCCAGGCCATTCGGCCCGTGCGAGACCGGACCCAAGTGCATCAGGTCCGGCCCACACGAGACCCAGACCAGAGGCTCCCCGCCGCCGCTGCCGCATGTCGCTCCTCCGACCTAGGCCGAGCTGCAGGCCTAGATTGGAAGAGCGACGCGCGGTGGCCTCGGAGTGACTAGGCCGGTAGCTAGGCCCGTTCTGAGCTGCCGGCCTAGGTCGGAGGAGCGACGGATGGCGGCGGTGGCCTCAAAGGTAAGGAGACCGATAGGGGGCGTGCGCGGAAAAGTGGCGAGGGCACCCAAATTTGCGCAGGGGGTGTTGCCAAATTTGTCGGCCGGCCCACAACCAATTTTCCCCATGGGAAAATGGCCCTCCACGGCAAATAGGTTCTCCACCCCTGCTATCCAACATTCCAGCATAGATGCAAACGCAATGCAGCCCGGACGTAAGGGAACAAATATTCCCTTACCTTGAGGAGACCTCTGTGACTGCCCCCACCGCCACAGGATGCAGCACACGCCCATTGGCACTGCTGCATCGGCGCTGGAAAGTTGGATAGGATTGGGCCCCCAGAAAAATAACAAATACTTGTTATCTAGAGTATAAATCACACCAACTGCTTTAAAATATATCACTATTTGAGAAGATCTGATTTTGCACTTTAATATCTGATTTTGTACCTTGTTTGCAAAATGTGCTAGGCCCCATTTGTACATTTGTAACTGCTAATATATATCAAGATGCGTTTGCAGAAACGCCACAAATCAGGGCATATTGAAAGACGTGGGAAGAGTTCAGCAGAGGTTGAACAAATCAGAATAATGAGAGAAGGAAGATTTAGAGATGAAAAAGAACATTATATAATCAATGACAGCCATTTTCTATTTTGAGATTAGTTGACTTTACAATTATCATTAATGCATGTTAGAGACTTGCAGCCCAATATTTGGCTGTTTGGGGAATGTGTACAGTATTTTTCAAATCAACAAGTGTTCCAAATATTATATGAGGTACAGGATGTCCAATTTCTAGTGTGGGCCTGAGTCTGCTGTAGTAATAGATGTAATTATCCCCCACTAACTGGGCAAAGAGGCACCTTTTAATGTGGGGTCCTCTTATATTTAGCAGGGGGAGAGCAATTGTCCCACTTCACACCAACTTGGTGTCTTGGTGTCTCTTTTGCGTCTTTTTAGATTGCGAGCCTTTTGGGGACAGGGAACCATTTATTTATTTGTTTAGCTATATTGTTTAGTAAATCACTTTGTAAAACTACTTTGTGTTGAAAGCAATATATAAAATTTCTTAATACACTACTACTACTACTACTACTACTACTACTACTACTACTACTACTAATAATAATAATAATAATAATAATAATAATGTCAGTTTGATTATTCTTTTGATGGAAATGAACATGCTGGCTTTGTGACAAAATTTCTCTGGCTGTACCTTTAGAATGCAAAGTTTTGCTAAAAATAGTCAACTGATGGGAAGAAGCCAATCACACTTTGAGCATCAGAAAGCTGAAATAATTGCGACCTAACCTACAAACAACCATCTGGACTCAGTTAAGTTCAAATGCATGCATCAAACTCACAGAGGAAAGCAAATCAAATAGATAAAGTGCTGAAACAAATAGAACTTAATTGGATTTAAGAGCTCCCTGCCTGAATGTAAACAGAGACGTTGATCCAGTTCACTAGATAAGGAAGTGATGCTGGCCTGCATTTCAATTGTGAATGTTTCTAGCTGCTCATCACACAGAAGGTGTTTTCCTGTTCCTGGCTTGCCTGAAGTGCCAGTCTGGAAGTTCAAGAGAAGTTTATCAAAAATGCAGGTACAATGTAATATGGAAGAACCCCTCAAGGACATGACACCTTGATCAAACACAAAGCAGCCTGTGGGGGTCCTGCTGTGATGATGATCCCCTCCTGAACAGGTGGGGACCAGTATTGGATCAGCGGAATTCACATGCAGCTAATGAGATTAATGCACTGTCTAAGAAGAACATCTGGTCCCACAAGATAGGAGTCTGCTGTACACACCAAGTCACACCATTGAGCTATCTAGCTCAGTATTGTCTGAGGAGGCCTTTCCTAGTCCTATGTAAAGATGACTGGACCGGACCACTGGGTCTACCTGCATACAAAAGATCTGCTCTACCACTGAACTACTGTGGGGGCCCAATAAGAGCTGTGCAAAAGTTATCTAAGATAGAGGAAGATAGCTAGAGTGTGTCATTACTTTGAGTAATTTCTTATTGCGGCCTACAGATATTTTGATTGCACACTCACACGCACTTACATGGGAAAGGAGTAACTTAAGTCTCATATAACTTCATGGGATTTCTGAATAAACATAGGATTACAATGCATGCCACGTACTTTGGTAATGTAACTGCGTTGGCAAAGCACATGTGATATTTATTTCTTTATCTGGGGATTTATATGTGGCCTTTCCACCTCCTAAGAGGCCCTCAAGGCAACTCACGTTCTGTTCAGCCAAAATATAAGTAAAAGATTACTAAACAATAAATTAAAAAATACTATATAATAAAAGGCTATCAACAAAAGATGGAGAGCTCCACCCAAAACTTGTTGGTTGATAACCAACGAAACAAAAAAGTCTTCACAGAGTGGCAGAAGGATACCCATGAGGGCAGCCAAATCTCTGGGCGAGAGAATTCCAAAGCCTGGGGGCCTCAACTGAAGAGGCCCTGTCATGTTCCCACCAATTGCACCTTCAAAGGAAGGAAGGGTATGCCACTGGTTTCCATAAGGACATGGGCTGGTGTGGTTAAAATCTGTCCAATGTGTGATTGCAATTGCTGTTTTTAAGCAGCTACCTTTACACAAATTGTGGCAGTAGATATCTGCCCCACCATACTATGGAGGATGCCTGCTGTGCCTCTGTTCAGAGCTAACTTCCTTCTAATTAGGATACACAACAATCAGAACAATTGTATTCTTGTCCCAGGGCACAACCACCTTGCTGAAACTAAACAGGGCTGGGTCTGGTCAGTGGTGAAATTGGGTATACAATGTTCAGTACTCTCAACTCTAGAACACTGTAATGTGCAGAGAACTGTTATGGAATTTATGATTTTAAAAAGATCCAGTTTCACACTTTCAAAAGCTGGCAGAGGCATTTTATTTTTCGCCATCTGCCCACTTTACAGTCTGAGCAGGTTTGTTGTGTTATCAGCACTTTGGCCTGTATAAATAAAGGATTTGAGAGGAGAGCTCACACAGAGGGGTGAAAGAGAAATTTTTGAGAAGTTAAATGATGGTAGTTATTATACACTGATTGTGCAGTATGACCTTAAAAGGGGCTGCCTTTGCCCCAATGAACCTACCACATGCTACATTCCTCGTTGGTTGCTCTTCTCTGAACGTTCCTGCTGGTAGAGATATAGAGGAGTGGTCCCTTGGGCCAGAGACTTCTTAGCAGTAGCCCCTAACTTAGGAAACTTTCTTTTAAGGAAAGTTTGTCTCACTCCTGGTAGTTTTTAGACACCTGGCCAAGGCACTATTTTTTTTAAGCACTTTGGGGCTTTTCTGATTCTTACTTTATTATTCTTTCGTTGATGATCCTCTGTACCTCTCAACTGAATAATCTGGTGGTTTTCATTGTCCTGGATTCTGCTGTTGTGAATTTTTTGTTTCTATGTTACATTTGTTTTAATTTTTCTTTTGTTCTCTATTATTAATTTGCTTTGAGGAGCCATTTAATGAACAAGTGGAATTAAAAAAAACAAACCAAATAGAAAGCCACTATGTGGGTGGGTGTGAGCAGTCTAGCACAGAGATTGTCAACCTTTTTCATCCCACGGCACACTGACAAGGCGCTAAAATTGTAAATGTACAACATTAGTTTTTTTTAATAATTGACAAGGCACACCACACTGCCGGCGAGGGGCTCATATCCCCCAATGGCCCTACTAATAAACGACCCTCCCCCAAACTCCCACGGTACACCTGAGGACCATTCACAGCAAACCAATGAGAAAATAATAAAGGGCATTATCCATACACAAACTTACACAGGAAATCCTGGAAACTCCGATGGCGACAGAACAAGTGTTCCGTCGCCAGAAGACATCGCAAACGTGCCGTAAAGCATGTTTGCGATGACTCGGGAGTAAGGGAGGCCGTTGCAAGGCCGACCTCCCTCACTCTGGCGCCGGATCTCCATGTGGCCGGCAGAAGAAGATAAGAGCTCCACCACCGGCCGCATGGGCGGTCTGGCTCAGGAGGGAGGGGGCCTTTGGCCTAGCCAGCCCGGAAGGGGGCAGGGGATGGTGTCGGCCATATCCCTGTCTCTGCTGTTACATGGCCTCCTCTACTTCCGCCAGCTATTTAGCTGGCGAAAATCCAAGGAGGCCAATCGGGCTGACCTGAATTTACACCCGGGGAAGGGGACAATCATCCTTTTCCGTGAGTAGACCTCCAGCCTGGTGCGCGCCGGGCAGCCCGTGCACAGGATCCAGCCGGTGACCCTGGGCCACCGGCCGGATCCTTATGGTGGATTGCGCTGCCCATGTCATAGAATTATTTTGCAGTGCTTCTTTATCAGCAGCTCCCTGCAACACAGTTCCCAATTGGGACGTTCTGCTAGGAAAGCTCTCTGGGAAAAAAGAAGCACATTTATGGTTCAAAATAAGAGATGTAAAAGTATTCACACTGCTGAAAGGGGAAGGGAAAACTTAAAATGCTGCAATCCATCTTGTATGGATCAAAAACCAGAACAATATGTTTTTAAAGGTTTGGGGTGAAATTCAGAGGTGTACATGTGCAGCACACAAACATTTTGAACATTTTGTTAGAAGTTCCTGTGAGCTTTTATATGCCTCATGGCACATCCCAGGTCAGTACAAGCCATCGCAAAAGTGCCTTAAAGCACTTTGCGACAGCATAGGAGTTTACTGGGCTGGTGCAACGGCCTGGAATCAGTAAGATTCACACCGAGAGGTGTGAGAGCGGAACGGGGCAGAGAGAGGGCATCAGCGGGGAAGGGTGGTGACGGGGGCAGGGGTGGGTGGTTCTGACTCTGGAGGAGGGCAGGATTGGCGAGGCTGGTGTGCGCCACATCCTATCACCCTTCCTGGGCCTGTTTTCCCAACACAGATCACCTCGGACCTGCGCCAGCAATTTAGCTCACGCAGGTCTGAAGAGACCATTGCCTCAGCTGGGGCTTTTCCCAGGTCAAGGGGACAAATGTCCCCTTACCTTGAGGAGACCTCCAGCCTGCTAACTTTCTGCATAGGATGCAGTGCAGCCTGTGCTGGCCTCACTGCACTGCTGTGCAGAACGTTAGGTAGGATTGGGCTGCCCAATGTATGGCAGCCACATGTCTCATTCACCTCTCCTCTTCTTCTGTAACACCTATCGTAATTCTTTGCATTTCCTCACCTATACTACATATCGTTGGGCCGTGGCAGGAGCATTAGGGCAATACAGAACTCTGTTATCCTGACATAAAGTCAGTTCTATGAGACAGTATGGAGGGGAAGGGGAACTGACACATGGTAATTTCTGGCAGTGGCTGAATCTTTAGCATAATATCCAGTGTGTGGCTCAAAAAAGGAGTTTGGGTATTTGGCATAAGCGTTGCTGATATATAAATAGCCTCCAATGCATATACATTCCTTTGATATCGATGTTTGGTTTTGAAATGTTTTGTTGTATATTGTATTGTTTGTGTGTTTGTTTATGCCAATAAAGGTTATGGTATGGCATATAAATACATTGAAGGTGAAGTCCAGTGTCCAGTCCCTGACAATTAAGTCCAGTCGTGTCCGACTCTAGGGTGTGGTGCTCATCTCCATTTCAAAGCCGAAGAGCCAGTGTTGTCCGAAGACGCCTCCGTGGTCATGTGGCCGGCATGACTCTCCTAGCCGCAGCGCGTAGCATGCAGCTGGAACATGGGGCGCTGTTTACCTTTCCGCAAGCGGTACGATACTGTTAAATGTGTAAAATATCAAGATTTGCTGTTCAGAAATAAAGTCTCCATATCTTTCTTATTTTTATGTGGACACATTGACTAAATCTTCATTGAAGTGGCTTTCATCTAACCAAATTTAAGTCTCAAGTAATTATTTTGGCCAACTGATCATTTCTTTTTGTCTTCTTTCAATTGCAGGCAATTAGTAGTTTTACATTTGGAAACATTTAAATGGATTGACGTTATGCAAATGAGCACTTGTTTTATTTTTCTTCTCAGAGTTTGACCCTCAAACCCTTATCTGTTAGCATTTTTTAAAATCCATCTTAAAATAACGAAAAACCATAATCGAGAATGGCTTCCTTCTCCAATATTTAGAAGGCATATTTGTTTAAATATAGCTAATTATATTATGTTGAGGCTATTTGTTATTTTGTACCAATCCGATCCGCTGGCGTTAAATATGACATCCTGCCTATTGTGCTAATTGGGTTGAAGATTGATAGCAGTTCTTTTCGGGATGTTTTCCTTCCCTCGCCACTTCACTCCTATGTGGAACTACGATGTGTCAGAAATTTAAAGATGAGAAAGTTGATAAAAAAGCTTTCTAGGTCCGAAAGGGGGTTGCATAATTTAGAAGTTAGGTGAATTTCTAAAACTGTAGACAAACCGGAGGCTTACCAATTGAGAATAGGCCTGGTTTAACCCCTACTGCCTCATATTTTACTTATATATTTGGTGTGCTTAAGCAACTTTGAATTGTTGCTTTGTTGCTTGGTGTGCTTAAGCAACTGTGAACCGGCAAATGCTCTGAGATGATGCTTTCTTCAGCCCACAATGCAATTTCAAAACACTATGAATTATTTCACGGGAAGAGGCCAATAGAATTCAGCTTCCAATCCCTCTTGAGCAGCATTAGTGAAGAGAAAGGTTATAGAGGGCTAATTGGAAAAGAGCCCATTTTCTCCCACAGAAGAATACACTGGGAAAATATTGTGCCCGAACGCAAACTTGACACAGATTTTGTAGGAAGTGTTACAAGGAAGCTCTTTACACCTGGTTGGGTTGTTTCCCTAGTGAATATGTCAGGGCTGTGGCCAGGATTCAGAGAGGTGAGCTGAGAGATGGCAAAAAAGAGCATATCTACACTACACAGCTGATAGTGAATTGTCACTGTGGTTATCTCACACACACACACACACACACACACACACACACACGTGTGTGTGTGTATCTATCTCTATCTCCATCTCCATCGCCATCATTTCCATCTCCATCTCCATCTCTATCTCTATCTCTATCTCTATCTCTATCTCTATCTCTATCTCTATCTCTATCTCTATCTCTATCTCTATCTCTATCTCTCTATATGAATGAGCTTTATACTGTATATTCTTTACATAGGATTGTCACAGACTGTACCTCTTCCATTTCATGGTCATTTGGTTCTATTACATACAATTTTTTTCTCTATATCTCTCTGTGTGCCTCACACTCTATATATAGACAGAAAGACGGACAGACACCTGAACCTGCCTACTGAGGTTCTTCACTAGCACCTTCCTACACCTGATAAAGTACTGTATACACTTCAATACATTTGTTATGGCCCAATCCTATCATTGGGCTGTGCTGCTGGAACTCTTATTACCCAGCTCCCATGTCTCAGGTGTTTCTGCAACGAGTTTTTGAAAGCGAAATAATTAAATCAGCATTTGGCTTCTAAAGATTATCTTGGAGATCTGGGCTTGACAGTCATTCCTCTATATTTAATATTCTAAACTAAGAAAGACCTCCCTGGACAATAAGTGTCAGGTTGCGGGGGGGGGGGAGCGGAACACTTTGAATGCCTCTGTTTTTAAAACAACGGAAAACTAACAGCCCAGTGATCCTAACTGGGCTTTATGACAGTTGAACATCGTAAATGGCAATGCAGTGGTGCACACAGCCAGTGGTGTAACTAGAGTGGAGCGGAGGCAAGTAGTTCTGCAAGACTCCGTTACACCGGAGTCAGCGGCCCCTCCCCTTTGCTGTTGGAGCCATTCCGGCAGCAACAGGGGAGTGTCCTGCGTGTTGCCTTTGCTGCCAGAATGGCTCCAACAGCAAGGGGGAGGGGCCGCTGACTCCAATGTAACGGAGTCTTGCAGAACTACTTGCCTCCGCTCCACTCTAGTTACACCACTGCACACAGCGCACCTCTGGTGACCATTCCGAAACCATTGCCACAAACAGCGTCGAAGGCCTGTTGCTGCTGCTGGGTACTGGTGAAAGCAGAGACAAGACAGCGTCTTATCTGGCGTGCACCAGGATCCTATCCCCATTCATCTCCTCTTCCCTCTCCCTTACTCTCCTCAGTCTTGGGTTAGCAAAATGGCTGGCACAGATCCGAGAGACCCATTGGGGTAGCAGAGGCTTGCACTGAAATAAGGGAACAAATGTTCCCTTCCTGAGGAGGCCTCCGGGACTGTCCCCCTCCCCCCCCCAGGATGCAGTGCGTCCCCCTCCCCAGGATGCAGTGTGTGCTCCGTTGGCACGGCTGCATTGGCTGGGGGGGGGGAGTATTTAGTTAGGATTGGGCTGTAACAGGCAGGTCAAAAGCCTTAGCAAAAGCAACTACGGTATCATTACTGTGAGTGTGAATCTAAACGACTGTTATTGCACTTCTACCACCCGGAATCCTTTATCTGAACCCACAAAAGAAAAATAGGAGGGATGAGTATGTTGCAGTTACTAGAAAGCCAGGCAGCTTGTTGTTACAGTAGGCAGTGATGACAAGGGCCACAGGAAAGTGTTCTGTTTGGTGAGTGATATAATTAGATTGTGAAAATCAATCATTCATGGTGAAACATTCAGAAATCTAATGCTTGATTCTGGCTACGTGCAAGGGCTTACTTTCTACAGGTTGTGCGTTAACTCCTGTACTTCTGCTGTTCTGAATAAGACATGGATAGGATTGTGCTGAAAGTCGTTCAATGTGAAAAAACAATTTCCTCCAACCGAATGCATCTTTGGACATTTCATCCAGCTTTTGTGTCTGGGACTTTGGGCACCATTCATCTCATTTGAGCTCACCAGAGCTCACCCCTTCCTTGTGATGTTTCTGTTCATGGGCTTGGGTTGCTGAATGCCGTTTTCAGACAAGTCCTGATCACACCATGACCTCCTTTATTATAAACTTATGCCTATCGTTTATCCCCACTTCAACGGTCTCATTTTTCCACAAATGACTCTTCTTTTCCTTTGCTTAATCAACGCGCCTTCTTTCTTCTCAGCTCTTTCCAGGTTTTTGTCCAGGTTCTTCATGATAAGTCATCTCTTTTATGTGTGCTGCCTTGACATCTTCGCCCTCTATCTTATTTGTCTTCTTTAATCTAGTGTTTTTTTGGTTTTCTTCTTTTTTCTGTTTCTTTGGCAAATCTTTCTCAGTGTGCATATGACAGTATTTCCTCTCTTCTAAACAGAACACTGCAGTTATTTTATCCTCTTAGCTAGTCATGTTTTTCTGTTTGACTTTAAATCTGCTTGATTTTCTCAATTTTTTTTAATACCTCTGTTGTCTTTACTCAGTCTCGGCTAATTATCATTCTGTTTCTCTTCTTTACTTTGTCTTGAAATTACGTGACTATTGTTTTACCTTAATGTTTTGACTCTTTCTCAACAAAAGATCAAGAAGAGGAGTCATCAAGCAAATTTCCAGTGTTATCATTCAGCAGAAATTATGCTGCTTTCATGAGTTTTTTTCGATTGAGTGCTAAGGAGTACAAATGGAACAAAGTGAATTTTGCAACTCCTCCCTCACCAAATCAACTACCGATTCCCCCACAACTCTGCCTGACCCCTGAGGGTTAGAGAATCGTCTGACCAGGATGCTATGTTGCATGGTGGGGGGCTGCAGCAAGAATGGGGGAATCAGAGAAAATCACTTCCCCCCATTGTGTGAACAGAAGTATCTTCCAGTCATGTAAGAGGCCACTCATGGTCTAACTCACTATCTGTCCAATGAGCACCACTGCCAGTACAGCAAGTCCTCACTTAAAGTTGTCGATAGGTTCTTGGAAACTGCAACTTTAAGCAAAACGACTTACGACGAAACCAATTTTACTGTAGGCTAATTGAAATATATAAACAAGAGTTTTCGGCATATTTCTGGTCACAAAAACATCACCAAACTTCTAAATAAAGACCCCAAACACTTCCAATATTAAACAATGAAATAAATGTGAGCTTTCCGGGCCTGAGAAATCCCAAGCAGACATGGGGAGAATGTTCAAACTCCACACAAACTGTGGCCCCAGCCAGGAATCGATTTTAAGCGAGGACTTGCTGTATTGGTTTGACCTTGAGACATCAGGCTTGTAGGGACCTTGCTTACCTTCAGGAATAGATTCCAGGAGTTCGGATCATATGATCTGATTTCCTGCAACGTAAAGTCTGGAGGGATAGTAGTGGGCTGAGTTATGTGAATAGAGCTAGGAGAAAACTTAACTGAGTCCAGAGGAGCGTTGTAGTGCAGTCAAGTGGAGTGGTTGTCGCCCACCCTGCCATTTTGTATTTGGACCCCACATTGTTTAGGGATGGTGGGGTCAGTCAATTTGTCTGCATTGGGTCCTGACATTTCTTTAAGGGACCTGCAGTGGGGCATCTGTGCGTATTGATGGCTGGTGGGATAGGGGGAGTTCAGTTTCAGGCTAGCTCCCTTGTGTGGCAGGTGTAGTGTGGGACAGGGTGTTAAGAGTGATGTGCACCCTGAGGTGAGAATCAGTGGGGAAGCCAGGACTAATCTCCAGAGACTGTCTGGCTTGAAGATTCTTGCTGGTAACCCCTCAGGCTTGGATTGTAACATCAACCTCAAAGGCTTTCTGACTTGGGGAAAGTGGTGAAATTCATTTGCCTTGACCCCTTTGGGGGTTGGTGTTGAGAAGCAGGGATCAGCGGCAGATGGTTCTCAGCTTTGAGTCAGGATGGGAACACTTGAAGGGGGAATCAACAGAAGCTTGCTGCCTCCTCCAGGTTAGATGCCTGCACTAAAGCGGGGGGGGGGGGGCTTGGTTATTCAGACCTGCTTCAGGGTTTTAATAGTACAAGCGTCCCTCGGCATCCGCGGTCTCGGCATCCGCGGATTTCACCATTCATGGATGCCTGGAGGCCTCCCCTCACAGTATCCGGTGAGTTATTGGGCATCATCAGGTGCTGGGTTTCAGTACCTGTGGTTTTCAGTATTCACAGGGGGATCCGGAACCAATCCCCCGCAGATACCGAGGGATGACTGTATCTTGTTGATTGGCATTGATTGAATACATGTGGACCAGTTTTAATCTACAACCCTGTCTCATGTTTTTTTATTTATTGGTGGTACCGGGGCAATGTCTTATTTCAGCTTTTAGTATTACCGTATTGGTCTGAGTATAAGACTCACTTTTTTCTCCTAATTTAAGTTTTTAAACTAGGGGTGCGTCTTATAATCAGGCTGTTGCAATTTAATGCCAGTGATTTAATTAAATTTTTTTAATAGCACCAAACTTTAAGGGTGCGTCTTATAATCAGGTGCGTCTTATACTCGGGACAATACGGTAATTACATCCGTGTAGATGACACTCAGCTATTCTTTTCTACTTGCTAATTTTTCTTTATGCTATTTTCTCAAGTCTACTCATACATCTTTCAAAAACCTCTTTGAAAAAGAAATAATAAAAGAAATTGTACAGAGAAGTGATGCTTGGACTCTGGGGACTGGACTGGAATTTGAAAACAAGGCCTGGCTCTGTGTCTGAGTATCTACTGAGGGGAGCTGTTTTCCCATCGCTCCTGTAGGCCCTGCCTAACTAACATGACATCTTTTACTAGGCTACCATCTAAGGGAGTTGAATGGTGCTCAGGCTTTTTTTCCTGCTAACAGTGTCCTGCAGGGGGCCTCTTGGACAAACCTGGGAAGTCACAGGATTTTTATCATACCTGCTATTGCCTGAGTGGGCTATCGATAGCGCAGCATTTTGGCAGCGGAAACCTCCTCCATGAAGTAGTGCTTGGAGTGCCAGAGAACCGCCTGCAGCCTACACATCCTGTCTACAACATCTCCCCTGACAAAGTGGTACAAGCAGTAATGTACTTTCTGAAGAAGCCTGTTCCAAGGACAGAGGAGAAGCCTGTTGCTAAGAGGGGCTGCTGTCCTCGTTGATGGTGGGCAGCGTGTTGTCCAGTAAATATCAGGAAGTTGGTCAGAGAATATCAGTAACTTGGGTGATCAAGGGAGGGAATGTCTGCATCAGAAGAACTTTCATGCTGGCTGAGAACCTTCTAAGACAGGGGTGGTCAACCTTCCACCATAAGGGCCTCTGCATTCTTAAGAGTTGTGCCGAAGACAGAATCCTGGCAGCTGCAAGTGCTGATGGTGCTGCTAAAGCAGCTGCACCTGCTGAAATGTCCTCACTTGTACAACCATTAAAGGTCCAGGAGTATTCATGTTGAAAGGTTGGCCATCACTGTTCTAAGAAAACATGAGGGATATTTTGATTAGCATCATTTAAAGCTGCCTTGATTGCCCTTGTTGGGAGAAAGTAAAATATTTACTTTCTATTCTTAAGAGTCTTCTATATTCCAGTGGCATGGAGACAACCTACTGTAATGCGAAAATCAAATTTTGTAAATTTATTCGAAAGATCATATTTTAATAATTCGGAACCCAACACTTGGGATTTCTTGATGCAGGATTAGAATTTTGGGGGTGTTTAGGTCACATCGGTCACATCATGACAAGACAATATTATTAAAATTATGGCTTGGAAAATGCTCCTTGCAAATCAGATTGCATGCAGACAATTTATGAGCAAAAGTCTGTTTTCCTGTTCTGGGGTTGCTTCCTCAATAATGTATCATTGTAGCAGGAGAAAGAAACTAAAGAAGAAGAATTGCATTAGACATCTGCCCTGATCTGTAATTCTGTTTTTTTCAAGAAGTAAATTGGCTTTATGTGACCACCTGTTTGAGAGCAGGAGGATGGATAAAAATAGCTTTGTGTTAAGACAGAGCTTACAGAGACACTTAAGAAAGAAAGAGAGAAGAGACTAGTGGCACAATCCTATCGCCGGTGCACAACTGCCAGAAAGCGCCAGAAAGCAGTGCTGGCGGGAAGGCCTGCACCTTCCCACTGGTGCCAGTGCAAAGTGGAATGTGCACTGGACAAAGTAAGGTCCGCGCCTAGCAGGGGGAAGGGCAGGGAGGAGATGAAACAGGGCAGGGGTGGGTGGCACAAACACGCTCAGCGGAACTGATGAGTAGGTTTTACAGGATATTCATAGTTGATTAAGCCATAGACTTTGAAAATTCCATCATTAAAGTGAACATTCCAAGCATTTATCAGTGACAATGGATAACAATGGGAACTGTAATATCTTTCTGAGGTCCTCGGATGCCTCTGGAGGCCATCCTGGGCCCGGCGCAATGCAGGAGCAGCTTGTACAGGTGAGTTGCACCCCGGGAATAGCCTACACTTGCATCTGGAGGGCTCCAATTTGGAGTCAACCTGATGCAAGGGTGGGTGGGAAGGCCCATCAGCATGACCCCACCGCACATTTGTCCGTGACCCACCAAGTTGGTCACAACCCACAGTTTGGGAATCGCTGGTCTAAATCATTTCAAGGAATCTGAAGCTGTTTTATATCAAATCATACCATTGGTCCATGAAGCCTAGTATTTGCTTGGCATGGCCGTGACTCTTCTGGATCTTGGGGAGAGTCCCTTTTCCAGTCTTGTTACCTGCGGTTCTTTTTAACAGGAGATGCTTCTGGGATTGAGAGCATGCTGTCTACCACTGATTCAGTGGCCTCTCATTTTATTTTTTATTTGGATTTGGCATGTTCTGATCGCCTTTTAATTGGCCTCAAGATCTGCACACTCGCATACAAACACAAAATCCCAAAGTTTCATATGAAAGATCAGTGGATACAATATCCAGATATGGGGTCAGTTTTGCTAAATCTTAGCAGGATCAAGGAAAGCAAACATTTTAAAGAAGTTATTTTATGTGGAAGCAAAATGGAAAACCCAAGGTTAAAATGATCTTTTTGTCACTTACCACGCTTAGAGCAATTGTCAAGAGCTTTTCGTCATTATGTTTCCGTTAAAAAAAATGGCTGTGGATACTAAAAAGCACCCCTTATTTTTTATGTAATACCCATGAGGATATTTGAAATAGAAATGCATTTATAAGTTGCATTGGGATGTGTTCAAACTTTATTGTCTTCTTGTGCTTTCTGGAAAAGAGATCTGTTTATATAGCCATTGAAATGTACCCTTTATACTATTTTTTTAAGCCTTTAGTTGAGAAATTATTTGTGCTGATTCTATAGAGGTCACAAAAATAGCACATCTTCCCTGCAGTTTTTAATGCTTCTGTGGGGTGTACTTACTGAGCTGTGTCACTCTCTATTATGAAGTGAGATCATGCAATTCAAGGTAGTTCAATAATATCCTGAGTAAAGAAAAGCAAGAGAGAAAATTGTATAGGCATGTGCTAACACAGCTGAGGTTTTCAAAGGGTTCTACTTTGGGGGGTTTCCCCCAGAAGAAAAATAAATACAGGTAACCTGGGGCATTGTTGTGGTACTGTGGCTCAGCTGGTAATGTGTTGTGCTTGAACATGGGAAATTCAGGTTCAATACTCTGCCCACCTATGAAGCTCACAGGTAGCATGGGCAAGGTAGCATGGACTCAGCCCAGAGCCATAATGCAGTGGTAGTTCCAGGAACAAGGCCAAAGCCTATCCACATGTTGGAATCCCCAAGCACAGCCCGGCAAAGCAAATGAAGATCCGATCAGTTTTAGTTCTTTAGGACAGTGAAACAGAGAAAGAAGCAGGTGAGGCAAGCAGGATTCCCGACAGTCAGGGATGGGGCGCTATGCACTAGCTTACTTCCCGGAGCCTTCACAACAGCTCTAGTGTAGAGGCAGACTGGACTTCTGATACAAAGCAAACCCTGCCTGGATTTTCCAGCTGTTAATCCAGCTACAAGTGGTTGACAAGCACGAAGCATCTAACAGGGCAGAAAAGTCCAGTCCAAGGACTCAATTCGGACAGTTGGGTGGCCTTAGGCCTTTTAGCCCAACTTCTCTCACAAGACTGTTGTGAGACAAAGTGCTATTGTGAACTTCTTTGAGAAAAGGTACAATACGAATCTGACTTGCAGCCCAATCCTATTGGGCTAGTTACAATATAGTGGAACAGAGTCCCTCTGTCATAACAGGCCATATGGTACGGCAGCATGCACAGTGCGCTGTTGGAGGCCATTTTGGAACTGCTACTGTAAATAGTGGCGGTGGTGACGGCCCACTGCCGCAGCTAGTGACCTGCTCTGAAGCTGGTAAGTTGGTGTGAGGGCCAGATTGTGGGCAGGGAGGGGGAAGAACTTGGCACTCAGGGGGGCAGAACTGGGCGATGGGGAGGGAGGGGGTGGATCCAGCGGCAATGATGCATGCCGGATTTTATCCCTTCTTTAAAAAACCTCTCCGCCCCTTTTCCCTTCTCAGGCATGTGCCACCAAAATAGGTGGTGTGTGTCTGAACAGACCTATAGACAGCCCCAGGGCTTATTTTTACTTGCCTCCAGTTTGCCTTTGGGTTGTCACACACACATGGAATGCAGCATGTGCCTTTTTGGCATGGCTGCATCGACACTGGTGGTGGGGGACAGGATTGGGGCCAAGTGCACAAAATAAGTTGCAATGATAGCACATATAGCAAGAAACTGCATGACCCAACGGCACGCCATATCAGGAGATACATTAGCCAGGCTGCTGCACGCACACTAACTGATGAATGGTATGTTGGGTTATGTGGGTGGGTAGGGAATGTGAACTGCTGATAGGGGACTTTGGTGTTGATGTTTGGAGTGAAATGTTTTGTTATGTATTGTATTGTTTCTTCGTTTATGCCAATAAAGGGTATGGTATGATAAATGACCTCTGAAATTCTGCCCAGTCGTCTGTACTATGTGACATCTGAGGGTCAGTTCAGTGCTCGTGGAAGGAAGAGAAGGAGGAATCAAGAATGTGAGAGAAAAGGGTTCATTATTATGCCCTGCGTTGGCTATTAACAACAATGGAAATTTATTATTATTATTATTATTATTATTATTATTATTATTATGAACAGTATTTATATACCGCTTTTCAACAAAAAGTTCACAAAGCGGTTTACAGACAAAATCAAATGATTAAATGGCTCCCTGTCCCCAAAGGGCTCACAATCTAAACAAGATGCAGAACACTACCTGCAAACAGCCACCAGAAAAGAGACTGTGCCGGGGTGAAAGGGGGGCAGTTACCCTCCCCCTGCTCAATATAAGAGGAGCAACCATTGAAAAAGTGCCTCTTGCCCAGTTAGCAGGGGATACTGTACATGATCCTGTACATGATCCTGTACTGTACATGAACATACTGGATCCCATAGGGATAATTTCTTAGCTTTAAGATGTAAAAATAACTTGCATATTATTTCCTGGCATAGAGCCCAGTAGTGTTCAGCTTTTACAATGTTTTCTAATGTGCAGTAGTAATTTCTGATATCTTTTGAGCAGCTGAGCTCCAAGACCTAAGTGAAATTTCATGAAATGTAGGAAAGCTGCCTGAACCTATGTTTTTTCTGAGTGCAAAATTGTAAATCATAATATAGTCTCATTAAGGAAACTTCCAATATGTGTGTGTTTCTGTTTGTTTATCTTCTGGGTTGTGAGCATGGCAGTTTCAAAATGAAGCTCTTCAAATTACGTGGATTAAAAAAGTAGAGAAAACTAAAACATGAGGAACTCTCCTCTGTTCAATATGAAATTGGCTTGGTATTTATGAGCTTTCTGAGAAAGTGTTCATAAAATGCTCGTCTGTGGTCTGAGGATTCTCCCCCAGCTATTAATCACTGGCGTCGCTTGAGGTGGGGCAGAATGGTAAGTTCCGCATTGTGCTAACCTCCATTTACTCCCCAGCACAAGGCGGCCCTACCCCCTTGCCATCGGAGCCATTCAGTGCGGCGAAGGCAACACACAGGGTGCGTGTTGCCTTTGCCGCACTGAATGGCTCCGATGGCAAGGGGGCGGGGCCGCCTCGTGCTGGGGAGTAAACGGAGGTTAGCACAGTGTGGAACTTACTGTTCCGCCCCACTTCGAGCGACACCAGTGCTCTTAATGTTGGTGCATGGGCACTGATGGCGGTGCTACATGCATGTGCAGGACTGGCGCCAAGTTGCTGGGGTCCCTGGAAAACTCCTACACTGGGCTTCCTATGGTACCCACTAGTAGGTTTTTAGTCTCTGGCAGTAGAAAACAAATTAAGTAAAGAAAGACATTATCTTTCACCAGTGGGGGAGATTTTTTTTAAAGGCATATGTCTTTTTAAAAAAAAAGGCATTTTAAAGGCCCCATGGAAAACAGATTCTAAAGGGGATGGTTAGAACAACACTTTACATTCTGAATTGGCCCCGCACAATAAAAGAGTGATACAAGCTGATGTGCAGCATAGTAATAGCAGGTGTCTTTTGGACTTGTGTGTGTATCACTCTTTTATTATACATAGGCTTACCAGATCTCCAACCGGGACAGAGTGCTAGACCTTTAGGAGAAGGAATGTGGGCAAGTGCAGCTTGTTAAACCTTAGAGCACAATCCTAGGCTTCTTAAATCTTAGAGCGCAATCCCATTAAACACAATGGGGCTTGCTTCTGAGTAGACATGCCTAGGATTGTGCTCTAAGGGTTTAACGAGCAACACCTGCCCACATTCCTTCTCCTAAAGGTCTAGCACTCTGTCCTGGTGGGAGATCCGGTAAGCCTAATTATACAGTCTTTGATTTTTGGAACAGCTTGAGTTACACAGGTAAAAAGCCATGGCAGAAAAAAATCTTTTAAATGATAAGAACAGGCAACATGAGTTCATTCACGTGGAAAAAATAATAATATTAAAATACAATATTATCTCAGCATTAAAATCTCAAGTAAAACCTGTATAAAATTGTATGTTTAAAAACAATGTTTTGCTCAAATTCCATTGAGCATCCTCAGGCAAGCCCACATGCAGCAGCAGGAAGATGTTACCCAGACGGGTCTACAAACACATTATATAAGGCAGAGAGAAGCCTTGCATTCATGCTGAGCTAATTGCTTGCGTGATGAGGGGAAATTGAAAGCATCCGTGATTAGGATGATGATAGTTAGCATTAAAGGTAAAACACTAAAGGTAAAAGCATTAAAGCAAACACTTATGTTTCACAGATGAATCAAGTATTCATTGAAATTGCTCCTGGATTGGAAACATATAAAGGTGTTGCAATCACACCTACCAACACTCCCCAAAAGTCAAGGAAGTTGAGAAATGTGTTAAACCAGGCATGAGAAGTGTTTAAACATAGGCTTACCATATCCAAAGGGGGACAGGGTGCCTACACCTTTAACCATTGTAAAAAGAGGGAATTTGGGCAGGTGCAGCTTGTTGCACCCTTCCATTATGAGCTGCACCTGCCCAAATGTAGGCACCCTGTCCCCCTTTGGATATGGTAAGCCTAGTTTAAACAAGAACCCTACAATATATAAAAGCCAGGCCAACACTAGTTGAGAATGCACAGCTCAAGTTTCACAAAGTCTTGTTCTTGATGGTATTTATCCTTCAGTGGTACTGATTTGGATCGTTTTGAGGACTAACAACTTTGAGGAATCTGATCTTCAGAGTATTTAGCAAAATAGTTAATGCAGTAACAGACAAGAATTAATTCTGTTTTGGAAATAATATCTAACCTTTGAGGAATATGAAAATAAAATAGTGAGTTTATGGCAGAGGTGTGTTTTGGCCTGGGGATGTTCTGATTCACGATACACAGCGTAACAACACTATGCACATCTACTCAGAAGTAAGTCCCATTGAGTTTAATGGGACTTACTCCCAGGTAAACAGGTATGGAACTGCACCATCAGTCTCTTAGCTTGGAGCTACATTACATTAGCTTGGAGAAGATTCCCAGTGCAATCCTATCCAATTTACACCACCGGTGTAACCAGCAGTGCAGCGAGAACGGGAGGCCCCAGAACGGAAAGGGGATTCAAATCCCCTCCAAAGGGGGATTCAAAGGGAATTTAAATCTCCCCTCCCCTCCAAAGCCTCCCACCCTGCCCTCCCCCGGTTGTTACACCAGTGGTGTGAGTTGGATAGGATTGAGCTTGCATTCTCCTCTGCAAAACACATTTTATCTTAAATTTAGGGCTGTCAATTGAAAAGAGAATTTTTAGTATATTGTCTTCCTTTTAATTTAAGCCTTGGTTAAAATTCAATTTGCCTGTTGCCAAAGTTCAATATATGTGCTTTTTTGGGATACTGAAGGAAGTGTAAGAACAATTTAATAAACAAAATTGTCACCAATTATTAGAAGGAAAGGTCATGTTTAATATTAAATTAAATGTAATCTTTTTCATTTCCTATCATAGTTAAGACACCAGAATCAAAACAGGTTCTAAAATAAACATGTGCCTCATTCTTGGCCTTATCAGTTACATTCCTCTTCATCAGCTAATGCTTTAGTTGATTAATCTAAGAATTAAATCCATTAAACATTGCAGTTCTGCTTAATTATGGTAAATTATGTTGTTTCATTCCAAGCAGTATACAGTACTTTTTTTTTGTACCGCTTTTAATGTATGACTGAATTCATCTGAATATATTTGTCCAATCGATAGAGTAAAACAGTGTAGCATCATCAATTGCTGGAATTATTTTTATTTTGATGCAGTCCTATGAATTACATTGGGTACAATCGAATTACGCTCGTATCGGAGAGCAAATACGGAGTGATTTATAGGATGGCATCTGAGCATCTCATTAAAATGATTTCTTCATAAATCACTGAGGCCATTACTTCAATTATATATGTGCATGAATAGCAGAGCATGAGCCCTTGCTTGCATTTTAGCTCCCTTCCCCTCCACACTCGGTATCCTCCGCTGTACCAGCTGCTCAGAACAAAATCAAAGGAGCCACTTTTGCAATGGAACATGCTGTGATTTTGTTTATTCCACAATAAGAATGTTTTTTCTATTTTTATTTCTGAATTTAGTCTGCGTGAGGGTGAGGGATATACTTTGTGTATCTTTATTTATTTATTAACGCTCAAATATTTTCCTTGCCAACATGACTCCACACTATAGCTCTCTAGTTGGCTTACAGCATATTAATATAAACAATTAAAAACATAATAATTAAACTCTTGCTACCTGGTCAAAGAGACATCTTTAAGGACCAAACACCATGTTATGACCAGTGGTGCAGTGGTACATTTTGAAATGGAGACAGTGGCATCGCTATAATGGGGTCGGGGGGAGGAAAGCAAATGCCCCCAGGTGACAACCGCGGTCTCCTCGAAAGGAGGAGCCGCGGGAGAATTTTTGAGCTCCATGGCTGCTTTTTTTGCAGCCGCAGAGCGCAAACACACCGAAATCGGCAGTTTGTGGGGCTCTCTCACCCTCCCTGAGTCCTGGAAGGCTTCAAATGAAGCGTTCCGGGAGTGCAGGAGAAGGGGCGATGACGCGGAATGCATCATCGCCCCACCATGCTAGCAGTGCAACAGAGTGGAGGATACCAACACACACACACACACACACACACACACACACACACACACACACACACACACACACACACACACACACACACACACCTGCAGCCATGCACGATTAAGGCTATACAAAAAGAAAAAAATCAAGTTTACATTTTTTCATTAGGGTGCTTTCTTCTCCTGCTACTTGTGTTTACTTATTATACTTCATTCAAAGATCTAGCTCATGTTATCCCAAACAGGTTTGCAGCCTTAGGCTGCAATCCTATACACAGTTTCCTGGGAGTAAGAATCATTGAAGTCAATGGAACTTATTTCTGAGTAGACGTGCATAGGTCTGGGCTGTTATAGTGCTAGACTATGCATGTTTACTCAGAAGTAAGTCCTGCTGTGTTCAGTATGATTTACTTCCAGATTTGCCTAGGATCGTAGCCTTAATTTAACATCAGCTAAGTACTGTAAGTACTCCTGCCAACCTAGCAGTTCCAAAGCATGTTAATGTAAGTAGATAAATAGGTACCGCTTGCGGGAAGGTAAACAGCGCTCTGTGTTCCAGCTGCATGCTACGCGCTGCGGCAAGGAGAGTCATGCCGGCCACATGACCACGGAGGCGTCTTCGGACAACGCTGGCTCTTCGGCTGTGAAATGGAGATGAGCACCACACCCTAGAGTCGGACACGACTGGACTTAATTGTCAGGGGATACCTTTACCTTTTTAAGTACTGTTTATCAGGCAAACATTGGGAAAGGCAATTAATATATGCCCTTATGTACTTCTCTCGGTTCGCCTCCTACTGAGCCTGATGCTTTGTCTTGGCCAAGGTAGGTCCTCTGAAAAACGTTTTATAGGCAGCACCAGAGCATGTCTGCTGATGACATCACCACTCCTGCTGTAGAAATTGTGGGGCTCCAATGGCATTGCCAACCCAGCCACTGCCTAGGGCCTGAGTAACATCACGATGCCTCGCGATGCCCCCCCTGCATCTGTGCTGCACCCTCACTTCCGGAATGGCTCCATTTGGAGCCACATGGAGACAAGGGTGGATGGGAGGGCCCAACTCACTCATCAGCGGAGACACCGGAAAACGACCACTCCTTGTAAGCATCATGTAGCACCTGATGGTAAACAAAAGAGATAAATGGTCCTTAATGGCTGGAAAACTTGCTCCAGTCTCTGCAACGTCACAGCGTTGACCTAGCTAGAGTGGCTGAGAAAACATTACTGTACTGAAGTTTGATTTTTGGCTGAGCATGCTCTGATTCAGATGGAGCGTGCCATTGTTTTTTGGTGCCTGGTTTAGGAATAGCAGAAGTAGGCTTACCATATTTTTCCCACCTCCAACTGGGACAGCCCCCCCACAAAGTTAATTAATAAAAATAAAAAAAAATAAATTTAATAAAAAATAAATTTTAAAACCGAAGGGGGCGCAAAGCGCCCCCTATTGCCACGTGAAGCGCGCCTGCATTATTTATTTATTTATTTATTTAGTCTACAGCCCAAATAAATAAATAAATAAACAAAAGTTTAAAAACCAAAGGGGGAGCAAACTGCTTCAGGGAACTGGGGTGAGCCAGGACTTCATGTGCAGAAAACAGCTAACAACATCAGTAAGTATTTCAGCTGCCTTTTTCTCAGTATCTCTTGCTTCTATAGGAGAACCAAGGGAGCTTTTTTTTAATGAATTGGTGCTTGTTTTCTTTATTTCAGCTTTTAATTACAAATATATAGAAGAGAGGAATAATTGCAGAAAATGCCTGCTTTGAATTTTTTTTTTTAACATCTACAATGTTTTCTAGGAGTTGTTTTGAAAAAGCTAATCATATGTGAATTCTGTCAAAGGACTGATTTGAGATTCAGTGTGAGAGCAGCTTTCTTATGTGGAGGTTGCCCGTAAACTGCTTCCACCTACACCCTTTATATATACCGTATATATATTTATACAATTACCATGTGTAATCCAGCCTCCCCCCCCCCCCGGTGGTTAGAAAGGTATTGGTTGTAGGCTCTTCCCCCCCCCCCTTTTATCAAAAGGTCATGTTAATTGTGTTTCAGTTCATACTTACACTTTGTTATATAATAGTTCGAGCATAAAATATCCCTTGTACTTGTTAATTTAACGTGAAGGACAGAAAGCAATCTTCTCAGAAAAGGTTTTGATCTGTATGTTCACATATTTCTAGTTTGCTTCTCCGTTAATGTTTTTATGTATTCTTATTATTATTTTTAATTGCAAGGACTTCTGGAAAGGTAGTAGTCTTATGACCCAATCCTATCAAGGCCTTGCATTGACGGAACACATGTTCCATCAGCGCAAGGCCCGGGACGCTGGTGTGTCAGCTGCTGTGATGTTGCGCAGGCTGTGCCTGTGCAATTGGCTGGTGGCTGCAGGCATGTGACAACAACCTCCAGAGCCCCTGCCAGAGCAGGTAAGTTGGCGGGGGGCATTCCGAGGTGTTCCGAGGGAAGATCAGGGTGGGAATTGGGACCGACTGGGGACATGTCAAGTATTGGTGGTGAGCATTGGTGGTGTATTGGTGGTGAGTATTGGCGGTGGCGGCAGTACCAATATCCTATGCCTCTGGCCCAAGATCAACAAGCGCCTTGGACCCACTCAGATTTACATCACCCAAACAGCTGGTGCAGATCTGAGTAGGCCCATTGAAGACAAGGCAGCAGTGGAGTAGGTAAGTAAAACATTTTTTATTTAATTTGCTGTTGCTGCCTGGTCTCCGGCCAGCTCATAGCATGCAGCGGAGGCTGTGTCAGTGCCGCTGCACACTTTGGGCCAGCCCAGGATAGGATTGGGCTATTAAAGTAATAATTCTTCACTAAGGTTTCTGGAAGAAGCATAAATCTGCAAATGTTGGTTAAAATGACAATTACTGTTTTCTGATCAAATGTTCTAGGACAGAGGTGGCAAAGCTTCCACCATTAGGCCTCTGAGTTTGAGAACTATGGTTGCCTAGGTTTGAGAATGGCTACATAGGTGAGGGCATTTCAGCAGGTGCAGCTGCTTTAGCAACACCATCAGCACTTGCAGCTGCCAAGAGTCTGTTTTCTACACAACTCTTAAGTTGTATAAAAGACAGAATCTTGGTAGCTGCCAGTGCTGATGGTGCTGCTAAAGCAGCTGCACCTGTTGAAATGCCCTCACCTGTACAACCATTAAAGGGCCAGGAGCATTCATGTTGAAAGGTTGGCCACTCCTGTTCTAGGACATGGTTGCGTTTTCCTAACCTTGTAGTTGGCTGAAAAAAAGATCAAAACTTTCTCGTTTAGTTTTGATGTGTAGCAAGTGAAAATTAGTTGTACCGTACCTGTAAATGGGGTAGGCTGGAATGGAATATTTTGGAGGATGCATGGCTACAATCTATTTTAGTAGCTCTGTAGCTTTTTCCTTTCTCCTCACCAACATCGTGTAATGTAAAACGCATGACAACTCAGCATGGTGATACCGTTATACCCTAGGTTGGTTTGGATGATCTGTCCAAATAGCCCTGCCTACCATGTGATGAAGGGTGTGAGCTTCACCTTCTGGGGGAATGTTCCATAAGAACATTTAAGAAGAGCCCTGCTGAATCAGGCCAAGGGGGCCCATCTAGTCCAGCTTCCTGAATCTCACAGTGGCCCCACCAGATGCCTCATGGAGAAGACATTGTTTTGCAGAACACAAACTCATGTATGCAGAACACATTAAGGGTGTTCAAGTCTACGACTCCAAGTCTCTGGGTCCAAGTCTCAAGTCAAGTCCCAAGTCTTTGCCCCCAAGTCCCGAGTCTTTGCCCCCAAGTCCCGAGTCTTTGGTTGCGAGTCCCTATCTACAGTATTTAATGGGGAAAACGGGTTTAGACCTGAATAAAACTCGACGCCATAAAAGACTCCAAGTCTCGAGTTGAGTCTTTCGAATCTTTTACAATCACCGAGTCACATCAATAGACTCAAGTCTACATCACTGCATTAAGGTAGTGTTTAGATCAGTGGTGGCCAACCTTTCAACATGAATGCTGGCCCTTTAAATGGTTGTATAGGTGAGGACATTTCAGCAGGTGCAGCTGCTTTAGCAGCACCATCAGCACTTGCAGCTGCCATGATTCTGTCTTCTGCACAACTCTTAAGAACACAGAAGCCCTAATGGTGGAAGGTTGGCCACCCCTGGTTTAGATCATCTGTGAGGGGTAGTTCAGACGACCTTCCCACTACTGATTATGTGGGGGGGTGGTATGACATGCTGAGTGGGGCGAAGTACCCACACTCCTCCCTCACATGACGCATAGGGGCCTGTGGATGCATTGTCTTTTTTTGTGTTACTTGATGTTACAGGGTAGTGCAGAGGAGGGGTCACAGGCTGCTTTTTTCTTTGAACTCTACTCAGAGTTCAAGAGGGAGTCGGTACAGGCAGCTGACTTGATGCATACACAGCAACCTGAGTGTTGCTAAGCAGATGGGCTGCAGTATTTTTGAACTAGCTGGGGCTCTCTCAGCTAGTAGGTGGCTTCATTCGGAGATATAAATGATCATTATTTAAATAATCCATGCCTCCTCCTGTCCTCTTACAGGAAATAGAATAGATTTTTGGACACAATACAAAGAGATGGAAGTGTCACAGTTCATAGCATTGTGTTGTACTTGGCTTCAACAGAGAAATCTGAATAGATGACATTTCTATTTTTTAAATGCTTAAAGAGGCCACTCTGTTCACTGGAGCACAGCTCATTGAATATCACCGGAAGGCTCTTTTAGATGCTACCCCATCCCAGGGGTAGATTCACAACTGCATGCCCATCTCTTGATAAGCGCCATTGTGGATAGAGCTTTTATATCTTCTCTTATTATTTCACATTCAGTGCTTTGTAGTGGAGTCAGTTCACACTTTCAACTGCCATAAGTGTACAGAGATTAACAGCTCAATCCTGACTAGGATGCGGCGGCCAGACTAAATGGCCAGTCGCTGCATCCTAAGAAGGATGCGGACCGTGACAGTGGGGCTGGGGCTTATCTCTGGGGAAGGGGACATTCGTCCCCTTCCCCTGGTGTAAGTCCCGGATGCCCCAATTGGCCTCCTCAGATGTGTGCCAGCTCTTTAGCTGACGCATGTCCAGGGAGGCTGGCTGTGTAAGGCTGGCCCGGGAAGGGGCTTGGGATATTGGCGCTGATATCCCTGCTCCCTCCCAGGCTGGGCCGGCCAATGGCCCCCTCCCACATGAGCGAGGTGGTTTTTTTTACCTTATTCTTTCCTACCTCCCTAGGTCACAGGGGAAACCCATCAAACTAGCTGACGTTATAGACTAGCTGACATTATAATATCACATTTGTCTTCTGAGAACTAATGAGACATGTTGCAACTTCTGCCAATGAAAAATGTCAGGATGGAATGTGACAAGCCAGGAAACTTTGTGCTCAAAGAGAGTTAGAAACAATTTCATGAAAGAGGTTTTCATAGCTGCCTGGGAAACTGCTAGGTAAATGTGACAGGGGATACAGTCCTACTGCTATCGCAGATACCCGAAACCGCGGATAGTAACAAAACCTGTATTTACTGTGGCGCTGCAAGGCATTCTGGGGCAATTACTAGTGTTGACTAGAGCTGTAGAATGGCCCCAGATACAGCGAATAACTTCAAAGTGACAACTGTGAATAGCTTCAGGATGTATTATAACTTCCAGGTGCAGGCAGAACGGGGGAGCGTGATGGGGGGAATTTGAGAACCGCAGATAACTGAAACCAGGATGGTGTAGTGGTTTGGGAGTCGGACTTAGACCTGGAAGATCCAGGTTCAAAACCCCGCTCAGCCACGAAGCTTCCTGGGTGACCTTGGGCCAGTCACTATCTCTCAGCCCCACCTACCTCACAGGGTTGTTGTGAGGACAAAAAGGAGGGGAGGAAATATGTACACCACTCTGAGCTCCTTGGAGGAAGGGCGGTATAAAAATATGAAAAATAAAAAATAAAATAAACTGCAGAAACCGAGTCCATGGATACGAGAGGCGACTGTACTCCCAGATGTCATTTCTACGGGAAAGAACAAGAATGTGCAATAGGCTTCTACTCATGTCTACTCCAGAAATAAAAAATGGAAATATGCATTCTGAAATCCCCAATGCCCAGGCTCACATACTGCCACGGAGAGGAAGAGACGCCCTCTCTCCTGCTCGTTGAATTTGAACCCCACATTGAATTCCCTTCCACAATCCCATTCATGTGTACAGTACCTTCATTTTTAGAGCAGAGGCTCGCAACAAGTTGGCCAGGAGAACTATGGGGCAAAAGGACTCAGGACCACTTGAACTTTGATTGTACGGAACAGTGAGGGGCCAGGCTAATGGTTTACAAAATTGAAAGGAGGGGAGGGAGGGCGGCAGTGGCAGAATCTCTGCAGTCCACATGAAGCTTGACTTGCCTTGATAAGAAAAAGTGCTCCAGAGCGGCAGGATTATTAATCCAAACCTTATGGCTGTCTCACGATGACAAAGTGACAAAGCCTTTCAAAAGAGAAAGCTATTTTGGGGCTTCGGTGTTCATGACAGTCGTTGCGGAGCTGGCAAACAAAAGACCACCCCCTCCTTACATGCACTGAAATGGAAATCTGAGGGATGTAATGGAAACTTTGCAGAGAGAAATTAAGTGCATTTTCAACTACGGTCCACTAGGCCCTGCTGGCTTCTCAAAAAGAACTATAAACGGGGGGGGGGGGGAATGCAATGTGAAATCTACATCATGGCAACATCATAATTTGGGTTCTGTGAATTATTAACGCAAGTCTGCCCTGTATCCAAATTAGCTGACTCTTGGCATGTCAAATAAAATGTTAAATCTTAAAACACAAACTGAAATGAACTCAGTTTAGAACGAAGGGTCCTTAGGAAATATGCATAATGAGGCACCCCCCCCCCCAAAAAAAATTGCACGTTTTGAGATTGCAATAATTCCTTCCTTGCCTTGCAGCTATGGAGCCAAGGGACAATGAGGTAGAATCTGAGCCTTGCGGGGATCAGGTTCTGCAAAGCTGGGGAAAGTCACTGCAATAACTAGATTGTTTGGCCATGTTGCCAGATGCGTGATGATCCTTAGGCTTATTAGCAGGCTTTTTAGCAAATACAGGTGGTCCAGCCTGAACAGTGTTAAGTTAGGAGGGATTACTCTGCAGCAGAGCCAGCTTTGGCTTACATAGTCCACAAGGAGCTGTGGGTGGGGTGAAGGCAGCTCAGTTTTCAGCTTCAAGCCAAAAGGAAGCAGCAAAGATGAGTGGAGGCAGCTTATCATGGCATGATGATAAGGCGGCATTTTGACTTTGTACACCAGGAACTGGAGGGCACCAACTCCAAGATGAGAAGTAGCTATATTTGGATAGATTCAAGTGCCCATTAGTCACTGCCAATTAACAGTTTCATTACTAAGGTAGGCAGGTAACCTTTTTAAGCATTATTATTAAGCATTATTAAGTTATGCATTATTATATACAATAATGTTTTTATTTGTTTTTATATACCTTCGTTATCTAAAAACGTAATCCTAATCCAATCCTAACTAACCCTCCCCCCTGCCGATGCAGCCTCGCCAACGGAATGCATGCTGTATACGATGGTGGGGGGCAGTCACGGAGGTCGTCTCATGCATAGCGCACTGCCAGTAGCCATTTTTGGTCCGCTGCTAGTGCCAGAGGCCCACTCACGCTGTTGGCTACCTCTGGATGTGAAGATTAGCTGGAGGCGGGGTCGGGGAGTGGTGGGGGGTGGGCACGGCACGAAGGGGAAGGAATGAGGACGTTTCTATGTGGAGTGGGGTGGGCAGGAGGTGGAATGGGAGAAGGATGGGGTGGATCTCGACGGCACCAGCATGGGCCAAATACTAACCCCATTCTCTGTCCCCTTCCCCTTGCCTTACTCTCTTCAGACTTGCGCCAGAAAATAGGGAGAAGATCCATTGGGGCAGTGGAAGCTTGCCCCGGTGTAAGGAAAGCTCCCTTACCTTGAGGAGGCCTCCAGACTGCCCCACCCTGCAGGATACAGCGCACAATCCATTAGCATGGCTGCATCAGCGGGGGGATTTAGTTAGGATTGGGCTGTTGGTTAGGATCAGACTGCTATCCTATACACATTTACCTGGGAGTAGGTCCCATTTTGCTCAATAGGGCTTACTTCTGAGTAGACATGCATAGGCTTGAGCTGTAAATCCACTTACTTGGGAGGAACCGTTATGGAACACAGTGAGTCCATGTATTCATGGATAGGATCAGGTTGCATGCTTGCTATCTCCTGTTTTTGAAGGCTTATCATCTCTGTTTCAAGAACTGGCACACAAAATCCAAAGTTATCGAGATGAACTTCCCTTGCAGGGTCATGTCAAACCACCAGGGAGGAAATTGTCTCAGTAAAACACAGGATGAAGGGCAGCAACCTAATTAAATGGATAGATTGCTGTGATCAGCAGGGAAAAAAAATAGCCTGTCCTGCTTATTGCATTCCGAAGATTATGAGACAAGAGACAAGTGCTGCTGTATTCTTTTTCACACGACAAAGAACTCTTTTGAACATCTTGGTTTGTGGCTTCAGTCTCCTGCACAGCAACAGCTTACCAGATGGAACACATAACATGACATCCACATTTTGCCATGTTTATCTGCATGCAGGTTTATCTGATCCCATGTGTAAGCAAACGTGATGCTGCCCAGTTTCAACATTATGATCTATGCATGGCAAAGAGAATGGGAAGAGTGTGTATGAGCGTAAGACTGGTTTCCATTATTACCGTGTTACCAGGAAAACAGGTAATGTATGACTGGACTCTGCATCTCCAAAATATTGTCAGACGTCATTGATGCCAAATTTGAATTCCCAACTGCGTATGCATAGTCAAGATCACATAGATGGAGCTGTGCAAATATTACTTTGTTTCAGTAAGAGTGGTGCTTCCTGTTTTCCTAAAAGACAACTAAAGATTTGACAAGAGGAATTCATTAATGATGCATTATCGGACAGCTACATCAACAGAAGACAAAGGTTAGCTGAACCTCACAAAAGCAAAGGGCACGTGAAAATCATCTGTTTCCCCCTGCAGGACAAGGATAGGGAAGTTTTTCAGTCTGTCTCCTGCTATCTACTTTTACCTTCTGTTTCATCTCCTGCCACCCTATGACAGGTCTCACATTTAGAAAGTTCAACAGCTGGAAGACTGGGGGGGGGCAGGGAAAGTGAGAAGTGGTGGCTATCAACAAAGTCACAGGTAAATAAATAAAGTTCCCAGAGCTCACATTACTGCCCTATAACATTTCAGAGAAAAACAGGAAACCAGGACGTGTTCAACTTATTGTGAAATGGAGCAATCGTTTTAAATAGAATCCATTTATTCTTTGGTTTTCAGGGCATATTAGGGCTGCATGAAATGCTTTGACATTGCAAATTGCAAGTTGAGAAATATCCGTTTCAGTGGAGCAGGAATATTTCCTAGAAAACAATTGGTGCAAATGTTCACATTTAAAAATCCTGTTCAGTGCCATTCTTCCCCTTTGTTGCTGCTGTTTCTGATACCATTCCCCCCCACACACACACAATGTACTGCTTCCTTCTCCTTTCTGGACTGGTCACATGGGTGGCCCTAGTCAAACAAAGTTTATGTAGTGAGCAGGAGTATGTCATAATATTCCAATAGCCAATTAGATGATGATGATGACGACAACAAGAACAAGAACAAGAACAAGAATAACAAGAACAACAAGAACAAGAACAACAACAACAACAACAACAACAACAACAACAATAATAATAATAATAATAATAATAATAATATACAGTATTTATATACCGCCTTTCTTGGTCATTGAATTTCTCCTCCGACTTCAATCCAAGGCAGTTTTCATGGGCAGGCTTTCCCAACCCCCCTAATGGGGGCTTTACAATCATATATATTTGTGAGAGTTGTGTCACGCTGTGGTTCGAGGGGGCGGGGCCACTTCGTGCACCTGGGTAACGGAGGATCGGACTGCGGCGGAACTTAGAGCTCTGCCCCCCTGCAGCGACACCAGTGGCCGTCGCCTCCCACACTCAGCTGACGCAGCTGGCAGCTCTTTATCTCTCCTCACAGAGATTTTCACAGCTTTTTGTCAGCGGTGTGTGTCGAACTGGCCGTTCACCGATATTCAGGCTTACGAGGCGGCAACTCTACCAACTGAGCCGGACCTCCTGCCAGACCTATTAAGGGCAATTGGGAGCCACGTTACATACTACTCTAACAGCACAATCCTGTCTACAATAAGACCTGTGGAGTGACCGCTCTGCCGGTTAAGGGTGTCGTAAACATGATGTAATGCAGAGAGGCTTGCGCCTCTCCCCCAGTGCTGCAGAATGGTGCAGCGCTGTGATGGGAAGGTAGTCCCCGCCAGGCAGCAGGGGGCAGGGGGAGGGTGGGATGGGGGTGTTCCAGGAGGGTGGATTGGGTGGATTGAGCCTGAGGAGGGGGTGAGATCGGTGGAGGAGGCCTCCACCTATATCCTATCCCCCTTCCCGGCCCTGCTGGGCCTCTCAAATATATGCCAGCAAAATTGCTGGTGTGCATTCAAGGAGGCCAATCGGAGCGGCTGGTGTGTTACTCGGGGTAAAGGGGCAAACGTCCTTTTACCCCGAGGAGGCCACCAGTTGTGCCTAAGCATGTCCGCTCATAGTAAGTCCCATTGAGTTCAGTGGGACCTACTCCCAGTCAAGTGGGTATAGGACTGCAGCCTTAACTACCTTTTCCACCTTTGGCAAACCATGTAAGCTGCACATGAAACTGTGCATGGGACCACATGACACTGCACACCTTCCCATAGCCCCATCCCACTGTCATACATTGAATGTAATGTATAAATGTAGCAAATCTATGTATATACCTACATCCGATATACACAATCTTTACCCCTGACTCTCAAGGGAAAAGATTGTATATTTCATGTGTATATATTTCGGGATGTACACACTTTTGCCACCTTGAAACATTACATCAAATGCACAGAGGTGGAGTGGGGTTGGTAAGTACATAAGAACATAAGAAGAGCCCTGCTGGATCAGGCCAAAAGCCCATCTAGTCCAGCTTCCTGTATCACACAGTGGCCCCACCAGATGCCTCAGGGAGCACAAGACAACAAGATAACCTGTTTCCTGCTGCCTCTCCCCTGCACCTGGCACAGAGAAAACCCACTTCTAAAACCAGGAGGTTGCTTATGGCTTGTAACCTGTGATGGTCTTTTCCTCCATGAATCTGTCCAAACCCCTTTTAAAGGCATCTAGGCCAGGTGCCATCACCACATCCTGTGGCAAGGAGTTCCACAGATGAATTACACGCTGGGTAAAGAAATATTTTCTTTTGTCCGTTCTAACTCTCCCTCCACTCAATTTTAGTGCATGTCCCCTGGTTCTGGTGTTGTGCGAGAGGGAGAAGAATTTCCCTCTATCCACTCTCTCCATCCCATGCATAATTTTATACGTCTCAATCATGTCCCCCCTCAGGCGCCTTTTTTCTAGGCTGAAAAGCCCCAGACGCTGTAGCCTTTCCTCATAAGGGAGGTGCTCCAGCCCACAAATCATTCTGGTCGCTCTTTTCTGCACCTTTTCCAATTCAACTATATCCTTTTTGAGGTGTGGTGACCAGAACTGGACGCAATACTCCAGATGTGGCCTTACCATCGATTTGTACAAAGGCATAATGATATTGGCCGTTTTATTCTCAATCCCTTTTTTAATGATCCCGAGCATGGAATTGGCCTTCTTCACAGCCGCTGCACACTGGGTCGACACTTTCATCGACCTGTCCACCAGCACCCCAAGATCTCTCTCTTGATCCGTCACAGACAACTCAGAACCCATTAGCGTATATGTGAAATTTTGGTTTCTTGCCCCAATGTGCATCACTTTGCACTTACTTACATTGAAGCGCTTCTGCCATTTTGCTGCCCATTCTCCCAGTTTGGAGCTCTTCACAATCCCTGCTGGTCTTCACCACCCGGAAAAGTTTAGTGTCATCTGCAAACTTGGCCACCTCACTGCCTATCCCTGACTCCAGGTAATTTATGAATAAGTTGAAAAGCACCGGTCCCAAGACCGATCCTTGGGGCACACCGCTTTTCACCTCTCGCCATTATGAAAATTGCCCATTGACTCCCACTCGCTGTTTCCTGGTCTTCAACCAGTTCCTAATCCACAAGAGGACCTGCCCTCTTATTCCCTGACTGTGGAGTTTTCTCAGGAGCCTTTCATGAGGGACTGTGTCAAACGCCTTCTGAAAATCCAGATATATAATATCCATGGGTTCTCCCGCATCCACATGCCTGTTGACCTTTTCAAAAAAGTCTAACAGGTTTGTGAGGCAAGACTTCCCCTTGCAGAAGCCATGCTGACTCTCCCTCAGCAGAGCTTGTTCTCCTATGTATTTTAAGATTTTATCCTTAATGAGACTTTCCACCATCTTCCCTGGAACAGATGTTAGGCTGACCGGCCTGTAGTTTCCCGGGTCCCCCCTCATTCCTTTTTTAAACATGACATTAGCTATCGTCCAATCCTCTGGCACAGTGGCCGTTTTAAGGGACAAGTTGCATATTTTGGTCAAGAGGTCAGCAACTTCATTCTTGAGTTCCTTCAGAACTCTTGGGTGGATGCCATCATAGCCCCTTGCCCACCACATGTTAAATTCAGAGTTTGCTGCAGCTGTAACTCATAGCTCGTAACACTGCTCTTGCTAATGTAGGCTCTCACCAATATGTTAAATGTGCACTTGAGCCGAAAAAGCAGAAGCAAACCTCAGCATATTAGAAACTTTCTAGATGGGTTCTGGAATGGCATCACAACTCTCCCAAAGTTTTAAATCTAGTGGGAGATAAATGAATGATACTTAACAATAACAGCATCAGCAACAGCCCTCCAGTTCATCTGGGAAGGATTAAAGTGAGCACAGACCAGAAGTTAACAGCAGTTTTTTCCCCTCCTTATTGTTACTGTAGCATCCAATTAAGTTTGTTTACTTCAAGGAGAACTTAAAAGGTCAATTCTCATCTGAGCCGAGCATGCCTACTGGATCTTTCCTGCATTCAGAATTGACAAATATTAATATTAATATTAATATTAATATTCTCTATTCTAAGTCACAGAGGATCACGAGTATTTGGAAACCGGGTCTGATTCTGGCAAGGAGCCAGAAGAGAGGGTGGCTGGATGAGGAAGTTTAGAGCAGCTGGTCTACTCTAGCCCTACAGAGAACAAATCTCTATTGTAGGAGTCGCAGTGGTAGAAGAGGGTGGGGTGGGCCAAACATTTACAGTGCTCTTGAGAGCAGCTGATGCCAATCTGTGGGCAAACCTGGTAAGTGTAATAAGAGCTGAATCTTTTCTATCCACCGGAAATTGTTAAGTAATGCTGCTATCTATCCACATCTAATTTATTTTAAAAAATAATTGATATTCTTTAATAAGATTTTGAATGGGTAAAGACCTTGTTAGGGCTAGACCAGGGGCCAAATGAATTGCCAAATGTCTGTCTAGACCTGGAGGATAAATTTTGCACCTTGGCTCCCTGAGATCTATGCCTCCAGGCTGGCATTCAGCATGCAGAAGAACTTGCTCTGTTGACCAGGGAATAGCAACAGATCAGGTCCAAATCCGAAAACGGGGCTAATTCAGTCTTTCCTGCTTATACTGGGGTACAGATAGGACCTGAGTTCAAATACTAAAATACATTTGTAGCAACTGTCAATGGCACATTGGCATCTGAGTGTCCAGGTCTGTTTACAATAAATACAGAAGTGGCAATTGAGAAATAGATTTTTGGTCTTATTATTGCAGGACATCCTAGCAGGATATCCTAGCCATCGACACGTATGTCTGCCATTCACAATTCAAGTGCTGTGCATGCGTTCTGCCTTTTAGAGATGGCTTTTTTTTTGTACCAGAGTTCAAAAGATAAAGTGTGACTCAACCCTCAGCCATGGAGCTCACTGACAGCTCCTGAGCAAGTTGTTCTGCCTCTAACTTACACGGAGAGATCCACCATACATTTCCAGCACTGGAGTGAGCGCTCCAGTGCCAGAAGTTGTCGCAAACATGCCATAAGGCATGTTTGCGTTGACTCGGGAGTAAGGCCGGCCTCCCTCACCGGACTTAGCTTGCGGCCACCGGAGGCAGGTAAGTCTCCCGCCAATGGCAGCATGGGCAGTCCTGCTGGCGAGGGAGGGGGGCCATTGGGCGAACTGGCCTGGGAGGGGATGGGGATGGCATCGGCCATATCCCCGTCCCCGCCGAGCCGGTTTGGCCATTACACAGCCTCCTCCAACTTCCGCCAGCTATTTAGCTGACAGAAATCCGAGGAAGCAGATAGGGCCGGCCCCGATTTACACCTGGGGAAGGGGATGAACGTCCCCTTCCCTGAGTAGAACTCTGGCCCACCGCATGACAGACCGGACATCCAAGTCCTGTGTAAGGATCCGGTGGGTGGTTCTTACACAGGATTTGGCTGACACAGAGGGTTTTTTTGTGAGGATAACAATGGTAAAAGTCTTGGTACACTGAAATGATAATGGTACTTTTAAAATGATAAATAATAACATCTATGGGACTTATCTCCTATGTTGCTTCTTACTTATTGACCTTCTGCATCTAGGAAGAAATTATTTCCGAGAGTCAGGTTCGTGAATTTTATATACCGCCTTTCTTGGTATATAATCCTATCCAGCTCCTCACCGGTGCAGCCAGTGGGGGAGGGGAGAACCAGAGGCCCCGGAACAGAAAGGGGATTCAAATCCCCTCTAAAGGGGGAATTCAAAGAGGATTTAAATCCCTCCTCCTCTCCAAAGCCTCCCACCCTGCCCTCCTTCGCTGGCTGCACCAGTGGGTTAAGCTGGTTAGGATTGTGCTGTTAATAACCATGTTTTCCAGATCTGCTATCACACATTTGGCTGTCTTGAGTAGGTCATCCTAATACAATAACCTCTGGGACTGGGGCACCGTCTTTCCTTTACAGAACAGCAGAGGCATCGCTCCGGTAGGGGCGGGGCTGTAAGTTTTGCTCGGTCGGAGTCCCGTTTACCGAATGAGCAGGAGGCGGCCCCCCCCCCTCACTGTCAGAGCCATTCCCCTGCGGAGAAAGCAGCAGGCAGGGTCTCTTGCCTGCTGCTTTCTCCGCAGGGGAATGGCTCTGACAGTGAGGGGGCGGGGCCGCCTCCTGCTCGTTCGGTAAACGGGACTCCGACCGAGCAAAACTTACAGCCCCGCCCCTACCGGAGCGACGCCTCTGCAGAACAGCATTCATTTCGTTTATCACAATATTCCGTATAACCTATTTTGCACTGGACTCTAGATGCAAATGGCAGGGTAGGTTAAGAGAGCGTAAAATGAATATATGTATTACACGTTTGTGATGCATCCTGACTTGGGACTGGGATGGTTGGATTTAAAGATCTTCTAGCTTGACAATTGGAATGGCATAATAAAACCTAATTGTCTGTCTGTTGTCTAGCTATCTATGTTTAAGGTATCCATCTGCTATCTTTCTATGTTTATAAGTATCATACTGTGAGTACAATCCTATTCTCCCCCCCCCTCCTGGCAATGCAGTGGTGCCAAAATGGCAGCCTGTGGGGGGGGGGACTGGGAGGTTTCTGCAGGGCAAGGGGACATTCAATCCTCTTACCCCTGTGTAAGGCTCATGACTGCCAACGGGTCTCCTCGGAGCTACGCTAGCAATTTAGCTAGCGTAACTCCAAGGAGAGGAAAGGGGCGGGGAGGTAGAGGGCAACTAACCAGCTTTCCACCTGTCTCAGCCCTCTGCCTGGAGCAAAAGGTTCAACTGGCCTCATGGCTGGGCTGGCCCTGGCTTAGGATAAACAAATATGGCTCCAACATTTCTCAGTGGTCCTAATAGAGTTCAATGGGACAAAGTAATGGAGGGGCAATATGTGACCAGGATTAGCCTTCACTCCACTAATATTCCAAAGTGTTGGATTCAGCCATATGGGGGAAAAGAGGGGGGGAAATATTAAGGATGTGCAGAAAACCCCTGAAAAATTTCACTTATCTTACAGAAATTTGTTTGGCTTTTCTTGAACATTCTCAGATGATGCTACTTGGGAGAGACACTGAACTTTGTTTTGCATTTCACTTTTTTTTTTAATGTCAGTGCCAGTCCTAGAAAAAAACAACCCATATATCAATGCACTTAGGCATCAAGTTGCAGTGGAGGTGAAATGCATGCACTATCCCGACACTGGGTGGTTCATACCCCACTGATGGGGGGCTTACGTGAGTCCTTACTCCTTACCTCTAACAGAAACTCCACTTGTCATAATGACATACATTTTGCTAGTATGTAAATTAAAAAAAATCATCTCACAGAAATCATGTAGGCTACCTACACACATTTTTTCAGCAAGCTGGTGAGGGGATTATCTCAGGTCAGATCCACATGTTACAATGAACATGGACTGCTGCCAAAATAGTAACCCCATGATGAATTCTCCCCTTCTGTGTCATGTAGTGAAACTTATATCATCACACTGACATCATCATGTCATCATCATCATGATGTCCTGACATCATCGCCTCCGCTCCACATCATTGGCTTCCACTGGTAGAGATTGGAAAAAGTACATTGTACATAGACCAGGATGGTGTAGTGGTTTGGGAGTCGGACTTAGATCTGGAAGATCCAAGTTCAAATCCCCGCTCAGCCACGAAGCTTCCTGGGTGACCTTGGGCCAGTCACTATCTCTCAGCCCCAGCTACCTCACAGGGTTGTTGTGAGGACAAAAAGGAGGGGAGGAAATATGTACACCATTCTGAGCTCCTTGGAGGAAGGGCGGTATAAAAATGTGAAAAATAATAAAAATTAAAATACATTGGCGTTAGGACACAGTTAAGTCTTAATACATGTTATGAAGGTGCAAAATTCAGTTGAAGCTGCCAGTTCTAGCAACAGCCCTGTGTTGACCTAAGATGTAATCCTCACCTTCTGCTGTCATCCTTCCTTTGAAGATCAGGCTCCAAAAGGAAAATGTGCTTTTCAGGACTGATGAACGGATCCAACTGTAAGATAAACTGAGTACATTTCTGGCATCCCCCAATTTTAAGTGAACAGGCCAAAGTGTGCAAACGGTAAACCCCCTTTTAAATAGTTATTTCTGTCTATATATTTAAGAAGACATTTCCAATTAATTTTGATGTTCATTTCAAGCTTTCCATAGATGAAATGTCCCTGATAACTCTTGAAGATAATTAGAGGCATGTAATTACTTTACTATATATCGCTCATTCCTCTTGGAGAAAAAAAAATGTATAAGCAGTTAATCTCAGCACGAATCATTGTGGTTTCTCATCAGTTGAAGAATATGCCAAACATTTCAGCCATAAATCTCATGTTGCTAAAGATTTTATTACCCACATTATTAATTTCCTTAAAGCGATCACAGCAAATGTCATTGCCAACAGGAGCAATAATGTGTCTGGCAATTTCCTCCCAAACCGTATGCTTTTCTGCAGAGCAATAGAGTAAAATGATTTAATGACTGTCTGGAGGTCTTGATGACGACAAGGTCAGATAAGGGTCATATATGCCAGGTTTGTGATTAGTTCTTCAATAATAATAATAATAATAATAATAATAATAATAATAATAATAATAATAATAATAATAATATTGCACACCAGCATTGCTTTTGACAAGAAAATCCAACATTGTTACATTCTAGTTTTATGGTGCAATGAACCTGCCTAGCACTTTACTAGAATTTCCACAAAATTTCCAGGCAAACAAAAATTTCGATGCAAATATGGCGTTTCCTGCCTAACTGAAAACACTTTAGGACAGTGGTTCCCAGACTTTCTCCTGCCGTGATCCACCTTGTCCTCCCATGGTGCACCATGACCCGATGCTCAATGTTGTGCCACAAAGTGCCAGAAGCCGCTTCTGGGTTGCACTGGGCTCAGGACACTCCCCATTGACCTCTGCGGGCCCCAGAATGCCCTCTGGAAGCGACTGGAAGTTGTGGAAGCAAATCCACAACTTTGCATTTCCAAAACCAGAAGTCACTTCCACGAGGCATTCTGGGGCCCACAGAGGCCAATGGATTGAGTCCCAGGTTTGGTGCAACCAGGAACTGGCCTATGGAGGCTCCCAGAGCATCAGGTCATGACTCAATGCAACATTGAGCATCAGGTCGCATCAATGTAACACTGAGCATCAGGTCGTGATTCACCGCACACTGGGCCGCAAACCATCAGTGGCAAATGCAGCTTTAGGGAATCTGAGGGAGGCAAAGCTAGTTTTTGATATAACTAACAACCAAAAACTGTTATAACCAGCTACAATGTAACATGAACGAAGCATCCTCGGGATTTATGGTCATAAAACACAGCAGTTTGTTAAAAATGTTAAGATCTGCATTGTTAAAAATACGACTTTGTAAGTCTTTTTAAAATCACATATGTGAATAAATACTTTAAAAGTCAACAATTTAAAAATGCAATAAAACATTTTAAAAACACATCAGCATGACGTTTCGTTCATTATCCATGAACTTTGTCAAATGCAAGAAAAGCCTAAGCAGGCAGGAAGATGGTCCTCTTCTCTCCCTGCCTAGAAATACCCCCATTCCTCCCACTCCCCCATCCCTCCCACTGCCCGCCACCACCGCTGACTCACTATCCCTGGCGGAGGGTGGACTTCCTGCTTGCCCAAGCATACAGCCACCAGCAATTGCAACTGGCAACCTCGTTGCTCTCGCTGGCAGCATCGGCAAGTGCTACAATATTGCACAATGCTTGCCATGATCCAGGTGCTTCCACCAGTGGAACGTGCATTCTGCTGCAGAGGCGTCGCTCTGGTAGGGGCCCTAGCGTAAGTTGCGCCCCGTCCTAGTCCCGTTTACCAAGCCGGCAGGAGGTGGCCCTGCCCCCTCACTGTCGGAGCCATTCCCGTGCAAAGAAAGCAAAGGGCAGGGTGTCTCTTGCCTGCTGCTTTCTCCGCACGGGAATGGCTCCGACAATGAGGGGTCGGGGCCGCCTCCTGCCAGCTTGGTAAGCGGGACTAGGATGGGGCGCAACTTACGCTAGGGCCCCTACCGGAGCGACGTCTCTGTTCTGCTGGAGGAGGCCAGAAGATAGGATTGGGCTGTTTGTCCCACAAGTCCATTAAATTGGTGCTGGCAACTGGTCACATAAATGCTGCATACACTCCTGGGCAGCTGACATTCCAAATTGCAAGAAGATATTTTTCCCGGGGTCAGAGCTTGCCTCTGCAGACAAAGCACTGAGCAAGAGGTGGGCCCCACAGAGTGTGTCAGCACTAGGGGCATGGCTAGCAGGTATGCTTCCATTCCCCAGGTGTATATTGGGATACCCACTTTCTGAATGACTGAACAGGGTTTTTTGCTAACCAGGTTGAGAGTGCTCAGGACAGAGAAAGACTGACGGCGCAATCACAACTGACGGCGCAATCCTCCCTAGAAAACAGCCTGCTGAGCATGCGCTCTGCAGGCGGTGGGTGTCATAAATGCACCGTAAAGTGTGCACATGGAGAGTAAGGGCCACCGGCGCAGAGGCCAGCAGCCGTTACTCCGCCTCTCCCAGGACCCTGCAGCTGCCGGTGCAGGTCAGGGGTGGGGGGAGGGTGGGCCAGGTAGAGAGGGAGGGCGGCTCCTGGCCAGCCCAGGCTGGAAGGGGGCGGGGATATTGGCGGCGAGCTCCACTGATATCCCAAGCCTTCTCCTGGCCTGGGCCACCCTTACCCTGCCACCCCGGATGTACGTTGGCTTGAGAGCTGACATACATCCGATCCTACACCGGGGAAGGGGATGAACATCCCCTTCTCCTGAGGAGTGCTATGGGCTGGCCTCGTATCCTTACACAGGATTGGGCTGTGAATTACATAAAGATGGCACCTGTTCAGGAGCACATGTGTTATTTCAAGATATGATGAGTTGCAAAACAAATGCCTGCAGTGCACATAGAGACAGTTGCTGCACATATTGATCTTTTCAGCAGAAAACAAAAACACTCCCACAGCCTTGCACGGATGCATTTCTCTACAGAGGAAACCAGAACTTATAAAGTGGCCCCAAAAGCAAAGTGAGAGTAATTTTGTTAAAGCTAATGAGAATTGAGTGCCAATATAACTGCGAGCCATAGCATGTCAGATAAAATCACCTTGCTGCAAAACTGTGACTCATCTGGATAGTGACTTCACTGTTGATGGATTATTTGCAGTGGCTTGTGATGTTAAATCGACAGGACTGCTGCTTCTAGGTACATACAGTTTATATATGTAACCCTTCTTAAGGGTGCTATTTCATATTTCAGTGTCAGGGGTTAAAGAGATTTCAGGGAGGGGGGTCTGATGTTCAACAAACGTTTAAGTCCAAGATTATACTATTTACAGCGCAATCCTAACCAACTTTCCAGCACCAGTGCAGCCGCAATGCAGTACCAAGGTAAGGGAACAAATGTTCCCTCACCTTGAAGAGGCCTCCATGACTGCCCCTGCACTGCAAAATGCAGTGTGCGTCCTATTGGCATGGCTACATCGACGCTGGAAAGATGGTTAGGCTTGCGCTGTTATTTAGTTAGTTAGAACAGGGGTGGCCAACCTTTCAGCATGAATGCTCCTGGCCCTTAATGGTTGTATAGGTGAGGACATTTCAGCAGGTGCAGCTGCTTTAACAGCACCATCAGCACTTGCAGCTGCCAAGAGTCTGTCTTCTACACAACTCTTAAGAACGCAGAGGCCCTCATGGTGGAAGGTTGGCCACCCCTGAGTTAGAAGGTTTATATACCACCTGGCTAAGAGCCTGGTGCTCAAGGCGGTTTACAAGAAGTTAAAACATAATTAAACATACCTAAAAACAATATTTAAAATCAGAGTGGCCAAAAACAGCAGATTAAAATATAAAATCGACCGCAGGTAATAAAACGTCAAGCAGGTCCCCCATTATGGAAAGTCAATGCATTTTAAAAGCGTTTCTTGTATGGCTAGTCTTTGTACCTTTGTTAGTAATGATGGTCCTCTCTTACCAACACATGTCAGATAGTCACCCCTCACCTTTGTGGGGGGGGGGAAGCAAAGGAATTGTTGGCTTTGGCATGCATATGGAATACACATGGAGTACACAAGCACATATAATTATTATTTATAATCACAGTAACCCAATATATACTATTGGAATATAGCTAGAGATATAGCTGCTACTGGGGAATAATCACATGTGTTCTGTTTGGGGATGGCTGTGTTCTACTCAATACTTGCACTCTGCTCTTACTCCAAACACCTTAAAGTGGCTTACACATGGTTGCTAGGTGGTTTCTATCCAGAAAATGCTCAGATCCAGATAGCTTATCCTTAGAATTAGGACTGCATCATGTGACCTTAGGCTGTTCTTGGGGTTGCCCAGTTCCCTGTGTAGTTTTTTTAATGGATTTGCCCTATATATAATGCAGTTTTTTTAAAACCTCAGAGTTCAAAATTTATTCCACAGATTCTTTCACGTCGCCACTTCGTATTCATATGACATACTTAAAGCTGAAGAGAAACCCTCCCATGTAAACATTTGTCGTGGAAATATCCAGTGCTGATAAACAGTTGATATTCTGCTGAATGTTGGAGATCAAGTGTCTGACAGGTATCGCGTTATGTAATTGTTATTGTTCAAGCAAGGACATTGTGATGATTCAAAATCTGGTCTGAGACTTACTTTATGATACTCTTCAATAAAAGAACAAGGCTGGGAGGGCTCTGGGTTTGTGTCCTTTTAATCATATAATGTGCTCAGTTCCTTGTTCTATGGCAGCGGTTCTCAAACTTTGAGTGTTTGCGGGGGTGGAGCCAGCAGCAGCAGCAATTCAGGGGATTGCCACCGCTGCTGCCAAAACCGTCCCCACTGCACTTACCGGGGCTTGGGGGAGCTTCAGGGAGGCCTGCACGACCTTCTGCTGGCCTCCCCAAACTTCGGATCGCTGTTTTGCGGTGATCTCTGAGCGCTTCCGGTTTTCGTGAGATGGTTTGCGGAGATCGCCGCAAAACAGCAATCCAAAGATTGGGGGAGGCCTGCAGAGGGTTGCGCATGCCTCCCCGAAGCTCCCTGAAGCCCCGGTAAGAGCAGCAGGGGAGATTTCGGGGGCAGTTTTGGCAGCAGCAGTGGCAATCCCCCGGATTGCTGCCGCCATGCTGTCCCTGCCCCTTAAGGGGGCAGGGGGCAGCGAAAGTTCTCAATGGTGGGTCATGTCCCACAGTTTGAGAACTGCTGTTGTATGGTATAAACAATACTGCGTTTTATCCTAAGAAAGCTATTCATGACTAAGCACCATTGAAATCATTGAGGAAAATTAGTTGTGACTCACTTGAATTCTATTAATTTTGATAGGAATCCTAGCTATCATAGATTATAACCTTTTTAAAAAAAGGTTGGGCTCCAAACATTTACAGCAATTTAAGACTGCAATCATATCCACAATTACCTGGGAATAAGCTTCACTGACTACTGTATAATAGGACTTCTGAGTAGACCTGCATAGGATTGGGCTCTTATTGTGGTCTGTGAATTGTTGTGAGCTACTTTTGGGCTCCTTTTGAGGGTTGGAAGGCAATATATATGTCGCTAAAGATAAATAAATATAAACATGAATCATCATAATTTTTAATACATTTATTATGCAACTTCCCGTAATATCAGTAGATCCGACCTGCGCATAAGCGTGGACAGGATTTCATTGTAACTTCTTATAGATTGCATTAGTATCTTTAAGGGGAAGTTGTCCTTCATTGTTCTCCTGGTCTCCAATTTTGTTCTTTTCTGGCTCCTTCCTATTCCATGTAGCACTCTCAAGAGTCTTTTGCTTTCTCCTCTTGTCTGCTCTAGGGCTATTGTCATCCCTGCTGCACTTACAGGGGCTTTTATATATGTCCAATCTCATATTCAGCCTAATTTCTCTCTCATTCATTTACCATTTATTATTTAACTCCGGATTATTTGGGGCCAGTAAAAAAAGATTTATGGTATAGATCAGATAGAAGAGAACGATGCTATATACACAAAAAATGGTTCCTGTACTTTATTGTTTTCTGATGGGGCTTGGAAATGAGATGCTTTGGGATAATCTAGTCCTGAGAGATAGTGGACTGCTTAAGTGTTGCCGCTTGTTTACAACAAATTGCTGCATGCTTGAGAGGAACGTTTCATTTTTAAACTTAACAACTTTGTTTTTCCTCAAGGGTGCAATATCTTGAACAGCAGGAGACTACCTTATAACTCTGCTTCCTGCCCGGACACTGCCAGATGAATGCTCTCCTCGTGATTTATGGGAGAGATTCTGAAGCTGCAAAAAAAGCACAGGCGTGATTTAAATAGGGAAAAGTAATTTGGGCTGTAGCCTGGATTACTGGTTCAATCGAAGAGAACATCTATTGCACTGTAATCTCCAAATGTCTGTAGGAAAGAAAAGTGAGGTGCAAAGCTGATACTGACTCCATAGCTGCCCATCTGAATTCCCATTTGTCAGACTGAGGGCAAAGGCAGATGCAGCAGCCTTTTAAAAAACAGTGCTAGCAAATTTTTCACCTCTAATGGGAAATCAGCTTTGCAACTTGTGTTGGCGTCATCCGTTCTACCAAGTCAAAACGGGGTGGGCATGTTGTTTCCCATGCTAAGGAGGTTATGAGCTTTCAGATTTTCCCCAACATCTTATGCAGCTGACACGCTTTACTTTTTCTGGCACATATTTGTTTATATATGCATAACATTTCAAACCACCAAACTATGTCACAAATTTTATAAATAGCTGCAAAAGTAGTCTGGTTTGGTGTGTAAGTGTGTGGCTGGCTCCAGGTTTCAGGGAAGCCTTAAACAAACTGCCCTTTCTGGGTGAGCCCTACATGGCCATCACCAGGACACAAAGGCAATGGGCATGCCATAGGTGGTTCCCAAGGCTAGAGGCACTCCAAGCAGATAAACCTCACCAAAAATGGACAGAGTGCAAGACTCTAGTGAAGGAAGAGACTACCAAAACAGCATGGATGTTTCCCCCCCCCTTCAGTGGGGGAAAAATGCCAGAATCCTACTTCCAGAGCGGGGATAGTGTTAGGAACAGGGTAAAATCACTGTTAGGTTGGATTCCATCTTGCTAGGCCAGAAGCCATTTTGACTGCTTTGAGAAAACTGTGCTGCTTGGAGACAGCGGGAAGAAGCTTATTGGCCTTCTCAGTAGTGCCCAAAGAAGTCAGATAAGACGGCCTTCGCGCTGATACCTAATTAAGAATAACAAGGTCAGGTGCAGCTGTGATTCTCCACTTGGGTCCGCGGCCCCCTTGCATAGGCTTACCATATCGCCAACCAGGACGCTCCGTCTTGCCCTTAAGACGGAGCGTCCCGGTCGGCGATATGGTAAGCCTATAGTGTGTGCCCTATAGTGGTAAGCCTATAGTGCGACCGGGACGCTCCGTCTTGCCCTTAAGGGGCGTGCGCTCTGACTCCCTCCCCCCGCCCCGCCCCTTAAGGGCAAGACCAAGCGTCCCGGTCGGCGATATGGTAAGCCTACCCTTGCACCCTCTGGAGGGCCAGCACAACCCCTGGTGAGTTAAACAACAACCACCCTTCCCCCCCCCCGGTTCCAGCGTGATTCTGGGAGTGCTGTTGCACGTCACTGCACGTTGCCACCCCCCTTAAGGGGATAGCAACCAATTCTTCCCGACTGGGGTGTTGCGATGCCCCAATTTGGGAACCTCTGCTGTAGGTCTACAGCCTTCCCTTAGCTGAAGTAATGGCTGTTAAAAGGGGTGGCATAGTGGGGTGACAGATAGTTATAGGAATTTAGAGAAAGAATATAAAGATATTCCTGGGTGAACAGTAGTATCTGGAACATCTCCTGTGTGTGCAGTCAGGAGTTTCCTGGGCTTGATTGGGTTAAGGTGTGTCCTTCCAGATGGACACAAAAGCTTAATTGCACCCCAATGGGAGAGGTTCCTGAGGGGCAAACGGTATGGCAGGGTGTGGGCTGTACCCATGCTTACATCATTGGTGGGAGATACTTCCTGGAGAAGGGATCGGAAAAGACTGTCCAGGTGCTCTGGCTACTGGGGAGTTAGGCTTAATTTATTGTGTCATAAGACTTTTGCTTGCAAACAAGATTATGCCAAGGTGGAGAGGTTGAACTTGCAAGACCTTAGAGCAGCATTTCTCAAAGTCCTACAGGGGAGTTTACTCCACTGTAAGTCTTTGCAGGGGTAGGGTGATGTTGGAGACAGTGCTCCAGAATTGCTATGTTTCTGTGTTTTTATTTCATTATCACCATTTTCTCCTGCCCCTACTGATGTGTGTGCACATGTCTTGACTCCTCCCTGCCCCCAGAAATCTTCCTCATCATGTTGGAGCAGTTCATCCAAAGCCCCTGGCAGCACGTGTAGGAGAAAGATGAAAATTCCTTCCACGTGATTAGGAAGCGTGAAGAGGGGATAGTGGGGCAAGCGAGGGGAGGGGCCAGGATGTTCACATGATGTGAGTGCACAAGTCATTTAATGCATGGTGGGGCTGTTGGATGGGATAAGTGTCACCTGAACCAGCCCCCTGGTTATTTTGTTTCTGTCCTTTTCTCCTAACATCATTACACTAAGTGGTTTGTTTTCTGGAACAGATGGACCACCAGGGTGGTAGGCAAGGGTGGGGGAATGGGAAGAAGGTGGTAAAAGATAAGCTGGAAGGTGAAGGTTCAACTAGACGTTTATATGTGGTTGACCACATGCACTATACACTGCTTGGACATTCTGTCAAATATCTTGATATCTCAGACGACAGTGAATAGCTTAACAAAAAATAGTTAATAGGAAAAAAGTTTCCCCAGAAGCGAATGAACAACCTGCAGGAGGGGGGCCACTGCAAAAACATCAACCCCATGACATCACCACCGGAAGTGATATCACCGCCACCGCCGCCAAGGGCTTCCCAGGCGCAGGGTGGGCGGGCCGAACTTTCGCACCGCCACTCCTGATCCCGCCACCCATACGGCGGGGCTGTCATAACCGCTGCTTTGTCGCCCCCACGTGCCACCTGGGCCGCCCCCCCCCCCGGCGATTCTTCTCAGTTTCCTATTATAGGATCCCCTTATAGAAACACATTCTCAGATTGTTCCTTTCAGCCAGCCAAAGCATTTGGTCATGTCCGAGTTTGTTTTCACAAATTTCTCCACAAACTATTCAATGTCATTTCCTGTTTCTGTGGCAGAATGCACAGGACTATGGGAATGGGATCATCAAAACATCAGTGGGTGTAAACACACCATCTCATCAAGTCATGGTCCTGCCTTCAGGAATGTGGAGAATGTCATAGGCATTCATTTTATAATTTTATACCCGTTCATGCTGGTTTTGCTTCTGTCTATCTCCGGCCGCCAGCTGTTTTGTTTTCATGTTATGTAAAGTGCTTGCTCCAGAATGTGAAAGAAGATGCCAACTCTGTCGTTTCGAACCAAATGGAGCCATAGCTTTAATAACTTTAATCAAATTGACCCATTCAATCCACCCTGTTGTCATAAGGTGAAAACATGCTCTACAAAATGCAACATGAAAGTTCATTCTGTCATTCTGACTTGCTCTTCGGCTTGCTGTTCCTTGTAAGCAGCGGTCCACTCCATTAGCGACCTCCAGTCAAACTCCCCATAGCTTAGACTGAAGCTATCAATGACTAGTAAAGATAGCCTTTTACTCAGTCCACCTGAGAGGAGTGTTTTGTGAAAGTTAGAGTCAGAGGCGCAACGCGCCGGGAGGGCGCCTGGAGCAAGGGGCGGGGCCAGCGTCCGTCACGTAGACGCACCCCCCGCCCATTTTGCTCCTATTTCGGAGCCAAATGGGCTGCAGGGCGGGAGGGAGGGCCAAAACGCGACGCTGCTTCGGGAGCCGGTGAGTTCTCCCAACCGCGTTCTGCCCGCCCCCCCCCCCGCGGTGGAGCGCCTGGAGCGACTGCTCCATCCGCTCCACCGTAGTTACGGCGCTGGTTAGAGTAGTGTTTCTCAAACTGTGGGTCGGGACCCACTTGGTGGGTCAAAATCTGATTTCTGGTGGGTCCTGGGTGATCGGATAAGTAATTGCCTCAAGCCCTGCGGCTATTCAAAAATCAGATAGCTGATAATTGCCCTTCAAAGAGCTGAGCTCCTGCAGTTTGCAAGATAGATGCTAATTGCCCTGCAAACAGCTGAGCTCCTGCAGTTTGCAAGCTTTTGTAAATATAGGGAGATAAGATATTTGAGCGTCATTTTTTTCTGGTATTCCCCCCCCCCCCCAGTCTGTCAGTGATGACAGGTAGTGGGGGCAGGTTGATGCTGGATCACATAACTAAGCCCTTCAAGCCTTAAGGCTATTCATTAGGGCTACCTCATTATGAGAAATAGACTGAGGGGTTTTTGCAAATAAATATTATTTCTTTCTAGATCACTTTTCTGATAGAGTGTCATTTTAAAAAGTGGGTCCCAGTACTAAAATGTTATGGCTCCATTTGGTTCGAATTGCTATGTTTCTGTGTTTTTATTTCATTATCACCATTTTCTCCTGCCCCTACTGATGTGTGTGCACATGTCTTGACTCCTCCCTGCCCCCAGAAATCTTCCTCATCATGTTGGAGCAGTTCATCCAACGCCCCTGGCAGCATGTGTAGGAGAAAGTTTCGGATGAAAATTCCTTCCACGTGATTAGGAAGCGCAAAGAGGGGATAGTGGGGCAAAATGTTTGAGAACCTAGACTAGAGAGTTTGGTGTCTGTAACTATAATGAGAGTGACTGATAGAAGGAACCAACGTGTTTCATGACTATTTGCACAGAGGGAAGCAGTTCTGCAGAATGTTAAGTAAGGAACTGAAACCTAGAGTTGTACCATCCAACATTTTGCGGATGAAAAGAGGAATGTCCCAGATGTCACTGCACTCTGTCTGACAGTGCCAGGGCCAACACAACCCAGACTCAAATGGGCCACAAGCAGAAAGCAGGAACTAAAAGTACATGCAAACAGATGGCTCCAGATGACAAAACAGAGTGGGTGGAAGGAATACTGAACCAAGCACGTCCCTTGCCCACCCCTGGAAATGTCCGTTTCAGCTCCAGATGGCCGGTCCTGGAATCTCAGTGGACTGGGAGAAGCAGACAGAACAATAGCAGAAGTATCAAGTTTGCATTTATATAAAAAGGTTTTGGGGAAGAAAGTTCAAGGGGAAAAGTCAGCATTTGCATTTTACAGTAAAGAGTATATTTTAGTATGGTCATTTATTTGCATGCCCCAGTAAGACCTTATAGTTAGGCGAGTGTGTCACTGACACCAGGGGTCAGCTACTACTCCAGACCCCTGTGCTCGGTTTCCCCCATTGTACACTCTCTTGTTACTATGGTCTACAATACACCAACAACCGTAGATTTCCACATCCCACCTCCTTCTTAGGTTAAGTAGCTATACTGGATTAAGATAAATACAAACTTCCCTCCAGTATTTACCACAATGAGGATGTTAAGGAAATCATTTACTTTAATAATCAAATATGGTTACACAATTAAGAACATTCAAAGAATGGATACAGAATACACAGGATAAAACAACAACTTCTAACTCCTACACTTTACTGGTCCTATGCTCACCCAATAACATTCTTTTCCTTGGACAGAGATCTTTAGCGCCCTTCATCGTCTTGACTGGTGAGTTGCTCCTTGTGGGGAAAGATAATTTGTACCAGTTTTCTGGTCTTTTTTATACCTTTTTCCCTCCAAACCAGCAACCTGTTAGGGCTCAGATCCTACTAAGACTTCTAGAAGAGTACCTCATCGTCCTGTGGAGATCACACTATCATCATGATGTGGAGATTACATCATCATCATGTGATTACCTCACCAGTTTGATACTCACTCTTAGTCTTGCCCCTTTCCTTATATGGTCATAGCTGCTCTCAACCTTCTCAAAATGTCCTTGATCAATTAACACCTTTTGCAGATCCAGGCACCTGGTTATGCAGAGGCTAGGCATAATTGCCTAGGCACCTGGTTATGCAGAGTTATAAAAAAGAGTTATAAAAAGCCTAGGCCATGGGCGTCGACAGGGGGAAGCGCGGGGGGCGTCGCGCGCACAGGGGTGACGCGCAACCCCCCCACTTACAGTTTGGTGTCGGAGCTGGGCCCGCCCGTCCTCCCCTATGTCCGTTTGGCTCGAAAATGAGCCGAAAACGGAGCGAGGAGGGTGCTCTGCTCCTGCGCGTGACATCACGCGCGGGAGCGGAGCCTCTCCCTTAAAGGCGACACGTGCCCCCGCTCTGGGGTGTTGCGTGTCGTAGCAACGCAACTGCACCTGGTTATAATCCAGGCACCTGGTTATGCAGAGGCTAGGCATTATTGTCCTATTTATTTATTGCCACTTTTAAAGAACTGTTTGCTGCTGGTTCTTTGTGTGTGTGTTTGACTTTTACTGTGATATTTTTAGGCTGTCTTATTATTTTAGGACAGTGGTTCTCAAAGTTCTCCCTGCAAGGAGTGTTTGTGGGGCCGGAGCCAGCAGCGGCGGCATTGCAGGGGATCGCCACCACCGCTGCGGAAACCGCCCTCGAAATCACCCCCGCTGCATTTACCAGGGCTTGGGAGAGCTTCAGGGAGGCCTGCACGACCCTCTGCAGGCCTCCCCAATCTTCGGATCGCTGTTTTGCGGCGATCTCCGAGTGCTTCCGGTTTTCTCACTGCATCCTGTGAGGGATTGGGCCTGTCTCAGTGCAGCTGGTAGCCTCCTTGGGGTAAACCGAGTAATGCACCAGCCGCTCCGATGGGTCTTCTTGAATGCACGCCAGCAATTTTGCTGCCGTACATTCGAGCGGCCCTTGCAAGGCCCAACAGACCCAGGAAGGGGCAGGGCATAGGATATGGCGGAGGAGGTATCCGCCAATCTCTCCCCTTTCCTGGTCCTGATCCACCAATCCCCCCTCCCGGAACACTCCTGTTCCGCCATCCCACTGTCCCCTGCCACCCGGCAGGGACTTAACTTCCCGCCATGGTGTTGCACCATTCCGTGGTGCCAGAGGAGCAGTGCAAGCCTCTCTGTCGGCGCTGCTTACTCTCTGGGTGCCGCAAATGTGCCTTATGACACGTTTGCGACACCCAGGCCTAGACTAATAACGCGACACCCTAGACTAGTAATGTAGACTAGACAACCCATTAGTAGGGCTGTGACACCCTAGTAATGTTACATAGAATTGCGCCGTATGTCTCCATCTGAATAAGATTTAGATTCACTTAACTTTGGTTGCGTCATTAGCTATTGTATGCGTTACTTTGTTTACTTGTTTAACATTTTCAAATCTAGGTAAGGCTTCATAACAATGGATCAAGTAGTGGAAGGGTACTTTGAAAATGAGCCTGACAACCCAGGAACTTCAGATCTGTTATTGATTTTCTGTCCACCTCCACCCCCCTATAGATTTCTCCAGAGTAAGTAGCATGAAGGGCACAGTATTAAGGTCTTAGGCTTCAGTTTTTGAAAGTGTTATAATATCTATGAGGATTTTTATTGCTATATATTTAAAAAGTGTGTGCCCCCCCCCCCCTTTTCCTTAGTGTCCTGCATGACAGGCAATTTTCTACATGTGATAGATGACTGCAGATGCTGGCTGTAATTATTTTCAACTCCCAATTTTACACCAAATCTCACTGGGAGCACAAATGTTCACCTATTAAAACAGGAAGCAGTTTTCTACTGAACAGTGTTCTCTTAATGAGTATTTCTAACAAATTCCCCAGCTGTTTCAGATGTCTTGTTCCTGTACCTTTGAAGGGAACATCCCGTCTACTCAAATATGTGACTTTTGTAGTGGAAAACAGCTGGGAAGTCACCTAATTGAGCCGTCAAAAGACTTGCATTTCAAAGGCGCAAACCTGATCCGAAGCCAAAGATGGCAAAGACCTGCTTCCTAGACACCTTGGCATCTGATTCACAGGGCTGGAGATTAATTTTTCTGAGTTTATAGTGAGTTCAGAAGTTGGTGGGGGCCTTTTGTCACAAGTCATAGATAGAAGATAAGTCTGTCAGTGGCTTTGAACTATGACTGCTCAATAGAATCTCTGTCGTTGGAGGCAATGTCTCTGGGTAACAGGTGGTGGGGCAAAGAGCAGCATGGTCTTCATCATCATCCTGTGCTGCTTGTTGCTTCCTGGCAGGTCTGACCCAAGCCATATCACTCCTGAAGCAGTACCAAATGTCCACCCCTCTTGGTTTGCTTTTGCATCAGCAACTGCCTTGCACTATCATTTTGCTGCTGCAGAATCAATGCTTCCCAGCTCTGTTGTTTTCCACAAGCTGGGTGGGCGGAGCCTGTAGAGAACAGAAGAGGGAGATTTAAAAAAAACAGAACCAGGAAGAGAAGAGCATCACTGCAGCAAGGAAGGTGGAAGGACAAGGTAGGGCGCTGCCATGATCTTTCTCTCCCTTACTTTCTAGTCCACAAGAAGAGGATCACTGTGGTATTGAGGCTGGATGAGGAGAGTGAGTCCTGTTGCAGTTCCCTTCTCCCTCAGTGACCTTTCCTTGTAGGAAAGAAGGTGAGGGAAAGGAAGATCACAGCAGCAGTGGCCTACCTTGTCCTCCAGTCCTGTTGCCACTGCGATCCTCTTTATTCTTCCTTGCTCTTCTTCCTTTGTGGGAAAGAGTGTGAGGGAGAGGAGGCTTATGGTCGCCAACTATACTCAGCCCTGCTGGTGCTGCTGCAATCCTTCTCTTCCTCACTCTCAGAAAGAGGATTGTGGTCGCAGGAAGCTGGGTGAGTGGCCGGATGGGTAGGCTGACCAGATCTCCAACCGGGACAGAGTGCTAGACCTTTAGGAGAAGGAATGTGGGCAGTTGTAGCTTGTTCAACCTTAGAGCACAATCCTAGGCATGTCTACTCAGAAGCAAGCCCCATTGTGTTCAGTGGGGCTTGCTTCTGAGTAGACATGCCTAGGATTGTGCTTTAGGACTTACACCTGCCCACATTCCTTCTCCTAAAGGTCTAGCACTCTGTCCCAGTTGGAGATCTGGTAAACCTACGGATGGGCCACAGGTCAGTGGAAGTGGTGGGCAGGCTTGAAGTATGCCCCCCCCTAATTTCTCACCCTCCCAACCCACCACTTGAAGTGGCTGCCTTGTGGGTGGGCCGGGCCAGTTTCCTGGACACACCTGTCTGGTCACTGTTGGAAAAAGAGTGGTCAACCAGATGGACTGTGGTCTGATCTAGCAAGGTAAAGCATGTATCCTTATCACAGCCATTCATAACTGATTTTGCCTTGCCCTAATACAAGTGGTCAATGGCTTTCCCCCACAAACCCATGCCTCATTCCCACAGCGTGGCCAATTAATTCCCCTGGTTGTGTTCCCACCTTCCCTCCCTTTCACAGCTGTGAGTGAATTTTTGCTCCCAAGGCAGTGCTATTAGGGTTGCCAACTGACCAGAAAAAAAAAATGCTGGCCTACTCTTGTGCCTTTAACAGCAGCTTGATCTACAAACATTTAAATGCTGAGGTCAGCTCGGCATGTTGAGTAGTTGCAGTGGCGTTTCTGAGGTTGGGGCCCGACCATAAGTCGTGCCCCGTCCTAGTACCGCGTTCAGGAACCGGAGCGAGGAGGGCCCGCCCCCTCGCCGACAGAGCCATTCGCGCAGCGAAGCCAAACGGGCAGGCAGTACTAGGATGGGGCATGACTTACGGTCGGGCCCCAACCTCAGAAACGCCACTGAGTAGTTGGGGTTAACATCAGCTGTTAATTCCTGCAAATCATTTATGTAGATCACAGTTAGTTAAAGGCTCAGCCACCAGAGGCTGGTTGGAAAGCTGGCAACTCTAACTGCTATGATTTACTCATCCAAATCAGACATATTGTATAGATCCTGCTGGAGGCCTCATTTGCCACCCTCTCACTTTCTATGAAACCTCAGGCTTGATACCTGGGCTTTACGGAGCTCTTTGATGATGTTGGCATGGAAATTGCCTCCTTTTTAAATATATTCTTTTGAAACATAATATTCCCCACTGGGATTTTTCTTTCTTTTGAAATGTCAGAAGTATTGTGTAAATAACAAAAAGAAACTCACTCCACTGTTCTGTTTGTCAATTCCATAAAATCTAAAGTTGACAGCAATTCTGCAGATAGATGACACCTCGTTTCTCCGACCTTCCTCTTCTTACTTAGGGTATTGTATCCCACGGTATAAATGGCTTCACTGCTGCCTCTTGCAAATGGATTCAGGTGGGGGAGAAACTGCTTACGTCGTCTCTCCTTTTTACAGTCTTCCTGGTAATATGATGATGGTGCTCTGTAAAAAGAGAGCCCCGGCTGCATTTTGTGGTAGACGCCTAAAAACAAATGGAAAAATCAATGGGAGGAGACGCCTTCAATCTTGCAGCGCCGTCGTTGAAATTCTGGGGATAGAAACAATCTGGTTTGGGATTATGAGAAATATTTTGGTACCTTTATTATTTAATTAACAATGAAAGATTTCTGCTGCATCAGTGTAATTCCAGTTCATAAACAGAGGGCACAATCCATTCATACAGCCTTCCTTGCCCTTGGCATGTGCTGAGTCATTACCAGGAATACACCAAGGAGGGATGGGGAGCAGGGATCTATTGAGCCCTCTGGGAGCGCCAGTGTGGTGTAGTGTTTAGAGTGCTGCTGGCCAAGACCTGGGTTCAAATCATCACTTGGCCATGGAGCCATTGGGCGATCCTGAACTAGTTAACTCTGGTTCATCTAGCCCAGTATTGTCTCCACTGTAGATTAGCTGAGGCTGTCATTAGGATTTCAGTTGAAATTTACATCAGTCCTATCTTAGTAAAAAAACAAAAACAAAAAAAAACCACCATGTATATTATTACAAATTATAACAGGGTGAGTTAATCTGGCGATAACCGATCATCATTTACACTGTTCAGAAATTATTGGGGCTGTGTCTTTTCTCCCAAGTTGAAATCCTATGCAGGATTGGGCTGTTGCGCAGAGCAGTTTACAACAGTGGAAGACACTTCCGCTGTCATAAAATGGCTGCCGATAGAGCCCAGAGCGCTGTGTTGGCAGCCATTTTGCAAGCACTACTGCAACAGGTGGCAGCGCCACAACTCTGCTGACGGACCCCGCTATGCCTCCTGGTCCTGCAGGTAAGATAGCAATGGGGGCAGGGGAAGGTGAAACAGGGCAGGGGGAGGGCGGAATGGGGAGGAAGGTGGGGGGCATTAGGGAGGTGGGAGGTGTGTTGCATGCGCAACCTGCGCCAATATGTTATCCCCCTCCTCCTCGCCTCCTGATACGCCCCATTCCTCTCCTCAGACTTGCACCAGTAGCTGGAGGGGAGCCAGGTCTGGTGTGAGCCCCCTGCACTCGCCCACACGTGTGTGGCTGGAGGGAGGGGAACCTGATGCAAACTTCCCATCTGCAAGTGAAGAGAGCAGAGCTTAGCCATCTCCTGCTCCTTTCTCTTACCTACAAGTTTAGCTGTCCTAGATGCAGCCTCTTTGCTCACCTGGGTCCTGTTTAAAATGACCTGGAAGAGCAGTGCAGTCCCAGCATTTTAAACAGGACCTGGGAGGGTGAGGAGGCTGCATCCAAGGCAGCTATAGGTAAGAGAAAGGCGAAGGTGGCTTTCAGTGAGCAGGAACAGGATCAGAGCACACACTGGAGTACTTCAGTCAGAAATGATGGACGCCCGCCCTGCGCCTGGCGCGTGGGGGCGGGGCCTGCATCGCGTCATGTCAACGCGCCCACCCTGCCCAATTTGTGCCCCCCCACCTGTTTTGGACTCATTTTGGAGCCGAACGGGTTCCAGGGAGGGAGGGCTGACACAGCGCGGCACTTCCTGATGGTGAGTGCTCCGCGCCCCCCCCCCGCCCGCCCGAGCGCCTGGAGCTCCTGCTCCACACGCTCCACCAAAGTTCCACCGTTGACTTCAGTCTGCAACAGAACAGAGGGCGTAGTAGGAAGACGCGGGTATGGGCCCCATCTTCCCCATCTTGCTTCCCCTTTGACCCGCCACTCCATGCGAGGGTTTTTTTCTGGTTGCCTCATCTGTGGGCCAGCCATGGCAAACCTTCTTGGTGGAATGGAGAAGGGATGAAGAAGACTCTGAAAAGGCTCTATGTAGCTTCTTTGCAAGCAGAAACTGGGGCTGTATCTCAGTGGTAGACCACATACGTTTCATGCAGAAGGTTCCACAATCAATCCCTGGCATCACCAGATAGGGCAAATAAAAAATTCCTGTCTAAAACCCTGGAGCGTTGCTGCCAGTCTGTGTTGACAATCCTAATTTAGATGGACCGATGGTCTGACTCAGGATAAGGCAGTTTCCTAGGTTCCTAAATTTAGCAGATGTTTTGAGCTTTGGCGTTTCTTCTCCTCAAAAGAAAAAAAAATAGTCTGAGTAGTGCTGCTTCAAGCCACCGTAAATAAACGGGCAATGCCTCTCTTTTCATTTCCACTCTGGAAATATAGACCCCTTGTCCCTCTGAGAGCTGGTGTAGCATCATGATTGAACTGCAAACCACGACTTATCTGGTTCAAATCTTGCCTCTGCCGTTAATTTACTAGGTGGCCTTAGGCAAGCCATGCCCTCTTGGCCTCAGTTTTCTCTATCTGTAATATGGGGATAATAATACTTACCTTGCAGAGTTGTAAGGACAATATCAAGATAATATGTGTGAAGCACATTATAAACTCAAAAAGACTATACACTGACCACTATTAATTAGTGGTTGATAGGAGTGTGTGAAACTTAACAGGAATTTCACCAGTCTTCTGCAAACCCTTTTCCTCAGATGCTTCACCAGAAGATGAACCTCCAACTCGGCTTCACATTCAGTCAAACTCCACAGAGAATGAGGGCCTTTACAATTTCATTGAGATTCACCACTACATCTTCTCCAGCATCCTAAGGAGTTGAAAGCCACTTTGTGAAGCAATGTGGCTTTGAATATAAAGCCTCTGAATATAAATTTGACAAACTAGGAAGAGTTCCAAACATTCGGGTTTCTTTAGAAATGGCAACGATCCCTTTAGCATTCACCATTTCAATGCAAGGATCCCTTCTGGTGCAAGAGATACCCTGCAGTGGAATTAATAATGGCATGATTCAAGGCAAAGCCTTTGAATAGAAGCAACCTTGTGAATCCAAGCAAATTCTACAACTATAGGATCCAAAATAACTTGATTATTTCTTTCTTGCTGCTATGCCCTAAAGTTGCCCATTTATATCTCAGTCCAATTTAATTTTACTTCATTAAACTGGAGAAAGAAACATATGCAGAAGAAGCAAGGAAACCAAACCTCACTGCATCATTTTTTGATAATGAAGTAATTATATTTCACTAAATAAGAGACAGACTTTGAATTTGGAGACTGAATTTCTTAGAAGTTGGAGAACTTTCTGCTAGAAGGGTGGTATAGTAACATTCTCTGGGGATCTCTGTTTATTCTTTGTCTTTGCCATAAATTGGCAACCTTTCCTCCCAGTCATTTTTCTTGTCCTCCCACACCCTCATGTGTCCTGATGGTGGTGAGGTCATTCCCCTAACAAGTCTGACAAATCCTTCCCTTACAGAAGCTGCACTGATGTCCAGTATCCCATTGATGCCCCTTTCCTTTCCAATTCCAATTCCAAAACCTTTATTGGCATTTTTCCTTTCAGTAATAAGAATGTTTATGAACATCCCGTGACATCACAGGAGTTCAAACAATAGTTGGGGCCCAAAGACATGGATGGCAACAACCAGTTTTTTATATATGAAATTGTATACAGCCTGCCAGTGTGACTAGCTAAGAGAAACTTACGATGAGGCTTATTGCCTAAGAAGGGAAACCGATGGTCAGCCCAATCCTATGTAGGATACGGCGGCTGGCCTAAAGGGCTGCTGTATCCTGTCGAGTTCCCGGGCAGCCTGGGAACAACTTGGGAGAAGGGGACAATCGTCCCCTTCCCCCCGTGTAAGTGGCGGGAGGCCCTGCCTCCTCACATGTGCGTGAGCTCTACAGCTTGTGCACAGTAACGCCGACAGTGTTGCCGTATCTGGGGCCTGGAGGGAGCTCAGGATACCGGGGTTCTTGGCCCCTGGTATCCCCACCCCTTCCAGGCCCCGGGTGGCCAATGTCCGCCCTCCCTCTGCCCCTGCCCTGACCAGCCTAGGACTTAACTGCTCCAGCCAGAGCAGGGTCAGGGAGACAGTGGGGCGAGCAGCGCAGGCCGCAGCGCCGGCGCTGCTTGCTCGCCGGATGTCGTGCAAGTGCTTTACAGCACTTGCACAACACCCTGCCCCAGGGCAGAGCGCACTGCCCTGGGGCTGAAGATACACAGGATTGCGCCGTTAAACAACTAAACAAAATGGAATCAAAATAAAATATCTCATGTATCATTGATGCTACACAAAAAGCTATGTTAAGATAGAAATGAGTGAATGAAAATGTTCACAGTACCAGCGTTGTATCTGAGGTTCAAATGTCCCTGTTGACACACAGATTACATCTTCACATATAAAATGTATGAAAGTCCTACTACAGAAAGCTCAGAAAAGCTATGGAGGTTAGGAAAACAAACACATAGCAGCCTGTTATAAATAAGACTACCCATGCATGCTCTTTTCTTATCTACATTTTCTGTTGCTGTGAAAAAGTTGTGGAAATTTTTCCATCAATGTACATCTGTCAAAGTAACATCGATGTGATTATTTCATAGGCACCAAGAATTTCTTGTCACCTAAATCATAATAGCCTAGGGTATGTCCGTCCCCTCACCGACTCACGCGAAGACTTTGTTAAAACACCTTAAAGCCAACTCACCAATTTATTTCAGCATAAGCTTTTACTAACTCTTTTGCTGAAATTAATTGGTTAGTCTAACCCATATTAGACTTTGTTGTTTCTGGAACAACAAATTCTGGAAGTTTGTTTCCAGTCACTGGCACTCTTGGCTCTTGAATTGTTTTCAATCTTCAGAGCACACAGATGTGCAGAAAAAGTACTCACGGAACAATCCTGGAATCCAAACTGTGGAATATCAGAGCGAAGGGGAGCATTTCTCTCCTTGGTTTGGGTGAGAAGATTAATATGGGTGATTCTATGTGCAACCCACAGCTGGAGTTTCCATCTCTCATGTCCACAACCCTAGCCTCCACCACAGCAGCTTCGTATTGGGAAAGAAATATTTCTCCTCCCATGAGTCCCCCCCCTCCCCGGTGGTGGTACACTCCATGGGACTGTGCTGGCATGTGCTCCTTGTGGAAAATGAAACCAATGGAGGGGGCTGCTTTGGCCTGCGCTTCTCTTCAGGTTGCCAGAATAAACTTAAATAAGTCCTTAGCCAAACACCTTCTCCCTATCCAAATGACTCAATCGGGATAGGAAAGAGGGGAAGCTGCACAAATCCTTGTGTGGTTATGGCATCTGTGAATGCAATCAGATAAATATTGCTCCCTTTAAAGCTGTTCTTCTAAAAAAAAAATAGAAGGGGGAGAATAATGGATGACTTGCTTTGATTCATAATGTTGACAAAAATTAGCATTTGGAAGGGGAGAGGGCTGCAGAAATAACTTTAAAATCTAATACTATCGTGTTTTTATCTTCTATAGCAGGGGTTCTCAACCAATGGTACTAGTACCACCAGTGGTACTATTACCACCAGTGGTACTTCGGCCAACTGCTAGTGGTACTCGGACCACCGAACCACTGGAACCCAGCTCCAACGCAGCGCTTTTGGCAGTGTGTTTTCACTCCCAAGAGGCTCCTGCCTTTGGCCAAGCCTCTTGGGAATGCTGAGAAGGGTCCTCCACCCAGAGCCTTGTACCTGCGTTTTCTAGCCTCCGAAAACCTGAAAACTCAGAAGTAACTGGTGATGATGTCATCCCCAGTCACTTCCAGTGGTACACAGCAGGAGAGTGGCACCGGAGGTGGTACTCGGCCAGGAAGGGGTTGAGAACCCCTGTTCTATAGATCTTATTTTTGTATACCATCCTGATAACATTGATGAGGGGTGGTATATGCATTTGTTAAATAAATAAGCAAACTCTCTATTACGATTATCAACTTGTGAGGGAGAGGCTCAGAAGTCCTTTTCAATGTCAAATTAAATCTGTTTTGTTTTAGGACGAAATCAAATATGTTTTCGTGGAGGTGGGTTGGGATTGTTTTCCTGCTATCTTCAATTCTGTTGCTGACTTACCTGACTTTGGGGGTGTTTCTTTTGAGGGATTTTTGCCTAATTTAGTTTTAATTCCTTATATAGTGATTGTGTACTATGTATTTAAACCTGATGTTCATGTCCTTGAAGACTATACTGTAAAAAGTGAGGTAGAAATATTTTAAATCAATACAACACAATTCGACTGCTCGGATAACTGGAAATTTTCACTCCTAGCTATGCCAGCCCTTTTGTTAGTGTAGAGTTTTTTTCTGGTGGCAAGACCATGTCCATTGTCTGAAATGGGGTTAGGATATGGTGTATGTTGACTCCTCCTCATCCCTCCCACATCCCCCATACATCCCTCCCACATCACACTCCAATCTTCTCTCTTGTTTTGGCTTCTCCGCCAGCACAGTTGTGCAGGCGTCCTAGTGGCATCTGAGCCACGTTGGCACACCATTTGTCCAGCATCCCTTCACCTTCACCCAGCCCTGCCATCTTCCTCTCCTTGGACTTACAGCAGCAAAATAGCTGGTGTGGATCTGAGGAGACCCATTGGTGACCAGGGCAGTCTATTGGGAGACCTTTTGCTGGTCATCTGATTCCCTCTGCCCCACCATTGCATGCAGTGTATGCTCTGTCAATATGACTGCATGACAGAAGATGATGGGGAATAGGATTGGGCCATTAGTTAACCAGTGAGCCATCCCCCACGCCTTGTACAGGGCAACAGTATTCCTTAACAGAAACCATTATAAAAATGCAATAAGGAAGCAAAGCCTTTGTAAAGAACCATTTTTGTTTTGTTTTTTAACTCTGAAATATTTGCAAAGCTGTCTATCTTGTTGAAAAGTGGTATATAAATAGTCTTACTACTACTACTACTACTACTACTACTACTACTACTACTACTACTCATCTTAGGATAGGGTTTATTAATGTAGTTTGGTAAGAGGTGACATGTTTCTATAGCCACCTTCAACACAAGCTGTTCCTGCTGCTGCTCTTTTTTGCATCATGGACCACAATGTTTACGGGGAAAGAACATCTTGGTTTCTTTATGTTTGTCTCCTCAGGCTTTGCTTTTAAGTCCTTGATCCTTACAAAATATAGAGAAATGTGCAACTGACTTTTAAAATGAAATCCCAGGCTCACAAATAAATGAAGTGTTACACAGGGGGGGAATTTGTTTGAACATTTTTGCATGTTCATTGCTTCCAAGACCTAAACTAGTTTCCTGGAGAATTAAGAGAAAGACGTCAGTTAAAAGATTAAAGGCCATCCAGTTTTAAAAAAACAAAATAAATCACAAGCTAAAAAAGAATGAAAGAACATGAAATTGCTTTCTTGTCTGATAAGTCTTTTATCTGCCACCCTCATACTAAATGAGTTCTGCTAAGCAATAGCAGTTTTATAGCAGAGAAAAAATATAGCTTTGGGGTTTGAATTTTGCTACAGTTAAGAATCAACAAAGAGATGCTTCTGAGCATAATCAAGATCCAGCTGATGCTGCAGGTAGAGTGTTTGCCGTTGGGACAAGGAGCCATTCATGGCCATGAAGTTCACTGACAGCCCAGTTCTGCTCAAACATAGGCCAGCAGAGCGAGCGTTTTCGACACTCTGGGAGTAAGTGGCACCGGTGTGGAGGCCAGCACCACTCACTCCACCATCGCCCAGGACCCGTGCCGGCTAATGCAGGTAAGTGCTGCGCCGGGTGGTGGGAGGATGTGGGGAGAGTGGCCAGGAGTGACAAGGGAGGAGGCCATTGACCAGCTCAACCTGGGAGGGTGTGGAGATATCAGCGCTGTGTTGCTCCGATATCCACCACCCCTATCCAGGCCGGGTCGGCCTTACACAGCCTCCCTGGAAGTGTGCCAGCTAAAGAGCTGGCACGCATCTGAGGCGGCCCATTGGGGCCTCCCGTGCTTATACCAGGAGAAGAGGCTGAATGTCCCCTTCCCCCGAGGTGAGCATGGGCCGCACTGGTGTGGTCCGCATCCAGCCATTTTGGCCAACTGCCGCATCTTAGGCAGAAATGTGCCATCAGTGACATTGGGCCAGCCATAGATTAGTAACAGAGGACTAACTCCAACCTACAAGATTATTGGTAGAAGAAAATGGAGAAAACCTCATGGGTGCTGCCTTCTGCTCCGTTTGCATCTTGCTCCTTGGAAGAAAAGCAGGATATACATGTGATGCGTAATATGATGATGATAATGTGTTGTGGGTGCATGTATTGAGTGGTGTGGCACATCTCTGACACACACACAGTGTGCATACAGCCCCAGCATGGGATCCATGTCAGTGAGGGCCAGACAACCCAGTGTCAAAATAGAAGGCAAGGTTTATTTTCCAGTCTAGTGCTTTATTTTCCTCCATCAGAGAAAATGGCAACCATCCATTTATCTGGGAGCAGGTAAAGAGATGCAGACAACTGGGGGGAGAGGGGGAGGGTAAAACCGCTCTCTGTCCCAATGGTTCAAGATATTATTATTAATAGTAATAATAGTAATAATAATTAATAGTATTATTATTTAATAATAATAAAATTATTAAAACTATTAATAATTAATAGTAATAATAATAATAATAATATTTATATACCGCTTTTCAAGAAAAAAGTTCACAAAACGGTTTACATACAAAACCAAATAATTATATGGCTCCCTGTCCCAAAAGCGTTTACAATCTAAAAAGAGGTGCAAAGGAGACGCTGGCAACAGCCACTAGAAAAGACCCATGAAAATGGCGGTTTTGCCGCCACCGCCGCTGCCACTTACCTGTCCCGCCGCCACCATCTTGCTGCCGCCGCCATCCTCACCGCCCATCTTTGCCGCCACCCTCCTCGTCGTCGTCGTTACCGCCATCTTACCGCCGCCACCGGTCTTCGCTTCCTCCTCGTGTTCTTCTCCTCTGCCTCCGTTCCGCCTCCGCCGCCGTCTGGTCCTGGAGCCTGGCATCCGAGCCGGCCAGGACTCCTGCTGCCCCCAGAGCCTCCGCCGCCACTGCTTTAAAAGCGTTAAAAATCACCTTTTTATCCAGCGCCGCCATCTTGGATCTCGCGAGACAGTCCCAGGCTTTCCGGGACAGATGGTAAGCCTACTGTTAGGGGACAGCAGGTTTTACCCTCACTGCAACAGTGTCCCAACATATAGCACTTCACCTCCTCCCACAGAAAAGGGCAACAGCTATTCATCAGGCCTGTTGCTGGTCCTTGAATAACTATATCGTTGATTTGCAAGTCTGTAGTAATGAGTCAGTCCCTTCTGTGCTCTTATTACAAATGGGGAAGGTCAGCCTCTCAGACAGCAGCTATCTGCTCAACAGACATATAAAAAAGCAAGTTGTCAAACTCTAGCATGACAGAACAGCAGAACTCAGGATGGATTCTGCAGATGGAGGCAGGGCTCTGCAGTTACAGTAAGTACCAAACTTGATTCTCAGTAGCTGAGGTGAGGAGTCAGGGAATGACTTAGTGCCCTGTCAGATGAGTCCCTGAGAAGGCCCTCATATGTGAGCGTTCCTTTAAGATACGTTGTGGATTTGGTCTAGATTAGAATGAAAGGTGGGGGAGGGATTAAGTGTGTAAATCAATCTAATATTTCATTGTATGTGGCTTTATCTTTTTTACCGTGTGTGTGTGTGTGTGTGTGTGTGTGTGTGTGTGTGTGTGTGTGTGTGTGTGTGTGTGTGAGATGGAAGGGAAGATGGACAAGGGAATTTGACCTCATAGCAATATTTTTTCCTCAATATTTGTTGCACAAATTTAGAATACTGTAGCAAGGTTGGACTAAGGAAGCTGCGGTGGCTTAGGGGTTAAGATGCTGAACTGCAGACCGGAAGGTAGGCAGGACAGCAGTTCGAGACCTGAGTGCCGTGTGACGATGTGAGCTACCGTTTTCGGTCCCAGCTCCTGCCAACCTAGCAGTTCGAAAGCAAGAAATTGCAAGTAGATTAATAGGTACCACCTCGGTAGGAGGGTAACAGCATTCCGTGTGCCTCGGCGTTAAGTCATGCTGGCCACATGACCACGGACAGCGCTGGCTCTTCAGCTTTGAAACAGAGATAAGCACTGCCCCTAGAGTCAGTAACGACTGGCTTTCGAGCAATGGGAAGCTTTACCTTTAACAAGGTTGGACTTCACCAGGAGGCAGTAGATAAGACAATTTACAGATCTCCTTCACATCCAAAAGATCAGCCCACACAATTTGTACCACAAATATAGAACAGAAGCAAGCAAACAAACAAGAGATGGTGTAGGATGATTTGAAGTATCAACACAAAAAAGTATCCAGACAAATTCCTTTTCACCCTCAAACCCTAGAGGACAGGAGGATTGCTGCTTTTGGTGGCAACCAGGTGGCTTCTGTGTTATCTAGTTTTGCCCTAAGCATCATTGAACTCAGTGGGATTTATTTCTGTGTAAACTTGCATAGGAATGGGCTACACGTGTGCTTAGAATTTCAGCTGCCACTTGTGTGCTATTTAAATGGAGGATTTTGAAATTAATTTAGAAAGTACTATTTAATCATTATTCAATCATCTTCTCTCTTGAGGAAGGTGCTTGGAGCTAATCAAACTCTATCCAATCTCCATAACTAAAGAGTGGCTTGCTTTAAAAATGCCTTTCATGCAAAACAAGCCAAGAATAGTAATTAAAACAACAACAACAAAATATTACTCACTCACAGAATTCATTATTATATGGAATGTATTTGGGTGCTTCCTGCCCAAAATACTATGGTAATTCTTTTAAATACAGGAAGCCAGCACATTGATCAAAAAGAAGTGCCATTTTCCCAGTTGTCCTCCTATTGCTGTTCTGCTTGTTTCTGAAATCTTTGATGTGGATGAGGCCTGAGCCAAACCTACTGCTGTGTTGACAGAACAATAAGCCATACTAACGGCTTCTTTAATGACATGAGCAAATTTCTTTTAAAAACAAAAGCTTATTTATTTTTAAACAAATTTTGAACAGTTTACTGTCACTTTAGCCCAAGAAGACTCCCCAAATCAATGCTCGGTCCCTTCTGTTTCCCGGACCCAATCCCGTTTTCTAGGTGTGCAGCAGCTGAGGTTGCATGCCAGCTAAATAAACTGCAATCATGCCAGTGAGTGGTGGAGCGAAGAATAAGTCCAGGCTCCTGCCCCTTCTAAACAGTGTGATTGGAAACTCAGGTGACAGGCTATGCCCACCCAGGCTGATCTGGCCTGGTAAACTGCATCCACCACAAGTCGCTCATGTTGGGTGCCCCCCTCCCACCTCTAAAGCCCCCTGCCCTACCCTGATCCGCCCTAATCCCCCCACCCCCATTCTGCCACCCACGGGGTCCTCCCCACTGTCTGTGGCAGCAGCCCAGAAGTGCGCAGCTACACGGGCTTCTGAATTGGCGGTTATGACACCATAAAGTGTGTATCACTGCCAGAACACTAGTCCAGCCACAGTACAGCCAAATAGGATTGGGTCATAAAGCCATATGTCAAGGCAAACACAGTGGGACAACTACCACAGGGCCTGTGCTCACAGTTGTAATGGGTGGGGTGGGGGTGGGGGCTATTAAAGACTGAAATTTCCTGACCTTGTAGACGTGTAAGAATAGAGAGCCACACACTGAGTATATTCACGCTAAATCCTTTTCCTGATGTAATGATTTTACAGTTGCACTGTCCACATGCTATAACTATTTCCCATGCACTTTTTCTTCACTTGCAATTGTTCCCCCCACACCTTTTTTTGTTGTTGTTGTTGTTTAAAATCCATGCTAGGAATAGCTTTTCTATGCAGTACTTTGCTTCTTTGACTACTGGATGCGTACTCTGATCGTGCTAATTCTAGGAAATGCTAAGAACATGAAGCTATCTGGCTATTCTGGCAATGTAAAATTGTTCAGAACTTCTGGAAAGAAATTAAATATTGAATCAATATAACTCTACAAAGTGTCTGAGAGTTGTCTTTCGTTTGCTTATTCACTGAATATATACCAGTCATCTGGACTGAGACTTCCCGTCTCAGGCAGCTGGATTATATGGGCAGCCCTTGGGTGATCCTAAAGTTAGAGAAACCCCATCCATCTCCAGTAATATAGATATATTCTAGACTCAGCAGCTAAGTGATTTACACATGGAAAAAAATATCTTAGATAAATTAGATGACATATGGAATATTTTTTCAGAGTAGATTGATTATAATAGTGTTCATCTCTAATGCACACAAACACATAAATAAATTGGCATTTGTTCTGTCTTCGATAGAGATGATCAAATTAATCTCCCACACTATTTATCCCATCCTGTCTTTAAAAAAATATATTGTTTCAACCCGCACTGAAGGATGAAGGCATTCCTCCAATATCCACTCAATGGATTACAACAGCACAAGAACAATTATAAACATGTTTTTAACAGCCGATACCGATTAGAATGCAGGTTTCATTCATTTTCTATCTCAAAAATCAGTTTATTGCTTCCCGATAAAATGAAGTAGGCTATTTTTCACAGAATTGTGAGTAGCCCCTGCTGGGCTGGAACCATAATTAGGATATCAGTTTGAGGAGGTTTTCTTAAAACATCAATGCAGTTACGTCAATGACTGTCACAATAAGAAATGAATCAGAATTGGCATAAACAAATTAATCAAATAGAGAGTTGTACAGGTTGCATATAACAGTTGATATGAAATATCTGCTATTTTGGGGGGCTATTAATGAAAAGATTATTTACCATCACACACACACACACACACACACAACATTTGGAATGACAGAAATACAGCAACAGTTTCAAGAATGTACAGGAGCAGGGTTTATGGGATTTTCAGCCATGTTGATATTTTGAAAAATTGAAGAAATAAAGAGATATGCAGAAAATTTCTTCAATTTTTCAAAATATCAACATGGCTGAAAATCCCATAAACCCTGCTCCTGTACATAAAACTAGCCATGAGAACCTGCATGTCACAGTATCAAGAATATTTAACACTGGCAATGTGGTATGAGGTAAGCCCACACCAAATCATCCTGTTTATAAAAACCTTATTAGAGATATTACATTCTTACTTATGACCACTGGCGTCACTGCAGGGGGGGGCGGAGCTCTAAGTTCCTCCGTGATTCGAGCCACTGCCCCCCCTGCAGTGACGCCAGTGCTTATGACTGCAGCACCATACCAAGTTTGGTAACAGATACCACTTTAATATGTCACTTTTAACCTGCTGAGCCAAATTCTAAACCTGACCTGAGTTAAGCTGAAGTACTTGATATTATGTACACGTTTTCTGGGTGTCCAGAAATGTCTTTGGTGGTGCAGAACAAATATCTGGAATGCGTTTGTAGGTCATAATACTCTGTACTCATAATGTTAGCCTAAACAAATATATGATTGCTAGACTAGCAGCCCAGCCCAATCCTTCTGAAATCTCCCCTGCCAATGCAGCCGCACCAATGGAGAGCACACTGCATCCACGGGTGGGGGGTAGTTGGAAAGATCATCTTAGTGTAAGTGAACATTTCCTAAGGAAAGCCTCCGCAGCTGCCCTGGGCCTCCTTGGATCTATGCCTGCTATTTAGCAGCCATAAATCTGAGATGTGTAATGTCGGTGGTAAGGGAGACAGACAGGATTAGGATATTGGCGCATGCGAGTGCTGTTGATACTGCCCCTGGTCCACCTCCCTCCCTGATCTACTTCTCTCCCCTCTGGGCAGTGCCCTCCACCTCAGGCAGGATGGGCAGTGCCCTCCACCCCAGGCAGTGCCCTCCACCCCAGGCAGCGCCCTCCACCCCAGGCACACCCCTGCACAGTGCCACCCACCTAGGATGACCCCCATTCCTTCCCCTCCCCACCCTGTTCCACCTCCAACGCCATTGCACTTACCTGTGCTGCTCCAGCGGCAGGTCTTCATGTTACCATTGGTTGCAGCAGTGCACTCAAAATGGCTGCCTGTGGTGTGCTGCACACACCGCCGGAAGCCATTTTACAACAGTGGAACTCTGTTCCACTGTCGTAAACCCCTGCACATGCCAGCCCAATCCCGGATAAAATTGAACCATGATCTACTACATTGAAGCTAGATCTGCCACTTGCAATCCCTTAGGACCAAACTACATGTGCCTAGTTGTGCAACATTGCTGAATGGGGGTTTCAAATAGCTGAGGGGTGCTAAATGTGGCAAGATTGTGGCAGAGGCCGGAGGTGTTAATTCGTTGCCCCTGTTGCAGTTTTGATCCCGATTGTGATCCCCCCCTCATGTGCTATTTTTCAGGGATGGGGACTCGAGTCAAATGACTCGACTCGCAAGTGCGACTGAGTCACTTTTTCCCTGACTCGTACTCGTACTCATACATGTGACCCACTGACTCACACTCGTACTCGTGACCCACGGGACTCGCACTTGACTCGCACTCGTGGGGGTAACGACTTGCCATTTCCAAATCATTTTCCAAGTCATAGGGGAAGCCAAGTGGGTGCTCTAAAAACCTCAGAGGTCCCCACACACACCCCACAACAGACACCCACCCACCCCATTTTCAGGGGAAAAAGCCATTTTCCCCAAAGTGACTCGACTCATGACTTGTGACTCATGGTTTTTGGCCTTACTCGTACTCGACTCGCACTCGTGCAAAAATGACTCGTACTTGCCCCAAAATTTTGAAACTGACTTGCACTCGGACTCACACTCGTGCAAAAATGACTCGTACTCGCACTCGCACTCGTGACCTAGTTACTTAGATACATCACTGCTATTTTTAGGTTAAAAAAATCAGTTGAAAGTCAGTGAATAGCCCTATACACTTTGATCTGATATGCCAAGAAAATCCTCATGCTCTTATTTCTTTATAAGAAAAAATGTCTTCTTCTCTAGTGTAGTGTCATATGAAAATAAGATAACTAGGAATAGAAGTTAACAGCAATGAATAAACAGAAAAAAGAGAGAGAAGCACCACAGAAACGTTTTTGAAGCATAACCTGATAAAATAAAATCTTTCAATAAATGTGGCCTAACTTGTCGGCAGAAATGTGAAACAAAGAATAACATTCATGTGTGGAAAGAAATAAGGAGAAATGAAGGAATTTGATGAAAAAGAAGTATGGGTAGATATGCTGAAAAAAAATTAGAAAGGAAAGAGAAAAAGAGCGGGAATGTTTAGTAAAAATGGAAGAGGGCTAAGTACAGTAGCAGTATGTTCTGGAGATACACACACAGTATGTTAGGGGACTACAATAGGGTGTCAACAGTGATGGCTGGATTAGCAAAGGGTAGTAGAAGCAGGAAACACAAGGAAAAGATGACCTGATTAGCATAATTTATTTAATCCAAGCAATTGAGTCTGAGATTGATTTTAGAGGAATGAATGTATGTTTAAGAGAGACCTTGTGTGAATAAGAGATATGACTGACAGGAGCTAAAGTAAGGGTTCCCTCTATGTTAGGAATTCCTCTCAGGTAGCCAGGTATATATTTTCCAGGTGAGAAGATTCCTACCAATTGACTGAGGAAAGACAAGGTGGGGAAGATGTGAAGGCCTCCAAAGGTGTCTGTGAAATGGTCATGTCTTGGCTATGTTTTCCGATTCACTTCTGCATTTCTCTCCCTTTTCCCCTGGGCTGGGACATCTCCTTAGCCTTCTGTCTAGCTTTTAATTCAGTATCACTGCTCAGGCGATGAGCAGCAAAGACACTCTGTGACACAAAGACATGAAGCATGGGAGAGGAAAAACGAAAAAGGGACTGAGTGACACAGGGAATGCAATATGAGGCTAGCAAGGTTGAATTATAGGGTGGCGATAATATAGGAGACTGGGATTACCTTGGCCTGCCCCGCTCACCAGTTTATTGAGACAACACAGCAGAAACACCTTGAGCCCTCAAAAGAATGTTGTTAAATATGTTGGAATATGTACACTTCTATGTGTACCAATATTTTTTTATTGTTGCTGCAAAGAAGCAACAAATGAATTCTGCTCGCTCTCTGTCTCTGACCATTTGCCCATCACTGATGTAAGATATTGTAATGTGAAAACAAACCAGTGATGTGCCTGATTTGCCTGATTGGAGGCAAGCACTGCCAGAGTGCCAGTGGGAAGGCTACAGTGGCCCCACGTGCAGCAGCAGCTCTGTCGGGACCTGCCGATCCAGGTAAGTCGATGGGGGGCGGGGGGCGGGATGGGGCAGGGGCAGAACAGGGCAGCAATGAGGGCGAATCAGCTCCAGGAAGGGGATGGGTTTGGTAGCCGTGGTTTAAACTGAATTTTAACCCCCTTCCCAGATTCGGTCTCACGGTTCAGGTTCACACAGACCTGCACACAGCGTTTTCACTAGTACAGGTCCGAGTAGACCAAATCTGTGCAAACATTCCCTTTACCCAGAGGAGACCTCTGGGATGCAGCACAAGCCGTTTTGGCACACTTGCATCAGCGGGAAAGAAGCATAAGATTTGGCTGTTAGCCTGTTAATAGGACAGGGAAGCTTGGAATCACCAGAGGGTGGGATATAAGAACTGGATCCAAAAAGGTGGTAAATAGTCGGGCCCCTGTAGCTGTCAGTTCAATAGTAGGTCTCAGAGATGCAGCAGTATAGTAGGCCAGCGGTTCCCAAACTGGGGTGTCACCACTGGCATCGCTGCAGGGGGGCGGAGCTCTAAGTACACTGGAGCACGAAGCGGCCCCGCCCCCTCGCCCTCGGAACCATTCAAGGCGGTGAAAGCTTAGAGCTCCGCCCCCTGCAGCGACGCCAGTGGGTGTCACGACGCCCCAGTCGGAAAGAATTGGCCGCTACCCACTTAAGGGGAGTGGCGATCTGCGGCGATGGCAATGGCGATGGCGCTTCCAGGATCATGCAGCTTCCACCAACAAAAAAATAAGGGAGGACCTCAGTCACCTGGGGGTTGTGCTGGGCCTCTGAAGAGTGCGGGGAGCCTGTGGCCCCTCTGCAGGCCTCCCCATGCCTCGAAACGGGTTCATGGAGTGATTGCAACCCACTTCTATTTTTGGACCACCAAGTGAGTGGGGGCCCCCTTAATTTTCTCGGCAGCAGCAGCGCGATCCTGGAAGTGCCCCCCCGCACACACTTACAACAGGGGGAAAGTTTGGGAGCTGCTGTAGTAGGCAGTGGTTCTCAAAGTGGTGAATTGTGACCCACCTGGAACCAAAAACTGTCGCCTGCCCCCTTAAGTGGCGGGGACCGCATGGTGGCGGCGATCCCGGGGATCGCTGCCGGTGCTGAGAAAAAGTGTTTTAGAAGGTGGTTTGTGCACTTACCGGGGTGCCTGTGAAGGGTAGCGCAGACCTCCCCGAACCCTCCGGAGGGCTCCAGAACCCCCAGTAAGTGCACAAATTACCTTTGTTTCCCAGTGCTGGCGGTGATCCCAGGGATTGCCACCGCTACTGTCCCCACCCCCACAAGCACTCAGGCGGGGAGAACTTTGAGAACCACTGATCTAGAGCTTTCCTAGCACAACCTGTGCAACAACAAACCCAGTGCTAGCTTTGTTTCTTCACTGAAAGTAAGCCTCTTCCACTCCAATTCCTCACTGGGCTTTCACCAGCCCTCACTTTCTCAGCTTCTGCCTTTCTATAACCTCCCCTTTCTCCAGCAAGGCTTCCCCCACCCATTCCAGGTCAGAGTCAGTCACCGGTCACAGCAGGGGCCTTTGGGAAATGTAGTCCCTGGTCTCAGCTGTCTCATTACATATGGTCAAAAGAGTTGTCTTTCCCCAGAAAGCTGCCGACTTGCACCAACTATATTTTTGACTTGTAGCTCCTCACTGCAGTCGAAATGCCATTAGCATGGGAGTTGGAAGGAAAGGCACATCTGTTATTCTTTGAGGAACTCAGGCAGTTGGCTCTGCTCCTAAATCTTGAACAAAGTGTCCAGGGCTCACATGGCAACACTTTGCAGCATATAATGAATCCGTTTAATTTAAATTATTTTACTAAAGGGAAAAAGGAGAATGAGTACAGAGTGAGAAGCATCTGTTTAGGATCTATACTCCCCCCCCCCCCCCGCTGCTCTGTTTGCCTCCCATAAATTTGCTTCATCCATCATCCAAACCAATGCTTTGGTTACTGGAAACGGTACAAACATGTGGAAGTACTACAGATAAAAATGCAGTGGCTGGAGATTAGTGCAGCTTCCTGTTTTACTAAGTCTAACATTGAACAGTTGCCGCAGAGTGGTGTTAAAAAAAAGAAAAAAAGAAGTGATACTGAAAATCAGAGCAGTGGCTGCAAGCCACAATTCTTTTCTCTGTTTTGCGGCTCAATCCTGACGAATCTTCTGGTGGTGGAACGAGTGTTCCACCGCCTGAAGCCGTCGCGAATGTGCTGTAAGTCACGTTCGCGACGACTCGAGAGCAGGGAAGGGCAGCGCAGAGGCCGGCCTCCCCTGCTCTGTCGACGGAGCCCACGCACGGCCGCCGCTGGACCCAGGTAAGGATCCAGCGGGCGGGGTGGTGGTTCAGCGGTAGACAGAGGGGGGCATTGGCCCAGCCGGTCCGGAAGGGGGTGGGGGATGGCTTCGTTCATATCCTGTCCCCCACCAGGCAACTGGGCCATTACACGATCTCCGACCTCCGCCAGCGATTTCACTGGCGGAAATCCGAGGAGGCCAATTGGCCTGGGCGCCATTTACACTCGGGGAAGGGGACGAACGTCTCCTTCCCCGAGTAGACCTCCACTCTGATGGTGGCCATGGGCCAACAACCGGATCCTTATGTAGGATTGCGCTATTAGTCCAATTCAAGGGCAAGTGGCACTACTTGTGAGCAAGTTTCGTTTTGTTTTGGGGACTGTCACTGGGTTTCTAGAAAGAACCTGGGAAGGTGGAAGGGGGAACGTAACAGTCCTGCCCCCTGGTTATGGCCTCAGATATTCCTGGGATGATTGATGTAGGACTGTTTCTCCAAAGTTTAAAAACCTAACATGTACTACGGGAATGATGCAGGGATCTCCTGCTATTTGAGATTCCTAGGTAACATAAGCTACAAAGCATGTATTGCTAAGAGACTACATTTACCAGGCCCATACAGTGCAAAGTTATGAGTAGAGGTTTTTCTGTTGGACTGTCTCTAGTGTCTGAGCCTTGTTGCAACTGCATGATCCTCCACTTAATATTAACAACCACCATCCCCTTTTGCACAGTCAAAGCTCAGGAATAAGACCAGGCTTTCTGGACAATGACGATGTTTTTGGGATTGCTCTATGCCTATTATTGTAGCGTGAGAGGGATCAGGAATCCTAGTGCATCTTTAGGACTTCTCTCTTCGCCACTTTCTGGGATGATGTCACTGCCCATATATTGAAAGAAAATGGGTTGATACATGATACTGAATGCACCTCCTTGCTCTAAGAGTGTGACTCAATAGAACACCCCACTCTCTTGCAGTACACTGATGTGCCCTGGCAGATAGTTTAGGAGTCACTGGTAGCTTGACATGATGCAGTTGACGACTGGACACTTGTCTATACTCAGCTGTGCAGAAGAGGGAATAGATTTAAAGATTATGTCCAGGTTGTGAAGCAAGATCCCTACTACATTGGTAGTGAGCACACAGTAGAGTGAGTGATTCTTACATCCAGAGGCATCGACAGAGCCTGGCGGTGGGGGCGGACCACCAGGGGGTGATGCGCGCGTGACGCGCGCAAAGGGTTGACGTCACCCGCGCGTCACCGTCGGACGCTCCATAAGAACATAAGAAGAGCCCTGCTGGATCAGGCCAAAAGCCCATCTAGTCCAGCTTCCTGTGTCACACAGTGGCCCCACCAGATGCCTCAGGGAGCACAAGACAACAAGATAACCTGTTTCCCGTTGACACTCCCTTGCACCTGGCACAGAGAAAACCCACTGCACAGAGAAAACCCACTAGCACTAGCCTCCGGAGTCCGGAAGCTTCGAGGCCAGGGAGCAAGCCTTGGAGCGTTCGACCCCGCCGGCGCTCCAAGGCCTTCTGAAGGCCCGCTGGCTCAAAACGTAAAGTTTTACGTTTTCTCGCATGCGCATTGCTTTTCTGAGGGCAAATGGGCAGCCCTTTGCCCTCAGAAAAGCAATGCGCATGCGCGAAAAACGTAAAACTTTACGTTTTGAGCCAGCGGGCTTTCAGAAGGCCCTGGAGCGCCGGCGAAGCCAGTTGTAAGCAGAAGCCGACGCTACTGCTTACATCTCCGCTATTCTCACTCATAATGCAAAAGTTTAAACGGGTTCTGTGTGTATGTGCGCATGGAGGAGGAAGAGAGAATGTGCAAGGATTAGGGAAACCATTAAATCATGGTGATGGAAAGCAGGATGACCCACTTTGAATTCTAAAAGTGCCATCGGCTCAGTTAACAGCAATAACCTGTTACCAAAGTTGAATCAACCATTCATATTGTAAAATAGTAGGATAATGTAAAAAAAACAAAAACTTCTTATAGTGAGCCTTCATGTCCTTCAGAAGTATAGCAAATCACATCAGTGGAACAGATGTAACTCAGGACTGTTCAACATTAAACTGTAGCCAGGTACAGCTGTGTACTTGGGTACGATCACTGTTAGTCTGTACCTGTGTGCAGTTATTCACACATCCAACCAATGCCAGTACAATCTGTGTACAGTGTACATGAATGGCTGATCCGTAAAAATGAACCCAGGTATAGTCATTCACACGGAAATATATACCCACGTACAGACATTCTGTGCCTCGGTGCAGCATATAACATGTAAAACAACCCTATCCAATCTGGTCCGCAGCTCAAGATAATGATCCTGGTATTCCATGTTGGATACATTTGGATCATGGCCTCCCATTTTCTGCCATTCTAGAATTTTCTTTCAATAACTAGTGTTGATGTAGACATTGTAAAAATCTCTCATATACAGTATGTACCTAGCTTATTAAATTATAAACTCTGCACATTTGCAGCAAGCATATGGATACACAGTTGCATAGAAATACTCTGCAAGAATATGGAGAATCGAAACTTTCCGTATCCAGCAACTGGAAACCTCAGTTGCGCACCCTGTTCCTCTTTATGGGATTGTTGGCAGGAGTGGGAATAGTGGTGATGTCTTTTATTTCCAAAAACGATTGATGGGCAGATAAAAGAGTTTCATTACTCTTGCAGGATTTCCATCCTTTCTTCTAAGCAGTCTGCAGTAAGGCAATCTATATATTTTCTGCCAGCTGCAACATTTAGAATGACGGACACGGGAAATAGTTCATCATGCTTTATCCTGAATCATACGTATCTGAAGACTAGCCAGCAGTCTCATAAGTCTCTTGAGCCTCTTTCGTCATGCTTTTCTCCCATCAGTACTTCCACATGTTTGCAACGATTCGAGTGACTGAAGAGGGACTAGAGATGAGAGACAAAGCAAAAGTGGGCTCTGCACTACTGGGATGCCCCAAAGGTTCAATATAGTTAAGGCTGGATTAAACATTAGGCTATATCTGCTATAGTGTTATGCTCCCTGACAAAATTAGCAAGCCTTGCACTAATGTATATTTTGTGGAGGCCATTGTACACAACCATTTTGTGGTTGGACGCTCTTTGACTTTCTCAGATTAGAGTCTACCTAGGGTTTGCCATGAGCACAATTTGCCACAAATATAATAATAATAATAATAATAATAATAATAATAATAATAATAATAATAATAATAATAATAATAAAACAAAACTGAAAATGAAAATGAACTAATAAACTGAAAATGAACTTGGCATATTTTCTTCCAGAGTATTTTTTACTAAAAAAATTTTAGGTAACCAAAACAGCATGGCCGTGAGGTTCATTGATAAGGACATCATTAATCACTTTAATACCCCCCCCTTTCTATTTTCTTAGCACAGGCCTTCACAAATCATGATCCACCAAGCTGAACATAATCCACCAGGCGCTTGTCAAATTTTAGTGCTGGCCAGAGGCTGGATTAATTTTTTTCTTGTCTGGTTGGAAAAAAAAGGAGGCTTTTTGAGCATCAAAAACCACAATAGTTGCCTGCTGGACTGCAAGCAACTTTGGTCACAAGCTCAACAAAATCTGCTTTTAGAACATCACCCAAAAATGCAGGATATATCCCCACCCAAAGTTACATATTTTCTATTTCACAAACATCTTTTTAAAACCCCAACGGCATCCTGTTTTTAATCATAGTTCTACATTTCTCATCAGCACACTTAATTCTCAGTGCCTCATCAAGCTTGCTGGTCATGAAATCGCTTCAAATTCCACATGTATTGAACCCTACTATTATAAAAGCACTATAATCATATGTTAGACAAGATATAGTTAAATTAATAAAATCTATTTTAGACTGAACAAAGAAGTTCCAGAGAAATTACAGCACTTAGAATAGAGAGAGTAATAGGATTTTGTTTTTCTGGGGTGGGGGTATCCATGAGAAGAGCATGATTAAAAACGGTTATAAAAATGAGCTCTCATTTCAGCCTCCTATTACACATTATACGTTCTTGAGTTCTTAGAAATGCTGCCAACGTGTTGTGCTGACTGGAAAGAAGCCATTTTGCTTCTTGACTGGAGAGCCTCTTGAAACAAGCACAGAGATGTGCTAAAGACAATTTGTGTGCTTAAGAAGGCATACTGTATTTGCAAAACACGTATTCAGATTTGGAACATTCTTTCTTGTTACCCAAATGACACGTTCCCTATCTACTGTCTAGGGCTGTAAGCCTATACAGTGGACCTTCACTTTATGGTGGGTTCACTTCACAATCAAATCACTTTACAATGGACTCTCCATAGTAAAACAAGGTTCATTATACAATAAGTTATTTACTTTACCATTGGCGTCGCTGCAGGGGGGGCAGAGCACGAAGCGGCCCCGCCCCCTCACCTTTGGAACCATTCATGGTGGTGAAAGCAGTGCTTTCACCACCATGAATGATTCTGAAGGCGAGGGGGCAGGGCCGCTTCATGCTCTGGTGTAACGGAAGGTCGGAGCCGCGGTGGAACTTAGAGCTCCGCCCCCCTGCAGCGACGCCAGTATACTTTACAATGGGCTCACAACTGCTGGTTTGGCTGAAGAGTCCCAGTTTTCCAGGTCCTGTCCCGAAACACAGGATACAAGTCCTGGACGCCCGCTGCAGCCCTGGAAAAATCTAAAAAAAAAATGGTCACTGTTTGCTCGCCACCGCTGTGCGCATGCACAGGAGGCAGCAACGGTCAGCGCTGACAGCTGCAGCAATATGTATTGTCTCCTGCTCTGCGTTTACCAAGAGCCTATTGGCACTGACAAACAATGAAAGCCCTAGATCCAGACCAGATCGTCCCCACATCCATGGCTAGTAGTAGACGACTCATAGATAAGCCAATCAGTTATGCGAATGCAAGCGTTTGGTAGCATCTCAGCCAATAGCAGCGTTTTTAACATCATGGCTGCGTGTCTAGAGGGAAGGATACAGCCTTGTAATTTGTGTTTTATAATTACAACATTGTGTAAACTGACAACCATGGCCTCTAAAGAGTGCAGTAGGCAACTTTTAAATCACCTTTTAGAGAGGGAAATATAGCTTGGTTCTGTGGGCAGAGACTTCAACTTCTCAGGTCTTAGAATGAATTACCAAAACACAATGTGATTGGGTTCACATTACAATATTTTCACAATACAATATTGTCTCTGGAATGGATTACCATTGTAAAGTGAGTGTCCACTGTACAAGCTTACCTGTAAGCCCCATTGAACTTAATAGGGCATACCTCTAAGTAGACATGTACAAAATTGTGCTCAAACTAAAGAAATAGCGGCTGGGGGCAGTGAGATGGGTGGAACCACAGCAGAGAGGGATAGGGGTTCTTTATGGCTTTGCCCTTGCTGTGGTTTTGATCTCAGCTGCATCCTTTTGAGTGTTATTTTAATTAGACAAAACAGTTTCATAGGTTTTCCAATAGCTGTTTTGTTACTTTAATTGTCCCCTGGTTATTTAATTTGTTTTTCTTCAATGTCTATTGTTTTTGAAGTGTTGTTAGCCACCTGCTGGTCCCCTGTGGAGACAGAAAAGTGGGATCTTAATATTTTGAATAAATCAATGATCCAGAGGAAACACAGTTGTATGCTACTTCTCAAAGGTGTGGTGGTCCCCAACATTTTTATGCCCATTAACAACTTAGGGGTAGCCATGGACAAAATGTTATGGGGGGGGAGAGAAAAGGGGCAGGAAGTCTGTTGCAGTAGGAAAGTTAAATGGTGGGGGAACTCATTTTTTGCAAGACACTTGCCCACCTTTGCTTCTGTGAAATACTGCCCCTAAAAATAATGACCCCCCCAAAAAAAACCTTTTCTGAAATAGGCCTAAATTACTGTTTTTGATTGTCTGGTCTTTCACCATTTCGCTATGAACATTTCTTGAGGAGGATGTTAGAAAACAAGCAAATGTGCAGTTCCGAACATCTGCATGTATTCAGGATGCCGCAGGTGGCTGACTCCTCAAAAATTTCTGACTAGTTCAACAAAATTTGTAATAGAAACCAAATGGTTTTTTGTGCTCCAGCTTTTTGCTTTTGATATAAAGTGCAGAGTGTTAGAGCTGGCCAGAGTTCCATCCTGTCTTCTATTGGACCAGAAAAGAATAATTTATGGAATACTCCCATAGAAATAACTTAATGCGAATTCCATGCACTTTTAATGGTGATTCAAAATGTACGGCCAGGGTAGATGCTAAAGGTAAAAGTATCTGAAAAGCCTCTGTTTGGGGGTGAAGGGGGGGAAAACCAAGACAAAATATGTCTGCTATTGACTCAAGTTTTAGCATTTTATTTTAGATACTTGCATATCCTTAGGGGTCTCATAAGGGACAGGAAATAAGCTTTAAAAACTTATTTAAAAAAAAACAGGTCTTGAACTGTTGTCATTATCAGGAGAACAATAAATGAACCCCACCTCTTCCTTGGGCTAGAAGGGCAGTGAAGCTTAATATGAGCAAATATCAGGAGTACCATTTAGGTAGATGGGGGGGGGGAGTGCTGTCTCTTCCATGCCTCTGGCAGTCTTCTCACAGCCTGCAGTGTTGGGAATGGGTAGCCTATTATTCTCTACGAAGCAGTGAGAAACAACTACTGTACTGCTGGGGAAACATTTGCCTTGCTGGATCTTGGTCATTTCACAATGGATGTGCCAAACTTTGAGAGATGAGGGAGCTTACTCCTTACTTAAGGTAAAGGTGACCCCTGACAATTAAGTCCAGTCGTGTCCGAATCTAGGGTGTGGTGCTCATCCCCATTTCAAAGCCGAAGAGCCAGCGTTGTCCAAAGACGCCTCCGTGGTCATGTGGATGGCATGACTCTCCTTGCCGCAGCGCGTAGCATGCAGCTGGAACATGGAGCGCTGTTTACCTTCCCACAAGCGGTACCTATTTATCTACTCACATTAACATGCTTTGGAACTGCTAGGTTGGCAGGAGACTCCTTACTTACTCCAAACCAAATTTTGGGAGGATTGGAAAAGCAGTTTCATTTTTTTGTGAACAAAAGCAGCATCAGGTTTGAAAGTACTGTACCTCTAGTTAGTATGTTTCAAATTTCAGAAAGATTGGAGAAATGATTTTTTTTAATGAACAAACCTTTAAGATCAGGCTGCTGTCTGCTTAGTAGGCTGTGGGGCAAAGAAAAAAAATGTAAATATAACCCACTCACTCACCCACCCCATAAAGTCGTCTGGTGCTGTAGTAAATGCCAGTACAATCAACAACGGGGAGGGGGGGGAACAAGACTGTAAAGGCTAATTGTTTAAAAAAATTATTGATGGATTGCCTTCAAAATAACAAAAGAATATACTCCAAAAGACACTTGAATTTTCAAAATCAATTTCAGGGACACAAACCCAAAGAGAACAGAGCTACCTCTGATGAAAAAAAAATCACAAATATTTCCAGGTCCTAAGGATTTAAATAGGCCAGCGGGTGGCGCAGCGGGTTAAACCGCTGAAACATAAGCTGTCGATCGAAAGGTCGGCAGTTCGATCCCTGCGACGGGGTGAGCGCTCGTTGCTTGGCCAGCTCCTGCCAACCTAGCAGTTCCAAAGTATGTCAATGTGAGTAGATAAATAGGTACCGCTTGCGGGAAGGTAAACAGCGCTCCGTGTTCCAGCTGCATGCTACGCGCTGCGGCAAGGAGAGTCATGCCGGCCACATGACCATGGAGGCGTCTTCGGACAACGCTGGCTCTTCGGCTTTGAAATGGAGATGAGCACCACACCCTAGAGTCGGACACGACTGGACTTAATTGTCAGGGGATACCTTTACCTTTACCTTTTAAGGATTTAAATAAGATTTTAAGTTTCTATATATTTCTTATTTGTCAAATATTCTGCACCAAATTTGGAGGGGTGGTGAAGACTGTAATCTATATACAGCTTTAGAAGCCTCTCCTGCTTATGAACGTATTAGGTTCCAGGGGTCTGTTTGCAAGTCATTTTGTTTGTAAGTACAGTAATGCCTCTATAGCTGTCAGTTTCACTCTGGATACTGTCAGTACTGTCAGTTTCATCCTGAATGTTGTCCATTTCACTGTGGAGCAGCTGGGGAGTGCTCCTGAGTGGCTTCTGAACTTAGCAACCTTGGCTGCAAACTAGACGTTGGCGTTGAAAGTATTTGTTTGTAAGTTGAACGTTTGTAAGTAGGGGAGCCTCTGTATAACTTATAATGGTAGAATGCTGTTTGTCCACCTCACTATAAGAATACATGTGTTCCTGTTCCTCTATACTGGCTACCTGACAGAACAAAGATTTCGGCTTCAACTACAGGTCGAATATCCCTTATCCGGACTGCTTGGGACAGGAAGTTGTCTGGATTTTGGATTTGTCTGGATTTTGGAATATTTGCATAAATATAATGAGATGTCTCGGGGATGGGACCAAAGTCTAAACATGAAATTAATGTATGACTCATATACACCTTATACACATAGCCTGAAGGTAATTTTATACAATATTTTTTCATAATTTTGTGCCCCAGCATGCCTTGCGCTATGCCAGCCAGGTGCTGGAAAATGTTTATTAAAAAAAAAAGCATAGCCCCAAAAATGTCTGGATTTTGGAATAGTCTGGATTTCGGACATCCGGATAAGGGATAATCAACCTGTAATATTATTATTCTGACTCTCCAATCTGCTATTGTTCAATAGGGAAAGTGTATTCTGGAACCTCCAAATTACTCAAGGATGTACGTATGAGAATTTAGGCGTATGAGTAATTTCCATATAACACAGAGCTGCTCCTCCTCATGCTGGATACAGCTGCTAGTGGGTGGGAGAGTGGGGAGGGTATGTGTTGCCAGGAGGATGAGCAGTGCTCTGGCAGCAGTCAGTGGATACCTCCCAGGCTGCCAATATAGCACATTATCTGTATTCCAGATTGAAACCAGGCAGCCAACTCCTGGTTCCAGCAGCCAGCCAGGATCCAGCAGGAAGAACACTCAGAATGAAGATACGATTGCCATTGACTTCTCTAGGGGTAGTCATCTTGCATTGGCCAATTGATCACCAACGCTTGGGAATGCGAAATACTCAAGACACGTATATCAAGGAGGACACACTAGCAATGCACTCAGACTAACAAAGTCTAGGCAGGGAGGGGGGAATACATGGAAAGGAAGAGAGATTTAAGGGGCGGAAAGGGGGGGCAAACAGTTCTACGGCAGGCACTTGAGTGTATTAATTTCATGTATATGTGTCCGTATGGGCTTTCCAGATGCTAATTTGCTTGTTCACACGTATTACATACAGATGAGAACCTCACCTCATTATCCTCCACCACCAATGCTGTTTCTACACTGGTTACAGTGGGAGCACAGCCTCTCTGCTCCCAGCATTCTTCTTGGGCGCTTCTTGGGTGCATGAATGGCTGGCAGCCCAGGGTACGCCCCTGCCAGACTAGGTAAAACAGCAGGTGTGTGTGTGTGTGTGTGTGTGTGTGTGTGTGTGTGTGTGTGTGTGTGTGTGTGTGTGTGTGTGTGTGCTCCAGTGCCTCTGCATGCTATGGGGTGACCCAGAACAGGATTGGGCTGTAAGACGGGTAGCCTCTGAGTCATCCGCCTCCTGGACACTACAATGCCCCGTAGTGTCCTGTAGATGGCATTGCACCCACTTTTCAACAGTGATGCTGTTGACACCTGCTCCCACAGCGCCAGCTACTGCACCAGCACCACATGGTGCCAGCACTCACTGATGCCATTCCCCGAATTTCCATGGAGCTCTGATCCTGACTATTGCTTGGTGCCAGCACCTCCACTGGGTGAGGGGAGAGCAGGGCCCGGTATTCCAAAGCATCCAACCTCTCACCCACACCTTGGACAAGATGTGACTTTGTGGCTGCTGCCAATTGAGGACTCCTGGAAGCCCTGCCACAGGGACTTTGCCCCAGTAGGGTCTCCCAGGAGTAAATGCCACTACAACCTTCCCAACCTCTTGAATATCAGGCCCATGGCCACCAAGAGTAGATCCTTTTCTTACTCCGCTGCCTCCAAACACCAACAAAAGACCCAGCTCATCAAAATTAGGTGACACCAGCATGTGTCTCCACCTAAATCATCATCATCATTTATTAATACGGTCAAAGACCAACAAGAACAAAGTACCACCAAGTTAAAAACAGCAAACAATTACTTGTATTACCAAATATTATCAAAACTAAAATTTAACAAATAAACACATATAAAAACAAGGAACAGCGAAGCAGAAAATAATGTTAAAACTTTTCCTCAATGTCGACAATACCCTTGCGAATTTTGCAAGCAGCTGCCAAGAAGCTTGCACTCCAAATTGTGAGCCAAGAATTGGTTCCCAAGAAAAGTTTTTTAGTCGTCACCGCATCAGGCAAGTCAGGGAGTTCCCTAGTCAGGGGAGAAATAAACTTGGAACGGATACCCTGATAGAATGAACAGTGAAGCAGGACATGTTCAGTTGTTTCTACATCTCCTGAGCCACAAGGGCATACCCTTTCAGAAATAGGGATCCTCCTATAGCGATCCTCAACAATTGCCGAGGGGAGCGTTCTCCATCTGGCTAGGAAAAAAGCCCTCCTATGCCTCGGGAACTCAAGTAGTGCAAGATACGTGGCTGGCGCAACTATATATCTGACATCCTCTGCAGCAAGAAAGGTTGGGGTTCTACCAATGTCCCCCTGCTGCTCGATATCTAATACTCTCTGCCTTATGATCGATCTTGCATGATCTTGATCCATTTCCAAAATGGCCTCTGGAGAAAACCCCAAGTGGCTCAGTTTCCTATATATAGCTTTGATCCAAGACGATTGGAAATTGTCTTGTAAAATCAAAGATGTATAGCTCTGGACATTGGAATTTAGCTTAAGCCAAAAGTTAATAGAGGCAAGGGAGACCCTAGCTTCAACATTTATCAATCCAGTGTCCAGACTCAAGCTTGCATTTGAAACATAGCTAGACACTTGAAATATGGATCTAAGGAACTTAGATTGAACACGTTCCAAAGAGGCAAAACTGGAGGAAGGAGGTCCCAAAGTTGTTCTATATAAAAGTTGGGACAAGATTTTCGCTTGGTATAATTTAATAGCTGCTGGAATATAAAGGCCACCTTTGTTGTAAAAGAACTTACTGTATTTCTTCAATTCTAAGACGCATGTTTTTTCCCAATTAAGCATTTCAAAAAATGGGGTGCGTCTTAGAATCGAAGGTCTCCAAAAAGCACCCCAAAATGCTATCTTCTTACTTACTGGGGCTTGGGGGAGCTTCAGGGAGACCTGCGCGACTCTCTGCAGGCCTCCCCGATCTTCAGTTCGGCAAAAACCGGTGATTTTCAGCCATTTCCGGTTTTCGCAAAAACCAGAAATGGCCAAAAATTGCTGTTTTTCGCCGAACTGAAGCTCAAGGAAGCCTGCAGAGGGTTGCGCAGGCCTCCCTGAAGCTACCCCCAGGCCAGGTAACGAAGGAAATGGCACTTTCTGGCAGGGCCAGAAATGCTATGCAAAGGCAGTGCACTCAGTCATCCTCAGCTGCAGGTGACATGCTGGGGAGAGTTGGTGCTGAGCGGGTAGATTCAATGAAGGGAGGTGAGTCTTACAATCGATGGATTTTTTTTCCCCTGCTGGTGGTACTGAAAGTAAAGGTGCGCCTTAGAATTGATGGCGCCTTAGACTCGAAGAAATACGGTAATTACAGCACAGGCAGATTTCTGCCCTGCCTCGGCCACAGATTCATAATGGGCAATTCTAGCTCCAGATGATTGCAGCACTACCCCCAGATATTTGTAAGTGGGCACCTGTTCTAGCCTGTGGCTATTAATATTCCAAGCCCTAATCTTGGGTCTCTTGCCAAAGGATAGAACTTTAGTTTTCTGGTAATTAATTACCAACTGGTTCTCTTCACAGAAATGGCCAAATTTCTTTAGAGCCCTTCTCAATCCCACGGGGGTTCTTGATAGAATAACAGTATCGTCAGCATATAACAACACAGGTATCTTACGATTGGCTAACGTCGGAGGATGAAAATCAGGGTTATTCAAATACTCTGGTAAACTATTGATATAGATGTTAAATAGAAGAGGTGCCAAAACACAACCCTGTTTTACCCCCTTACAGGTTGGAATTAGATTTGAGAGGTGCCCATTTTTAGAGCATCTCGCCTTAAGGGAAGTGTTGGAATACAGAGTGCTTATCAGAAACAACAATCTACGGTCTATGGAAGTACCCTCTAATTTCTCCCAAAGTTTAGTTCTGGAAATTGAATCAAAGGCTGATTTTAAATTGATAAATGCCACATGCAAAGAGCCAGATTTATTGGCAACATATTTTTCAATGAGATGTTGCATGATCAAAATATGACCTAATGTAGACCTACCTTCCCTAAATCCACCTTGTTCCTCGAGTAGATATTCCTGCTCGACCCAGCATTTGAGTTTATCTAACAAATGGCCTGCATAAAGTTTGCTAATTAAACTTAGCAAGACTATGACCTCACCTGACACAGTGTCTAAGACCTACATGCTGGGTTCTGGGTCCACCTGAACTCTTCCTTTTGTACATTACACTCACCAAAATTCCTTGGTACTCAAACCCCGGGAACAAAACCCAGACAAAGAAACAAGCCCCCTACCATCCCAAAATCTATGCGGCATCCCTCCCTAACCAGACTAAGCAAAAGATACAAACTGCTCCTAAAAGGATACCACTGTATCTCTTGTTCCAAAATAACACCGCCTAAAACACCAAAGTATCAGTCCCACAACCCACACATGAAAGTCTGTCACACTAAAACCCCACAAGGACGCTGTCTGCTAAACCTGGAGTGACACTCTGCATGCTAGGCACCCCTCCAGCAACAGCTGCCTCCTCTCCAATCCTTGCCCAGTAATATATCCCATTTCCCTGCCTCTTACATCGCGTGAGACTTGGGAAAAACCTTTCCCGTTCTTTCAGAGAACATCTGTGCTTTCCCCCCACCTGTGTTAAACAACCCACTCTGAACTCTACCTGCAACAACCCCATATCCTGCAAGCTTAGCCACGGGGTTCTTTGTTGCAGTATGAGTTTGCCGTTTACACAAAACTAAACACCACCCACCTCCGTGCAGCCTGCTGTTTTCCAAACCCTGGTTGTGAAATTGAATCCTCCTTGGTTTAACTGTATTGCATAAATTGTATTTTTAGGAAGGAATCAGAGTTGAGTGGTCATAATGAGACCAAGTGTTCATTTAAAGCTCCTCTCATCCATAACAATTTTCTTATGAAAGTTAATTTAAGATTAGCAAGGACTGCTTCGTTTCATTAACATAATTACCATAGGGTCATTTGTTGCCTTGCATTAGCTACATTATACAGTGCAATCTGCAGAAACGTAGCTTTTACCTTATTATCTCTGTGTTGGCATAATTTACTAAATTATCATTCTACAATCGAATTCATTTTTTTTTCAGAGACCCAAAATGGTTCCTCTTAATTAAAATGGTTAGGATTATTGCAGCGATGACTGCTGTATATTTGCAAGATATTTATTGCTTGTTACTATGTTTCCCCTTTTGATGTGTATTTTCTTCTCTCTTTTTGTCTAATTTTCTTCTCTCCTTTTGTCTAATTAACTCCTGTGACCAAGATCTAAAGAACCACACAATGAGTTCATCATGCCCAAGGGATTCTGGTTTTGTGTTTCTTGAACCGCAGTCCCCCCAATGGCAAACTGATTTTGAAAATGAGGGGGTTGCATCTGAAAACGACATCTGAAAATGGCAGTGGTATAGCAAGCGCGGGGCAGGGGGGCAGGTCGCCCCAGGGGTCACTTGTGGGAGAGGGTGACAATCTCACCACTCGCATCTTCAGCCTACAACGCGTGTCTGTGAGGGGGGGGGGGTTGGAGAGACAAGCAGGGCTCCGTTTCAGCATGTGTTTTTCACTGAAGGGCCCTCCCACCCCCCTGAATCCTATTGGCTCCAAATCCTCTCAATCAGGAAGCAATTGGCGATGACAGGATGACATGACGCTGTCATCGCGTCACCGCCAAACCATTTCTGGGTTGCCAGACTCCGTGCCTGCGCCACAGAATCCAGGAACGCCGCTGGGTTATGGTATAGTCATCTGCTGCTCAAAGTCAATAATCCAACTGGGCAACCCCAAGCTCTGTCTAAACTGGCTCTTTACTTCCCTAAAGGTAAAGGTATCCCCTGACAATTAAGTCCAGTCGTATCCGACTCTAGGGTGTGGTGCTCATCTCCATTTCAAAGCCGAAGAGCCGTTGTCCGAAGACGCCTCCGTGGTCATGTGGCCGGCATGACTCTCCTTGCCGCAGCGCGTAGCATGCAGCTGGAACACGGAGCGCTGTTTACCTTCCCGCAAGTGGTACCTATTTATCTACTCGCATTGACATGCTTTGGAACTGCTAGGTTGGTAGGAGCTGGCCAAGCAACGAGCGCTCACCCCGTTGCGGGAATCGAACTGCCGACCTTTCGATCGACAGCTTATGGTTCAGCGGTTTAACCCGCTGCGCCACCCGCTGGCCTCTTTACTTCCCTACTACTTCTCTAATCAAGAACTTTTCATGTTCTCAGGCTGCTCACTTATTAAACTCACCTTGAGGCTCTCTTTGTGTATTACAAAAGAACACACTCTCATGCTTTCAGAGCAATGTGATTAGGTTTCTAAAATTATTCCTGAAACTCAAAAATATTAACCTATGTTTAAAGTAGTGTGAAGCTGGATGCTCTCACCAGAGTTTGCATTTGACAGTTCTTATGCTGTATGGCTTCCTTTCATCTGGTTTCCACCAGACCAGCCTACATTCCTTACATTTTAGATTAGAAGTTACCTAGAATATTCTAATTTTCTCCATGTTTGGGGCATCTCCTTCCCACAAAGTCATTTCATCAAGAGTCCAGAGCGCCTGAAATCCAAGGAGACAACTGGTGTTTTGTAGTGATTCTGAATCAGAAAGTTCCTGTTCTAGATCTTGCTTCTGCTAAGAACTCATGAAGTGATCTAAGCCAGGTAACCTGCTTCCTCTCAGCCTCAACCCTCATCTGCAATACTGGGCTCATAACATACTGACTTATGGTACCGTACTGGGTCGTTGAAATGATTTCAACAAGAGAATGGATATGAAGCACTTTTGCACTCAAAAATGCTATGCAAATGTGAATCAAACCACGTATTCTAGATTATTTCCATATCTTTGCAGAACAGAACCTAAATTGCTCATTTAGGTGTCCAAGAGGTGTTTTTGTACAGGCACCCCCCCCCACTTAATGATAGGGATGCGGTCCGAAAATCCATCGTGAAGTGAAACCATCGTTAAGCGAGGGTGTGTGTGTGAGTGAGTGGGAGAGTGGGGGAATTGGCTGTGTGTGTGTGTGTGTAAAACTGAGTGAATGGGAGGGTGGCGAAGCGGCTGCTGTGGGGGGAATTGTGTCTTGTCTCCTTTACGAAGCCTGCTCTCTCACTCCCCCCCCCATCCCTGCAGCGTTCCTACCAGCTGCTCTCCTTCAAACAGAGCAGTTTGGCTGACTGCTCTCCAACTGTGGCGTTCGGGAGCGGGCAGCTTCTATGCAGGAAAGAGTGAGGAGCGCCTTGACCCAACGGCACTTTTTTCCGGCTCCATGTGTGCTTTAGCTCTGCCCCTGCTGTGATTGCCAGATCGCTGCACTCGCGCTTGTGCTGATTGAGCGCAGCTAGTATCTTCTCTTATAGAGCCATCTAAGCTAGTGGCCATCACCATAGTTTACCATAGTCAATACTATCAATCTCCTTTCTACCTTTGAATCCAGTCCTTTGTAGCAGGAAGATCCAGGTTCAAATCCCCTCTCAGTCATGAAGCTTCATGGGTGACTTTGGGCCAGTCACTATTTCTCAGCCTAACCTACCTCACAGGGTTGTTGTGAGGACAAAAGGAGGGAAGGGACTATGTACACCCGCCCTGAGCTCCTTGGGGGAAGGGTGGTATAGAAATGTGAAAAATAAATAAATATGGTAGTTCCTGATTCTGTCTCTAGCATGCTTCACTTACAGAAGTCCCAGTTAATGAAACAAACAACAATTAAAGCTTCTTCCAATCTTTCATGGGAATCTTAAGGAAATTTGCAAAGGCTTTTGGGCAGTTGGTATTTTAACAAAATAATTCTGACTGAGATAAAAATAGGATGAGATCATACAAACCGAAGGCTTGAAGCAAAGTAACAAAGCACCTGCATGATTTGTAGCCAAGAAATAAGAGTATAATTTCTAATTGGGAGATTTTGCTAGCTTCAGACATGTATTTATTTAAAAAGTTTAATATCCTCCCTTTCCAGAGCTCAAGGAAGCTAAAAAATTCATATTCAAAAACAAAATGGTAAAACACCATATAAAATACATAAAAATAAAACACAACAATCCTCAATAAAATTCCAACGCATCAGCACATACAAATCACCATAGAGGCATAGAGCAGAATCTAAATTAATAACAATAAAAGCTACTAAAAGCAAGCCTCCAAAATAAGACAGCCGAAGCAGCATTAAAAGCATAAAAATCATAATGCCACCGTAGCAAGAATAAAAACAACTCACCCCTGCCCACCCTAAAATGCTAGCTGTGGCTGAAATAAAAACGTCTTCAGCCCCTGCTGGAATACCTCTAGTGAGGGGGCTGTTTTTAAGGTGGGGAGTTCCATAGCTGTGGGGCCACCACAGAAAATGCTCTGTTTCTCTAGATTGTGAGCCCTTTTGGGACAGGGAGCCATTTAATCATTTGATTTTGTCTGTAAACCGCTTTGTGAACTTTTGGTTGAAAAGCGGTATATAAATACTGTTAATAATAATTAATAATAATTCTCACCACTACCCTGCTAACTTCTAGTAATGGCGACACCTGAAGCAGGGCCCCCTCAGATGACTTTAGGGTTAGGGTTAGATGGTCCCTGAGGTACCCCTGTCCCAGGCCGTAAAGAAATTTAAAGGTTTACAGCTTGAATCGGGCCTGGTATCAACTTGGCAGCCAGTGCAGCTGCTAGAGCAGCGGTCCAACAGAGGGAGTCAAACTGCTGAGCCCAGCAACCATACAAGCCAGAGCATGCACAATTACAAATGCTTGAACAACCGAAAAACAATCTGAGGCAGATTATTTTTTTAAGGATTAAATGGCCTCTGTATGCTCTTGCTTTGGACCAGTTCGGATGATACTTCCTGAACCAACCCCTCTTCCCGCATTTGCGCTGTGTGTGGTCCATGAGCACACATGCACCTCTCACTTCTCAGCACACTGAGGCTTTTTACCTTCATCATGTGTGGAGGGCGGTTCATTCTATCCATCTCTGACACACACGGCTAATATTGCATTTGAAGTAGTATTGAAGTATGAAGTAGAGGCTCGGCCAAAGGCAGGAGCCTCTTGGGAGCGAAAACATGGTGCCAAAAGCACCATGTTTTTGCGGGGTTTCGGGGGGGGGCTGGCAGGGTTTGGGGCAGTGGTCTGAGTACCACCAGAGGTAGTACCCCAAAGTACCACTGGTAGTATGCGTACCACCGGTTGAGAACCCCTGGTCTAGATGATTCTGGCATGGGGCTCAATGCCTGTACATGGGGGTGGGGGTGACAGACTTTCCCAGGGTGCTTGGGGGGGCACAAGGATAGGGGCAGCAACAGTAATAAAACACCTTACCTGGTTGGCAGCAAGGATTCTGAGTTTCCTTATTTCAATCCGAAGTTTGGGAGTCGGACTTAGACCTGGAAGATCCAGGTTCAAATCCCCGCTCAGCCACGAAGCTTCCTGGGTGACCTTGGGCCAGTCACTATCTCTCAGCCCCACCTACCTCACAGGGTTGTTGTGAGGACAAAAAGGAGGGGAGGAAATATGTACACCACTCTGAGCTCCTTGGAGGAAGGGTGGTATAAAAATGTGAAAAATAAATAAATAAATAAATAATCTCAGAGCATTTGCCTTGAAACTTCCCCTGTGGGGTGAGATTGTTTATAATATTATAATGATATCTGGCACTAACCCCCCCCCCCACCTCCACCAACAGCACCTCCCTGTTCTGAGCTGTTTATCCATCCTTGCAGAAGTACAGAATTGTACCCGTTAAGTGCAGCTGGGCTACATTTTGTCATCAAGAATAAGTCTTTTTGGTCTGGTGTGAGGGACCTGTTTCAAAACAACTGATAGCACCCCTGCCGTCATACTAGTTCACTGAATAAACCCACCATTGCCGTAAAAACCATAGTTGCCTGATGTCATGGATGGGAATGGTGCCATTTTAGCAGATGGGCTGAGAGATCTATTAGCAGGAGACACTTTGCCAGTGGCAACTATGCATGTCGCTGACCAGCCAAATATATCAAAAAGCAAGCGTTGATCTCAGCATCATGTGCCCAGGATTTAAGTCAATGAGCCATCATTCACTAATTCAGTGCTGGCTGGGATTATACTATGAGAACAGAAACAACTCCTGTGACAAACATGCAGGGATGAAGTTTATTATCAGTCAGAGAGTAATGAACATCTGAAGACGTACTAACTTGATCTCTTTCATTGAGATCTCATCTCAACAGTACTCTTGTACATTCAATTGTGGGTTATCTCCAGGTTTGAGGGGACCCTCAGCAAGGTGATGCCTGGGGGGGGGGTCCCCTTCTACCTACACTACTTGAATGGGCCCTTCCCCTTACTGTGGTGATGGACACAGGTCTCTGTTATTCTCAGTAGACCATTCCCAACAGGGCTTTAGCGGGTGGCTGCCTCCTGCCTTGCTTTCTTCCGATGCTACATGGGACATCCTGGCAAGGAGAGACCACCCATCACCAGCGTCCTCTTCCATCCATTTTCAGTTTTCCAATTCATTGCCCAACTGGCAGAACATGTGTGGGAAATTGTCATGTCTTGTGTCTTAAGTGATGGTAGTAGTGGCAGGGCTCCAAGAAGAATTTTATCAGGGGGTACAAAGTTGTTTGAGCCCCATCTCAAAGGAGAGGGGGCAAAATGGGGTGGGGGAAGGGTGGCGACAGGTCATGTGGAATGGGGGCAGTGAGGGGGGAAAACAGGGCAAGGGGACAGCAGTGACAGCTGGAAAAATCTCTGGAGCCCAGGTGTACTGGGCTTCCCAATGCAGAGCCCAGATCTACCCGCCTGGTAAACCTGGCCTCCTAGTCAGAGTCTGCCTTCCTGTTCATCCGCTGGTCCAGGTTGAGTCTGGGTGAGATCAGAAAATGTTCCAGACCTCCTCCTTTGGCTCCTGGACCCGGTTTTTGACCCTGGACCTGGGTACAATTTACCCCCCCCCATGGGCCCTGAGTAGCAGAAAGGAGGGGCCAGGCCACCTCCCTGCCAGTCACTATGTCATGGCCAGATTCTGCTTGCAGGCTGCCAGTCATCTATCATTCTATTCTAGAACCACCACCATCTTTCCTATTCAGGCAGAAGGCAAGCGTCTCTGGGAAATGAATAATAGATAGAATGAGTGTGAGCCCGTGGGTTGGTGTTCTGAAATTTATTTTTCCCTATGAGCAGTAAAGTGCTTCTAATTAAGCCCTCCCTCAATTCATCTGTTTGCTTACCAGAGAGTTATTCTTGCTCTTTTGCATTATAATTAATTTGGAATGCTATTAATTTTCCCACAGCGCCTAATTTAAGCTATATGAAATGTATAGCTTCTTTGAAGAAACCCTCTGCAGAAATAAAGCTTCTCCATCACCAGATTTGTCAATATGTGTCAAGCTTCCAAATTAAGGTATTTTAATTCTTGAAGTTTTCAGTCTGAATATCTCTGGAGCTGACAGTTCACCATATTTGCCATAAGACATAGGATTTTGGGACATTCAGTATTGAATGGCAATTACCTATGGCATAGGTAATTGCCATTGTCCCAAAATTCCTGCAATTGGCTGTCATTTGCAGTGTTTGCATATGAAAAGTTATACAGTTTGATAAATCACATTTTTCCAGCACCCATTCTCAGGAGTACAGCAACTTTCAAAGGTGTGCAGTAGGGAAATCAGATCTAGCGGACAGGTTGCAACTCTTTACTTAACTTCCTTGTTTTTGATCCAGTTACAAAGCACACAGTGTTTTCTTCCACAATCCACCCAGGTTCTGCTGCTGCCAGGTACTGCTGCAGGCTCACAATCCACCAAGAGGTTCTGCTGCCACAAAGAATGAGATTTCCCCCCCCCCCCCCGCAATTACATAGAACCAATACCATGGCGCAATACGAGTGGCGCAGTGGGTTAAAACGCTGAACCATAAGCTGCCGATCGAAAGGTTGGCAGTTCGATTCACCCCGCAACGCTAGTTGCTTGGCCAGCTCCTGCCAACCTAGCAGTTCCAAAGCATGTTAATGCGAGTAGATAAATAGGTACCGCTTGCGGGAAGGTAAACAGCGCTCCGTGTTCCAGCCGCATGCTACGCGCTGCGGCAAGGAGAGTCATGCCGGCCACATGACCACGGAGGCGTCTTCGGACAACGCTGGCTCTTCGGCTTTGAAATGGGGATGAGCCCCACACCCTAGAGTCGGACACGACTGGACTGAATTGTCAGAGGTCACCTTTACCTTTTAATACCATAAAAGCCAACTGTTTTTTTTTTAAAAAAAACACAAGCATAACTCAGTATTTTGCACTTCCTCTTAGTTCAGAAGTACAAAGACACAGTGCCAATGAGTGGGTTTTTTTAATCTAAGATCTAAACCTTTTATTTCATTAGAATGAGTTGCACAAGTCATTAATAGGCAGCAACTGGTGAATAAAAGTCAAGAATAATATTCTCAATTGTCATTCAGACTCAAGATATTTTCGGGAGCCTCTTCCACATCCATAGGCATTGATTTTAGTCTTAACTGAAAAAATTGTGGAAATAAAAATGCATTTTTTTTTTGCAAGTTTCAGAGTCACAAGTAGCACCAAATACGTCTTTGAAAATGCAGTACCTTGCCATTCCTGCAAATGCCAAGGGCCTGACCCTGGATTTATATAGCACAAATACAGAGGACTCCTGTAAATGGCGCTATGAGAACTCATGTATTACGCCAGTGATGGCGAACCATTTGGGCTTGGTGTGTCAACGTTTTTGAAAATGCCTAACTTGACTCTGCTAGTCTGTCACACCCTCCACCCCCGAACGTTTAATAGTACTTTGACTATTGCTACTTTTAATAGTAATTTTGAATTGAACTGAACTGAAAACAACTATAGAACACATTGCATTTTATTTAACATCAATTAGTGACTTTTTTGTTGCTGAGTTTTAGTAATTTGAAAGAGGTCTGCCAAAATCCCTGCCCTAAATGTTCAAGACAAGCCTGTAAAAGTTTTGCAAAAATGTAACGTGTGTCAGGACCCTGGGGGAAACACTGGCGACCCAAAATCTCACGTGTCACCTGTGACACGCGTGTCATAGGTTCGCCATCACAGTATTAGGCCATGGAACATGGTAAAGTTTAGTGAACATGGTAAAGAATATGTCAAGCTTCTCATCAGGGTCGGCCCATCCATGATTCCAACTGAAGCGGTCACCTCAGGCAACAGATTGAGGGGGGGGCACTCATCTCTGTCTGCCAGGGATGTGCAGTGCGGGCGCGGCAAATAAGGCAACCTCGCCCCGTCATAGTCCTCAAAATGAAACACAGCTGAACCCGGAGATTGCGTGTGTGCACTAACCACTTATTCTGGTGCAATTTGGTAGCGCGCACGTGCAAACTCTGGGTTCGGCTTTGTTCTGAGTACTACGACACAGGGTAGGGCTGCTTCACCTGCCCAGATCTTTTCATTTCACAATCAGTCAGGATCTCCCAAAGGGGAATCCTCTTTTCCCAAAAACTAGATCCATTTTGTTGGTAGAAGACTGTGCTTCACCAAACCTTGACTGCGGCTAATAGAAACCTGATATGTCCACAGCTGGCCCCACACACGAGACCATGGCAAATTAAGCAGAGAAAGAGGGCTGCCCTCAAAACTGATCCTGATCCACCTTCATGCGGATGTCTCCTCTGTTCTGGAGAACGGAGGAGGGCTCCTGGGCACCCAATGTGGTAGAGGACATCAATGGGGTAGCCATCCTACTCCTGATCATTGGGGATGCCACCTACCTGCTGCAGGTAGATGCCACGTACCTGCTGCTGATGAAGCCATTCTCCTTATCCCCCCATCCTGGACCGCAAGCACTTAAACTGAATCTTCTGCTGTGGGATGCTGGTGGAGAGAGAGCCATCGGACAGTTGAAAGGTCAGTGAAGGATTCTACTGAAAAGACTGGACTGTGATGAGCGGCTGGTCCTGGTTATGGTGACAACATGCTGTATCCTGCACAATTTCTGCCTCTTCCAAGGACAGGTTCTGTGCAGCAGGAAGTGTCCATGGCAGAGAGGAACGATGGCATCTGCTTCCCTCCACTGAGTCCAGGCTCAAGAGACAGAGCCTATGAAGAGGCTGCCAAAAGGATCAGGGGCCTGTTCTGCAGCTACTTCTGTTGTCAGGGGCAGGAGAAGGTGGTGGTTCAAAACAAAAACTAGGGAGTTTCCGGAGCAAATGAGGCTTTGTTTTCAAAGAACGGTTCTGATGAGCAATGTTTTATACAAAGTCCAGAAACAGTCTTCAACGGAGTGATTAATGCACTCCGCACCAGCAACAGATATTTACATTCACACAGCAGCTTCAGCCAGAGAATGCTGCATCCCTCCATCTCAAGCAAAATCAATGTTTTCAGATCAGTGGCAAGGGCAAACATTCTCAGACCGCAGTTCACAAAACTGCTGAACGCTAGGGGTGTGGCTAGCAGGCACAATCTCACTTTCCCCCAAGCCATACAAGCCAAATACATGTTGAGGGAGGGTCCCTCCCAGAGGGATGTCTACGTGTTCCTATTTAAAAAGTTCACCTGACTAGCATTCAAACAAGCTCGCATTTATCTTGTTTTGTTTTTAACGTTTTATTGTATTATTACCATTGTACGCCTTTAACCTTGTAAGCTGTCTTGAGTTCCCTTACCGGGAGAAAGACGGGGTATAGATTCATTAAATAAATAATTCTTTTGATACTCCCTTCATCATGTGTTCAATCAATGTGCACAGGGGAGCAGAAGTGTGCAGGCTCCCCATTCAGTTGCAACCATTATTTATTTATTTTTATTTACAGTATTTCTATCCCGCCTTTCTCCCCGAAGGGACCCAAGGCGGCTCCATTAGGGTTGCCAGCCCTCCAGGATTGACTTGGAGTCTCCAGGAATCAGGATCGGCATCGATATCCTAAGCCCCTTCCCGGCCTGTGCCGCCTTCACACCGCCTCCTTGAATGTATGCCAGGTCTGGACCTGCCATGCTTTCTAGGAGGCCCACAAGCCCCGTGCTTGCTTACACCCAGGGAAAGGGACAAACGTCCCATTCTCCTGAGGTGCGGCCTAGCAGTCCCGCAATGGGCTTAGGATACAGCGACTGGCCCTTTAGGCCGGCCGCGTATCTTTACACAGGATTGGGCTGTTCATGTATCTATGCAGTGTCACAACAATATATAATATAATATACAGTATTTATATACCGCCTTTCTCGGTCATTGGACTTCTCCTCCGACTTTAATCCAAGGGTAGGCTGTCCTAACCTCCCTTGGGTTTTTTTTACAATATATATAAATGTCCAATCTCTCATGAACAGCTACTTTCCAGGTGGTATCCTTTTACAGTCTGACTTTTTTTCTGCTGGCTGGCGCCTCCCACACTCGACTGACACAGCTGGAAGCTCTTATTTCTCCTCCTGGAGACTTTCACAGCTTTTTGCCGGCGGCGTGTCTCAAACTTATCAAGTTCACCGGTCTTCGGGCTTTGAAGGCAGCAGCTCTCCCCACTACACCAGACTCAAGCTAACAACAAGCTAACATATCACACAGGCACACATGCAAGAGCAAATATTTTAGATCAGGGGTTCTCAACCTTTGGAGGCCCAGGTACCCCCTATCACGGCCCAATTTTCTGAAGTACCCCCTGCTAATTAATTGCTAATTAATTGGATTAATCAATTAATTAATTAGCTAATTAATCGTTAAATAAAAAGTACTAAAACAATTTTAAATGTGAAAAAATGTCTTACTTAATTCTGTGTGTGTGTGTGTGTGTGTGAGAAAGAGAGAGAGAGAGAGAGAGAGACAGACAGACAGACAGACAGACAGACAGACAGACAGATGGGGGGGATTGCATTTATGTTCGAATTAACAAGTAATTAACTACTGATTGATGCTGATAAGGGGCAGGCTCTGGCGTACCCCCTGCCATTGGTCAATCTCTCATGAACAGCTACTTTCCAGGTGGTATCCTTTTACAGTCTGACTTTTTTTCTGCTGGCTGGCGCCTCCCACACTCGACTGACACAGCTGGAAGCTCTTATTTCTCCTCCTGGAGACTTTCACAGCTTTTTGCCGGCGGCGTGTCTCAAACTTATCAAGTTCACCGGTCTTCGGGCTTTGAAGGCAGCAGCTCTCCCCACTACACCAGACTCAAGCTAACAACAAGCTAACATATCACACAGGCACACATGCAAGAGCAAATATTTTAGATCAGGGGTTCTCAACCTTTGGAGGCCCAGGTACCCCCTATCACGGCCCAATTTTCTGAAGTACCCCCTGCTAATTAATTGCTAATTAATTGGATTAATCAATTAATTAATTAGCTAATTAATCGTTAAATAAAAAGTACTAAAACAATTTTAAATGTGAAAAAATGTCTTACTTAATTCTGTGTGTGTGTGTGTGTGTGTGAGAAAGAGAGAGAGAGAGAGAGAGAGAGAGAGACAGACAGACAGACAGACAGACAGACAGACAGACAGACAGATGGGGGGATTGCATTTATGTTCGAATTAACAAGTAATTAACTACTGATTGATGCTGATAAGGGGCAGGCTCTGGCGTACCCCCTGCCATTGGTCCGCGTACCCCTAGGGGTACCTAGGGGTACTCGTACCACAGGTTGAGAACCCCTGTTTTAGATCATAGTGTGAATATGGCTGAAATCCAAGCATTTCAGTTTTAGTGAGCAGCAGATCAGACTATTTCTGTAAGTCTAAACTGATGAGCCACAATCCACAAGCTCTGTTTGTTCCTTGTAGCTGCTACATTTGGGCAACTATATAGTAGAAAATTCCACTGAAATCAATGGGACCAACTTCAAAATTCAGTATGCTGCAGAATCAGGGTGGCAAGGAGTTTAAATCCAATAACGCTGTCCCGGTGGGATTACGGATCGGCCTGTAAATCTGTCAGCACTTCAACAATGACCATTTCAACTGAGTCATAGGCATGAATTAATGCAGTCGTTGGAGCCTGTTTTGCTGATCTGATTATTCAGTCTCCACTTCACTGGTGCAATTTACATTTGTGCTTCTGTCTTGCATCACAACGGATTACAACAACGTTTGGTCGAAAGGGGAGAAATTGTTTACTTTGTGAAAAATATTGTCCGCTGTTCAAGTAGGGGGTTGGAGGCACGAGGAACAGAGCAAATCCGCACTGCCCCAATGCCCATTACTTTGATATAGTCAAGGTTAAATTGTGCGTGTGTGTGAGAGGCAGGCAGGAATCAACTTAATTTCACAGCACATTTTATTGCCATTATCCCTCGCAGGAATTCAGTATGAAAGCCAATTTTGGCTAATCCTGGCTTGTGACACCAACCTAAGTACTGGAGATGAGACCCTTTCAAGCTTGACTGGCTCTGGCCCTGGTTGGTCAGACTGGATGGTCAGGTTGCACATAGACCTACCTGTGACAGGGTCAGACACTCAAATACACATACAGAGAGAGCACATTTGTATAGTACTTGGAAGTATTCAAAGCACTTCACATCCCTTCTCTCAGCACAAGGATGGCCTCAGAGGCTGGCCAGGTTGGGCACTGGTTGAGGGTCGAAGTCCATAAGAAGGACTACCTGGTCAGGTTTACCCATGAAATACCAGTGGTAATAGTAACACCCAGTATCGTCGCTAGGGGGCGCGTCAGAGAGGCGTGTGCTAGGGGGCGCGTGGAGAGGGGGCACACGCGTCACCCCTGCCCTAGGGTGACACCCCCGGCTCTAACAGCGACCGCCCTGTCGGCTGTCCCTGTTCGGCTGTCCGGGGCCTTTCGAGCTTTTCTGCGCATGCGCAGACCGTTTCTGAGGGCAAGGGCTGCCCTTTTAATAAATACCGCATCGACGCATTGGGCCTTCTCAGAAGGCCCCGGACCGCCGGATGGGGCGGACGCTCCAAGGCCTTCTTACGGCCTCGGAGCCTCCGCACGGAACAAGGGCGACACCCTTGCGTGCGTCACACACACACCCCGCGGTCCGCCCCGCCCACCACGCTACAGTGACGTGACTGGTAACACCCAGTGTGCCATCAGGGTTGAAAGGGAGCACTATGGGGTATCCAGTATAGTGCTTCACCCATGGGCCCCCAACAACCCCAACACTGTTTCAACAATCCTTCCCACAAACCATTAATTCTGGAAAGCGCTAACCTGTCCTCTCTCCCATTGCAAGACTGTTTTGTCTTCCACTTCCACTTCATGGAGAGAGGATATCACACTTCTGGTGTTGGACTGGCATTAGCATCAGCACAGCACTAATAGAAACATGCAGGGGGGTTTTCATCAGTATAGTGGACCCTCCTCATTTTGCAGATTTGACTCAACTTGGATGGCTAACCCTGGAAATAGGAGTCCCACTGGGTGCAGGGGTGGTGGTGTCACAATACTTTATTTTTCAGCTGCACTGGGCCCGCCGCCCGCTTCTTGACTCCTGTGCACCTTCTAACTAATTCAAACCACCGGAAACAGTAAGAAAACTGATCAAAAGCAACTTTCGCTCATGACGTGAAACTGGAAGTCGCTTTTGATCACTTTTTTTTTTAACTGTTTGTAGCAGTTTGGACTAGTTAGAAGGCTCACGGGAGTTGAGAAGCGGGTGGAGGGCCCGGCGCAGCTGAAAAATAAGGTATTTTGGTGCTCCCCCCCCCGGCAGATTTGATTATACACGGATTTGGGTATCCATGGGGGTTCCGGGAACAGAACCCCATGGATACCAAGGGCCCACTGTATAGGCTCCAAGAAAGTAGCAAATCTCTGTAGCATCTCGTTGTAGCACAAAAAAAAAAAATACATTCAGTTGTGTGTTTCTATAATTGATTCAGGAAAATGGTGTTCATTGTTTTAGTTCTTCTGTACAGTTATTTGTTTCCAGGGAAGGAAATTGTATTTATTATACTTAATCTGGGATTTGCTCACTCAGATTTGTAAAGCTTGTTCCACAGTACTGAGTACTGAATGTGCCACATGAAAAGTCCAAGACAGCACAGGAAAAATAGCCCGATAAGTCTACAGCTTTTGAAAAAGACCCAAAAGGTATTAAAGTGAAATGGATCTAAGCTAGAAAGGAAAATATTAAGTATTCTACTCCTTTCATGAGAAAAGAACTGCTGCTTGAATCTTACTTTATTATCCTGTATGAAAAAGTAGATGGGTCGAGGTAAAATTAAATGCTGAGAAACAAATTGTGACACAGTTTACCATTAAGTCAGTGGTTTTCAAACTATGTGCTGAGGAGTCCCAGAGATTCTTAGAACCTTACAGTATTAGACATTCCTCAATGCGAAGATAAGTAATGGTAGACTAGCTCCCCTAAAAGACAACGTGCCTGAGAAAGTTGGGTGTATTGTAGATTGTGCTCTCAGGTTATATAAGGCAACCGGAAATCCCTCAGGCTCAACTAGTGCCCACATGAGCAGAGCGTGCCTTCTAGAAGATGCCTCTGAATCCTCAGCAAATTGCAAGGCAGGCATACACAAAAGAGTTCCTCAGCAGATGAACCGGGTACCGTTTCCGGAAGGTATGAAGTTTGAAATTCAGCCTATTTTCTAATAAATGTGCCAAGACCCTGGAAGTTCTTTGCAGCACAATGGATTCAGGATAGGCTACAAGTAGGGTTGACAGGTTCCTAATGCTCAGACTCTGAGATTCAGGGGGTGGAGGTAAGAGATGGTCAGGGGTAAAACCTGGTAATGGCAGGTAGAGCCTGGTGGGGGGAGGCAGGCCCAGTCCCAGCTCTTTCGACTGCCCCACATTTTTTTCCTTCTCTTACTCTCTGGTGTGAAAAAAGTACACCATGCCTGCTCCCCACCAGCTTTTTGCCCTCAAGATTTATTTCCCCCTCTCTCTTATCCTTGGATGAGCAATGTGCACCATGACCAAGCTCTCTCTCCCCATAGAATTTTCCTCCCCCTTCCATCCTTCAGTGTGCAAAGTTGATCAGAGTTAAAGCAGCATATTAATGCCAGAGTGATTAATTAATTGCTGTTTTAACGGAGGGATTCTCATTTGTTTGGTTTTAAATATTTGTTAGCTGTATTGAGTAGTCACAGACAGGTGGGATATACATTTTGTATATAGAGTACCTGCTCAGAATAATTAACAATCTAAGGGTAAATCTACACCACAATGGTTTTTTTATTGTTTTTGCTCTAGTATAACCATCATGGCATCTCCCAAAGGTTTCTGGGAATTATAGTTTGGTGAGGGTGGTGAGAACTCTCTGCAAGAGATTCCTACATCACATCAAAGCACCACAGATCCTAGGGTTCCCTGAGGAGATGCAGCGGCAGCTAAACTAGATCTGAAATAACCATTACATCTGTTAATAACATTGGGGCAAGAGGCACTGTGGTTCATCTGCTGGAATTTGGGGCACAGTTATCTGAATTGCTGTATTGTTGTATACAGTTATCTGTATGTTATATTTTTAGACCACACATGTTTTAATTCTAACCATATCTTAATTTGAGCGATAACTTGAGTCCTGAGGATAGAGGAGGCTGTAATCCAAAATAGATTATGTTAAAAGAATGTCAGCCACTAAACCACATACATTGACTTTGTTTCAGCTAGTGGGAAACTCTCTGCCAGTTTTTTCCCATGTTTATTCAAAAGATCATTATTCTTTCCCCAGGGCAATGAACATTTTTTTAAAAAATACTTATTCAAAAATGCCCGGAGGTTGATTAAGCATACTTTCTCACACAGTTTTACCACGGAAGAGTATGTACTATTTTAGTAGGAGCAGAATGAATAACAGATATGTGAATAATTTATATCCCCATTATTAATCATATTTTGGCATTTAATATGATAAGTGGTGTATCTAGAAAGAATCATCAGTGTAGGACTAATTCATGTCTTGGTGGGGATATGTACCAGCATCTATTGATAAAAGATGCCTTCTAGTTACACTGAGAGGTTTTTTTTCCTCCAGGAAAAACCACCCATCATGGCCCAATCAGATCACAGAGCGGGCTTTATCACATGGTCTGGAACTAGAGTTGCCAGGTCTCACAGGGTCTGACCTGAAATTTCAGGGTTTGGAGGCCAAATCCTATCCAACTTTTCAGTACTGATGCAGCTGTGCCAACGGGACATGTGCTGCATCCTGCAGTAGGGGGGCAGTCATGCAGGCTTACCAGATCTCCAACCGGGACAGAGTGCTAGAACTTTAGGAGAAGGAATGTGGGCAGCTGTAGCTTGTTAAGTCCTAAAGCACAATCCTAGGAATGTCTACTCAGAAGCAAGCCCCACTGAACACAATGGGGCTTGCTTCTGAGTAGACATGCCTAGGATTGTGCTCTAGGACTTAACAACCTACACCTGCCCACATTCCTTCTCCTAAAGGTCTAGCACTCTGTCCCGGTTGAAGATCTGGTAAGCCTACAGTCATGGAGGCCTCCTCAAGGCAAGGGAATGTTTGTTCCCTTACCTCAGGGTTGCATTGTGGCTGCATCAGAGCTGGAATGTTGGATAGGATTGGGCTCTTATCCTCTTTTTCAGGGTCTCTAGGGGAGGAGCAGAATCTCAGAGGGAAGGGCCAGAATAATTGGAAACACCTGGCCTTAGAGGTCATTTGTGAGTGGGTGCTGGGTGGAGTTGAAAAGTGGTATATAAATATTCTTCATCATCATTGTATGCATATTCTTCCCCGTTTACAGTATCCTTGCTTCCAACCTTCCTCTGTTGCTTCTTTGTGTCTCTCTTAGATTGACAGGGCAACGGCTCATTCCTTTCTTTTATAAACCGCTTTGAGAGAATAAACAATGTCCTTCAGGCTCCACTCTGAGTCACCAAATGTTGTGTTCTGCATTTATCAAATTCTACTTGCCAACCATGAGTTGCCAACCATGCAAACTTGGCCTGGATTCTCCAGGAATTAGCATCAATCAATCCCAAAGTGACTACTGAAAGCAACCCTAGAGATTTTAATAGGGCCTCCAGGAATTTAATTACATTCTGTTGGAAAACAAAACCTCTAGGAATAGCTTCAGTTAGAGTTGGCAACCCTATCTCGACTAAGGCTCCAACCCCTACCTTTACCAGGCCCCACTTCCTGCATCTTAGCTTCTGAGCCTCAGGCGATCTGGCAACCCTATCCAGGGACTTCGCCATTATTTTCACAGTGTGGGAATGAGCCACATCACAGTTCCCATGCACACAAACATAACACATGAGAAGGGGTTCTGAGTCTGTGAAGAACCACCATTCGGAGGTCAATCTTGATTGCATTCAGGGAAGAAAGACATTATGGTAAGTTCTGGGTCTGTTTTACCGAAAGTGGCAGAGCCTGGCACCATTCCTGGTAATAGGTAAAAGTTGGTAGACCGTTCTGAGTTACAAAGAGTTCGGCATTTCTGGAACACTGAACAGTTCTCAGTTACATATCTCTCTCTCTCTCTCTCTCTCTCTCTCTCTCTCTCTCTCTCTCTCTCTCTCTTTTTGTTGATGTCCTTTCCCAGCACCATAAATGCACTTGTTTACAATCTTATTCTCTTTGCTGCTGGCTAGTTTGGCAAAAGAATTATTGACTTGGGTAGAATGAACATTTTGACAGCACACAATCTATTTGGCATTTTTCCATATAAAACAGAAATTGGTTGAGGGGGAGCAAAAGACCTTTACAACAGAGCTGCAAGTGTATTTAAGGAATCGGAAAAGCTCCAGCTCCAAGGAGACATTAGTGTACAAACCAAGTAGCCTCAGTGGAATGGCAGGAGATTTGCCTTTGTGACATTTCTCTCTCTCTCTCTCTCTCTCTCTCCCCCCCCCCCCCCGCGCATTAGCCAGAAATGTGCTCATAGTACAACATGCAGAAAGGGCAAGGGAAAAAATAGTTTTCTTTCTCCAGGAAACAGGGCTAAATGAACAGGCACCTGGACACGCAGAATTTCACACTAAATATGCATCAATGCATGCTCATTCAGTAGGCATGAATTTATTTGTGCACAGTTAGTGCACAAAAAAAAACCCCTTAAAACTAAGGCTCAGCTGACTCATTATCTGGATATGTAAGTTATACATATGGCAGGGACCAAGAGTGAGCCTGAGTTCCTATATAAGTTGGTGAGGTTCATTCAAAGCGCAATCCTATCCTCCCCTCCCCCATGCTTGTGCAGCTGTGCCAAAAAAGAGCACACTGTATCTAGCGGGTGGTGGTGCTGGATCGGTAGGCTTCAGAGGGGAAAGGGTAATTACAGTATTTCCCCTTATCCCTCCATAAGCCTCTCACTCTACAATGGGTCTCCTCGGATCTGCATCAGCTCTGTAGCTGGTGCAAGTCCGAGGAGAAGAAAGGTGTGGGGAGGCTGCAAAAAGGGAATAGGATCTGGCGTGTGTATTTGCTGCTGGATCCACCCCCTCATGCAGCCTCCCCACCCAGTTTCACCCCCTCCCTGCCCCTGCCATTGCCTTACCTTCTCCAACGGGCACGGCAAGGTCTGGCAATGCACACGGAGCACTGCTGCCTTTTTTCGACAGTGTTCCCAAAGTGGCCGCTGACAGAGGGCTGCGTGCTCCATTGGCAGCCATTATACGACAGCAGAAGGCTCTTCTGCTCTCGTAAAGCCCTGCCTCCGACAGTCCGATCCAGAATAGGATTGCGCTGTCAGTCTGTTTAGAGTGAATAATTACTTCAGCAAACTGTAGCACCCATGTGTAAAGACACCCCACACAGAGGCACCAGTGTATAATAAGTGGCACCTCTGCATGAGGACTTCCCAACCATAAGTAGTAGGACTCCACAATATTCCAGGGGTTCCCATGTGAAGACTGCCAACTAGTGTGAATAGACCCTTAGAACATTGACCCTAAAGCCAGCATTATAGGTCTGTTAGACCAGGGGTTCTCAACCTTTGGGGATCCGTGTACCCCCTAGGCGGGTCCCCAAAGGTTAGCATACCCCTGGGCCCCCCAAGTCCCACGTGCCCCCACGTACCCCCAAAAGAGCACCCCCAAAAGTGTTTTTACGGCCTGCAGCGCGGCCGAGCGGGTCCTCCAGCTTGCGCCACAAGCCAGAGGGAAAGGCTACAGCCTAGCCGAATCGGTAGGGCTGTAGCCTTTCCCTCCGGCTTGTGGCGCGAGCCAGAGGAACCGCTTGGCCGCGCCGCAGGCCAGAAAAACAGGTAAATTGTCCCCAGTAGCTCTCCCTACCGTTCTTCACAGCCGCCGCCATGTTGGATCTCCTGAAATCTCGCGAGATCCAAGATCGCGGCGTGAGATTTGGAAGGAGAGAATGGAAATGGGGGAGAGCATGATGCAGTGTGGGGGTGGGGGTGTAGGGGGGAAGGGGAGCTGCAGTGATATTTTTCTTCTCCTTCCTCGCAGGGCCAGACCTTGCTCCCTCTTCCTCAGCCTTAGCTTCAGTACCTGAACTGTACCAAAGAGCTTCAACCCATTATCTGGGCCAACCACTGTGATTCCACTACCCATTTCAAACTCATCTTAATTATGAGCACCCAGAATAAACCAAGAGATGTCATAATTCATTCTAGTAGGTGAAAGCAGTCAAACTCACAAACATCCAAGTATGTGGGGATGAAGTGGCTCCAAGTCGAATATACCAAATACTGCAGTTTGAATGTTTGAAACATGCAGTAGGTCTGCAAAGGAAATGTGTCCTTGTGGAGCAACAGAAGACAGTACATAACAAATAAGAAACAAATGCGCATTTAATTCCCAATACGCTGATCACGTAAGAAGGCCTTAAGCTACACAATCAAGGTACACACACAGCCACCTTAACTGAGCTTGCTCTATAGTCAGTATTTTCTAAGGTACAAGTCTTCTCTCCAGTAGCGCCGGTCAGGATGATTTGATATTCAGAGGAAGGACATTCTAATATCAACTGCCATGCTCTGGGGAAAAGAGTTTAGGTTTCTGACAGATGATTATTGATTAAACCACATTAAAACCAACCAACCTGAATAATCCTAGAACTTATGCATATGTATTCTACTTGGAAATGATGTTCTAATTAACCTAGAGCATGGAGCATTTCTCTTTGGCCCATAAGACAAGTGTATGCAATCTGCTGATGATGATGATTAGTATAATGTCACCACAAATAAGAAGGGTTAAACACCATGCAGCTGTAGCAAGATGAGAAATGAAGACGACACATCTGCAAGCAACATCTCTCAAGGATACTTCTACACACATTTTTTAAAAAACTTTAAAAAATAAATTGTTGCAGGTTCCTTTTCTCTCGCAAGGTGCATGGTTCAGCAATTCATACCCACTCTTTTCCCTCAAAATAATTGGATGCTTCTCGGTTGCATGCCCTTAGGGTACTCAACTCCAAGGTAGGTAGAATCAGTGCAAATGGAGAGAGTTTAATTTCCCTTTCTCAAAAATGCATATCTATACAAAAAACGAACCAAAAAAAAAAAGATATAATAAGATAGATGCACATATAACACTGGTCTACAAAAAAAAAATATGTTTTTCTGGCCTGGACTTTTACAGCTGTTTTAGACTAATTTCAGGGTGCTGATTCCAAATCTGGCATCAGTTTTTGTCTATCGCATCAGGTTTTTGAGATATCAAATATTGCATTTGATAAAATCAATGAAAAACAGCAAATTTACACTGGCCTACAATTTTTTTTTTTTCTGGCCTGGACGTTTGCAGCTGTTTTAGACTAATTTCAGGGTGCTGATTCCAAATCTGATCTCAGATTTGCTCTAAAACAGCTGCAAACGTCCAGGCCAGAATTTTTTTTTTTTTTGTAGACCAGTGTAAATTTGCTGTTTTCCATTGATTTTATCAAATGCAATATTTGATATCTCAGAAAACCTGATGTGATAGACAAAAACTGATGTCAGATTTGGAATCAGCGCCCCAAAATTACCTTAAAACCGTTGAAATACCTTATGCCAGAAAAAGTGTGTTGACCAGTGTAATTAAAACCTCTTGCCCAAGTTTGCACTGTATCAGTTTCATTATGTGGCTCTTTATGATAGCTTATGCAACTTACAAATTGCTTGGTACAATTTTTTCAGATCATTTTGGGTATCATAATTATCAGGTCCATCTAGTCCAGCATCCACTTTCCAACAGAGGCCCACCAACTGCCTCTGGGAAGCCTACAAGCTGGAAAGGCAGACGTCTCTCTCACCATTGTCCCCCTGCAATTGGTAATTCATACTGCCACTGAATTCAGAGGTAGCACATAGTCACGACTAGCCATGCAATCCAATCCTATGCACGTCAACTCAGAAGTAAGCTCCACTGAGTTCAGTAGGACTTATTCCCAGGTAAGCATGTATAGGAATGTAGCTTTAATGGCCCAATCCACCGCAACTCCCCGTGCAGCAATGCAGTGGCACCAGCGTGGTGTCCACTGCATCCTAAGGTGGAATTTTGGCCTCTAGAGGTCTCCTCAGGCAAGGAAATATTTGGTCTCTGGGGAAGGCCACTGCCAGTTCAGTGGGTCAACTCGGACCTGTGCCAGCGATATCACTGGCACAAGTCTGTGTGGGCCCATGAAGGTGGATCAAGTCCAGGAAGGGGGTGATGATTCAGCAGATGATGTTGAAACCACCCCCTGCCCGGGCCTGATCTGCCCTCCTCCCTGCCTGTTGCCTCCCTGTTCTGCCCACCTCACCCTGTTCCACTCCTCCCCCACCTCCCTCCCATTCCCTGAGTGGTCTTACCGGCGGCACCGGCAGGCATCCATCAGCAACTAGCATGCAGAGTTGGCTGCTCGGTGCTTCTGGCAGTGGTCAGCTTGCACGCTCCAGTGCATCACCTTTCATAATGGCTGGACATAGACGGCCTTAGGAGCTGCGGGGCCCAATTGGAAACTATTTGTGGGGCCCCAGGTTCACGGCCAAGGTCTGTAGAATCTTAGAGATATAATATCACATTATTACTGTCAAAAGTAACAAACGTGACTTGTATCATATCAATTTTGTGAGTACAGGGTATACATCTAATACGTCTGTATTCGTAGGTCCTAATTATCTAGGTTTATGTCTGTACAACTTAAATACTCGAGTCTGAATATAGGCCTAAAATATACAGTATAAACCTGCAATGCGATGTTATGGATGTTGCAATGTGTTGTCGTGTGCATTTGACAAGACTAATTACCCTAGCACCGGGGGGACTTTAGGCGCGGGCCCAGTTGGGAGCAATTGATCCAATTGGCTTAAAGCTGGCCCTGTGGCTGGAAAGTGTGTTATGCTGCCAGAACACTTGTTCCAGTGGCATAACGCGATGTTAGGATCGGGCTGTTAATCTCCAATATACCGTATTGCCCCGAGTATAAGACGCACCTGATTATAAGACACACCCTTAAAGTTTGGTGCTATTAAAACATTTTAATTAAATCACTGGCATTAAATTGCAACAGCCTGATTATAAGATGCACCCCTAGTTAAAAAAACTTAAATTAGGAGAAAAAAGTGAGTCTTATACTCAGACCAATACGGTACTAATTGCAGAGAGCAGCAGCAACAACAAAAATTTCTGCATGATTGAGATGTAAACTTCCCCTTTTCTGTATCTTGATGTTTAAGTCCTTCTGTTTTTGTTAGATATTTCTTTTTTGGATTTGTTTCTTTTGTTAGATATTTCAGCAATCTTTGTTTATATCAATTTATAAATTGATATAATTTATAAATTGGCCCTTTGGGTCCAAACTGAGCACAGCAGAAGACACAAGAAAGCGTGCACATTGCTGCATTTAGGGGTGGCTTCAGAGGTTGGCTAGAGGCCCATCCAAGAACCCATCTGGCTGGGTTGACTGCTGAACCCTTAGAACCAGTAGCAATGGTAGTGCCAATGTAGCAGGTGTGTGTGTGTGTGTGTGTGTGTGCACGCGCATGTGCATGTGCATGTGCACGCACTCATGCTATGGAGTAAAGCAGGGGTTCTAGACCCCTTCCCGGTCGAGTACCACCTCTGGCGCCACTCTCCTCCTGTGTACGACCGGAAGTGACTAGCGATGACATCATCGCCAGTTACTTCTAAATTTTCGGAGGCCAGAAAACATCCTCCAAAAGGCTGGCTCTGGGCATGTGGGAGGGCCCTTCTCAACGTTCCTGAGAGGCTCGGCCAAAGGCAGGAGCCTCTCAGAAGCGAAAACGTGCCACCAAAAGCACCGCGTTGGAGCAGGGGTCTGGTGGTCTAGCGGTCCAAGTACCACCAGCAGTCGGCCAAAGTACCACTGGTGGTACTAGTACCACTGGTTGAGAACCCCTGGAGTAGAGCACATTATTTGCAGCAAAAGGTCCCAGGTTCAACCCCTGAGATCTACAAGTAGGACTGAGACTGGGACGGACTCCTGTCCTCTGGACTCCTGGAGATCAGCGGCCAAGTCTGTGCAGATAATACTTTACAGACAAAATGGGTACATGGACTAACTCAATGTTAGTCAGCCTCATATGTTCATCAACTTAAATCCTCAGGCCTCTGAAGAAACAGCTTTTGAATCAGGCTTTTAAGAAGGTGCCCAAGAGCCAGTGCAGACATTATTGGAACCAGTTAACTCCATGAATAATTGCTCACATGAGTGGCCAGGTGTGGAGTGGGGGCTTGGAAGTGGAAGCTTGGAAGATTACAGGGCGGGGACATTTATGTGATTAGAAAAATTGAAGATGCAATGTTTCTACCCAGGGGAATAGCCCCTGCAATTTTCCATGAGTGTCCATTTTGGAAACTAATTGAAATATGAAAAAAAATATATGGAAAAGCCATTTGAAATGTACTGCCTGCACTAGCTCACTCAGAAAACATTATCTGCATTCAGCTTAGTGGGTCACAACTTGCACAGCCCTGATTTAAGTTATGCTGGGTTTTTTTTTAAGAGTTAGCATTTTAGATTGTATGGCTGAGGGCGACAATAAAAGGAAAGGAAATTCATTTCCATAACAGCGTTAATTTCTAACTACATATTTCCTTGAAAATCAGTTACAAGAGACATAGAGAACAAGTAAGATAACTCATCCCGTGTGGGTTGTGATTTTGAGTGCACTGTGAGGAAATGGGGAGGGATACAAGAAAATGATCAAAGGGGGGGGGGAATCTAACCTATTTTTCTGACACCCTAAATATGAGTATGAACACATGAGGCATCACACTTGACCATCATGTCAGATTACCAGTGGCATTGCAGGAGGGGTTGCGGCACTGTAAGTGGTGCAAGGCGTTGCACCGTGCCTTGCAAACCAGTGTAATGCGGCCCCTCGCATTCGCCCCTGGAGTCATTCTGGAGGCGAAGGCAACGCACTGCGCCCTGCACCGCTTACGGTGCTGCACCCCCTCCAGTAACACCACTGCAGATTACTTGCAAACTCTCCCCTCTTCTGTTTCTTTGGTGAGAGAAACGGGGCCAAATGAACAAAGAACGTATACACGTCTTTAAAAGTTGGGATAAAACATACAGTAGTTGTAACAGAACTTGCATTCTCAATTTATTCTCTGATGAAGGCCTGCCTCCTGGTATCAATATATTTATAGTTCAGGTCTGTCATAACAGCTGTCATAATGTCTGACTATAACTCCTTGGGACATATTGAGTTCTGCCTAAAACCTGTTAGAATGACATTGGCGCTGCTCGGGTTATAGGGAAAGAGGGGAGGGCGTTTGCAGATAATCTATTCTAGGCAACATTAAGCACTTTTGAGATCTATTGATTTCTGTAGGAGAGATTGAAGCACATGTTCCTCAACTATGTTAAGCATGTACTTCAATCTCCCCCCTGAATTCAGTCGTGCCTTTGCAGCCTGATGCAGCTTCAGCCCACTCACAGCCTCTACAAATTGATGCCTTCCGGTAATGGCAGAGATTGTTTCCTTTCCTTCCTTCAGCTGCCACTCAGGCAGTGATCTCAGCTCCCTCCTCACTGCTGGTAATTCTTCTCCTCCCATTTACTACATGAACGACCCACAAACCCACTGGGTTACATACACCAGCAGCAGTGCAGGCAGCCTATCCAGAACTGGTGGTCTGTGATAGAGGAAAGGATCACAAAGGGCTTCCAACTCCTAGCCAGGAGTTATTGCAACTATAGTAAAGGTAAAGGTGACCCCTGACAATTAAGTCCAGTCGTGTCCGACTCTAGGGTGTGGTGCTCATCCCCATTTCAAAGCCGAAGAGCCAGCGTTGTCCAAAGACACCTCCGTGGTCATGTGGCCGGCATGACTCTCCTTGCCGCAGCGCGTAGCATGCAGCTGGAACACGGAGCGCTGTTTACCTTCCCGCAAGCGGTACCTATTTATCTACTTGCATTGACATGCAACTATACTGTATTACTATTGACCATTTGTAGGGGACAGATGTTGCAAAGTAAAACATCAGCACAAATTAAAGGGGAGACAACATTGCCAGCACTCAAAACATTATAACATTACTCAGTTCCAAAAGGCACAGTATTAAGCATGAATTAACTTTAAAGAATCAGTTCAATGTTTTTTTTCTTTCCATAATTGAAATATGCCAGCTAAATTTTTAAAATATCAGTGTTCCAAAACCTTTATCTGTTTATCTTCCCCCTCCCCACCCATGACACGCCCCTGTTGCCAACTTATCCGAGTTGATGCAGCCTGGTGGGCTCTGTGGCAGCAGCAGGGATGCAGAGCTGCTGCTGCCACTTTGTGATGGCAGCTGCGACTGGCTCAGCAGTAGTGCAATTTTTGTGCCGTGACTTGGCCTTTTACAATAGGGTATCGGGAGATACGCTTTCGTAAAAGGCCCATAGGATTGGGCCGCAAGAGTCACTACCAACACCCTAAAGAGGCCAATGACATCACAGGGTGCTCGGGTTAAAAACGAAACCTAAAATTAAAAACGAAACCTAACTGGGGGGCGTATCGTTGGCCGCACACACCCCGTGGGGGCACAGGATCGCCACTGGGTGCACCACTGCTGGCCATGGTAGCCGTTGTCTTGGCATGGTGACTGCCCCATGTGACACCCTTCAGTAATGGTAGGGCTTCCTTGTCCTGCCTCAGTTGCCACTTGGCGGGTACTGGATACTACTTTTATTCCTCCTCCCACCACCAATGGTTCTTTTCTTCCCCTAGTGTGAGGTAACCTTTTTCAAACCAGACAAGAGACTATATACAATGATTATAGAGTGTGCCTCTTAAGGGATAGTATTTGAAATATACTATTCTTTTTCAGGAGCAACCTGACAAAATGTATGTGTCATTTCCCAGTTGGTGACCCTCACGGCTCCTGCAGAAGCTCCTGCAAGATGTTTTTGTGAGCAGTTTGCGTTTCACACTAATCTTAAGAAGCAGCTGTTCAACCCCTGTCTCTTGACTTACTCCTAATGTCTCCCAAATCCTTTTGAAGTTATGTGAGCTTTGTAACTTTCCATTAGTCTCTGCAATCCAGACACTGACCTGCATAATAAGCTACTGGTAAAAATATGATTTCCAGCGTCAAGAAGTTGGCAGCCGGCTACCTGGCCAAGAGCCAGCCAGATTCAATCCCACTGGAGCTGTCTGGGATCAGAGGAGCATAAGCCAATCCCATCTCTCTTAGGGATCAAAGACATTGTACATATAAGCGGTTTGCTGGAAAGTTGGCTAAGAGAGATAGCTGGTTCCAGCTGACGGCTTGAGCCTGGCAGGCTGTGGTTACTATCAGCTCTGGTATGGTGAAGCAACTTCTGTTCCCTCATGTTGATGTAATTTCCCCTTGCCTTCATGTAGCTGTTAAGTGGGGGGGGGGAGGTCTAGTAACCCTCACTGAAAATTATTTGGACTAAGGAAATAAATATGAAAAATACTTTCTGAGGGAAAAATAGTTTGCTATACCCAGTGGCCCTTTAACTATACAGCGTATACTGTTTCTCTGAAAGGAAACAGAGTACGGTACACTGTATTACCACCACATTTTCCCTAGACTGTGTTAACTGTCAATATGATAAAGCACAGGGAAATTAATATCTACTAAGAACAAAAGCAAAATTCTTGAAAATGTTATACCTAAATGTCAGTTAAAATGGCTCTCGGCTCTCCATCATTACAAGTACAGTGCATATATATATATTATATATATATATATATATAGACACACACACACACACACACACACACACACACACACACACACACAAGATACTTTGCTGTTTTTGCTGTTCGGAATATTATCGTTTGACTTGCTCTGTTCACTCAAGAAAATACAAGGCATATATATATATATATATATATATATATATATATATATATATATATATATATATATACACACACACACACACACACACACACACACACACACACACATATATATATGTGTGTGTGTGTGTGTGTGTGTGTGTGTGTGTGTGTGTGTGTATCCCTATATATATATATATATGCCTTGTATTTTCTTGAGTGAACAGAGCAAGTCAAACGATAATATTCCGAACAGCAAAGTATCTTGTGGCAGCTAGAAGACTTACAGACTTTTGAGGTGCAAAAAATTAGAATAAATGTTTTAATTTGACTTTTGTGAAATAACCATTGTGGGTAATTGAATTTCATACATTCTGGTTTATTGTCTTAGCTGAAGGCCATCGCAAGCTACTGCCACCAAGCACACACACACACCCCAAATAAACCATGCAGAAGGTGGTGTAAGAAGGCGGTGACCCGCTTCTTTACTCATCTTGCTTCTTCCTCATGCAGTTCCTTCAAATGAAAACAGCCCAATGCTATCCAAAACCCTGAGCCGGGGCAGGCTCTGCTGTATCCAGTGCAGGACTGGAGGCTGCTGGAGGCAGAGGCGTCGTACCACCGGGGGCGATTGGGGCGGTGGGCCCCAGGGCGCGGGCCGGTCTTACCTGCCGCCCCGGCGCTTCCTCGTCCTCTTCGCAGCCAGGAGCGGCTGCAGTTCGGCACTCCCACCCTCCCTTGCGCTCGTTTGGCTCCAAAAAGGAGCCAAAAAGCGCCGGGGTATGTCCGCATGCGTGGAGGTGCGCTACGCTGCACTCACACGCCCCAGGCCGGGGCATGTGGTGGTCATGGGGGGCATGGCATCAGCACCCGCCCCCCAGAATCACCACTGGCTGGAGGCCTCCTCGAGGTAAGAGGACATTCGGCTCCTTACCCCATGTTGAGCCCCAGCAGCCTCTATGGGGTTACTCAGATGTGCACCAGCGAAATGGCCAGCGCAAATTCGAGCAGCCCACCACCTGCCTCCGTTCTCCTTCCACCACTGGCTCCTCACTGGACTTAAAAAGGAAGGGGGGGGATGAAGGTGTCTCTGCCACCTTAGCCCACTGCTCCACTCCCTGCCACACTTCACCTTCCACTCCATTCTCTTCTTCCTTTTCAAATCCAGGCAATGGGGGGGGGGGGGAGAGAAGGAGTGGCGGAGGTGACAGTCACTGTGCCACTGAGTAAAGAGGGACAGTATTTGGGGTGCTGCCTCAGGGACTGGGAGGTCTTGGGCCAGCTTTGCCCTGAGGATGGTAGCTATGAAAAAACAAAAGACATGCAGAACTCTTAACAGACACCAGCCCCGATCATATGTTCCCCTCATGTGTTCACTGAACATGAGGAGAGGGATCATGCTCACCACCCCCCTTGACACTGGTGTGCCTGCTGGCCACTCTCTTGCTGTCCCATGTGTACAGCTGTACATGTGTCAGGACTTCCATGCGCACTCTGTAAATCAGTCTTCTGGATAGCAAGGAAGCACTAGGACTATCCACCTCTTCATTTTTTGTTGTAGCTGTTGTTTAAGAGCAATATGCATTGATGCAGATGTGTGTCCCATCCTTCACCTCGCACACGCAACATTCACAAACCATGTGAAAACCGTTGCAACCCATGTTCTGAGCACAAGCCAGTCAATTGCAGAACACTTTTTATGTTGTCAGGGCCAAACCACACATTACGTTAAAAACAGTTTTTAGATTGCATGTGTAAAGTTGGCTCGATAAAGCAGTCATGGAGCAGGGTGGGTGTTCTGATTCCAGTCTGTGGCATTTGTTGTCAATATCGGCTTGGGCGGCAAATAGCAGCTTTAAGGGGGGGGGGAATGGTTAGCGGTAAAATGACTTTAACAAGAGTGGTGGCTACCACTGCCTCAGGAACAGAGGGTCCAGAGAGAGAGAGAGAGAGAGAGAGAGAGAGAGAGAGAGGTGGCCAGCCTTAAGCACACTGTTAAAACATGACTTTAATTTAAGGTGTCATTTGGTCCTCCCCGCCCCTGCCCCCTCACACAGAGAAAAACATGAGTGCTACTTTCAAACCACCTCCCGCACTCTTAAAATGTAGCTTTGGCCTTAATCAGAGCTCTGTGTAGCTAGTCTATGCTAAAAAAATAAATTTGGGGCCCAGTTAATCAAAGTTCTGTGTCAAGAAAAGCTGAATTCTGTGCCATGTGTCAAGTAAATTGCAATGAGCTCGACTAATAAACACCTTATTTAGCCCACACTCTCCCCAACCTTTAGAGGCATAAGGATTAGAAACTTGCTATTTAAAAATGAAAGCTGACAGCCCAATCCTCTCTACAATTTAGACCAGCAGATCGCTGCTCCACCAGTCTCGGGTGTCGCAAAAGTGCCGGGTGACGCAAACGTAAAGCGCGTTTGCATCACCTGACGAGGAGGTGGCACTGGCACAAAGGCCGGCACCACTCTCTCCGCATCAGGTATAGAGAAGCGCCCACCGGGGAAGGTAAGTTTCCTGCCCGTTGGCGGAGGGGCGTGAGGAGGTGGGGCGTTCCAGGGGGTGGGATAGGTCGGTCAGGACTGGGAAGGGGGAGGGTTCTGTGGCGTTTTCTTCTGCCAAAACCTATTCCCCTTCCCGGACCCGGCCACCGTTATACTGGGCTCTCGGACTTGTGCCAACATTTCCTTCCCCCGACAAATGTTCCCTTCCTCCGAGGCAGCTTCCCAGGCAGCCTTTTTGTGCCCTGGATGCAGCGCAGGCTGCACCGGCCTTGTTGCATCGCAGGGCACAAAGTTAGACAGGATTGTGCCGCATGATTCTCAAGCAACTAAATTATCTGTTGGCTGCATTATTTACTACTGCAGAATCTCAGAATAACCCAGCCCTGCCTCTAATTTTATTTATTTATTTTTAAACAGCCTCCTGGTTCAGTGTGTCTTCAGCTTGTGCAAACTGATGGATATCATGTCATTCAAATATGTCACTGCTGTTCTTTCAGCTGTTAAGACCTCAGGATTTCTTTTGAGTCTTTTCAATTTGATTCCCCTTTTCAGTGCCATCTTTCATTCTTCATAGGTTTTAAAGTTAACAGGCACAGAGATTGATAGCATTATAACAGTCAGGAGAAGCTTAGTCCTTGTTCTTCTTTCAACTGATTACATAGTTCTTAATCTATGGTGTTTCATGGCCCCATTTGTCAATCTGTCGCAAGACATTCATTCAAAAGAAAAACAGAGACAATCCTGCACTATGTCTGTCTGTGTCTAAAAGTTTGCTTGCTTCTAATCATGTCCTAGTTTTCCCAGAATCAAGACCGTTATATAATGAAATTTCACACATTTGCCTGGATGGCTGTTGCTGTCATCACGATCATCAAGGGTTTTATAGGTGTAAACTTATTTATTCTAACCACCGCCGTGTGCGGCATGTTAAGCTGAGTATAATTACTTGCCATTAACCTTCCATGAGGCCAGCGGGTGGCGCAGCGGGTTAAATCGCTGAACCATAAGCTGTCGATCGAAAGGTCGGCAGTTCGATTCCCGCGACGGGGTGAGCGCTCGTTGCTTGGCCAGCTCCTGCCAACCTAGCAGTTCCAAAGCATGTCAATGCGAGTAGATAAATAGGTACCGCTTGCGGGAAGGTAAACAGCGCTCCGTGTTCCAGCTGCATGCTACGCACTGCGGCAAGGAGAGTCATGCCAGCCACATGACCACGGAGGCGTCTTCGGACAACGCTGGCTCTTCGGCTTTGAAATGGAGATGAGCACCACACCCTAGAGTCGGACACGACTGGACTTAATTGTCAGGGGATACCTTTACCTTTTTAACCTTCCATGAGGTGTGGGTAGGAGGGCGCTCTCCCACACCCAAGTCTACTATACTATTGCACTGGCTCTCATGAGTCCTAGAGAGACATATGCACCATATAGCTGATAATTCCGATCTCCCTGCACTCGCGAGGGACCACGGATTTGCCTGGGCTCCCCCCAGGCATCGTGAGACCCTGTCCAGGCACCCCAATTGGGTGCAGCTGTTGCAGGACAAGGCCGAGGGGATTTAAGCGGCCCCTACCACGCTCTCCGGTCTCTTTGTATGCTCTCTAGATTTAGAAAAGATGTTTTTTGGATACATTGACACAGTTTTCTAGATCTTCCAATCATTTGCAAACCAACTTGTTGAGAAACCCCACCCCCACCCCCATTGAGTGTTCTCCAATGTTTTGTTTCCACAAACTCAAATTTCTGGAGAAGTGACATACTTGTGCGTGATTATTTTTTCACTAACTTTCCAGGTATGTTTATAATGTTCCATCTCTATGACAGCGGAGGATCAAATTAAGCATATCCTGTTGGAAGGGATTGGGGAAAGCAGAGTAATCATTCCCTTACCTAAAGCACTCCCTTCTTTTGGTAAGATAATTCCACCCGGGCTAAGTAAAGGTAAAGGTGACCCCTGACAATTAAGTCCAGTAGAGATGTCCGACTCTAGAGTGTGGTGCTCATCCCCATTTCAAAGCCAAAGAGCCAGCGTTGTCCGAAGACGCCTCCATGGTCATGTGGCCAGCATGACTCTCCTTGCCGCAGCGCGTAGCATGCGGCTGGAACACGGAGCGCTGTTTACCTTCCTGCAAGTGTTACCTATTTATCTACTTGCATTGACATGCTTTGGAACAGCTAGGTTGGCAGTTGCCAACCCGGGCTAGTTGCTATCAATAAAACATACACAGGAGCAGAGGCTTGGTTACGGTTTCATAAGAAATACTTTACTCACAGTTCGTAGTTGTATACATGCATCTTCTGATTGTGATCAGAGGCCCTACTATGTTAGAACAGAGAACCCTAGAAGCTATTCCTTTTGTGTGGAAGTGTAGGGGAGGGGGATGTGGTCTGCCATTGTGGAGACAGAACACACATCCCACACATCCTTCTGCAATGTCTGGAGAGGAAGAGAGAATGTGAGAACGAGTGGAGAAAGGAAGTAGTGTTCCTGCAACCACACCTCCTGTAAGAACCACAGAGAGGGTCAGGTAGATGGTCTCCGGTGACTGGACAGTACTGCCCTCTAGAGTTCTGCAGGCGGCATTTCATCCAAATTCAAATGTATCCAAGCTTGCACTAGCGTCACTGCAGGGGGGGCGGAGCTGTAAGTGCTGCTGAAATCCGAGCCTCCCTTACACAGACAAACGAAGCGGCCCCGCCCCCTCAACCTCGCAGCTGTTCAGAGAAGCGAAAACAACAGGCAGGGAGTGAAAAATAATAGGAAGAGCTATATGACAGGAGTAGCCGTGACCTCCTGGCCTGGACATGCTGGGGATGGGGTGATTTGGGAGAGGGGTTTCTCTTTGACTTAATGCAGGGGCCGTCGTAACTCGAAGCTGTGGCCCAATCCTATTCAGATGCCGTGCTGATGTCGCACAGATGCCAGCGCGACATCCGGCATATCCTAAGCCTGTTCTAGCAACGCCACACCGACTGTGCACCAATGTCAGAGCAGCAAGGGCCAAATGCCAAGGCTATCCAGGCCCTTCCCAGTAAGACCCCCAGCATTGATGGAAACACCAACACAGCCTGTTATCCAGGAGTGGTATTCTGACACAAGCATGTAATCGCCATGACATCAGTGTGTCATCATCACCATGACATCGGCACGTCATCTGCATGTCGTTACCATGACGTTGGCATGATAGCAGCAAAGGGGCAAAAGCAAAGAACTGCTAGGGACGCCTGCACCCAGGGTTCAGGTTCCCTCATCCCACCCATATAAACACATACGTCCAAGGAATACCGTCTGAGCAGAGCATCAGAAGAAGGCATCCATATGAAATAGCCAAAGTTGATCAGTAAAGCCCTATTTATTTCAATGGAAAGTTAACCACTTGCTCAAATTTCATCAGTTGAATTCAGTGGGCCTTGAAAGGGCTTAATGTGGTTGGATTGTTTCCTAAATGAACATGAAACATGCAAGCGGGGGGGGGGGGAGAGTCGAGATGATGACAGGAAAGGGGATAAATCTGTTAAGAAAACAACTGAATATTTATTTACCGTATTGGTCTGAGTATAAGACTCACTTTTTTCTCCTAATTCAAGTTTTTAAACTAGGGGTGCGTCTTATAATCAGGCATAAATTTAATGCCAGTGATTTAATTAATTTTTTTAATAGCACCAAACTTTAAGGGTGCGTCTTATAATCAGGTGCGTCTTATACTTGGGACAATACGGTATTTAGAATATTAATATCCCGACTTTCAATCCGCAAGGGGATTATCAAGACTGTTTACAGCAATTAAAAACCAAAAAAGGAAATCCTAACATATAAAGCAGCATTCCTTAAAGTCCTTAATAAGGAATTATTAAGCCCTTAATTACAACCAAACTGAAACAGAAACAGTCCAAGAAAAAAAAAGGCAGGAACAAGATAAGATAGCAAGGGAACATCAATAAAAAGCCAACCAGAAAAGTGACTTTTCACCATCCTTTTGGAAGGATGTCAGAACTGGGGATGCAGTATATTTTCTTGGGGAAGGAGCTCTATGACCCGGGTGCTGCTACCAAAAAGATCCTGTTCTGTGTTCCAGTCAACCATACTTCCACAGGCAATGAGACATGGAGCAACGTTTAGGAAGAATGGGATGGAAAAATGTGTTCAGAATACTGAAGGACAAACAAGCCTCAATGTAAGGTTTAGAAAATAAGGAGTGAAAGAAAAACATTAATTGGAAAGAAATATAGTTGAATAGGAGTGAAGACAGATAAAACAATAAAATATTTAAAAAAATAATAACATTAAGATAACTTTAATGGTAGTTAGCCTACCATTAAAGGGCAGGGTTGTGGCTTTCAAACTGCGTTCTTCAGAAACTTATCAGGGCGTCCTCAATAAAAATAAAAAAAAGATTGTCCTTACCAATCTTATCTTGCAAGGTGTAGCCCAGGGCCTGTTGGCGTGTGTCCCCTAGAGTATGCTCCCAGTTCATGTGACATGACAGCTAAATCCAGCAGGCCTTGTTGGTGCCAAAAGGTTGCTCCAGAATCCTCTGCAACATGCAGGAGTTCCATGACCAAAACACTAGGATTCCTCAGAAGAATGATCACTGTGGAGACAAGGTCTCCTGAAGAGTAAGAAGTTGAAACAACGCTGTGTTATGGGGAAAGGAACCATTTAGGAGAGTCAAGCAGGGAAACCTGATCAAGCTCTTGGGTTGGGAAGGTCAAACAGACAGCAAAGCTAAATGGAGGTGAAAAGAGCTATGGAACAGTAGTGTGGCTGGTGGGGTGGGGGGCAGGGGCCCCACCATCCCCAATGCGTTGGTGGAGTGGCCTTTTTCTGGCGTTTCCACTGGTGGGGAGGTGCTCAGTGAGGTGGCAGCGCATGAGTTGGGACCTCACCTCCATATGGTACCAAATGGAGCCATTCCAGAAGCAAGGGCGATGTGCAGGTGCAGGGGGGGGGCGTCATGAAGCATCGTGACATCACCCCGGCCCCAGGCAGCGGCCAGGGTGGCAACGCCACTGCTATGGAAAGAAAAAAGAAGGCTAAGAAGAATGTTGTAGTACCCGAGTCAGAAAATGATCAGAAACTAGTTTTGGGAGCATTGCGAAGGAGAAATAGACTCATTGCAAACTTCTTTTCTCAAGAGCAGAGCTTTCATTTCAGCGTGACCATTCTGGCAGAAGTGCTTTGCAAGCAGTTTCCCTTATGATCCACAGAAAATTGCAGAGCATTAACACGTCTGTCTCAGCCAGATAATACACAGTTGACTTCTACGGATGTGTGTTCCTAATTTAGAAAAAAAAGGGACTCTGATGATTCCATCATCTGGTTTCGCTTTGAAGGCTCTCAAGCACTAGGCTCAGCCTCACAGACAATGAAGAGCGGCAGCCGGGTGATGCCTTTGACAGGTTCAAGTCATCCTTTAAGGGGGCTTAAATGCTACTATGGCTGTCAGTCCTAGAGCGCCAGGGCATACTTTCAAACTCGTCGTGAGATTTCACTTCATTCCTCATGAGATCTTACAACAGGCTGCCCCCCCCCCAAAAAAAAATCAGGAGCAATTACTTATTCTAGAAACAGGAAAGAGCATCAATTGTTGCTACCAGTGTGCAGTTTGATTTCACTGTCATATATTTCTCTGTATAAAGGGCGATGGTGTTCCCAGTAGCAATGTATGGTTGCGAGAGTTGGACCATAAGGAAGGCTGAGCGCCGAAGAATAGATGCTTTTGAACCGTGGTGCTGGAGAAGACTCCTGAGAGTCCCTTGGACTGCTAGGAGATCAAATCAGTCAATCCTAAATGAAATCAACCCTGACTGTTCCCTGGAAGGACAGGTACTGAGGCTGAAGCTCCAATATTTTGGCCACCTAATGCGAAGAGAGGACTCTCTGGAGAAGACTCTGACGCTGGGAAAGATTGAAGGCAAAAGGAGAAGGGGAAGGCAAAGGATGAGATGGTTAGACAGAATCACCGATGCAACGAACATAAAAATGAGCTAACTCAGGAAGATAGTGGAGGACAGGAAGGCCTGGCGGGATATGGTTCATGGGATCGCGAAGGGTCGGACACGACTTAACGACTGAACAACAACAAAGGGGGGAAAGGAATTCTCTCTCTCTCTCTCTCTCTCTCTCTCTCTCTCTCTCTCGTGTGTGTATAAACTTTTTTATTAAAATGTTAATGTATCATCTGCATTTACTTTCTGAGCAAGAAAAATAAATATTTAGAATCAGGACTCAAAGTGCTTTTCAAACTGCTATAAATGACTCCGTACTAAAAAACCAATACATATGAATCACCAGGCAAGGGACTGGGTGACTCATCCTTTTATCGTGCTCAGAACCATATAGGACGACGTTTAACCAACACAACAACTCTGGTTATTGATCATTGCCACCTCCTTCAGCCTTTTCTTTATTAGCCAAACAGGTTGCGGTCCCTGGGTGTCCACAACCTGCCAAGAGTTTAGTCAATATAAGTCAATGGGTGTTTAACAGAAAATCTGGTCACTTTTGGAATATCCCTTACATCTCCTGTTTTATAAGAGCAATGTGTTTCAAGAGGTTACGATTCTATGTGGTTTAGCCAAATCTTTGAATATTCAGGAACAAATACTGTTTCTTTCCTGCAACATGTTGATTTACCAGTCAATGTGTTGGAGGTACAAGTACGTATCCTGGTGGTGAGAATGTTTTAACATGCATTCACATAATGAACCAATCTGGGTCTGGATATTTCAGTGGTTAGCCCATGATCTGAACAGATGAAGACGGCTTCTCTTGACCTCCCTGCTTCTCAGTTCGCTTGGGAAAGAGAGGAAGGCTCACCAACCAAGCCTTGTGAGGACGATTCATTATAGCTGGAGAGAATAAAGGATTTTTTTTCTTCCTTTTAAATCATTGTTGGAAACTCACCAGGACAAACTGAGAACCCCTGATTTAAGGCTTTACTTTCATCAGAAAGAATCATACTGAGGGGGCTTAAAGCAGCTGCGAGGGAGTTCTAGTCTCCAATTACAAATGCAGAACCATAAAAACACAAAGCAAATAAATAAAAAAGACCTAAGAATTAAGCACTGAATGTATACAATGATGTGGGAAGTAGGAGGTAGGGAAGGGTCCCAGCAGAATATTTGTCTTCAGCACGACTCTATAATTCTATACGTTACATATGGAAGAATTTCCTGAAGGGCTGGGAAATCTAAGAGTTCCACTCCTTGCTTTGATTATCATCTTGGAGAACAATCAAGAGAGTCTTTCTGCCCACAAATATACAAGGCACTGTGAAACTTCTAGAACATGGATTACAGTCAGAATAGTTGGTTAAATGGTTTACCAACAAAGCTATTCCAGATGTCTCTGCAGCTAATAATATAACATTTCAGTCCTAAATATTGCTCATGAACTATTTTGCCAGCAACAAAAAAGAATAGTCCCTCGTGAGAAGTGTGTATCGATTACAATGCTTCTGAAAAGCTGAAATTCAGTCTAATGTAAACATTATCAGAAGAGCGTGAGAACCGCTTCACTGGTGGTCTGAACTGACACACTCCAGAAGGCCCAGCCCAAGTTGAGAGGGCACCTCTGTTGTTGAATTTCACCACCCACCCTTCTCTTTTGTGTGTGTGTGTGTGCGCGCGCGCACCAGTACGCACCGCCTACCACCCTGTTGCTGCCACCACCTCTTCCTCACCACATCTGCTGCAGTTGCTTCTTCTAAACTGAGTGGGCAGGAAGGATTCAGGAACCAGAACTCTGGTCTCAGAATCCTCCCCACCCAGTCAGTTTAGAACAGTGGTCTTCAACCTTTTTCGTGCCATGACCCCAATAAATAAATAAATAAATAAATAAATAAATAAATAAATGAGGCTGGGGACCCACCATTGATCCCGCCTCCCTCCTGGAACCCAATCTTCTCACCCAGTTGCCACCCCTCACTCTGGCACCAGACAAGTCCTGCTGAGCTCACCAGGTCCACACCACCAGTGGCGGGGTCATTCCGGAACAGGAGGGCCAAGCCGTGTTTCCCCACTGCCTCCCCAGCAAATCAAAAGTGGGAGGAGGGGGATAAAATCCCTGTGGAAGCCCCCCCAGCAGGTTCCCCCCAGCATTACCCCCAGCGGCCATTTTGGTTCCTGTAAGTTGCCACGACCCCACAAATGAGGCATCGTGATCCCATTGGGGTCCCGACCCCAATGTTGAAGAACAGTGGTCTAGAACAGAGGTTCTCAACCTGTGGTACGGGTACCCCTAGGGCAGGGGTGGGGAACCGGCGGCCCGCGGACCGGATCCGGCCCCAGGAGCGATCCGGTCCGGCCCGCGTGAGACCGGACCCGAATCAATCAGGTCCGGCCCGCACAAGCAGACCGGAGGCTCCACCAGCCCCGCCGGCCCCCCGCGCGCTCACCTCGGCACGACTCCTTTCGAATCCAGCTGCTTCTCCGTGCAGAAGCAGCCGGATTCGAAAGGAGTCGCGCCGATGGGAGCGCGCACGGCGCACTCACCTCGCGCGACTCCTTTGGAGCCCGGCTGTTTCTGCGCATGAGCTGCCCTTTTCCCTCAGTAACAGTTTGAGCATGCGCAAAAAGAACGGTATAAATACCGTTCTCGCGCGGGCCTTCCTTAGAAGGCCCCAGGCAGCCGGCCGGGGAAGACGTCCCCGAGCCGGCTCTCCCGATTGAGGGGGCAGAGGGGGGGTGCTGGGTCGCCCCTCTGGAGCGCGCGATAGGGGTGCCAACCCCTTGCTCCGGGCGCCAACAGAAGCAGCAATGCCTCTGGCTGCACATAAAGACTATTTTTGGTTCCCATTCATCTTGCCCCTCTGTTAGGCACTTCATGTGACATTTTTGCCAATATACAGCACATGGAGCTGTGCATACCACCCACTGCTATCTTGAACTATAGTTAGCCCCCCACCTCCCCAAAAAAGACTGCTCACACAATGCTCAGGCAAGCATAAAGATACCATAGGTACCAATAAATAAGAATGAAAGATCAAATAGCTACGTGCTCTGTGAGCTATTGAAATATAATTTCCCTCATTTTTTTCAACCTAGGGTAGAAAACATAGCATCTTTCCATGGAGAGCAAATTACAGCCTTGTACATAGCTCTGCCTGAAGCAACTGCAAACCTCATTCATTGACACCATCTTATAATATTTATTCTCATCATGGTTTTGGATCACCGTGATCTACCTTGTGTCTGCAAAGGGCAGCAAAGAAGATGATTTCAGAGATGATCAGAATAATGAGTGCTGAACAATATGCAAACTGCTTATATTTCTTATAATCACCAATTTGGCACTGGTGTGGAATCCACTATTCTGAGCATCTCCATGGCAATTTGATCTGCTACCCTATGCAGATGATAGGTAAGCTCTGCCTCTTTCGAGTGATTTACATCCCTCTCGATATAATTCATTGTGTGAAAGTGCTACACATGGCCAGCCCAAGACCCCTGATGCCTGAGGTGGCTTACAAAAAGCGGCCTCCCTTACCCAGTGATGTGCCAGCCTCTGCTCCTCTCATTCTCCAGTGTTCTTGCTCAGCAATCTCCTCCTTCCATATTTCCTCTTCCTCTTTGCCCCCTCTTCCTTTTCCAATCCAGGGGGTGGAAGGAGGAGGAGCCCTAGAGGCAAATAGGCAGACAGAGACGAGCTCGCCCACCAATCTACTGCCTGAGGCAACTGCTTCAGTTGGCCTCATGGATAGGCCGGCCCTGGCGCTACACAACAAACAGCTTGTGAGTAAGGGAGCGGGAACAAGGGGGAAATGGGACAAGGATATCAACGCAAGTCACTGCTGCTGCTATCCGCCCCGTTCCACCCACTGTTCTGCCCCCTTCCCTAACCCTCCCTGCCCCATTCTACCCATGTTCTGCCCCCACCACTGGCTTATTAACTCCAGCAGGGGCTGAGGGCTTCGACGGCGAAGCTACAGCACTACCGCCTCCTGGAGGTGGTCAGTGGAGGTCGTGCTGCATGCGCCATCGACAGCCATTTTATGACAGCGGAACACTGTTCTGCTGCCGTAAAACCCTCCACGCCCCGGCCCAATCCTAGTTAGGATTGGCCTGTGTGTCAGATCATTGCTCCATCAAGCTCAAAATTTTCTACACTGACTGGCAGTGACTCTCCAGGGCTTTAGACAGGGGTCTTTCTCTACCCTACCAAGAGATACCAGGGATTGAACCTGAGACTGTCCGCACGTAAGTCAGGTGTTCTATCACACTGAACTACAAGCCCTTCCTACACACACTTCTGAATGCTCTGATATGTAAAAGAGTTCTTTCCAACTAGCAAACACATCAAGGAGAAATCTCCCTGCTGTGCTCATTACCTGCTTACATGGAGTTGTTTGTTTGTTTTCATAAGGGGAACATAAAACATCTGATTTTCCACCTGAAATCAAAACTCGACTGCCTCAGGAATAGCAGGTAATTTTCTTCCTAAAGCATTTTCTTCCCAGCATTCCCACCCCTAGTCCCGAAATTCATTTTTCTCCCAGAATGACATGCATGCAAATGATTCATTAAGCGCTTCCGTCTTATGATGTCTGACATTGCCCAGCTCTCCCAAGGCCTCCTTGCGTGCATCTGAGCAATTTTGTGCATTTGTGCTCCTTTAAAGAAAGCAATATCTTTGCTTGCACGATATGTCTGGAGGTATTAACCTTATCAGTTCTAGGGCATGATGATAATCCCATTGCGTTGCCCGCTGGGTCCACATTGTCTCGAGCATGATTTCAGCCTTGAGATGACAGAGCCCTCTCCATTCCCAGACTGAGAACTATTTTGTTTCCCAAGAAGTTGCTTTCAAAAATAGTTTATAGCCTTTCAACTGGAGAAGCTGAAATCTCTCCGCTGGCCTTCTTATCCATCCACAAAGAGGACACCAGCCTCATGTTATCTTCCTTTTTCCTGGAATAGACCTGGCTCAACCCTTGTAGACACCCTAGTTCAAAGGGTCCGTTTTAGCTGCAGTGTCTCAAATACAAATATGCAACAATCGAGCCAGAGGCAGCTGCCACTTCCCTCCTAGTTTCATGACACCCCCTCCCAATTCCAAAATACTTCCTGCTAGTATGCATCTCTACAGGGCACTGGTGGCCAAATTCTACGTTGGGGGAGAGGGGCTATATTCTGCAGACCCTACAGCGCAATCCTACCCAGCTCCTGCCTCCACTGGTGCAGCAGTGGTAGAGGGAGAACGGGAGGCTTTGGAAGGTCAAAGTCTCCTGTTCTCCCTCCACTGTTGCACCAGTGGAGGCAGGAGCTGGGTAGGATTGCGCTGTAGTCTGGTCACTGAACAAATTGACCTCTCTGGCTCTGTAGCAAAGTTGGAATCACTTGTTGGTGGGGACTTCAACAGTATGGAGCACATGTTGTTGCATGGTATGTTGGTGCATGATGATGCCACTTGCATGGATGGTGTTGTATTACCCTCTAGGCTCTGTAGTTCTGCATCACCTGTCCTGCACTGACCCCACAGCACCAGCCATGGCAGAGAGAGACTGAGGCTGCAATCCCATTGCATCCCATGCAATCCCAATCTTACCTGGGAGTAAGCCCCATTGACTATAATGGGACTTACTTCTGAGTGGCGCAGTGGGTTAAACCGCTGAACCATGAGCTGTCGATCGAAAGGTCGGCAGTTCGAATCCGCGACGGGGTGAGCTCTCGTTGCTTGGCCAGCTCCTGCCAACCTAGCAGTTCCAAAGCATGTTAATGCGAGTAGATAAATAGGTACCGCTTGCGGGAAGGTAAACAGCGCTCCGTGTTCCAGCTGCATGCTACGCGCTGCGGCAAGGAGAGTCATGCCGGCCACATGACCACGGAGGCGTCTTTGGACAATGCTGGCTCTTCGGCTTTGAAATGGGGATGAGCACCACACCCTAGAGTCGGACACGACTGGACTTAATTGTCAGGGGTCACTGTTTCCTTTACCTTTAGACGTGTATAGGATTGGGCTGTGAGTTGCTTGGAAATATAATCACCATCATCACCCCCAAAACATACACCTGAGAACAAGAGTCATAAAATACAGCATAAAATATTTGCAAGAAACAACAAGAAGATGCTCACCAAAGAAAAGGCTACTTTCTTGAGTGAACTGGTTAGCAGACAGTGAGTGTATCATTGAAAGCAAGAGATGAAGTTTCTAAAATTCTTTGGGTGCATGCATCCACAAAGCTGCTGGCTCTTTAGTTCAGCCCCCCCCGGTGCATCTCTTGCGAGTTGAGAGTCTCCCCCCACCCACCAATTCTTAGTAGTGGTGGTTGGCAGGGAGGTCCAGCATCTTCAGTTGGGCAGAGGAGTAAGAAAGCGCCTTGCATTGGTGTGTATTGCAACAGTCCAACCCTGTGAATGCCAACCTGTGGAGCCATTCGCAAGGGGAGGGGGAAGCAAGATATAAATGTTACAATGTTGGGAAGGTGGGTCTTCTGGAAGATCCTTTGAACTTGTGTTTAGTACAGTCCTGCTCCTAGCTCTCACAAACTGCAGAGAATTAGATAAACCTGTTTCTGGTCTGTGCCACTTAAAAGTAGAAGTGGGTGTTAATTGGAGCCCCCCATAGCTGTCTGAAGTGGTCTAGCCCAGGCAAAGGTTTCCCTTGTTATGTGTTGTTTTTACAAACAGTCATAGAGAAGAGGTCTTCATACACTTAACTGGAACAAGTTCTTCATTGGGTGTTTCTCCTTCACACCATTATAGAAAAGTACAGTACAAGACAAAACCCAAAAGTCCAAGGGGCAAAACACTTGATATTGTCACAGGAGTTTTATTCTCCTTCTTTACAGCAGGTTGGTCTTCACACTAAAGAACAATGAGAATCTACATGCAAAGGATACTGGGCAGTTCATGCTCTCCAGACTTCCTATCTAGAGTCATGTTTCTGTGTCTATCATACAAAATAACACATCGCTTTAAAAAAAAAAAAAGCAGGAGCAAAGCAACAGTCACAATGAATCAAAGTCAGAGGGAGAATGAAGATGGATGCAGTGAAATGGAAAGTCACAAATGCAGAATATTAAACTTGGTACAATGAATGCAGAACATATGGAGTAGGTAGCTTGAGAACACAAGAGAGGCAATTGGTTTAGAAAAAACATGGCAGACATTGATTCTCTGAAAATAATTAAAACAGCAAGAGGGTCAGCTAAACAAAGGGTGCAACCCTATGCATGTCTACTCAGAAGTGGTAGCATCACTGGAGCATGGCGGGGGGTGGGCCGCCGGGGGGAGCTCGAAGCATCCTCCCCGGTCAGCAGTCCGGCCCCAAGTGACTAGGCCTATGCGTGATTTGTTAGCATTTTGACGCATGCGCACAATGCTTCTGAGGGCAAAGGGCAGCCTTTTGCCCTCAGAAGTGTTGTGCGCATGCGCCAAAATGCTAACAAATCACGCATAGGCCTAGTCAAGGGGCTGGACCACCAGCCGGGGAGGACGCACGGAGGCCTTCTCCAGAACTAGTAGGTGATAAATTTTTGGGGGTGCACCGGGGGGTCACGGGGTGATGCGCGGCGGCAGGGGGGTAGGCAGGGGGTGATGCGCGCCCACCCGCTCTAGGGTGACGCATGCCTAGTGATGCCTCTGCTGCACCACTGAGTCCAATGGAACTTACTCCCATGTAAACTTGTATAGCCAAAATCTCACAAATGGTACTATTACAAGAGAAGAAGCTTCATTTGATAGGACAAACGTGAAGGATGAATTGTTGAAGGAAATGAAGTCAGTAGGAAGTTCTGAAATGGTAGGTCAAAAGGAGTGAGGGTGTTAAGCTAAAATCCCACCTAATCTCCCTAATAAGGAGAGTGAGATGAAGTGAAAGACAATGGCTATAAGTTGGTATAGAAGACAGAGGCAATGGATAGAGTGCAAGGAATTCCATTTTTTCCTGCAATTCTTTCAAACTCTCTTTTTCAGGGAAACTTTACATTCCTCAAAAGCTTATCAGGAGTTCCTCACTTAGAAGATCTCTAGTGGCAAACGGGCTTCTCTGACTGCTTCTTCACCATTACCCATCTTCTTCTGCATTGAGGTACCATAGAGGAATACAGGTGGGCCCCCATATCCACTGATTCGCTATCCACGGTTTCAGTTATCCACAGATCGTGGGGACACACACACCCTTTTACTTTTTTCCAGTAAGCTTCTTTTCTTCCTTAAAGAAACAGGAGAAGCAGCCTCTGGCTGCTTATTACAGGCAAGTAGAAGAACGAGACTAAGTCCTAGAGAGGCTCTGCAAGGTTACTAGAGAGGCTCTGCAAGGTTAACAGAAACCTTGCAGAGCCTCTCTAGGACTTAGTCTCGTTCTACTTGCCTGCAATGGAGGCTGCTTCTCTGTTTGTTTTAAGGAAGAAACAAAGCTTGCTGAAAGAAAAATAAGAGCGGGGGTGGGGGCAAGCATGCATGCCTGCAAGGGAGGCAGGGTGGGGGGGGGCCCTCAGGAAACCATGGAGGGGGTGTTCGCTCTTATCCATGGTTTCAAGTATCCACGGAGGGGCCTGGAACATATCCCCAGCGGATATGGGGGCCTACCTGTATTGGTTTGTGTCTAGGATGCATTCTGTTTACATGAGACAATGATGAAGCCCAACCGATCTGGCCAGTGCTCCACATGAATCAACCGCATGCTGCAGAATACAACACAGAATCTGCTGCAATGCAAAGAGGTTCTACGGCAGACATGCTGGAGTTCCTCAGAAGTCAAATTTACATGGCATGTGCTTTACAGCAGTTGTACGTGTAGCCCACTGTCGAAAGGATCTAGGCCACTGCCACAAGTCGCAAGGAGCGGTGGTACTTATACCAATATCCTATCCCCCTTCCAGGCCTCGATCAACTTTCCCAGGTCCATACAGACTTGCACCAGTGATTTCGCTGGCGCCGGTCTGAATAGACATGTCCCAGCACTGGAGGCTTACCCCAAGGAAACAGAACAAATGTTCCCATACTGCAGCAGTGTGGCTGCATCGGCGGGGGAGGGAAAGGATAAGATTGGGGCATGAGAGAATCAACTCACAGGATCACAATTGCAAGTTAAGCATATCAGATATTAGCAATGAGCACTGCATTCAAGTGTTCACATAGTCAGACCTAGCACTGAGGCATGAGGAAGTACGATCGTACTGAGAACAGAACAGTGAAGATGGCCTTTGTTATACATAAAGGCAGTGAAATGAAAACCCATTTCCACCCAGCCCACAGGTGTACGCATTTAACTCCAGATGCGTGAAAACTGTTCGTATTTTGGTTCAGAAGTGTGATTGTCAATTTTTGATATTAAAAATATAGATGAACCCCTGGTGGGGTCAACGGGTAAGACTGATAGCAAGAGCTCTGCCTGTCTTTTCAGACTCTAGTGCTGAACCACTTGTCAGCATGTGGTTTGACTTTTGGGACTGGTGAAAGAATGGATTGCGAGGAAAAAAAACAAACCCTGTTCAAAAGGTTTGCTGTGGCATGTCATCTGGACTATCGCTGAGAATGGGAATTCTGAGAAGAAAGCCAGAAGAGAAGCAGCATCTTTTCGCATCTCATCTGCAAATGTCTCATCAAAATCCTTTTAGTGGCCTAATGTATTAAGATACTCATTAATCTGCCTCAGAGAGCTAATTGCAGGTGGTTTGTCGTCTTGTGCTATCTCATTTTAATGGATTGCCGAAGCAACCCCACCACCTGCCCCCGCCACCCACACACAGGCAAGCCTCGAAGCAGCATGAATTACCTTCCTTTTGACAAGAAAGTAAAACTTATGCCAAAGATACCTTTATCTCTGGATTCTGTTCTAATTATATTAGATATGGTAACCTAGCTATGATATGACTCCGAGGTCAAGAAAATCTGCATTCCATAACCGCTTGCTTCTTCCCTGCCTCCCCGCTGTGTTTCTAAAAATACATATATATCAATCCCTACATTTTATGCAATGCTAATATCTTGCCTATCTTTATTAGGCAAGTTCTTTATAAAGAAAGTCCAACCCTAAACTTTAAAACCAGCAACCCTCCCCCCCCCCAAAAAAAAATTGCATGGTCTCTAAACAGAGGCTAGGGCGGGTTAAACCACTGAACCATAAGCTGTCGATCGAAAGGTCGGCAGTTCGATTCCCGCGACGGGGTGAGCTCTCGTTGCTTGGCCAGCTCCTGCCAACCTAGCAGTTCCAAAGCATGTCAATGCGAGTAGATAAATAGGTACCACTTGCGAGAAGGTAAACAGTGCTCTGTGTTCCAGCTGCATGCTACGCGCTGCGGCAAGGAGAGTCATGCCGGCCACATGACCACGGAGGCGTCTTTGGACAACGCTGGCTCTTCAGCTTTGAAATGGGGATGAGCACCACACCCTAGAGTCAGACACGACTGGACTTAATAGTCAGGGGATACCTTTACCTTTTTTTTTTTTTTTTTAAGGGACAAAGTATGGCTGATTTCAGTGACAATGCTTAGGCGCAACCATAGAAGGGCGCCAAGGCGGGCAAAAGGATTTCTCCTGTCCTAGGCAAATCCCAAAGAAAAAGAAATGCAAGAAAGCAAAGTGGCTGTCAGATGAGGCTTTACAAATAGCTGTGGAAAGAAGGAATGCAAAAAGCAAAGGTGAAAGGGAAAGATATAAACAACTGAATGCAGATTTCCAGAGAATAGCAAGGAGAGATAAGAAGGCCTTCTTAAATGAACAATGCAAGGAAATCGAGGAAAACAACAGAATGGGGAGGACTAGAGATCTCTTCAAGAAAATTGGAGATATCAAGGGAACGTTTTGTGCAAAGATGGGCATGATAAAGGACAAAAAAGGCAGAGACCTAACAGAAGCAGAAGAGATTAAGAAGAAATGGCAAGAATATACAGAAGAACTAGACAAGAAAGATCTTAATGTTCCTGATGACCACGCTGGTGTGGTCACTGACCCAGAGCCGGACATCCTAGAGAGTGAAGTCAAGTGGGCCTTAGGTAGCATCACTAATAACAAAGCTAGTGGAGATGATAATATCCCAGCTGAGCTACTTAAAATCCTAAATGATGATGCTGTGAAAGTGCTGCACTCAATATGCCAACAAATTTGGAAAACTCAGCAGTGGCCAAAGGATTGGAAAAGGTCAGTTTATGTTCCAATTCCAAAGAAGGGCAGTGCCAAAGAGTGTTCAAACTACCGCACAATTGCACTCATTTCACATGCTAGCAAGGTTATGCTCAAAATCCTACAAGCTAGGCTTCAGCAGTACGTGGACCGAGAACTACCGGACGTACAAGCTGGGTTTCGAAGAGGCAGAGGAACTAGAGATCAAATTGCCAACATGCGCTGGATCATGGAGAAAGCCCGAGAGTTCCAAAAAACCACCTACTTCTGCTTCATTGACTACGCAAAAGCCTTTGATTGTGTGGATCACAACAAACTGTGGCAAATTCTTAAAGAGATGGGGGTACCAGACCACCTTACCTGTCTCCTGAGAAACCTGTATGCGGGTCAAGAAGCAACAGTTCGGACCAGCCATGGAACAACCGACTGGTTCAAAATTGGGAAGGGAGTACGGCAAGGCTGTATATTGTCACCCTGCCTATTTAACTTATATGCAGAGTACATTATGAGAAATGCAGGGCTGAATGAATCGCAAGCCGGAATCAAGATTGCCGGAAGAAATATCAACAACCTCAGATATGCAGACGATACCACTCTAATGGCAGAAAGTGAAGAAGAACTAAAGAACCTCTTGATGAGGGTGAAAGAGGAGAGTGCAAAAGTTGGCTTGAAACTCAACATTAATAAAACTAAGATCATGGCATCTGGGCCCATCAATTCCTGGCAAATAGAAGGGGCAGAAATGGAAGCAGTAACAGATTTTACTTTTCTGGGCTCCAAGATCACTGCAGACGGAGACAGCAGCCATGAAATTAAAAGATGCTTACTCCTTGGAAGGAAAGCTATGGCAAACTTAGACAGCATAATAAAAAGCAGAGATATCACCATGCCAACAAAAGTTCGCATAGTCAGGGCGATGGTGTTCCCAGTAGCAATGTATGGTTGCGAGAGTTGGACCATAAGGAAGGCTGAGCGCCGAAGAATAGATGCTTTTGAACTGTGGTGCTGGAGAAGACTCCTGAGAGTCCCTTGGACTGCTAGGAGATCAAATCAGTCAATCCTAAGTGAAATCAACCCTGACTGTTCCCTGGAAGAACAGATACTAAGGCTGAAACTCAAATATTTTGGCCACCTAATGCGAAGAGAGGACTCTCTGGAGAAGACTCTGATGCTGGGAAAAATTGAAGGCAAAAGGAGAAGGGGAAGGCCAAGGATGAGATGGTTAGACAGCATCACCGATGCAACGAACATGAAAATGAGCGAACTCAGGAAGATAGTGGAGGACAGGAAGGCCTGGCGGGATATGGTTCATGGGATCACGAAGGGTCGGACACGACTTAACGACTGAACAACAACAACAAGGCAAATGAAAAGTCAACACTCCCTTACCTCCTGCCCTTTTTCTTATAATCTACTGAAAAGCACAACGACAATACATCAAATTACTTATTTGGATACGTTTCTCCCTTATGTTCATGTTAAATGTCTCTACTTCTTCACTCCATCCCCTTGCCAGCTACACAGTAATTTTGATATTGAGGGCTATGCTAGGAGATCGAAGGGCTCTTGAGCATATCCCCTGGAATGCAGGACCAGGATAGCACCCAATTGAGGAGCTCTCAAATTCTCTCTGTGCATTTCCTTCAGAAGAGCAGGTAGCCTTTTTCTCTCCAAGAGAAAACCATAAAGCTGAGGCAGCCAGGCACCCTCCACATTTTGGCATCTGAGATGGTTTCCTAGGCTGCTTTACGGTTGGGCCAGTTCTGAAGGAAGCACACTGGTGACTGAGGGAGGTGCAACATGTGTGTTTGTCTGGTCTCTTATGTTTCAGATTACTGCTGCTTGCTATCTGCTGAATTGAGTTACACTATGAATAACAACAACAACAACAACAACAACAACAGTATTAACATACTGCCTTTCTTGGTCATTGGATTTCTCCTCCGACTTTAATTCAAGGTGGTTTACAAATTCTAAACCAGGGGTGGGGAACCTCCAGCTTGCGGGCTGGATCTGACCCGCGGGTCGATCCGGTCCGGCCCCTGCGGGACCAGACCGATCCAGCCCGCGGGACCGGAGGCTCCACCGCCCGCCTAGTCACTTTAAAATCGGCCTTTCTGCAGCTGCGCAGATCGCCGTTGAGGCAGAGAGATTGCCCTCTCGGCCTCAACGGTGATCTGCGCAGCTGCAGAAAGGCTGATTTAAACTGGAGCTGACGTGGGAAGGCGGCGGCGGCACTTGCCGCCGCTGCCGCCCCCCCCGGAGCCTCAGGTAAGCGTCCGTGGGTGGGAGGGTGGGAGGGAGGGAGAGTGGTCCGTTGGTGGGTGGGTGGGTTAGAAGGGTAGATTCACGGGGGGGTGTCAAATTTGCGGTGGGGGGGCCAAAAATTTTGGACGGCCTATCGGCCGGCCCGCAGCCAATTTTCCCAATGGGGAAATGGCCCCCCACCGGAAATAGGTTCCCCACCCCTGTTCTAAACCAAGCGGTTTTTACTATAAATGTTCTAGTCTTCCATAGAAGGCTCGGCAGCCTGCCTTGCAGAGCTGCCGATTGTTGCCCCGGCCAGCCCCACTCTAGCCGGACGGGGGCTTATGTTGGCAGCAGCTGATTGGCTGCTGCTTGTCTCCGGGCGGGACTGAGGGTGGGCGGAGCAAGCATCATGCTTGCTCTCCTCAGTCCCGTCTCCTTTCAGGCTGAGAATAGCTGGTTGCCCTTTATGGGGGCCGGGTAGGATTTTTTTTCCTATTAACCTGATTGGCTTTTGTTGATGGGTTTTTCGCCTACCCCAGCCAGTGGGTGAGGAGTGGCGTTACTCTGGTTGGCTGTGTTATTAACTTTGGTTGCTTTCAGGTAGGTGGCGTGCAGGAGGGGTAGCCAGGGAGGGCTTAGTTGGCATACATCCTGAGGTAAGCAAGGTCAGGGGGTAAGCCAGGACCGCTCAGACGATGACGAACCTGATCGGTGAGGCAGGCTGGCAAAGGATGTACAATGATCACCTTAAGGAATTTCCTGAGGTTGGTCAGCGCTGTTCAGCTGCCTCAACCCCTTTGGGGTTGGCAGGGATAGGCAACTCGGTCGTGGACCGAGTGTGCCTTGAGCCAGGACGTGATGCCCGATTAGATCTTGGGGGAGGCAGACGGCTAGGTACCGTTTTCCCCACCCTAGCTGCCGGCACGCCAAGGGGGTTTTTATAGTTAGAGCCCTGCTGCATTTTGTTTGTTCTAAGATTTCAATAAAGCAACCCACATAATCCAAGCACCTGTCTGGCGTGTTCATTGGGGGGGGGGGGTCCAGGGGTAATGCTTCATTCTAGGTGGTTTTCTCAGTGAACTCAGTGCCCCTGAGAGAGGGGGGGATCCATGGTAGAGAATCCTGGGTAGATGAGAGTGGGAATGGTAAAAGTCCAGCAAGGAAACGGATTTACTGAAAGCCAGTATTTTGGGGTGTCCCAGTGAAGCAACAATTGATAACCTGTTCCAAGTATTTGCCAGCAGAGAAAAAGTCAGTAAAGTTGATTCAAATAATTAACAATGCAATCCAGTGTGTGTCTACTCAGAAGTAAGTCCTATTAATATGTTCAGTGGGATTTACTCCCAAGTAAGCACATATAGGATTGTAGTCTAATTCTAGAATCAGCATGGGAATGTGGAACCTTGGGGATTGTTTGGCGAGTAACTGATTCTGCAGAGCTGCTAAGGTTAAGCGGGTGTACATACGATCAGTCACTTAGGTAGGGGGGTCATTGGGAGCTTCCATCTAAGAGCATATTATAAATATAATAATTATTTGTAAAACCATTTCATTGTTTCCACATTCACAGATGCTTCTTTCATTGATATTTTGTTTTCAAAATTTCTCCATGACCTTTCCTAAAAATAGTCCAATACATTACAGCAAACAACATCAAAAAATACAACCATGTTGACTTGAGTGATTCTCATGAGTGCATGTGTATGACGCTGTAGCACTGAGAGAATACTGCTGAAATGAGGAAGGCTATTCAAATTTGAATATAATCTGAATTATTCATTTTCTCAGACAAATAATTGAATTTGGAGTTGCAGTCTCAGAAAACAATGATGGACTTCAACAGTTGTTGAGTCAAATTCTTGGCTTTAAATAATTCATATTTCAATTTACTAATTCACCGGAGGTGGAATGAAATGTGTGTTTCAAATTTGCCCCCAATATCTGAGTCTTCACTTCCTTTCACCTAGACTCGAATCTGAACTAGCACCATCCAAAACTCAGTTTGCAGAAAACAAGGGCTCCCTCTGCACCAAATCACTTGTTGGGAAAAAAAATCCCCCAACAGGCCCAATTTATCTCCATTTCAGCTCATAGTCCATTCTGTGCTCTAAAAAATAATTTAAATAAAATGCACACACACACACACCATTCACCATGTAGATCGTACTGAACGGTGCATATTAAGTAAGGAACACTGGGTTCTTGTGTTCTTTGAAAGTATCCCACAAGGGCAGAAACTGGCACCTGTGTTTATTAAATAGCCTTCCAAAATTTCACTCTTTTCATTCTATACACCATCTTCCAAAACATTACTCTTTCCCACCAACTTTTCTGATAGCTGAGATAAGGAATATGATTCAAGCAACCTAAATTAACAAGATTCAATCAAGGCTGGATGCATCAATCAACAGCTGCCTGTCAACATCTATGTGTCTGCTGATGCCTTGTGACCAGATCTTGTTAGCTTCAGTTGATTAATTCACATACGGTAATTGGCCACCTAATGTGAAGAGAGGACTCTCTGGAGAAGACTCTGATGCTGGGAAAGATTGAAGGCAAAAGGAGAAGGGGAAGGCAAAGGATGAGATGGTTAGACAGCATCACTGATGCAACGAACATGAAAATGAGCCAACTCAGGAAGATAGTGGAGGACAGGAAGGCCTGGCGGGATATGGTTCATGGGATCACGAAGGGTCGGACACGACTTAACGACTGAACAACAATGCTGCTCTTGGGAGAGACTCTTTTATCTTTGGAACTCACCTTGCAATAACAAGCTCTTCCTGCTTCTTTTCCTGACCTGTGTGTGCCTCTAGCATGCAGCATCGTCACTGTCCACTTCATATAGGCTCATGCCTGCAAAACCTGTAGAGGAACATAACCACCTTCCTGAAACTTGTTTCAAAATTTGTGGGAAGGTCCTGTTGATGTGACCAACCTTTTAACCCAAAGCACATTACAATCAGACACCAAACAGCATGTCCTTAAAATGCAACGGACAGTCCAAGCCTAATTAAATTCCTGCAAGGGAATTAGCCAGCAGAAAGTCTCCTCGGGGTAAAGGGACATTTGTCCCCTTGGACAAGCCTCAGCCGCTGCTGTGGGTCAACTCGGATATTGCTGCCGCAAGTCTGAGTTGATCCGTGTTGGCGGATCAGGCCTGGGAAAGGGGGATAGGATATGGCACATGCCACTACCACCGATCCCACCTCCTTCCCAGGTCGCCACCCTCCCCATGCCCTGTTTTGCCCCCTCTCCACCCTCCCTCTGCCCCGTTAAACCCCCTGCGCTGGCTTACCTACCCTGGCAGGCGTTGCTCCATCTGCTGGCGCTGTTGGGAAGGCTTTGGACTTCCCGCTGGCACTTCCTGAATGTGTGCTGTTGCAATGTGCTTTATGGCACGTTTGCAACAGTACATGCCGGTGGAGCCAGCGTTCCGCTGGTGTAAGGTAAGTATAGGTAAAGGTAAAGGTGACCCCTGACAATTAGGTCCAGTCGTGTCCGACTCTAGGGTGTGGTGCTCATTCCCATTTCAAAGCCGAAGAGCCAGCGTTGTCCGAAGACGCCTCCGTGGTCATGTGGCCGGCAAGACTCTCCTTGCCGCAGCGTGTAGCGTGCAGCTGGAACACGGAGCACTGTTTACTTTCCTGCAAGCGGTACCTATTTATCTACTCGCATTAACATGCTTTGGAACTGCTAGGTTGGCAGGAGCTGGCCAAGCAACGAGAGCTCACCCCATTGCGGATTCGAACTGCTGACCTTCCAATCAACAGCTCATGGTTCAGCGGTTTAACCCACTGCGCCACCCGCTCTTTTTGTGTCACCTCCTGCTCAAGTTCGCAAATTCTTCCACATCAATTAATTTTTATTTTCACTTTATAATTTTTCATAAACCACAGCAATAAGATCAATGAACACCAAGACCAAGAAAGAAGAAAACTCCAAGGATAAAAACAAAACAATGAGTTCTTAGATAATTGTAAGAGTAAAGCAGCATATTGAAGCAAAAATGTATTCCGGAATCCACACAGCACAAAGGGTATACAGCATCTCTTCATCCACTTATAGCCTACAATTGAAAATGGGTAAAAATTTCAATTTCTAAATAGTTTCTAAAATAAAAATTGAATTTAAATGTGGTTAAATGTGGTATATGATGGTTTTGTAGAACCTGTAACATTTTAAAAGAGTAACCACCTCTCCAGGAAATAATTAACATAACTAGAATTCAGTGTGCCTCAAATTTGAGTGGAAATGTTATCTACCACAAGGACATCCAAGATTTTGTCAAACTGAGCCTGGAGGGCTTCCTCCCTCCCATTTCCAGTTATGGGCTACCACAAACTTTGCTGCAATTAGAAGTTGAGTGATAAACTCGTACAGGAGCATTGTTAGGTTCGGGATGGGGAATTCTAGATCTTGCAGACACCACTGCCACTGAGATCTGTGCCTGACCTGCCCCTCAATCCACCCCAATCAACCCCCTGCTGCCAACCTACCTGTGTCAATGGACAGTCTGCGGCCCACTGCTGCCAGTGCAAGACTTACCAGCTACTGCACTATTGGCAGTGGACCTCAGACCATCAGAGTCACTGCAGCGATGGCGGCCTGCGCAATATGATGGCAGTCCATCCGCGAGATCTGCCAGCATATTGCTCAGATAGGATTGGGCTGTTATTTTGTACACACTATATCCCACCTTACTTCTTTTGATGATAGAATTATTCCACATGGATTTGGCTAAAGGTTCCACAGAAACGGCAAAAAGTGATGGGGACAAATGGCACCCTCGTCTCATTCCTCTCTGAATTAAGAAATCATTAGATCTACAACTATTGACTTTGGTGTGCGGAAGGGGGGCTTTATATAAAATCTTACCTAGCCTGGAGAAAGCCCTCCCCAGACTCCATCACCTCCAAAAGGGTTGGAGATATGCTCCCTCTAGGTCAGGGGTTCTCAAAGTGGTGGGTCGCGAGCCACCACTTTTTCTGGAGGTGTCTGGTTTACCTTTAAGGGGGGGTGTGGCCAGCCCAAACATCGGTGGCGGCGCTCCAGGATTGCGCCCGCCCCTGACCCAAAAACACTTTTTTCAACATGCCTGATTGTCCTGCCAGCTCCCCGAAGGGTCCACAAGGTTCTAACCAGCGGTGATCATGTTGAAAAGCCCACTTCCAGTTTTCACCGAAAACCAGAAAAGGGCTTTTGAACGCAATCACCATTGTTTAGAGCCTTGGGGAGGCTTGTGGAGGTGGAAACAGCCCCCCCCCCGGACCCTTCGGCGAGCTGGCATGACAACCAGGTATGTTGAAAAAAGCGTTTTTGGGGTGGGGTGGGCGCAATCCTGTAGCGCTGCCTCTGACATCACCCCGCCCCCGCAATGACTTACAGGGGAGTAAACTCCTCCCCTGTAGGACATTGAGAAACTCTGCTGTAGGTGGCCAAAAGCTTTTGTGTATTTAAAGAAAGCAGCTCCTCAGAGCCATGCCAGCAACAGAGCTGGCATACTGTAACTCTGAGGAGTCTCATAGCCATAGTAGGGGACAATGCAGTGGCCGGGACACTCTGCTAAGTACTCCCCCATCCCACCCTTCTCCAACGGGATGGCGCATGGGATGCAACAGACATCACGCCAGCGGCCCAGCATCCAACGCACCATCCCCACATAGGATTGGGCCATGAATCTGCTAATCATCAGCAACTTCTTTCCAAAATAGAATTGACCTGTTTAGTTTCCAATCTAACTGCTGTTTATCGTCTGCTTTTGGAAAAAAAAAAAAAGAGTACATTCCCCCCAGGCATGATCAGACCATACTTTAGGGGCAGTACTCATATTATGCTTCTGAGCAGGTAAGCCAGAGGAAGCCAGTATACAATCTGTTCTGGCATATGTGTCATGCTGAGCCAAATAATCTGTATCATTCTTTTCTCCATGATGTAAAGCTCTCCATACATCAGTAAGATCATGCTTGCTGAGTTTACTTAATGGCCTTTCTACCATCTCTTTAGAACTTTGCCTAAAATTAGATTATCTGTCCCATTTAGGATTCAATACAGAATCATTTAATACAGAATCACCTCCTATTAACATCTCCCCTTCACAAAATCATTCTAATTTTCCCAGGGTTCATGACAGGAAATGAAGTTTGTTCAGTTTGTTAAGGAAAAACCATTCATTTCCCCTTTGACAAAAATGTATCTCTCATTAGGATCAAAGTCAGTTTTCTTCATAATGAAAGGAAAATCTTTAGAGATAAGGAGAGCAATGCCTCCACTCTGAGCCATAGAAGATCCTGCTGCTGAATATTGGTCTACAAATATTGGTCTTCTGAAAGAAATGAATGTCTGGTCTCTCCTTCATCAGTACATGGGTATGTATATGGAACATTTAATATGACCCAATCCTCTACAATTGACTGCCCAATCCTATCCCCCACCATTACCAACAATGCAGCCGCACTGACGGAGCATGTGCTGCATTCAATGGTAGGGGTGGCAATCAGGAGGCCTACTAGAGGTAAGTAAAAATATTTTCTACTTACCTCTGCATAGGCCTCTTGGTTGCCTATGGGTCTCGTCAGACACACACCATCTATATAGCTGGCATAGGTCTGAGGACAGAAAAGGGGTGGGGCGGGTTGGAAAAGAGGGGATAGGATCCTGGCACACGCTGGTGCCACCTCCCTCCTTGACCTGAAACTCCCCCTGCCCTTCCCCTCCCCACCCATGACACATCTCTGCTGCCAACTTACCAGCACGGATGGAGCCTCCAGGAGCTGCTGCTGTGTGTGCTGCACCTTTTGCCATTTGTGGCAGAGGCCCAGAAGCCCACAACAGTGGCCTTGCTTCTGCACCACCATAAAGAGCCTTACACTGCTGGAACAGGAGTTCTGGCAGTGCAAGGTCCAGATAGGATTGGGTCCTAATTAGATAAAACTGTGAAATCATTAGATATTACCATGACACTATTAGTGTTTCATATTGCGCAACTAGTTGTACATATTCTCGACAATCGCTTCCTCCATTCAGTGCCCCACAGCTTTGTAGATTCTAGAAAGAGAAACATTAGAATAAGAGCCAAAATAACCCAATAACAACTTCTGACCTCTCCCCTATCTTTCACCAGCTCCTTGGTGATAACTAATCATCCCAAGTACAGGTGTGCTTCGCTTAACGACCTACCTGTTAACGACGGGTCGTATATCCAACGGCCTTCTTGGTCTTCTGTTGCTGCAGCACTTCAGGCCTCTGGCGCTTCCGGAGGCTGCTTTTCGGGTTGCACTGGGCCCGCAATCCCCTCTATTCCACTCTAATAGTCTCCACGGGCCTCACAATGGCCCGCAGAGGCCTCCAGAAGTGACTCTGGGTTTGGAAACACAACTTCCAGTTTTACCTGAAGTCACTTCTGGAAACCTCTGTGGACCATACTGAGGCCTGTGGAGGCCATCAGAGTGGAATAGTGGGGATTGTGGGCCAGGCATGACCCGAACGTGGCCTCCAGCGCCTCTGGAGGCAGCTTGTATGCTTAACAACGACATTGCTAAACGACAGGGATTGGGGAATGTATCCCCGTCGTTAAGCAACACTTACCTGTATTAGAGAATAGCAAGAACTGAATCTTGGAATTAGACAAGAAATGAACCTTAAACAGGGAAAAACACACTAGAATACCCACCACCTTGGCGAGTAAACACTTTTAAATCGCTTAAGAACATTTTAAAAAAACTTAAGAAGCTTAGAGAACATTAATAATTCATGTTATGAACTCTGTGACATGGTTAACAAGGAACTGCAAAACTATCAGCGCAATCCTATCCAACTTACACCACCGGTGTAATCCAGTGGTGCAGCGAGAACGGGAGGACCCAGAACAAAAAGGGGATTCAAATCCCCTTTGAATCCCCCTTTGGAGAGGATTATGTTATGTTATGAACTCTGTGACATGGTTAACAAGGAACTGCAAAACTATAACAGGTAAATACAGTAAGGATCCATCACAGGGGACCTTCCACTGCAAAAGAAAATGAAACAGGTGCAGCTGTTTCTCTCAAGAGAGTCACAACTAGTGTTCAACAGCAGGATTGATGTTACTTCACTTATTAGCCTTGCTTCTTTTTCCTTCTTCTGCTTATCTAGCAGTGGCAAAGTTAAAAAGTCCAGCAAGTCTTCCTTCTATTTGTTTTGTACCTTTTTCATTCCACCTTCAGGTTTGCCCATTATTTAAGCTAGAAATGAGAGTTTAGCAATGGTTAAGATATGAAAATCTTGCCTGGGTAGGCTTACCAGATCTCCAACCGGGACAGAGTGCTAGACCTTTAGGAGAAGGAATGTGGGCAGATGTAGCGTGTTAAGTCGTAGAGCACAATCCTAGACATGTCTACTCAGAAGCAAGTCCCACTGAACACAATGGGGCTTGCTTCTGAGTAGACATGCCTAGGATTGTGCTCTAGGACTTAACAAGCTACACCTGCCCACATTCCTTCTCCTAAAGGTCTAGCACTCTGTCCCGGTTGGAGATCTGGTCAGCCTATGCCTGGGGGAACGATCTGTCTGAGATCCTACGTGACCGCCATTGTCGGCGACTGTTTCTACTAATCTGATTACAAGGTCATCACTAGTGATGACACTTTTTCAGATTTGCTTCTCTCCTCTGACAATCTGCAAATCGCATGTCAGTTCTTTTCACTCATCTAATCAAGGTTATTTGTCAAAGGTGCAACAAATCAGCTGTCTAGATGAAAAAAAACTGTCTTCCCCCTCTCTTTTGATTTCATGTCAGTAAGAATATGACAAAGTTATCTCTGAGGCAATTCCTCCGCACTTCATTAGGCTGGGAATCCCAGGCACTTCATTAAATAAAATAAAGTAAAACTTGGCAACTGTTTAAAGGACAGAGAGTAGGAATTAAAGAAAAACAAATCTTGCAAACAGAACTCTAATGTTCTAACTCACATGAGCTGCCCTCTGAGAGCCCAATCCTACCCTTCCCACACACACGCACACACTGGTTCAGTCGTGCCAAAAACTGGTACCCTATATCCAGCGGGAGGGTGGATCGGGAGGCTTCAGAGGTGAAAGGGGACTTCAAGAGAAGCAAAATCGCTGGCACAAGTCCGAGTAGAGAAAGGGGGTGGGGAGGCTGCAGAAAAGGGGGGTAGAATCCAGCATGCACCATCACCGCCAGATCCAACCCTTCTCGCAGTCTCCCCACTCCCTTTTATGTCCCCTTCCTGCTCAGTTTCACCCCCTCCCCATTTCACCCCCTCCCTGCCTCCGTCGCTGCCTTACCTGCTCCAGTGGGTAGCTGGCGATCCACTGGTGGACTGGGAGCACTGCCAGCTCTCGCAGCAGCACTCCCCAAATGAACACCATTTTGCGACATCGGAACTCACCTCCTCTCTCACAAAAGACTACACTTGACAGACTAATCCTCAATAGGACTGGGCTGTGAGTCAAGCAAATCGCTCTACCAGTAAGGCCTATCTGGAAAAAAAAAGTCTAGCATTCAGAGTATTTTATGCTGATCCATACTCAGTTATACCATGCAACAGTCCAGCAAGGTGCTTTTCAGAGGCAGCACAATGTGAAGCATGCTTTTTTTTTTTTGGTCAGATGAAGCAGAAAATTGCAAATAAAACATTGGAGAACAATATATTTCTAATTAGAGACCTGCTGTGGCAAATTTAGCTGGTTGTTTTAAATTACTGATAGAAGAACTTAGCCTTCCTCTGCAGAGCTCCTGGTCCTGTGCATTTTATTCTCCCTCTTGCTTCCTTTCCTGTGCTCCTACTTCTTCTACCCTTCCTTTTGTGAACCTGCCTCAGATCAGAGCAGATCAGCCAATGGCAGCCAACAATTCTTAGAAGCATCTCTGCCAAGGACAGACATAGACCTGCGCTTCTCAAAGTTCTCCCCATGAGGCGGGGAGAACTTTGAGTGTTTGCAGGGGTGGGGTCAACAGCGGATCGCCGCCGCCGCCAATACCCCACAAATACTGGGACTCGGGGGCTTCAGGGAGGCCTGAGCAACCTTCTACAGGCCTCCCCGATCATCAGTTCGCCGTTTTGTGGTGATCTTCAGGAGGTTCCAGTTTTTGCGAAAACCGGAAGTACCTGAAGATCGCCGCAAAACGGCAATCCAAAGATCGGGGAGGCCTGCCTCCTCAAAGCCCCCCAAGTACAGTGGGGGCGGTAAGTACAGTGGGGGTGGTTTCGGGCACTTTTGTGGTGGCGGCGGCGATCCTCTGGGTTGCCGCCTCCGCCACCATGTTGTCCCCGCCTCTTAAGGGGGCAGGGGGCAGCAGCAGTTCTCAATGGTGGGTCGTGACCCACAGTTTGAGAACCGCTGTCATAGACTATTTAGACTGCTTAGCTCTGCCACAGAAGGGCAGCTGAGCTAATCGCTGCTAGAGGCATCACCATTACTATAAAAATGTTTGGTGTTCTATATTTTCACATAATATATCTATTATTGTGTTGAATTCTAGGATTGGTGCTGATAGGCCTGGAGCCAAAATGTGACCACCAACAGATAGCAGGGAGATACCTGACTGTAGATCATTCCGTAGAAGAATGCAGAATTTCAAAACTTGCTCAAAAAAAAGCAACCCCCCCCAAAAGCACACACACACACACACACACAGCAACCACCATATCTTATCCACCTTCCCGGGCCTGTTGGACCTTATACAGGCCTCTTGGATGTACACCAGCAAAACTGTTGCTGTGCATTCAAGGAAACCCGTCATGGAGGCTGGCACGTTACTTGGGGTAAAGGGACAAACATCCCTTTAACCCAAGGAGGCCGCCAGCTGCGCAGGGGCAGGCCCAATCCTGTTCAGGATGCAACGGGTGCTTTATATGCGTCGCCGCATCTTGCTAGACAGGATTGGGCTGTGAGACTGTGAGACAGAAGGAAGATACAAGGAAATCTCACACAGGAAAAGGAGGAAGCCATTGCAGAGGAGATCTATTAATTATAGATTAATTCAAAATAAATTGCTAAATAATTGGCTGAGAATGAAGATGATATTATGAGGATGTTTTGAAAGCTAATAGCTGTGAGTCAAAAATTCCATGACTTTATGGAATGAAGCACCCCAATATATTTACTGGTAACCTGCCTGAGTTCAGTGCAAACGGCTTGCATTATTGAAATGAAATACAACCTATCATAAAGTCAATTTTTGTCAAGCTGCATCAGTTTGTAAATCCCACAAACTGGGATTTCGTTATGAAAGTCTACAGGTTCATGAAAGCGATCTTCGTTTCAGCTACATAGCAACCACTTAAGCCTTAACGATAAAATAACCATCCCAACTGATAGACCAAGATTTGATTAACCAAAGCTGACAGGAATATTTTCCCTTTTATTAAAATAAGGGTGCCTTTCATTATTTTTAGATTAACGTTCTCTCCCACACTGAAATGACAGCACGACCTCCACATTTAAAAGCCTTCAGCATCAAGGTTCCAGCTTCCATTTTCTGATAAGGACACCATACTGAAATCTAGAGATCCTATCAAGGTTGTAAACTTTTGACAAACTTGCGGCCTCCACCCAGTTTTCATCATGTCTGCTTTAGCAGCAAAACTAGAGCAGCTGTCTATTTTTTCCTTTGTACCAAGTCTGCTGACAGGATACTCAGACTATTGAGAAGAAAAAAAGAAAGAGAGAGAGAGAAATCAATCACACTCAAAGCAGGCTTTGAAGAATTTAATTGACATGAAGGTACTGAGCAGGAATTTGACTTTCATATCCTTCTCAAATTCAAGATCAGCACCAGATCTCAGACAAGTAGAACATAAGAACATAAGAAGAGCCCTGCTGGATCAGGCCAAAAGCCCATCTAGTCCAGCTTCCTGTGTCACACAGTGGCCCCACCAGATGCCTCAGGGAGCACACGAGACAACAAGATACCTGTGTCCAGTCGCCACTCCCTTGCACCTGGCACAGAGAAAACCCACTTCTAAAAAAAAAAAAAAAAAACCAGGAGGTTGCTTATGGCTTGTAACCTGTGATGGTCTTTTCCTCCATGAATTTGTCCAAACCCCTTTTAAAGGCATCTAGGCCAGGTGCCATCACCACATCCTGTGGCAAGGAGTTCCACAGATGAATCACACGCTGGGTAAAGAAATATTTTCTTTTGTCTGTTCTAACTCTCCCTCCACTCAATTTTAGTGCGTGTCCCCTGGTTCTGGTGTTGTGCGAGAGGGAGAAGAATTTCCCTCTATCCACTCTCTCCATCCCATGCATAATTTTATACGTCTCAATCATGTCCCCCCTCAGGCGCCTTTTTTCTAGGCTGAAAAGCCCCAGACGCTGTAGCCTTTCCTCGTAAGGGAGGTGCTCCAGCCCACAAATCATTCTGGTCGCTCTTTTCTGCACCTTTTCCAATTCAACTATATCCTTTTTGAGGTATGGTGACCAGAACTGGACACAATACTCCAGATGTGGCCTTACCATCGATTTGTAGAAAAGTGGTGGTGGTGGTGTTCGTGTGTGTGCACGTGCATGTAGAGAATCTATTGTGAACACTGAAATGTAGATTGTAGTCTAAAGATGGTAAAAGTACAAGCTGCAATCCAAGAGAGTGTTAAATGTACTTAAGTTTATTGAAATCAATGCGCTTAAGTACACCCTTGTTGCATTGCGCCAGAATATAAAGCGATGTCTTGTTTAATGTGCTCGTTGCAACCTTATTGAGATGCAGCCTAGATGAAAAGATATGGTAAAAAAACGCATAACTTCAACCACAGAGATTATTTTTGGGAAACTTTATTTCTTATAACTGCATGGTTTTTTAAGGCAATAAAATGTGGTTAAAAGTTCATAATAATAGCTACCAGTACGTTTCGTTCGGAGTTTCCCGAACTTCTTCAGGCAAGCGGGCAGTTGGCTCCACAGATGTTAATCCTAAATCTGGGCTCCTTCCCTCTGTAAAGTTAATCAGCTCATCCCACTTGAGTCATTTCACTTTTCTATTGGTTGCTGCTTGCCTTGAGTTCACTGTCAGGAATCCGGGGCTTCCAATGCTAATTGACTCCAGCTGATCGGCGGGCGCACGGCTATTTTAAACCCAGCGCTTTGCGGCTCTGTTATTAACATCTGTGGAGCCAACTGCCCGCTTGCCTGAAGAAGTTTGGGAAACTCCTAACAAAACGTAGCTATTATTATTATGAACTTTTAACATCATTTTATTGCCTTAAAATACGTTTTTTTTCTGAACCGTGTTTTAATCAATAAAAAATCGTTTTAACATCATGGCTTTCGAACTCATAACTAACATCCATTCCTCGTTAAGCGTTGCTGGCCACGAGAGTGTCAGATCTTATTTGCATGGTTTTTGTTCTCTAGAAATCAGATGTGTTCTTGATGGATATCTAGTCTTTGTTGTTCACATGCTCAGAAGAAAAAGTCTTCTACCTGCACTGGTCCTCCACTGGCCCCTTGCCAAAACCCAAGATAGAAGTAAGGAAAGTTTCTGCGAAGATGTGCCTTAAGGAAGCCCATCCTACAGAGTATGCTACAGAGTATCCTACAGAGGAAGGGACCTTAGTGCAGTAACTCATGACATGCTAATAGATTGGCATTTAATAAGGATGAAGGAGAGACAAAGATAAGGGTGCAACACAATACAATTTATTGGGGGGATAAAAATACAATAAGAAAGCAGAAAGCATGCAATGCATCACACACACACACACACACACACACACACACACACACACACTAATCCTACCCAATTCCCTGCATGGCAATGCAGCGGTGCCCATGTGGCTACTACTGTATTCCATGGGGGAGTTTTGGCCACTGGAGGCCTCCTCAGGGTAAGCCCCAGGAGCCACTATGGGTCAGCTCGGACCTGCACCAGTTTGATCGCTGGCAAAAATCTGACTTGATCTCTGCAGGCAGATCAGGCCTGGGAAGGGGTTCAGGATTCAGCAAGCGCTGCTGAACCCGCCAACTCCCAGGCCTGATTCACCCTCCTCCCTGTCCCCATCACTGCCCTGTTCCACCCACTCCCACCCCGTTCAATCCCCTCCCTGCCTCCCTCCAACCCCCTGCACAGGCTTACCTGCTCCGGTGGGTGGCCAGCACTCCTCCACCACATGCAAGAAGGCTTCAGCCTTTCTGCTGACGCTCCAGCAGTGTGTGTTGCCGGAGCATTCTTTACAGGTGCTTTTCAGCAACTACCGCTGGTGGAACACGCAAAGAGCCCTTAGGATTGGGCTGACAGAGCTAAGCCCTAAACTGTAGTGGTTACTAGGCAGTACAAGAAAAAGGGCAATTTATAGGAAGGAAGAGGGATACATATGTGAGTATGCAAAATGGAGGAGGGAGGAATAGGACATTGTATGGGGAGAAGTTAGTGTCTACGGAAATGAAGGAGATTACCCAGAGGGGCCACGGGATAAGGAACCAGAGTTTGTGCGGTATCCGGGATGGAGCCAAGGAGGAGAAAAAGCCAGGGAGGAAAGAGAGAGAAACAAGAAAGAACCAAGCATTTCAGATACAGCACGAAAATATGATTTAGGTTGGAGTTCGTTCTCTGTAGTGGCCACAGGCAAGGTGGATCATAAAACACTTCACCTGCTTAGGGTGCAGGAGTTTTGTTCTCATTCTATGTGGGTCTTTTAAACCAGTACTACAGGTGTTCGAATGCTACCCCTTGCTCTATTTGGCATCCGAGTTGTTTGAGCAGCTGTGATGATCATGGGAATCCACCTGAAGAGGAGGTTTGGGGCTAATCTCCAGGTCTCCACCTTTACTGGTACAAAGATAGGCCAAAGACTCTCTCTCTCTCTCTCTCTCTCTCTCTCTCTCTCTCTCTCTCTCTCTCTCTCACACACACACACACACACACACACACACACACACAACACTCAAACCAAAGGAGGAGGGGATAGAAACACTAAGCATGTCATTAGTTTGCCTACACACGATACACAGAAGTTAGTTTGTACTGGAGCAAATGGTCAGAGGCCAAGGTAGTTTTTAAGCAAACTCAGCAGTCACTAGGCAGTAGCACCGGCCAGTTTCAGGAAGAGAAGCAAGTCAAGGCAGCTGAGACTGCTGCTCAGGGGAAGCTTTCCTGGGAGATAACTCAAGCAGGAGCTAAACCTTGGATTGCTGTGCTCAGAGGCACTGGCGTCGCTCGAGGTGGGGCGGATAGCTACGTTCTGCAGCTTTCCGCCCCACCGTTACTCTCCTGCACGAGGCGCCCTGCCCCCTCGTCGTCGGAGCCCGTCAGCGGAGAGAAAGCAACGTGCAGGAGAGTCCCTACGCATTGCTTTCTCTCCGCTGACGGGCTCCTACGACGAGGGGGCGGGGCGCCTTGTGCAGGAGAGTAACGGTGGGGCGGAAAGCTGCAGAACTTAGCTTTCCGCCCCACCTCGAGCGATGCCAGTGCTCAGAGGGAAAGCAGCATGGGAAAGGAGAAAGAAGAGGCTGAAAAGATAAATGAACTTCTCATATCTGTCCAGGCTGTTGACTCGCATAGCAGTGCTTGGGTCATTGAAGGGAGTAGAGGGGCTTGACGTAGAACCAATAAGTAATTCCCAGGGTTTCAGAGGAAGGTGAGCGTGTACACCGACAGTCTGCACCTCTATACAGAGTTTTATACAGAGTTTTGCCATAGAGCAAAGCAGAATTGTTTGTGGGATGAACTCATCCTGGACCATCCTTTTGTTCTGAGATGGTCCTGGGTTTCCTATTGCCCATTCCCAGCAAAGATGTTCATCTCCTGTGGTGTAGCACACCTTGAGACTTCTCCATTGCTCAGGAGACCTGTGTCTTGATTAGCATAAGGTTCTTCATTGAATTGCCAATGAAATGGGTGAGGGAAGCAACGGGCCAAGCACACATCTTGTGTGACTGTGGTCCTGTTTATTGTATAGCCAGGAAACTCCCAGAATATGGCATTGTTTGTAGGTCTGAATAGGATGGCCAAACAGATTGCAGTTGGTGGTAGTGTTTTCTGGGAAAAGGAACAACAACAACAACAACAACAACAACAACAACAACAAACGAGCAAACCAGTATTTATTTAACGCCTTTCTTTGGTCATCAGATTTCTCCTCCAACTTTAATTCAAAGGTGGTTTACATGGGCAGGCTTTTTAACCCCCAAGGGGTTTTTACAATACAATAATGTTCTAATCTTTCATAGAACCCTTCATTCTAGCTGTTTCTTTCACAGTCCATATCTCTCTCTCTCTCTCTCTCTCTCTCTCTCTCTCTCTCTCTCTTGCCTCACCACGTTACAGCTGAGAGGGCAACCTTGACTCTCACTCAAGTGTAGTTGCAGTTCCACTCCCCCACAGAGGCTCTGCAACTTATCAGCTCAGCGTGCCAGCAGCTCTCCGACAGACACAGACACTTCCGGCCGTCTTGAACTGCTGTCCTTCAGATCTTCAGGCATATATGAGACGGTCGCTCTACCAACTGAGCCAGACGTCCTGCCTGCCATCTTGCAAGCCAGCTGGTTGGGGGGTGTTGCTCCAATGAACCAAGTTGGGATTTTAATCCAAAGGCTTGTGGGACTCATGCTGTTGGCAAGACCAGGGTCACACTCTCCTGGCATGCACCCAGCACCATGTACATGTGCACCACACATATGTGTTAGACAAGGTAAGAAGCTGTTTACAGGACCTGAGAAAACATTTTGGTGTGGGAAAAGAAAGTTCAGATGGCACTCCCTGTCACTGATTAGCAAGAAGGACAATCCAACCAGAACGTTCGCCTGTGCAAGCCTCATAGAAATGAATGGGATCGACACAAAAGCTACAATGCTCTTATACAACTCTTTTCATTTGAATATACAAAAGAACTTCCTGGAGGATCAGATCTTTTTGCTGCCCACTCTGCAGCCCTCAATAGCACTCAACCCTCTTACCATGTCTTACATTAGGAGGACCATCTCTGACAGGTTTTCCAATGTTACAAGGGAAAGGAGCGTACATTGCACACCATTTCAAACGCAAACTGTGAAGTCTCTTCTAATATAGATGAGCTGCCTCTTCAGGACACTGGAGTCCTGATTCTTATTCTGGTTGAGACTCTAAAAATTCTGTGTGGGGAAAGGAGAAAAACCACATGACAATGGAATCCAATTAGGTCATTGTTTTTGGAATGGATTTTAATAATGCCAAGCAGCAATGAAGCACAACACAATCAAAGTAGCATCCGGAAATTAGATTGTTGTCAGGTTATTCTTAGCGGGAATGTATGAAAAGCAATTACCAGCCCTACAGCAAAAATAGATGAACTAGTGTAAAGCTTGAAAAACCAACTGGCAGAAAACCAGTCAGCCTTGGGGGGGGGGGGGAGAAATCAATCAATCAATCACTTTTTTAACTCTATAAACTCAGTGGGGAAGCTTGGTGCCACAGCACCAAGATACAAATCATTTTGGTTAGCTTGCAAGACAAGGGCTTCTTTATCTTTGTTATACCTGATAACATGTTTGTTCTCACGAGGCTGTGGTATTTTGCCAGTGCATGTCTAGTGCTGAGCTAACCAGCTACATCAAGTGGTGACAAAAATACCACCTATCTGGTATTGCCTAAACCACATTGTCTTCTAGCAGAATAAATCACTAACATTTTTGAGATTAGTCAGTAGCCCTCTGTAGTTTTTATCTCTGTGTTCAGCTTGAGTGTGGGGGGGGGGGAGGAGGAGATGTATGGATGTGCTAGCTGACCCCACGCTGCCACACTGAGTGCCCCCAAACATGCCATATTCAGTACTTGTCTGTAGAGGCAGGTATTGAACGCAAGCAGAGAAACGGCATTTAGTGCTGACTTTTGGACGCAAGTGTGGAATGTGGGGGTGCCCCGGGCCATATATAGGAATGTGGAGGGTTTGGCAAAGTGAGTTCACTCCTGTTTGACTTCTGCACATGTTCAGGCTGAATGCCTGAACAGGGCTAGTATACCAAGTATTATTTATTTATTTATTTATTTACAATATTTTTACCCCGCCTTTCTCCCCGAAGGAACCCAAGGCGGCTTACAACATGAAAAATACAATACAAAAAATAATCCCTTTTTAAAACCATAAAAACAGTTAACAAAAACTAATAAAAACAGCATCTAAAAATCGATAAAAATCAAATATAGCTGTTCTGACTAGAGGCGTCATTAAGGTTTGCGTCGCCAGGTGCCAGAGCTCAGCGCATCACCCCCATGATGGACCCCAGAGGTTAACAGGGAGAAACAAGGTTGGGTTGAGCTGGGTTCTACAAAAGATGTCCATCAGGCAGGACTGTGTATTTCTACAGATTACTAATGGTGTCACTAGGGTTTGTGTCACCCGGTCTGGTAACTCATGGTGTCACTTCCATTAACTTTATTTATTTTAATATATAACAGTACAGGTCACACAACAAATCAGTAACCAACTCGGCTCTCAAAACGATCAGTCTCATTGGTCTGTTTTGAGTTAAGGAAATCCACTTTTTGTTACATAAGACAGTTGTGGTTTTTTCGGTTATAACGTTTGATATAAGACAGATAATTCAAAACAGTTTGTTTCATTTCATTATGCATGAAATTACGCATCGATATATAACATTCATAAATACAACATTTACACAATTTTGGCCACTTAGTTGTGTCACCGCCCTGAGGGTGTCACCTGGGGCAGTCTGCCCCCTGCACCCCCTTAGTGACACCACTGTTCTGAGCTCATACCAAAAGCAATCCCTTGTTAGTATCCAAACTGAAGCACCTGGTGGAATCCAACCATTCGAATGTATACATTCAATGCATGCACGCACAAGGGAGACACCAGACTTGAGAAAATAAGTTACATTGGGATGAATAGGGCAGTTGCTTTCCCCCTGCTAAAAATGAGAGCCACCAAAGGTCCCTCTTTACCCAGTTAGCAGGAGTAGCATTTTTACCCAAATGTCAGGTAGTTCTGGACTTAGACCTGGAAGATCCAGGTTTTAATTCCCACTCAGCCATGAAGCTTCCTGGGTGGCCTTGGGCCAGTCACTGTCTCTCAGCCTCACCTACCTCACAGGGTTGTTGTGAGAACAAGAGGAGGAGAGGAACTATGTACACCACCCTGAGCTCCTTGGAGGAAGGGCAGTATTAAAAAATATGAAAAATAAAATAAAATAAACATATCCAGGGTGAGCAAAAGCAAGTTACAGGAGGTGCTGGAGAAGGTTCGTGGACATGGGCAGATCCCCTGATCTATACCTCTTCACTTGAATGTCTACATGAAGTCAATGCACATTCAACTGTATGTAAATAGAGCTCTCTTTACACAGTTGGGAATCCTGGAAAAGCAGTCGTACATGTGTTAACTCCATACAGATATTCAAGTGAACATGTGTAGATCAGGGGATGGAGCCTATTTCTGTGACCCCCCCCCCAAACAAACACACATGCTTTCACGCACTAGAGAAGCTATTATGAAATCTGTCCCATGCTTACTGAATGTGAAGCAGGTTCACACCTGCGGACCACACAGCCACCATGCATTTGGATTTTATGAGAAAGCGACCATGCCTACACACATGAGGGCCGTGTGTGTGTGTGTGTGTATGTGTGTGTGTGTGAGAGAGAGAGAGAGAGAGATTTTACTGAAGTAACCTACTTGTACATGTCAAATATATCCTTACGCTAAAGTTTAGCTAATTCTGCAGAAAAATAGCATGAGTGGCAACTTAATTCTGTGTCTCCAATCCACATCCCATACTCTCTCTGTTACAATGCACTATGTGCTTCGGACTGTTCCCAATGGGAGCCTGTGTATTTTTTGGTAGGTAGGTAGGTAGGTAGGTAGCTAGCTAGCTATGTGAAGCGTTTTTTATCATCCAGTTGCAGTTTTTTAAAAAAATTGTATATAGTGTAGGGGTGACCACATGATCAAAACAGCAGTCACCACGGAAGGTCATGATACTTCACCCCTACCCCCACTGCAGTTTTGCGGTTTTGTATTCCTATGGTGCTATTTCCCAAAAAAGAAAGGAACTTTAAAGAGGGCCAAACTAACAAATTTATCATAATGTGTCGCTTGTCCCTCATAGTCATAGACAATGAGAGGAGGTGGCAATGCACGCCTCTGCCATCCATAGTTTACATACAAGAGCAATAAAGGTGCGGAATGAAATTTCCTGAGTTCTGCAATGCTGTGAGATGAACTTTTAAAAAAGAGAGATGCTCTTTTTTTGAGAAAGTGGGCCATAAACCAAGGGGAGCAGATGTTCACACAGCTTTGCTCATGGGAATCTGGTTGCCACAGTGGTTTATGTTCCATACAAACTGGAATCTGGAAGTGTTTACTGCTGGGGCCTGCTTTTCTTGTTGTCACTGCATTTTTTATTTTTATTTTTTTGCCTAACTCTGGTGCTTTCAGATCTCAGGTGCTCACTGTGTAGAGATTCTACTATATTGCTAGGTAATAAATTTTGATTCAGAGCGGGCACCACTGCAGTAAGGGAACTGGAACAAATGAGTGCCACTTTTCTGCAGAATTAGCTGAAGGATATATTTGACATGTACAAGCAGGTTACTTCAGTGGAATTTCTCTATCAAATAGCACCCTCACCTCCATTCCATCATGTTTATAACATCACTCAGCCACCAAAAGCTTTCTCCTTAAAATCCACAGCCTTTCCTGGCATTTTAAACATCCATCAGAAGACATGAAGAAAAATTCCTATCAATCATCTGCTCCAGATGAATGACAAAATTGCAGAGCAATTTGTACAGCAGCAGGCTTTAAACAGACTGTTGCAGATCAAGCCATACACAGCAGCACTTTAAAAACAACACCTTTAATACTTACAGCCAAACTGGATCCCCAGTTTATGTCCTATAGACAGAGGCGTAGCTACACCCCGCGGGAGGGAGGGTAAAAAAATGACAACCCCCGTGACGTCACTTCCAGAACTGACGTCATTAGCCCTGCCCCCTTTGACGTCACCGCCGCCGCAAAACACCGAAAACAGGTGAGTGAGGGGGCTGGGTAGGCAACGCTTCTTTTCTCACTGCCCCCCCCACCCGCAAAGTGTTTTCGCGCTTCTCCTTCCTGTTTTGGGCCACTTTTGGGCATTTTTTCTGTGCCACCGCCAACAAATTGCTGCCGATATGGCAGCTTGACAGCCCCCCAGGATGTCGCCCGGGGTCGGTGGGCCTCCCGCACCCCCCATGAGTTTAAAATAACACTGTGCAAGATGTGAACAAAGGGCCAATCCACATCATACGTCTACGGAAACATTTCCCACCTTCCTCATGAACATGAAGGCACAGAAGTTGTGCACAAATGAACAGCGCTAACAGGGGAGAGTCTGCATGTTGCCTCAATATGTACAATTGCCAATGGATGTCAGAGAATCCTGTGGAACCCTCCTCAGGTCTGCCCGAGCTTCAGATCGTCACTCTGCAGTTTGATATTAGGTTGAATAGAAAATTGTAGCTAGAATTTGGTACATGTAAAGAAAATATTTTGCCCTGTTTATGCTTCGGTGCGAGCATTCTACACCATTTGAAATCGTTTGCATTTTCTGTGAGCCCTTTGTGGTGTCTCTTGACCTTTTCCTGTTGCACTCAGCAGCCACATTATTGCATCCAGTCTGACAGCTTCAGACTGAACATCTGCTGTCACCTTGCCAACACATTTCCATTACTGCTGCATTTTTAAATTACACTGGCCAAAAATTGTTGGGCTTTTTTTCTTTTTTTTTTAATACAGTCATTTGGAGCTTCGAACAAGGAAAAAAACATTTAGATCATGAAATAAATTACCATCATATTAATGCTATTATTATGTTTTTATAATAACATATTAATGTTATTCTGAAATATGACAGTGCATATTTATAGGCTATAATGTCAGAAATAACTTCATTATAATTATGCATATGAACACGCACAGAGGATTTGTTTGCATTCTCAGATTGCACAAAAAGCTGTAAATTTAAGGTCGCAATCCTTAACAACAGAAGTGGGAAATGCCAGACAGTTTCACCCTGATTATGTAGGATCTTTCTCTAGTTATGTGCAACTACAATGTATTTTGGGCCTACCTTTAAATATCATGCCATAATTACCATACAGTACCAGTGATCTCTGGACACAATCTAGTTAAAGTTAAGTACTTTTACGTCCTGTTGGTTTCAATGGGAGTCTTAACAGCCAATCCTAACTAATCCCCCCACCCCGCAGATGCAGTCACACCATCAAGGCTGAAGCACACCGGCCGCGTTCTGCGTGGCGTTCTGCGTGGCGTTCTGCGTGCAACGTGTGCTGTGTGAGAAACGCAGCCAAAGTTGAGAATTCTCCAGGGGAAGCGTCAACGCAAACGGACCTCCCGGTGGCTCTCAGCGTTCAGTGGGACTTGCCTCTGGCAGGAAAGAACGCAGACACAGCTGGCCGCAACGGGCTGCACGCACACAGAACGCAGTCTTTATTATGACACCATCAATGTACATGGCACTTTGCACAGAATGAGAAGACAGGTTCCTGCCCCGAAGAGTTTACAGTCTAGAACAGGGGTTGCCAACCTTCCACCATGAGGACCTCTGTATTCTTAACAGTTGTATAGAAGACAGAATCTTGGCAGCTGCCAGTGCTGATGGTGCTGCTAAAGCAGCTGCACCTGCTGAAAGTCCCTCACCTATATAACCATTAAAGGGCCAGGAGCATTCATGGGGAAAGGTTGGCCACCCCTGGTCTAGAAGATATTGACACAAGGGAGATAACAAAGTGAGCGTTCCGCCACACTCTTGCCCCCTGTGCACACTTACCTGTGCTGGGTGTCCAGTGGCCCCTTCAGATTTGCCAGTTGAAGTTCAAAGATAATTCGGATTACTGGCAGCTGAGACCCATCAGTAAAGGGACAGCTAGTAAAGGTTCCTAGAAAAGTGTTACCCATACATTTGTGTGTGTTTGTGTGTGTGTGTGTGTGTGTGTGTGCATGCGCGTGTGTGTGTAGACAGCGACAGCACTACCTCTCTTCACCTTTTAAGCCATCTCCATCTAGGCTTTAGCAAGAGTCACTTAACTTACAGATACAACTCCAAATAACATTTTGCCACCGTATTTTCCCATTGGGACACAGCACAGTGAGGCTTACTTCTGAGTAGGCATGCATAGAATTGTGCTGAAAGCATGGCTTTTGGAACAGCCTTTAGAAAGTCAGGCGGCAATCCTATGCACACTTTCCTGGGAGTAAGCCCCACTGAACACAATGAAACGTACTTCTGAGTAGACATGCCTCGGCTTTATGTTGTTAGTTGGGTGTGTATATAAAGAACATACACTTGAGCAAAAACAAAAGATCCTACGCAGACAGACCACAGAAAAGGTGAAAGAGACAGAAATAATGGCCAAAGCGATCAAACTTGCAAAACTGACAGGATGCGAAAAAAGGACTTGACCTTTTCTTTGTAACAGCAGAGGCAAAACAGATACGTCTCACACTGAGGTTGATCGGCATGCCCAATGGCATTGAACGGACTGGCAAAACAGAACTAGAAACATTTTGTTCCACATCACTGATTTGAACATCCCGCTGGTGTCATCTATGTAAAAAGCCTACTCAGTAGCAACCTGTGGCCGCAAAAATAAAGAATTCTGGAGAGTGGACTGAGGATGCTAAGAGGCCACCAGTAGGCCTTTCCATGTGCCTCACTATGCCATCCAATAAGCGTCCATTAGATGAGACGAACCTCTCATAAAGAGGAAGAGGGTCTGGGAAATAGAAATGGTGTGAGGGGGCTAAAACCCACTTCCAATCAACTACTCCTTCCCTGCCTTATGCAGGTCAGTTCTATGCTGAGGTGAGCTCAACCAACCATCTCAGCCATAAACTCATTAAAAAGGTAAAGGTGACCCCTGACAATTAAGTCCAGTCGTGTCCGACTCTAGGGTGTGGTGCTCATCCCCATTTCAAAGCCGAAGAGCCAGCGTTGTCCGAAGACGCCTCCATGGTCATGTGGCCGGCATGACTCTCCTTGCCGCAGCGCATAGCATGCAGCTGGAACACGGAGCGCTGTTTACCTTCCCGCAAGCAGTACCTATTTATCTACTCGCATTAACATGCTTTGGAACTGCTAGGTTGGCAGGAGCTGGCCAAGCAATGAGAGTTCACCCCGTCGCGGATTTGAACTGCCGACCTTTCGATTGACAGCTCATGGTTCAGCGGTTTAACCCACTGCGCCACCCGCTGGCCACTCATTAGGTGGCCACTATCCTGCAGCCTCCTGCCAACCTAACAGTTCCAAAGCATGTTAATGTGAGTAGATAAATAGGTACCGCTTGCGGGAAGGTAAACAGCGCTCCGTGTTCCAGCTGCATGCTACGCGCTGCAGCAAGGAGAGTCATGCCGGCCACATGACCACAGAGGCGTCTTCGGACAACGCTGGCTCTTCGGCTTTGAAATGGGGATGAGCACCACACCCTAGAGTCGGACACGACTGGACTTAATTGTCAGGGGTCACCTTTACCTTTATTCTTGCAGCCTCAGCAGGGCCGGCCCATCCATAAGGCCAACTAAAGTGGTTGCCTAAGGCAGCAGATTGGTGTGTGTGGGGGTCACCTACCTACTTGCCTCCACTACTCCTCCTTCTCCTTCCAATACCCTGGATTGGATAAGGAAAACAGGGACGGGGGGGGGAGGAATTGTGGAGGGGAGGATTGTGCTGAGCTAGAACATTGGAGAGTGGGAGGTGCAGGGGCTGGCACATTGTTGGGGAAGGAGCGCAGCATTTGACATGCCACCTCAGGTGTTGGGAGGTCTTGGGCCAGCCCTGAGCATCAGTCTCACACAGTGGTGTAGTGATACATTTTAAATGACAGGAGCTTACGTATAGCCACACTCATTTTGTCATGCTCCACTAATGCCCCAATCCTAAAGGCACCTGGAGCGCAGCATTTCTGAGGCGCAGGCACTTTTTGGCTGTCACAAATGGCGACACATTGGATGCGCAGCCTGGCTCCCAATGGAAGCGGCCATTCCATGCACCAGCAGAGTCCGGACGCCTGCCAGCCCTAGTGAATATGCACAGGGGGTGGAAGGGAGGTGGGGTGGATGGAATAGGGTGGCGACAGGAGCAGGGCGGATCAGTCTGGTGCTTTGTGGCACTTTTGCAACTCCTTAGGCCGGCGGAGCGCGCATTCCGCCATCCAGTAGTTAGGCAGGATCGGGCTGTTACTCAGGCCCTGGACTGTGCTGGGACATCCAAATGCCATGACAATAAACCTGCTAAACAGTGGTGGGGATATACTGGGGATATTTCATTTACCAAAAAAAAAAAAAAGTATATTGAGTTGAAACATTACCCACTTGAATCCAATTATTGAAACGGATGACTCTGTCTGTCTGTTGTCTCAGCCTTTAAGGAGAGAATTACTCAGCTAATTATATTCTGGCAGCCTAAAGATTACATTGCAGTTTCAAACACATATGGCAATTTTCTGAACTTGATGTACTAAACTGTTGAGTAATGCTGCTGCACGCGCCATTCTGTGCTTTTAAAAGTTCCCCACAGGGTTGCCTCTCTAGATTGATTCAAGACCATCTCAGCTCCCTTTGCCAAACACATTCTCTAATGCACTCTGACGCCAGGGCATCTTTCATGCCACGAGGCAACACAATGGAGAAACCAAGCTGATAGTGGCATCAGTCAGCATAAGCTCCAGCTGACTCAGAAAAGGGCATCTAAAACACATTAAACAATTCTAGCCGAACTCGTGGCTTCTTGAGCTACGTCTCCTGCCTGTACAATGGCTAGCCTCTTACTATCCTGCAGGCAAGCTCTTCTAGTACCATGTTTTCCACAGTTTTGAGAGCAGAAGCTTCTGTGCAGGTATTTTTTTTCATGTGCTGTGTATACAATCATGTGCACCCCCACTGGAGATTGACGTGGTACAGCCTGAGATTTACTACCTCCGAGAGAAAGAGATCCTGTCTGAATTACATGTGTAACTAAGGCATCCTTTGACTATGCTACCAGATTACTCCTCTTCAGTCAGTCTGCCTGTCAACTGCCTGCTGTCCAAGGAACTCATTCAGGCCTGAGCACCCGACATCAAGCATAGAAAAGACAATCACTTAACAGCAGTTACACAACATATATAAGCACTCATAAAAACAGCCGTTCCCAGGGCTGTTGTCCTGTCCAACTTATACCTACTCTGAACCAAATCTTATCTATTTTCCCACTCTTTCTCTCCACAAGTTCCTTTCAAGTGTGCTCAATATTCAGTGAGAGGCTTTGCACATCTGCTGCTACAAGAAACAAGCTTAATTGCTGATGGGATTTTTCCCCACTCGTGTTCCAACCCATCTGCAGGGTGCGATTACTGATGCCTATTCTTTTTTTTCTATCCACTTCAACTTTTTTGTGTGTTAAGTGATATTCATTAATCCCATCGATGGCATTGCGAACATGTAGGAACTCTGCCTAGAGTAATTACAAAGTGTTTCCTCTGAGCTTGGTTCTAATATAAGAGCACGGGAAGATAATGAAGGCTGATTGTAGTGCCATCATCCCATTGAGAAGCTGAATGATGCTGTACAAATAACAGCTGGCTGATGAATCGCAGAGCCTAAAAGAAATGGCAGACCAGAATAATAAAGATAAAATTTCCTCTTTAACAAAAGAATTCTGCTTTCTGATGTACAGCCTCAAACCACTTCCTGGATTCCTCAAAGCAGCCTGGAAAAAAAATAAGAAAGAAGAATCCCATCCACACACACATGAACTCAATTGTAGTTGCATGAACACATTATGTTCATGGAACTCCTCTGCCCTACATATCAATTGTGGTTCACATATGGTACTGTGGCAACCAAGGTTCCAGTTACACAACCAGAATTACATTAGTACATGAGATTGCAGCAATTCCTATGATTGTGGAAATTCTTATTTCCATACATCATGCAATCTCTGTGAATCCGACATTTCCTGTGAAAATTGGTAGTTTCCATTCCAATATGCCTTTGGTACAGACAGCATGGCTACACAATAGTCAATTGAGATGCAAATGTTATAGTAAAGTAGAAGTATCTGGAATCTCTCACCCCTCTATCCCTGAAATATTTCAATAGTTTTATCAAAGCTCTCTTTACAGTTCCTGAGGTGCTTTATCTTCCGAGTACAGTACTGCCCAGATTTAACTCAAAATGTCACTTTAGGCAAAATGTCATTGCAGCTCCAGCTCTATGTCATAGCAACTTTGCTACGTGGAGAAATTCCTCAGCAGCTTTAGATTTCCGACAGGATACTGGTGAGAGCCAGATGACGACTATCAAGCTGCGTTAATACTTTCTGTGGGCCTAAGGTAACCATGTTCAGAATTTCCTGGAGAAATGTTGCCTCCTTTCCACGAGCAGCGAGTGCCTCACTGGGAGTAAGTGCCTCATTGGGAAGAAGTGCCAAGACGCGAGTTTAGCAGCTGTGCGAGTTCAGCAGCAGGGCAAGGAAGCCAGGCCCCAAACACTGCACTGCACGTCCCGTGAGAAGAGGTAGAGGCCCAGCTATATCAGCTGTCTAGGTAAACCCAAATCAAATACACTATACTAAACCAAATTACACAAAATTATGCAGTCAGCCAGCCAGCAGCATGGTGGGGGCTATCCAGTCTTTTGTATGTGACCGAGTGTCACATGTATGACTATATGCCTCTTGGGCATAAGTCATGGGTGTGTGCGAGGTGCAAAGAGCTCCAGGCTCTCAAGGAGCGGGTTTCCTCCCTTGAAGCCTTGGTTGCTCACCTGGAGAGGCAGAGACAGATAGAGAGGGACCAGGGTGAGACTTCCAGGGATGTGGAGGCATCATCCCACTCTCAGTTGGGCAGCTCCTCCGCTGCCAGGGAAGGAAGTCTCAGGTCTGGAGGACATCATTCTGGAGAAGTGGGACACTATCCCTTAGTGGGGACCCCTTCTTTAGTTGGTGGGCCCGTATCCAGTCACACTACGGATACTCCTCTGGGGAAGGGGAAGGGGGGAAGGGGCCTTCTTGTAGTGGGTGATTCTATAGTCAGGAACATAGAGAGGGGGGTCTGTGATGGATGTGAGGACTGCATGGTGACTTGCCTGCCTGGTGCGAAGGTTGCTGACATGGTGGGAACAAGTTGTTCCGAACAACAGGTGCTGGAAGCAACCAAGGAGCCCTGCGCAAACATTGTAGCAAATGTGATGTTTGCGCAGAGTTCCGTGGTCGTGTCCAATGCCTGGGAGCCCTGTGCAAATATCGCAGCTGCTGTGATATTTGCGCAGGGCTCCCTGGTCACGTCCAGCGCCTGGGAGCCTCACGTTTTGGAGCTGCTGACGATCGGAGGTGCTACAGCAACATGGTAAGTTAAAATTTATTGTTAAAGCAAGACATTTTAATTTTACCCAATTTTTTTACAGCATTCGGTCCACAAGACGCACAGACATTTCCCCCTAATTTTTTTTTTGGGGGGGGGGGGAAGTGCGTCGTATGGAGTGAAAAATACAGTAGTTATAAGTTATAAGTAATTAAAAACAAGCTATAGAAAAGAAAACCCGTAAAGGTTAGCCAAAATAAACTAAAACTGCACAAAACAAGCCTGCACATTGGTCGGCCCTTTAGGCCAGCCACCGCATCTTAGGCAGGGTCGGGCTGCCCTTCACACAAAACACGTATGTGCAAACAGAGCCTGTACGTGCCTACAATGTAACGTAATGTAGACTATATCACACTTTTAAAAATAAATATTTCTTCAAATAGGCAAATTGTTTGTAGAATAGTTATGAAAAATAATGATTGTGCATTGTTCTGAAACGTGCCATAACACATAATGAACAAAAGCCTTTTTTCCCCAGTAACATTTTAGCTTTGGTTATTTCACAAATTCTAACAAAACAAGTCAATGTTGTTGTGATGAACTGCATTATTTTAAACCACTCCAGAACAGCAGAGGTCAAAGCTTCTTTTTTTTTCCCCCCCAATTTGCAGGTATATATAATTTTTGCTCTGGTTGATAAATTCAGAGTTAACTCAAGGTCTACCTTAGGAAATTGTTTGTATTTTTTGAAACAATCAAGAAGAACAATTTTAGAGTGTTAAATAATCCAGCATTACTGCCAATAGCTACTTGGGGGAAAATTGGCAGATTGAACCTTCAGCGTGTGGTTTTTGTTGGAAAATTGTGTGTGTGGGGGGGAGTGTTAATCACACACACACACACACACACACACACACACACACACACACACACACACACAAGATGCACTTCCAATTTTAAGCCCATTATTGTTAACCCCCCGCCCCAATCACTTCCCAGTACATGCTTTGTCTTCATAGAAAAGAATGCTAGGGAAAGAACTCAGTGTTAATATGAATTATTCAGACAGTTTTCTTGACTTTCTTTTCAACAAGATACCCCAGAGATATGCACAAGAGTTTGGAGGAGGAGCATTCTCCAACCAACCCTGCCCCCCCAAAAAAAAACTAATAAAGCCTCTTTATGAATTCCTGCGTCCACCTCCTCCCACTACTCTCTCTCTCTCTCTCTCTCTCTCACACACACACACACACACACACTTAGTTCTCTCTCAATTCATGCACATAAGAAGAGCACCTATAGAAATGGCTGCTTTATGCCGACGAACATGATGAGCAGGCCCACCAGGAGCAAATGAAGCAGGGCCTCAATGAATGAACAGAGCTTCAAACTTTCCTTCTAAGCAGGTAGAGAAGCTCAGATTTATAAGAGAACCAAAGTAATGAGCAAAGACGCTAAATGGGAGCAATGGGTTATTCACCCAATAACATATAGAATTCAGTGTCTCCAGGTTCAGAGATGGAATGCTACTGTGTATTTATTCGTTTGAAAAACGTATATGCCTCCTTTTCACCTTTTGCAGGAAATCAAGGCAGCTTTCATGAATAGATAACATAAGAGATAAAAATACAACAATCAGCAAAAATACTACCATACATTAAAGCCAAATACTACCATACATTAAGCCAAAAAGCCCTAATTAAAAGCAAGGCCAAGTAGAAAAGTCTTAAAACCCCTACAGAAGGCCAGCAAGGAGGGGGACCTCTTAGGTCTCAAGGGGAGAAAATTCCATAGGCCAGGCATGTCAACAGAAAAAAGCCCAATCATAGGTTACTGGTGGCCAAACATCAACACTGCAACCAACCCAGGAGATCAGGCTCACCAGAGGGGCTCCCTGGGCAGAAGCCCCCCTCCTAGAACAATACTGAACCTCAGGGGTCTCTATCAAATTCACTCTCGCAGTACCATCTGCAGAGAGAGGAAATATGACAATCCAGGTTATTTCCCAGAACCAGGCAGACTCAAGGTGAATGTAAAAGGTTTATTAAAAGTACAATAAGAGAAAGGAGATAACAGACTCAAATGAACCAGAAAAAAAATAAGAATTGTACTGAGCAGAGAAAGGGTTGTTCCTGACAATAATACCACCAACAGCAGATGGTGCTGAAATGCTGTAGGATCTCACACATGTGATGTAACTAACTTGCTGGGAGTTTTGATTGAACTTGCAAGGTACAGAGAAAACAAACTAAAATCAACATAAAATTCTAACAATTTTTCTGACTATACTATTTCGTATATGATTTTACCTGGGTGATGGAACCACCAGCCTCCCCTTACAGTTCCCACGGGTGCTGCTGGCTCTCCCTATCTTGAACTCCTTGCCAGAGACCATGATGGCTGGAGAAGGAGAGAGAGCTTCCAGCCAGGAACTGTATTTGTTCTTTGGCTGGGACGACATCATCAGTTACCTAATCTCTACATTTTCTCTCCTTGGCAGGGGGACTGGTGGGAATATGACCCAATTCACTGGCTCATCCCTTAACTCAACATGCCTGGATTTCAACAGGAAGAGCAATGCAAATGAACTTCAGCCAACAAAGGATCCATGCTCCTTGCTAGCAAGAGGCAGGGAGGGCTAAAATACCCACCATTAGAAAACACAGAGAGAACAGGCAAAACCCCACAGAAAGGAATAAAACACACATAAAATATAGCGGTTTTATGACAACCAGCATGGAGGAAGGTAGGTTGCTCCAGAGCTGGAAGTAAGGGGGCATAGGGGATGGGCTCTGAGTCACCACACTTTGATTGTGTGAGATACTGGCAGGTGCATGGGGAAGGGTGGTGAAATCTGGTGTTGCTTCGATGCTTCAACTGGCTCTGGTCCACTGTAGGAAACAGTGCTGGACTACTCAGGTTTTGGGTGTGACCCATGAAGGCTGCTCTATGTTTATAAGCAAACAAATGCTAAATGCTCACATTACTCCATAGCTGTCTTAGGCATCATTTTAATGATGGAAAGGTGGGGTATAAATGTCTAATGCCCAGATCAAACATGCACAAACCCATGTGGAAATCAGCATTTTACCATGGAAATAACTGCTTGTTTGGATGCAGAACTCATGTGAGTGTCCTTTTCCATTAGTTTCCCCCCCCCCCATGGAATAAGCCAAATGCCCTTTTCACTTCTTAATCTGCGAGTTCCAAATCTTCCACATGGGTTTTGAACATACGATTGGAAAACTGACATGGTTTTCGATGTCTGTGAGTTTTGTGTCCTCAGAAGAGGTGAGATGGCACCCTAGACTGTTTCCCGGTGGAGCTCTCCTTTGCCAGAACAAATCCTCCCTTTGCTTTCAGCTTTAAAGGGCAGATGTCTTCCTGTGGGGGGGTATGCCTACTCAGAAGTAAGTCTTATTGTGCTCAATGGGACTTACTCCCAGGAAAGTTTTTATAGTCATGGCTCAGCATGAAGGGGTTGCCACTGTCTTGATCCTCTTCTCACCCACCCTTAGCTGTCCCAAAAGGAAGAGATTTCGTGCTCCGCTCCTCTGACATTGTTTGTCCACAATACCAGACAGGCAGTCCAAGCATTACTCATGAAATACTCTGAGGATTGTTTGACTGTTTGAACTTTCCAAGGATGTCTGCCTTTGGCTATTTTCCAGCCAGGCACATCATCTTCACCCACTTTCAGAATGCACGTAGAGAGAACACTAACATGGACAGTAGACACAAGTATTTGCCACTAATGATACTGTACCTAGACCAGTCTCTAGAGTAACGCGGACCAGTAACCACTGATCAGATCAAAACTTCGCTGGCTTGAGGACAAATGCAGTTTTGTTTTAGACTGACAAAATTACCATATGGACACGTTGATACATTTTTTTTCCTGGCAGCTAATGATCACCTACAAATGGACTGTGTTTGTTTCTGGTTCAAGACAGGATTCAATTAAGGAGCTTACAGATGGGATAAAATATTTTTTCCCATATCATATAAAATGTGACACTAGCAGTCCCCCTCTGTTTTGTTTGCTGAAATCAGGAAGCAATTAACAGAAAATGTGTCCTTTAAAAATACTTCGAGGAGCTGCTCCGACTGACAGCTGTTATCTCTGCCTTCAGATAAGAGCCTCAGCATCATTTTTTGTTACATGACAGCAATATTAAGTACGTCCTGGGCAGAAAGATGCAGAGAGTGGGCCTCACATGTAGGCAGTCCATATGCCCATGGGTGTATCCCACCCCCAGGCATTGGTAGGACCCAAATGCTTAACAAGGCTGCCATCCATAGTGGGATCACACGCACACACACACGCACCAGTGAGTGAGTGGCATTTACAGGGGCTGTGATACAGTACAGGGGCCACCAATCCCTGCTGCCATTATCCACACTAGTATCTTTGACATGATCTACAGGCATCTATTTCTTGAAAATAAATTGAGAAGTGCCATCGGGCAAATTTTTCAAATTATTTATTTTTGCCATGAAGCGGTGGGGTTTTTTCCTTTCCTTTTTTTAAAAAAACGCGGTGCTAAGTCACTTACTGCCACCGCTTGCCGCCACTGCTTGCCATCTTCATCCTGGCCGGCTGCTCGCCACCGCCGGGACTGCCCCCCCCACCGCCGCTGCAGCGTCTTCTTCGTCCCTAGTCTAGGCCTGCCTGGGAGAGCTCTCAGCAAAAACAAGCAACAACAAAAAACCACATTGTGCCTGGCAGCTGCCTTCAGCCAGGACTCCAGGAAGATCTTCAGTGCAAATAAGTGTTCATTGTTTTCCTCTCATTCTCTCAACACAAGGTAACAAGCAGAATTTAGAAGGCTTCAGCATGCCATGTATTGTTTCTTCAGCCAAAAGAATCCTAAGGACTTTGAAGTGACAACCTGATATATGAGCTGCTGCTCATTGGGATTCCATTTACATCTCAGAGCTCATTCAGCATAGCTGCATTTTTTCTTCTTCATGTATTACAGCTCAATCAGGCAATATATATATATATTGTATCATTGTATCAGGGGTATCATTGAATACATGGGGTAGGGATGCAAGAAGGGAGTTCACAAAAACACAGAAAGGCCATGATCGTGTCCCAGACAGACAATAGAGAAGGGATGTAGATTAAGTCTCTGACTCCAAGACTCGTGTCAAGTCCCAAGTCTTTGCCCCCAAGTCCCGAGTTTTTGGTTGCGAGTTGGGAGTCCCTATCTATTTAATGGGGGAAACGGGTTTAAACCTGAATAAAATTCAACTTGTCATAAAAGGCTCCAAGTCTCGAGTCGAGTCTTTCGAGTCTTTTAGAATCGCCAAGTCCGAGTCAAGTCGTTGACGCGACATGAGTCCGACTCGAGTCCGAGTCAATAGACTCAAGTCTACATCACTGCAATAGAGCATATGCAGAGTTAAGAGGCTTGCAAGCACACTCAGGGCAGGGTATGTGTAGCCACCAGTGCACTGCCAGGGCAATTATCTGCCTGCTTGGGGCAAGGCACATATGGAATTCCCTCCTTTCCACACGTCAAGTATTTCCCAAAGCACCAGGTTACAGCATAGCAGCTGAAGGCTTTTCTATTCCCTCACAAAGCATCCAGTGACTGCATCACAAACTACACACACTACCGGCATGATTAGGACATTAATCCTATTGTTTCCCCCCACTCCCAATGTTACAGCAATTCCGAAATGGTTACCGCTGCATCCTACGGAGGCGGGGCAGTTGTGGGGGGGTCTTCTCTGGGTACGGGAAAAATCCTGACAATTCGCAAATATTACGCATGAGTATAAAGTTGTTAGGCCAGCAGGTGGCGCAGTGGGTTAAACAACTGAACCATGAGCTGTCGATCGAAAGGTCGGCAGTTCGAATCCGCGACGGGGTGAGCTCTCGTTGCTTGGCCAGCTCCTGCCAACCTAGCAGTTCCAAAGCATGTTAATGTGAGTAGATAAATAGGTACCGCTTGCGGGAAGGTAAACAGCACTCCGTGTTCCAGCTGCACGCTACGCGCTGCGGCAAGGAGAGTCATGCCGGCCACATGACCACGGAGGCGTCTTCGGACAACGCTGGCTCTTCGGCTTTGAAATGGGGATGATCCCCACACCCTAGAGTCGGACACGACTGGACTTAATTGTCAGGGGTCACCTTTACCTTTTTATAAAGTTGTTAGATTTCTGGTCGAATTACTGCTGAATTTAACCTAAAGGAAAACTGGGGACAAATTGGAAGGATACTGATCAGGTGAAACATTGTTAGGAACGTTTAAGATATTTATTTTATTTAAATGATTTGTATCCCACCTTTCCCTCTGAATAAATGCTCATTAAAAAGACAAAAAACTTTCTAGGATTAGAAACATTTCCCAGCTGGAGTCACATTTGTTCCCTTGCCTGGGGGTAAGCCTCTGCAGCCTAAATGGGTCTACTCTCAGACCTGTGCCAGTGATTTGTTGGCATAGCTCTGAGTGGACCCAGGAAGAGGGATACGATATCAGCAATGCTGCTGCCACCAATACCAACCCCTTCCCGACTTCAACACACACCCCTCCTTGCCCTGGTCTCTGCTGTGTTCCTCCCCCTCCCTGCCCCATTCCGCCCCAACCACCACCTACTGATTTACCAGCACCAGAACCTTTCTTGAGGCCGCTGGCACACAGTGGCAACCCAGCTGTACTGAATGGCGCATTGCTTTTTGCCACCTCTGTAAAGCACACTGCGCTGCCGGAACATGGGTTCCAGCGGTGCAGCGTGCCCATAGCATTGGGCCCTGAGACTACTGCTGGCCTTTTTAACACAGACATTTTCAGACACATTTCTTTTCAACCAGTGGTTTTCTAACTTGGAGGAATCCCTTTTCCATGCCAGCTTGCCCTAACTGTATGTCCTCAAACACACTCAGTATTCCCTTACAATTGCACATCATTGCAGAACACGAGGAGCAGTGGTAGGCCGGTTATGCTCAATGACTGGTCTTGCCATTGAGGAACCCCAGAGTTCCCTGAGACATAGTTTGAAAATCGCTTTAAAAACCATCATTGTTAAACTCAGATCCAGTCTGTCTGTTTAGATATGTTTATAACTTAATACTTCCTCTTTGTCCTTTCGAGAGAGAGAATAAACATACTTTGAAGAGAACACATTGTGCCATAAATTATCCTCTTGTTAAATTTATGAGGATTGTTTTCAGCCTTTGTGAAGAAATTGGAAATTCCGTCTCAACTGCAGCTCCTACATCTATCAACATAATCAGAGATGTGCTGTTTTAATGATCTGTTGGTATTCTGAAATGAGAACAATGACCTTTGTGTTAATTAGTCAGTATGGAGAGCCTACTGAGAAGGAAAGTGCTGAACTTAATAGGACTTTAGATTATGTATTCGTGTCTTTAACGCTGGAGGTAATCTTTAATTTGAATTATGGGTTCAAATAAACGATCCTATTGCACACACTAAATTGCCTCAAGCATATTTCTGGAGGAAGAATCATATGGCCTTGTCCTTTAGAGCACATGAACAAGGAGTTGTTATGATAAAAAGTTCTGCTGCCAATAACCACAAACAGAAGAATTCAAGGCCAGTGGAGTGGTGTCAACACCTTCAAATAGTACAAGTCCTCACTTAAAGTCATTTCATTATAAGTCATTTCGTTTTAAAGTTGTTGAGAAAAAAAAATCGATTCCCGGCTGGGGCCACTGTCTGTGTGGAGTTTGAACATTCTCCCCATGTCTGCGTGAGTTTTTTCTGGCCCGGAAAGCTCACATTTAATTCAATGCTTAATATTAGAAGTGTTTTGGGTCTTTATTTAGAAGTCTGGTGATGTTTTTGTGACCAAGATGTTGATGTTGCTTTGTGACCAAAAACAAGAGTAGTTTACGTATATCAATTAGTCTACAGTAAAATTGGTTTCGTTATAAGTCGTTGCGCTTAAAGTTCCTGTTTCCAAGAATCTATTGACAACTTTAAGTGAGGACTTGCTGTACTCCAGTCATCAGGCCCAGCATCAGACTGCAGCACCTTAGGCAAATGCCAGGGGTCCACTGCCCTGCAAGGATCCACCTCCACTGATGCTTATACTACCACTGAAGCCCTACCCCCCTTTATGTTTTTTTCTTCCTTCCTGGAATTTTTCTCAGCTCCCACTCGAGTGGAGACACCATTGTGCACCAGCTGTGCTCCCTGTCAGTGACGTAGCTAGGTCGTTTTGCACTCGGGACCCATGAGTTTTTGACAGCCCCCATATGACAAAATTGGCAGTAAAAGTCCTGACATGAAATTATTATTAACAACAACAACTTTTAAAAAATCCCAGCATACTATGAACTTTTATAACAATGGCAGAGCTAAATTTTTGCATTAAAAAAGTGAAAAGCCGCCACAACTTTTTTTTAAGGTCTTGCATGTCACACACCCCAAGGCGTGGTACCCGAGACCCTGTACCCCCCGACTCCGCCTTAGCTACACCACTGGCTGTAAAGATGGAGACTTGCCACAGTTATAGCGTTTCTGAATAGGGTTGTTCAATCTAGAAATTTCAGGAAATTCAAAAGCTTCTCCTGCTCATTCTATATTCTAGTAATGTTTTTATATCCCTTTTCCTGTGAAACAGTCTCAGTCAGTATCCTATGTGGGTGGTATTGTTCCCATAAGCCTTTCACGCAGCTCAATTTACAGCTAGTATGTTTTTTGGCTGGCCATCTTTCAAACCTTCCAAGTTGCTTGCCACACTATGAGGTACAGAAAATAAGCATGAGTAACTTTTCTGCCTGATCCCTAGTAATAAAAATGACTGGGCCTTAGTGTCTCCTGGTGGCCACAATTTCACAAGGCAGTTATTTCCTTGCTCAGAAGACTGAATTGCAAATTCAAAACAGGCCTTTCATTTAAATATGGGAAAGGGGACAATAACTTGTACAAATAACCTTATATTTATACTGGGAAGCAAAACAATGATACACAGGGTCAATGGCATAGCTGGCTGGGGCAGTGGGGTGGACTGCCCCCCACAGCACTATGGTGGTTTTCTGCTGTCTCCGTGAGGGGGGGTACATTGTGAAATTGGACCCCGCCTGCCCTGCGCCTCCATTTGGCTTAAAATCAAGCCATTCCGGAAGCGGAGGGTGATGCACAGGCATGAGGGGGTTGACATCATGACGTGGGGGGTGACGCGAGGTGTCAAGATGTTGCCCCGCCCCAGGCAGCATCCAGGCTGATGATACTACTGCACACGGTTAAATGTTAAGTTCAGGAGTTCAAGGCTGTAGATCCCTTTGGTGTTTGGGCCCTATTCATGAATCCGCTTCTGGAGCCTAGAGAAGAATAAAGTCTCAGTAGACTTACTCTTGATCTTGTATGTACGTGCATGTAGGTTTTTCTCCATTAGGGACTCTGGGACTCAGTTGTTCTCCCTATCAACAGTAGTTTTAGCAAGGTGCCAGGAAAGAGGACCCTGCACCAGAAGCCTAGCAACTCCTCTCAGGTGCTATCTCCACAGCTTACATGAGATCACTCAAAACAGCACTGTGACCTCCATCAGGATAATTCCCCAGACAGAAGCACTCCGCCAGCACGTCAACTCAAGTTGAAAAACATCATGTCAACAGCTACCCCCACAGCTCTCCCCGGGAAGCACTCTTAGCTGATTTCCCCAGTCCTCTCACAATTCCCCCCACACCTCCTAGGGAGCCAGCTATTTTTCCGTTTCGATCCTATATCTGCAATATGAAACAGTCAAATCACCTACTGCATAGAGGTAGACTGAGATTATATCTGTGAACCCTTAGCTCATTAAAGTCAATTACTAGAATTTTATTTACAGCCCAATCCTATCCTCGGCCAACTCGTAGCATGGAACGGTGCCGGCGTGGGCTTCACTGTATGCTATGATGCAACAGAGGTAAGTAAAATAATTTTGACTTACCTACTCTGCTCCACCATGGCCCCAGTGGGCCTACTCAGATCTGTGCCAGCCCTTTGGCTGGCACAAGTCCAAGTGAGCCCAAAAAGTAGTGTCAACAGAGCTGCCGCTAGCCCATATAGTGTCTTTGTACAAATTAGAAAAGGCACCCGCTTCCTCATTGTACTTGCCGGTGGTAGTGACAATCCACTGGCATCCTCCTCCTGTCTACATTGTGATGGTGCTCCCTTAGATATGATACCATTGTGCAGTGCGCAACTTGCACAACTGTATGTGCCAGCCATGTGTGTTGAAGCTGGAAAGGGGGCATAGAATATAGTTGGATCTGTTGCCACCAATATCTGCCCCTTGCCTTCCCCAACATGCCCCCAGCCAGCCCCAATCCCCATCCCGATCATCTCCCCTTGCCCCAATCCTCCCCTTCCTTGCCTAGTTCCATCAATGGAAGGCCCAGATAGGATTGGGCTATTAATTTAATATCAATATAATATCGCCCAAAACAAAGTATACTATAAATACTAAGCATTGTGAATGTTTCACTCTAAGAGTTTTTTGGATTGGTACATCTCTGAGTTTTAAAAAATAATAATTCAACTTCTTATTAACAAGCATGGAAAAGTATTTCCAACTGCCATGCAGTTTCCTGTTCCTCTTCATTGTCATTTAAGTAGAGCTAATGTCTCCTGCCAACCTAGCAGTTCCAAAGCATGTCAATGCGAGTAGATAAATAGGTACCGCTTGCAGGAAGGTAAACAGCGCTCCGTGTTCCAGCTGCATGCTGCTTGCAGGAAGGTAAACAGCGCTCCGTGTTCCAGCTGCGGCAAGGAGAGTCATGCCGGCCACATGACCACGGAGGCGTCTTCGGACAACGCTGGCTCTTCGGCTTTGAAATGGAGATGAGCATCACACCCTAGAGTCGGACACGACTGGACTTAATTGTCAGGGGATACCTTTACCTTTACCTAATGTCTTACTATTACTAATAAATTTGCTTCCGAATAATTAAAACAGTCCAGATAATGTTTGCAAGCATTGGCAACATAAGGGTTATTATTATCCAAAAGCTGCAATCCTATACATACTTTCCTGGGAGTAAGCCCCATTGAGCACAATGGGACTTACATCTGAGTAGACATGCATTAGATTGTGCTATAGGTTCAGGGCTCCTCTGAACTATAAGCACATTTTCTTTTTTAAAACATACTCATTTTTCCTTTTATAAAGAATGCAGGTAGTTCAACATTTTCTAAAGTTCCTGATTTAAAAAGCAAATAGACATGTTGGGTATTACAAATTCAAAGTAATTGCTCTCCCCTGTGTGATGGCAGATGGTATTTTAACAAATGGAAGTGATTTGCCTTTTAAGGCCTTGAATGCAAGTAGACCTCACAAAAGCCCTGTTAACACCAACAGATTGGTGTTAGATGTTGTGGTTCTCAGCCCAGACGCAGAGTGGACAGGCAACCATTTATAGTGATGATTTACTCATGAAAGTATTTTCATTTTTTTAATCATTATCTGAGTGTCTTCTTGTTATGCTCAGCCAATTATTCATTTTCTTTTCTTGTTAGTTTGAGGTGGTATGATTGGCATAATTTGAGCTGGAAACAAGATGCATCCATTATTACAGGAATTGTCTTAATACTTCCCCCCCCCCTTGGAAAAGCAGCTGTTACTTGTCTGATAATACAAAGCTAGATGTTCACATTTAGAAGAAAAAAGAAAAGGGAAGGACAGATGAGTGGCATCCTCAAAAACCTATTATCCATCAAAGCTGGTTAAAATGAATACTGTATATCATGATAGGCGGACAACAGAGGCGTCGCTGCGGTAGGGGCCCTACCGTAAGTTGCGCCCCGTCCTAGTCCCGTTTACCAAGCCAGCAGGAGGCGGTCCCGCCCCCTCACTGTCGGAGCCATTCCCGTGTGGAGAAAGCAACGGGCAGGGAGTCTCTCAGGAAAATGGTTGTAGAGTCCATATTAAGCACAGCTAAAGAAAGGAAGAAAAGAAAATCTCATGTAGGCATCTGGTACTACATATGCATGCCACATTTTGTGCAGAATCCATCATCGAAAAGACTGAAATGTCAATGTAATTGAAAATGGCACCCAGTTTTTGAAGACATTTGCCTGTTTTCCTATTAAAACCCCTACATCTCCTTTCCCAAACCAATCTTCGCCAAAATGTTCTAAATAATTTAAAAGTTGCTTTGGATTTAAGTATGTTTAGTTGTACATGGCTCTTGTTTAGAACATGAACATTGTATTATCATTATGCTTCTGGGGGTGAAGGTTGGCTAAGGTGGTGCATAGCACAGAAGGTTGTTCATGAGCATTCAAACAACTCAGAGAACAAAGCTCTTAGAATGTTTTCAATCCACCTTCTGTACAGGAAGGGACAGTTGTTGGTTTGGCTGACATTAAAATTCCACACGGGTCTTAGGGATAGGAATAGGCTGAGGACTTGTAAGAGGTCCCCAAAACGAATTAGGAAAACTGACCCAGCAAACAACCCAGTGAAACAGTAGCTGAAGGAAGGGTGAAATGATCTGAAAAATAGGAACCCAAAGAAAGGGGGAGATGAAGGAGGTGTGACAAAAAAGGTAGTGGGCACAAAACACTGCTATAAGAACAGCTTAGAAAAAGAAAACTCAGCGCTTAAGGTCAAAATGGTCATAACCTAGGGTGGAAAGTGAGTCCGAAATGCTGGAGAGGTTGGCTGGAAGAAATGGAACAAAGTTGATTGTGTCTGCAAAGCTGCAGACCTAAGGAGAGCCCTGCCCCCTACATGTTAAGCATCTGCCTGCAGCAATAAATACTGGACTGGGGAGAGTTTCTCCCTATGATCGCCACCCTGAAATATTACAGGGTGGTGATCACAAAGATACACTTTCCCCATGTTCAGAGTTTGTCACTGTAGACAAATGCTGAACACGTGAGAGACAGGAGACGGGGCTTCAGGAATGCCTCATTGGCATGAGTGGAGATAACACAGTGCTTTGACAGGGGCCTTTCACATGGTCCTTCTACATATGGACTGAAGGTCTGAACACGGCTCAAGTCTCGGCTGGTGGTATTCTGGAACTAAGATTTTCTATATCGGCTGTTGTACACCTCTCTCTCTCCTTTTCTACCTGAATGTTTGGTAATAAACTGACTTTGCCAATTAAAATGATATAACGGCACACAACACTATGAGTCATGGTGCTTGCTTTTCAAAAGAAAATGACAACACCTGTCTTTGCTATATGGCTGCTTTGTGCTTTCTTCCATTGGTTGAGTTTTGAACACACTAGGATCCTTATAGTATAACTCAATGGAGAGTCCAATCCTGACAGCCCAATCCTAACCCCACCAGTACATAGCATGCAGCCACGTCAATATAGTGCGTGCTGCATACTATGGTGGGGGGGGGACACACAACCAGAAGGCCAATGAGGTAAGTAAAAAACTGTTTTACGTACCTCTCAGTAGGCCACCTGGTTGGCAATGGGTTTCCTTGGACCCAAACCAGCTATTTTGCTGGCATAAGTCTGAGGAGAGGAAAGGGGCATGCTGGGTAGCAAAAGAGGGGATAGCATCCCAGTGCATGCTGCTGCTGCTGCTGCCGGAATCCACCCCATCCAGCCTCTGAAGCACCCCTTCCCTCCCTGAACCTCCCCCAAACTGGCCACAAACCTGTTCCCTCTACCACCTTACCTGGTCTGGCACAGGCCAGGTCTGTTGGTAGCAGGTGCTCAGAGCTGTCGACCATTTGTGTCAGTGGCTTCGATGCACCTGGCAGTGGCACACCATTTCCACCACTACTGCATCCTTTGCGAAAGGATTTGACTACTGAAAGGTGCAGAATAACATGACCCCAAGAAACCTGAGAAATTAAATATAATAAGCGGTCAGAGCCCTTCATCATGAATCTGAATACAGATGAGATCCATTGGATGGTTTATCCTGTTTGAATTGCATTCTTCCTCCAAGGAAGTCAGGGAAGTGCATATGACAGTGGTTTTCAATCCTTTTTTGGTTGCAGAACCCGTAATATGTTGTGATATCCTGCAGAATGCCAACCCCCTCCCACCCTGCTTCCCCACACAAAGCAAAAAAATGAGTAAAACCCAGTAATACCGGTAAGTGATTTATTTAACCATCACAGCTTTCAAAGGCAACATTGTACTAATTACTAATCATAACTTGGGTGTAAGTTGCAAGTTGAGACCGGGCCACATGTTCCTCATGAACACTCCCACTTTCAGAGACGCCACATCAGTCTAAGTCCAACATCTATCTATCTATCTATCTATCTATCTATCTATTATTATTATTATTATTATTATTATTATTATTATTATTATTATTATTAACAGTATGTATATACCGCTTTTCAACAAAAAGTTCACAAAGCGCTTTACAGACAAAATCAAATGATTAAATGGCTCCCTGTCCCAAAAGGGCTCACAATCTAAAAAATCACAATCATTACACCACATTGGTTCTTGATAATATCTCCTAAAGATAGTATCTAGAAGAATTGATTAGCACATGGATTGGTTCTGTAATCTCCATGATAATATAACCCATAGACCCTCAGACACACATTCCATTATCAGTATTCAATTGCTGATTGAATCAGCCAGATGCCCTACACATCTAAAGAATAACAGGAAAAGGTAACATGAGAAACGGCCCACAGGCTAACACTAGGTATATAGCTGTACTTTGGAAATGACATTGAACTCCTCACCTAATATAGCACAGCTTCCTCTCACCCTTTGGGGGATTCTGACTACTTCTTGTGATGATTTCATAATAGTCTGATGGGGCTGAAAAGACGGGTACACATGGGGGCTGCTTTTGCAGGCCCTCATAATTATTTGTTGTCACTCTTACATCTCCGCGACTTGCAGCAGACCAATCATTTGGTGTTCCTGAGCCCTGTCTTGGGCCCTGAACCCTGCCCTCAATCACGGTACCCATCCGCCAGTGTTTTTCTTTCATTTTCTGTGAATGTCACATACCTCTGCTTCATGCATATTTGATAATTCTGTACGTAGCCCTGTGTGAGAGACTTGGCGCTCCACAGGATCTGATTACAAGAGTACAAGTCAGCAACAGAATACAGCATTTCCTTTTTCCCATGGGCAGGCAGACTAACAGCATTTTTATGATTTAATGGAAAAACACAACAGTAGACTTAGTACAATAAAAAGAATGGCTCCAGTGCAAATACCCACTATCATCTACGTCGCACATAAACACGACCAGAGATGGATTTCATTACAAGGCAAAGCACAATTGGAGACGGATTTCATTACAAGCAGGGAGAGGGGACAGGGAGGGAGGTCAGGAAGTCATCAGTAGCTCTGGTTAATAATCTAAGCTGATTTGTAAAGTGCTTGGAACCGTGTTTTTCAATAACCATACTTAGCATTTGTATAGTGCTTTCTTTTTAGGGCACAGAGCACTTCACATATATTATCCTGATAAAATCCTTACGACAATCCTATAAGGTAAGTACAGTGGACCCTTTCCATCCACAGATCTGGGATCCATGGATTTTTCTCATTGTGGGTCCCAGATCTGCGGGGGTCCGCTAAAAATAGCTATAAAAAGAAAAAAGGTTAAAAATGCGGGGGTTTACATTTAGCAGCAAAGCCGTTTCCAAGTCTCCACAGGGCTTCAGCAAACGACCCACTTCTGGGTCACGCGAAGGCCCCTCCCAGCCTTGTCCCAGAATGCATCCTATCTTGAGGGGATCCACGGATCCTCGCTATCCACGGGACGGTCTGGAACGGATCCCCCGCGGATAGCAAGGGCCAACTGTATTCACATCTCCATATTGCCACTGGAGAGCTGAGACGGAGAGGGGGCGACATGTCTAAGACCACCTAGCACGATTCAAACTGGGCAACTGCTGAGCCGCAGCCCAGTCCGTGGGCCACTACACCAGCTCCCAAGCTGCCAAGAGCAGAGGTGCACTTTTTCTGGATTAAAATAGAAGACACACTTCACTTCTACATTCCAAAAGAGTTACTTCTAGAGTGTTTTAGGTACAAGAAATAGCTAGGCTCAGAAGAGTCAGTCCCTGTAGTTCTGCATAAATTTTTGATCTGGGTGTAACTTCTGTTTGGAAGGAACATGGGCCACACCCAACATGCATCTGTGACTGTATATTGCCAAGATTGGTAGCAAGCAGTGCTTCAGGGTAGCATGTCAGCTTTTATTGACTCCACAGTTTCCCAGAACACAGGTAGAAATCTACGTGTTATGCTGTACGATGCTGCTTTCCCATTTCTCCCCAACAATTGTTCGTATATAGGCAAACGCACACACAGAAAATTACTAAAAATTACTGTTGAGTGCAAGTGGGATTCAAGGATGAAAGGAAGTGAGACTGAAGGACTGAATTGGGAAGAAATAAAGGTGGTAATTGTTTGGTCAAATTGAAGCAGCAAATGGATAACAGTACAGCAAGTCCTCACAGTTGTCGATAGGTTCTTGGAAACTGCAACTTTAAGCGGAATGACTTATAACAAAACCAATTTTATCCTAGACTAATTTATTATATACATATTGATTATATTACGGCATATTTCTGGTCACAAAAACATCACCAAACTTCTAAATAAAGACCCAAAACACTTCTAACATTAAACACTGAAATAAATGTGAGGAAAACCCACACAGACATGGGGAGAACGTTCAAACTCCACACAGACAGTGGCCCCGGCCAGGAATCAATTTTTTTCTCAACAACTTTAAAACGAAACGACTTATAACAAAATGACTTTAACTGAGGACTTGCTGTATATGGGTAAAAAAAATATTTACTTTGTTGAAATCACCAGAAACAGTGATTCTATTTGGAAGCAAATATATTTCAGCCAACCTTCCAATGTGTTTGCTAATGGGATACTTGTAAGTTCTTCCCACAAGCCCATCCCAATTACACATTCAGTTTGAAGTTTGACAAAATATTTGGTTATCAGTGAGAATCTTATCTTATCAGTGAGAATCAGTGAGAAATGTAAATGCATTGGGCATCTGAACTTACACACACACACACACACAGAGATAGATAGATAGATAGATAGATAGATAGATAGATAGATAGATAGATAGATAGATAGAGAGAGAGAGAGAGAGAGAGAGAGAGAGAGAGAATTAATATACAAAGATTGCAACCTATCTCAGTCTAATCATAAATGAGCCTTCACAAGCTATTAATTTTTCTTTCAGTTACAAAGGCTATTTTTCCTTTTCAAAGATGCAAAGAAAGATACCTTTAGAAAATATGAAGTCAGGGGAGAAGATATTCCCCAGCAAAGTAGCTGGCGCAGATCCGAGTAGACCCATGTAGGTGACACAAGCTTACGCCTGGGCAAGAGAACAAATGTTCCCTTACCCAGAGGAGATCTCTGGGGCCTGAAACTCTCCCGCAGGATGCAGCACACACCCTGTTGACACAGCTGCATCAGTTCAGGGGAGTTAGGTAAGATTGGGATGCCCATCTAATGTTCTTCCAGAGCTAGTTTGCCTAGCAGAAGAGGGGTTCTGCACCCCATCCATCCACAACAGGTGCACAAAAGGTGGCATGCAGGGCCAAAGCAAAAGGTTGCTTCTACCCAAGAGAAAACCAGGAACTTTTCACATGTGAGAGGAACATGAGAACTGCTCTGCTACAGAAATGCTTCTGCTTTGGGTCAGGGGCGTAGTTAGGGGTGCACAGCTGGAGTGGGCCACAATGGGTGACACCCATTTGAGAGGATGACACCACGCAGCCTGCCACTCCGCTCAGACTCAGCATCTTTGACCACTTCAAGCTACTTACTGTTCCTGCGATAGCTCGCGAGTACAGGAAACAGCTCGGAGCAGCCAAAAATAGCTGAGTAAACAGCCAAAAATGGCTGAGGGGGGTCTCACCCTTGCTCAGCCATTTTCAGCTGCTCTGACTCGGTGACTCTGCTTGGAGCTGAGCAAGACAAGACAAGCCAGAGCAGCCAAAGGCGACCCGCCAAGCAATGGTGACACCCCCCAGGGAGGGGTTACGCCATTGCTCAGCCGTTTTCAGGGAGGGATGTCATGTCACCCTTGCTCCACTCTGACTCAGTGACTCGGCTTGGAGCCGTGCAAGTCGAGGGCAGACTGCAGCTGCTCCAACTTGGCTCAGAGTGGCCACAACTTGGTTCGGAGTGACCAAAAACTGCCGAGGAAAGGCTTGATACCTGCAAACCAGCCTGGCAAGAGCTGGCTGCTGCTTGAGGCAGAAGTCTGTTACTCAAATTCTGAGTTGCACCTAGTGTGCGGTTAGTGCCTGGTGCGTTGAATCAATCCACAACAGGTTAGAAAGGTTACATGATCTTTATTTTCCATGGAAAAGAGAGACAGTGGACATGGCAAAGGCCCTGAAGTGGAACTGCTCTGCCCTGAGGCAGAGGTACAAGCTTTTTATACAGTACAGAAATTATTTTTGTTGCTGGGCAGACAATGATCATATAAGGGGATCGCCAGACATCACCACAGAGGTAAGTAACAATTCATAGTTCCCATTTAAACTCTTTGCCTATAACCGGGTTGATCCAGTTCTTCCCAGTTCTTACAGCCTCCCAGTTGATCCTCACATCTGCAAGCCTCCTGATGATTCAAGGTGGAAGTCTCCATTCAAGATGGCATCGCTTCGGTTCATGCAACAAATCCAACACTGCTGCCCCATCCAAGCATCTCACACACTATGCAACCTCTGCAGTAGGAAAGCAGACAAGGGCAGGCAAGGAAAGGAAGGCATGACAATTCAGAGCCTGCCCACTTCCCTGGAGTTGCAATACCACTTCCTTTTCTGAAACTAAAAGCAAGCAGGAAGAAGACTGGAGATAGTTGGCTAGGTGAGCAGCATACCAGAGGGGAGTAGTGGGCAGGTGCAGGGTATGGGGCACCCCTAGTCAATTTGCCATCCCCCAACTCACTACTTGATGTGAACCTTTCCGTCCGGATCATAGGCAGATCATGCCTGCTTGGTAAGTGCTGGAAACTTGGGGATTGTTCTGTCCAACTAGGTAATGACATGCACTTACTGGGTGCATTGAAGACTCACATCCAAATGTCAATCTTGTTATTCATAGAGTACAATAATAGAGATAATTAACAGCATAGCCAGGAAATGCAGGTGAAATGATAAGACTGCTAAGCACAGCAAGGGAGAGGGAACATCATCATCGCCGATGGTTGCATATCAATGTTATTAGAAATGACATTAACGGGGATGAGAGTTAAAATGTAAAACACGTTTCAGGATGACAGTCATTGTAATGAGTGCAGAAATGCAGAAACCTTTTTGATTACATTATGCTACCCCGTAAAACTGGTCCCAATATTGCCATAAGTATATACTGATTAATGACATACAAGGAAATGGCAGTTATATCCGAGAACAGTCGCACACCCATTTTCTCTTCAAGTGCTATTCACTTTTGTCTGGGCTGATAAATACCCAGTTAAGTGGTGATTGTTAAGAAAGTTCCACTGGATAGTTAACCCTTTTCAGCCCCATTTACCTTCAGTTATTAAGAAACACCTAGAAGGACCACCTTCAAAGCTAACGTCTCCCATTGATTGGTCCAAGATCTGGCCATAACACAAAGCCATGACCCCCTTGCGGGGCGGCATGTACTCCCATGTCACCTGATTGCCCCAACCACTGCTGCCTCTGGGTGAACACAAACACACACATGCACCACCACCCCAGGAGGAGGGGCAGGGACTGCGTGGGTGTGCCCCCATTCCCTGTTCCCCTTATGTCCAAAGACCGTACTGTGCAGCCTCCCTACTCTATACTTCTTCTGTTTGAAATGAATGGGAGCAGGGGGTGGTGGGAACCCAGCATCCTCTGCTCATGCTCATTGCCAACAAAAGAGGCATGAAGTGGGGAGGCTACATGGTGCAGTCTCGGTAAATAAAGGGAAGGGGTGGGCTCCAAATCACCTGTCCCTGCCTATTGATGCTTAATAAGCACCAAGTAGGCAGGTAGAAGTGATTTGAACCTGCGGTAGCTTGCTTTTCCCCCCCTTCCCCATTGGCTGCTATTGCTACTTTTCTCTTCTGACTTGCTCCCAGCAAGTTAGAAGAGGATTGGAGCACCCAGTAAAGTGGCAGACTAGAGAGATTTAGGTAGTCTTAAGTGTGGGCTCAGAAAAACTACCATCAGTGTGGAACCGGAACAGGAAAGTAAGAATTGCATTCATCTGTTGGTTCCCCCCCCCTCAAATTTTCGCTTTCTGTTGATGATGATCCCTCAGTGTAGGCTTACCAGATCGCTGATCGGGACGGAGCATTCGCCCCTTAAGGGGGCGGGGCGTGGGGGGCCATAACGTGACGCGTTATGGCCCCCCACGCCCCGCCCCCTTAAGGGGCGAACGCTCCGTCCCGGTCAGCGATCTGGTAAGCCTACCTCAGTGTATTCACCAATAAAAATGACCTGTTTGGTTTAAATATCCTTAACTGGGTTCAGAGTTTGCATTAGGGCAGGACAGGTTTGGCATTTGGCCCTTGTTGCTCTGGCATTGAGGTACCATCGTTGTGCTGTTGCCATGATGGGCTTAGGATATAACAGATGTCATGCCTATATCTGCATGATGACGGCATGGCATCTGAACAGGATTGGGCCGCAACAGATTTAGCAATGTGTGTCAAAAAAAGAAACACACACACACACACACACACACACACACACACACACACACACACACACACACACAATCGTTAGGCTAAGTCATGCTTTTAATTATGCTTGCATCACCATCAAAGTGTCCTGCAGCGCATGCAGGAAGAGTTCTACCAAATTAAATGAGCAGCCGGCTGAAATGTGAGAGAAATGGGTTGTTCAGATGCACTTTAATGCATTTAAAGCAGGCTCATCAAATTCACGTCGAAATGGGTCTGGATATTCCATTCCTGGTATGGACGAAATACAATCAAAATGTCACATTGCCAATCGCTATGAGGCTTCTAACAACAAATATTAGCGGCAATTATGGTGATATAATTGTACTCCTGGATACTCAGACCAAGCACTTTTCCCACCACCAGCTGAAATGTAGTGCTTACTTCGTATGTCACTCACAGTTTCTATGACTACAGAAATCTGCTAACCAGGGAGCCTGAATTTTCAGTTCTAATTCTTTGGACTTCATGTGAATTCTCTTAATCAGAAGAATAGAACAGTTGGCTTAAAAGGTCTCAAGTGTCACGTTACAGGGAGTCATTTAGGAATGGTGGAGGTACTTCTATCTTATCCATTTTCCTTTCTTCTCAAAGGGCCCAATATTCACCCTATAAAGAACTTCAGAGAAAGAGTTTTCTAGTAGCTATTTTTACATGCTCAAGTAAAAACCTGAAGCTAGTCATTTTGAGAGTGCATATTGTATGACATCTTCTACGGAAGATGACATGGCAGTGTTAGAGAGCGTTATTTGTTTTAGGTGAAAGGCTAGCAGAATGTCTACCACTATGGTTGAATTATATACTACAATGAACCCTCGGGTACAGCTCATTCCAGGATCTCTGTCAACAACAACAACAACAAATGGGCCACCCTTTGTTAAAAATGGTGGTCGTTGGGGTCATATGTGAATCGAATATTCCCAAGTATGGAATTTTACGTAAAAGGAGCCATTCAAAAAGTGTAGGGGGGCACTGAAGTGCAGGGAGGCCTTGACGACTTCAGTCATCAAGCCAGCCCCTACCTATACAATACAGTTCTGGGTTTTGTTTCTGACAGAATATAGGGAGGGTGGGATGGAATGCTTGGACCTGTTTCTTATATATAAATAATCCATGAAACCAAACACCTTGCACAAGGTCGCTGGAATTTTGGGAGCCAGATCTATGAGACCCTCTGCTAAGTGTCATTGAGGGTCCCATACTTAAAAGTGTGGTGGGGCAGGCAGCTGCACTGTCATTCACAGTCTTTGTTGACATATAATGCCCCTAACATCGCACCACTGGGTGCAGTGACAGAAATGGGGAAATTGCACTGCATGTAAACAAAGATGATGGGTACCAGCTCACCAGAGCTTCAGGAGATGATTATGGGCCTTTTCGGGCCCTGAGCCCTCAGTCAGTGCTCCAATTGGCTGACTTGTGACATCAGCCTTGCCAGATAATAACTGGAAAAATACAATAATTTTGGTTGTGCCTCCCAAATTATGAAGTAAATGTGATTCAAAAGAAGAAAGAATGTCCCTTCTATGATACATGAGTGTCTGACAGCACAATCCTATCCAACTTACACCACTGGTGTAACCAGAGGTGCAGCGAGAATGGGAGGCCCCAGAATGGAAAGGGGATTCAAATCCCCTCCAAAGGGGGATTCAAAGGGGATTTAAATCTCCCCTCCAAAGCCTCCCACCCTGCCCTCCACACTGATTACACCAGTGGTGTACGTTGGATAGGATTGCGCTGTGAGTCTGGAATGAGATAGAGTTTTTACTGCTTCTGAAGCTGGCCCTTCACAGCCTCAGAATTCCAACCCTTTCTAAAGCCTTCTGCTCACCATTGACATACAAAGAAAAGCAATACACAATATATTATCTCTATTCATTTAAAGTTTGATGAAAACATTTTCTTTCAAATGTTCCGGTGAGGCAGTTCTAGAGTTGCCCGATTTTGAATTCAAGAAGTCACACCAGGGGAAAGCCTGCCTTTGCTATTTCCAAAAGACCGAAGGCCCAAAAACACATGGCAATGGCAACTATGTCTGCTCATTCACATCTCTATCCCATTAATGAAAAAGCAGGGGCTCATTTTTACAACACATGGGACACACAGGTAAGGAGAGCTGAATCTTATCACCCTGTATTCCGTTGCTTGAGGCACATTTCTCCCTAGCCCATCTCCAATATTGGAAGTTAGCAAGGTTGCATGGGGAAATTGCCTGAAGCAACAGATTATGGGAGGTAAGGCAAGGCAGGGCTTTACCTTATGGTCCACGGTGGCTTAGTGGTTAAGACGCTGAACTGCAGACTGGAAGGTCGGTAGGACGGCAGTCCGAGATGGGCAGCACCTATGCACAGGGTACCCCTGTAGGAGTGAACAGAACCAATTTTTCCTATACCTACACAGACATAGGGGCCGTGGTAGTTTAGTGGTTAAGAAGCTGCAGGTCAGTAGGACAGCAGTTTGAGATCCCAGTGCTGTGTGATGGAGTGAGCTCCTGTCTCCTGTCCCAGCACCTGCCAACCTAGCAGTTCGAAAGCAAGAAATTGCAAGTAGACAAATAGGTACTGCTGCGGCGGAAAGGTAACAGCGTTCTGTTAGTCATGCCGGCCACATAACTACGGAAGCGTCTTCGGACAGCGCTGACTCTTCGGCCTTAGAAATGGAGATGAGCACTGCACCCTAGAGTTGGACACAACTGGCTTTCGAGCAGGGGATACCTTTACCTAAAGCAAGGCAGGGGGCAGTATTCATTTCTGCATATACCTTTTGTAGCAAAAATTGGCACTCCCCCAGCACGCACGCACGCACGCACACACACACGCACAGAGAGAGAGAGAGAGAGAGAGAGAGAGAGAGAGAGAGAGAGAGAGAGAGAGAGCGCCAACAGAACAGACATATGAATAAGCCAACATGGCTTTCTCACATCAGGTCTAGTTTGGCCCTATATCCCATGCTCAACATTTTCTTATGATACTCAGCATACAGTATTATGTAAATATTAAGGGAAAATGCAGGTCAGGAGGGAGGTACCAGCAAGAACAAAAGGTGAGCAAGAGAGAAATAGTCTCAATACTACAAGGGTGTGTGACTTGCCTGCCCAACCATTTAAATGAATTGCCTTCAATTAATCATTTTAGTAGCTGAGGTTTGAGTGAACCTTTGTTTTTTCATCACCTTTGTTTTTCATTGGGTCAAGAAACTGCATCTTACATGTCATCATTTTTCTTCTGGGCTTTTCATGTTAATGCCTGTTTCGTGTTAATGCGTTTTCAGTTAATGCCTGTCTCCTTAAAAAAGTCCACAAATGAAGCTTGAGTGTATGCTACTCTGCAACAGCTTGAAAGCAACATAAGATCAGACTTTGAGCTACTCCAGATTTGAACACACCAAAGGAAGGAGAAGAAGAAAAATCAAGGAAGATTATCAAGGTTTTCATTCACGGAGAATAATTTGTAGGAAAAAGCTCTTCAATGTCAGAAGCTTCCAATTTAATTATATTCCATCAAGGTGCCAGCAAGCTATAAAAGCTTTCTCCAGTTTAAGGGCATCTTAGGTTTTTTTTTTTCTTTCTTTTAATTCTCAGTGGTTCGTTTCGATTTCTCCATCTTCCATAATCGACCAAAAAAAATAGAAAAAAATGTTTAGTGTAGTCTCTCCTAGGTCCATCGCACAAAGTCCTAAAATTGAATAGGAAATTACAATTGAAACCTATTTTTTGGGCACTAGGACAGAACCATTATGGGATATTTTGTTGCCATGGTGACAGAACCAATGCAGCGCTGTTGCTAAGTGGGGAAACTTGGAATACATAGAAACAAATGTTTAACTGGCAAAATCACAGCATCGTATCTTCAGAAGGGAAGCTTTCATATCACTCAGGTTCTCTAGGGAGACTGAAGCACAAACCTAACTCAGCAAGACCTAAAAATGACATATAAAAAGCAGGAATAAGCATTGATTCAACGTTAGCAATAAACCAGCCATCTGCATGATATTTTGTGACAAAACAGACACAGGATTCTTCTTTAAAGTTTGTGTTCTTGATGTGCGTATGAGTGTGCGCATATAATGCACATACGCATAATACACATGCATACATTTAAATATGCACACTCACATGCGCACACACACACAAATTATATTGAGCCTGTGGATAATTTTAAAAGCAGCTTAATTAGCACTTACTTCAAACAAAATCTGCAACCTTTTTTTTTTATCCTACCTGAGAACATTTGCTGGCTTTTTAGCAACCTGTGAAATGTTCTTTCCCTGGTTTATATTTTCATTCGTCATCCCCAGATTCATTGTTCTTGCCGGAGCTCTTCAACCTGAAGAAAGGGAACATGCTGACCACATAACAGTAAAATAATCTCACCATCTGGAGGAAAGAGGCGAGGGAACAGCAAGTCACTATTTGAAACTATGGATATAATCCCCTTATACCATAAGGTCAACAACTGTTTATGACGGATGCTGATTCCTGTTTTTCTTCCCTCTCTTCACTTACACAAACAGCACAAGAGGACATCAGGCCTCCTACATCCCCATCTACCCCTTCCTTCCTGCCTTCTTTCTTCTTTTTTTTCCTTATTGCAAGCCATTCATCCTTGGAGCACAAATAATTAGCAAGATTCATAGAAGGAGACATCTATGTGGCTATGCTTGTGCATTGTACACAGACCTACCCTTCTTCCCAAACATCACATAAGGCTCTGTGTAAAGGTAAAGGTATCCCCTGCTCGAAAGCCAGTCATGTCCGACTCTAGGGTGCGGTGCTCATCTCCGTCTCTAAGGTCGAAGAACTAGCGCTGTCCAAAGATGCTTCCATGGTCATGTGGCCGGCATGACTAACAGAACGCTGTTAACTTCCCGCCGCAGCGGTACCTATTTATCTATTTGCAGTTTCTTGCTTTTGAACTGCTAGCTTGGCAGGTGCTGGGACAGAAGACGGGAGCTCACTCCGTCACGCGGCACTGGGATCTCAAACTGCTTTCTTACTGACCTTCCAGTCTGCAGCTTCTTAGCCACTAAGCCACTGTGGCCCCTATGTCTGCGTAGGTATAGAAAAAAATTGGTTCTGTTCGCTCCTACAACGGTACCCTGTGCATAGGTGCTGCCCATGAATTGAATAGGTTATATCCTACAGGCTTGGACACCTGGAACCCAAGGAGTTCTTATAAGGAACCTGAATATTCCAGGCCAGTATCCCAAAGCAGCCATGAGCTCACTTCTGCACCTGCACTGAGAATTTTGGCTTCCACAGAAGTCTCATTATAACCCCCTCCAAAACTACTCGTGTCAATTGAGGGACTCCCTATGTGTCATCTGGCACTACACACAAGCACTGCAATTGGAAGCCAAAATCAGAAACGAGGTTACACAGAAACACTTCAGAAGCACTTCTTTGGAGCTCTGCCTTCTCTCTGCCCCTCCCTAAACTACTTTTCTTGAATCCACAATTGCAGAGATAAGTTTGATCTACTAGGAAAGATGCGAGTAGATCAGAAGAACGGGGGGGGGGGCAAGCTAAAGGAAGAAAGCATTCTTTTCTTTTTCTTGGTTTTAAAAACGCACAATACATTTCTTTTTCCAGTCCTTCATATTCGAAATGTTTATGTGCAGACTAAGAGCAACATGGCTCCAGCTCAGGAAATGCTATGCAAATGTTATGCAACTAAAAATTAGCAATGGCACTCTGCCTCACTAGGTATTTTCGATGTGGCATTTGATGCCGTACAAGTTGCCCACTCCTGCTTCAAGCTACAGCATTGAATATGAAATACAACTGACAAATATGGGATTTATTTCTGCAGATTAATAGCACTAACTCTGCACTGCCATCTACTGATTTTTTTGAACATGATTAAATGTTATTTGGTAATCAATTCTCCTTCTAAGACAATATGTCACCTTAAAAGACGGAGCGTAAAGAATGGGAGTGGGTGGGTTCAGCCCATGTCTTCCGAACCCAACCCTCACTTTTTTGTTGTTAAGTCGTGTCCGACCCTTCGTGATCCCATGAACCACATCCCGCCAGGCCTTTCTGACCTCCACTATCTTCCTGAGTTCGCTCATTTTCATGTTCGTTGCATCGGTGATGCTGTCTAACCATCTCATCCTCTGCCTTCCCCTTTTCCTTTTGCCTTCAATCTTTCCCAGCATCAAAGAAGGGATAGGATTCTGGCGCACACTGGTTCCACCGTGATCAACCCCCTGCCCTTCCCTTCCTTGACCTGAAATTCCCCCTGCCCACCTCCTCCAACCCGCAACACACCCTTACCACCAACTTACCTAGAGCAGCGGAGCCTCCGGAAGTCACTACCACACACGCCACACCTCTCATCATTTGTGGCAGTGGCCCAGAAGTATAAGAAAGCAGCTTGGCTTTTGCACCACCATTAAGGGCTTTGTGCTGCCAGAACGCGAGTTTCAGAAGCACAAGGCTAGATAGGATTCGGCCCTAACTCTACAGAAATACATTCCTGGCTCACATACGTGGTTGCAAACATTTATGCTAACACACAATACTTCTATGCATTTCTAATCCTATGCATCTGAAGGGCTCATGGTATGTAGCAACTCTAAGTAACTGCTAAAGTAAACTGTTTTAAACGGAAAACTCAGGGTTGCCTCCTAAGGAGTGCCTACAGAAATAAGGTGGCATTTTGCACTGGTTTGTGCGCAGTTGCGCAAGTGTATGCAGAAGATACTGCACAACAGTGAGGTACTGATAATTTTAAGTGCGGCATTTTGTGCAACATGTTCCATGAATTGTCAAGTCGGGGTTCTGTTCAGATTTCTGTGCTCAAAAAACACAAACTATCACTTTCTTCTGCACAAGCCCCCGTATACAAGTGGATCACTTAAGAGCCCCCACCTAGAGCGATGCTACAGGAAACAAATAGAAACAAATAGAAACAAATATGTTTTCTCTAATCTCATAAAAGCTGTCCAATGCGACCTACCTCACAGGGTTGTTGTGAGGACAAAAAGGAGGGGAGGAAATATGTACACCACTCTGAGCTCCTTGGAGGAAGGGCGGTATAAAAATGTGAAAAAATAAATAAAAATAAATAATATCTGAAATGCCTGGCACCCCCAAGCCTGGTTCCCAGCTCTGAATCGCCTGCCCCTAAATCCAGCTCTGCTCATGAAGAAAGAATTCTAACACAATATAGAAGCTCATATAGGGTGTGTTCTGTAGGGTCTCCATCTGTACCCATGTATTTTTAATACTCTACAGCTTTTACCATACTAATACTGTATTTTTATTTACCTCTGATACAGTAGATGGGGTGAATTGCATCAGTGCAGTAAATGAGATTTTTTTAAAAACAACAACATCTATCCGTATAACTGCATAAGGTGATTTTTTTTTAGATGCACAATTATCAAATATTATCAGGTATCACAACATCAGGTATCAAAGTTCTAAGAATTCAAATGTGATTTTAATGCATAAAATCATAAAATGTGGCTGTGAGTCTGGGGAAAATTCCCTAAGAATTTTACAGCCCAGTGCTGGTTGTCTACTCAAAAGTAAGTCCTATTTATTTCAATGTGACTTATAGCACAATCCTATGCATGTCTAGGTAAAGGTAAAGGTGACCCCTGGCAATTAAGTCCAGTCGTGTCCGACTCTAGGGTGTGGGGCTCATCCCCATTTCAAAGTCGAAGAGCCAGCGTTGTCTGAAGACGCCTCCGTGGTCATGTGGCTGGCATGACTCTCCCTGCCGCAGCGCGTAGCATGCGGCTGGAACACGGAGCGCTGTTTACCTTCCTGCAAGCGGTACCTATTTATCTACTTGCATTAACATGCTTTGGAACTGCTAGGTTGGCAGGAGCTGGCCAAGGAACTGGCTCACCCCGTCGCGGATTCGAACTGCTGACCTTTCAATTGACAGCTCATGGTTCAGCAGCGGTTTAACCCATTGCGTCCATTGCGTTCAATGGGGCTTATTTCCAAGAATGTATAGGATTGCAGCCTTACTCCCCAGTAAGTGTATATAGAATTATAGCCCTACTTCCAGGAAAGAATGCACAAAGATTGCAGCCCTAATGTGGAACTATCCCGCAGAAGATGGTTGATGCTGAAAATGATATGGATAGGTAGATCTTCTCTTTCCCCTTCTCTAACAACTAGTAGAATTTAGCCTTGCTGCCTTTCCCACTACTCCTCCACATTAGCTGCTACTGGCTGTTTACAAACACATTCACAAACAAATTACAATGTTTCAAAGTAAAGGTTATGGCACTTATTGAGTAATCTCTTTTCCTGTACTGTAAAATTATTATGACTAGTGATATGGGGAGATTGCTGCGTGTGCTTTTAATTCTAATTTTCTAATTGGTAAGCATGTCACATTTCCACTATGTTCTTTTTAAGATAATTAGCAAGATGGGGATATTGAACAATGATGACTATTCTAGATCAAAGCATATCAAGAAAGATATGCTGGGTTAGCACTCAGAGTACTAACTGCATATTGTTGTTTTAGAAATTATTTTTGAACTTCAGAAATTCTTCTCTCTCCTGCGTCTGCAGCCTAAGAATCCCAAGGGTTCATTGCTTCAGAGGCTGTACATTTTTACTATTGACAGAATTCCATTGAAGTCAGTGAAACTTTCTTCTGAATAAATATGCTTAGGATTGTGAAACAGCTGTTAAGAGAGGGAATGTAGGCAGGGCCACTCAGAGGAATTTTATCAGGGGGGTACAAAGTTTCTTTTGGGCCCCTTCCTTTCATGTGAATTTGGCTCCTGGGCTCCCTTTTTTTTGCTCCTGGGCCCCCTTTTTGACCCATTTTTGGCTCTGGGCCTGGGTACAATTATACCCCTTAACCCCCCTCTCAGAGGCCCTGACTGTAGGCTCGTGGTAGCGCACATGCTGTGCACTAAAATCCCAGTTTCAATCCCAAACAACTCTAGATAGAGCAGGAAAAGATACCCGTTTGAAAGCCTGCATTGCTTCTGCAAGTTCACGTAGACATAGAAGGACCACTGGCCTATTGAGGCAACTTCCATGTTCCAACACGAGCTGTTTTCTCTCCATTAACAGGACTGACGCACCACACACAATTCATCCAGGATGGTAGGTTCTAGTACCCAGCTCCCCTACTTAAAACTGCACAGTGCCTGCAGAGCCTGAATCTTACAAACAGTAGGAATAGCCATTTCTCTTGTACAGCAGTTCCCAAAGTCACCGCAACCCACCTTGTCCTGCTGCTCCCGCGTCACAACCCACCTGCCACTCCCACATCACGTCGGGCCCAAGATGGCCTCCGGAGGCCTCCACGGGCCTCAGAAAGACCTCCAGACATGACTGGAAGTTGCATTAGCGAAACCGGAAGTGACCCAGGCCCAGCGCGACATGGGAACGGCAGGACGAGGTGGGTTGCGACCTGGACGTGGCTTCTGGTTGCCACGGTTTGGCTCCAATTTGGAGCTGGTGGGTGGACCCAACTGGTGACCCACCTCAACATTGGGCTGTGACCCACAGTTTGGAAAGCTCTGCTCTAGTACCTTGCCTAACATCTCAATTGGTCATCCCTGCCCTATATGATTAATATTCCTTTGCAACCCTCAGATCTACTTGGCAGATCCAGTTTGGAGGAGACCAGCACAAGGGAAGAACTTGTCCCCTGGCAGCAGTTTGAAAGGACCATTGTGTCACTTGTGCTCCACCCCACATTGTTGGCAGGGGGCAACTGTACCCCAAAGAGCTGCATAAATTGGCACAAGGTTGCACTGGCAAGATAGGATTTCCTTGGGAAGAGGGGCAAGCCAGCTGGCCATAGGATCAGGGTGGCAGATCATATCAACTTTCTTTGGGGAAATTACCTTACAATTACTATTACGTAGGCAGTGACGTAGACTTGAGTCTATTGACTCGGACTTGAGTCGGACTCAAGTCACGTCAATGACTTTACTTGGACTCGAAAGACTAGACTCGAGACTTGGAGCCTTTTATGACAAGCCGAATTTTATTCAGGTTTAAACCCATTTTCCCCATTAAATAGATAGTGATTTGCAACTTGCAACCAAAGACTCGGGACTAGGGGGCAAAGACTTGGGACTTGACTTGAGACTTGGACCTAGAGATTTGGGACTTGGCTCGAGACTTGGAGTCAGAGACTTGATCCACATCCCTGCTAGTAGGTTCGATATACTGTACCCAGTGGCGTCACTAGGGCGCGCGCCGCCCCATAGCGTATAGGTATAGGTATCCACCCTATACCCCACCTTTTACAAATCTTCGGCATGGCCATAGGCCGCGCCGCGATTTTGGCGGGGGCGCCCGACGAGGCACCGCTCCGGGCCATTGGCACGGGCACCCCCTTAATTGTTGCAGCCGGCTCAGGGACGTCTTCCCCGGCCTGCTGTCCGGGGCCTTCTGAGGAAGGCCCACTGCGTGAACGTTATTTATAACGTTTTTTAGTGCATGCGCAGGTCGTTCCTGAGGGAAAAGGGCAGCCCTTTTCCCTCAGGGACGGTCTGCGCATGTGCAAAAAACGTTATAAATAACGTTCGCACAGCAGGCCTTCCTCAGAAGGCCCTGGCGCGTCGGCCGGGGAAGACGTCTCCGGAGCCGGCTCCCGGGACGTCTTCGGGGGTGACGCGCGCAGGAGAGGTGACGCGTCACACGCGTGCATGCGTCACCCCATAGCGACCCGCTACCGACACCTCACGGTAGCAACGCCCCTAACTGTACCCTTAAAACAACCTTGTGAAATGGTTCAGTTTCCAATTAGTCAGAAGCAATCTGACAGTAACCTGTCCAAACAACTGAATTAGCCCCTGGCTGTGCCAGATGTTGACAGTTTGATAATTTGGACTAAATTGGTACAAATGGATAATCTTGGTCTTCATCACAGACCAAAGATCTTTCTTGATCCAAAGAACTTTGTAACTAGTTTCTGTAACTCTAACTGTAACTGAGGCAGCTTTCAAAAGCAGTTTGAGATACAGCTGTTCAAAGAAAAAAAAAGTCAATAGTCCTCTGGTCATGTTCAAGCCATCAGGCACACCTAAAAGTTGTTCATTTCAACCCAACCACTATTTCCTGTGCTGAATCAATGGCAGAACGAAAGCATTTGAACATGGCCACGCAGACACATTATTTGCGGTGCAAGCTTAAGCATGTTTACTCAGATGCAATTCCTATTGTTTCCAATGGGCTTACTCCCTCGTAAGCATGTCTAGCATTACAGCATTTGCTTGCAAGCAAGGTTGTGTTCTTTTTAGTTGATTGTACAGCATCTTGGTTTTTTAGGCACCTATTACTATAAATAATAATTAATTTACCATTGATCATCCTCATCAAAAACATGGTCCCATGGATACCTTCCGACGCTTTGTGGTGAAAAATAAGTAATTGTTTCGGCAGGGAATCAACTGTCAGTGCTCAACGTAGGAAATGGTAAAATCAATGCATAAGCCAGGATGCGCAGAAAAAAAAACATGCATAATGCAGGAAGCAGACTGATTGCTCACCCCATTCAGAGGCTCTTATGTTTGTAGAACATTTGGGTTTTATCAAGTGATGGAAAATAATCATGCTTTTTGCCATATATAAAGTGCTTTCTGATATGAAAGAAGAGGCTTCAAAGCGTCGGCATTTAAGTACTTGATACTTAAGAGGGAAATGAATGGCAGAGAAGAGGGATTTTTAAGTCATCACACTTAAATATAGGATTTGAGGAACCATTTGAGTATTCACTGTCAATAAAACAATGTCTGTCAACACAGAAAGGTTCTTTCCTAGTTATATCCCTATTTTCAATTGTGAGTTTTCCTGCTGTGGGTGCTATTAGTCTGGGCATCTACCCTATTTCTACACATACCAAGCTGGTAGACAGACAATTGGGGGGGTAGAGAATATCAGGATAGCTGGTGCTCTTCAAATGTTCTGAGCTTTTTAAGAGATTATCCATTGAGAACAAGGACCAGGGACAGGGCCATGAGGCGAACAAACCCATTTGCATAGGGCAGCAGATTGGGGCTGGAGCAGAGGGGGTGGCAAACAGACACCACCAACTTCCACCCCCTTCACCACTACAGATGGAGTCGGCCTCCTTACTGGCCTTTTCCACAGCACGGCTCCTTAATCAGAGCAGGAAATGCAAGGCACGCTGGGATCACTCCTATCGTGCTCTCCATTTCCTGCTTTGTGTAAAGAGCCCATGTGAAGGAATGAGATTGCTGCACTCTGATCCTTGGAGCACAGCAACCTGGCTCACTCACCTTGCTCCTTCTTCTACTGGGGTCTTAAAAGAACTAATATTTTTTGCACAAATCTACAGCCTCCCCCCCCCCCATGAAGGTAGAAGGAAACAACCACACATCGCTTTTCTGTTTTATATTCCTACGCATCCCTCTCCTTGCCACTCTGTGATTGGAAATGTCTGTGTGTCAAGAAGCTCTATTCAATTCTTGGGCACTTGGGCTAGATCATGTCTGAGATTAACAGCACAATCCTGTGTATCCTGAGGTCATTCTGGGCTACCCCAGCGCTGCTAGGCTACACCTTGGGAGAAGGGGATGTTTGTCCCCTTCCCTGGGTGTAGGCAAGCCTGAGGCCTATGGGCCTCCTTGAATGCACTCCAGCTCCAGAGATGGCATACATCTGGGGAGGCTGTGTAAGGCCAACACAGGCTACGACAGGGCTTAGTATATTGGTGTTGATATCCCTACCCCCTCCCAGACTGGGCTGATCAAAGGCCCCCCTCCCTTGCCACCCCTGCCCGCCCTCCTGCTGATCGATACGGGACTTACTTGCGGCAGCCGGAGTCGGGTGAGTTCCACGACCTAGTAAGTGGTGCTTCCCTCTGCACCAGCGCCGCTTACACCCAAGTTGTCAAAAAATGTCAGTTTCACTCCTGCTCTCTCTTTCTGCCCACCCCTTGTAGATGCTGCTGGCTAGGGGAAGCTGAACTGAAAGGAACAAAGGAGGCGTGAATGGGAACAAAAGAGCCACTGCCTCTCAGGACTCATTTCGTTCCTATTGTGTTCAGCTCATCACAAATGCTAAATTGAAATCCAATTCATTGAATTCCTTCATATATTGTATTGTATATATCAAACTTGTATATACACTCCTTCTGGTATGCCTGCTTTTCCTAACGGTGGAACGCCAAGCAAAGATTTCAAATATTTTCATCATTATAAAAATAGGCAAAGAGGGTCAAATACAGCATAGAAGGAATAGTATCAGATGTATGGGCAAGATATTTAGCCAATGGGGAGAGCCCGACTGCAAATGCAAGTACAGCAAGTCCTCACTTAAAGTTGTCGATAGGTTCTTGGAAACTACAACTTTAAGCAAAACAACTTATAATGAAACCAATTTTACCGTAGGCTAATTGATAGACATAAACAAGAGTTTACAGCATATTTCTGGCCACAAAAACATTACCAAACTGCTAAATAAAGATATCTCACTCATATATTCCAAAAGACACACACAGACACAGACACAGACACACCAAAATTGGCTCTCATTTCAGTGGCAGGCATCCTGTTTGCAATTGTGGGAGGACCCTCTTAAAATACCCTCCCAGTGTCCCTCCTTCCCCTCCATCCTGTCAGTCAGGGCTCTGGGACGGGGTCATGTTTTGCAGCAGTGGTGATGCTTCTTAGATTCCTTCACACCTGACAGCTGCAGGTCTAGCGCAGGCTGCAGCAGGAAATGCCCATGCATCTTCCTTTGCACAGGATGATGTCGTTGCCCCAAAGGGCAGCCTATCCATTAGGTGAGGGGATGTAGGTCGCATCGGTGGCAGATTGCAGGTGGCTGAGAGGACAGTGGATTCGGGGTGCCCTTCACCGTGAGTCTGCCGCTGCCACCAGCCCACCATGGAGGCAAGCAACCCTCACTGATCTGCTTTCTGGCCACTATAAGCAAGCGGAAAGTGGGTCACCTGCCTCCTTACCTTGCTTCAGGTGTGGGTTCTTCAAACACAAAAGTGCAGGACTTCCAGTTTGATTTACAGGGACCACGCAAACAAAGGAGCTCCTTCATATGCACAGCCTTTTTTAAATGGAATGTGGAAGTTCTGCACTTCTGCAGCTGAAGCAACCATACAAGGAGTGTGGTAATTGGCTGCTTTAAAAACATTATTGTGTAGAGGCGGTGGACCTGAGGTGACATTGGGCAGCATTCTGGGTCGCACTGCTACTGTGTTGCCCATATATTAGTAGAGCAGGGAGGTCAGTGCTCCATGGATCCACTTTCAGCACATTAGTCTGCTTCATCACACACACTTTGGAAATCCCTGAACTAAATGTACCCATAGCTGCAGAATAGAAGGAGGAAACTCTCCATTCAGTGTTTCACTTCACTGGTGTTTCACCAACATAAAATGGAAAAGTAACAGGGGTTGGTGTGCTCAGAGACGAGCACAAAGACCTGACCCAGAACTTGTTCCTGCTAATTGTATCAGGTGTAGCAGAAGTTAACATTTCAAAATGGCTGCCGAAAGGTAACTACCAGTGGCGTCGCTCTAGTTGGGGCAGAGCTCTAGGTTTCACTGCGCTCCGACCCACCGTTACACGCCCGTATAAGGCGGCCCCGCCCCCTCGCCTTCGGAGCCTTTCAGGGCAGCGAAAGCAACGCGCAGGACTCCCTGCTCGTTGCTATCGCTGCCCTGAAAGGCTCCGAAGGCAAGGGGGTGGGGCCGCCTCATACGGGCATGTAACGGTGGGTCAGAGTGGAACTTAGAGCTCCGCCCCACCTAGAGTGACGCCAGTGGTAACTACTGTAGGTTAAACTATGATGATGAGAATAAGGAAAGATGGCAGAGCAAATGGTCAGAAGAAAGTCTGAAAAGGAAAGAAAACATTCCACATGGCACTTGAAACCACAACCCACTCATGTTGTGAACACTGCCAAGTGAACATCATGGCATTCCTGCTTCCAAATTGCCTTTTCAAGCTCCCAGATTTGTAATAGTCTCAATCAGGACATGAATTTTGAAATTGTTTATAAGACTCCCAGAAGGCAGTTAGCAGAGCAGAATACAACTGATCGGCGGCGGCAGGGGATCTATTAGGATAGTCAAGTCACTTCCAGATTCAGTGAGATAACAAACGCTTGATCTGAATCACATGTGAAGGGAAAACAGTTAATCCAGCAAGTTTACCAATTATAGTGTACGCAAGGGGGTGGGCATAAAACTGTAACAGACACCTGGAATAGCTTTGTCCTTTCAGGCAGAACAAGATGAATAGACGTCTGTAACAATGGCTAAAACTGCAGCTGTAGGAATCTCCTCTAGTTTGGAACAGAAGAATTGTACTCCCAAAATTCTCTTTCACAGCTCTAACGTTTCGAGTATGAAAACTGAGTCCATAATACTATAAATGCCAGCTTCTGTTGACCTCGATTTCCCCAGGTTGTCTGAGGAAGCAATTGAGATTTTACCCTCAACCTGTCAGCATCTTAATAACATTCTGAGTAGAACATAAGAAAAACTCTCCTGGATCCGGCCAAAGGCCCAGCTAGTCCAGCTCCCCATTTCAGACAGTGGTCCACCAACTGTCTCTGGGATGCTTACAAGCATGAGAGGAAGAAGGCATGCTTCTCTCCCACCATTGCTTCCCTGCAACTGATATGAGAGGCAAGCTGCCACTGAACCTGGAGGTGGCGCATAGCCATCATGTCTAGTAGCCTTGATAGACCAGTCCTCCATTAATTTCTCCGATCCCCCCTTAAAGCCATTCAACAAATTCCATAGCCTAATTATGGGTTCGGTGAATAAGTACCTCTTTTGGTTCATCCTAAATCTCCCACCAATGTTATTGTATTACCCCTGGTTCTAGTACAATGAGAAGGATAAAAGCTTTTCTCTCTCCATGCCTTGCATAATTTTATTATCTCAATCATCTTACCTCTTAATTGCCCTTTTTTTCAAGCCCAAATGCTGTAGCCTTTCCTCTTAAGGAAGATGGTCCAGACCTGATAATTTTGATTGCCCTCTTTTCCATTTTTTCCAGCTCTACAGTATTCGTTTTGAGGTGTGGCAACGAAATGTATCCCAAATGTGGCTGCACAGATTTGTATAGAGGCATTAATAATATTAGCAGTCTGATTGCCCAGTTCTATCCCCCACCATTGACACCAATTCAGCCGTGCTGACGGAGTGCATGTTGCATCCCAAAAAATTTTTTACTTACTTCCTCATCACCCATGGATCTCCTCTGACCTATGCCAGCAATTTTACTGGCCTAAGTCCAAGGAGAGAATAGGGATGTGGTGGCCTGGGAAAGACGGGATAAGATCTAGTGCATGCTGGTGACCCTGAGATCCACCCTTCCCCACCCCTTGCTCTCTTCCCTCCCCACCCCCAAACTCCCTCTGCTCTCCCCCTCCCTGCCTACAACACGCCCCCACCGCCAAGTTATCAGTGCTGGCAGAGACTTTTATTAAGGAAAAGTCTGCGCACACCACACCGCTGCCCGTTTGCGGCAGCTGCCCAGAAGCATGCAGCCATGGCCAGCACTTCATGCCACCATAAAAGGCCTTGTGCTGCCAGAACTTTAGTTCCAAGGCCCCAGTAGGATTGGAGCCCTATTCTCAATCCTAATGACCTCTGGCCCAATTGGTCCCAATACAGAGCCTTGGGGGTTCTTACTTCTACTACTTCTGCCCACTGTGAAAATTGCCCATTTATTCCTGATTAATGCAGGAAGCTTGCACTAGTAAGTATATTACCCACAGCACTAAAATACACTGAAAGCTCTTCTCTTCCAGTTCTACAAAGACATGTTTGCAGTTTTTATGAGTGACTGGAGAAGATAATGCGGTGCACCTGGTATCTTGATGATGGGGAAGGCACCTCTGGCATTTTCTTTGGAAGTACCAGTTCCACATCAGCTTCCATCACCATTCATGGTTCAGTGGCAGGGAGGGAAAGAAACTGGCAGAAGCTGACTATGGAACCCTGAGTGCATCCATTTTAACTAATGCAGTTACTGGACTGAAGATAACTTGCATGCAGCTGCTTCAGCTACGGTTGTCATTTTGAAAAGTTGCCTGTGCAAGACAAATCTTTGAAACCCAAGCGGTGTTTCTATGCATCATGACATTGGCAGTATATCAGCCCGATTTCATGCCATGTGACTTTATTATACATAGGATAAGATGTTTAGTTGGTAGGTGAAGCAGTCACCACCACCCCAATGACTGTATACAATCATTTATTTATTTGAAAAATGTATACCCCACACCATTCCACTTTGCTAGAGCTCAAGGCAGCTTATTCCTCAGAAGCACCTATTCTCTGGTCAGCTCACAAGTTCTACACACTGGGTGACTATTGCTACAAACCGGGGCTGTACAAAAAAACAAGGTTCAGGCCCATATCCTATGGGATCCTCAGGCCCAAGCCCTGCGCTCCCAGAACTAGTATTCTGGCAGTTCAAGCTCCTTTACACCAGCGCGACAGAATGGCTGGCATAGGTTCAAGGAGACCCATAAGGGTAAGTAAAAATAGCCTCCTGCTGCAGTCCCGTCGCTCCCCACCATAGCTCCCGCCCCCTGCAGTCCAATCACCTCCCCACCTGCAGTCCAATTGCCCCCCCACCATGCCATGAGGAGGGAGGGAGAGTATATACAGTCGGACCTCAGTGTCTGTGTGGGTTCTGTTCTGGACCCCCACAGATACTGCAAATCTGCGGATATCCCCCCCCACGAATACGGGGGTCCACTGTAAAAAAAACCTGTTTAAAGCTTTTAAAAGGTTCAAAAATTGCTTCCCTACCGTTGCGCTGCCAAACCACTCCATTTGCAGGGCTGGAGGGCAGCCTCTGGTGTGCCATGCAACCATTTCCATGTCACACCAAGGCCCCTCCCTTGGCCCAGGCTTGCCCTATAATGCATCGCTGGACAAGCCTGGCCCAAGGGAGGGGCCTCGGTGCAAATCAGAAATGGCTGCAGGGAGAGCCAGAGGCTGCCCTCCAGTCCTGAAAACGGAGTGGTTTGGTGGCACAACGGTAAGGAGGTGATTTTTGGACCTTTTAAAAAAAATTAAACAAGTTTGAAGTTTTTTTTAGCGGACCCCTGTATTCGCGGTACCTGCATTGAAACAAATCCACGGATGCCAGATCTGCAAATAGCGGGGAGCCACTGTACTATGAACATGGGAAAAGCAGTGAGTACGTTAATACTTGGTCATGCTTAACCGCAACTTCTTCAGGGTTGGGATCTAGCTAAGATTTCTACAACATTTCATTTATTCATCTCCCTTCTTTTATATTCATGAAAAATGATATATACACAAGAGAACTCACAGCCATGAAACTATGAATGGAAAAGTAACTACTTGTTACATTAAATTATACTCGCAACCTGTGGCTGGAAAAATGATACAAACCCTGCTCTAAAAAACATGATAATTCGAAATACAATTGAACGTACTAGATTTTAAAAGATGCTGCTGAGGACAACACATTCAGCTTTTTCTTTCATGCTACCTAATTTTTTAAGAGTCTTTTTGTGAGTAGATCACAATGAATATTGATACGTAGCTCTTACTGGTAGAACAGCTACCAGGTCAGTGGCAGAGCACCTCTTTTGCATATACAGCAAGTCCTCACTTAAAGTTGTCGATAGGTTCTTCTTGGAAACTGCGACTTTAAGCAAAACGACTTATAATGAAACCAGTTTTATCATAGGCAAATTGATAAATGTAAACATCCCCATGGCATTTTCCCATCACCTTTAAAATGAAACTACTTTAAACGAAACAACTTTAAGTGAGGACTTGCTGTATATATAAGGTCCCAGGTTCAATCAAGTAGGACTGAGAAGGACCTTTGTCTGAAAGTCCAAAAAGTCACTGCCAGTCATTGTAGATGATATTGGTTGAATGGACCAATAATCTAACTCCGTGGTAGGCAGCTTCCTATGTGATTGTAGAACAATAAAAAACGGTTGTATTCAAAATGACCCAAGTAGAACTCCACGTCTGCAACAAGACTGTCTTGACTCACCACTGCAATGCCCTGTGCTCCCCTGAAGTCCACTCTTGAGGGTTGGGGGACCCACACAGTACAGTGTAGCCTGGGATCCAGGGGCTATAGCAGGAAAGAGGAATCCATGGAAATCAGGGCTCTATTTTGCACGAATAGAAGTGTCTTTCCACTTGCATTAGACCCCTCTGGATACAACCCAGTGACACTATTTTAGAACATATCCGATTTTAACTTTTTTTTTGTCTTAGGCTACAGTAGGTTTTGTGTCAAGATCTTAAGCCTCAACTACTTTCTTTCCCAAGAAGGCCATTTCAATCTAGTACCATATTCAGGTGCCTCACACAATATGGGAGATATTGCCCTTTGGAGGGGAGGAGTTACACACTGAAGTGTAAAAGCTCAAACAATGTTTTTCACAGCACATTTTCAGATTACCAACATAGTGAAAGTACAATGGAGAGCCTCAATTTCTAACCGCAATTCAGAAACTGGACACATTCAAAACCAATGTTTTTCAATGAGCCTGGCTGGAATTTGTGTGACAACTGTATTATTTACTCACTCAAGTAAGCCTAACAATTCCCTCGGCACAGGAAGTTAACATTCTCCAGGCCTGTTGAGGAGCCCAGCCAAGACCTTGTCACAGTCAAACACACCTCATAAAAATTGGCTGAGGTCACCAGTTCACAGACGTGTAGGCAAGCTACATAAACCATACCACCAAGCTTCATATGGGTCAAGGCTGAAGATTTAACCAAGGTTCCTAAATCTAGAACAAGGCGACATTTATTTTCTCATGAAAGAATGAAAACGCACACAAACCTCACCTAGGTTCACTCCCATAACCTCCAAAGGAAGGCGACAATTTAAAAGCCAAATTAAAGATGCAGGCAAATACATGCTTCTGACTCGTGAATTTGTATCTGTCTTACAGCTCAATCCTGTGTAACTTTGCACCGATGTAACAGTAGATGCACCGGTGTAAGTGGACTTACACCGGTGCATCTACTGTTACACTGGTGCAAGGTTACACAGGATTGCGCTGTTAACCAATAGCATGGTGGGGCTTGCAAAACAGTCCAAAGCCATCGTGGAAGAAAGGGGGGTTTCACCACTTAGCCCCCACCACAACTATGATCTTGATCATGCACATATACATATCCCAATTGTCTTTTAGTTGAAGCTTTTTTTAAAAAAAAGAGAGAGCTATAAATGATGCATAGATGCACAAATTAGGATGCTAACCATGGCAGGGGCAAAGCGGCAAAGCCCCCTGGCTCTTGCCATGGTTCCAAGTTGTTTTTGCACACACGTACCCCACTCCATTGGGTAAGACAGATAAAGATTAAAGGCTCAAAAGCACACTTTTGTGTGTGTGTCCAGTTTGGTCCTGAGGGTGTTATGGACAAAAACGCTCAGTTACCTTGCAAAATGACTACTTGAGAGTCAAAGAACCACCCGTTGCCTACAGCTAGGGTAGAGAAAGCATTCTTTTTTTAAAAAAAGAAGCCAAAGCGTTTTAACTCATGTCATCAGACAATGGATTGCCTTTCCATGGTTCCCCTGTTCTTTCCCCATTTAACAAATAGCTTGTGGTGACTTATTCTGTCTTGGGTGTAATTGAAGCAGAGTTTTTCTGATGTGGACAAGAAAGGTGCTATTGTAATCCCCATGAAACTTTGCCTTATAATCTCAGCCAGACCTTTCGGTTTGAATTTCCACCATCTGTTCCTTCCCCCATTCCATTTAAAGCCCAGTTTACTTCCCCTAACCCCATTTAATGTCGCTGAAAAACAATTCATTAAAAAAATGAGAGATTCTTGGATGTTCTTCTGGCTCAGGGACCACTTATTCAGAGCCTGGGTGCAGCCACACAATACAACCAACACCCCTTCCCCTGTTTCCACAGACTTGAAGCTATAGCTGCGCAGAACGTTATTCAGCACTTACACTTCAGAGCAGCAAGAAAATGAGAATACCTAAAGTGGGCTTTAGATGCAGTGGAGGAAGGAACATGTCCTTGCAGTGGGGATGGGTACTGGGGCTGTAATGCTGTATGAAGGTCTGCTTAGATTAGAACAGCTATAACTCTCTGCTTCTCTATTATTGTGGAACAGCAATGCCTGAGCAATACTACAGGTGCCTAGTGTGGACAGGACCAACGCTTTGCTCATCTAATGAAAGGTCAATAAATCCTGTCCATTCTGGTTTTCATCCAATGAGTGAAGCTTCAACCTGCAGGAGTTACATTCCGGGGAGAACTCTCCCAGTGCAATTCTATGCTTGCGGCGCACTAGCGCTGGGCCTCAGCACTGGCGCCAAGTATTACAAACATGCTGTAAGGCACGTTTGCGACAACTCTGGAGTAGGCGGTGCCAGCACCGAGCCCTGTGCTGCCCGCCCACTGAGCAGCAGAGGACCCAGCGCTGTGAAGCAGGTAAGTCCCACTCCAAGCAGCGCAAGGCCTGGGGGAGGGTGAGGAGGGGCATAACAGGGCGGGAAGAGGGCACGGGTGGGCTGATCGGGTCTGGGAGGGGGTGGGACTGGCATCCTTGTTGGACGCCCTATCCTGTCCCCCTCTCCCAGGCCCTTGCAGCTGACACAGGGCAGATTGATCTCCGCTGGCTAAAGAGCTGGCGACCGAGTAGCCCCATTGTGGCCCCCTCAGATTTAGACACTTGTTAATTTTTTGGCTGTTGATATGTTTTGCAACTTTTTTTTATACACATCCCACCAAAATCCCACATTCCACACACTCTTAGTTTAGAGCTGCAAATTTAAGCAAATAAGATGTGATTTGGCATATATATATGTTACAGCCAGAGGCCTCAAAAGCTAGAAGAAACCGGAGCTCTTCAGACCTCTGAAAGATCCTGACCTGGGCTATACCACATTTATCTGAACAATGGCATCTTTTTAGCCCCCATTCATTCTGGGGATAGATTGGGAGAGACATTAAAATAAACATACCATGGTACAAAAGCAACCCCATTCATGGTTCCTTATTTTCTCCCCATAGTGAAGGGGAAGAGACTGCAAGAACCTGAGGCTGAGAATACATGTTGCACTGAGTTATCTGCATTTTTTTTTCTTTAATCAAAATCAGCTTAGGGCAGACTGTGACTCCCAATGGGCAGCCACAGGATAAACAGTTTCCTCTCTTGTCATTTTTCAGCTCAAAATTACTCTCCCCAAGCTGTTTGATTACCCATAGGTGTGAAAATTATAGGAAGGTCTGACAAACCTGTTTCTTTTCCACTATGGGAGAAAAAACATCTTGGAGGGTGACTCAGACTCTGAAAAATAAATACAGGCTAAAGGGTTGAGGAGCCTTACTCCCCCCCCCCCCAGTTTTTCCTCTGATACACATAGCTTGTCTTAGGTTGCAATCTTATATACCTGGGAGTAAGTCCCACTGAACTCGGTGGGACTTGCTTCTGAGTAGACATGCATAGTATTGTTCTGTAGACTTGTTTTGATGTGTGGGGGGGCAGAGGCGGTGGCTGGAGGGGGCGTGGGGCCCACAGACGGCACACGGGGGGGACTCTGGGCAGCACACAGGGAGTGAGAAAGCAGGCATCGGGGGCGGCAATCACACTGTTTCGTTGGCACAAGGAGTGGGCGGCGGAGAGGGCGATTGGTTTGGCCCACCCTCCCGCCCTGCGCCTCTGAATCCATGTTGAGCACTGGCGACATCACTTCCTGTGGTGATGTCACCGGGGGGCCTCTTAGCTATGCTTCTGTGGGGGGTGGCAACAGAGGAAAGCAACACAGAACTCTCTGCATAACACGTGTCCTGAGTTTGAGACTAATGCAGGATGGAGAGTTCTCCCCAGAATGTGATCTCCTCTGGTAAACAGGGAAATGGAAGGGAATTCACCAGCCTCAGTTCCAATCATGTGTATATTTGCCAAGTATAGGAACTATCCATCAAGTACTGCTGATGTTCAGTGTCCATTCTTAGTGGGGTTTTCTGGTGGGGTCCAGCATGACCCCCATGAAAATGAATGTATGAATGAAGTCTGCTTAGGAATAATGCTTGGTGAATTTCACCCACTACACACAGGTTCCTGTGCTGCCTGCATCTTCAGCTGTTGATTAATTATCGCCATGATCTTGATGTTTGGATTCGTCATTTCCCAACTCGTAAAAGAAAGAAAAATATGCTGGCCAACTTCCACATTGCACAAATTGTTGCCAACATGAATATCCAGCAGGTATGTGAAAACAGACATTGAGGCTTTATGGAAGTCAAGATTAGCGCTTGGCATGCTGGGGTGACAAAACAATCAAAGTGAAGGCATGCAGTGGAAGGAATCGACAAAAGAGGCTTTAAAATGAGCAATCAAAGGGAACGTCACACATCAGAGGTGTTGATGGCAGGCATAACAAAAAAAAAGATAGGGCAAGAAAAGCACCTATTTAAGAGGTTGCTGAATAATTCATCTGAAGACTCTTCACATGCCACCCATCCCCCAATCTGGATACTTCATTGCAAGTACTGTACCTTGCTTCATAGCAAGTCAGACCAGTGGTCCATCTTGTCCAGCACTGTCTACTTAAACTGGCCTACAGGATATCAGGCAAAGATCCAAGGGGCAGCCACATTGGGCACTGGTTTGAGGGACCACAGCTAACCCCTGATGCCCCAGGGCTTATATGGGAGTGCCAAGAACAGGCATTGGCACCCTGGGCACTGCTATTGCCTTTTCACATCCACCTTCCTATCTGCAAATGGGAACATGCCCAGTTCTAGGATGTTCCCATTTGCAGATGGGAAGGCATTAGCACTGCAAAATACTCATGTTGCTGCTAACTCCTATTCTCTTCATCATTGGCAAAACAGTACTCCGTCCCTGGAAGGAAAGTCCATTTGCTGATCAGGACATGAGGAGGAGGAAGAGGCAGGGGTGTCACTAGGGTTAGTGACACCCGGGACAAGATCTCATAGTGTTGCCCCCATGGACCTCCTCCCATACCAGACCACACAATGTGTAGGCCTCCTGGCAAATGTGATTCCCACGCGAATCGCAGCAGGGATCAGGAAAAACCCGTTTTCACACCACCGGTAACAAATAGAAGTGACACCCAGGGAGGTCTCTGCCCCCCATCCACCTAGTGACGCCCCTGGGAAGAGCCAGTCCTGAGAGACTCAGCAGCAGCTCCTTCCCCTCAACAAATGAGGGGATGTGGCATCTTCTCCTCTTTCTCTCATTCTCCACAGCTGAGAAGGAGGAGACCTGCTGATATTGCCACTGTAGCCCTCCAGTTGCCAAGGGGGAAGGTGAGAGGAGCCCCAACCATTGTCCAAAAATCTCCCTCCCCATTCATCAGTATGTTTCGGGGTGCTTAGGGGACTGATGTTGGGGAGTCCAATTCGCCATTGAGGACTCAGCTCATGGCTTACTCCCAGGGCTCTTCAAAGCCTTGTGCTGCATGAAGCTTTTCTAGTCCTGCACTTCAAGCTGATGTCACCGCACACATGTACTCTACCACTGTGATATAGTATCACAGTATCACCCATCACCGCAGACCTTTCTTAACCAGGATGCAGTTAGGATACATGTGCATATGTTATGTGTCTTGCACCTAGAATTGCCACCAAAATGTTGAAAAAGCGAAATTTGAAGAAAATTTCAGGGTTCCTTTCAAGAAGAAACATCTGAGAATTTTCAGCGCAAGTCAAATGATTTCCTGCAGGACAGCTGGAATTTCTTGAGAGACTTCTGCACATCCCTATAGTTTCATTGTGTCCCTGACACCCCTAAACCAGTGGATCAAACATCTCGTTTATAACTGGGTGGACTGGAGGCCTTCTCAAGCAAGCAAAGGCAAAATCAGGTTAGACAAAATGATGGCGGCAGTAGGCTGCCATTTTAACTAGTGAAGAATCAAGACGTCACATGATATTGACCATAATGCAGACAAATAGTAATCTTCAATTTGGGGGAGGACTTTATAGTGACATGGGGGTTGTTGTTTCCTGGTCAATATTTGAGGGAGGTGGATCCAGATTAAACATATGCAGTGAATTTTTCAAGACATGCTCAACAGTTTCACCAACTTCCTCTTATTCTGGCGGCATCCACTAATCAATGACTTCCCTTTCAGCAAACATTTTCTTTTGTCTGGACACCAGGCCACCTTTTGACTGAAGATTAACAAGCTGTTTGTATGCAGCCTCACTCTTGACACATTTTCCATGCAGCCATCTGTTCAGTCTCTCTGTTCTGCCCCCTTACCGGTACTGGCTGATTTCCCTATGTGGCCATCTCTCATGCACATCCTTCAATTCCTGCTGTTTTAACCTCATGCCCTTTCTTTCAGCGCACCTCATTTAAAGCCTTGACTTGCAATTTTGACTGCTCAGATGGCTTCGCAGATCTATTAGCTCACAATCTTCCAGCAAATTTTCACATAGCCACCCATCACCATGGACCAATTCTGCCTGTGATCACGTATAGCCCTATCTATAAGCATCAGATAGAGATGATGCAGTCAGCAATTGTATCTGTAATCAAGTAAACTTAAGAGAGTTGTCTCTGCAAGAGTCACCCATCGGCCTCCAATCTTGAATAAATGGCAAAATGCTCTTCCCGACTCTTATGCGCTCTGCAAAATGGGTGAGGAATTTTTTTCCTCTAGGACGCAGCTAGACAGACTTCTTATAAAATTCTCAGTGTTATAGTAGGAGCATCATAAAAATCCCCATACATCTTGGCCCCAATCCAACAAACGTTACAGCCCAATCCAGCGCAAATTCCCCCATGGCAATGCAGTGGGGCAAGCGTGGGCTGCGCTGCATCCTGCAGGGGAATTTAGCAGGTGGCAGCCTCCTTGGGATAAGGGGGCATTTGTCCCCTTGACCCAGGGAAAGCCCCAGCCTGTGTAACGGGTCTATTCGGACCTGCGTGAGCCATATGGCTGATGCAAGTCTACGTGCACATGTCACCAGATCAGGCCTGAGAAGGGAGATAGGATACGGTGTGCACCAGCATTGCTTATCCTGCCCCCTCCTGGGCCCGATCCTCCCATCCCCGCACCTGATGCCACCCACCCCTGCCCCATTTCATCCCCTCCGCGCCCTTCCCATTCGGCACAGAACTCATCGCGTCCAGTGTGCACTGCTCCTTCGGCTAGCACACACAGGCCGGTGTGGGCCTTCCCGCTGGTGCCAGCAACTGCTGTGCCATCACAACGTGCTTTATGGCACTTTTGTGATGGCTAGCACTGGTGCAGCGTGCACTATGCCAGCACGAGGCCGGCTAGGATTGTGCCCTGAGTCACACTTAACTTGTCCCTTCAATTCAGGGCACAATCCTAGCTGGCCTCGTGCTGGCATAGTGCACGCTGCACCAGTGCTAGCCATCACAAAAGTGCCATAAAGCACGTGTGAACTTGTGGCTAACTTAGCTTCATGATTTCAATAGACTGTGGGATTAATTTTCAATGGATTGAGGCCTTGGATTAGAGAATCTATTCATTTCTGCGTCTCCCAGTGCAACCAGCAGGCTGCAAGAGAACAGAGAAAAGGAAGAATATGGTATTGGGCTCAGAATTCTGCTTCTTAAGTATCTCAGTTGCTATTTAAAGGAAAAGCAAGTTTCTAGCCTTTGTTGTTGCAAAGGAACAGTAAGGCCCCAGTATCCGCGGGGATAGGTTCCTGCCTCCCTTGCGGATATCGGGAACTTGCAGATGGGGGGGAACACTATCCCCCGTGGATTGTGGGGGTCCCCTGTGCCCATTACCTTTCCTTTAGTTGATATTGCTGGCACCAGGTCAAGGGGCTTCTTGAGTCACAAAAACGCTATAAGCAGCAAGCAGCCTGTGTGCTGCTGTGTGAAGCAGGCAAGCAGCCTGTGTGCTAGAAAATCTCCGTTTAAACAGGAAGCAGGAACCTACTTCCTGTTTAAACAGATGCCCAGGATCCACGGGGGATAGTGTTCCCCATCTGCAGGTTCCCGGTATCTGCAAGGGGGACAGGAAACTATCCCCGCGGATACTGGGGCCCTACTGTATCTTTGCAACAACAAAAGCTAGAAACTTGCTTTTCCTTTAAATAGCAACTGAGATATTTAAGAAGCAGAATCCTGAGCCCAATACCATATTCTTCCTTTTCTCTGTTCTCTTGCAGGCTGCTGGCTGCACTGGGAGACGCAGAAAATCTCCATTTAAACAGGAAGCAGGAACCTACTTCCTGTTTAAACGGAGACTTTCTAGCATGCAGGCTGCTTGCCTGCTTCATTGCTATAAGCAGCTTGCTTTATTCTTTATAAACGCTTTATAAACGTTATAAACGCTTGCTGCTTATAGCGTTTTTGTGACTCAAGAAGCCCTCTGACCTGGTGCCAGTGATATCAACTAAAGGAAAGATAATTGGCATGGGGGGGTCCGCATTCTGCAATCCACGGATAACTGAATCTGCAGATAGCGGATCCGATGATATGGGGGGGGGGGGGCTATATACTTGAAAGAGTTTGAGCCATGACTGCTGAAGCCTCAAAGGACGGAAAGGTGACTGGACAAGATTTTTCAGTGGTTGGGGGTAAGACTTCAATGTCTCTGCTCTTCGTGCAACTACCAAAACAGATTATGCAAAATAGCCAAAAAATGGCAGAATAATAAAGTGAAATAAGAGAAATTATGCAAATGTTATGTGTTTACACAATGTATCTGCATGGCATAAAATAGATTTTCTTGACGCAAAATGCAGATGGCTTTGTCACAGAACTTTAATTTTTTAAAAAATGAGTACACACCCTCCTGACTGCAAGGTATTAAAGTATTTATATACCTATTAAGTAAACATTAATACTTTGCATTCTGAAAGTCTCAATCCCTCCTCCCCCCCCCCCCACACACACACCTTGAGCATTTGAAAATGCCCTTGAAATTTGTCCTGTTTATCCTTTTAGGTCGGTTTATTCTGGATGCCAAGAATTGTTGCTCTCAATCAAGTGAAGACAACACACAGCACATAGTAGTAAAAAAAATGGCTTTTTCTATAAACCAGTTCAATTCAATTTCTCTTTCATCAAAACCTCCTGACATTTAAGTGATTCCATACCACTCAATACATTAAAAAAAAAATCTTTTCTGCAAACCCACGAAAAACAAAGCTTTAATGAGAATTATCTGCTCTTGCAGGAATTCTATACTTTGCTTTACATATTCAATACACCTTTCACATAAAATGTTCCATTTCCCTTTTCTTGTTTTGGTCTCTTTCCAACACATTACTTTGTTGGAGCAACTAGCATTTGGTACTCTAAAGTCTGACTTTGTCCCTGCAGACTTTTTCTTTTAATCACCTTCTCTTTCTGGCACCTTTTTTCTCTCCCCAGCAGCTAAGCCTCCTCATTTACATTTGACCTTGAAGCATCATTTTAGTCTTGCACCAATACTCTAGGAGAAGCAGTATGTCTTTTCTGCATGAAATAAATCACAGAGGACTACACTTCAATGCGGATAGCAAATAAGTCTTCCAGAGCTGGCAGTGTGAGTGCAAATGATATCTTTGTAATTACAGTGGACTCTCTGCATCCACAGGTTCCACATCCACAGACTTAACCATCCGTGGATGCCTCTGGAAGCCGCTTCCAGGTCATGTTGGGTCTGCGACGCACTCCATTGGTCTCTGTGGGCCTCAGGATGCCTTGGGGAAGTGACTTCTGGTTTCGCATCCACAACTTCCAGTTTGCGTCCATGGCTTCCAGCCGCTTCCCCAAGGCATCCTGAGGCCCACGGAGACCAATGGAGTGTGTCGTGGGCCCAGTGCAACCCAGAAGTGGCCTCTGGAGGCTCCCGGTAAGGTTGGCCAAGTTCAGGTATTGTTGGACCAGCATCTGTGGATTTTGGTATCTGCAGGGGGTCCCAGAACCAACCCCCTCCACGGATACAAAGGGCCCACTGTATAGCAAACCATCCCTTAAGGTGACTTCATGCATTATAAATGTCTCACACAAATGACACTTCCACAAAGGAATTTGAAGAAGCTGGCATATCATTTGCAACAAATGATGGATGTACATAAGGGTCCGGGTTGTTTCTACTTCATGTATATGGGTTGTACACCCAGTATGCAGCCACCACCAGTCACTGCTTCCCAGTGCACATAGAGCAGTGAAAATCCCACATACACAATCATCACATGCTACCATCTACACTTATTCCTATATGAAAGGGCAGTCCATTGTTATTCGTGTGTGATTGTAAAAAAAACGTTAAAGTTAAGTAATGCAGAATGAGAGACTTATTGCTCAAGGATTATCTCAGTGTAAATACTTCCATAGTTACCATATGTTGGTAGAAGCGTGCCAGATGATATTTTCCACAGGTCAATGTGTTTTTACTCTGCTCCATGAGAAGGCACTTGGATAAGACTCCATTTGTGGCAAATTCCTTTTATGATCAAACTCTGCTTGAAAAAGGGTATTTCCACTGTGTTTGCAGTGCTGTAATTTCAACTAGACCTGAAGAACACATAGTAAGGACCTGAAAATATCCTCCATTCAGGAATTATTGTTAAAGGTCTCCTCTTTGATACAAAGTTCTCCGTTCTCAGGAGAAAATATAGTACAGGTACTTGAAAACTATCTTTCAAAGTGGAATAATCTGTTGCAAAAATAGCTTCTGAAAGGAACCAACGGAGGAAAAAAGCTTGCTTTCAGTGCTCCTTTCTGTTGTAGAAAGTCCTTGAGGACCTTATCTAATGTGCAATGTGATGCACTGCAGTTTTACTCAGAAATAAATCACACAGTGATTTAGGCCCCGATGGTATTGGGGACTTGCACTGTTGGATCTAGCATTCCAGCAGCAAAAGGTCCTTTACGGTGGTTGCAAAAGGTGACATACTGTTTTGTGCAGCATGGGCCGCTGCTGCAAGTGTTGAATGGCTGCGGCCGTGCACCAGTGGCCTCGATATGACCCCCAGTGCCGGTAAGTCAGTGTGGGGAGTGGGAGGGCGGCAGGGGTGGGTGGAATGGGGCAGGGAGGGGGAGGAATAGGGCAGAGACTAGGGCAGGGAGGAAGCCAGATTGAGGCCAGGAAGGGGTGGTATCAGCGGCAGCAGCACCATCGATATCCTATCCCCCTTCCCAACCTTGATCCACCTTCCCAAGTCCACTTTGACTTGCACCAGCTAAATTTCTGGTACAGGTCTGAGTAGAGCAGACCCAGTGGAGCAGTGAGGACTTACCCCCAGGCAAGGGAACAACTGTCCCCTTACCCGGAGAAGACCTCTGGGACTGCCCCCCCAAGCAGGCATAGGGTGCACCGGCATAGGGAATTTAGGTAGGATTGAGCTGTAACCATGATGGTTATCCTCAAATCTGTGTGCATAAGGCTGATCATTTGAATTTGATTTTCAGCTTTGATCTACAATTTATAATAAATCAGTTGTACTTTTACCTAGTAAAAATAATATATAACTATTGCAATATCATGGTGGGCTGGAGTAGATCTTTTTCACATTTTTTATACTGTGGGTAAGCCTTTGCAGGGGGTTGGAGGGAGGTGGGGAGGGGGTTGAATGGGGCGGGAGGGCAGAACAGAGGAAGGGTGGGCAGAATGGGGTGCTGATGGGTGGGGAGGAGGGTGAATCAGGCTTGGGAGGGCAGGATCAGTGGCGCACACCAAATCCCAGGCCCCTTCCCACGTCTGATCCACTTTCATGGAGCAATGCTGATGTGCGCCAGCAGTTGAGCTGGGAGATTCGAGTTGCCTCATAGCGGCTGCTGAGGCTTACCCTGGGCAAGGGGACAAATGTCCCCTTACCCCAAGGAGACCTCCGACAACCGAAAATCCCCCACGGTATGCAGCAGAAGCCACGTTAGCACCACTGCATCACCGCGCACGGGGATTTATGTAAGTAAGATTGGGCTGTGACTCAGGTAGGGGATGCTCACCTCCATTCACCTATTTGCATCCACTGCTTCTCCTCATCCTCCCTAGATTAGAAAAGGAAAGGGGACAGGGCAGGAAGAGGAGGGTGGTGGGCGAAGGTGTCAGAGATGCTCTAGCCCACCACTCCCCTCTCCTCCACTTTTCCTCGTCTGCACCATCCCTCTCTTCCTCTTCCAATCCAGAGAGTGGGAGCAACAGTGGCTGGCACATCACCAGGTAAGGAAGGGAAGCAATTGGCATGCCGCCTCAGGTGCCAGGAGATCTTGGGCCAGCCCTGGACATTTTTATATGTAGTATGTGCATAATACAAAACAGGGGTATATACATAATACAAACATTATGAATACATAATTCAAAAGAGTATTAGGTGGATAATCCTATTATGCAAATGCATGTAGCTGTTAGCTTGGCCACTAAAGCTATGTACAAAGCTTTGGAGAACCATTCCCTCATTGAAGGGTGATGACCGTTGCACCATCTGGAAGTGATCACAGCAATAATGCATTTAAATGTATGTTTAGTCTGGCTGTTAAGACACATTGGTTTCTTTTTATGCATGTCAGAGAACTCAGAACAGCTGAAAACTTTCAGATTCCTCTAGCAATACAAACTGGAATTGTGCAAGTTCTCACTCCACGCATGTTATATCCCATTTATTTCAAGAAAGATTTCAGTGTTTTCCTCTCCCCACTGCATTTTTTTCAAGTGGCATAGCATATAATCCTATTGGGCTTTGCGCTGACAATCCTATTGGGGCCTTGCACTGCCAGAACTAGCATTCTGGCAGTACAAGGTTCTTTATGGTGGCGTGAAAGGTTCTTTATGTGGCATGAAAGCCAGGCCACTGTCACATGCTGTTAGGCCACTGCCACAAACAGCGTTTGCGGCCAGGAGGTTCCACAAGCACTGGTAAGTGGGCAGCGGGGTGGGGAGGTTCGGATTGTTCCAAAGCCATGGAGGGGAAGGGCAGGGGGAGGAGTGGGCCAGAGGGAGAGTATTTCGGCACCAAATGTGCAGACTACAGTAGATCTTATCTCCCCCCCCTTTTTTGGCCCGCCCCACCCACTTTCTCTCCTCAGACTTACACCAGCTCTATAGCTAGCATGTAAGGGGGCCTATGCAGAGATAAGTAGAAAATATTTTTATTTGACTCTGGCAGACCTCCTGACCACCCACACATTAGATGCAGTGTGTGCTCCACCAGCAAGGTTGCATCGGCACCAATAGTGGGGGAAAGGATTGGGAAGTAAGATATATTAAGGGCTTTATCCTCAGTATCTTTAGAGCACTGCGGGTTTGTTTTAGAGCTGTTTTCTCTAAAGCTGAGGCTGTTGGAGTAAAATGGAGCTGCTGCCAAGGGTGGGCATCCAGAAATAACTGGATTCACACAAAATACAAACCATGGAAGTCTCCTCTTATTTTTCGTAAAGCACACTGACAACCTGTAGAGATAAATAAAGAACAAAACAACCTAGCCTTATTTCTCTGAAACCTAGCCTTTGTTTAGCGGGTTAGTTGTAATAACGTTCTGGCAGACTTTATAACTGTATCGATTTCAAAGATGGTTGCTATGCCGTAAATAGAGCAAAAATACTATTAATGGCACAGTCGGTCCAAAAGTTAAAAGCACACTTAGGAGTCTGTGCAATGAGACAAACCGATTTCTCTCATTCCGACGATGAAACCTCCTGCAGGTCTCACTGCTTGGCTCCTATCAGACTGATTGTACATTTGTGTTTCAAAAATTGTTCAGCAGTGTCCAGGCAACTGTACAAACTATGTATGCAGAATAAAGATACGCAGTCCATGGAACAATGCTTAATCCCAATGGGGCTTGGTGTGTAATGGGCTGCCTGAGGTGCTACGTATTTACCCCATGAGCAAACCAGAGGAAAGCCCTTACAGCCATGTTATACGAGGTGTTACAGGCCATGCAATACCCCCCCCTCCCCACTCCTTAATTCATCTTTGGAATTCACCACTCCAGATGTGAATGGAGCTTGCTTGCTGCTTAAATGTGAATGCAGCTTTCATGCCTCCGAAATGGAAATGAAGCTTTCTAGTTCTAAATCCTGGTAGAACAGCTTTATGATTTATGGTTTTATGACCCTAGCCACTTCCCTGGACTCCCGAGTTGGGAAATCTCCTTTTGAAAGACAAGGCCGAGCATCCCCTCGGGGATAAAGTATGGCGATTGTAAATGCGACGTGCCGTCTGGAGCAGCCAGGCTGCTGCTGCAAGTGGCAAGCAGCAACCCACCAGCAGATCCCTTCACATCCCACTGGCTCCAGTAAGTCGGGGGGGGGGGGGCAGGAGGGAGACAAGGAGAGGCCAGGGATGGAAAGGAAAGAGGAGGCACTGGAAGGGGTGGCATCGGTGCCGCTGATATCCTATTCCCTTTCTAGGCCTCAATCCGTCTTCCTGGGTCCACTTGGACTTGTGCCAGCACCGGAGGCTTACCCCCAGTTTCAGACCCGTTTCAGCACCGGAGGCTTACCCCCAGGTAAAGGAATGAATTACTGGCCAGACTACAGTACTTGGCCATGGAATGAAGGAGACCTCAGAGACTGGCACCCCTGCAGGATGCAGTGTGCGTTCCGGCAACGTGACCACATCGGCAGGGGAGGGAAAGGATTCAGGCCTTTGTCTTTCAACGTCCTTCTTACATCCATACTACCTTCTTTGTCCCAGTTATTTTATTGCACATTTATTCAAGGTATTTTAATATTCTTTACTTAAGGGCAGATAGCTGCAAGCTCAGCAAAGTTCATGACTTATACAATCCAACAAAGACGTAGGTCTGCAACAAAACTAGAACGCCAGGAAACAAAAGGTTACTATTTATGGATCTCTAAGACTCCAGGGTTGAGAACAGGGGGAGAAGAAGCAAACACAGAGAGCTATTGAAAAACAAGGAGGACAGGGAGAAGGTAAACAACTGACCCACTATAAAAAATTCATTAATATTTGTGCCTTATGGTATTTGCACATCAGCTTGGAAAGAAGCATACCGTATATTGATTATTATTATTTTTGTTCATTAGATGACCTTCCCCCCAAAATGACCTTCATTTTTATTTTAAGAAGGGCAACTCAGAAGAATTTATGTCTGAGTGCCCAATGGGCAAAGCCAGCAATATTTCCAATAAAACCATCCTGGCATTTGCATTGCTGAAGGAACACACAGGCATGTTGAAGTGAAGTTAGGTCTGTACATAAATGTTCTGCAGTGTCACTTATTTCATCACTTTTGAATTATGTTGCAGACTAAAAATGCTTGGACCAAGGATGCCACAGACATGTACAGAAACAAGGCACATGATTCAAAGTCTGTTGTGCAACACACTTGGTCTCCATCGAGACTGAAAAATGGTATCACTTCATTTCCGCGGCCTGTTGCTACCATCATCTTGACCTGCTGACATCACAGGAGAGGGAAAGGCCCTTCTCACTTCCCATAACTTGATAACAGTAGAATTAGTGCATATAGCCAATCAATTTTATCACACATATGCACCTAATGGGTGATAAGATTATCCTTAGCAGATGATGTTCTGTACACATGACTAAATACGAGGAGAGAAGAATGATACCATTGTGGGAGTCTACTATAGACTACCTGGCCACAGGTAGTCACAGAAGTCACAGACAATGCTTTCCTTTAATAGACTACCAAGGTTTCCAAGAGGCAATCCATAGTGGTAATGGGGGACTTCATTTTTTCTGACATACACTGGAACCTTTTAGCTAATGGCCCAATCCTATTCTGGGATGGCCTGCATGGTGCAGGGCCACTGATGCAGTGACTTTTGTATCCTGCAGGCCGGCTGGGCTCCAGCCCAATTTTTTTTTAAGTATGCTATGTTTTGCTAGTTACAGAGAAGAAGGCAACAGTTGCCTGCCTCACTACACCTGCTACAGCAACTCCTTGCTCTTTTGTCTGGTTAGGGACCAGAGCATGGATGAAAGTCAAAAATGGATGAATGTCAAAGCATAGCCTCAATTAGCTTGCAAATTTATTTTGGCTGGCGAAAAAAGTAAATAACGAACTTTATAACACATGTGAATGTGTGCGAAACCTACATAGACAGAAATAAAAGAAAAATAAATATAAGAGCATTGACGAACATCGTGGAAGGTTGGGTGAAATTGGAGAAAAGAAGAAAGCACGTGGACGAAAGTGAGTGTACCATTGACGTTCATGCTGCTCAGCACCTGCCTGGCCTCTGTGCTGGTGACCCAGGTTGAGTGAGCAGTGGACTGCATTGCACACCTGGGAGAAGTCCAGGTAGAAGAGAAAGCTAAAGCATCCCCATATTTTCCTGAAGGTGAGAAGACAGGGAGAAAATGCTCCAGCTCTGAGTTGTAGTTGTTTATTTGTAACAAGAGTGGATCATCTTCATCGGGATTGTGGTCATAAATAGCAAAAGAGTTAAAAATTGTTTAAAAACATGTAACCTTAAAAGCCAATTTTGTAAGTTTCCTAAAATACATTGAATGCAATAAAATACTTTAAAAGTCTTCTTTAAAATACAATAAAAACAATTTCAAACATATGGCATGACGTTTCATTCATTCTCTATGAATATCATCAGATGCAGAAGCCTGAGCAGGCAGGAAGATGGTGAAAACATCGCAGTCCTGCTGCTATTGTTAAAGTAATTTTTGGCGCGCATTTCACAGAGGCAATTAGTACCAGAACCTGGAACGTCAGAGCTGACCTCTAGAAACCTGACCCTGTGCTAACCTGATTGCTGCCTCTTAGTGGCCACCCATGTCATAGCAGTCCTATTTATTGCTGGGGTCCAAATCCTACTAATCATGGATAATCCTTGTTTACGGTTCAAGACCCACTTGCCATGTTTAAAGATTTCTATCGCTTCCAAGCTAAGTCTGGCTCTATAATTAGACTCATGGCATAATCTCTCAGTACCCTCAAAACTGATGCAAGGCCCTGTGTCTACCATATGTTCTGCCAGGGCAGATTGTTCCAAATGCCCCAGCCTGCAAGCTCACCGGTGCTCCTTAACTCTCGTGGTAATAAACCGTTTAGTGGTTCCTATATAAACCTGTCCACAGCTACATGACACTCTGTAGACCCCTGGTGTAGTTAAGGGTGGCATGGGATCCTTGAGATTCCTTAATAACTGGGAGATTTTTTTGTGTGGGTTTGAATATTGTTTTAATGTTGTGCTTCCTCATGACTCTTCCAATTTTATCAGTGGTACCTCTAATAAAAGGTAAACATATACCGGTAGATGCTCTCTGTTCCTCTACCACCTCCTACCCCTTATCAGTCTTATCCTGTTGTTTCCGGATTTGTCTATCCCATACCCTGCCTACCTGTGTCAGAGTGTAGTCATTAGCCAACAATGAATCTGTCACCTTTTTCTTTTCCTAGCGTAGGGACGGGGGATCACATATATTAAGGGCCCGATACATTAATGAATTCATTACTGAGTTCTTTTGATTGGGGTGGTGATTTGAAGTACTATTCAAATATAGCCCTGTGTGAGTGGGCTTCCTATAAATCGTGTAAGCACAGGTCAGGTTATTTATCTGATTTATATCCCGTTTTCTCATCCCATGGGGGGGGGGACTCAAAGCAGCTTACAACAATAAAATCCACATAAATATAATATAAAACTTTAAAAAATATTAATATAATCTAAAACACAGCACAAAATAACAAAAAAACAGGAGTAAAAGGAGTAAAAAAGGGTTGGACCACTGAAATAGTTAGGCTGGGTGGTTAACTCAGAGGTCTTGCTTAAAAAGAAATGTCTTTAGTTTAGCCAAATGAGTTGGCTTGCTTGGTAAGAAAATAAGGGCTTTCCCAATTAGAACAATACAGGCAGCAGTGTGGTTGGGAGGCCATGATTGTTTTTAAGATACCTGCCTCCTGTATGCTGTTCTGTAGCAGGTGCTGAATGGAATGAAAGGGCTTTCTGATATGCGCCTTCCCCTAGAACAGGGGTTCTCAACCAGTGGTACTAGTACCACCAGTGTACTTTGGCCGACTGCTGGTGCTACACGAACCGCTGGGCCACTGGAACCCCGCTCCGAAGCGGCGTTCAGTGGGGTGTTTTCGCTCCTGAGAAGCTCCTGCGTTTGGCTGAGCCTCTCGGGAATGCTGAGAAGGGCTCTCCTACCTGCCCAGAGCCTCCTGCCTGTGTTTTCTGGCCTCCAAAAACCTGAAAACCCAGAAGTAACTTGAGATGATGTCATCACCAGCCACTTCTGATGGTACACAGCAGGAGAGTGGCGCTGGAGGTGGTACTCGGCCAGGAAGAGGTTGAGGACCCCTGCCCTAGAAAATAGAACTAAGGATGGTATATAGACATCAAGTTGCCAGGCATATGTCCAATTCTTGAGGTTTTCTTGGGAAGTGGTAATGGAGACATTGTCACCAGGTTTGAGAACCTTTATCATGTGCAGCTTTGTTTTATGAGCATATTTTGCCATAGTGGACCATGTGATGGGTTCCCAGAGTATTGCTATAATATAGGTTGCTCTCTATTTCAAATGCAAACAGCTGTTTCTCCTGGGTCATGGAAGGTTTGTCTTGCATCCAACACCACTGGTGAGCATTATCTTTATTATGGAGGATTTCAGCCATGGGATTTAATTATGTCACAGATACAAAATCCATTTGTTAAATTTGGGGCCCTTGTCAGAGCTGAAAACGACAAAGAAGCATCTAAGATACAGGTGCCAGTAAATTCAGGATCACGTTGTTGCAAAAGACAATGTCGTAGGTTAACTGGTGCCCATTCCTTCCCCCCCCCCTCTCTTTTCCAGTCAGTTCTCAAATAGGTTGTCAGCCTTGTTAAGCTCTGGAAATCACTCTTCCGAGCAGGCAACTCTAAAGGTCAGTTACCATATGAGAATAAAGTAATGCTTTTCCCATTTATGCTTAATGCTTTCACCAAGGTAGTAGCTAAAGGTCATTTAATTTAGGTGCCTTATTTGAAGGCTGAGGTTAGGAGTAGTGACTGAAGACAGAGCAAAAGTATTTTTTTAACATTCTGAAAGTATTTAATGTGAAAGCATAAGTGTTCATAGTAGATAACAGCTGGCTTCATCAGATGCATGAACTGTTGTCCTCAGTTGGCAGACATGATATACATATCATTCAGTTTCCAAAGAAAATGTTATAGGTTAACTGGCACCTTGATATCTTGATGTAAATACGGATATATAATCCATGTTGGCATTTGAGTCTGTTTTGTTCCTTCAATTTCAGTTCCTATAGACAGCCACAGCTAGGACAGAAGGAGGGGAAATGAAGACAGAAACTCTCCAATTGGGAACTCGACACATTTTTGCCCCAAAGTCCCAGACTATGACAAAGCTCTTTGGGTTAATTCCAATCATAGAGTGGTGAGGGGAGGGTTGTGTACAAGGGAGGGGGAGTAGCAGGTTGTGTGTGGCGATTAATTTTATTTATTTATTTTTCACATTTTTATACCGCCCTTCCTCCAAGGAGCTCAGAGTGGTGTACATATTTCCTCCCCTCCTTTTGTCCTCACAACAACCCTGTGAGGTAGGTGGGGCTGAGAGATAGTGACTGGCCCAAGGTCACCCAGGAAGCTTCATGGCTGAGCGGGGATTTGAACCTGGATCTTCCAGGTCTAAGTCCGACTCCCAAACCACTACACCATCCTGGCTCTGTGTGTGATGAATAGATCACACATTTTAATACACATGAATAGATCGCAAATTTTGTGTGATGAATAGATAAATTTGCATTTAGGATTTTTATTAGAGTTTTTCTCTGACTGTGGTTGGGCTTTGCTGCTTTGTGAAAAAAAATTCCCAGTTAAGAATTTTAATTGGAACAATGTATTTTTCTGCATGTTTTGTCTTTGCTTTCTTTTTAGTCATAGGATTTTACATCAATTCCACCTGACCCTTGTGGGAGAATATTGTATTGATTTTTGCACCTTATTCAGTAGCTCTCATGCCTTCTTGGTGTCTTAAGTAGCCATTCCTTTCAGGTGAGCCCAGCACGAATGCTGTGACCTGCTCCTGACTGTCTTCAGAGACAGGCAGCCTCCGTAGGCAACTGCATTTTGAGGCCAGGCTTTGGGAAAGGGGCCTGTGCCTGCATGTAAGAGGAGGGTTAGCAGAAAAACTAATCTATGTATCCATTGTTCTTAATTGATAAATCCAACTCTCCTTCTGGCTATGTTCTTGCAGATGTTCCTTTATCCTGTTCTCTTTTCTTAATATAGCCACTATCCTGTATTGTGGTAGCCAATTTATGACTTCCATCCTCATTATGGCCAATGTATGCCTTCCCTTGCCATTGCCTCTTTGCAAGGTCATGAATAGGTTTCTTATAACCATTGCAGATTGGGGGTGAGGATTGTGCTTTGCTGGGGTGCACTCCTTGCCTTGCTTTGTGGTTCTGAAGCAGTTTATTTGAAGAAATACAGCTTGCAAAGATTTAACTGATCCAAAATCCACAACTATTCAAATTAGTATTTCTGTTTACCATAGAGAGCAGTTAGGCTCTGCTTGTATGCCCTTCTTAAAAGTATTTTTTATTATTATTATTATTATTATTATTATTATTATTATTATACCGCTTTTCAACAAAAAGTTCACAAAGCGGTTCACAGACAAAATCAAATGATTAAATGGTTCCCTGTCCCCAAAGGGCTCACAATCTAAAAAGATGCAGAACACCACCAGCAAACAGCCACCAGAAAAGACACTGTGCTGGGGTGAAAGGGGGGCAGTTACTCTCCCCCTGATAAATATAAGAGGAGCACCAATTGAAAAAGTGCCTCTTGCCCAATCAGCAGACTTTTGGTGATACTTGTCTAAAATTGGCCATGTGGTCATTTGGAGGAATCTTAAATGCTTATAAATTTAATGCAAATTGTCTGGAAAACTAAGGTTAGGGGCAGGAGACATGGAGCTGGTTCCCCCATTGAAACCAACGAAGAACAAATGGCTGAATGAGCAAACAAAAATGGTGTTTCATTTCATGATGTTACAAATTTTATTCTGATGAATTAACATGAATAAGGCTTCGAATGACAAAAGTGGAGACACAAAGCAAATTTGTTTTCGTGTATGTACACACACACAGAGAGAGAGAGAGAGAGAGAGAGAGAGATATGAAGGAAACTGTATACATTACTTGTAAAAGAAGACTCATCTTTGAAAAAAGAAGGAAGAATCCGTACTATACAGCGCTGTAATTAAACTACTTTGAAAACAGTGCAAGTATTTTTAATCCTCTTACCAAAATATACTTTTCAAAAGGATGCTACCATTCAACCAATAACTAAGTGCTAATGAATCAGTTCAATGGCAGTGTTGATTATTATTGACCTATTTTGGAGTTGGCCACTGAACACTCTATGTCTTCTTTCATTCACAGATTTGGTCAAAAGCTGTACAATGCTTTATATGTAACTATCAAGAATTAACAAGAGACCAGTTTCAAGGCAAAAGGACAATGACATTCCTAAATGAAATTTCCATGGCTTTTTAAAAATTGCACTTTTATATCACGTGACTTCACATTGACCCACACACAGGCTCCAATCCGTGAGAGAATATGTGGAGCAGCTGGGGCTACGCATATGAAGTTCCATTTAAAAAAAGGAAATCCCACAGATTAGCCATATGATAGGGCAGAGGGGGTAGAGCTTATTACCATCCCAAACAGCTGATTGGTGAAATTTATGCTCTCTTTAGGGCTAAACCTGCCTCTGTGAACATGCAGTCCCTAGCTGGTTTGTGCCTACAAGATTTAGCGACGACTTTCCCTTTTCTGTGCATTAATTGCCAATGAACAAGAAATCAGTGGTGCTGCAATCTGCCCCTCACACCCTCTTTTTTCCCTACTGGAAACATATTTTTCATCTTCAAGGATCATGTACAACTCTCTTCTGTGAACTGGATATTTTCATGAACATTGCATCTTGCTGCCAAATTATTCTGACTCAGTTAATACGTCTCTCAACTCCATAGCTAGATGCACTAACCCTTGTTAATTACCGGTACATCACCTGTGAACTTCATTCAAACACCAAACTTACAATTGTGCTAATGAGAGAAATGAATGCATATTGAGCAAGCATGTATCCCCACCCCCATTATGTCTTGGTCTCCATCCGGGGGGGGGGGGGCAAAATTCCCAGGGCCTGGGCTTCCAGGGGACCCTTGGCCATGACAAAACAAACGATACAGTACAAAACAAATCTGTAAACAATGTTAAGTAAACAAGGTAATAATTATCCCATTCTGATAAATGTTTTCATTTTGTTTCAATCTTGCTCATGACAAGTTAAAACTGTAAATTAAAAAACTTGTTTTAAAAATGTAGTAACATCTGGTTTGTAAGAAAATTTAGGAAGGGGGGCGGGCAATCAAGCATCATGCTAGCTTTCAGCAGCCCTGGCCACCTTTATACCTAACTGTAGCAAGTTAGGACCCACGTTTTGGAGGCTTCTTCACAAAGTGTTATGTTTCTGTTTAGAATACAGAACCTTATAGCAGACGAATCAGGAGATCTTTCCCACCATTACCTCACTATCTCTCCCGACTGGGCAACAAGCCTACTGGGCTTCATTATTATTACTATTACTATTATTATTACTGTTATTGTTATTATTATTGTTATTGTTGTTGTTAATAACATTATTATTATTATTATTATTATTATTATTATTATTATTATTATTATACTTTCAAAGAAAAATTACAAGGTGCTTTTCCCTGATGTTTGGAAGATCCCTAAGTGGCAAAATATCAAGCAGGCAAAGGAAAAAAAAAAGCAGGTGTTATGAAATTCCATACTTCCTTGAATAAGAATTCATGCTAAACAAAATCTTTCTCTCTTAAAATCTGGTTTACATAGTTTATGTTGTTTTTGAAAGCATAATTGCTATGCATCTCTGTGGGCTTAGGAAATGAGATCACCCATAGTTTTATCGCTTTATTAAGAAAAAGAAGCAGCAACAAATAGCACATCTCAAAAACAACACCTCATTTCCATGCATTTATTTTAAAACCAGGAAGGTAATATTGAGTACAAAGCAAATAAGCACACTCACAGGTTCACCCAGTCTATAAAGGATTGAGTCAGAGGAGGAATTTCATTCAATAAAAGGCAAACTTAGCACATTTATGATGTGGCTGGGAGACCAAAGGTACTCTCTTTAGAGCAATTTAAAAAAATAGAAAAGGTGGAAGCTTAGCTAAGCTGCACCTCAGCCATTTATTGGGCAAGGAAAAGTTGTTACAGAGGCATACTGGAAAAAGTAGCACACATGAGAGCATACAGTGGCATTTTACAGAAACAATATTAGATTTCCAACTGCTTATGGTTGTGTTTTTAAAATACCCATGATGGAAACAACCTATTAATGAATAAAGCTGGTGATTCAACAGGCCCACTGAAGATGTTGGTAAACAGTGTTCTCTCAGTCAAACCCTCCCTCCTTTTTCTCCTCACAATAACCCTGCGAGGTAGGACAGGCCGAGAGGAGTAAGTTTCATGACTGAGAGGGGATTGAACCTGACTCTCATAGGCCCTGTCTGGCACCCTAGCCATTAAGTCGCACTGGCTCCAGTCTATGCTTTCTGCTGGGATATTAGTTTTCTGTGCGCAGGGATTTTTTGTGTATGAGAAGAATATTCAGTCATGTGACCCCCAACCTGCAGTCAAAAGAGGTACAGCCCAGGCAGACATTTATCACCTCAGTGCAAACTAGGCCTCTGTGATCTTAATTAAAGGAGACAAAATGAATGTATTGGGATGAAGAGAAATCAGAGTTCCTTATTTAGATTTGAGCCTCAATACCTTGTATCTTCCAAGAGAAAACAAACTTACATTGAGCAAGACAAGATGTGGAAAGAATATCTAGTCCCTAAAGAACATCTTAGGAGCTTTGAGATGGCACAGTGCAAACCTATACATTTCTACTGAGAAGTAAGATTCATCAGTGGTGTAATGAATGGGGGGTGGGGGCAGTCCACCCCGGGGCGGCACATGGGGGGTGCAGAAGCCGCCGCATCGGCGGCAATTCGGCAGCAGCGTAAAAAAAAGAGGCTTTTTTCACCATGGTGGGAGAAAAGGAGCCCCCCCACTCGCCCGGGCCCCTAGCACCCTTTTCCTGGCAAAAAAATGCCGGGGGGGCAGTTTTTCACCGGAAAAGCCACCAGAGGGGGCGGGGCTTGTGACGTGAGGTGGGGCAGGACTTGTGACGTCACAGGGGTGTCACAGGGCTGCCCCCCCAAAGCTAGCTAGCTACGCCACTGAGATTCATTGAATTCCTAGGTGAATATGTATAGGATTACAGCCTAACAGCATAATTCTATGATGCCTACTCAGAAGTAAGTCCCACTGTGACCAATGGGGCTTCCTCCCAGGAAAGTGTGCATATCTTTCTTGGAAGTAAGCCCCATTTTACACAATCCCTCCATTTCTCCCTTATCCAGTTGCCAGCTTTGCAAGCAGCAAAGATATTTTCTTTCAAGGATTCGCAGTGCTTCTTAGTGATACCATAGCTCAGTGGTTCTCGAACTGGGGCGTTGCGACACCCCAGCCGGGAACAAAGGGTTGCTACACCCTTAAGGGACGTGGCAACCCCCGGTGACAACAACGGCGCATCCAGGATCGCGCCGCCGCTGCCGCCGCCGCCGAAAAGGTCCGTTTTACCTGCATTGATGGGCAGTGGATGTCCGGCAGGGTGTGTGGGAAGCCTGCGGACCCCTCCGCAGGCCTCCCTAATCGGAGCAATGCTCTGACTCGATCGCAACCCACTTCTGGTTTTACGCAAAACCGGAAGTGGGTTGTGATCACGTTGGAGCGTTGCTCCGACGATTGGGGAGGCCTGCGGAGGGGTCCGCAGGCTTCCCACACACCCCGCCGGACATTCACTGCCCACCAATGCAGATAAAACGGACCTTTTCGGCCGCAGCGGCATGATCCTGGACGCGTCGTTGCGACCCCTGGGAAGGCCCCGCTCCCACTTAGAGCAGCGAAGGGCCTTCCCAGGAGTTAGAGAACCACTGCCATAGCTTAATGACTTCTTACAAACCAAATGGGAACTCCTGAAGGTGTAAGAGAATGAATTGTAACTAAAATTCCCCTTTATTTCAATGACACAAGTACTGTATTGAGATGTGTATCCAAAATAATTGAAAATACTTTTTGTTATGCTTCTACTTTGATTTGCATCTTTTTTGCAAACTTTAGAAGAACAGAACCTTCATTATACACTTGAGGTAATGCAAGTATATTAGATAAGTATATTAGATAGGGATATGCTGGAGCGGTAGACTAATGTATACAGTAGTAGCAAGGGTGTGAATGGTCTCCTTAAACAGTAGGTGGCGGTACAACCTATCATGATGTTAAAGCTTGATGTCTGTTTTCTGAACGTCCTCCATAGTTTCCTGTTCTTGTTCCTAAACTGCTGTTACATTTCTTGTGGTCTGTTGTTGCAGTAAATGCAGCTCTGCTGTGTATGTGCAGGACTGATGAATTTCCTTTGCTAACTTTTCCTTGGGGCATACATCCCTATACTTAGCTTCTGTAGTTCCATAAGAACGTAAGAAGAGCCCTGCTGGATCAGGCCAAAGGCCCATCTAGTCCAGCTTCCTGTATCACACAGTGGCCCCACCAGATGCCTCAGGGAGCACAAGACAACAAGATACTTGTATCCTGTCTCCACTCCCTTGCACCTGGCACAAAGAAAACCTACTCCTACAACCAGGAGGTTGCTTATCCCCATCATGGCTTGTAAGCTGTGATGGACTTTTCCTCCATAAATCTGTCCAATCCCCTTTTAAAGGCATCCAGGCCAGGTGCCATCACCACCTCCTGTGGCAAGCATTGCTCCAATTGGGAGCAATGGTGAATGGTTACATCTCATCAGGGCCAGCTCTGGGTTTTAGTAGCCAAATTCCTGGCATCTTTCAAATTATTTAGGACTGCGTCTGCATTAGGGCAAATTGTGTATAGGTTGTAGAAAGGATGTGCACCAGTGTACAACCGGTCTCTGCAATTAGCACTGTGTTGTATCGCAATGCACTACTTGACCTGTGTGATTTGTACTGCAATTGTGCAGGCAATGTTAAGTATGCCAGAAACAAGTCAGCACTGGGGCATTAGCTATACAGGTGGGCCTTCTCAAGCTGACTGAGGGCGCAATCCAAACCTACTTAGGCCATCATTGTAACCAGCGGCCCAGCGAAAACGGGAGGCCCCAGAATGGAAAGGGGATTCAAATCCCCTTTGAATTCCCCTTTTGGAGGGGATTTGAATCCTCTTTCCGTTCTGGGGCCTCCCGTTTTCGCTGGGCTGCTGGTTACAACGGTGGCCTAAGTAGGTTTGGATTGCACCCTGAGTCTACAAACAAATCATTATGTTACAACCCCCAAGTTTGTAGTAAGCTGATTTCAAGCTAACAGTTACAGAATAGTTATTGAGCATGCAGAAATGTCTGCCATGGATAGACAAGTGCCCATCATCTACCCAGCAATTTTCAGATTGATATTTTGGTTTTACAAGCATATGCACTGCTTGTTCTTGAGAAACGCAAATAAATTGTTGCACAGGACCTGTCACCTGAAGAGGGAGCCCTTGTTTCAAAATTAATTAGGAAAGGTGGAGAAAAGACTGAAGCAATGTACCATATTTGTGTGCTTACTGACATTTCCCACCTTCTCTTCAATCCAGTTTTCTCAACACATGCTATTCCGTGTTCCTGCCTGACACTTCCCAAAGAGAGTACAACCCAAATACACTTTAAATGCATACCTTAGCAATTCCTTTTAAAAAGAACAAGGGGCACTATCCAGACAGTAGTCACTTTTAAAACTCATTGATTTCCAATGGGAGACTAACAGCCCAATCCTATCTGGGGCGTACGATGGCAGACCTCGCAATCTACCACTATAAGTCCCAGGTCGGTGGCAGGAAAGCCATTCCATTGTTCGGCACCCCGTAGCCAAATGGCAAATGGCCAGGAGCTGCATGCAGGCGACAGTGGCCTGCAGAAGCTCCACTGTCCCCCACCTTCACCAAGGATGGTTCAAGGGAGGATCGTGGGCAGATCAGATAGGGAAAGGTTTGGAGGCAGGGAGAATCTTATTGGTAACCATACACACCACATTCCTGTCCCCCCTTCCTGATCCACAGCTGCCCCCAGAGTCTCCTCAGACTTACGCTAGCAAAAGAGCTGACATAGGTCTGAGGAGACCCATTGCCAAGATCCATACCTTGCCTTAGGGGAGGTAAGTAAAAACGTTTTGTACTTATCTCTCCTGGGTCGTGTAGTCGCCTCCCCCCCCCAATAGCACGCAGCATGCAGCCCATTAGCGGCGCTGCATGCTATGGGTTGGCGGACAATAGGACTGGACTTTTAAACATGCTTCACATTGGCTGGATGATGCCTAAGACATCAAAATCAAGATTTAAGAACATTTACGAAAATTTAAGAACAAAATCAAGTGATATAATTCAAGCAGCTTCCTAAGCAACAACTTAAAAAAAGAAGAAGGTGCTTCTGCTAACTAAAGCACTAATCTTCCTATTTATGACATTGAATGAGAGGGTAAGCAGAACACACTATTCAGTACCATGCAATATTGGACCTATAGAAAAGATGTTACTGGTTATTTGAGTCAGTGAGTGGAATATGGTAATACTCTCAGTTTCTCCTCCAAAATCACTGTGAGGACAAGGTTCCCCTATTTAGAAACAAATGGGCTGCAAAGCTGAGACAGAAATTAGCGATGTGTGATGTGGCCCAGTCCAGCAAACACCTAGAAAAGTTCCTCATATGGACTTCTCATGTTAACCAGTTGTGATAAAGCTGTTAACAAAAGCTGTTAACATACATCTTGTTACCAAACAAGATGGGAAATCACACAATAATTAACATTTTCACAGAGCTTATACTGCAGTATACTATCATTACTATCTGACAGCACTTTCCCCATAGTGAAGGAAAGAGAACAGGGGAAGAAAAGACATTTTTTTTTCTCTTGGTGCCTTTGGAATATAATTCTAGTTTATCAAACCAGTAGTCATTACCATTTTCCTACCCAGCATCCTCGAAAATTCTTTGTGAATTCACTGCCCCATGACCCCACTTCTTATTTTTCTTTTACCAACAGTAGATTTCTTCCTACTCTCACTGAGAGCCAGGTGCAGAGGGGAAAAAAAGAAGCTGGTACCTTTAGAGAAGAGAGGACTCATTGGAAAAGACTGTGATGCTGGGAAAGATTGAAGGCAAAAGGAGAAGGGGACGGCAGAGGATGAGATGGTTAGATAGCATCATAGATGCAATGAACATGAATTTGAGCAAACTCCGGGAGGCAGTGGAGGACAGGAAGGCCTGGCGTGATATGGGTCATGGGGTCACGAAGGGTCGGACACGACTTACCGACTGAACAACAACACCTTTAGAAGTTACGCAGAAAAGGGAAGTATAAAGTTCGCTCGGTATATCAGCTGGAAAACAGTGATAGCTTCTGAAATACGCTTAGCTTCACAAACATTGAACAAAAAGGATTCACTGTTACATCTATGGCCAATTCAGTGATGGAGAGGGTGTCCTACAGAGCCCAAACAGACACAGCTCAAGACTCCTGCCAGCTGCCACTTCCCTCTTTCCTTTTCCTCTCTGCTCAGGCAGCTACCCAGATACAGCGCCCATTCAGCCAGACAAGGGACTTTGGCTGGGCAGAAGAGGGAGTGCACAGGGGCTGCCCCAGGGAGTCAAACCCAGGGTCTCTTGCTTCCAAGGCAGGCTCTTTGGTTGTCTAAGCTATGGTGCCCTCAGCAACTGCTCTTTTGCCTTCTCTGGCCTGCGCAAGACACTATCCTTGAGAATCCAGGCAGCCAAAACTGACCCGGAGCACTAGCGGCCTCTTGGCGCCTGAGCTGTGATCGTATAGCGGTGAGTACTCTGCGTTGTGGCTGCAGCAACCTCAGTTCAAAGCTGAGTCACGGCATTTTCTGGCAAGTCTCTTGTCTTGATTTTGCTGACTGGCATGGGGCTACAAGAGGCCTGGCCAGGACACTGCTCAGGGGGCAAAAGGCCAAGCTGCCCAGGCACCACTGGAAGCTGAACCCAGGATCTCTTGTTTACTAGACAAGTGCTTAGTCATGGCACCCAGTGCTGGCACAGGCCCACCCTCGTGGCCAACTACTGCATGGAGACATCGCCTTGCCCTCTGCCAGAGAGGCATGGCAGCCCAGCCCTTGGGTGGGGGAGGGAAAACTCCCGTGAGCTTTGCCCCCTTCCCTGTAAGACTTGTTGGTGCAGGGGTGTGATTCTCGCTTAGGATGTGAGAGGTCCACGTAGCATATACAGTAATTGGCAATGTCAATGGTGCCCAAATGCCCCTGTGCCATCTGAGCATATATTCAACATATTGAATTTGCCCCCCAATATTCTCCTTCACATTATCTTCTGGGAATGGTGATGTCCTACTCACCCTGGGAAGTAGCTGTCCTTAACAACAGTTTGGACTTGGATCAAAGAGAGTGCCTCGCCAATGGCCTCTTGGCTCCCGCACCCCTGCCGCTGCATCCCTGCAATAGAAAAAGCACACGCTCTCACTCACCCCACCACACAATGGATGCCCTTGAGAGCGGGTTCAGCCTGTCTCCATCCTAATGGGAGTCTGAATCCTGCCCTCCTGCTAAGGGCTCCAGTGTGGTTTGGCTCCCTGCAGGCGCACTGAGGTTTGTCTGCTTTGATTCCAAAAGCGTCGCCACTTTAAGTCATGCCAGCACAGGGAGCAGGGCAAATCTCAGTCAGAACGATGGCAGAATCATGCGGGTCAAGTGGGAGCCAAGGCAGAACGTTCTTGTTTTTGCAGGCTTTCCAGCCCCTAATATCAGCTCCTTGAGGGCAGGTTGTGATTTTACAAAACAAATAAAAAGCCCTGAATTGTTTTCACCAAATCCAGTCCCCTCCTATCAGTAGGCACCCTTTTTCTTTGCTTGTCTTCTGCCTCCTGTGCTGGTAAAGCCTTTCCCTATCACTGCACCCTCCGTGATTTCCTGTTGCTTTTGCAGCTCTTTGGGGAAGTCAGCTTGGGAATGATGTGACAATGGGGCCTATCAGAGTCGGGCTGAATGGAGCGACTCGGAACCTTCCACTTGGCAACCTTGGAACCTCATGGGACTCTTGTGCCGCTGTGGAATGTTCTACTTAGACAGAGGGGTAGTCACTCTTGCAGGCAACAGCCCGAGTTCCTTTCAGGCTTACTTTGCTTCTGGCACAGGAGTGGGATTAGGATGCAGAGTATGGTGGCAGCTTTGGAGTTTCAGCCGATCTCTGTGTTTGCATGATGATCAGTCTGGGGAGCCAGAGCATCTCTACGGGAGCCCTGGGGAAAACAAAGATAAACGACAACTGGGATAAAAGGCCCCAAAATGACAGGAACAGGACCTCACAGGCTGTTTATTCATTCAATAATATGAATAAACTGGGCCTGCTTTGAAGGGCTGTCATAAGGGTTGGTCACATAATGCTTGTAATGCGCTTTAAAACTCCCACAAAGAGGAAAACAGCTTGGGAAGATGTTGCCAAGCACCCCAGTTTGTTTCAGAAGCAGCCATTCCAGGCAAACGAAAGCAAGAAAACCACACCCTGTGATTTGCATTTTGACCAGGGAAAGCTGCTTGGCGACATAGCTAAGGATCCAAGGACAATGGTAGTCTGAATGGGACACCTGAACCTCAGGTAAATGCAATCAGAACAATCCCTTTCCCCGGCTTAATTGGCATCCATAGTCTCCTTTTGTGATCCAGTGTCAGCGTCTCTAACTGCCTGGACTAACATTAGCAGAGCTCTTGTTTTGCTGAGACTTAAAAGCAGGGTTGGTCCACCCATGAGTCAAGGTGAAGCGGCTGCTTTGAGTGGCAGATAGGTAGAGGCAGGGCCCTGAGCTCAGTGGCCCCCTCTGCGCATCCCTCACCTTCCGTACCTCTTTTTTTTTTCCCCCACGCAGTCTGGATATCCACAAACCTCAGTGAGCATAAGCTGACATGACTCCGCCGTCACCCTCAACAGCTCTTTGTGACATGGTAGAGAGTCAGACAGGGTCAGCCAATCAGTGATGGAGTATGCTAATACTGGTGCTTTTCTTATAAGGACAAGAGGGGCAGTTAGAGCAGTAGAATGTGGTTATAAATAAAACAAGTTGAAACATTCTGAAGTAAAAGTTACCTGGAAGAGAAAAGCCTTTTCTGGTACTATTCTGCCTGGACACTGAGATAAGCAACTTGCTGTATAAATGTTGCGCCCTGCCATTTTGTAGGGCAGAGCTACGACTTGCTTGACTGCTTTGTAGCTTCTTTTCTGTCTCTCTCACTCACAGCTGCGTTTTGAAGCAATGAAAGGTGTCTATACTCTCAAACCTGTTGTGTATTCAGCTTACTGCACCAGGCACGGACAGCTCTTCAGGGGCAGGATCAGGATTTGAGCAACGCCAGGATCTGCAGAGAAAAGCCTGGTGCTCGCTGAGGCTCCAAGAACCTCAATGACCACAAGCTGACATGACTCCACCCTCACCCTCAACAGCCCTTTGTGACATGGTAGAGGGTGGGCCATAATCAGATATGGTCAGCCAATCAGTGATGGAGTATGCTAATCCTGGAGCTTTCCTTATAAGGACAAGGGGAGCAGTTAGGGCAGTTACAGCAGTTAGAATGTGCTTCAGGAGAGAAAGATGGAGACAGACAGGGTGGGGTTGGCAGTTAGCTGAGTGGACTGGGCTGCCTAGGCCCTAGAGATTCGCAGGAGTAGCACCCCTAGCTAGTAAGCCTGGTACAAATGAAAAGACAGCCATTGACAGTAGTCCTAAGCAGCAGTCTTTTTAAGTTACAGGAATCTATTGTGCCAAAGCACCTCCCTGCCATTTAGTATGTAAATTAAGACACCTCTCTTGTAGATCCAAAACAGGATCGTATTTGTCTGAGTATAAGACTCACTTTTTTCTCCTAATTTAAGTTTTTAAACTAGGGGTGCGTCTTATAATCAGGCTGTTGCAATTTAATGCCAGTGATATAATTAAATTTTTTTAATAGCACCAAACTTTAAGGGTGCATCTTATAATCAGGTGTGTCTTATACTCGGGACAATACGGTATATTGGGGCCACTTTACTGAATGCCATACTTAAAATTGGGCAGCAGGCTTAGCCTCACAACTCCCCCCCCCCTTTACTGCAGGCATCTAACTTAGGAGAGACAGCAAGCAACCATCTCTACAGTATTTCCCTTGTAGGCATTCCCATCCTGACTCAAACCTGTGGCCCGTCAATACATGGCCCAAGCATCACCAAGCCTACCCTAAGGGTCAAGGCAGCCAGACTGCACCGTCTCCCCCAAGCCAGAAAGGCTTCTTTGAGGTTGACTTTGCAATCCAAGCCCGAGTGCTCACCAGCCAGCTTCCCTGAGACAGCCTCTAGAGCTCGGTGATGGCTCCACAACTGACCTTTGCTTACCTCAAGGTGCGTAGCAAAATCCCGCCTCCTTCCTCCCTGGCTCACACAAAACCTGCCACCTATAGTCACCAAGAGACCTGAGCCCACGGAAAACATTACCCCAAACTGAGGAGCATTTTCATGACCTGGCACCACTTGCCCAGCCAGAACTAGATGCCATGATGACTCCGTGGCTTGCTCATCAGGGCCCACAGTGCCATCTGGGCCATGTACAGAAAATGCAATAGGTAAAAGAAAGGATTCGTGTGGAACAGACATTTGGCAAACAAAACTTGCAACTTGAAAAAGGAAAGAAGAGGGGGACAGAGAAGAAACGGAAATGTGGAGGGGAGGACAGTGCTGAGCTAGAACACTGGAGAGTGGAAGGAGGAGAGGCTGGCACACCATCAGGGAAGAGGGGGCAGCATTTGGCATATTGCCTCAGGGGCTTCAGGAGGAAACCCCACTTTTGCCTCAGGCTTCAAAAGAGGAAACCCCAGGATAAAAGGCCTCCAGACTGCTAATCTGGCAACATGCCTTTTCAGATCCGGTGACTCAGGAGCAGCCTAGTCTTAGGGGAGGTGAGATAAGGAAGTCCACTAATAGAGACCATTCCCTCCATCTTCCATCTCCAGTCCATTGTGATCTTTTGATTTTGAACCCCTCTAATTACCAGAGTAGAATGATGGCAAATTATTACATTGTTATTGGACTGAAGTGCTGGGTTATTAATACTTCACACATCTGAGCACAGTAGGATTTAGGTTGCTCATTTTAATTCTCTCTCCCTCCTCCCCACTTTTGCCTACATTAACCTGGCAGATCCCTCCGGTGTGTGTATAATCCTCAGGCAAGCCTTGATTTTTGTAACAGGTGTCTTTCAAACTGAGAGGTCAAACTGAAGTGTACATTTTCAATTACAGACTGGGCAAGAAAAGGATTTGTGCAGATTAGAAGAAGCATTTTTCTCAGCGAACAGAGTCTACTTTGCAACTGTCCTACAATAACACTCCAAACTGGAAATCTTCCGCAGTGTGATAACTCTCTCTCTCTTATTACTGGAATGTCTGAAGGTGACCTTGTGAATCAGCTTGTAAAAATAAATGCAAAAAGGGGAAAGAAAAAGACAGATACCAATACCTGGCCAGAGGCTTAGGCCTTTTTTCGTTTTAGCGCCATGACCACATCAATTACAATTTTCAAAAGGGGCAAACAAATTGAAGAGGAAAAAAAATGGAGTTGAATACTTCAATTTTGGGTGACTTCGCCCAACTCACATTGCACAGGCTTGGAAAATATGAGCAACTTCCAAAAACATAGGAAATAACTTGCTTTCTATTCCAAGGCAATCTGGGTTTGGAGGTTGTCCACCTAAACACCGTCAGCAGCTTTCTTTCCCTCTTCCCTTTAAAGCAGACTTACTTTCTGCTGGTGACAGGAACAACAGTGGTGCCCAGGAAGAGGGAGTTCTGTTCTCTCCGGTGTGCCCATGAGATGCTACGCAGCAAGTCAGACCCAGTGGCCCTTGGGAGATGTAGTTGTCTCTCCCCTGAGGGAGAAGGGGAGATTGGTAGAACTTTCTCCTTCCCTGCCTCTGCTGATGAGGGAGGTTGGCAAGTAGGCCGATTTGGTCACAAGGGTAAATGGGGAATCTCTTGCGGTCCTGAATTTTAATCTGTGCTAATATGCCCATCTAGTCCAGGATCCCATTTCCAACAATAGCCAGGCATGCTTCCACGAGCCACAAGCAAGACATGAAAACTACAGCCTTCTGCACTTTGGTATTCAGAAATATACAGTATATAGAACTCTTCTAATATTGTATATGGTTTTTCAAAAATCTTGACCTTGAAACCTTATTTCTGTGCCCTTCTGCTGCGCCACTGTTGAGAAGCCACTTCTTCCCTCATGTTTTCTCTTGCAAAAGACACACACAGTGCAAGCCTTAAGCCTACAGTTAAGCTGCAAACATACTTGTCTTGTACCACCTATCCCTGCGGTGGGCCAGCATTGCATATGCTGCGCCAGCCTAGGGAGTTGCAAACATGCCATAAAGCTCGTTGCTACACCCAGAGAGTAGGCGGCACCAGTGCCAACACCCGCTCCGCCCTGCCCATCCAGCACTGTATCCAGAGCCCTGCACCTTGGAACAAATAAGGGTAACGAGTGGCGTGGGGGCAGGGTGGTGATGGGGGCGGATAGAGGCCAGGAGGGGTGCTGGATCGGCGGCCTTGACGCGAACTGTATCCTATCCCCCCCCCCGACCTTTATCTCTTGCACAAGGCTTCTCGGTTCTGCGCCAAAAAATTAGCAGGGTCAGATCCAAGTAGCCCCATTGAGCAGGCTGGGGCTTTACCTGACGTAAGGGGACGTATGTTCTCTTACCTCCCAGGAGACCTCCAGCCTGCTGCTGCCGAGCATAGGATGCCCAGCGCTGCATGGTGCCCGGATCGATTGGGCTTCCCGTATGATTAGTTCCCACAGATATCCTGGGAACTGCAGTTTGGTAAAGGAGTTTGGAATTCTGATGGAGCTTCATAGCCCTCACACTTCCAGAATGTTTCTTCCGTAATGTTATGATATAAAGAAGACGGTGACTCATCTGTTACTTAAGCAAACAAGTGAGTTATGACCAAGATCAGAAAGGAGCATTGCAGGATATTATTGTCTGTCCGAGGCAGAACATCTGCTGCAGCAGAGGCTTGAGAACAGGCATTCAAAACAGAAAATCTGAGGCTGAATATTTAAGATTAGGGATTAGTCAACAGAGCATTGTTCACAGGAGGCATTTGGAGGAAAGAGTGCGATTGCCATCTGGTGATCTCCAAGGAAAGAGCCAACTGTGCCACTGGTAAGCCCTTCCTTTTGTCAACCCCCCCCCCCCCCGGTCGCCAAACTGGCCTTCCCATATTTTGCTGCTTGTGAGGGAGTCTACCCTGTTTAAGATGCACCTTATATTTCCAAATGCACAGATAGCAAAACTGTTGATCCTGCATCAGATCCCCAAAGCAAGTCTGCTTCCAACCCAGCTAAGCTACCTCACAGCTCTCTCTCTCTCTCTCTCTCTCTCTCTCTCTCTCTCTCTCTCTCAGCCTCTGTCTCCAAATTCAAACTCAACTGTCTCTTTCCCTTTTGCCAGACCCTGATCGATGTCACATTGCCAAGGCTGGAGAGAGACTCCAGGACATTAAGGGCCATTCAATGCAGTGCTGGTGCCAAGTTACTGAAGGCCTGGGGGAAACCTCTACACTGGGCTCTCCAGCACTCCCCATCTGGCCCTGATGGTGCACTGAGTGCTACCACTGCCAGAGGGTTAAAGGATAAGCTTGACCTGGTGGACCCTTGTCCAGTGCCTGACCTGGCCAGCCTCTGACACCACTCCTGATTAAAACCCTTCTGACAAGTTTGTCAGGCAAAACTCCAAGGATTGACACATTCACACTAATTGAAACAGCCAAACTCTGGGCACCATAAATTGGTTCTAAGCACTGAGCAGGCTTGACAAAAAGAGACTTAAAAGACTGCTGAACCACACGGGAAAAGAACAAGGCTCAGTCTGTGAGATGCCTGTTCTCCTGCTGGGCCTGTAAAGGCAAGAACACATGTGGTAGAACAGTACACCAAACCTGGCCAGCCCCAACTGTTGTTCACGGTGAGGTGTCTCCACATTAGGGCTGGGCTGCCAGTCAGTTGACCAGTCTGAGTCAGACAGTGTCCATTAATGGCCTATAGTTTGTTTACAGTGAAATAATGTCCAGTATTCAGGGAGGAAGTAGCAGCACACCTTTTCTTATTGCATCCTAATGCCATTTGTTAGCATTACTGTACACCTCTCCATGAACCCCTGTCTCCCCAAACCAGATTGCTGGGAGCAGAGCCGCAGGGCCATCCACTTGTTCTCCCTGGGATAGGTGGCACGTGGTCATGCAGCAGGAGCAGCAGCACCTCAGATCACATGGAGGTGCCCAGCTCCAACAGTAGAAGGCTTGGGTGGGTGTGACGACCATTGAATCTCCAACTCTAAACACATTTCCCTATGAGCGAGTTCCATTGAACTAAGTGCGACTGCTGGCCTTTGAGTAAAGGCATTGAGGATTGTGCCCCAGAAGGGGCTGGGAGGAGTCAGAATGTGGGGTGATGGGGACACTAAGGAAGGTTGGGAGTTAAGGAATGTGAAAGAAAAATGGGGGCGGGCTGAGAGGAATGGAACCTGAAGGGAAGGAACCCGTTTACTACCCACCCACCCCAGGAACTTTTCTTATGGCATTGAGGTTGGCTAAATTTGTTTCAAAACTTACAGCTGTTCAAACAGTAATTTATTACAGTACTGCCAAGCTAGATAGGTTAGTATTTTTTTCCCAGAGTGAAAACTTGCATCCTATAAACTGTGTGCTACTTTATGGATTGAATAAGCACTCCTCCGCTTATCCATCACTAAGTCCAGTAATTTTTCTTTTTACTAACAGCCCAATCCTCCGTAACTTTCCGGAAGAGGTTGCAAACGCGCCATAAGACATGTTTGCGCCTCCTTGGGAGTAAGGGAGGTTGGTGCAAGGCCGGCCTCCCTCACTCCAGCGACAGACCGGGCCGCGGCTGATGGTAAGTCTTCTGCTGCCAGCCGCGGAGGGCCATTGGCTCCGGCGGCCCCGGAGGGGGAGGGGGATGACTGCCGGCCATATCCTGACCCCCGCCAGGCGCCAGAGCTTTACACAGCCTCCTCTTACTTCCAACAGCAAAATAGCTGGCAGAAATCCGAGGAGGCTGATCCGGGTGGTTGGTCATGACACTCAGGAAAGGAGACGAGCGTCTCCTTCCTTGAGTAGACCTCCTGACTGGCAGCCACACTGGCTGCTGGTGCACAGGATCCGGCGGACAGCCGAATCTTAGGTAGGATTGGGCTGTAAGTCTAGTAATTTTGTCATGAAGCATGGTGGTGCCTACTCTGGTGAAATGGCACAAGATCTCTCTCTCTCTCTCTCTCTCTCTCTCTCTCTCTCTCTCTCTCTCTCTCTCTCAGTAAAGTGATGTTGCCTTAATAGAATTGGTTGCCATAGCAACATTGAAGAAAACATAATATACTGCTAAATATACCATTGCCTTGTTTTCTAAAAATATGAAGGGAGCATTTTAGACATCATGATAAACAGATAACTCTTTGAATTCATAGGAAACTGTTGAAGAGTTTATTTTATCAGGTTCCAGTTTACGTTAGGATTTTATTCATGGTGAGTAGCAGAACCATACATCATAAAAGCAGAAGCACATTTGAAAGCACTGTAAGCAAGGTTATTTTCTGCAGACAAAGGAAACTCATAAAGACATACTGCCGTTCATAGTCAAGTGACAAGCTGCTGAAGCCAAAGTAAGGCTGCAATTCTATACTCACTTAAATGAGAATAAACACCATTGAACATAGTGGAACTTACTCCTGACATGTGTAGGATTGCTCTGTTCTTGTAAAAACTAGGTAAAGGTAAAGGTATCCCTTGACAATTAAGTACAGTTGTGTCTGACTCTAGGGAGCGGTGCTCATCTCTGTTTCAAAGCCGAAGAGCCAGCGCTGTCCGAAGACGTTTCCATGGTCATGTGGCCAGCATGACTCAACACCGAGGCGCATGGAACACTGTTACCGTCCCGCTGACACGGTACCTATACTTGCAATTTCTTGCTTTCGAACTGCTAGGTTGGCAGGAGCCGTCGCACGGATTCGAACTGCCAACCTTTCGATCGACAGCTCATGGTGCACTAACAAAAAATAGCTTTGTGTATGGCTAACACTCAGAGATGTGAATCAAGTCTCTAATTCCAAGTCTTGAGTCAAGTCCCAAGTCTCTGGGTCCAAGTCTCAAGTCAAGTCCCAAGTCTTTGGTTGCGAGTCCCTATCTATTTAATGGGGAAAATGGATTTAAACCTGAATAAAATTCAACTTGTTGGAAAAGGCTCCAACTTTGTCTCGAGTCGAATCTTTCGAGTCTTTTACAATTGACAAGTCAAGTCCGAGTCAAGTCATTGACGCAACTTGAGTCCGACTCAAGTCCGAGTCAATAGACTCAAGTCTACATCACTGCTAACACTACATCTACTAATTGGGTGAATGCAGCTAAACCCAATGGAAACATACTCCATTAAGGTGCAGAGTCAGAATAATGTAAAAACAAACAAACCCCACCCCCACCCCCAAAAAATGGAATATCAAGCCATTCCATCCCTCAGTGGCTTTGACTCTGCACAGCCCTACAATACCCCAAAATAATATCATCACCACATTATTTTTATACAACACCATCTGTGTACATGATGTTTTACATGGAGTGAAAAAAAACACCAGGTTCCTGTCCCCAAAGCTTACAATCTAACACTCAGACAAGGCAACATTCCTTTAATGGGGAACAATATCTGCAGAAAAAGTAAACAATTTTGGCATGTGTGGGGAATACAATAGCGATCAGAAAGAGAATTGGACACGTCAAATGCACAAGAGTAGCAGCAGCCCCCCAAATCTGCCAGCATGTTTATTGCATAGGCCAGCCTTTCTCAACCTTTTGAGCCCCGGGTACCCCCAAAGGGGGTCAAACTTTTTGGAGTACCCCTGCCATAAGCTACTGCAGGGGTGTGTGTGTCAGAGGTTATCTAGGTGAGTCATGACCTGAGTGTCCACACCCATTAGTGGTCTCATTGGGTCAGGGTTGACCCCCGACACTGGTGGCAATACTTGGCATTATGTCACTGTGAAAAAAAATGGTTCTAATGTATTTTGATCAACAAAACGGGGAGCAAAAAAAAATGATTCACTGGTAGGCTTCAGCACAAAACACTTGTAGGCAGCTCAAAGATCTAGATCAGGGGTTCTCAACCAGTGGTACTTGGGCTGACTGCTGGTAGTACTCAGGCTGCTGAACCACCACAACCTGGCGCTTTCGGCGGAGCATTTTCGCTTCCGGGAGGCTCCTGCCTTTGGCCGAGCCTCTTGGGAATGTTGAGAAGGGCCCTTCCTCCCACCCAGAGCCCCCTACCTGCATTTTCTGGCCTCCGAAAACCTGAAAAACTGGTGATGATGTCATTGCCAGTAACGTCTGGTGATTCACAGCAAGAGAGTGGCACTGGAGGTGGTACTCAGCCGGGAAAGGGTTGAGAACCCCTGATCTAGATCTTTTTCTTTCTCATTTCCCGAGGATGAAAAGTAGAATAATAGTCTTTTTCTGGAATCAATGCGGTATTGATGTATGATCCCTAGAACCTCCATGCCATACATCATCATGCAGTCACTGGGAGTTGGAAAGGAAACAGTAGAGCCCATCTACAAGGCAGAAAAACCCTCCCATGTGAGCTGGGCCGTCCACAAGAATGCTGGAGCATGAGGAGACCCAGTTCACGCGATTGTTCTCCTTCAAAAAGGGAGGGAGGATATTCCAAACTGAAACTGGGCCTCTACAGAGGGCCCAGTTCACACAGGATATGTATGGTGTACGACACATGGTGAATGGGCTCGCGCTACTCCTCTTTTATGCTATTTCAGCAATTAACACTGGTTAATGTATGAACTGGGGCCACATCCTTTCATCTGATAGTGGTGGTTAGAAGCAGTTATCTGCATTTCAGCACTTGAGCAGCAATGTTTAAGAAGAATCGTCACCATGAGTTCCATTCCGAAATGCTGATAGTCTCTAATCAGCAAATTGTGCAGCACTAACGACAGGCTTTGTGCCTGGACAATCGACAAGACAAATTATAATAAATGAGTATTCAGTCCTTGAATGTGGATCCTATGGAATAAAATAGTAAATCACACAGCTTGCCAAATCTTATTTTGTACAGAATTGCCAAAACAGCCCATTAACAACCTCGAAAGACATACATTGTCATCATACCGTAATTGTTTGCACTGCAGAGTTTTTCTGTTCGGGGGGGGGGAGAGAGAGAGAGAAAAGACAGACATATTTGGAAAGCATTTCAACAACTTTTGGAAAAAAATGTTTGGAGCGGCAAAATAATTTTCTGAAATATTTTCATCCTGTGAAAGTGCCTTGCCTGGTTGCTTGACGTCATCCTTTGCTGTTAAACATTTTGAGGACCTTCAAAAGGTGAAAGGAGGTTAATTATAATAGGAGCAACCTTCTCTCAGCTTGTGTTGTTTGACATCCCTGTGTAAGATAATTGCAGCTTGCAAAATATTTTGCTTAAGCAATTGGCCTTTGTGTGACCCTTTTTGGATAAAAACGATAGCTGGCTGGGCATGTGCCAACTTTTTGCCTAGACTTCTGAATTCGGTATGAAAACCAGAGTGTTTTAAATCAAGCAAAGATAGGCAAAGAAAAAATAATGAGAATATCATTTTACACTGAATACACGTGGAGTTTTTTCCTTTTTGAGTTGTATGTCAGCTTGAGCACTGTTGCAGTGGCAAGGCAATTAATACATTTGAAAAATAAATCAACCAACCCCTGCCTGCAAGTGCAATGAAAACTAGGACAAGAGTAGGGGGAAAGCCAAGTTTTAGTGTCCAGGGGAAACACTCCTGAACTCCTATCCGGGCAGCCCAATCCTACCTAAGTTCCCCCGTGCCGATGCAGCGGGGCCAGCACAGGCTACACTGCATCCCGCAGGGGAATTTAGCAGGTAGGAGGTAATCTTGCCCCAGGCGATTTCCGCCCAACCCCCACCCCAGTTGCCACAGCCCCTCCGTCCTGTTCCACCCCTCCCCATCCCCCGCCCTTGCATGGCCCAGAGGGGGAGTTACCTGCTCCGGCAGGTTCCGCTGTGCCAGCGCGTGCGCTAGCAAGCCTAGCCTCTGCCCCATCATAGTGCTTTACGGCGCTTTTGCAACAGTGAGGAGGCCTGGCATGTCAGCTCTGCTGGCACACCAGTTAGGCAGGATTTGGCCCTAAGTCTTCCAGAGATCCAGATATATTTTAATCTGGAAGTTAGCATGTTCCTCTGCCCTGCTATGATCCAGTCAAGATCTGCCGCATAAAGGCCAGACAGATGCCTTTTCCAGATGAGACGGTTTTCCCCAATCTGTTCTTCTCACACATGTACACAAATTGCTACCAGAAAAAAAAAAGTCAAGCACTTCTATTCAAGAGACTCTGGCTTAGGCAATGCTATTCATGGCCATGTGGATGTAGTAGAGAAAAATTCAGAGGCAACTCAAAGTTTCTGAAGACTCTTAAGGAAGAGACTCTGTGCAGCCTCCTCATCTCTAAACCTGCCAAAAATCAAGAGGCGTAGCTAGCCTCTCCGGCGCCCCTCCACGCATACCACACAAGCCCCACCCCTGCCAGTGGTGTCCCATTTTTCTCTAGAATAGAGCTCCTAGGAGCGCGGGCGGGCGGGCCAACCATGGAAGCCGCACGGCCGTTTTTCGACCGCCGCGACAGTGCACTTTTCGCACCCCCGCCTGCTGCCCGGGGGCCCGCCGCCCCCCCCTGCCCCATTGCTGACTCCGCTACTGCAAAAATGAGATCAATCTCTTTGGAGAAGGAATCTAGGGCGTCCTTTCCATGGCATAACCTCAGCCAGTCCACACTGAATAAGCAGGCAGCATGACTTACACTAGCAGTATCCCACTCAAATGAGCTGGAGTCCAAACCTCCAATCCAGAGCAGCATCATAGTCACATCAGAGCAGGAGAAGCACAGCTCTGGTACTTTGGGGACAATCCAGGCCACTGACATAACTCCAATGCTGCCTAATAAGAGTTCTCTCTGCCCGTGCAAACGCCAGGAGCACAGCAAAGTGGTGACAGTAACTGCCTCTCTGTGCACCTCACAAGGCTGGGTGATTACGGCAGCCCACAGTGCTCATATAGAGGAGAGACAGCAGAGAGCTATGAGTTCTGAGGCAACACAGTTATGTTCTGTGCTTAAAGGGACAACAGGCCTTTTCTTCCTCCCTGTCTGTCCAAAACAAGCAAGCAATAGTCAGTAAATGACTCTTTCCTTTCCCTCCTTTCCCTCTAGTTTTCCCTTGCCCGGTTCTCCCCCCCCTGCTGAGCCCTGCTTTGTCATATTTATGTGGAAGCAAAATTTCACTGTTAAGCACGCCTTACTCTCAAATAAGTTGCAGAGATTACAGCTTTGAACTTTGCTTCCCCTGCTTCTATTTCCTGTAACTCACAAGTCAGTCCTTTTACATTCAGTCCGCATAGGATTTCTGCTCTAATTTGAGTCCTTCTGTGCCACACCAGCCTCCTTGCCACTTAATGAGGCTGCCTCTCTTTCCCCTGCCAGTGTAACGTTTTCCTTCCACACTGAATAAGCAGGCAGCATGAACACTTTTTCTATTGTGGATGTGCTCAATGCTGAAGGAAAGCATGTACTCTGTGCATGCTTAGGAAACCAACATGCCCCAACAAGCTCCAAGAACGGAAACGCAGCCAAGGTTCCATCTGGGAGACACCCTAATCCCAATTTAATAAATGTTAAAAGTTTACTCTCCCCCCCCCCCCGTTTGTATTATGTTAGCAGGGTGTGGCTATGGGGTGTGGGATCTAGCCATGGGGACATTGTGAAGAGATCCTGCACTTCAAAATGTACCAGTCCAGAGGCCACACCCATAATTTCCATTCCCCTGAGATAATTGGTTTTGATGCTTTGAAACCCAGGGTTTAATTTGACAGCTCCGCCCAAGATCATTCTATCATATTTGCAGCAAATAATCCTTTGTAACTACATAGGCTGTTGAACTAATATTAGCCGAAGGCCTAAGATGAGGCTACCTTTTCGCTTTCTTCCTACCTCTTCTTACATTAACTGCACAGTGCACAGTGACTTTTTTCAGCCAACCAGTTTCATTCACCTGCTAGTCTGGATGTAGGGTTCCCCCATTACCACACACATGCAATAGACACAATAGTGTCTGGGAAGAAACAGCGTGACCCCCCCCCCTTACCCGTTCTGCCATTTCATATAAACAGCAGCACCATAACCCGGCTGGCCATTTGAGAAAGAAAAATGCAACCCTGTAGTTAATTGATAGCAAATTGAGAATTCACTTGAAAGAGGCTAATGGCGTCCATAGAATTTCTCCTTCCTTCCCTCCCTCAGCAGTCTGGAGAGCGAAACCTCACGTGAAAGTTCAAACAAACCCGCAGGGAAAGCGTCACAGCGAGCCAAACCATTGAAACGCACAGGGCCGGCCTTACGATGGCACAGGTCAGCGATGCCATGTGGAGCAGCACGCCTGCCAAGGCGGGGGCGTCGCCTTCTCTTACACCTGCCAAGTAACTTCACTGTAGCAGGAAGCCTAAGACTGCCCTGCCGGCAGCTCTGTGTAAGTCAGCTGAGTGGCAGCTTCCAGCAATTTTCCTCCCCCCCCCCAGGAGCAGTTAGGTAGGCACAAGCTCATCTCACAGAGTAAGTAGACCACCACCACCCCCTTCCCTCCTGGCATGACTCTCCATTTGTGCAAATCTTCCCCTTCCCTCCATGCTAGCTTGTATGTCTGCTGCAGGAGGTTCAAATTCAGAAAGCAGATGGGGGGGGGAGCCCTCTCCTCCCATGCATTTGTTTTATTGCCAGCTTTATTTCCTTCAACTGATTCTTCCTCACCACAGCTGGAAACACTTTTCTGGAGAACAAAAATATTTTCTGTATGTGTGTGTGTGTGTGTGTGTGTTTCCTTGCTGGCTGGCTTTTCTTTCCCTTAAGTTACTTTGGTTGCTCCACCTCTCAGAGAAAGCCTTTGTCAAACTTTTTGTTTTGTTTTTGAGAACAAGATCCCACAGATTGGGAACATGCTTGTTGCATCCTCCAATGAAAATGGCCAGAAAAAGGGGGAGGGGGAGAGATGGAAAATCTGTTAACTTTTGTGCTTTTGTTCTCTTGCTCTGCTTTTTTAATCAAGGAAGGGGGATATTCAACTTTCTGTCACAAGAAGGAATCACCCCCCCCCCCTTAAAAACAGAGAGAGAATACACAAAAGTTGAACAGTTTCCTACTTAGCCTTCCAAAGGGGAGGGGGAACAATCCTCCAGGGTTATCAATTCTTGAGTTTTGTGAAAAACACACAAGTCCAATCCTGTGCATGTATACTCATAAGCAAATCTCACTTAATTCAATGGAATTTGTGTGTTCTAAGTATAGAGCAGCAGAGCGTGCGTGCTCCGCCACTCTAAGCCGTCACAAACATGCCATAAAGCACATTTGCTATGACTCGAGAGTAAGGGCCGCTAGCGCGAAGGCTGGCAACCCTCATTCTGCCGCCCTCCAGACACTGCGCCGCCGATCCAGGTAAGTTGGAGAGGAGGTAACCAGGTAAGCCGATCCACTGGTTGGTGCAGGGGTGAGAGGAGGGCAGGCAGGTGGTGTGTGACCATTGACCAGCCTGCCCAGGATGGGAGAAAGCAGGGATATCAGTGGCGTGCTCCGCTGATATCCTAGGCCCTTTCCTAGCCCAGTTCGGCCTTACTCCGTCACCTCAGATGCATGCCATAGGTCTCGGGCAGCCCTACACGGGGAAGGGGACAAATGCTGCTGTGGCCCAGGAATGGGCTTAGGATACAGCGGCCAGCTGTGTATCCTTTACACAGGATTGGGTTGTTAGTAACTGGTTTTTTCCCCCTTCCAATTCAGAAGATGAAAGACACATTTTTCAAAAAGTGTTGGCTATAGAAAGGCACTAGCTTAAGGTCTAACCTACTAGCCAAGAGCAAAATTGCATGACCCATGTGCACTGTAGGTGTGATTTTGGATGAGAGACTTTTTATAGGGGAGCTATTGCAGTAGAAAGCCTATTTGTTTCTTTTCCAAGCTTTCAAGAATTCTATATCCCAGTGTTTCTCAAAGTTCTCCGCATGTGGTGGGGAGATCTTTGAGAATTTGCAGGAGTGGGGACAGCGGCAGCTGCGATCCTGGAGATCCCTTAAGGGGTGGGGAAAGCATGGCGGCGGCAATCCCGGAGGCGGGGAAAGCATGGCGGCGGATATCCTGGGGATTGACGCTGCCACTGGGGAAAATGTTCAGAAAAGCGGTTTTCGTAATCACCAGATCCTCCAGAAGGTGTGGGGAGGCCTGCGGACTCCTGCACGAGCCTCCCCGTGCTTTACATTTTCGTCCGAAAACCAGACATGACCGTAAATCATAAAGGGCAGGGGAAGAATCCAGTTCTCCTGATGGATTACAACCCACCAGTTTGAGAACCGCTGCTATATTTTAATGACGGGAAAGGCTGTTCTGGTTCATACCAATGGATTTGCTAGTCCAGTATCATATCTCCTGTAGTGGCTGGTGTGATATTCTCTTTCATTAGGCAGGCAACACGAGAATTGGTCTTCACACGCAGTCTTAAGGGCTAAGCTTCCAACATTATCCATTGGAACACATTGGCTTGAGACCACGCCCCCTACAGTTAGGGTATGTATGAAATTTACAATTAAAAAATGAGTCTCCACAGCCCCAGAACCACAAGGACAGCGACAATCAACTTATAATCACTTAACCTCCAAGCATGAGCAAAACCCATCCACAGATTCATTGAAAAAGCACACTTTTAATGGGGTGATAGAAGTCTTTAATCCAAACTAAAGACGAGAGAGCCTGCATATTAGATTGTGCCTACCGACTTCCGTCTCTCTCTTTCACTCAGCATCTTTGAGTTATTTTCTGACTTGAAACATTATTTGTATTGCTTTTTCTTTAAAACAAACATAAATGTATCATTGTAAACAATGCTATTACTGATGCTGTCTTCAGCTTTAGCAATCCGGTTACAGACAAATATAACAGCATGTACCTTCCAGACTACATTTAGGACCCAAAAAATTGAAAGAGAAGCCAAGGAAAGGGAAGCTGCTAAATTCGATTTGAGGACCATCACTATATCAAAGTTCTTTGGAAGACTATGCTTGACATTACAATAACAAGTCTGACATCAAGTGTTGGGTAGAAGAAGTGAACTATTTAGCTGTGCCAAACGTTCACCCACAACATTTTTTTTTTGGGGGGGGGGAGATGAACATTGTGTTCTTGAGGACTAGAATGGTTCCCATAAACTTACTTCTTCCAGTCATAGGTTTTGCAGAAGGCATCTTGTCTGCGATGCTATTGGTAGCACGAACACCTGCTCCCCCCACAGCCAGAGTTCAAGTATTTAATCAGCATAGTAACATGGGTGTGATAATTTGCTTTTATTAAATTTGAATAATCTTTATTCGAACATTTGTCTGGGACAAAAAGGTAGACCTAGGCCACAGTGGCCTACTGCATAGGGAGAACGAAGAACCAAGGAGGGTGGATCAGGCTTCCTTACCCCTGTAGCAGGATCTTTTCCCTCTCTTGGGAAGAGAAAGCTCTAGTCCTCTCCACGGAAATCTCTAGTAAAAGGCGAAAGATTTATACGATCTGAAGAGAAACCAGAGTATGAAAGCTCTAGTCAGTGAAGTCCAATTAAAGAAAGTTTTATTGATTACAACATGTTAAGATAGTAGCACCATATTACTTTCTGGTGTCTAACACACATGCACACACATTCTCATAGTATCTCACCCCTGGGCCTTGAAGTTTACTGCTCATTTTGGATGGAGGAAGAACCAAGATGCAAAAGACGAAGAAGCCTCCCCACTTCCTCTGGTTTCCATCTTTTATCCTCTTGGCAGGGGAAAGGACCATTCAGTCTTCTAGTGGGCCAGGTGAACCCTGACCTCAGGGCTCCTCCTCTTGCCTCCCATCACCTGGACTGAGGTCATCTTGAACTGGAATTTTCCCATCTTCCCAATGTCCAGTTTTTGGGTGATGTGATTTGTCTTTCCTTTGGTTGGCACATAATACCTTCTTAGCAAAGGGCACAGCTGGCAAGGGGAGCTCTGAGCTTCTCCTTGGGCACCTTGGTTTGTAGATAGCAGTTCTGCGAGAACTCTCTCTTTTGGGAGTGCCTATTACTTCGTGTTCCAGCTCCGTGTTCCAGCTGCATGCTACGCGCTGCGGCAAGGAGAGTCATGCCGGCCACATGACCACGGAGGCGTCTTCGGACAATGCTGGCTCTTCGGCTTTGAAATGGAGATGAGCACCACACCCTAGAGTCGGACACGACTGGACTTAATTGTCAGGGGATACCTTTACCTTTTTTACTTCTCAGGGGCCCTGTCTTCTCCCAAGTTTACTTGGGAAGGTAATAAAAGTTGCTTTTCTTCCTCCGCTTGCGATTTGGCTTCCTCCCACTATCTGACTAAGCCGTGATCAATCACACACTCATGCATATCTTGTTCTAATTACTCTCTGCAAAAGTTTAGCCAAGGTCCTTCTCAATAATGAGCTTGAGTGCAGCCATATTAAAAGAGGAAGGTACACAGGCTGCATCGGACTCTTACACCAAAGCAGCATTCTGTCTCATAGAGTGCTCCATTCTTCTAAGGCAGCATTTCTCAAACTGTGAGTCAGGACCCACTTGGTGGGTCACGATCCGATTTCTGGTGGGTCCCACAGAACCTCCAATGAAAAGGCACACTGGTGCTGGAAAGATCAGATAACTAATTGCCTCAAGGTCTGAGGCTATTCAAAAGTCAGAGAGCTGGTTTGCCCTGCAAACAGCTGAGCTCCTACAGTTTGCAAGCTTGTGTAAATATGGGGAGATAAAATGTTTGAGCGTCTTTTTTTCTGGTGTTTTTTTCCCAAGTCTGTCAATGACTGGTAATGGGGGCAGGTGAAGGCTGGGTCATATAACTAAGCCCCTCAAGCCTTGAGGCTATTCATTAGGGCTGTCTCATTACGAGAAATTGATTGAATTCTTTACAAATAGATAAATATTACTTATAAATTATAATATTTCTTTCTAGATTATCTTTTTTTAAAGTCTCTTAAAGCTAGGTGGGTTTCAACAGTGTCAGGGTCCCAGTGCTAAAAAGTTTGAGAACCACTGTTCTAAGGGCCTCTTTCAAATCCTTTGACGATATTCCTCTCTCCCTTCAATCACCTGTTGCAATTAATGGTAGGGCAAGGCTAGAATTCATTTGCTAAGGTACTAAATTATCTACCCAAGGCAATCCCATCATTTTATTTTGACTGAGATTAATATATGATCAGACAAATATTACAGAGAAACAGGTTAGAACCAGAGTTCAAGGCCACACCTATACAGGTTGTGTTGTAGTGTGTAGAAGAGGAAGATACAATGTTGTCAGGAAGCCAAAATTGTACATTTGAAATGTGTGAACCACCAAAGCCATTTTGGACTGGAAAATTTTGCATATAGGATTGAAACTATAATCAGTAGGCAGGAATGCATCCAGTTTCTTGGAATGTGTTAGAGGTATTAGACTTCCTCTTTTCAGTTTCCAGGGAAACCGCTTATGAAATACATAATACATTAGGGTTTTTTTTGCCAAAATATGACATTTGCAGACAAAGTGTGTCAATCCATTAGTTTTCATACTGGGTGAGAGATACAGCCCCCCCCCATCCACGGATCCAGTATCCGTGGTTTCAAGTATATGCGGTTCAAAAATCTCCCATCACGCAAATGACTTATCTGCTTGTGATTGCAGCCTTCCTGTCGCTGTTCCTGGGTCTCAATAGCTCTTTACTAACTGAAAAATGGAAGCAGGAAGCACTCACAGGAAGCGAGGCAGAGGGCTGAAAAGAACGTAATGCTGATCACAGAGTTCAAAACTTAGTGTCATGTTCTTTTCAGTCCTCTGCCTCACTTCCGTGTTTCCTGCTTCCATTTTGAAGTCAAAGAGTCAGCGAAAACTAGGAACAGCGACAGGAAGGCTGCAATCACAAGCAGATAAGTCATTTGCGTGATGGGGGACTTTTTGAACCCTTTGTAGGGTTTCCTTTTATCCAGTTTCTGTATCTGCAGGGGAGGCAGGGAATGTATCCCCCACGGCTACGGAGGGATGCCTATACTTCCCACTTGGCTTCCATTACATGTGACAAAAATCAAGTAGCTGAAAACGCACACTTGAGGAGCAACCAGCATTCACAAAGGTTCTCCACATTCCATTCGTGTTTTCCTGCTTACAATTTTATTTTCATGTTTCGAGAAATCACTGTATGAAGCAACTCTGTGCTTGCAAAGTGGAAATGATGTCACATATTTGATTCTCTTGAAACACATCAAGAAGTTTTGAAAAGCCTCTTGGTCAAGAAAAATGCTGCTGCTGGAGGAGCCTCTTCCTCCAACACAATGCCCTCTCTCTAGAATGGGGAAATTCCACCACTTGCCATCATTATGACTGGCAACTCAAGCATCTGAGAAGTCCTTCATTCGTGCAGGAAAAATGTCATTCAAGAACATGGCATGCTCCAGAGGCACATTGAATTCCTTTTATTATTCAAGGCAGAAAATGTTGAATTCCTTTATCCTCAAAAGTTAAACTAAATATAAGTTGTCAGTCTTTGTAGGCTTTTGTTGATTACCAGTAGGAATGGGTGGAATAGTTATGTTTCTGAAAAAACTAGTCTTGAATTGGCATAATCACCTCGTGTTGATCCAGTTTGTTACATGTGGCACTAGAAGCATCATTAGCCTCTCACACTCACACACACACACACACACACACACACACACACACAGAGAGAGAGAGAGAGAGAGAGAGAGAGAGAGAGAGAGAGAGAGAGAGGCCTTTCTCTTGTGCTGCAGCTTCCATGAAAATTACACACCCTGATGCTATAAACCCCAGGAGGGAAGTCCATTGGTATAAGTTCCTGGGGTTTATAGCAGCCATAAACATTTAGGCTTTTAAAAAGTTAAGAACCTGCTCCTTGAATTTTACTTGGAAACTGGCAAGTAGTCCGTGCAGTTGTTTCAAGATTAGCATTTGATCAGTCCCAGACTGAAAGTCACTGTATTTGAAGTTTCCAAGTAGTCTAAATGAGATGTTATCAGGGTGTAGATAGTCATGACAAAGCTAACTCTAAGACAGGTCACAGATATATCACATAATGTAGCTGTATCATACCTTGGCAATGACATAGGAGAGACAAATAGTCCCTCCCCCCACCCCCGGCATCACCTTCTGAAAGATACCATCCAAATAGGGGTTGAACCACTGGAGCACAGGGCCATCAACCTCAGATTAAAATGCAACCAGATGATCCATTTATTTTAACTGGAGCTATGTTCAACCATTTTTCTACTACTATGTGTTGAAGCGGAAAATTCTGTAACGTAAGTGTTATGATCTGGAGAGAGATGTGTGACAGTAACAGCTAGGGCTTTATGATATTTCACTTTGAAAATGTATTTTTGTCAATATCTAGATGTATATGCTGAAGCGAATATTTTGAAGGTTCTTTGGTAAGGCACATACTCTTGTGGAGCATTTGTCAGCAACTGAGGAAGTGTGGTCTGGAGGTTGAGTTGTTGCCCTGCCTGAAGAAGCTAAGCTGGATCAGCCTGGGTCTCACCTTAGAAGGGTGACTGGAAGCTGCTGATGATCTCACGAAGGCAGAGTGAGAGTGCACTGTGAAGGCACTGTGGAATGCGTGGAACGCATGGAATGTGGAGGAGTCAGCTGGCAAAGAGACATCATCTTGAGAAACCAACCGAGGGTGATCGAGTAGTGGCGCCACCATAAAAAGTGTAACGGGCTGAGGGCGATATGGCGGTGGGGGCTGGCCTGGCTGTTCCAGGAGAAGGCGGGATGGTCATAGGCAGACCATCCCCCTTTCTAGGTCTTCCCCCAACCCTGGAGCCTGGGGAGTGCCTGGGACAAACCCCTGTGGCCTTAAACTACTGCTATTAAATGCCAGGTCGGTTAATAACAAGATCTCCCTAATTCGGGATTTAATCCTGGAGGAGGGTGCCGACCTGGCTTGCATCACGGAGACCTGGTTGGATGTGGCTTGTGGTGTGAACCTTTCCCAGCTGTGTCCACCGGGATACCGGGTAATGCAGCAGCCGCGGCTACAGGGGCGAGGGGGTGGTGTTGCTGTGGTCTATCGGGATTACATTTCCCTCACCGGATACCCTGTCCCACAGTGTACTGGGTTTGAGTGTCTCCGCATTGTGCTACAGGGGCGAGACAAGATGGGATTGCTATTGGTCCACCTGGTTGCCCATCGGCTTCCCTACCTGAGCTGACCAGGGTGATCTCGGCGGTGGCACTGGAGTCCCCACGCCTGTTAGTGCTGGGGGACTTCAATGTTCATGCCAAGGCCCCTGTGACAGCAGCGGCTCAGGACTTCATGGCCGCCATGGCGACCAGGGGCCTGTCTCAATGGATCACGGCCCCAACGCATGGTGCGGGGCACACATTGGACTTGGTGTTCACTGGTGGGTACGGAGATGGTGATCTGCCCATGGAGGAGATTAAGATCACTCCTCTGTCTTGGACGGATCACTATCTGGTGAGTTTCAGACTGGCAACGTTTAATCACCCCTGCAGAGCTGGGAGACCGAATTGTATGGTCCGCCCCTTGAGACTGATGGATCCGGATGGTTTCCTGAGGGCTCTGGGGGAATTCCCAGCTTCCCGGGTCAGTGATTCATCTGATGATCTGGCTGCCCTGTGGTATGGGGAGGCAGCTAGAGCATTGGATCAGATCGCTCCCGAACGGCCATGGCCTTGTCGTCGAGCCAAGGCGGCTCCTTGGTTCACTGAGGAGCTGCGGGCAATGAAACGACTGGGCCGACGCCTAGAGCGACAGTGGAGGAAAACTTGTGATGAATCTGACCGAACACGGGCTAGAGCCCATTTCAGGGCCTACTCTGTGGCGGTGATGGCAGCGAAGAAGGCGTTTTTCTCTGCCACCATTGCATCTGCGAGTAGCCCACCAGCGGAGCTCTTTCGAGTTGTCCGGGATTTGCTCCACTCGGCTCCTGTAGCGAATGAGTTGGAGTGTTCGACGGACCGCTGCAATGAGATCGCACGGCACTTCGCAGATAAAATCGCTCAGATTCGCCACGACTTGGACTCTGGTTTAACAGTTCCAGAAGTTGTCCCTACGGCATCTGTCAATTCCATCATTTTGGATTCTTTTCACCTTATACAGACTGAGGATGTGGATAGGGTCCTCTGTAGTTTGAGATCGTCTTCCTGCCCACTTGACCCTTGCCCAGCTTGGCTAATACTATCTTTGCGAGAGGGAGTGATGCCTAGCATCTTGAAGACCGCAATTGTGCGTCCCCTCCTGAAAAAACCATCTTTGGATTCCTCCAATTTAAATAACTATCAGCCAGTTTCCAATTTGCCTTTTTTGGGTAAGGTGATTGAGCGGGTGGTGGCGTCTCAGCTCCAGGGGATACTAGATGAAACGGAGTATCTGGACCCTTTTCAGTCTGGCTTCAGGCGGGGCTTTGGGACGGAGACAGCCTTGGTCGCCCTGCTGGATGATCTTCGCCGAGGACTGGACAGGGGGAGTGTATCCCTGCTGGTCCGTTTGGACCTCTCGGCGGCTTTCGATACCATCCTTCTGGGCCGGCTGGCTGAGTTGGGACTAGGGGGGCACTGCGTTGCAGTGGTTCCGTTCCTACTTGGCTGACAGGTCCCAGATGGTGATGCTGGGAGATGCCTGTTCAGCGCCCTGCCCTTTACAGTGTGGGGTGCCACAGGGTTCTATTCTGTCTCCCATGCTTTTCAACATCTACATGAAACCGTTGGGAGAGATCATCCGGGGATTTGGTGTTGGTTGTCACCAATATGCTGACGACACCCAACTCTATCTCTCCTTGCCATCTCGCTCCAGGGAGGCTGTGGAAGTCCTGGAGCACTGCCTGGAGGCGGTTGGGGTGTGGATGAGGGCAAATAGGTTGAGATTGAATCCAGAAAAGACAGCGGTCCTACTGGTCAGGAAAGCTTCGATGCAGGTACTGAATGGGGTTGCACCCCCCCCCTGCAGGAACGGGTGCGCAGCTTGGGAGTACTTCTGGATTCACAGCTCTCCCTGGAAAGCCAGGTAGCGGCTGTGGCCAGGGGTGCGTTTACCCAGCTTCGGCTGGTACGCCAGCTGTGGCCGTACTTCAGTCGATCGGACCTGACCACGGTGGTCCACGCCTTAGTGACTTCAAGACTGGATTACTGTAACGTGCTCTACGTGGGGCTGCCCTTGAAGACGGTTCGGAAGCTGCAATTAGGACAGAATGCGGCGGCCCGGGTGGTGGCTGGAACTAGGCGCTTTGACTCTGTTGAGCCGCTGCTTCAGCGGCTGCACTGGCTGCCTATTCGTTTCCGAGCCCAATTCAAGGTGCTGGTAATGACCTTTAAAGCCCTTCACGGTTTGGGTCCAGGATATCTGAGGGACCGCCTTCTCCCATACATTCTGGCCCGCTCTCTTAGGTCATCTGAGGGGGCTTCTCCTGCGTGTACCACCTCTATCGCAAGTTAGGGGAGTGGCAACACGTGGGCGAGCCTTCTCTGCTGTGGTGCCACAACTGTGGAACTCCCTGCTAGGGGATCTGAGAACTACCCCCTCCCTCATGACTTTTCGGCGAGGACTCAAAACGTTTTTGTTTCGTCTAGTGTTTGGGTGATGGGTTGTAGTCTGCCTCCTGTGTCTCAAGATGCTCTGCCATGCTGCTTTTGTGCTCCATATTGTCCCCCCCCCCGTGGATTTTATTGTTTTTAAATTAAGAATGTATTGTTTTAAACTTTTCTGTATTTTAAACTATGTTTTTTAATTTTTGTTGTAAGCCGCATTGGGCCTTTGCCTCGGCATAGGATAAGGCGGGATATAATTTTTTTAAATAAATAAATAAATAAATCTTTGGCTGTGGAAGCTTGGAAGTGCAGAGCACAGCCAGGACATGGAGGGTTTGTAAAAAATTGTAATTTTTTTTTTTAATTTTTACAAAAACATTTGTAGAAAAAAAAAGTTTGAAAAATAGGTTTTAGGATTGCCTGCCTATATAAACCACCTTGAGTCTGTGAGAAAGGCGGTATATAAATACTGTAATAAATCTACTAAGATGAAAGCTGAATGTACAACCATTATGTTTCTAGCCAATACCACCACCTGCACTGGTCACCGATAGAAGAGAATGTGCTCCCTGCTTCTAAATCCAAACATAGACCGAAAGGTATTCAGGTGCATTATCTCCCTCATTTGGACAGTAATGTTAGAATTATACAAGGACCATGTTTCCATCATTACCCACACTGAAGCACATTGGCTTGAGCCCAGTCTCGACAGCATTTTATTTTACTTACTGTTTCTGAAACATATGTATTGCTTATGAAGAACGTTAGCATAATACATTAGATTTCACATATAGATTGTGGTATGACAGCATGAGGAATTAAAAAGAAGAAACTGTTCCCGACTCCTCAGTCTGTCAATTCCTCCCTCTCTAGATCCAAGATGGACTGAGCATTCACGCTAGACAAGAACGATAGAATGTTCACCTTCTAAAAGCACCTGAGGCTCTTAGGAGTGCCCGGTTCATTATAATTTTATTGTTTGCAAAATGTTGGTTGTTAAGTTCACAAAATAATATATGTTTCAGTACCTTGCAGGAAAACAACCAAAAACATTCCTGTGAGCATGAATCTGGTTCAAGCCTGCAAGTTGCCTCTAGCAGTTATTTAAGTGGTTACACTGGACAACACACAATTTTCCTCTAAAATGAAAATAGCTAATCTTTACTAATTTCAATGTGCTGAAAACAAAAATAATAAAATCTGTCGATACTCTAGTTGAGGAGAAGCAGTCCGCATCGCGTACATAGGTGTTGTAAGAGTCGTGGGCATTTACCAGTACATGTCTACGGAACTATCTATTGCTGATCTCTCACAAACAGTAGCCAATTTTGCATTTTCATTGTCATAGTCACGTTTAGCACCTCAAAATCTATGACCAATTTAAACTTGGGGGCATGACCTTTGCTAAAAATTGTTGTCCAGTGTTACTTTCTTTTCACTAAGATGTGTCAGTCATGAAACAATTGTTTTAAGAAATAATTTCGGAATTAAGTCTCTCTTGGATAATCCAGATTCTAGATTACTATGTCAAGTGTAGTTTTCACCTCTCCACATGTATTTTCTAAAGTGGTTTGTCCGAAGGTAAAACAGTCTTGCAGAGCTGCTACCTTGAGATCAGTTCTAGACACCAAAATCTTCCATGTGCAGCAGCCCTGAGGAAAAAGTATTGTGTGCTCCAGAATGACTATACTGAAAAAAGGTTTTGCAACAGTCTAAATGTAGAAATGTACTTTACTTCTAATTTTAAGAGATGAGTTTAGGATCATTCATGTAATTACACAAGCAGGCATTTGTCCCACAGCAATTGCATTTAAACACTGCCACCTTGTGTCTAAAAGAATACTTTCTATTGAAAGAACCAAATTCTATACCTTGTTTTTGAATGCTGCACATGAGGTAGACACCATTTTGAGAGGATGAAGCAGAGATGCCTTTGGCCTATGTTTGAAACCACATGGCTCTTTGTATACTTTTTCCCTATGGGTAAAAATTGCAGATTTGGATGCCAGGTGTGGGGTGGGGGATTTTAATTAGAAAAGCAATACCAGGAAAGGATATAGACCTCCTCTTGTTCCACCATGAGTCTTCATCTACCCTGTTTCCCTGAAAATAAGACCTCCCCCCGAAAGTAAGACCTACCGTCATTTTTGCATGATTTTTGCTGGCACTCATAAATATAAGACCTCCCCGAAAGTAAGACCTAGCTAGGATCATCAGCCAGACAGAACCCCCCCTCCCCCCGGCGCATACTTTGACCGATTAAAGCTTCATTCCTTCCCGAGGATGCAAGGCTCTGCAAGGCCTGGAAGGCCTGCACTTGAGTCCTCCACCATGGAAACGACGTGCTAGCGAGGTCAGCAAGGCCTGCAAGGAGGCTGCAATCTTGCAGAGTCTCTCTAGCATGTCGTCTCCATGGCAGAGTCTTGCATCCTCGGGAAAGAATGAAGCTTTAATCGGTCAGTGCCCGGGGGGGGGGGGCGCCACAGGTTGGGAAACTAAGACCTCCCTGAAAATAAGACCTACTGCATTTTTTGGAGCCAAAATTAATATAAGACACTGTCTTATTTTCGGGGAAACGCAGTAATTTGGGTTCCACCTGCAACTATAAAAAAACATAGAGTCTGATCACAGATCTCCCATATTATGAGTTGCATCCTTATTCCCCAATTTGCATAAAGACAGACACAAGTCAAAGGAGACAAAAGTTTCTTATTCAGTTGGATAGCACACCAAAATATTCCTCCTTTCATGATTCCATATATAATATGGAACCCACAAGTGTAACGATAGCACAAAATGTGAGAGGAGGGGGAGGCAGAAGAAAACATATAAAGCTTAACATGAAACTTGCTGGGAAGAACACTTCTCAGAATTCTCTGCAACACGCAGAGGTTCTAGAACAGATGCACTGGAATTCCTCAGTGAACAAGTCGGTGTAGAAAAGTTCCCTGAAGCTAGAAAACATAAATACCACTTACATATGGGGATGCTGAAGGCAAGGACTGCTCCATTTCTCAGTACTCTGCTTTTATCGTGAAGTTTCTAAAGAGTCACAGAACCTTGCAAAATAAGCTTTGCTTCACAGTATGCACAATAAACGTTCCACCGAGATTCATTAAGATACCATTGTAACTCTGTAATTTAAGCTACCTGGCAATCTAAGCATTCAACAGTCTCAATTTAAAATTAAAAGAAATGTGATCCAGAGATTCTAAGCCAAGTGACTGGTTGCAAAAGTTATATACCTTTCTGAAGCGTAGAGATAATGTTAAGTTTTGTTTTTTAATTTTTAAATACACAGTATAAAAACAGTGTTGGCTTTATTTAGAAAATATTTTACCACAATGAAATCATATCAGAGTTCAATGACTTCTTCCCGAAAACTTTTTCACCTCTAAGGAAAACAAAAAACCAAGGACATCCACTTAAGTGCAGCATAGCAACTTTATTTACAAATACAAAATGAGGCAACAGAAAGAAAAAAAAAACTTCAGTCTTATTAACTAGTTTGGGGTGCAAATACAGTTGCTTTGGAAAATGCGAATGAAAAGAAAATACCTCACACAGTTTCCCCTGATTGGATTTAAGTATTCAAGCACAATGAAATACCGAATCCTAAGCAAAAAGGCTGAAGTTTATCTTTTAAGTTTTTAAAAGGATATAGAAACTGAAATACAGACAGCAACCACCTGTGTGCCTTTAAACACAATTTCATAATATTCTGCAAAATTCTGTAGCATATACATCAAAAATAGAAATTGCAGTTACAAATCCATATTTATTATTTCAATAATGCTCATTTAAGTGCAAAATGAACAAAACAGCCTCTTCATATATACGTAATTGGAAAATTAAAGCTATATGATCCTCTATCAACATTTTGAAAATATTACCAAGTATGTCTTTTTCTGCCCTTGTGTGAATGAGAATGGGATTATACATTGAACTGTTATACATGTGAACACTGAAGTGTTTTGTTTCTTTAATCCAGAAGAGTGTTTTATTCTGATTACCTTCTCATAAATAGCTTAACATAAGTTTAATAAAGAATACAATGTATTTCCTACATAATCTAAACAGGCAAAAAAATATTTGTTAAGAAAACCACACACACCCAACACACACACACACACACACACACACACAACATATGCATCTACAGCTCTACAGCAGCAGTTTCCTCTTTTATCTGTAGCAGTGATTTCATATTTAGGCTTGTATCACATAATGGTCGGCTGTCCAGCTGTTAAGGGTGAAGAAAAGAGAAATATTTTAATGATATTATTTTGAAGGGGTGAAGAGATTGAAAGGTCTGAATTCAAAGTAAATTACAAAAAAAATTGTGAATATTTGCTGCATTCTATTTATGTATGCTAATTTCCAAAGTTATTTTGTAGAATTTTAAGAATCTCACCTTTTTTCCCTTATCATCATGGGCTGATAAAATTCATTAAGTACAACAAACAGTTGCTTTGTCTGAATCTCTCAAATGCAATATTGTGTTATGATTTTACTTGGCCAGCAGAAGGAGCTCTTGCAACAGCAGTCTACTCCTGAAAATAGGCCATCCAAAGACCGGGGGGGGGGGGGGGAGCTTGGAATGAAAGAGTTATGGTCAAAACCATTATCAAATTGGCAGCTGCCTGGAATTCTTCAAAGTCAGGGCCAATACAAAATGGCTGTCCTGGGAGGGTCTGAAAGTGTTGAGGGGTGTGTGTGAAGAATACGCATGTCAAGTCAGCAGTTCACAAAATCTGAGGGCTTTTTTTTTCTACACATGAAGTCTCCAATTTCCTAAAACTGCTCCTTAATCCAAATTTAAAATTTATACTTCTCAGGATGCTCATTCACAGTACATGCCTCTCCTATATTAACAAATCAGAGAGGATAGGAAAAGGCAATCTGTGTTTATTCAAAGCAGTTTGCTGAGTTATTTTAGAAAACTGAAAATAGCGTATCTATTGGTAAGCTTCATCTTCCTCCTGCAAGTAAATCACCATTAAAATGACACTCCCAAGTTAAACATTAATTCACAAACCTGCAAGTCAGATGTAACTGAGAACAGAGGGTAGAATCTTCACTATTGTACAGAACAAATGACTCTCAGCGCAATCCGACTTAACTTTTGTGCCGGTTTAACCAGTGGCGCAGTGAGAACGGGAGGCCCCAGAACGGAAAAGGGATTCAAATCCCCTCCAAAAGAGGAATTCAAAAGGGGATTTGAATTCCTTTTCCATTCTGGGGCCTCCCGTTCTCGCTGCGCCGCTGGTTACACCGGCACAAAAGTTAAGTTGGATTGTGCTGTGAGTCATAGTGAAGATTCTACCCTCTGTTCTCAGTTACATCTGACTTGCAGGTTCGTGAATTAATATTTAATTTTGGCTTAATTTAATGTTTAATTTAACCAGCGCTGCGCCTCTGGTTAAACCGGCTCAAAAGTTAAGTCGGATTGCGCTATCATTCTCCTAAAACTCACTCAAAAGGCAATCCCACCGCTAATGCTTATTGCATGGCTATACAATATGCCAAAATATAGAAAAAGTAACGAATGAGAATCCCTGTGAGTATGACACAGATATGCAAGATCAACCAAGCAATAAGTCGGTCGTACTAAACTGCACGAGCCTCAGGGCACAATCCTGTCCAAGATTAGGCCGGCGGAACGTGCGCTCCACCAGTCCAAGGTGTTGGAAAAGTGCTGGAAAGCACTTTCGCAGCACCTCTAGTGTAAGTGATGCTGGCGCAGAGGCCGGCACCGCTTACAAGGCCGCCAGCCTAAACCCCCACCAACCAACCCAGGTAAGTCCTGCGCCAGTTGGCAGGAGGGTGTGGGGAGGGTGGCCTGGGGTGGCAGGGGAGGGGGGCATTGGCCGGCCTGGCCTGGGAGGGTGGTGGGGATATCGGCAGCATGCTCCACCATATCCACGTCCCCTTCCTAGGCAGGCCTTATATAGCCTCCCCAGTTGTGAATCAGCTAAAGAGCTGGCTGGTACACATCCAAGGAGGCCCTAAGGCACTTACACCGGGGGAAGGGGATGAACGTCCCTTCCTTACCCCCCCCCAAGGTGAGCCCCGGCTGCGCCACATCCTGACTAGGATACAGCGGCCGGCCACGGCATCTTAGGGAGGATCGGGCTGCCTGTCCGTTAACTGTAATCTGTAGAGTCTGAGAGACTAACCGTTTCAAACGTCAGTACCCACATTTGGAAGAATTTCCCACTGAGCATTAATATGGCAAATCAGATACGAGAACGTAAAGGCAGAGCTACACTACAGGCAGAGACTCTGCCGCCGCCTCTGCCTCCGCGCTGGAAGCGGGGGAGTGTCCCGCCTTCTTAAGAAAGTGCAGCTGTGATTGGCTATTGAGCTCCGCAGTGTTTCCTTTCGAATAAGCATGACTGGGCTGGCTCCCTCTCCAAATGCAGCAATTCAAACCTCAGTTCCTAGTAGGTCCGACTGAGTGCCGTGGGACTTACTTCCGAGTAAACACATCTGGGGTCGTGTTGGGCAACAGGAGGGGCCAGATACATTTTATAGGGGAAGAAATGTTCGTAGTGAATGTTACCTCCAAGGTGATTGGTGGTTTTTCAGATTGGCATGCAGCCACCCTCCCCTCCCCTACGATTGGCAGGCTGCAGTAGCTCCGCGAACCGCCCCCTAGCTCTGCTTGTCCGCCCCCTGAAAAATAGGATTCCAGCTTGAGGTACGTGTCGGCCGTGCGGAGGTCGCAGCGGCTCCGCCTGCTTCAAAAATCAGGTCAGAAGCTCCACGACGCGTGTAATGTAGCTCCGGCTTTAGACAAGGAATCTAGATATACTCTCTGATCTTCAACGTATTTATATGCAAGTCACTCTCCTTGATTTCAAAAAGTTGCATACGCTTAAAAGTGTGCATAGAATCCTACTAAAATTTAATTTTTACAGTCTTTAGATCAAATCTAGCTGTGACTATTGAAAGGAAGGTGTCCTTTTTCCCCAGAGAGGAAAAGTCCCTCCAAATAAGCAAATGAAATTTGTAATTTTTGTCATAAGAACAGTATCACACATAATATACAACCATTCAGAATTGAAAGATTTTCCCCTATTTTTCTAATTCTTGGCTGTCACCATTTTAGCATGGAGAAGTACTTCTAATCTGCCCCAGTTCACAACTATCAGAGAATGGAACAGATAATCTCCTTCAAAGTTTTATATTGAACGCATCTTTTTAAATGAGTTCTATGGTTACACTTTCTGTAACCAGTGGCGTCGTGGGGGGGGGCAGTGGGCCCCAGGGCGGTAACTGTTCCATATCAGAAGAGGCAGCCTTACAATTCCGAGGAAGAAAATCCTTCATAATCTCAGGAGGTGACAACTGAACCATACATCGTTGAACCACCACCACGTTGCATGCATGTACGAAACTTTTAAAAGCATTTGACACAAATAGGATGATCACTTGTATCTTTAACCAAAGATTAAACAGCGATGTATTTATCCTGTAAAGAACATCTTACTTTTAAATCTGAGATAACAATCGTTGCAGAACAGTTCGTTGTTTCGGATACGGACTTCGGTTCCAGCCTGAGAGCCCCCAAGGTCGCACTTGCAAGCAACACACTGCAGAAGAACCAATGATTAGCAAGTAGGCGATTGGCAAGGACCATCAGAAGGTGAAATCTGAATAATTCGCCCACTTGAGCAAGTGGTTAGTGTGTTAATACATGGCTAACCAAAAGAGATTTAAATACTATCACACACACTCTAATGAAAGTTGCATAATCTAAAACCAGAAAAATTAATGGTCCCGAGGTTAAGATAATCAAGTCTTTGCTATCTCTCGCTGAAACAAAATTGATTATATATGGCACAAGAGTTAAAAGCAGCAATAGAGTTAAAAGCAGCAATAGAGTTAAAAGCAGCAATCTTTAAAAAAGGAAGGAGGGGGGACCCGGGAAACTACATGCCGGTCAGCCTAACATCTGTTCCAGGGAAGATGGTGGAAAGTCTCATTAAGAATAAAATCTTAAAATACATAGAATAGAGCAGCAAGAGTTAAAAGCAGCAATCTTTAAAAAAGGAAGGAGGGGGGACCCGGGAAACTACAGGCCGGTCAGCCTAACATCTGTTCCAGGGAAGATGGTGGAAAGTCTCATTAAGGATAAAATCTTAAAATACGTAGAAGAACAAGCTCTGCTGAGGGAGAGTCAGCATGGCTTCTGCAAGGGGAAGTCTTGCCTCACAAACCTGTTAGAATTTTTTGAAAAGGTCAACAGGCATGTGGATGCGAGCGAACCCGTGGATATTATATATCTGGATTTTCAGAAGGCGTTTGACACAGTCCCTCATGAAAGGCTCCTGAGAAAACTCCACAGTCAGGGAATAAGAGGGTAGGTCCTCTTGTGGATTAGGAACTGGTTGAAGACCAGGAAACACCGAGTGGGAGTTAATGGGCAATTTTCACAATGGCGAGAGGTGAAAAGCGGTGTGCCCCAAGGATCGGTCTTGGGACCGGTGCTTTTCAACTTATTCATAAATGACCTGGAGTCGGGGGTAGGCAGTGAGGTAGCCAAGTTTGCAGATGACACTAAACTTTTCCGGGTGGTGAAGACCAGCAGGGATTGTGAAGAGCTCCAGAAGGATCTCTCCAAACTGGGAGAATGGGCAGCAAAATGGCAGATGCGCTTCAATGTAAGTAAGTGCAAAGTGATGCACATTGGGGCAAGAAACCAAAATTTCACATATACGCTAATGGGTTCTGAGTTGTCTGTGACGGATCAAGAGAGAGATCTTGGGGTGCTGGTGGACAGGTCGATGAAAATGTCGACCCAGTGTGCGGCGGCTGTGAAGAAGGCCAATTCCATGCCCGGGATCATTAAAAAAGGGATTGAGAATAAAACGGCCAATATCATTATATCAATATCATTATGCCTTTGTACAAATCGATGGTAAGGCCACATCTGGAGTATTGTGTCCAGTTCTGGTCACCACACCTCAAAAAGGATATAGTTGAATTGGAAAAGGTGCAGAATGATTCGTGGGCTGGAGCACCTCCCTTATGAGGAAAGGCTACAGCGTCTGGGGCTTTTCAGCCTAGAAAAAAGGCGCCTGAGGGGGGACATGATTGAGACGTATAAAATTATGCATGGGATGGAGAGAGTGGATAGAGGGAAATTCTTCTCCCTCTTGCACAACACCAGAACCAGGGGACATGCACTAAAATTGAGTGGAGGGAGAGTTAGAACGGACAAAAGAAAATATTTCTTTACCCAGCGTGTAATTCATCTGTGGAACTCTTTGCCACAGGATGTGGTGATGGCACCTGGCCTAGATGCCTTTAAAAGGGGTTTGGACAGATTCATGGAGGAAAAGACCATCACAGGTTACAAGCCATAAGCAACCTCCTGGTTTTAGAAGTGGGTTCTCTCTGTGCCAGGTGCAAGGGAGTGTCAACGGGAAACAGGTTATCTTGTTGTCTTGTGCTCCCTAAGGCATCTGGTGGGGCCACTGTGTGATACAGGAAGCTGGACTAGATGGGCTTTTGGCCTGATCCAGCAGGGCTCTTCTTATGTTCTTATGTTAATAGTTTTGGCACAAATTTTGATAGTGCTGTAAGAGATCTGCATGCAACTTATCTACTTTCATTGCTGTTAGCCTTCCCTAACTTCCTTTGTTGTCAAGTTTTATTGAGTCAATATATTGACAATAATGTTGGCACTGCAGTTTTAAGTATTAATTGCTGAAGATACTTTGCTAGTCAGAAAAATACTATCAATTTTTCAAAAGGGCTTTCTCCACTGCCATTTTAAAAAACAAACAACAATGAAGTATCCTATTAAAATCATAGAACCAAACTTTTCAGTAATCTCTCAGAGATTTCAGTTTCTCCAGAGAAACTGCTACCATGAGCAAGAGTAAGCATATTTTAAGCAACTGTTGCTTTAAAGTGCATATTTTCTACTTTCCAAAACTTTGAATTGTTCTTTAAAAGTCTAACTGATGTTGGTTAAATCTGGAGTGCTCTCGGAACTATTTTATTCTACGTAACTGTTGGATTTTAAATAGTCAGGTTTTCAATAAAATTGTACCCAGTCATATAGCATCTAAACCCTACCCGTTCCAGATATGCAAAATAAAAATAATCACATCACTAAAAGCAATGTATTAAAAAAAAGGCAGGATCATAACTGAAGCCATAGCAGCCATATAATTTCCCAATAAAACCATAATCAAATCAGGATAATTGCACGTACTCTTACTGGAATAAAATTGTCTCCACTGATTTTATGAAGTCAATGGAGTAAGCAGACTTTAATATTGCGCCAGAGTGAGTCCCTGGCTGCCACCACTGAAAAGGCCGGTCCCTTGTGCAGCCAGTCTTAGGCAACACTGGCACTTGAAGCAAGGTCCTACTTTGACCTTAGTTCAGAGAGGCTCATATGGAGGCAACCCAAGATAAAGGGAGGGGGGAACCTGTTATTTCACATAGTTTAGCCACCCTGATTATTGTTGAAGATGCATCTATTTTAAGTGATGAAGGATATGCCCTGGGATGTAGAATGGCGATTGTAACCAAGAGGACATGAGAACACTAAGCGTGTTGGAATTAATTCAAGAGTTATTAATCCAAAACTTATTCAATTCAACATCTCACCAAAGTAAGTGAAAAGATGAGATTGCTGTACCAATTGCTGCACAGAGCACGAGGCTGGATTTGCAGAGGCCATAATTAGCTGCCTAGGTTGCCATGCAAGTTGCAATTTAAAGCTTCTGCACCTCCCTGGCGTCTCGCCCAGCTCTCACCTTAAAACAATGTAAATGGTAAGAAAGACCAAGAGATTCGATGATCATGGCTGCTCCTTTGCCCAGAACGTTTCTACAGTATGAACACATTCGTTTTCCACTGATTGACCTAGATACAGAACAAGAACGTGGCTGAGAGGCAGATTTAAAGAAAACTAGGAAAAGATCATTGAAAAGAAAGCAATACAGCAGAAGTAATGAACCAGAATCCAGTACTATTAGGAGTCTGAAAGTAACTGTCTCGGAATGAAAATTTATCAACTGGAAAAAAAGTTATGGTTTCAGGGATTAAAGAATACTTTCAGCTAATTCTTGTGCAATATAGCATTCATGTACATCTTTTAACAGTCCAAAACATTACTAAATTTAGAAACTAGCAACATATGGTATAGGCTTCCATCTCATTTCTTATCTATGGGAAATGATTACAAATGCATTTCAGAAAGCAGTCTTGTCCAAGCCCCAACATCTGTAGCTTTTTAGACAACACGACGCTAGGCTGGGATATACAACAGAGACCCCTCTGAAGTCATGCCATATGAAACTTCTGTGGAAAACACTTCAGCCTGGTTCAGACATCATGCTGCTTACTGCCAATAGTTTGACAACTGGAAGTGCCTGGCTGTGCCAGACTGCTATGAGTACACAAACCTATCCACCCTTTCCTGGTTAACAATAGCCATGGCTTGCTCTCAACATCTGAACTTTAAGTAACCGTTGTAACTATTAACCATAGTTTGCTTTCAAATCAGCAAGACTGAAACCAAGATTAAAAAGTAGTGAGAGGAAGATATGTAATGGTTGCACTAATGTCCACAATTATTTATTTCACACTATGTAATAAATTTTGCCCTTCTGTTCACACAAGCAGCATGAAAAGAGCCGGTTAATCACTGTGCCGTTGCTCAATTTTATTGTGATTTCGAATATACAATGCATGCACACTTCTCTAAATTAAAGACCTAACCTTAATGGTCCTTTATTTGCCTTAACAGCATCAACACTCCTTTATTTGCAACATTTTGGGGTGGAGGACAAAATAGAATAAAAATGCTGATAATAAAATGTGATTGTTTTTAACCAGAAGTCAAACCATAAATACTAGGAGTATACAAGGAGGTCATTATGTGCTTTTGACAAAATGATTTTTGAAATCAACTAGTTAAAAACAAATTGTGGGTAACTCCATTTTGTGAAAGGCTAAAATTTTACAGTGCCTCTGAGCCACATAGCCTCAAGACTATTTTGAAAATGGAAGTTAATTTTGAGAACTGTGGCTTAATTCCATTTCAAAATGGAGATTAAGACACAAATTAACCTATTTTAAAATAGTCAAAAAGTAAGGGAGAAAGAGCAGATATATAAAGTATGGTATTTTGAATTGTCTTCCTCAAACTAGTATTTTATTTATTTTTCACATTTTTATACCGCCCTTCCTCCAAGGAGCTCAGAGTGGTGTACATATTTCCTCCCCTCCTTTTTGTCCTCACAACAACCCTGTGAGGTAGGTGGGGCTGAGAGATAGTGACTGGCCCAAGGTCACCCAGGAAGCTTCGTGGCTGAGTGGGGATTTGAACCTGGATCTTCCAGGTCTAAGTCCAACTCCCAAACCACTACACCATCCTGGCTCTCAGTATGTAGTATAACAGAGGGAACTTGACACTCTGTGGTATTCACAGATCTCCACACCTTGCAAGCTTTAAAAAAAAATTTTTTTTTTAAAGCAAACAGAAGTTAGCAGAGATACAAACCTGCTCCGTTGTTGGGTTCCAGACTGGGATGGAGAGGTCGGAGACTGAGCACGGGGAATAGAAGATGGTACAGATGGCTGAAGGTGAGGCAAGGATGAAGTTTTCATAGAATTGGCTGAAGGAGACGGTAAGCTGGAAGAGGGAGTGCGCATGTAGGCACGATTTGAAGTAGACACCACTGGAGGCACATGGTGACTATAATCTTGACTAGATAGAGACATGGAAGATGTAGACTGATTCATCCAAGAATGGTGTCTCCAAGAATTTGTTCTTGAAGAATCAAGATTATCTAAACTCTCACCTCTGGAAGAAAAAGACAAATAGATACAACTTGTGATTGCGGTTTACAGCAGTTAGTCTGCTTTGACAAGGGCAACGCAGCTAAAGAGTGATAAGTGGAACAAACCATTTCCATCATAACACACATGTTTAGAAAAAGCACCTTCACATTCAAGGTGATTGAGAAAACTGCACAACTAACTCTGCACATCACCGAGAGATTTGCATGGCAAGCCACTTGTGAAAGAGTTTCAAAACTCAGGCTAAGTATGATACAGCACGTGGGCCTGTGCTACGGAAAACAAAAGCCTTGATGATCATGCGCCAACTCTTGAATATACAGTACTAAAACAGCTCTTCTGATCAGCATGCACATGCACGCACACCCTTGTGAAAGTTAGAGAACCAATACATAAATTATGGCAAAGGATGGGAAGCACATTCACCCATAATCTGCTTCGACGAATGCATATGATTAAAAAAAAACCATCAGGAGAATATTAATTACTGATAATGGGAATGTCTCACTACATATGGGGAAATAACTTTTTTCCTGAAATGAAACCGAAGATTCATTCGCTGTATTTTTACACCTCAAAAAAACCAACAATTCTTTTGACTGCAGCTATGTGATGAGAGCATTTCAAAGCTAAATAGGCAATGTCCCAGCATCTGCATTACCTCCTCATTTTACTGCCAGGTAGACTAACAGGCTCTTTATGCATGCTGGAACTGCGCTGCCTAATCCAGCTGTTGTCTGTGTGTAGGGGTGTCTTCTTTCTCATTTCCTGAAGGATTTGCTGCCTTTCCAGCTCAGCTGGTGACAAACCATGCTCTTTCTGAGACCTTTTCTGTGAGTCACCAGTATTCCAAGACTGCTCTGCAACTTTGTTCTTCATATCTGATTTGAAAAAAACCACACAAACTCATTGAGATTTTAAAAAGCACATTCTGAACAACTGAAAGTGAGAGAAAATAGAAAAAACAAACTGAACGTCTCTCATAATACATGCTACTGTATATGCATCATTGTATTAGTCATGAATCATGACAACGCGCTGATAGAAAGGTGAAGCAGTACTGTATGTCTATTTTTGCAAATGCAAATATCTCCCACTGTGAAGGAGGATGTTGGTATTAAATTAGCCATGACTCAAAGAATCCAAACGCTCATGCAAATGAAGGCATCTAAAGTTCAGTGATGCAAACTATAGCCTAGATTACTATCCCAGATCAGTTATCTACATGCAACTATGGACCAGATTTCACCCTGGAGTCAGTGTTTTGAAATAATCCAGTTTTATCTGGATTATGCAGTTTTATTTGGACTGGATAATCCAGTCATAATCGAGTACTGCAATATCCCACATTATTTCTGAAACAGAACTGAAACTTTAGTCATGCTTGCTGTTTTTAAAAACACAAAATAACTAACACAACCCCAAACTCAAGCATTAAAAGCACTCACCATTCTTATTGGCATTGTGTTCATCTAGATCAGGAGTTGATCTGGATTTGCTTCTAGAAATAATTGAGAAGTTACACCTTACACAGATACGGCACAAGACTTAAAGTTACAGTACAACAGCCAATAATAACCACTTGTATAGAGCTTCTTGAGTGTGCAAAGTGCTTCACATTTATCACTTTGATGTCATCCTAACAACCACTGTCTAGGGAAATGTCAATAGTTCCATATTGCAGCTGGGGAAGCTGAAACAGAGAGTGGCCAGCCTGAGCAACAATGGAACATTATACCATGGGGTCTTCTTACCCGCGGGGGGTTGGTTCCAGAACCCCCTGCAGGTAATGAATTTCACGGATAGTGGAGTCCCGGTGGGGGCAGGGTCGTGGCACCACAATACTTTATTTTGAAGCCCCGCCAGTTCGGCGGCCACTTCTTGGGCTCCCCCGTGCCTCAGAACACCTCCCAAATACAACCAGAAGTTGCAGACACGAACCGGAAGTAGATTCCAGTCATGTTTTTGAAGAGTTCTGAGGCAATTTGGAGGAGTTTTGAGGCGCAGGGGAGCCAGAGATGTGGGCTACCGGCACAGCACGACTTCAAAATAAGGTATTGTGGCTCTATGACACAGAAGCTCATGCACAGCATTCTGTCATTGTTGATGCCTCTGCTCTTCACCTTTGAGACTGCACAACCATCTGGGTGAGCACCCTATAACAGAATATGATGTTGGTACAACAACCACACACTACTACATACTCAGTGAAGATAAAAATAGCAACTGAAATTATTTGGTGTCCCATTAACCCATTCCCATCTCATTTGTCTTCCTTAATAAAAAATTTCCATTGTTGCTCAGGCAGGCCACTCTCTCTTGGTTTCAGCTCCCCACCTGCAATATGGAACTATTGAAACATCTGTTGATAAAAAGATGGAATTCTAAATTACAGCAATTTTTAACACCGATTTTGATATGACGTATCCAAAGTACTTCTAAAAATACTATTAGCGTATGCACTTTTCTACTCTAAAGACCCAAATAATGAGACTTTAACAAATGATGCCATGTGCCATTTAACTTAAGTAGGAATATTCATCGTTTGCAAGCATTGTAAATTTGAATAGAAAGCAGAAGACTGTTACTTTATAGTGGATTTAGACAATACAGCTGTAATTACTGCCCCTTTTCATTCTTCTACGAACAGCCCTTATTATAGGAACATCCTATATGGCAAAACTGAAGAAAGGCCATAGGAGGGAATCCAGAAAAACAAAAGAAAGGTGTTCTGTCTCACTTAAATGAATGTTAGCCTTTAATATGCTAGACAGCTTTTTATTGGTTTAACCACCGACACCTAACACTGCCTTCTTTTCAGGCGTACCAGGAAGTGCAACACATTGGGACGTATTTATAAGAAGGAATAAAGAACTGAAGGAGTGTGTGAAACTCTATAGTGACATTTTCCAATAGGAAGAGACCATGGAACAACTCACTCTCACCTACATATCCCAAACTAGCATAATTAAACTGTGCTCTTGGTATTCAACAGCAGTTTTACCTGTCAGTACTGAAGTAGCCCAGCTGTTCATCAGAGTTTCTTAGTGCTTCAAAATGCCTAGAGTAAACATACACTGTATATTATTAGCATGAATAGGTTTTACAAAAATCAAGATATATTTGGCTGACGCTACAGGAAGATGCAGTAACGTGAACAATAGTTCCCTACATTTCAAACAAGAAATTCTTGCAAGCCCAGATTTGCATCCTAGACACAGGAAACTTTAAGAGAAGGGAATGACAGATTAGGAAGTCAGACCTGTTCTTTGCTATATAATTTACAACAGCAGCATGACTATTAACAGACACACTTCAGTGCCAGGTTTTAGCATTTGCAGTTTATATAATAAATTGCATACTAGTGCCATTCCGTAAGCCAAAAAGCTCAGGTACATATGCACTGTCATACATTTTTGAGCCTGGACAAGCATTGGAAAGGGACACATTTTGTGGATTCCTGATGAATCAGGACTGAAAAGCACACCTGTGTCCCCATTCACATGATAAGATGCACAATTTCACTGACAGGATTAGTAATATTTGTGGGGGAACCTAAACGTGCAACATGTGATTTTGAAATTCATTCTCTCCTCTCTGTTGTCGTTGCTTCCCACAGAAGCAAAACAAGGCAGCTGGAATAATCTCTCTTTTGACAAGGTAACTTCAGACTGCTTTAGGCCAGGACTTCTCAAAATGTGGGTAATTTGTGGGTCGCAGCCCGATACTGAGGTGAGTCCCCAGTTGCACCCACCCCTCCACTTGGCTCCAAATTAGAGCCAAACAGAAGCAACCGGAGGCCTCCTCTGGGTTGCGACTCACCTGCTCCCCCATCACACCAGGCCTGAGACGGCCTCTGGAAGCCTCCCCAGGCCTCAGGAGGCCTCTGGAAGTGACTTCTGCCTCATTTCTGGTTTCGCCGATGCGACTTCCGGTCATGTCCAGAGCCCTTCCTGAGGCCTGCAGAGGTCGTCTTGGTGGGTCGTGATGGGGGAGTAGCTGCAGAAGACGAGTCGCGGCAGCGGGGACTTTGAGAACGGCTGCTTTAGGCATTACTCATTCCATGTGCAGATTGTGGAAAAACTCCTTGTCATGGCACCAACACATGCAAGAGTAACAGTTATAAGAACTTTAGAGCATATGCAGCCCACAGCAGATATACCCTCTATGCAGCAGTGCCATTTGTCCTTGTGGCATTGCACTGGTGGGCAGCCACTACATGCAAAGATGTAGAGTTAACCCCTATAATATTGTGATATCCAGGTTAAAATAGATTCTCTTAAGTCATTTTGGTTATCTATCATTAATCTGCATTAGGTGTATACTGCATTAGGTATAGCTACAAATCACATACTGTAATTAGTGTTTGACAACCAGCTGACTTAGGAATGCAGATGTACATGTGATGGCAAATATTTAACCCAGATTCATTGACAAATTTTGCTTCAGTAGTTGCAAAAGCTTTCAGATCAGGCTTCTGCCGGCAACATACCTGGCGATGGTGTGGCTGTAGCCTGTGAGCACCAACTTTAAATACAGTACAATGCATACAAAGCATAACTGAAACAGGTGTTCTGCAAATCACTCATAGTAGCGCATCATAGAAAGGAGGTGATCGCAAGTCTCTTTGAAGAGACTAGAATGGTCTAATGAAGCAATTTCAGAGTCATCTATATCCTTGTGATAAAACATTTCAGCACAAGAGTGGAAAATGCTTCAAATTGTGGAAGACTTAGCGACGGTATGACTTAGTGATGGGGTCCAATCCTAAATGTTTGTACATCTGACTTTTGGTATCCCCTACGCAATGAAATGAAATTTAGAATCTAACCCACATCTCCAATTGGATCTTTTGGGGGATTACGGCCCGCTCCACAATTCCCAACCTTTCTAACAGCACTCTTTAACAAGGCAAGGGAAGGCAGAGAAAACTCATATCAGGGCTTGGATGCTGCTGCTGCTGCTAAGTGTGCAGCAACATCCAGAGATGCTGGGAACCTGGAAAATGTTTTCTAAGAATAATTCAAGTTCACCAAAGCATCTCCAGAGAGCCCTGCGAAGGAGTGGGGTTGCCGTCCCATCACCACTACGGATACTTTGTCACATGTGGTTAATAAAAGTGTATCTTGTGGGGACACAGTTTTAAAAAGATTCCCATTGCCTGTTGTGTTCTGCCAGATTAGCAGACATATCACTTACTGGGAGAAGGCTTAACAACAAACAGAATTTAAAACTAAACTGAAGATTAAGTTATTCCTTAGGAAGCCTATTTGTACATTTTATCCATGTCTTTTTGCAACATTAAATAATGCCACTAAAGATGCACGCCACCACCAGTTCCCAGATCCATAGCAAAAAATATGAATTTAACAATGTAATGCAGACCTTTGATACTGGGGCCTCTGCACTGGAACCTCCTTGACTCGTTCCACCTGCATTTTCTGTTCTGTTCTTTCATGGTACCTTGGCTCCTCTGCATAGTATTTTGTGTCCTGTACATTACGTTCCTTCTCATGCTCCAGTTCTTGGAGTTTCTTCTCTTGCTCAGCCTGCAAGGCTGCTGCTTCTTGGAGTCTCTGTTCCTCCTCAAAACGTTTCTTTTCGAGTCTCTGTTCCTCCTCAAAACGTTTCCTTTCATTTTCCTTATTCTCCCATTCTCTTTCTTCTTCCCATCGTCTCCTAGCATCAGAGTAGTCAGTCTTGTCGCTTCCATTTGTCCCCCAACTGAAAGCAGGGGGCTCTTGTGCAATTATAGACTCAGTATTTGATTTCAATATAGTCTGCTCCTAGAAGAAGAGCACAAGTCGTATAGAACTGAAGGGGGTAGGGGATATTTAAGAGTTTGAGAAAGTACTCCAGCATGAGTTAAGAGAAGTGTTCAGCTATATTCAGGCAGACTTGAGGATGAACTTCAATTCTCATTAACATGGATATATCCTGGTAACAGGAACTTGAACCAAGGGTTGAGGAAATCAAGTGGAAAAGGTGATTTCCCCACCCCGCCATTCCCACCCCTCCACTATGGGAATAGTTAAGCAAAGTTGTACAGTATACTTAACCACATCAACCTCAGAAGTCAAACAGCTCAGGAGGTGCCTTTGGGCAGTTCCACACATGCATGTTCATCACTTGAAGACTGAATCACCACGTATGAACTTGCATCTATCTGTGATGGCCCATTCACATAGCTCCACAGTGCTTTTCAATGGAGTCCATTTACAAGTTCATCAAGTGTCGAGAAACCAAGAGATGTGGATGCATGTGTAAACCAAGTCCTTGACTTACTAGGTAAGTATTTAAATTGACAGGATTTTTTTTTTTGGGGGGGGGAGGGTTAGATTTGTTACTTTTTTAGATGCTGGCATCAAATACTCTAGCTTTAATATTATTTGCTGGCTTTAAATTAACACCACTTCCTTCTGTTGCTTCTTGATTGCCATCTCTTGCTATATAAGAATGCTAAATTTGTCCTGCATGCTACCTCCACCTCCAATGCAAATGCTTACTAAACATTCAAGTTTGCTGTATAGCGTGTTATTCGTGCAGGCATGAACAGCTGCATTCAACAGTCACAGGAAGACAGTAATAGACTAAAGAAATTGGTCTAAATGCAACCAACCGAGCTTGTACACAAGTGGCCTTCAAAGAAAGCTAAAGTCACGCATGGACCAAAATTGCTGCCTTTGGTCCATCTAACCCCATACATTCTATCCAGACTAGTAGTGGCTCTCCTCGAGCTCAGAGAGTACTCTTTCCCAGCCCTGTGATAAACTACTTTAATTGAAGATGCTACCAACTTGAACATGAACTATGGAAAAGAAGGCAACCAAAATGATCAAAGGGCTGGAGCACCTTCCTTACGAAGAAAGGCTACAACATTTGGGGCTTTTTAGCTTGGGAAAATGTGGTTGTGGGAACATGATTGAGACTTATAAAATTACATGGAGAGAGTGGAAAGAGAAGATTTTCCCCCTTCTCTCACAATACTAGAATCAGGAGTCGGCCAATGAAAGAGATTTAAGGCAGACAAAAGAAGGAAGATCCTCATACAGTATATGTAAACAGTCTGTGGAATTTGTTGCCACAAGATGTGGTGGTGGCCATTAGCTTGGATGGCTTTAAAAGAGGATTAGACCAATACATGAAGGACACTGGCTACTAGTCATAATGGCTATGCGCTAACTCCAGGTTCACCAGCAGTAAGCCCTGAATGCCAGTTGCAAGGGAGCAATGGCAGGAGAGAAATACGGTATACTGTACCTTTCTCTCCTGCTGGTGGGCTTCCCAGGGGCACCTAGTGGGCCACTGTGGGGAACAGGATGCTGGAATAAATGGGCTTTGGCCTGATCCAGCAGGGCTTTTCTTGTGTTCTTCCAAATGCAAAACATGAAGCTTTACTATACATTACATTAAACATGTTGTTTTGCCTTGCAATTATTTTTAGGAGCAGCCACAGAGGTGGCAATGTTGATCAGAACCATAGGAAGGGGGTATTTTATCCTTTCACCTCACGCTGCAGTCCCAATAAAAATGCCCTGGAAAAAACCAGCACAAAAGAAAGCTTCTCCGTGACCAATAGCAACTTTGGGGGTGCAGTTTCTGTTGGGACTGTGGCACAAAGGGAAAATATTAAATACCTCCCTCTCCATGAGTCACAGTCCCACTCGAGATCAGCCCCCTTCCATGCAGCGGCAATTTATGTTAAATGACATCTTGCAGGTAATTTGGTCCTCAGTCTGCAACAGGCAGTGAAGGTAAGCGATAACACTAAGATCCTAATTCAGCAGACAGCTTTAGAGTACATTAAGTGTAATATAAATTCTGATCGATTCTATTTAATGTTTAGTTTTAATTTGTTTTTCACACATACATTTTTAAGATACTATATTGCACTATTCCTAGAAACTAAATGTTCTCTTTTCTTTCTTGCAACACTGTATCTGAAGAAGAGTCTTATAAAAATTGAAAGCTAATCATATTGTGATTTTTACTTAGTCTAATGAAGGTATCAGGGCAACACTGTTCCTGTTTGGTCAATTAAGAAAAAATCCAGAGTGGCTACATATGTTTTCTGTTTCAGAACTATCTGCTTTCTAGGCTGACCAGGCAAGGAGTAGAAGCAAACTATATTTTGCTCCATGAAAGAACCAAAGAAAAAGGTCAAACCACAACATGTTTAGAGACTACCTCATTTAAGTATTTGGAGTTCTCCTTTTCAGCTTCTTGCTGAGCTTTCAGCCATTCTTCCTTCAGCCTCTCTTGCTCCCGCTGGTATTTCTCCTAGTTTAAGAGGAAGAAAAATAGGACAGGTATATTTCATGGAACAATTAGCCATGCTTTTTGTTGCCTTGTAATAAAAATTAACAACTACATAGACGTATCCGATATATTGGAAAGAAGACCAATGCATGGTGGTGAAGCCATAGAGGCACTGTACTTTTGGATTTCTGTGACTTTGTAAACAAATGTGTGCAAAGGAATTGTTACCACACCAGCTTTTATATGGCACTGCTAAGCAACACCCATTATAGTTACCTATTTATTTTAAACTCTACCAGGTTCAATCACTGAGGAACCAGGGCTCAGGCATGGATTAGGTTCTGAGTATAGTATTTGTATATTATAGGGCAACGGTTCTCGACCTCCTCCGCCACGAACCACCTGCGCCCCAGCTGAAGGCCCCATGACCCACCTCGTCCTCCAGCGGTGGGCCCCTGTGGGGCTTCATTGGCCTCCACAGGTCTCAGAAAGCAACCGGAAGTGACTTCCGTGAACCCGGACGTCACTTTCCAGTTGCTTCTGAAGACCTCCTGCGGCCTGCAAAGCCCTCCGGAGGCCAACCCAAGGCCTGGCATGATGTGGGAGCAACAGGACGAGGTGAGTCATGGCCTCTAGTTGCTCCTGTTTGGCTCCAATTTGGAGCCAGACGGAGGCAAGGGCGGGCAGGTGGGCCCAACTAGTGAACCACCTTAGCACCTCACGACTCACAGTTTGAGAAGCGCTGTTATAGGGTATCATGTCACACTTTAAAACCAGGATGGTGTAGTGGTTTGGAGTCGGACTTAGACCTGGAAGATCCAGGTTCAAATCCCCGCTCAGCCACGAAACTTCCTGGGTGACCTTGGGCCAGTCACTATCTCTCAGCCCCACCTACCTCACAGGGTTGTTGTGAGGACAAAAAGGAGGGGAGGAAATATGTACACCACTCTGAGCTCCTTGGAGGAAGGGCGGTATAAAAATGTGAAAAATAAATAAATAAAAACTATGATTAAGATTTAGATATTAAGATTTCAGTTTTCTGTTCCTTCCATTAAGGCTTTCTTTCCCCATAAGATATGAAATCATTTACTTCTAATAAGATACAGTAATGGCTTGCCTTAACTACGGGTCATGGACAAAGAATAAGCCATTGCCAAAATAATAATAATAATAATAATAATAATAATAATAATAATAATAATAATAATAATAATAATAATAATATAGAATTACATATTTTTCATCTCAAAAGAGTATTTGGGTTTGTCTCAGGTGTCCAATTCTTTGGGGATTCTCCACACAAATGTTTTGCCAGTAATAAAGCTATTTTCTGTCCAAGGTCATCAAAGGATATTTAACAAGTACAAAGACATGCACTTTACTCTGAAAGTTTTCACTTCTACACGGATAATCAGACATTCAGAGTAAATGTGCATAGACTGGAGCGCAGAGTGGCTGTGAGCCACACCTCGATAATCTGTTTAATATTCATGATGGGCGTTTCTATCTTTAACTGCTTGAAGGGCAAATTATGTACTCATTAAGGCTTGACAACCCAACAGCCTTTCACTTAATAAACCTTAAATAGTCCTAACCTTAAATAGTAAGAATCCTTAAATAAATAAACCTTAGTCATAAACAATTTCTGTTGACTCCATAAATAGGACAGCTGGACAATTTGGTTTGAAGGCCTGAGAGTCTGCTAGCCTGGCAGGCAAATCCAGAGCCAAGCCTAGCAGTAAGAAGCTACGTACCTGAAGTAAACGTTCCTGTTCTTTTTGCCATTTCTCTTGTCTTTTCCTTTCTTCTTCTTGATCCCAGGCCCAGCGGCTAGGAGGACTTATGGGTGGAACTGGGAGCTGTACCAGCAGCAAAGATTAAAAAAAAAAGTTGTTTTTTTAACTCTCAAATTGAGAATTTGCAGTGCTAGACTGAAACTAGATACCAGTAGACATGAGCTCCCAATTCTGAATTTACCTCAAATGTGCAAAGTGGGGGCAGGAGAGGTCAGTTGCTGGGGAAAACAGACAAGTGGAGAAAGGTGTTTAACTCACTCCTGCATACTACTTTGATGGTGTAGTTGTGGTTTGGGTGTTGGACTTAGACCTGGAAGATCCAGGTTCAAATCCCTGCTCAGCCACAATGCTTCCTGGGTGATCTTGGGTCAGTTACTACCTCTTGGTATCACCTACCTCACAGGGTGGTTGTGGGGACAAAAGGAGGGGAGGAACTATGTACACCGCCCTGAGCTCCTTGGAGGAAGGGCAGTATAAAAATGTGAAAAATGAAAAAATTTCCCACTTGACTGGAAATACCAGACTTTGAGGCACACAGGGGGAAAACACCTGAAGGAAGGAAGGAAGGATTGGTGGAAGGGCTGCTGGAAGGGCTGTACTTAGCTCTGCACCTATACCTCCTGTGAAGAAGTCCACCTTAGTTTGAACATCAGAGGCAAATGTGGAATCAGGAATCCTACGCTGCCATGGGAACATTAAAAGAGGTGGCACAGGTAGGGTGGGCAACAATTGGATGATTTCCCATAGGGCCAAATGCCCCATTTGTTCTAAGAGAAGGTTAGCTTAGAAAACACACGCGCACACACACACACACACGCACGCACACACACGAGAAAGATAAAATAAGCAATACTTACATCAGGCATTGGAGGCTCTGACCCTCCTGGAGGATTTAATGCAGCGGGGCATAAATAATAAAAGAGAAGAGGAAAGAAACAATAGCACTTTGTCAGTGTAACCTGGAGGATACTGTTGAAGCTGTTAACTAAAGTGCTGTGTTGCCCCATTTCCTTTAGCAGGTCAAGGCCTCACTAAGGGCCTTCAGGTGAACAAAGGCCTGTAAGAGACCTATGAAACGGAAGAGCCTGCACTGCACAGGGTGTTTTTGCAGATTTACATTTATACCATGATTTCACACTGTTGGTTAGTTGAGCACATCCAGACATGGATAGTTGCTACATGTGGAAAGCAATGAGACAGTAACATTATTAACCTCCATATGAAAGCAAGCCTCAGAGAAGTCTCTTTTTCCAGCCCTACTCCAGGGTTGCCAAGGGAGCATTTTATCAGGGGTTTTGTACTCCAGTCTCTTCTCTATCCACTTTATTTTAAAAGTTTGCATGCCAACCTTCAATATAAATATTTGCAGGGTAGTTTAATTATCCTTTTGATTTTTTATAAAACAGTGGGTAAAAAGCAGAATCAAAATAGTCTCAGGAAGAGTGCCTCCTCCCTCCAAACCTGACAGCATCAGACATAGCAGAGAGAACCAGACCAAGTCCAACATCTGCTTCTCCCCATCCCCACTGATACGGTCAGAGAGGACAACATGTTCAGTTGACATAAGCAGTTTGCATAAGCCTCTCTACCAAACAATACAGTAGATTCCCTCTCATGTATAAACGTGGCATAGAGTATACAAGTATATTGAGATGAGGTTTTGCAATGCTTCATCTTAAAAGAACATTCATTTCAGCTTTAGCAATATCAAGTTTTCTATTTCCCTTTCAAAAATATGTTCAAGACTGGATAGCTACAAATCCATCGTTACACATTCAGATAAGCAAAAGCTTAACTACAAAGCAAACAATGCACCACTATAACCAATAAAACTTCAGTTTACCAAACCAAAGTTGCATACTACGTACAGCGCAATCTTGTGTAACTTTGCACCGGCATAAGTACACTTGCACCGGCATAAGTACACTTGCACCGGCATAAGTACACTTGCACCGGTGCATCTACTGTTACACCAGTGCAAAGTTACACAGGATTGCACTGTAAAAGTCACGTACTACTGGAACAGCTGTGTATCTGTATTATTTAAGGCCTGAGCCATCAATAATGAGAACTCCTTTTTAAAAGAATTTTAAAAAGACAAATTTTAATCTGGCAAATTAAATCATACACCAGTCTTCTGTTTTTAAGACCCTGCTGGATCAGGCCAAAGGCCCATCTAGTCCAGCTTCCTGTATCACACAGTGGCCCCACCAGATGCCTCAGAGAGCATACAAGACAACAAGATACCTGTGTCCAGTTGCCACTCCCTTGCACCTGGCACAGAGAAAACCTACTCCTACAACCAGGAGGTTGCTTTTCCCCATCATGGCTTGTAAGCTGTGATGGACTTTTCCTCCATAAATCTGTCCAATCTCCTTTTATAGGCATCCAGGCCAGGTGCCATCACCGCATCCTGTGGCAAGGAGTTCCACAGATGAATTACACGCTGGGTAAAGAAATATTTTCTTTTGTCTGTTTTAATACTCCCTCCACTCAATTTTAGTGGATGCCCCCTAGTTCTAGTGTTGTGTGACAGGGAAAAGAACTTATCTCTATCCACTCTCTCCATCCCATGCATAATTTTATACGTCTCAATCATGTCCCCCCTTTTATAATGTGGCAGTGCAAATAGCATAACACCCGTGTACATGTATTAAGACGGGTGAAAGCATACAGTTTGACCCATTTTGCTAGATGTGCGGTCCTGCACTGTCACTGTGCATCTAGGGAGTGTACAACTTCCAGAGAATAGAAATAATAATAAAAACACGTAGAAGTTTGCAGAATTTTGGGTCAAGCTGGTGACAGAAAAGTTACTCAGTTGTCAATCTTTTTACAAAACATAGACTAAAGAAAGAAGCAGCAATATTTGTGTAATCATTTCCAAATAGTGATAAATGAGCTATCTGGGCAATATCTTCTAAATGGAAGAAATGCATTTTCCAAAATAATAATAATAATAATAATAATAATGCCATTTGAATGTGAAAAGTCACTCTCTCTACAACTGAATAGCAACCTTTGATAGAAGATGTGCAGATTGCACAGAAGATGAAAAATAGTTTTCATATCTTTCCAGTAGCCCTTACTGTGAGCGCATTCTCTATGTGGCAAAGTCCACCTGCTCTCCCAATTTGAGGGACTGAAATGTATGAACAGGCCAGATTTTAATAATCTCCTATTTAATCTGTTATGGAAAGAGTTCAGACAGGTGCACTATGCCTATCACAAGGGTAAATGTGAGAGGTACCCGGAGAAGTTTCAGGTCCCTTACCTCTGTTTTATTGCCAAAAACATAGCAAGATGAGCAATTTACTTAGTCAAATATCACTAGGGTAATAGAAATTTCCAGGTAGGGGCAAAAGGAACCAGTATAATCTCTTGGAAGATTGTTAAGAAAACCCAGAATTGATAAAGATAACTTAAACATATTTGAAAGCAATATTTGGTAATACAGGTTGATTACCCCTTATCCAGACATCCGAATTCCAGACAATTCCAAAATCCAGACATTTGGGGGGCTATGACTTAAAACATTTTCCAGCACCTGGCTAGCATAGCACAGGGCATGTTGGGGCACAAATTTATTAAAAATATTGTATAAAATTACTTTCAGGCTATGTGTATAAGCTGTATATGAGACATAAATGAATTTCGTGTTTAGACTTGGGTCCCATCCCAAAGATATCTCATTTATATTTATGCAAATCCAGACAACTTCCCATCCCAAGCAGTCCAGATAAGAGATACTCAACCTGTATACAATAATGCTGTTAACGTGAAGTGTCCTCTTAACCACCACTTCAACACACTCCATATGCAGAAAAAATATTGAAAAAGAAAGTGTGGATGCAAATAATTGAAGTGAAAAAATGAATAGTGAGATGTAACATGCAAAGCACACTAGTAAACACAGCCTTACAGAACTGTGACATGAACCTTACAGAACTATGACATGAACCATTCACAGCAAACACATTTACTTATTTCTTTTTAAGTATTAGGATTTGCTCCTGGTTACAAGTCCTGTATTGTAAAATTAGCTATCGTGCTTAATCTGCCAATTTTTAATACAGGTGGGCCCCCATATTTGCTGGGGATATGTTCCAGGCCCCTCCATGGATACTTGAAACCGTGGATAAGAGTGAACACCCCCTCCATGGTTTCCTGAGGGGCCCCCCACCCTGCCTCCCCTACAGGCAGGCATGCTTGCCCCCCCCCCAACTTTTATTTTTCTTTCAGCAAGCTTTGTTTCTTCCTTAAAACAAACAGAGAAGCAGCCTCCATTGCAGGCAAGTAGAATGAGACTAAGTCCTAGAGAGGCTCTGCAAGGTTTCTGTTAACCTTGCAGAGCCTCTCTAGTACTTAGTCTTGTTCTACTTGCCTGTAATAAGCAGCCAGAGGCTGCTTCTCCTGTTTCTTTAAGGAAGAAACAAAGCTTACTGGGAAAAAAGTAAAAGCCTGGGGGGGGGTTTCCCCACGATCCGTGGATAACTGAAACCGTGGATAGCGAATCAGTGGATATGGGGGCCCACCTGTATTCCGAAAAATCAGATTGCAAAACTTCAATTTGACAGCATTCCTCAGCTTGGAAACTTGGCATATTCAAATGTGGCTGTTGTGCTCAGCACTGTACATTTTGTTGAAACACTGCAAATGTTTACAGAAACAGGTTTACGCGGCACATCACACCGTCCCCCACTGGGAAGAGTGATTGAACACATCCTAAATGTAAAAGACTTGAGATATACAGAGGAACACACAAAACCCATTACCACAAAGGTAGACCCATGAATTGTAAGAAAAACCTGATGACCCTAGGGAAAAAGAATGGAAACAGATTAAGCTAGTTTAGCATGATTGCAACAATCAATGGTTGAAGAAACTTAGATCCCAACACCAAAGACTTGTTAAGAAGGATGTACAGTGGGAAACAATTTCATGGAAGTACATGAAATGTTAGCTTTTGGGTGTTTTTTTTTTACCTTGTTCAAAAAACTGTGATCGCCTTTTTAAGTTTTTCAAAGAAATAGGTTCTGTGTCTATTTGAAAAAAATATGGAGATATAAAACAAGTCAGCATGGTGTGCTCTGATTTTATGCAATATCTGTGTACTGGCTACACACTGGTCAGATATTTCAGGTGCCCGATAGCATCCAGCATGAGCTGCATTGGAACAAACATCTTTTCACTTTTCATACTACAAGCATTTATTGGGCCCAAATTACAGAAGTTAACTATGGGCATAAAGTTACAGGACCCTTGACTTAATATTTTAAATCCAGCATCTCCTACTCTGTAAATCAGAGTTTGTCTCAATATTTAAAACAGAGCCAGAGCTTGTGCGGTGGACAGAGCTTTGGACTTGGACCAGTTAAAATCCCTACTCAGTCATGAAGCTGATTGGGTAGCCTGGCATATCATTATCTCTTTTCTAAGCTGAGTCGGATACAGGGTTATTGTGAAGAGATGTGGATAGTTCCACATACACTGCCCTGAACGTCTTGGACGAATGATGGGATACAAAAGTGTAGCAAATAAAAATAAATATCCATTAACATCTGGAGGTCTTGTAACTGAACAGTTCGCATATCACCCTAATTTTTATTTCAGTTATGTATCCCACATCTCCTTCAAGAAACTCACAGCAGCTCACATGGGACATCTAGGCAGTTTCCCATCCAGGGACTGACCAAATTGAGCCCTGCTTAGCTTTAATAATGGCCAGCATCACATGCCCTTACACCTGCAAATACAGTTTGCAAGATGTGCAAGGCTTCAAATCCTATCTGTGTGCTGTAGGCCAGAGTTTCAAAAAAAAAAAAATCTTATTACCTGAGAACATTTCAAACATGGTCTTAAAATCATTGAATATTCTTTATCCTTTCTTTCAGGAAAGAGTTAAATGAAAGTAATCCAATGAATTGGTTTAATATCTGCTCCACACACACCAAGAGTTAAATTTCTGAATATGTGCCTTCTTATTCCTCTGCTCTCATTCTTACCACACACACGCCCACAGTCAGTCATGCGGAAATAAAGGAACTAGCTGTCATTTTGTTAGCAGTTCTTTATGCACAATGCTTTCGGAACAGAAATCCATTTGTCTCTTGCATGCAATTGCTCTCATGAAAAACATCAGTTTTCTTGGGAAACTCGAATTTCAACTGTGCTCAAATCCAAATGTCCCATGTTCTTCAGAAATAAAGCAATTTTAGGTATACAGTACTATACAGTGTTCCTACTCCCACAATTACCAACTGAAAACTTTGGCAGCTTTACCTTTTTGCTCTTTGGAACTTGCATCTCTTTGCATTCCATTCACTTTTGTTTCTGTGTTCTGAAAAATGGATACAGAATATAAGATCATAATCAAAACGTTTCTGTTTCGTCTAGCGTTTGGGTGATGGGTTGTTAGACTCCTGTGTCAAGATGTTCTGCTTTGCAGCTTCTCTGCTCCGTATTGTCCATCCCCCCGTGGATTTTATTGTTTTTAATTTATTTTATGTATTGTTTTAAATTATGTATTTTAATCCTTGTTGTAAGCCACCTTGGGCATTTGCCTTGGCATAGGATAAGGCGGGGTAATAATTTTTTAAATAAATAAATAAATTCCATAGCCTTAAGTTGGTTTTTTTTTTTCCAGTTCTCCATGGGCTAGTTCCGGCAATTCTCAAAAAGGAAGCCATATGAACTGCTTATACTTTGTAAATAATTTATTTTCTAATAAAAAAGAGCATAATCTTGTAGGATTAATTACTTGCTGAAAGCCGATGCCCTGAAAGGTTGCAGTAGTAATTTCTGGTTCTACTCTTTAGAAGTTTGAATTGAATTTATATACAGTCATGAACTATGTGGAATAGATATTCATCTCGGTTACAAACAGGTCGACGCAGGAGCGAACAGTGTGGAAAAGACTGGCAATGGAATTTTTCATACTAGTCTGATGTTCCTTGTGAAATGCTCTGAGCAGGAATAGTAAATTGTTCCTTGGGCAGGATACCTCCATCCTGCCCAAGGTGGTACAAGACATATCAGGGTGTTATCTATCACACAGCCATCAATTTAAAACCCATGAGGTAACAAATGTAGGAGTCTTGAATCAATTTAGTTCAAACCATGAGAGGCTGCTTTTGCTGGTGCTTAAGGAAACAGAGAAGGGACTGGTTGGATCATTGAATCGTACCCAAGCAGTAGGACATACCCACACTCAAGAGGAGGCTGATGGGAGTAGTGAAACACAGGGAACCAGTAGGCTACCTCTAGTAGTACATTTCTCATGGCACATTGAAATTACTGCCTCAAGTTGCTCAAACATGCATCACTCTTGCATGCACTGGTATAGAAGCTGTCATGTTTTATAGAAGCTGTCATGTCATGTCATGTCATGTTTTCGCATCAGCTGGCTAGGGATGAACTTGAACTTGATGCACAAGGACTATACAATAATTCATTAAAAGAAATTGGAGAGGCTTTAGTGACGCCACATGCATATCTCCTTGGAAAAGGTTAATGTGGAAATCCTCTACCCTTATCCAAATAGCGATCTGCATTTCCATAGCCAAGGAATTCCAAACTTGCATCCTTGACAATGTACATTTAACTTCCCTCCTAATTAAATCAATCTGTTAAGCTCATGCCAAGAAACAGTTCCTGTTCATGAGGGGAAAACTTCAATTTACTATTCCTGTTCAGAGCCTGGTCATCACATAGTGCTGGTGAAAAAAAAACTCTGCATTTTTGAAGAGTGTTATAGTCAACAGAAAAAAGATCTCCCCCCAAGTCTCGGCAACTACTACTATACCCATATAAAATAGGCCAATTCTTAATTTCTGAGTTCACAACATAAGGTGTGTTTTTTAAAATGGTGTTATCAATTTAATGATCAACATAAGTTTTGCACTTAATTTCACCACCCAATACCCAAAAAGCAAGGAGCTTCCCTCCCAAAGACACACTTACATCATTCTGGAAATTGTTGTGCAAGTCTTTTGGTGCAGATATACTGGAACTTTGGGCTGAAGGATGGTCTCCAGATGTCGCATCAATCCATTTGCTTTCAGGTGTACCTATAAGGTCGGTAGCCATACTGGTGAGATTGAGGATTTTGTGCCTTGCATATGGCAGGGAAGGCTGGTCTTTGCCCCAGTCTGATTGGCACATGGATGAGATCAAAAAAATTAAAAAAGTAGACAGGGAGACGTCAAAGTAAAGAAAAAGAATTAATGAAAATACATCCAAACAAAAGCACACAAAGAAAAAGCTAGAAAGGAGGACAGATGGAGTAAGAAGTGAATTGGGATTTGAATGTTTAAGAACTGGTTAGGGCTTTATGAACAGACCGCCTTCCCCAACAAAGCAAGAGTTAGTCAAAAGCTAGCACAAGAAACAATAGCAAGTTTACTAAATTTTATTCGACAAATATGGGGTGGAACAGGTACATGTTACACTACGAGGATATCTGGACAGGGGCAGTGACATGGCCACAGAGTGGCTCTCATTCGCTTCACAGAGACTCTCCTTCAGGTAAGAGGACCACAGAAAGAATAAGCATATTCGATCATTTCTGCATATCTGCGAAACAGCCAGAAAATTCAGTATGGGAATCTATTACAGTCCAGAGGCCTCGTAGCACAAGAAACAGCAGTGGGTAGTTTATATATTTACTACTCAAGGTTATTCTTTCCAATTTAAAGGAAGTAGACTTGCTAATGCATTCGCATGCAACAGCACAAGGACAAAACAAAAATGTAAAAGCTACAAGCACTGTATTCATTACAGCAAGAATACTAGCAGAAGGCATTGCATTTTCAAAAAAAGGTTCTTGCAGCTGTAGTCTCCAGGAATACAGGACTCATTCATCACAGCCAGTTGATGCAAAGAGCAGGTACCTCAAAGGTCACACTGCAATTGCCCTGAACAAGAACTCACCCTTCTTTCCGTATCGCCTAACATCCATAACAAGGTTTCCAGTTTCTAGTGCACTGATGATGGCTGCTTCCCACCGACTCTGGTCCATCTGTGAAATCTTTGTGCCATTGAGGGACAAGATTTCATCTTCAACCTTCAATTGGCAAAAGTCTGCAGGGCTACCTAACAGTTACGGAAAAAGGGAGAACACACACTTGCATGTACATCTGCAACATCATGATGATCAATCAGCAGCTAATTTTTTTTTAAATGTACATTTTTGGTGGCCTGTATAGTTCTTAAGGCTTTTTAAAATCTTGGGGTGCATTTCATCTTCAGACAAGCTTCTGCAAGAGCCCTCTAGGCAAAACAGTGAGATAAAAGTTTTAGAAACAACTTAACAGTAATATCTACAATTTAGCTTCATTGTCATATCCCCTTTTGTGCTGGGGTTTGACATACAGTCAATATACACCCCTCCACAAAATCTTCTCTGCTCCTATGTAAAAAAGGTAAATACGTTCCAAGATGCAAATAGTACAAAGAATCTTAATGACTTAATTCCTTATATCGTATCAATAGATAATTTGATAATAGATAATCTGTTGGTATTTTTACAGGCAAAATAGATTGTTTTAAATAGGAACACAGATAATTGGGATATGCAAGAAGTTTCTTTAAATGGTTAACAGGGAATTTTTATCCTTTATAAAAAAAGCTAACTGGGATAATGCAACATGATGCAGGGATGTCACTAGCGTTGGTGACACACAAGGCGAGTTCTCACAGTATCACCCCCATGGACCTCCTCCTCCACACGATGTGGAGGCATCCTGGGAAATGCAATCCCCACGCATGTCACGGCAGGGATTGGGAAAATCCCATTTTCTACCAGTGGTGCACTTTCACACCACCAGTAACAAATGGAATAGAAAGTCATTTTGGTGTCACCCCTCCCTAGGGTGGTCACCCGGTGCAGTCTGCACCTCCCAGTAACGCCCCCGAGTAGATAGGCAAACACACTTTCCTGCCACAATCCTCTGAGTTATAATAAAGGGGCTTGAATGAAAAGATTTTGTACCCATTATCTAAAGCAGCTATCTATACCAGCTTCTGTCAGAAACATCAACCACCAAATGCTTGTCATTCTGATTTAGATTATTCGATACACTCTCTATTGCTGGGAAGCCTCAGCATGTTATTTCTGATTACATTTGTTTTTAATAATGCTAAAGGAGTTGCTAAAGCACAGCAAAGAGGTGATGTGGCAATATTACGGAGCACTTTCCCACCCAAGATCAAGAGCTCCTGCTGACTTCATTTACAGGCTGTGAAAAAAAACCAACACGTTTTGATACTGGAACTGGTGCTTTTAAAGTTGACTCCTTGGTTTTAGCAGCTCCAATACAGGTCCTGAGTAATATACGCCACTTCTTGCTCCCTCCCTCACACTATTTACAGCAATATGTCCCAAATTCACAATGTTCTTTCCTCTCATCACATTTGTTAGCCACCTTGAGGCCTTGGCAAAAAGCTTCTTCTAAATTACTGAGAGCTGAGGGCAGTGCTTCCCAGACTTTTTTGAATTGCGGCTCCCTTGACCATTGGCCGCAGCTCCCCATTACATTATGTTGATGCCCTGCCAATTGGCATTTTTCCAAGAGGATTCCGAGACTCCCCTGGCTAGTTTCTGCAGCTCCCCTTGGAGCCACGCCTGCCATTTTGGGAAACACTGGCTGAGGGGATAAACTGGAAGGAGTTGATCTATCTTAAGTGCATTCCCCTTGGCTTTTGGAGCAGCGCCAGCTCTATGCTCAAAGGAGGTACCCTATAAGCGTTCCAGCTCCCTTACTGGGCTTTCCTAATGCCAGGTCCAATTTTGAGTCTTTGTACTTGATGCTGGGCAATCTGATATGTATTTTAATATTGTGTTGTAAGCCGCTTTGAGTGCCCTCGGGAGAAAGGCGGGGTATAAATTCTTTAAATAAATAAATAAGCATGCCCACTATTCCACTAACTGTGGGGGAGGTTAGGAATCCTCTCACTAAACACACACTGCAATATGCACAAAACTACTAAAGTCTCAAACAGTGCTTAAGGTACTTTAAGCTACTACATATGTTAAGTGTGGTTATCTTCCATTAATATGTACTTAAATCATTTTGTTTAAAAGAAATGCAAGCAGGATTCCTGCTTTTTCTGTGTGTCAATTGGATCTGCTCTATTTAGCCCAAGTTTGGTCAACTCTGGAAGCCACAAGTGCCTAAAACAGAGAACCATAGGTAGGCTTACCATATCGCCGACCGGGAAGCTCCGTTTTGCCCTTAAGGGGCGGGGGGAAGGGAACAAGAGCGCACCCAGGCGCGCTCTTGTTCCCTTCTCCCCGCCCCGCCCCTTAAGGGCAAAACAGAGCGTCCCGGTCGGCGATATGGTAAGCCTAACCATAGGGGGATAGAGGAATCCTTGCCTCCAATGCAAATTCCCTTGGTTTTTCCCTGGAAGTGTTTCTGCACCTGTAATACATTAAACATGGGGAATCTTTGGAGGACCTGGTCTTCTAAAGTCAATAACTGGTGTTTTTGCACCAACCCTGGATGAGGATGTCTTTTGGTTGCTGGAAGCTTCTGAACAGAAACCCAACGTTTGGAGCGTTGACAGTCAAAACCCGAGTATTTTTGTTTTGATTAAGAAATTGTCCCTTGCCCCAATCAAGCTTTTCATCCTGGCTAAAGACATTCTTATCTTGGCCATCCTGAACTGTTCAGCCCCAGAATCTTTTTTTGTTTTGGAAGGTATAATTGGTCTACTGAAACCTCTGCACTAGGGCTTCCCCTGTTTTTTCAGGACAGAGTGCTGCTGCTCTAGTCAAGCCTCCCTAGTATGTCTGCTTGGGTTGCTGTCCAGGCATCCTTTTTGTTTTGGATTGCTCTAACCTTTTGGCAGAGAACTCCCAGTAACTTGGCTTTTTGCCTCGAGCCTCCAGCCAAACTGTGGAACTCCATCTCGGCAGTTACAGAAGGTAAACTTGGCATTAAGCCCTGTCTCTCACTATCTTTCTATCTCACTATCCACTTTCTCATCCAGGAATTCCTCATGCTACATTGCTCCAACTTGCATCTCTAATCTCTTTCCCTTGCCCTCCCCCCCCCCCCCCAGAGCCCTGTGGACAAGTCTCCCTCTTCCCCCTCCTACGTCAGAGGTGGGAGAAAATGGTTTTATTTTTTCACATTTTTTGGCGTTTAACCAAAATGAAATAGCAGAAAGTGGTGTTGTTTTTATTCCAAGTTTCCCCATTTTTATCACTTGTAACTGCTTTAAAAGTGTACTAGGTAGGTGGTATAGGTTGTACAGTGTCAGCAGATGAAGAATGATGCAAAATTACATGGTTTTATTTTATTTTTTTCCACAGATTTTTTTAGCAGAAAGCGGTGTTATGTGCTTTTATCACCATTTTCTCCTGCCCCTACCTATACCATAATGCTAAAAATGTTTACTTAGAAGTAAGTACCATCCATGTGGGTTCGTGGATGGGTATTCTCAAATAAGTGTGCACAGGATTGCAGCCTTGTATCCTTTTGCCTTTGCCATCCACACGGCATGGTCCTGTCTGTGTCTACTCAGAAATAAGTCCTGTTGTGTTAAATGGGGCTTACTCCAGGTAAGTGTGTGTAAGATTGCAGTCACAGCCACTTTGCTTTGTTCATATTCACTCTAACATGAATTATTCATATCAATTTAGGCAACTGTTTCCTTTCCAATTTCAATTAACTCCCTCAAGCCAAGTACAGTGTTTAAAAAACTAGCATTTTTACCTTTTTCTATTGACATTACAAAGACTCCAGAAGGATCCCACTGTGTTGTAAACCCAAAGCTCCGACTGCTGCCCGGTCTCTGGTTTATACTGAGTCTCATATCGCTGTACTGGCGCTATTAAAAAAAAACATACAAAACCATCACACACACTCAAAACATGACACTGTAGTATCTGGTGTCAAAGGCACCTACATGGAAGAAAGTCTATCTTCTAAATAAGTGAGGCTATTTGCAATGTGTACTTTTCAATTATATATCAAGAGCACTCTGTGCTAAAAAAAGGGTAGTGTTTTACCTTGGCAACTACATTTTAAATATGTAATTGATATAAAAAACCCACTATATTTAGATGCTTGGACCTCAGTGATGAGAGTCTAACAATTCTTAAATGGAACTTTGCAGGGGATGGAAAGTTAATAATTGATTTGCATGTCACCCAAGACAGGTAGTCAACCCCTGAAAATGGGACATTTTCATGTTCCGAACATTTTCATGTTCTTACCTTTAACTCAGATTAAGAAATCTGCCTCATAATAATGAGTTTTCTAGTACAGAGGGCACAAAAACACAGAGGGGATATAGAACATTCGACAGTTGACTTTCCTTGCACGGGAAGGGGGAAGATTTCCAGTGGCAACAAATCCAATCCAATAGTTTATTAACGGTCGAACACCAATACAACATAGCACATCATAACACAATGTCAAAAAAAGCATCACATGACAAGGGAAGGGAAAAGTTTTCAGCCAAGCCTAAGATATGACAGGTAGGAGATGCTACACAAAGGGAGGGGGCAGATAAACAGAGCACAAATCAGCATTAGAATTTTCCCTCGATACTGACAATACTCTTGCGAGTTTTGCAAGCAGCTGCCAAAAAGCTTGCACACTGGGTTGTAAACCAGGAACTTTTCCCCATAAGAAGCATCTTGGCCAACTCCACGTCAGTCAGACTGGGATATTTTTTAATAAAGGGGGCAATAAACCTAACACGCAGCCCCTGATAAAATGAACAGCAAAAAAGGACATGCTCTACTGTCTCCACTTCTCCCAAGTCGCACGGGCAAACCCTTTCAGATATTGGGGTCCTTCCAAAACAGCCCTCCAAGAATGCTGAAGGGAGGGCTCTCCACCTGGCCAAGAAAAAGGCCCTTACATAAGAACATAAGAACATAAGAAGAGCCCTGCTGGATCAGGCCAAAAGCCCATCTAGTCCAGCTTCCTGTGTCACACAGTGGCCCCACCAGATGCCTCAGGGAGCACACGAGACAACAAGATACCTGTGTCCAGTCGCCACTCCCTTGCACCTGGCACAGAGAAAACCCACTTCTAAAACCAGGAGGTTGCTTATGGCTTGTAACCTGTGATGGTCTTTTCCTCCATGAATTTGTCCAAACCCCTTTTAAAGGCATCTAGGCCAGGTGCCATCACCACATCCTGTGGCAAGGAGTTCCACAGATGAATCACACGCTGGGTAAAGAAATATTTTCTTTTGTCTGTTCTAACTCTCCCTCCACTCAATTTTAGTGCGTGTCCCCTGGTTCTGGTGTTGTGCGAGAGGGAGAAGAATTTCCCTCTATCCACTCTCTCCATCCCATGCATAATTTTATAAGTCTCAATCATGTCCCCCCTCAGGCGCCTTTTTTCTAGGCTGAAAAGCCCCAGACGCTGTAGCCTTTCCTCGTAAGGGAGGTGCTCCAGCCCACTAATCATTCTGGTCGCTCTTTTCTGCACCTTTTCCAATTCAGCTATATCCTTTTTGAGGTATGGTGACCAGAACTGGACACAATACTCCAGATGTGGCCTTACCATCGATTTGTACAAAGGCATAATGATATTGGCCGTTTTATTCTCAATCCCCTTTTTAATGATCCCGAGCATGGAATTGGCCTTCTTCACAGCCGCCGCACACTGGGTCGACACTTTCATCGACCTGTCCACCAGGACCCCAAGATCTCTCTCTTGATCCGTCACAGACAACTCAGAACCCATTAGCGTATATGTGAAATTTTGGTTTCTTGCCCCAATGTGCATCACTTTGCACTTACTTACATTGAAGCGCATCTGCCATTTTGCTGCCCATTCTCCCAGTTTGGAGAGATCCTTCTGGAGCTCTTCACAATCCCTGCTGGTCTTTACCACCCGGAAAAGTTTAGTGTCATCCGCAAACTTGGCCACCTCACTGCCTATCCCCAAGTCCAGGTCATTTATGAATAAGTTGAAAAGCACCGGTCCCAAGACCGATCCTTGGGGCACACCGCTTTTCACCTCTCGCCATTGTGAAAATTGCCCATTGACTCCCACTCGCTGTTTCCTGGTCTTCAACCAGTTCCTAATCCACAAGAGGACCTGCCCTCTTATTCCCTGACTGTGGAGTTTTCTCAGGAGCCTTTCATGAGGGACCGTGTCAAACGCCTTCTGAAAATCCAGAAGCCCTTCTATGCATAAGGGAAAAGCCCTATGAAAAGCCCTTCTATGCATAAGGAATTCTAGCAGTGACAGATAAGCTGCCAGCGCTACTTTATATCTAGTGTCCTCTGCAGTTAAAAAGTGTGGGGCTCTATTGATGTCCTCTTGCCGCTCTATGTCTAGCAGCCTTTGCCTTGTAGCCGCTCTTGCTTGAGCAAAGTCCATTGCCAGCACAACCTCAGGGGAGAACCCCAAATCTCTCAATTTCCTGTGGACTGCCATAATCCATGACGATCGAAAGTTGTCTTGTAGGATTAGTGATGTTAGGCCCTGGGCATTAAAATTAAGATTTAGCCAAGTACTGATAGAGGCTAGGGAAACCCTAGCCTCAACCTTGAGCAGGCCAGAGTCCAGGCGCAAGCTTGCACTGGAAACATAACTAGACACTTGAAATATAGATCTTAAAAACTTGGATTGCACCCGTTCCAAGGGGGCAAAACTGGAGAAACGGGCCCGCAAAATTGTACCATATAAAAGCTGGGACAGAGTTTTTGCTTGGTATAACTTAATTGCCGCAGGCAAATAATGGCCACCTTTTGTATTAAAAAACTTGACTACTGCACAAGCAGATTTCTGACCTACATCAGCTACGTACTCATGGTGAGCAGTCCTGGCTCCTGGCTCCAGTCACTTGCAACATTACCCCCAAGTATTTGTAGGAACAGACCTGCTCAATCTTATGGCCGTTGATGCTCCAGGCCCTAATTTTTGGCCTCTTGCCAAAGGATAAAACTGTGGTTTTAGAATAGTTAAGGACTGGCTGATTATCGTCACAATAAGAACTAAACTTCTTTAAGGCCCTTCTAAGTCCCACTGGAGTTCTTGAGAGGATAACTGTGTCGTCCGCGTATAGCAGCACCGGTATCTTGCGGTTGGCTAATGTTGGAGGATGGAGATCAGGTGAGTCCAAGTGCTCCACCAGGTTATTTACATAGATGTTAAACAGAAGAGGCGCTAGGACGCAGCCCTGTTTTACCCCTTTACAGGTTGGAACTTGTTCTGAAAGATGCCCATACATGGTGCATCTCACCTTAAGGGATGTATTAGAGTACAGGGCTCGGATCAGGAATATTAATCTACGATCAATGGACATACCCTCAAGTTTCTGCCACAGTTTAACCCTAGAGATAGAATCAAAGGCGGATTTTAGGTCAATAAATGCAGCGTGTATAGAACCAAGCTTATTGGCTGTATATTTTTCCACCAGATGTTGCATAATCAAGGAATGGCCTAATGTGCTCCTGCCCTCCCTAAATCCAGCTTGCATGATCTCCCAGCAAGTTTTCCTGTTCTGACCAACTTTTGAGCTTGTCTAAGAGATGACTTGCATAAAGCTTACTGAGTATAATCAGTAAGCTTCTGGTCTGTAACTGGCTGGGTCATCCCTCCTGCCTTTCTTAAAAAATGGGACTATAACAGCCTGTCGCCAATCCTCAGGTATCCGTCCCGTGGTGTTGATGTTAGTAAAAAGAGAAGCTAAAAGCGGGGCCCACCAGTCCACATGATTTTTTATCAGCTCCGGAGGGGTGCTATCAGTGCTAGGAGCTTTACCTTTTTTAAGTTGTTGAATTAGTACTGTGACTTCCTTTACTGTAACCGGGGGCCATTTAGGGAGATCGTCTAAATTTTGTGGAGGACCATTGCAGGTTGAGTCTGCATATAACTTTTGAAAATAGAGTTCCCAAGTATTGGCCGAAATAAGCGAGTCTAAAGGTGAAGTGTCCTTGAATGAATGATTGGCTATTAGTTTCCAAAAATGGGCTGTATTTTTCTCTTTAGCTGATTGGATCAGTTGCTCCCAGATTGCCAGTGGCAACCAAATACAGTAGAACAAATCTATGTTTGCAGAAGGCAAGCAGAATTTCCTCATCGTATCCTTATTTTATATGTAAAAAGGCTAAAGTCACTCACTTCCAGTTTTGAACAGACTATAATTTCTCAGTATATTTCAGCGCATGAAACTGTGGTTTATTCTAAAGAGTGGTTAAATCAAATAAACTCAAAACGAAGTGTGGTTTCAGATTTTGGTTTGTTAAGTAAACATAGAATAAACCACAGTTTCCTAAGCCGAATGAAAGTGTCGTAGAAAGAGGGTGTCCTCAGTAGAAAAAGCCCTCCTCATGTAGAGAAGAGAGGAAGAGAACAATGGGCACCTGAGACACCATAGCTCATTCAGAATTACCTAAACCTTAGTTCAGGGGTGTCAAACGTAAGGCCCGTGGAAGGATTCAATATGCACCCCAACATTGCTAAAGTATTTTCCATATTAGTCCCAAAGCTCCCTCATGTGTAATTCTACCCAAAGATATCCCAATTACTGGGCAAGTCTGAAAAGGGGGCATTTAAAACATCCCGCCATCAAAACAGGAGACATGAAGCATGCTCCCCAAATAGTTAAGGCAGTGGTTCCCAAACAGAGTAGTTTTGTGCATAGTGTGTTTAGTGAGAGGATTCCTAACCTCCCCACAGTTAATGGGCATGCTTTTTTGGGGGGGGGGGTTGTTCCATCTGTTCCTGAAGAGACCCTCAGTGGCCTGAGACATGCCTGCTCTCATGGTTATTTTGTCTTTTGTAAGTTTTGTTTGTTTTGCTATTAAACATATGATGTCGGGTAATTAATGTAACCTTGGCAAAGGAGTTTAATTCAATCATTCCTGAAGAGAACTTTCAATTGTTAAGTTCAATAATCCTTATTGTGCTCACCAGTACAAGGTATCTGTACAAGTAATCTGATTAATTCTAAATAATTATTATTTTCTATATAAACAACAACATTACAAATATATTAAATAAAAATAAATATAAAAACAAATTATAATATAAAAAATTATTAAAAGCGAGGAAAATCACAGTATTTTATGAAGCCAAACACACCAGTAAAGCCCAGATCCTCCAGTGACCCTACGCTAGATATGTTCAATGAAGAGAAAGGGAAACTGTTGCTAGGTAGGTGGTTGGCATTCTTAGATTTTACACATGCTCCAAGTCACTGACTGAGATATGTATTAATCAAGACACTGCTATTCATTGTCAAAGGATTCTCCCCTCCTATTCACCCTTGCATCAAACGTTCTGATCAGTGAAGTACGCATTTCAGCTGTCTAGAATGCACAGAGTTTATTTGAAAGCCTCTCATTTGACTTCCCTGTCATGGCCACACTATGGTGTTCCCTCAAGGAATATACGAATCAGAAGGGCAGTCTGCAGATCCACAAAGTTATTGTTCGCCTAAAGTAACACCGATATATCATTTAGATATCCCCAAAAGGGATAACAGACTTCCACTAATAGAAACTTGCTTTAAAAGATATGGGCTGAAATGAAAAAGCTTTTTTTTTTGTTAATCACACTTAGAAGCTAAACAAACTGGATGGGAAAGTGGTTTCACCAGATCAGATCCCAGGGTCTAACATTTCCTTGCCATAACACCAACAATACTGTAAGGAATGTCAGGAATGCTGCTCACTAAGTGGTCTTCAAGTGTATAGCCATCAACTGCTGGAAAACACAATGGCACTGATGTCAGTGGCTGCCCACAAACTATCTAGTTTACATTTGTAACTGGAGACTGATGGGAAAACAAGAGTTCTTGAAATACCTTCTAAAAAATTATTACAAATCCTAGTCTCTGAACAACAGTTAATTGCCATAAACCCTTGCACTGCAACCCCAAAGCTGTGAAAAGCTGTTTGAAATGCTCATTCATGCAGTTTGTTGTTATTAATTTTCATAGCACCACCAACGCAGGTGGTGCTTTACAGTAGAAAAAAATGACAGGTCCCCCAAGGGGCTCACAGAGGAGACAGAAGAGGAAGGACGCAGTGCCAGAAAAAAAAGAGGAGGAAGAATATGCAATTTCGGGCACACACACTTTAGCTTAGTTGCGCTAAAGTAGATCAGCTAGGAAGGAGCACCAAAGACTTCACAGAAAAAAAGGTGGATTTTGAGAAGGGGGTTGAAGGAAATAAGAGAGGGGACATCCCCTCAGATGACCAGGAAGGGAGTTCCACACATAAGAGGAGCAAGGAAGAAGGGGCAGAGCCACTGGAGGGAGGAGGAGGACTTTCAAGCAGCTGGTGAAATGACAGGTGCTGCTCATTTTTAGAAGTACCGTATTTTTCACTCCATAACACGCACCGGACATTAAGACGTAATTAGATTTTAGAGGAAGAAAACAAGAAAAACATATTCTGAACCAAATGGTGAACTAAATTGACCCATTTCAGAAAAAAATGTTTTTTTTTGGGGGGGGGGGGAAGAGAGCTAAATGCAGCCAGCCCTCCTAATTATGACACTTAAAATAAGCTCTCCCAGCCCGTTGAAATTATTTTTGAAAAGTGCAAAGAAAAAAGGAGCGCACACACACACACAGAGCTTGATGTCATGTTAAGCTGCTGTGCAAAAAGACATGCCAGCATCTTTTTTTTCCTCCAAGCTCTTTTCCCTCTCCTACTTCCCAAGATCAGCTCCCCCCCCCCTTTATCTATGCCTTCTTGTGTAGGTTATATGGTTTGGAATGCATTTGAAAGAGGACACACACACACACACACACACACACACACACACACACACACCAGAAGCAGGGCAAACCTCACACTGCAAAGAGGGGCACCTCTCCCTCAGCTCGCGTTCTGCTGAAAACTTCTGCATTATTTTAACGTTCTTTAAACATTCTTAAAACGTTCTTTAAAACATTATTTAAACGTTCTGCATTATTTTAAACTGCACAGGAAGCTACAAGGAGTCAATCTGAATATCTTTGTCTCTTTAAGGCTTAAGCAACCTCTGCTGCCCTCACCCTCTCCAGTAAATCACGGATAAAGCTTTTCACACCCCATCTGAGCTCTGGCTGCAGGTTTGTGCTCCAGGGCAGACCGCATTTACCGTAATTTGCAAAACAAGGACCCAGGAGCAAACCCGAAGAGGAAAACAGAGAGCGCTTGTTGCTGCTGCTGCTGCTTCTGCTGCCTGAAAATTTAGTGCCTAAACGCTGCTGCACTCCGTGAACTCTGTCCCGGAGAGCTCCTTAACTTGTTAATTGAGGTGGGGGGAGCTTATTTTTCCAGAGAGCAATGCAAGCGCTGCTGAGCAGGGACAGTCTCAGCATGTTATATGCTGATAAATACAGGTATGCAATATATTTAAAACAATATTTGGTCCAATGGACGCACAGACATTTCCCCTTACTTTTGGGGGAGGAAAAAGTGCGTCTTATGGAGCAAAAAATATGGTAGCTTACTTCTTCAGCAGAGGGGATACCTGCAGTGACACCACTGTTTGTCTCCTGACTCTTCTCCTCCTACACACACAGTCTTGGGATCATTAGAATTTTAAAAAATAATCATGGAAAGATTCACTGGAAAGTTTAGCTAAAGAACGCATGGCATGAGATGGGCCTGAACAAGGAGAGAGAGAGAGAAAAAAATAAAGGGGCAAAGCAATACTTGGCCAATGTTCAAAGTCAAAATTTGAACTTAGCCAGTTCACCTTCCAGGATGGGAGGATTATTGATTGTCACTACAGTCAGATAATCCGAAACACCTGTAAAAGTGTTGCAAATCACTGAAAATGAAGAACTAGAGGAACAAGCCACCACAGAGAGCTATAACTTTATATTATAAACTGGAAAGCAAATTCAGGCCCAGACTACCGTACATATTTCAAAAAATCCCAGTAGTTGAATGTCTCTAGAAAGCCTCTTGGAAAGATGCGTTGGGATCACAGTTTCACTTGAGAGCTAAGGCTGCACTCAATTACACACAAATACATTAATACCATCATTTTCAGTAAGTCTCGTCTTTGGAGCATATTACCTACACCCAGAATTTCAGTCAACATTCATTCATATTGTCTTACTAATACCAAGTTATACTCTTCTCAGTCTGTCCTGTGCAGGTTTATTCAATTTATCTAATTTCTGGATCTCCTGTCATTTAATACTATTTGCAAAAATAGCCAAACCACTAAAACTTATAAGTCTAAACAACAGAAGTACAACCAGTTTCAAATCTAAAAGACTGATAACCCAAAATAAGTATGAACAGTATGCTTCAGCTATTAATTGACTTGCTTGATTTAATTTCTATAGGACTGTGAAAATAAGTGGGTCTGGCCTTGTATTCATTGCCATAATACTTCTTGAAGTTATTTTTGCACCTACAGATTTTAAAATTTACAACCGTTGAGACAACTGCTTAGAAGGCCCAGTATTTCTCAGTCCTAACGTCTCTGAGGAAAAGGATTTTGAGCATGGCCTTACAACAATCTAAAAAGGTGGAGGGTGAGTTATATTTTCCCCTTGCATCTGAAAAGCTCTACTCTCCGTTCATCAGACTGAATCTCCTCCCCTCCTCAAGACTCAATTTGTCTTGCAGATGATACATGGGATGGTTGCTTAAAACTACCCAGGGGAACACAGTGCATGGATGGTGCCATTGATTCAGGGCAACAAACCAGCCACATATCCAGCCATAACCTGACATTTTTCACAGAGACTGACCTTGATGTTACAAACCAGATTTTCCTAGCAGATGGGAAGAACATCACCAGGGAGGGAATTGGCTATGCATTCTTAAGTTGCAGAGTTCAATCAAAGGGAGCACGGAACATCTTCGTGCAAGATACCTTATAAGTCCCAGACCAAGACGGAAATCTCCTTTACTGAAGTGCCTTACTAAACAGTCTCACAGTACAATTCCAAGGGAGCCATTGTAGATTGAGGAGATAATAGCCAGAGGAATTGCAGACTTGTACATCAAAGTGAACAAGCTAGACTCAGCACTTAATGCTTAACACACAAAGTGCATCTACAGATGTCTAGGACACAAGCACCCAGAGACTATAGAAGAGCTTGTAAAGCAGAAACCAACTGAAGACGTTTTGTCACACAGTCATAATGTGCACATGTTGCATGAAGGCAAAAGCCACACATGCACCACTTACACAGAACAGTGAGAACAAGACTACTCGAACAAGACATCCACAGCAACTTATGTGGATCCAAAAAAAAAAAAAAAGACTTACTCCAGGCAGGAACAGGTACCTGCTTTTTCATCGACAATTTCATCACCCCCTACCTTCAGAAATAGAAAGGCGAGACACTTGGCACAATGTGAGAGTACGTGGCAGAGGTCAGCAACAACTTCCAGAGGAAACTGCAACTACTTTGCATAGATAATGGCAGAGAGTACGGAAAGAAGCCTACTTGAAGGCACTGAACATCAGACGACTGTTCCATACACACCCAAACAAAATGGAACAGCAGAGAGAAAGAACTGTACTCTAGTTGTGAAGACCAGATGTGTGTTACTAGGTGCTGGACTACCTCAAAAATACTGGGATAAATCAACAGCAGCAACCTACCCACTGAACAGATTGCCATCAAAGGCAATTGACAGGACTCCATTTGAACTATCCAGACCAAGCAGGAGGCACATTGGAGTGTTCAGATGCAAAGCTTACACCTAAATTCCAATAGAGAAATGGTTGGGGATAGAAGCACCAAAGGCATATTTGTAGGTTACAGTGACCAGTGCAAGGGACACAGGACCTTATTTACCAAAACAGACACGGTTGCAGTAAGCAGGAATGTATACTTTGATGAAACACCAAAAGCCATGCAACTTCACATCGCTCAAGGAAATCCTCCCACAAACGATTGTGAAACCACAGATGAAACCGAGGTGGAGCTCAGTGCTAACCTATCTGAGACTCGGCAACAGACTGGGCAAAGTGAAGTGACAGAGATCAGGTACTCAACTTGTGTCAAAGGAATATTGCTCTGGAGACTATTCTGCAATTGACAGAACATACGTGAATGTTCATCCTGGGAGGATCTCTCAGAATGCCCATCAGTGAAGCCAAAAAACGGAAATAGGCAGCAGCAGAAGAAGAGATGCAATGACTTCACAAGAACAAAACTTGGATGTGCTAACCAAACCACAGTCCAGAGAGTGGCACCGCATCCTCAGAAGCCAATTAACTTAGTGGACTAGCACATATGCTGTCGAGAAGGGGTGTTTGAAGAGTGACAGCACGTGAGCTAGATACGTACAAAAACGACAGGTGTGCATATGTATGTGTTCATCCCCACCAGTAGGTGAAGCAATCATCTACTGTATTCAGTTTCTATCTAGTTTAAATGCTTATGGATTGGTCTCTCCAGCTTTGGCTAGACTTCTCATCAACTTCTTTTTCCTGTCTGGTTGTTTTACTTCTCCTGCTTTGGTGGCTCTTCTTGTTTGATTTCACAGTATATACTGTATAAAATGCTGTGAATGAGCTGTTCTTCTCCACAACTCTGCTAACAATACAAACTTAAATAGCAGAAACACTAGTGTCTGACCATACTCACTTGCACTCTCAAAGTCTCAGTCTCTGGAAAGGTTCTTTCTTCTGTGGCTGAAGATACAGCTGTGACCGAGTCATGATCAGGATGATGCTCTGCTTTAGGATCAAGATGATCAATATCTGCAGCTTGGATTGCACTAGAGGAATTCTCCACAGATGAATCTTGCGCCCTAGTCTTGTCATCCTCGGCACCTTTTAGAACACTTGGACTTGGGCTTTCCCCAAACTCTGGTTTAGAAAATGAATTGCTGGTGAATGTACGTTGAGTTCTTTTAGACACATCTATTTCCCCATTATATTTCTGGGCATCATCCATCTAGAAGAGGTTTAAAAGAGAGAGAGAGAGAGAGAGCGCTTTTCAAAATTGGTTCCAATAGTTAAATGTTGGCCATTTGCAGGTTTTTCGAGGCCCTACTTACATTGTTTAAAAAAGAGAAAGCTAATATTGAGGCTAATAAGCAATGAGATACTTCTGATCGAGATAAAATAAACCAAGGAATTTAAGCTGCAATACATGAATGCAATTAGGGGTCCATTCATTCATTCCATACACATCCTTGCCCAGGTTTGGCCTGGTTTAAAAATATTGCAGGTGAGTACTTGAAACAAGCTGATCCCAAACTAAGATTTTAGAGGAGGCTTTACCCTTGCTATGGTTCCAGTCCTAGTAGTACCTCCCCTGCCACAGTTTAAATTATTAAAAAAGCTTCCATTCAAAGCCCATAGAAGCATTTTCAAAGTACCACCTTTTTTTGGGGGGGGGGGAGTAATAAATAATCATTTCCTACCCAAGAAGCACTTTCTTTCCAAAACCTCAAAAGTTAGTGGCTCTCTAGTTCTTGTAGGACATTCGTCATTGGCTGTCTGGTGCATGATAGCTCCAAAGGAGAATGAATTAACCCTTTCCTTCCTACGAGCTGAATTTCCCATTGGGCTCACTTGGTACCCTGTTGCAACCGTTTATGCATGCTAATTTTCATTTCCCCACTCCAGCTAGTTTCTCCACCTCATCTTTATAATAGAAAAGTTTAAGGACTGTCTTCTTTTCAAATGCAAGCAATTGGCCCAAAGCTAAATTCCATAAACACTTATTCCCAACTACGTTCCACTGAAATACAGGACTTATTTCTGAGCAGACACGCATAGGAGTGCACTGTGAATATGCACATTAGGTACAAAAGTACACAATAAGACACAACGGCACACATGTGTTTGATGTTTACAGGACTTGTGGTGGTGTACAGTGTGTACTATGACACATACCAACTTCTGTCAACTACGATTAAATTTTATTGGTGTTCATAGCTAAACATCACAAAGACTAACCCTTCTACACTACATTTTAAAAGCTTTTATTCCCAAATGAAGGTTAATAGCAGCATATGGGGATGCACACAATTGGGATCAAAACCATGTTGAGCATGAAGTGTCAAAGCCACCCTATGCCTTGTTGTGGTTTCAAATCATATTGAGCACATAACCCCTGCACTATTTTTAAAACAACCCCCCACCCCCACCCAAACCTAGGCCAGTACATGCATTTAACATAATGTGCGATTTACCCCAAGGTAACCAAACTAATTAAAATAATGGATTTGAAGTACTATGATGTTATGATGTCATTAAAGAGTGCCAAAGGAAAACAAGAAAAACCACCACAAAAGATAATATCTGATCTTTATATTCTCCTTAATTAGCTTTTTCTCGTTCTCTACAAGTGGCATCTTTGAAGCAGCATTTGAGAGATTTTAAATACAGAAACATTTGCCTGCATTTTAAACATTAGAACAAGTTATTAACTAGGGGTCATTTTGCACTGCTTTAACAAATTTAACCAAAAAAAGTAAGGTCTTTTGAGTTAATTAGAATTAGTGACCCACACAAACGTTAAGAAGAAGATGAAAGTTTTACCGTAAACGACCTGGGAAGAGACGAGATTCCTCTCGAATGGACACCAAAAGGCCTTGGTGTAACCACAGACGTTAGCCTCGCAGTATCAATACTCTGGTAACTTCTCGGGAGAGAAGCTGAAACCCGAGCTGACCCAATTTGTGCATTTACTGAATGGTAAGTTGACAAAGAGGGCTGGCTCTTTTCTTCCATCGTGCTCTTAGGTGGAATACGAGTTTCTACTTTTGCATCGTTCTCTGTGTTTTGGTCACTCTCTTTACTGTTTTCTTCACTGTTCTTCAAATAGTGGGTTGCATTATTTTCAAGGTGATCTTTTGATAGTCTTGGAGACGTTTTTTCTTCATTAAATACATCATCATTCGTTGTGTATATGTGTCTGTTTACTCCTCGCTGCTGACTGCCACTGTAAGGCACTTGATCTCTGCCCTCCCTAGAGACAAAAGCAAGCTCAGTATGACAACAGCAACCTAAAGAATAGATGGCCTTGGTCATGATTTTTGCTATGAAATGCATTCTAAAGCAGAGTGAAAACAATGCAAAGACACTGAAGTATTGTAAGATCTAATCAATTTCTCTTCCTTCTCACCTAAAAAGCACTACATAAATTCACAGGTTCTAAATGCTGACAACAGTGCCTGCTTCTCTTCTATATGTTTTAAGAAAGAAAAATATATCCTAAGGGTGGATACCTGATATAATTGCTATTACAATTAGTGGACTACTTGCATTTTGGTTAAAGGAGGGCATTTCAAATCAAGTGTTTAACTAAAAAACAGAGAAAATATGGCATGCTATCACTTGTCATATGCAAGCATTAAATTTCTTCTGAACAAAGAATTTACATTTTTCAATGATTCCACTGGGATTCATACCACAATTGAGTTGGAAGCTAGGTGCGAGTTTTAAAAATGTATTTTGCAAAACAAGCAAAAGAAGTCATTTTCAGCCAGCTCAGCTATGCAACAACATTCTGAATCCAGACACACTTTCACTGCAATCAGTAAATTATTACTGATTTCACTGCAAGTAAATATGTTTAGGATCAGGGTATAAATGAGTGGGTTAGTTTCCAAACTAAAGATATTAGAAGTTTAATATCTTTAGTTTGGAAACAATTAAAAAATTAACCCACTCATAACACGTTTAAAGAAACATTGTTTTACTCATTTCAAAAATTCTACAAAAATTACTAAAATACAACACAAAATTTTAGTAAAAGAAACTGTCCTGCTTAACTATTCTGTATCAATATAAAAATCTTAGTTACCGCAAGATTGTTTGAGGAGATTAAAATGAAATAGTATTACAATGTTTTAGGCTGTGTACTTAAATACTCTTAGTATGTTAATTTAACACAACATAACTTACTTCCAAGTATACATACTTAGAAATAACCTGTTGAAAGTGCTAAATACAGTTTACCAGCACTACCTGTCTCTCTGCATTTCTCTCAATGTTTTGCTGCGTCTTTCAGAATTCTCAGAAGATCTCTGCTCAATTTCTTCTCTCTCTTCCTTCTTCTTCTGCAGATCAGAATTGTGGCTCTTGCGTCGGCTTTTCCATTTTGCCAAATCCTAATACAAATCACACGGATGCACAATACATTTTCTTCGGACCTTAAGTAAGAAAGGTCTTACTACTGTGAATGCCCAAGGATCTCATTACCTATCCAAGGCTACTCATTCTGACTGGATGCTCAGGTGCCCCAATTTCACTTTACATGTCTAGTGTTCCCACACTCTCAAGTGTCTTCCTGCAAACCTGTCTCTAAGATCTGGCTGGCTGCCTTCCCACCAGCAGAAGAATCAAACTAGCCTTATACTTAAGAGGAAAAGATTCCTTGCTAGTCTTAAAGTAATCCGTAATCAGTTATAGTGTAAATATTTGCAGTTTCATAGCAATGCTTTATGAAAAATTTAAACATACTTTTGTTCACACAAAACAAGAGTAGAGGCAGTTTTTTTATAGTTCTTGATAGAACTGTGTATGATAGCGTGCTATGCTTCATGCTGCATATAGATAGGCTTACCAGATCCATACCGGGACAGAGTGCTAGACCTTTGGGAGAAGGAATGTGGGCATGTGTTGCTTGTTAAACCCATTGAGCACAATCCTTGGCATGTCTACTCAGAAGCAAGTCGTAAATGGGGGGCTTGCTTCTGAGTAAACAGGCCTAGGATTGTGCTCTACAGGTTTGACAAGTGACACCTACCCACACTCCTTCTCCTAAAGGAAGGCTTACCATATCGCCGACCGAGACGCTCCGTTTTGCCCTTAAGGGAGGGGGCGGGGGGAGGGGAACGAGAGCGCGCCCGGGCGCGCTCTCGTTCCCCTCCCCCCGCCCCTCCCCTTAAGGGCAAAACGGAGCATCCCCGTCGGCGATATGGTAAGCCTACCTAAAGGTCTAGCACGCTGTCCCAGTATGGATTTGGTAAGCCTACATATACACCAATACTTGGGCAGCTGTTTTAATGAAGAATGTGTGATCTCCAGGTGAACCCTTTTCAACATACAATGTAGGCAGCTCTCTGGGATGTCCAAACTTAATAGAGGCAAGGCTACTCTTAAAAACCCTTCAGAGATCACAATCCCTATACCCCTGAACCTTGGGATACCAGTCTGGAGCAGACTAGTATCCCAAGCAAAATGGAAACTGATCTGTCAGCATCTGTCTATCATAATCTCCCTTCTCCACAACAACTTTGCCAACTGCAGCACCTTCCCTTTGGTCCAGTCATTATGGAGCAAAGGAAAGAGTTGCAACTTGCAAGGGGTACCCTTGAGGACAAACTCCTCCTTTCTGCAAACATTTAACAAGATGTGGAACAAGGGCAGCAGGATCCATTTTGTCCTAAGGCAGTAGTACAGGTGAGCCAACTCTGCACTGCCTAAAGAAGCTCTTGAAATAGTCCACAGAATCCTAAAGAATGTAGCTGGCCAAGTATTTTTTTTCTCCTTTTCATGACTGTAAAATCCAACAAGTGGCTATGTAGAACAATCATCATCCAAGAACAAACCTGATTCATAGTTTTTTTCCTTGTCAGATGCCAGCAGCATCCCAGGAAAGCTGATAAGCAGACCAACAAGCCTATTTCTGTCCAATTGCCCCTGGCATCCAAAATATACTCTAAAAATGGAAACTGATCTGTCAGCATCTGTCTATCAAAATCAAAAATGTAGTTTCACAGGTTACTTATACACTACAAAGGAAGAAGTGGTTCCTTTTGTTTTAAAGTTAATATCAGTTGCATTTGACGAGCTGGGCAGCCCAATCCTGTCTAAGCTAGGTTGCAGCGCAGGCATAGAGCCTGTGCTGCATCCTATCTAGATAGGACCCAGCACTAGTGTGGCTGGAGCCCCACTATCCTGAGTAGAGCCCCAGCTGCCCCGATTTTGCTGGCGCACATTTGAGCGGATCGTCTAATGGCAGCCAGGCCCGGGAAAGGGGATAGGATTTTGGCAAAGCCGCCACCACAGATCCCTCCCTGGGCCCGGCTGACCAATCCCCCCCTCCTGGAACACCCCATTTTGTCCTCCCCTGCCCCTCCATCGCTCGGTGGGGAACTTATCTTCCCCAGCAGGTGCTCTGTTGAATCTGGGGTGGGTGGAGCCACTGGCGTAGCTATGCCCCCTGAGGTTGGGGTGGCCCCTCGACGCCCCCAATAAAACTGTCAAAATTTTAGGTTTCGTTCCTCTTTTTTTCGAGGTTTTTTTTACTGTTTTCCAGGGCTTTTTAGTGGTAACGGAGCATCTGTGTATGTGTGTCTGCTTTTTCCCCAGTTAGCTTGTGTATAGGAGCCTCCAGCGACGAGCCTCCAGCGACAACAATCTCCAGCAACAACAATCTCCAGATCGTTCCTCTGCCTGCGCCCGGGGGCGCAAACTCTGTAAAGCGCCCAGCAGCGCTTTCCACAGTTCGCACAGGCGCAGAACGTCGATTGGAAACGTCGTCATTCTGTGCCTGCGCAAGCTTTGGAAAGCGCTGCTGGGCGCTTTACAGAGTTCGCGACCGGGGCAGGCAGAGGAACGTCGCTTCTGATCATTGCTGGAGGCTCCTATACACAAGCTAAGTGGGGGAAAAGCAGACACACACACGGAGAAGCCCCGCTACCACTAAAAAGCCCCGGAAAAAACACTAAAAAAACTCCCAAAAAAAGGGGAAACGAAACCGAAACTTAAGAAGGCCCGCGCCCCCCCCGGAGCCTCAGTGCCCTATGCCCTGGGGCCCACCGCCCCATATCAGCCGACACCTCTGGGTGGAGCGATACAGGCGCAGCCTACTCAACAAGTGCCACAAACGTGCTTTACAGCACGTTTACGACACCCTAGACCGATGGAGCACGCACTCCGCCAGTCTACTAGGTAGACTGGATTGTGCCGTAAGTCTTGCAGTCAAGAGAAAACAATTCCTTTGTTTAACAGATGCTTCTTCTATGTGGTTTCAAACTCCCCACTCTGGAAATGCTACTTTCCCTTCTACTCATTCATGTAAGTACGTCACCGATTCAGAGTACTGTCCAGAGCAATGAGGTGAAGCCCAAGAAGGTAGCATCTGATTACATAGCCACTGAACTCCAATTCTGAAACTGACTGTGATACAGGACAACTCAAATAACGTAGGAGAACTGTACTGATTGCCTATTAAAATATCAAGGTAGTTGTGAGCACTTAGCGCTAAGTGCTACTACCCAGCTTGGACTTACTATAAATTCTGCAGTGTGGTGTGGAAGGAAATATGTTCACCCTACTTACATCTTGCCATTGTTGATCTTGTTCCTGCAGCTGAGACCTGATTCTCTGCAGCTCTTCATAACGCATCTGACGTATTGTTTGCAGTTCATCTGCACTGACATCATTCAAGGATTTACTCCTAGGGGCAAACATGTCATTTTAAAAGTTTTCAATTGTCTTTATTCAAGGTAAGTCCTCTTTGAAGAGAAATACGAATTGTGTTTAAGACAGAAAGACAGTACTGGAGGGGGAAGGAAAGCACATGGTAGGGAAACTGGTGGTTATATTCAGTTACCATCTAGAACAACAACAAATATTGTGCTCACAAACCTCTTCAGTATTCCATGACAAAATAGAAAAAAAAACCCTTCTCAAAATCCAGAATCTGTGTTATGAATCCAAATGTTATCATTTCCAGCAATACCTGTATATTTTAATATGTTAAATATGTATATTTCATCCACTTATCACTTTGCTCTATCAACCGTTTTTGGTTATAACCACATTTCAGATTTTGTCCACGTGCTTTCCTCTTTTGTCTGATTTCATCTAACCTTCTATGACATTCAATGTTCTTACGTTTATTTTTCTTTTATTGCTGGTTAATTTAGATTTTGCACACATTCGCATGTGTTATAGTTATTTATTTATTTTCACCAGCCAAAATAAATTTGCAAGCTAAGTAAGGCTGTGCTTTGACTTTCATCCATACTCTGGTCCCTAACTAGATGAAAGTACAAGGTATTGCTAGATGGGGGGGAGGGGGAGAGAACCCTCAGACACACTTCAGTATTTGTCTACAACCAGGATCGTAACTAGTGCTGCTTAAGGATGAGGCCGGCCCTTTCCTAGGCATAAGATGGATTTAAGTTTTTTACTTCTTCATTTTAAAGAAACACACAACTACACACTGTGAGCCGACAATGGAATAATTTAAGACAATTAAGATTCCTTGTCACATGGGATCTGTCCCTTCAGATTTGCCACGTCTTTGTCATTTTCTGCTTAACAGACAACTTTCCTTATATGTTTCTTCTTTCCTTGCCCTCTCTCTACCAACTTCCCCTGCAGAAATTTTCATATACAGAGGGCTGGAACACAAAGCCCAATGCCAACCTTTTATTACAGCAAGTCCTCACTTAAATTCGTTTCGTTTAAAGTTGTTTTGTTTTAAAGTTGATGGAGAAATGCCATAGGAGCATTTACGTTTATCAGTTAGCCTATGGCAAAACTGGTTTCATCCCAAATTGTTTCTCTTAAAGTCACAGTTTCCAAGAAGAACTTATCAACAACTTTAAGTGAGGACTTGCTGTATTTATATTCTTCTTCTTGGCCGCATTATTTCTTCATTTGGTTTTTAATACAATTTTTATGCTAATAATTTTTGCTCTATTATTCTTTATCAGAAGAGAGTTACAGAACATGCATCATAAATCTGGTCTGGTTTCAAAGCCGACTGTCAAAAAAGTATAAGACACATGAGACAACACTGGGGAAAAAATTACAAATTGCTCATGCACATTCTAGTCTACAATACAGAATTCAGCTCCGCAACAAAGGCAACCTACATGCATATAATCCGATAGTGCTATCGAAAGCAAATGTCAGGGTCTCCCTTTAACCAGCATTTCAGCAGTAATCATAATTAGTTTTTTTTCACTATGTTAGTGGTGCTAGAGAATATGTGTGTGTGAGTGAGAGAGAGAGAGTTATTTTTTATCCTGCTTGTACAAAATCCTGCTGTGTGGAGGACTGTTTTCAGCTGAGCCTGGGTCCTGGCACAATGAAAGGTTCTTGTTGGTAGAACAAGAGCCTCTGCTCCTCATCACAGCTCCCTTTCCTGTTGCTAGAATTTACTTTGAGTGACAGTAGTCTAGAACATTTTCTAAAAATACCTAAGTAGGTAGATATTGCCTTTGGCCATTAGCCAAAGAATAACTGAATCCTGCAGGTCCAATTAAAGCCATCTAAGAATAATTGCCCTTTACAGCAATTTCATGTACCGTTTGTTTCATGGCCAAACCAAACACAATTGTAAATGTGTAGCTATTGCTAAAAACAGCATTTAATGCAACTAACCCCCCACCCACCCACCCACCAGTAACATCTAGCAGAAATTGCATTATGTCATCACAATCTTACATGTTTCTCCCACCACCACTGGCAGCCAGTGATATGAAGCAGGAGCAAGGAAATGCCACACTTCATGACAATGCAATTTCTATCACAGAAGTGAAAGAATTAAGATCAAGACTGCTGGTTTTGGCGGCAGCCACATGTTTACCATCATATCTACTTTGGCTGTCTGTTAACATTTGTGGAAGGATTTTCCCTGTTTTAGAAGCTCCTTGAAGGTGTAAACAGTAAATGAGAGTGAAAAGTTTGCAGTACTGAAAGAAACACCAGCTTGATCATTTATTCCAAGTGACCATCCCATTAACAAGCTAAAAATCCTTCTCCCGATAGAGTTGTCTGTTCTGGTGGATGCGAATATTCACCAGTCTCATCTCTCTCAATGGTCTAACTTTTGGTCAATAAAAGCAACCCTTTTTAAAACCTACAAGAGGGACTGTATACAGAGCAGTTTTCAGCTCAAATCCTACAACAGCGACAGATAGCACTATCAATCTGAGACTCCAATGTAATGGTTTATACAATTTGTTGGCATAACAGGTACTGGTACATCCTATTCTCAGGCACATAATGGTTGGTTCGGCAAAGCTGCTGGTCATTAGCATCCCTGGCAGATGGTCATCAGCTTCCATCTAGTGGATTGTAAGCCACCAGACAACAGTTGCCCACATTACTTTTCTGCCATACATGCAGAACCTTCTGCCACTCATATCTTCTCCTAAATGAACTGCTGGAACTCTACGCAAGCCAGCCAGCTAACCAAGCACTGAAGAATAAAGCAGCATGCATAATTTGCCCAAAACACAGGTTTTTAGAGATGGACGTGAATGCACAAGCCGTATGGTTAATCCCCTGTATATTTTGGAACACTTATGCGTATGCGTTTTCATGCTTTTATCATTAACTTACCCATGCTCATCAGTAATCTTTTGAAACAACCTGAGAAATCAGAAAACCAAAACAAGTTCACATTACCTATTCCATTTCATCCTAAGCAATGACAACTTACCAACTAAAGCAATGAATCAACTCTCAAAAGTACATGTGTATGGTGGTCCCCACGATCACAAACATTCTGATAATTGACTAGAATAGTTTGAACTTTGAAATTCAAGGCTCAATATGCTTAACTTGTATCTACAATACTATTAGGTTTGGGATGGACCACAACACGTGTACACTTATGAGCGTCCAGATTGAAAATGCAAATACAAAAAGGTTTTATCAGCATGGCTTCACACACACACACACACACACACACACACACACACACACACACACACACACTTCAGAAGCTTAATGCATGAAATACAGCCTCGGGTATTACTCTATTGTTTATATGTAGCTGTTTCAATAATAACCTTTAAAGACCATTTAAAAATAGTCTCAGAAAAAGTGGGGAGGAGCAATCAGCAGCAGAGAATTCTGCATACAGAATGGCGAGTGGGCCATTCCAGTATTTAAGAAATTCTGATTAGTCCTTCAATTAGGCAACTGCATTAAGCTTCAGTACATAGACAAACCAAATGTATAAAAAAAATTCAGAACCACAAACATTTAGGTTGCAGTTGCTTATTTTCCAATGAAACATGCATAAGTGGTGCTTTAGAACTACACTACTGAGAAAGCATACAATATTTACTGAAGAACTACCAAATGAAATGGATGAGGGTAATCCAAGATGAGAAACATTTTACCAGGTGAACATAAGAAACCTCAGTAAGACTGATCAAGGGTTGTCTCTTCCTGAAGACAAGTGTTGCCAATATCGCCACCTTACTAGAGTCCAAGTATCTTCTGAAAAGGTTGTAAAATCCTCCCACATTAGTGCTAGGTCTCACTGGTTCACACGTGCCAGCTCACAAGTGAGACAGCACTGCCCCTTTTTTAAAAAATTGGGATTATTAAAAAAAAGTCAGCTGCCAGGATGAGGCTAAAAATCAAAGTAAGTGGAAATATAGGTTGATATCCCTTATCCAGACTGTTTGGGATGGGAAGGTGTCTGGATTTCGCAATAATTGCATAAATATAACGAGATACAGTATCATAGGGATGGGACCAAAGTCTAAACACAACCTTCATTTATGTCTCAGATTCATCTTCTGCACCTTCTGGATCACATTTCACTAATGCGCCTACTGCAGTCCGCAAAAATCCCTGAAGGATTGCTGTGCTCACTGAGCTTGCGCAGAATGTAAACAGCAATGTGCTGTCCCCTCAGCTCCACTCTTTGCCACTTTCTACACTCCCAGAAGTCACAATGCAGCTGGCTGCCTCTATTGCCAGATGCGTGAAAAATCCCTGCAGACTTGCAGAGCTGAGCCAGGGTAAAATTTAAACAGCTGGCTGAATCGTGCCCCATAATGCATACCACTATGGCCTGTGGTCGAAAACACCTCTGCTGGTGTCCCTTCTGGGTCGCACTGAGTGCGTGAAAACTGCCTACAACAAAGGTTGCTGCTTGTGAATAGCACCAAAAGTGCGTGGGGTGCGTGGGTGGGTTAAAACGTCTTGGACAAAACTGTCCCGATTTCAGAATAGTCCAGATTTTGGATGTCCGGATAAGGGGTAATCTACCTGTATTACTGTTACTGCCCACATCTTTTCTCAGTAGCATACTCGATCACCTTCCTTTGACTAAAGGCTCCACTTGAGCAAAGAACAGCAAGATAGAAACTGAAAGGTTACCCTTCTTCTAAAATGTTGAAAGAATAGGAGGTTGCAGGGGAAAAAATTGTGGGCATAATATTAAGCCCACAAAGTTCAGGAAAGTCTAAATAGGCCATTCATAAGGATTGAAGAGACACTAACTGGGGAAAGATTTAACTTGAAGGACCCAATCAACTGGGCTGTGTAGTGAGCTTCTGGGCCTCCCTTTCTAGAAACAGCCTTCATGCCAGCCAAGCTGCCTCTGGTGGACACACAACAGTTGCTGCTAGGATGAGAAAAAGAGAGAGAGAGAGAAAGAACGAACACGAATCACAGCGGGTACATGGAACTCTTGCACATACTAAAGGGGCTCTTTGAATCACAGTCAAAGACATCAACTGTGGAAAAAAAAGATACAAGATTGGAGAAATACATATACCGTGTTTCCCCTAAAAAAAGACAGTGTCTTATATTAATTTTGGCTCCCAAAAATGCAATAGGTCTCATTTTCAGGGAGGTCTTATTTTCCCAACCTGTGGCGCGACCCCACCCCCCGTCACTTACTTTGACCGATTAAAGCTTCATTGTAGCATGCATTATCCCAACATCTTGCTAAAATTCTTCTCCCTTACATTGGGAATACTTTTCACCATGTTAAAAATACCTACCATTTCATTGAACTTTTAAAAATAGCAAAATTAACAGAGAGATCAATCTTGGTGAGCTTTGACGTAGTATCCCTATTTACAAAAGTGCCGCTAACCGAAGTAATGAATTTAATTAGTGACCTGACCATACCACAAGATCTAGTTCCCCTCTTCCGTCATTGCCTGACCTCCACATATTTTGTATGGGAAGGGGTATTTAGGGAACAAAAGGAAGGGGTAGCGATGGGCAACCCCTTAAGCCCGGTGGTTGCTAATTTATTTATGGAGTTTTTTGAACAGAAGGCTTTACAATCAGCCAAATTGAAACCATCTACGTGGCTAAGATACATCGATGACATTTTTTGTATTTGGGATCACGGGGAAGAAGAACTGAAAGGCTTTTTGGCACATTTAAATTCCTTGTGCCCCGAGATCCAATTCACGATAGAATTTGAAGAAAATGGGACTTTACCTTTCTTGGACGTCTTGGTGACTAGAAAGAAGGATTTAACCTTCGGACATACTGTGTACCGAAAACCTACACACACGGGAAGATACCTGCACAAAACATCCAATCACCACCCACTGCAAAAGAACTCCTTAATAAATTCTTTAATTTTCAGGGCATTACGGGTTTGTGATGAACCATCTTTAGCTGCAGAAAGGCGCATCGTCACAGATTCCTTGTTGGCTAATGGTTATCAGTTGCAGCAAATTAACAAATGCTGGGAGAGACAAGTTAAAAAGAAAAACTATATTCCTAAACCGGGAGAGAATAATGAAAAAGAGGAGGAAGCTGACAACGGGAAACGATGGTTATCATTGCCTTTCCTACAAGGAACCACGGACAAAATAGCGAGAGTGATGAGAAAATATGGGATCAGGACTTTATTTGCTCCTACAACTAAGATAGAGCAAATACTAAGAAATCCCAAAGATCAAAGACCTACGTTAATGAACCTAGGAGTCTATGAAATAAAATGCGGTTGTGGTCGTGCTTACATTGGAAATACAATGAGACCTATTAAAGTAAGAGTACAAGAACACCAGAGAGCGGTAAAATTGTCACAAGGAGAAAAATCTGCTGTGGCAGCGCACGCCCTGGAATCTGGCCACCAAACTGCTTTTGAGCAGGTCCGTTCGTTGTTTTCGGAAGCCAGTTTAAAACGAAGACTAAATCTGGAGGCTATTTCAATCTCCCAAAGGAAACCTGCAAGTCTTCTGAATAGACAGCAAGAGCTGTCATTTGCCAATAAAATCTGGCTACCTATCCTGAAAAGAGCATATTTGCAGCCTAGGAGGAATAGAGCAGAGGTTGATGATTCCGTTGTCAGTTAACGGTTGCCATGGCTTTTACTGGTATATGCTAGCAAGAGCTCCATGTTCTCAGTGTCATCCAGCAGTGTTATGCTGAATTACCTTGACAAGGTCCCTCGTGTGGGATGAAACGTTGGTAGGAGAAATAAAGACTCATCTTCGCCTCTACGCACATCTCCAGAGTGTGTGTGTGAGAGAAATCTCTTAAGAAGACAGTATGATTTTAGTTTTATTTCTCAAATAATAAATATGGCTAGAAAACTCATAATGCCTGCTTCATTATAAAGCTTCATTCTTTCCCGAGGGTGCAAGGCTCTGCAAAGCCTGGAAGGCCTGCACTTGAGTCCTGCACCATAGAGATGACGTGCTGGAGAGGCCAGCAAGGCCTGCAAGGAGGCTGCAACCTTGCAGAGTCTCTCTAGCACGTCATCTCCATGGTGGAGGACTAGAGTCCGTCTGGCTGATGATCCTAGCTAAGTCTTATTTTCAGGGGAGGTCTTATATTTATGAGTGCCAGCAAAAATGACGGTAGGTCTTACTTTCGGGGGAGGTCTTATTTTCAGGGAAACAGGGTATGTGCCCTTTATCCACATCTGCAGGTATGGCTCTCAATAGTATGATTTAAAAACTTCATATTGCCCAAACATTCCCAATAAGACACAAGACAAGGCGATTGGATATACATGGACCACAACTTTATTATGAACCACTGCCATGGGCAATAATTCACCTAATTCTCCACCCCTTTTAGTGAGGGCACCTGCTTTGGAGCCAGCTCCAGGTGCTGTCAAACCTTCCCCATTTTGCCACACATCCCCACTTTGACTCCAAGCTGCGAACTGTCCTCCAATGGTGCCAGCTTATCACTGCCGACCCTTGCAAGGAGCCATAGAAGCTCCAAGTTGAATTGCCCAATTCAAGCCAATCAGCCTTTGAAGTGAATCTTTGCTCAGCATCCCCAAACCAAAGAACTTCTAGAGATCAGTCTTGGGCTCTCTCTGAAATATTTCACATCAGGGTGCACACCAATTTCCTGTTCTTAACCCCCTTTTCCCACACTAGACCTGCCAGCTATAACCAGACTAAGCTATAATGCTACAGCCCTTCCACAGTCCCAAGCAAAGCAAAATAAAGAAAACAAGCAAAAAAATGAACAGCTGCCCATTAGGCCTGGAGCAAAAAAATTGTACTCAATCCAAGAGCAACCAGCTAATCTCAGACTGTTTCTTCAGGTGGTTGGGTGGGCAGGGGATTCTTCATCTCCTGAATCACACTTGAGCAACAAGAGACACTATCTTAATGGCTATCACAAGCAGGCCCATTCTCCCATCTTGCCCGATATGCTGGTGATAAGGCCAAGTCACCACCACCCTCTTGTGACTCCCTGGGAAATGGTAACATTCTTGTAAAAAAGCTCTAGTCTCAAGAACAAAAACATTTATTTCCAATTAGCTACCTCAACACGAAGTGTGTATGCTTCTAAGAATGCCTTTGGACAGGTACCAAGTTGAGTCAGCTACCTTGTTTCTATTATCATAAGCAATAGTTTCTGTTGCTCACCCTTTAAAGAAATGAAGTTGCATAATTTGAAGCTGTTAGCATAATCAAGCTGTCCTGTAACATCTGGAGTATGCAATTTGTGCTACTGATGAGCTTGAGAACCAACACAAGAACTTATGAAACCGTACACAAAACACAAACCGACTGAAGTTTCACACCACGGCATGCATGGCTGAAAACAAGATGCCACTTCTCTTCATTACAAGGCTTGTTTAGGAATACTCAGACAACCACAATCCATGCACGGTCATAAGCTGACCTTTCAACCATTTGTCGTTTCTTGTGTCTAATTTTGCTGGCTTCTCGGATGGCCTCCCATTTTTCCATATCTTCTTTGCTGCATGTTCTGGGAGAGAAGCTGACTGGCTGCACATTAACTCCTGCATTGAATAGGTCTATCTTGCGGGCTAGCATATCATCTCTCCTTTGTCGTGATGAGGGTGATAAAATCTTCCCAACGCTTCCTCTCTCATCTGTGGTGGTTTTCTCAAGCAAACAAAGAAATTTGGCCTGGATTTCTGGTGGAAGGCTCCAAGGATCCGGAAAAAGAGCAGGTTGATATTTATCTGGGGCACCCGATAAAGGCACATCTTTCTTTTGCAGCTGAGTCTTGCGGACTGTCAGATCATCTTTTTCTAAATCTGGAATTGCAAGTTCACCACCATCTCTGGGCTGGAGAACTATCTCTCCTTCTAAGTGAGTGCCTTGCTTAAGGGAATCCCTAAGATACTCAAAATCTTGAAGAACTACTGGATTTGTGTGGAAAGCACCAGTTTTGCGAACAAACAGATCATCATTCTCCAAATCTGGATAAAAGTCTCCATTTTCAGTGTCCCTCTGGTCACATCCAGGCCTAAAATAATTTTTTCTGCATTTTATAAGCCTAGGACCTGAAGCAGGATCAATTTTGGTCCTAGTTTCGGAGAACAGGTAGTCATCAGAATATTTTTGTAGTGCTCGGAGAAATAAAAACTGACTGAGATATAAAAACACATACACAAAAATAGAGTTTTATTAATCAGTGAACACAAAAGAAGTCTACTTCTCTCACTGTGGTGATAAATCTGTGTCCGGGTTGTATTATTTCAAGTAGCCAGTGGATTGATAATCCATACAATAAATGTTGTCCATTAAGGAACTAGTTAGTCTGAAGTAATACAGCCCAGACACAGGCTTACCACCCCAGTGCGAACTAGACAAACTGCAGACCAAAAGATGCACAATTTCAAGAACTAAAAGGGTGAACTTTGCAACATTGCAACGAGGCTGGGATCGACTTGACCTTATCTTAAGGACAATGTCTTATCCCAAATAGCAGCAAATCATGCAAAACACACAAAAGAGCATAAACTTCACATTAAAATCCAGTCTACTTTAGTAGTATAAATTCAGTAACGAAAAAGGTATAGACTATGCAAAAGAACCAAAAAACTTAAAAAGCAGTTTCCCACATTAGCTGGTCGTTTAACTTTTAGCAAACAGCCATTCTCTCTCAGCACACAGGATAGCACAGTTCATGCAGCTGTAGAAACCTTGGGAGATCAGAGGAATCTTTAATTTTTTCTTCTGCAGCTTGCGACAATGATTTTGCAACATATTCAGCTGTCTGTTTAATGAAGCTTGAGTCTCCTGTGCAAGAGTTATCCAAATTACCCCTTATGATATTGCTTGGTTGGGTGTGCGCAACGTCCTCTTCAGAATCTGCTCTTTGGCTATACAGTAGCACAGTAAGGGGGGGGGGGGGATTAAGAAATCCGTAAGCCCTGGCACAAAAATGGCCTGCAATACTTTGTTTCAATACACATACTTGGTGTAGAAAGAGGGCGTATATCTGAACCACGTGAAAAAGGTAATCAAGTTTCAGCTTCCACAAGCAGCAGCCTGCAACATTTTTAGAACCCTCCCCCAAAGCATGCTGCTTTGATCTGAGCCCGTTATAAATGTTTACCCGGGGGAGGGGGGTGTCTGGTTGTGAATGTAGGGGAAAGAGCATGCAAGGTGACAAACCTGAATCCTTGAATCTCCTTATACCACTGTTTGGAAAAAGATATCCTCTCTGCTTTTTTCCAATGCAATTCTTCCCCTGGAGTCCAAGACTTGGGAAGAAACTTATGAGAGGAAACTTTTAGGCTTGACATGGCAGCATTTATTTTGCGGACATAAAGGTCATCTGTTTCAATGTCAGGAGTGCCTATTGTCTTTTCTTCCTCCTCCTCAAAATAGTTGGAGAAGTCTAAAAGAACAGGAGCTGTTGACTTGCATTCCATCTCTTGCGTCAAAGCTCTTCTCTGGTTACTGTACAAAATATCCAGTCAAGTTATACTTTTAGGAACAGTTTGTTGCCGGGTACATGACAGATTTTTTTTGACTAAAAATTACAGTCCTATGAATGAAGTAAATTAGTTTCCTGTATGAAAGCATTGTAAGTAGGTGATTATTAGTGAAGACTTGTGTTCCAGCTGACCAAAGTAAACTGCTAAGAATTTGGTTACCAAAACTGAAGCTACTTATCAATTGTGGGGTTTTTTTTTAAAGGTAGATTAAAAGAAAATTTGACTTTTGAACGCACCATTTACAGAAAGCATTTTTTTTACAGTGTCAGAATGAATTACAGTATTCGAATCCACAAAATTTAATCTCCAACCGCATCTCTTTGAGCACAGCTGATGGCGGGCTACTTAGATAACCTCTTCCAAGCATCATTTAGAAGCATCATTTTGCCGGGGATAAAGAAATCCAGGTGCAGGAAAGCTCATTGAGCTCTTTTTCATCCAAAAACCTGTGGTTAGCCAAGTCATCCATAATCATGTCTGGCAGCTTCCTTTCATCTTCTGATTCAGAGCTACCATCATATGGAGATATCATCTTTGGGGAAGCGGGATGTGCAATGCCACATTCAGCTCCGCTAGACTGACTTGAAGCTAAAGGGCTCTGCCTTTGTTGGCTGAGATCAGCCAAAACATGAACAATGTAACAGAGTGAAATCAACACCATTATGGACTATTCCCAGTACAATCACAGTATAAGCTAAAACTGTGCAAATCTAGGATAATTAGAGTCTAGGCATTAACACACCCCGTTATTTTCTATGGAGATGGCTGTGTTAAGCAGCAGTTACTTAAGCAAGAGTGTTCTCTCAAATTGAAACTTCCACATTCTCAAATTGTCTACTTAACTGAACCCAATAATGTATTTTTGAAAGCCCTGAAACATTTTGCCCAATTTAATTAAAGTAACTTCTTTGGCCCAGTGCTGATAGAACTGCCTCTGGCCCCTAACCACAGTTAAGGAATTGAAAGCAAGCTGTAGGCTCATGAGTGCTCCCATCCTTTTCCCACATGAGATTGCCCCCTTTCCTTCCATGGTTTGTTTTAATAAATGGTGTGCAACATCACATCAACCCCAACTAGAATTTTACCCTCACAATCGGAGTTTGAAATCAAGATTGGCAAACCTCAGTGAGTATTAACATAAATGCAACATTATACAGTATCATGTGCAAAGCAAACCACGTAAGTAAGTGGGAAGAAAATTCACACAACAGGAGCATGCATATGCCCAAATCATGCTCTCAATCTCAGTGGTGAGAGAGAACGAGAGAGACAGAGAGAGAGGGGTAATCTGTAGAAATAATGTACATAGTCCTGTCTAATGGGCATCTTTTGTAGAACCCAGCTCAGCTCAGCCCAACCTTATTTCTCCCCATTCACCTCTGGGTTCCACCATGGGGGCGACGTGTTGAGTTCTCACACCGGGTGACGCAAACCCTAGTGACGCAAACCCTCTGCTCAATCTTAATCAGCAAAGTTACATCTGCATGAGGAATCTCTGCAGTTAACCCTGAAACAATCTGACTGTTTGACTTATTTAAGAACCACATTCAATACAGTACCTTGAAAATGTTCCATCTGGCTCAGTAAAAACAGGACTTGCCCAGCTTCTTCTATTGTCCTCATTCTTCTCTGTCCTCTTCTTCCTCAAAGGTGCCGGCATATATGTTGGCGGCTTTGCTTTGCTAGGTAAGAAACGATTGAACTCCGCAGCAGGCTTGGGTTCAATTACAGAAACTCTGCGGTATGACATGTCGTCTTTATTGTGGTCTTGCATTCTTGTGTGTGCTTCAGAATCTGTGTCACTTTCACAATCTTTAAGAGGAAAAAACAGACACAGGTAAGTCCTCCAAGTTGAAAATTCAACAACAAGGGTTTATGGCCAGTGGTTCCCAAACCTTTTTGATTCACGCCTCCCTTGATCTACTGGCCACATTGGCTGCGGCTCCCTATGTGTCATGAAATGGGGGAGAGGTAAGCTTTAAATATTAACCCCCTCAAAAAAAGTGGGGGTGAGGGCGCAGCAAGGAAGGCGGAGAAGAGAAGGGGGGAGTGAAGTGGGGCTGTTACCTCGGAAGCCATGCTGAGGCTGCCTGCCTCCCAAGGTGGAGTTGGGTGCTAGTTTGGAGATACAGTACTTTTTGCCTCAGTTGGTACCTGCGGTGGCCTCGCTCTTCCCTTCTTTTGTTGCTCCCCCTCCTCCCCTTCTTCCTGAGGCTGTGTGCGTATGTCGCTCCATAACAGTCCCTTAATGCCCATGTGGTGCTGGTGGTGCCTCTGCTGCCCTCCTCTTCCTTTGTTGCTGGCGGTAGTAGCACTTGCATGCAAAGCAAGCTGCACAACGGGACTCACACTCACTCACACTCGCACACTTTGCTTGCGAAGCACGGGAAGGAGGGGGCTGGGGCGGAAGCGGCAATGACTCTCCATATCCACCCTCGGAGTCCCTCACTCTGGCGGCTCATTTGCCTCACAGGCTGGTGCTCTCTTCTCTCTCTCGGATTACTAATCAAGCGCAGAGAGAGAGAGCACCACACATTGTGTAGCGCAGCTGCGCTGACAGCCCAATCTGGTGCATGTTTACTGGGAAGTAAGTCTCACTGTGTGTCCAATGGGGCTTACTCCCAGGTAGATGTGTATAACTTTGCAGTGGCAGCCTAAACATCCTCCACGTAGAAAGCTGGGAGGGAAAAAAGAAGGGGATGAGTGGAGGCTGCCCTTTTCAGCGCTGCGCTGCAAACACAGCAGCCCCGAAGCCTACCGGAGGAACAAGCGGAAGAGGGAGGCCAGCAAGCGAGAAGTTCTCCGCCTACACGTCCCCTTCTCAGCTGAGAGGAGGAAGAAAAATGCGGGAAGAAAACCAAGTCCAGAGGCTTCTTGTTTCTCCACCACGGCTGTTGAGCAGCTCCGCTCACCTCAGCCCGATCACCCTCACCCCTGACAACCCATGTTAGCCACCTCTAGCTTGGCAGTTCCTTCCTTCCTTCCTTCCTTCCTTCCTTCCTTCCTTCCTTCCTTCCTTCCTTCCTTCCTTCCTTCCTTCCTTCCTTCCTTCCTTCTCTCGGCTGAGTGGAGGGACTTTACAGAACACACCAAATGAAGCGGCTGCAGCAGAGAAGGCAGGCAGGAACCGCCAAGCCAGAGGGGATACCAATGGCCACAGCAGCGCCAGACAGCATGACACCCAGGCCGGCCAGGTAGGCAAGCGGTGCTTAGGTCCTGGATGGCCAGTCAAGACTGCAGCGCTCTAACATCCCACGACACCTCTGTGAGAACTCCACAGCTTCCTTTGGAGCCGCGCCTCACAGTTTGGGAACCACTGGTTTATGGTGTTCGAGTATAAATATAGACATTAAGTACGTTTTATCTTGAGTGTGTATTATCTGAGATTGAGGAATTGAGCGCATGGCTCTCCAGCTCCCTCAGCCTCCAGCAGCCAATGGGCTGCCGAGAAATTCTCACCTCTTCCGAGTCCGGCGGGGGCAGTCCACGGCAAGCGGGGGCGACGTACAATACGCACCACCCCCATTCTCTAAATTTAACCACATCCTGCACCAGGGACTTGTGAGGAAAGCAATATTGAAGCCTTTGCAAAACTATTTATGATGCTTATGTTAATGTCAGTATTGCTATTGAAAGAGACTTCTTGCTAAGTATTGAGAATTTCAACACTACTAGAGAAATTTCACAGCCAGCCATGCCCACAGGGAACACAAATTCAGAATGCTTCCTTTCTTGTAACAGTTTAAGATAGGATGCAAAGTTTTTAAAATGAAAATACTTGGGAGAATGGTATCTTTTACACTAAAATACATTTTTAAATCATTTCTCTGTATCTCAATGTATTGCATATCTAAGCAGAAACAAAACAAAATGAACCGTTGGTATCACAAAGAAAAATAGTCTGTAAAATATGTTCAGTTTTACAAAACTTGGCATACAAAACCAAGGAGATCTATCTAACTCTTTGCTGCTGGTCATACTTAAATCACATTTTGGCTGCATTCTCACCAATCTTAGGCAACCTTCATTTCATCAGATTGATTGGTACACAAGATAATTTAAACATCATAAAACCACCTTTGCTGAGTAAGATCAAAGGTGCATCTAATCCACATTCTTTCACAACAGTAACCCATCAGATGCCTCTGGGAAGCCCACAAAGCAGGGCATAAACGCAACAGCCCTGCCTTCTGGCTCATCCCTCAGCACCTGGTTCCCAGAGGTTCCAGTTAGCTATTACGGCTAGTAATAGTTGACAGACTTACTTTCTGCTTACAAACTGCATCATCTTAATTAGGATAAGCTCTTGGGGGGGGGGGAGGCTCCAAAGAAATGGAACCTTTTCTCTTAAGTCTGAGAAAACATGTAATAAACTAAACCTACCAATCACTGTTTGGCAGATATTGTACTGTACTCCAATATCTTTTAGCAGTGGATTCCAAACTGTGAGGCACAGTTCCTTGGGGAGCCATGGCAAACTCTCAGGGGCATGACAGGATACGTGCTGGCCAAAACAGTTGACAGTGTGACCGCAACGTGGAAGACCACGGAGCAGAGGCCTTGCTCTGCGGGCTGCACATTGCGCAAGGTGTTTGAGGCTTGTGGGGCCCTCTCGCCCACCCTGATATCCTTATACCTTACTGCTTCCTGGTCGCAGAACCCCGAAATAAGTGCCGATGGCATCATCATGTCGCGTGTCATTGCACTTACTTCCGGGTTCAGCAAATGGCACCAGTGGGAAGAAGGGAGTTGTGCCTCTGGTAAGTTTGGGAACCAGTGCTTTAAGGAATAGAGAATGCTTCCCTTTATTTATAGTATTTTTATCCCGCCTTTCTCCCTGAAGGGACCCAAGGCGGCTTACAACATGAAAAAAAGAATACAAAACAAAATAATCACATTTTAAAACAGTAAAAAACAATTAATAAAAATAAAAACAGTATCTAAAAATCGACTAAAAAGATCATAGCTACAATTAAAACAGGAGCATAAAAACAGCAGCACCCCCACCTGTACCAGCAAGATGTTAAAGAAGGAAGGGGCTCAGAAGGCTTCTTTGAACAAGAAGGTTTTTAGGCCTTGCCGGAAAGTGTCCAAAGAGGGAGCAATTCGTAAGTCAAAGGGGAGGGAATTCTATAAGGTTGGTGCCACTACTGAGAAGGCCCTGTTTCTGGCCGCCGCCCCTCGCACCTCCCTGGGCGACAGCACCCGCAAAAGGGCCTTCTCTGATTATCTAAGGAGACAAACCGAACTAGGCAGTCTCTCAAATACCCTGGCCCCAAGCCGTATAAGGTCAAAACCAGCACTTTGAATTGGGCCCGGAAACGAATCGGCAGCCAGTGCAGCTGTCGGAGGAGCGGCCCGACAGAGTCGAACCGCCTACCTCCAGTGACTATACGGGCTGCCGCATTCTGCACTAATTGCTGTTTCCAAACCATATTCAAGGGCAGCCCCACGTAGAGCGCGTTACAATAATCTAGTCGCGATGTCACCGTGGCATGGATCACCGTGGTCAGGTCTGCACGATCCAAGTACGGTCGCAGCTGGCGCACCAGCCAAAACTGGGCAAAGGCCCCCCTGGCCACAGCCGCCACCTGGGAATCCAGGAGCAGATGCGGATCCAGGCGGACCCCCAAGCTGCGGACCTGCTCCTTCAGAGGGAGTGCAACCCCCTTCAGAGCAGGACGATACTCTAGTACCTGCATCGTGGATTTCCGGACCAGGAGAACCTCTGTCTTGTCTGGGTTTAGTTTCAGCTTATTAGCCCTCATCCAGGTCCCAACCGCCTCCAGGCAGCGCTCCAGAACCTCAACACCCACCCTGGAATCAGGTGGAAAGGAGAGATGGAGCTGGGTGTCATCAGCATATTGATAGCACCCAACTCCAAATCCCCGGATGACCTCTCCCAGTGGTTTCATGTAGACGTTAAATAGCATGGGGGACAAGATGGAACCCTGTGGCACCCCACACCTCAAGGGCCAGGATGCCGAACAGGCGTCCCCCAGTACCACCATCTGGGACCTATCTGCCAAGTAGGAGTGGAACCACCGCAGAACGGTGCCCCCGACCCCCAGCTCGGCCAGTCGGCCCAGAAGGACACTATGGTCGATGGTGTCGAAAACCGCTGAGAGGTCCAGCAGAACCAACAGGGACGCACTCCCCCTATCCAGTCCTCGACGTAGATCATCCACCAAGGCGACCATGGCTGTTTCCGTCCCAAAGCCCAGCCTGAAACCAGACTGAAAGGGATCTAGATAATCCACTTCATCCAGGACCCTCTGGAGTTGAGAAGCCACCACCTGCTCCACCTTGCCCAAAAATGGGAGATTTGAAACTGGATGGTAGTTGTCCATTATTGTGGAATCAAGGGAGGGCTTCTTCAGAAGGGGTCGAACCACCGCCCGCCTCAAAGCGAGCGGCAGCACCCCCTCCATCAAAGAAGAGTTGACCACCCTCCCCGTCCACTCGGCTAGCCCCTCCCGGGCAGATCTGATTAGCCAAGCCGGGCAAGGGTCAAGCAGGCAGGCAGTCGGCCTCACACTCCAGAGGAGCCTGTCCACATCCTCAGGCTGTACAAGCTGAAAATAATCCCACAACACTGGACCAGCAGGTGCCAAGGGGACATCCTCAGATATTGTCAATGAGGCATCCAAGTCATGGCGAATCCAATCGATTTTATCTGCGAAATGTTTAGCAAACATGTCACAGCGGGCCACCGTGTGTTCCTCCTGATCAATTGGAGGGGCCTGATGGAGTAGGCCTCGCACCACATGGTACAGTTCCGCTGGACAATTGCCTGCAGACACAATGGTAGCAGAGAAGAATTTACTGTAACACACCTGGGGGGAGGGGAAGACACACATTCAAGATGAATGGTTTTATTGTGACCAAAAGTGCGGGTGACAATTACACAACTGGCCCCTCATCAATTTCAGCTGCTTGTGCCAGTTTTTAAAGAAAGATCTGGATTCAATAGTCATGATGCTTGTTAGTAAACCTGTGCCTGGTGTTACAATTTTGAACAAAAAGTGAAGACTTGCATGATTGAATGAAGTTCCTTGCCCATAAGGAACTATCATTCTTTGGAGAAGCATAGGCTAGAGCTCTTCTGACATGTATGTGGAAGGAGGAGTTCACACATACGTTCACTTTATCAGGGAAGTTCCCATTTGCAGTTAAAGTGGTATAGTCCAGACATAGATTTACTCCTTTAGTGTAGGACTTCACTTGAGTCTCACACCAAGAAACAACCTACCTGCTAGTTTTACATACACACTACTGTTCATTTTCTTCATCAAATTTGGTTCAGAGATAGAAACTAGCACATTGCATAGCTTTTATGGAACTGTACATTTTCAAAAGGCACAACTTCCAATTTGCTGTTTTTGGTTCCCATTTTCTTTGGGGAAAAGGATAGATTTTCAAGGGGCAGCATCGCTAACTGTATACTTTCCATGTGATATTCATGAAGGTAAGAGCAATCAGGGGCAGGGCCACTGGCGTCGCTGGAGGTGGGGCGGAAAGCTAAGTTCTGCAGCTTTCCGTCCCACCGTTACTCTCCGGTACGAGGCGCCCCGCCCCCTCATCGTAGGAGCCCGTCAGCGGAGAGAAAGCAACGCGCAGGGACTCTCTGCCCGCTAACGGTTCCTATGACTTGCTTCTCTCAAACAAAAACAAATTGAAAACTCAGGATATACCTTCACTGCCTCCTTTTAGAGTTATGTCTGATGAAAAGCTTGCAGATGACCTTGAGCCAAAGGAATCCAAGCTATCAAAGGAACTGTCTCTCTTATGGCTGGTAGATGATGAAAGTGAATCACTACGCTCAAGGTACCAAATATCGCCGTATCCGCTATCCCTTCCACTTCGTTTTGGGCTGCTGGATTCTCCAAGAGCCTGCAGAAAAGGTATTTGAAAAATTATGGTCGGAGCATTTTTAGTCTTAAGATTCTCCATTTGCAATATAGGTTTTATATGACCCTGACACGTATTCGGTTTTTGTAAGTGGATATTTGCATTCTGAGAAAACATACTTAGGAATTACAGGATAGAAGTTCACACCACAAATGTAATTTCTCCTGTACAAGCAGAAAGTGCATTTGAGAAAATACACCCAACAAAATATACAGTGTACCCTCCACATCTGTGGGTCTCCCAGATACCAAGGGCCCACTGTACTAGAATATGAGTGAGTCTGAGCAAGCACAATGCTTTATTCTAGAGATCAGTAACAGGTGGCCTTGGAACCAAACCCATTGTCTCCTCCCGTCCCAGTACCAGCTCGCCCCATTCCCCGCAACTGCAAATCTCAGAAGTAAACATGAGCGTGTGGAGCAAGGGAAAGTTGCGGCAATGATACTTGCTGGTAAACCATTTGGGGCTTGGCCCACCAATATTCATCTCCTCAGAGTGACCCTACTATAAAACTAGCTTTTAGCAGACAAAGATCCTTTCCTTAGTGAACTTTTGTCAGACCAAAGTCAAAACTACAAGAGTTTTATACAAAGATACAGCTACTTGGGCTGTCAGTGGATTATCTGGGTTCTGTGTCATTACCATACGGCAAAGCTTTGCTAAAAACTAGGCTGTGGGATATTGCACGCCAGGAACTAATTGTAGCAGCACAGAAAACATGTTCCCCTCTCTGTTTTCAACTTTCTTGGGCACATGAAATTAAAAACAATTACCTATAATTTTTGTTCAACCCATAAGAAAGAAGGGCGTTTTCGCTGGCTAGGTTCAATTCTAACCCATCAAACCTCCTTTAGGGTAGGTTTGTGGGTATGGTAGAAGGAGATAGGATTTGTCCATGTGATGGTCACTTGGTGGAAACTTTAGCACACATGGTCCTTAAATGTAAACTGTATGATAATCTCCATCAACAATATTTAGATCAATTTTGCATTCCCACCTGGAAACCAGAGATGGAGGTCATACGTTTTTTATTATATGGGAAAGATCAGGAGCTCACCAAGATAGTGGCTAAATATCTTTATTTAGTTTTCTGCTGTTGAAGTGCATTACAGACTTCTAGCCTTACTAACGACCTAGAGATGTAAAAATAGACTGTTTTTCTTTTCTTTTCTTTTTTCTCTTTTAGCCAGTAGCTTGTGTCACTGGAATGATGGTGACTGTGTATTGGTATATTTAACTTGTATGTTTGTTTGTGATGCCAATAAAGGTTTGATTGATTGATAAAACTAGCTGTTGAACAAAAACAGACGTTGTTTAACATTTAACAACAGTTAACGTTTAATATTGACTAAAATTGCCTTTCCTTCCTTGAACGTCTTACCTTTGTCAAGGTCTGTCCAAATAATTTTTCAAAGGCTTTTAAATTAAGGTGTGGGCCATGATAATAAGGGTTGCTGTGTGCTTTCCTGCCCAGCCAATATAATGTAATCAAAACCTAAACCAAAAGAATCAAACACAACATAGTCATGAACAATTACCTTAGGCCAGAAAAGGGGGGGGGGGGACAACATGAACTACTGCACTGAGCTCTAGTTTTTCCATAAGAAACTCTTCACACTGTTCTTTAATAAACAGTACTTACCAATATGGTTTGGATAGTTCTTATTTTCTTCCTCCCAAGACATTGTTGCTTAATCTACTGTTCTACATTTTTCTGAGTTCCTTATCAGGTACCTCATTCAAAACTGATGCTTTAAAACTAGAATTTTGACCCGATTATGAGCATCTAGTCACTTGTCATTTGCCATACTAGCCAATATTCTGTGATAGAAATTTACAATTCACATCTTGCCCAACTCATGAGCAGCAGTAAGAATAATTTTCATCACACTTGAACTTGAAAACTTGCAGGCAAAATGCCTGTAAAGAAGCTACTGTACTGACTGAGGAGTTTCCTAAGCCTTGAATGAACACTTGCCGTCCCTTATGGCCTCTAGCCACTTTCCAACATCTTCTCCTCTTGCCACTATGTTGACAGACACAGAGCAGGAAAAACCCTAACTCCAAACACTAAAACACAACAACACAGTTTTAACACAAAGTATGGCAATTAGAAAAATATGCATTGTGTGCTGATTTGCATTGTATGAAAATATGCATTGTATGCTGATCTAGGGCTGCAGTGGCTTAGGTTAAGACGCTGAACTGCAGACCGGGAGGTCAGTAGGACAGCAGTTCAAGACCCGAGTGCTGTGTGACGGAGTGAGCTCCCATCTCCTGTCCCAGCACCTGCCAACCTAGCAGTTCAAAAGCAAGAAATTGCAAGTAGATAAATAGGTACTGCTGCGGTGGGAAGGTAACAGCGTTCTGTTATTTATGCCGGCCACATGACCATGGAAGCGTCTTCGGACAGCGCAGGCTCTTCAGCCTTAGAAACGGAGATGAGCACTGCACCCTAGAGTCGGACACAACTGACTTTCGAGCAGGGGATACCTTTACTATGCTGATTTGCACACACTGTACTGCAAAATATGCATCTGCACATACTGCATTGTTTAGTAGCATTTTAAAGTGAGCAATTTGATGTTTCTTGGCATAGATTTTGGAATTTCCTTTATGCAGAATACTATCATGCTATAGATTGACCAATTTGATACCATTTGTTTTGAATGCAGACACCTTTCTACCTAGGTTACGTTCTTGATTTGGAATTGCATCAAGGCAGCATGTTGTGGAGCTCTTTCCACACAAAAAGTGTACAAGTGATCTTATTTTGCACAAGCTCAGGAGAACTACCGTAGTTCCCCACAATCAACAATACAAACAAGCCTTATGACCAAACCAGATGTTCACAAGAAGCCTCCAGGTCACCAAATAGCAACAAAAGAAGAGAGACAAGCTGCAATTTGGGAGGGAAGTAGCAGAGAGTGCCTTTGAATCTCAGGTGAGCAGATGCACTTAAGGGGAGTGCAGAAGGGTTAAACACCACATCCCCAGACTTAGATCTTCAACTAGATTGACCCTTAAGCCATTGTCACATATTTAGTAGTATCCCATCATGCATACAGATGTGTTGTAAACATACACAATAGAATGGTAGTACCACATGCACACTATTTATAACATAGCCAAGGAGTTGAGGAAAACATGATTACTTTCAGAACAGGAATCTCAGTTAATGTTCAGAAATTTCTTTAGACATCTGCATGCATGGGTTAAATAATGAAAATGGATCCTTATCTTACATTTTTTACTCTTCTGTTGGTTTCTTCTTGCCTGCAAAACACCCCCCAAACAACAAAAATACATCAGTCATCCATTAATCATTAGTATTACTAACACAGAACAGTAATAATGTTATAGGAAAGCTGACTGTCCAAGTCCATCGATGTGCATTAAAACAGAAAGCACATACAAAGCCACAGAACCTCGTGTTCTAAAATACAGAATGCTATCCATCTTGATCACTGTCACATCCTATAGAAATGTCAGACCCATAGAAATTATGGCAAACTGAAGAGGAGGCTTCCCTGCTTAAAGAGCCACTCTAAACTTAAAATTGCAAAGGTCAGCTAGAGTGCACTAGAGTAGTAAGGAGGATGAAAGTACAAAAGTCCAGGAAACACTACCTATAAGCTCATTTACCTTCTATACCAGGAGTTCTCAATTCTCTTGGTGCACTGCCGCCGCCGCACCGAGGACCACCGAGGACCACCAAAAGAGGGAGGGCGTCATCGCCATTTCTGGGTTTCCCAGAAATCAAATGGTAAGAGGGCACGTTTGGGTGGGAGGGCCCTTCCCAGCTTGAGAAGCCCACATGCTCGAGCTCTGCTCGACTTGCCAGAGCTCGAGCCGCCGTTGGGATCTGCTGCGGCGCAGTGTGGCTGTGATGGCGGCCGTCATCTTGCCAACCATCTTGTATGTTTCCATTAATGAATACAATAAGAGTTACTTTAATGTAGCTTTCATGTTCATTTAAGGAAAAAATGGCACTTGGCAAATCAGTGCACACAGTGACCAGTTCTCAAATCCATACCTCCACACCATAAGTTATCGTGTGGCACATACTACTGTTTATCTTGGTCTTGTGAATGCATTCAATGTGCAAAGGGCAGAGGATGTGTGCTTGAGGGTTAGAATGTTACAATCTCCACAAGGATGTCATAAAATTGATCTCCTTGTGGTGAGCAATTCTGATCCAGTACATTTGCAAGTACTCACTAAGTCACAACTCGATTTACCCCCATCATATTAAGTGGGCTTGTAACTGTTACGGTTCCAGGCAGGGATCAGTCACTACCATTAGGCTATTTTTTGGTACCAACCTCACAACAACCAAAACGGGTTGACCTCAACCGACCATTAAATTAGATATAGCTTGGTTTATACAAAAATTGGATACATCTAAAGTTTGCACCCATGGGTAAGTAAGCTTGAGTGAAAGCGGAGCGATCTCAGTTCTTCTGAAAAATTACATAGTTGGAAGTTCCAGGGGTTCTCTCTTGCAGGGTCAGTGATTTTTGCAAGAGGAGAATAGTAAAGACTTACAGTGCTTTTCCCATATCTGTACATTTACAAATACAGGTCCAACCTTTTTTTATCAGCGAGGGTTCCATTCCTGGAACCCTTGTGGATGCCAAAATCAGAGGATAGTGAAATCTGCAGGGGGGGGGGCATGGCACTAAAATACCTTATATTAAGCTGCCGGGGGGGGGGCCGCCGACCACTTCCCACCTCCTGCGCAGCTTCAAAAGGCTCTAAACTACAGCAAAAAGAAAAAAAAACACATGACCGGAAGCGGCTTCCGGTTCGCATGTGCAACCGCAAGTTGCTTCTGGTTGCGTGTTGTTGTTGTTTTGGCAGCAGTTTAGAGCCTTTTGAAGCTGCGCAGGAGACAGGAAGCAGCCAGCGGGCCCCCAAACAGCTTAAAAATAAGGTATATTAGTGCCACCCCTGCCTCCAGTGGGCCTTCCACAGTGCCATCCGTGATGAGTCAAATCCGCGGATGAGAAGGCCCAACCTATAGACAAACAAGAATACACAGAGAAACAGTGCTAGTCTTTAAAGAAGGATCACTTCCCTCAAAATGAGCATTCTGCCCTCTGAGCCGCATAGTGCTCCTTATTGCCCTCACCTTCAATGCTGAGAATGTCTCCCCCCTCATTGGCTATATTTTCCACCTGTTTTCAGCCTCCAACCAAGTCATTTTGGAGCATTTTCAGTAACAAGGCGGCTCCAAAAGTCAGCATTGCTCATTTAAGTAAGCATTTTCTGGCCTTCAAGGAAACAACTTTTACTATTAGCTATACTAGGGGGAAGAAAAGGTCAATTCCTCACTTAGCTCGACTTGTTATGGCTGTTCAATCTCCTTTAGAAGAAAACCTAATCAGACTCTGACCATATGAACAACGTAGTATGGAGGAAATGGAAAAATCAGCATCACAACTTGACGCAGTCTTGAACGCGACACTGAATATTTTTAGTTCCTGACCATGAACTGCTCAAAGTAGCAATGAAAACCCTTGCACAATATAAAATTACTCGTACAATATAAAATTACTCACTCAGTATTCTATTATCTCCCTCAACTGTGAAGCTTACAAAACACACACACAAAAAAAACCCCACTCTTTCTTTAGTCAATGCCACACTGAGGAAGTCAAGAGAAAATTTGCTGAAGTGTACAGAGTTCAGTAGTTATCTCAATCAACAGAATACTTTGCACTATATTTACATTCGTGACAAGAATGCCCTTTGGCTTTCTCTGAGCCCAAAAGCGAAGCTTCCACCTATACAGTAGGCGGCCTAATTAACTACAGTCAGACTGTATTTTTTTGGCAGAGGTTTGGTTGGTTGTGGAGAAGACAGGGTGTAGAAGAGCAGTGTTTGTTCAAGGTTGCCACATTTTAACCTAACTAATTATGAAGTCCAGTCATTGGGGCAGGGAGGTAAAGAAGATGACGATCATAACACAACCATGAGTATCCAAGCACGTAATTATCAAATAAAGAGTTGAAAAAACCAGTCGGCAACACTCAATAGTCATTATCCTTGCCCCTTACCACCTAACAGTGTAATCCTATGCATGTCTACTCAGAGGTAAGCCCTACTGTGGCGCCACAACTGTGGAACTCCCTGCCAGGGGATCTGAGAACCACCCCCTCCCTCATGACTTTTCGGCGAGGGCTCAAAACATTTTTGTTTCGTCTCGCGTTTGGGTGATGGGTTGTAGCCTGCCTCCTGTGTCTCAAGATGCTCTGCCATGCTGCTTTTGTGCTCCCTACTGTTGCCCCCCCAGTGGTTTTTATTGATATTGATATTATTGTTTTTATTGTTTTTAAATTATGTATTTAAACTTTCTGTATTTTAAACTGTTTTTAATTTTTGTTGTAAGCCGCCTTGGGCATTTGCCTCGGCATGGGATAAGGCGGGATATAAATTTTAAATAAATAAATAAATAAATAAATAAATAAATAAATATACTGAGTTCAGACTTACTCCCCAGTAAGTGTGTATAAGATTGCAGTCTAACAGCACAATCCTAACCAACTTTCCAGTGCTGGTGTAGCTGTGCCAACAGGGCGCACACTGCATTTTGCAGTGCAGGGGCAGTCATGGAGGCCTCTTCAAGGTGAGGGAACATTTGTTCACTTACCTTGGGGCTGCATTGCGGCTGCACCGGCGCTGGAAAGTTGGTTAGGATTGCACTGTAAGTCACTATTTCAATCATGATAGGCTTAATTGTTGCTGCACTGGAGCACCAGAGTGAGGATGAAAGAACACACCAAGGATGCATTGCCATTTCCACATTCAAATCCTGCTAACTGGATAAAGAGGCACCTTTTAAGTGATGGCTCCCTTAGCTTTAGAAATGCAAGAGGAACTACCCCTATTCACCCCCAGCATAGCATTTTTTCCAGCGGCTAACTGCTAGTATCTCCCTATGCCTCCTTTTAAACTATGGTCCCTTTTTGGGAGCAGGGAACCATTTTTTCATTTCTTGTGCTATTATGAACTGCTGTGTGAACTTCTTGTTGTTGAAAAGCTGTATATAAATATAACACAACAATATTACTCTCTCTCTCTCGAAATCCTTTAATAGCAACATTTCTGAAATTGAAGGGAACACTGACTAAACGTTTGTTCAGGCACACAATTCTGCAGTCCCAGAAAATATAGTCACATTCTGTCCATTGTGTTTACCATCTATTAAGGACAGAAATTTTAATTTAAAAATAGCAATTGTGAATGGGTAGCATCCCTTGTGTTATGTAAAGCAAACACATATATATACACACACACACACACACACCCCCAAGGCACTGTAAATAAAAAAAAATCTTTATATTTCCTTATTAGATACAGTAGGCGAGATCTTCTGGGACAGGAACTTGAGTCATCCACTCCACTAAGCTGTCCTTCCCAGCATGCTAAGTTCTCCACCTTCAGGGTCTCTGCATCACTGTCCAAAAAGCTTTGAAGTTCATCTGTCTGCCCACACTATCCCCACCCATGGACAGCTGCACATTCTTAACTCCGCCAACTGTTGACTTTCAAGTTGATTTCAGCCAGTCAGCTGGGACATAGGAGTGCTGATGTAGCTAGTTTTGGCCCATACTACTGAGAGCCCCTTGAGTGGGATATTAGTACTGGAAATATGAAGAGAGAACACCCACCCCCATCACACTACCTTTTTTTGTTGCTATTATCTTTCACTTTTTTTAAAAGGAAAACTAGACTACCGGTGTCTAGTGCCATCTCTGCATAGGAGCATGGTAAACTAAAAGAGACGGAGAGAGAAATTCAGAAGTGTTCACTTGTATCCTGCTTTTCTCCCCAAAGGGCACCCAAAACGGCTTACAAAACATAAAGTCATCTTTAAAACAGTAATTTACATGTAAACATTAAAATCTCCATAAGCCCTAAAAGCGACCTTAAAATATCGCAAATAAAACTCAAAACCAGCAGTAGTTACCTTTTAAGGGCAAAGCCCGTAAAATCTAATCAGCATAAAAACCCAGATGGCCAGTATTAAAAAGCCATAAACTCAGAAGACTAATCTGAAAAGAAACGTCTTTTAGGTCCTGCTGGAAGGCCACCAAGGAAGGAGCAGTTCTTAAGCTGAACAGAATTCCCCGTAAGGTTTGTGCCACTACTGAGAAGGCCCTATTTCTTACTGCCACCGCCCCTCCCACCTCCATAGGCAATGATACCTATAAAAAAGGCCTTCTCCGATGACCGGAGGAGAAGAGCCGGTCTCACAAATTGTATCATCCTGTTGTAAATCTTCAGTCTGAGCTGCCCTTTTCTGATTACAATAAAGCTCATTGGTGGAATAAGGACGATCACATTTGCTATGATTTATATATCAATTTTTAATTCAGTATGCTATGTTTTTAACTAACTATTCCATCCTATAATCTTTTGTAATGGGTCAGGTTAGAACACAACATATGATAGAAGTTGACTCCATCAGAAGCTCTTCCATCTGAATTGTTAAAAATATTTCACTTGATGTACTGTAGCTCAAGGGAATTTAAGGTAGTATAGATGGAGATCTCTCATTTTATCCTGAACAGCCTTCAATGAGAAATTAGGCTGAATGAGAGACTAGCTGAAGGCCATCAGTGAGGTAGGTTAAGCACGATTTGAATGCACATCTCCCCAGTCCACGTCCAACACCATCCACTATACTGTACTACAAACAGTGGTGAAGACTATCAACATTTTCAAGACAACGGTTGATTTCAGGCAGCAATAGAGTTAGATTCTCAGAATCAACAGATCTCTAGCTTTCAGGGGGAAACAAACGGCTCCAAGTACTGTATTTGAAGTCAGACACTTCAGGCAACAAAAACATTGGCAAGAGTGTCTCTTCCAGTTGACAAATAGGATATTGAGAATTGTACTGAACAGTGGAAGACTTCCACAGCTTCTTATTGAGCCATTTCCCTCCCCAAGATTGCACCCTGCCAAGCTCATTTCCCACCCTCATTTCCATGCATTGTGAATGTGAAAGACTGCAGTAACTCCAAAAAAGTGAAGCGAGGTTTGTTTCCAAATATTTTTATTGCTCCTTTTCCACCTTGAACAATAACCAAGGCAGTGTCAATTCACAACAAAACCAACAGCTGTTAACACACACACACACACACACACACACACACACACCAAAGAATGGGGGGGGGAGAGAATACCACCACACTGCTGCTGGAAAAGGAGCAACTCAAAAAGACATTCAAATAACTTGCGATTTCAAAGCCTGGACTTACACTTCTGAAGACCAGCCGTTTTAGTTATTTTCCTTTCCAGTCAATCTGGAAGGTCTGTGTATACTACACTACCCCGATGTCTGCATCATTAGTTTCTGTCTGCATGTGACCATAGATATTTACTTATCTTTGGCTAACAATATTGCAACTATTTCATTATCCTCATATGCTGCTACCGTAGGAATAACGTGACCGGTAATGTCAGTTGCCAGAGATGCATCACGAACACTACGCGAGGCTCCTCTTAGAACGTCAGACGCTCAGTAAGCCTGAATAGCAACTCTATGCAATTCACATGACTGAATCCGTGTCTTAAAACCTTGACAGTATTCTCACAACCAATATTTATCAATCCACTGTTTTGGAAAGATCATATGGACAGACCTGCGCAGATCCAGCTCTCAATTTAACATTCCCACACTAGCAACAAAAAACAAAACAAAAACATGGTACAAATTGTGTCTTAATGTATTTAAGTTAATACCATAATAGAAAGTCAGAAGAGCTGCCTGCTAGATTTTTCACAAACAGCCCAGCAAAATCCACTTTCAAAACACTCTTCCTGTAGGATACTTCATACAAAGCATTAAATGCTTGGCCCTGGAGTGAAATCTCAGTTCTACCACGTCACTGGGGCTGAAGTCCAGAGAGCAAATCAAGGCGAGGCAGGATGTGGACTGGTGTAGCAAGGACAACAGCAAATCTGACAGGGAACAGCAGCAAGCTGAATTCAGTCACTCAAGATTTTAAAAACAAAAAATCGCTAAACTGGCCTCTAAATCTGCAAACAGTTTCTTGCAACTCTGACTGGTTATCCTATAGCTCTCTCCTTTGCATAAATTCATTAGAAATAAAGTTATGACAACACCACATACCTGAGTGGATCTACTTGGCTAAATCACCTAACCTACTTATAACTTAGGCAAAGTAGCTGCCTGACATTCCACTGGCTCCGGGTTTAGAACTCCCTGTGGGCTCATATTCTGACATTCAGAAACGCAAGTACACCCACACGTGCATTTCACCTCAATTAGAAAATGAATATATAAACCATGGCTCCCTCTCTTAAATATATAAGCAAGAACAGAGATTCCAGTTTTGCCTTTGAAACACTGATGATGAAAACAACAAGTTAAAATATTCAGGATTCTACAAATCAGAGATTTAACATTAAAGGTGTTTTGATACTGCTTTGTTGACAGCTATTGGACTTCTGGCTTGTTCTGGCTTGCTGGTCTGTGATTTGATCAGAGTCTTCCCCTTCTCCAACCAGAAGAACCAACACACAAAATCCCACACCCCGAAACCATGGAACGATTCTCACTTCCTATCGGTTAACATATCAAGTTGCTTAACTAGATTTTACAAGGCATTTAAAGAGAAACTATATTGTGCAACAATAGGCAGCTCAGTAGATGTACAAGTGAACATCCACAAACAAACATCACAACATATCCCCAGTGCCTAAGAGGTCCAAACAGTCAGGAATAGAAGCTTTGCAGTGCCAACCTGGGTACATTGTGGTGGGAGGAGATTTACAGCGCAATCCTATCCAACTTACACCACCGGTATAACCAGCGGGTGAGGGCAGAGCGGGAGGCTTTGGAGGGGAGGGGAGATTTAAATCCCTTTTGAAGGGAATTTGAATACCCTTTCCATTCTGGGGCCTCTCGTTCTTGTTGCTCCGCTGGTTACACTGATGGTGTAAGTTGGATAGGATTGCGCTGTTAGTTGGATAGGATTGCGCTGTTAAGAGTCTTAGGAGAGTGGAAAAGGAAAGATGCACTTGCTCCCCTCCCAATCTTTTCATCAATCATGCTATAAAGTGCTAAAGAACTTATGTTTCAGGCAGACAGGGAAACCTAAAGAGCTATATAATATAGCAGACAGGGTGGGAAGGCTCCCCCCCCTCTTTTTTAACCCGGCTATGTAGATCCCAAACCTAATTCTCATGTCCAGGATACGAGAAACCTATGTTGGCTCTCTACCGAAAGCTATCCTGTGCCTGCTGTGCACACTGATAAGTTCCATTTGTGTAGTTACACAGGCCTTAAACACAAGGCAGCTGCTGCAGTTCTGTCTAGTTGCAACTGCAAATGAGACCTTTGTAATTGTGTGCAACAGATTAATTACAGCCAAACATTTTAATATGGTGTACACCAAAAGAATACGAAAGCAATGAAGGATCCCCAAAATAGAAAGTTCCTCTAAAAGAAAATGCAGTGACATTATTGGTTACAAACCAGACAAAACACAAAAAGATGCCCCACCCTTCCGTCTTGTCCATGAATAGGAGAGGAGAATGACAGTACAGCAAATTATTGCTTCTAAATTAAGTGGGACTTTATAGTCTTTCCAAAATGTCCAAAAACTGCCTACATTTCAAAGAGCAAGTGCTGCACAAAGTGAGAATTCTTATGTTCATTACTACTCAAGATGACAGCAACAGATAACTATTTCATTAGTGCAACTCATACCACTCCTACTCAATTTGGGGGAGGAGTTGGCTCCTTCTGTTTAACCATCTGCTGTCAGATTTTAAAAGGTTACACCCAATGCTCCTTTTATTTTATCTCATATAACAGGGGTTCTTAACCTGTGGGTTCTGCACCCCTAGAGTGCATGAAAGAGGGGGTTTCAGGGGGTGCTTGAGGTGCTCCCAGAATTAACGTTTTGCCTTGATACTTAAGGATTTTTTTTTAATTCTTGAATTTACACTACCCCAATCTACTGAAAGGCCAACAAAAGCCAATAATATAACCCAATAATATATATATATATATATATATATATATATATATATATATATATATATATATATATATATATATATATATACACACACACAATTGTACCCAATAATATATATATATATATATATATATATATATATATATATATATATATATATATATATATATATATATATATATATATATATATATATATATATATATATATATATATATATATATATATATATACACACACAATTGTGAGAATATATATATATATATATATATATATATATATATATATATATATTCATTCTCACAATTGTTTCTCACAATTGCTTTTTCTCACAATTGTTTTGAGGTCTTCTACATAATTTGTACCATGTTTTGTTTCACTATGTAAACCACTTTGCAAACTACTTTCTGTTGAAGAGGTATATAAATATACTTAATGATTTCAGGAACATAGCAAATAATTGAAATAAAGAAAAATATTTTGGGTTATGTGAGCAATTCAAAATTCTCCTGGGAGTGTATAAAGCAGAAAAGGTTAAACTGTCATATAGTTAAAAAATACTGTACACTTGGGATAAACACCACATACCTGAATGGATCCTACTTGGCTAAACCACCAAGAGCATAGACTCCAGAGTGTCAAAACAACTATTTTCAAAGGTTGTGAGAAAAAGCCAATTCCTGCTTATTGGAGTCCAGTCATTCAGACACCCCCCCCCCATCACATGGACTAAGCTAGTACAGGAAGACATCAGATATGAGCGCCTACCCCAATGTGTAAACAAAAATGTACTTCGAATAAGTAATACGTTCAGACATATTTTTAGGAACTCCAGCAGGGTATCTGATTCAATGTTAAGCAACTACACTCCATACATATTTCTGAATACTAAACAGGATACTTACTAGATGCATTGCGGATCAATGAATTTGTTTTGCAAACAAAAAGTCCTTTTGCTTAAGATATAGAAATGGATTTGCGGTCATGGGCAATTTACAGTATTTCCAACTTTAAGAAACACTGCCTTAAGGAAATTATAATTCTATGCTTGTAAAAGCCTTGTAAACCACTTTGAGAACCCCACATACCTATAAAGTGTGATGCTAGAGGTGGCTGCAATGCTCTCGTCCCCCATGACCTTCAGTCCAAATATATTTGAAGGCTTCTAACAAATATGCTAGATGCTAAGGAAACTGTGTAAATTAGCTTAAGAGACAGGTGTTCTTTTCTAGGAAGGAGGTAACAGTCGGCTTCTCTCTCAAATATGGAGCCTTCCCCCAAATCCATTCTTGCTCTTATTTCATTCACAAGTATCTTATACCAAGGACACCTGTATATGGTATGCTGATGTGGTTTATTTCTCAGAGACACCCAACATGTGGCATGTTGTCTACATAGTTTTCAGCCTACTCAGGTGGTGTGGAATTAATGTTGCCCAATGAGTCATTTTCAAGAATTTCACTATGTCCCAAAAGCTTAATGTACCAGGCTATGACCTTAAATTCTTCAAGATGGCATTTTTTTTAATAAATAAAAGTCATCAAATTATAGCAAAGAATATCTTTTAAGAAGTTCGGTAATGGCAAGTTTTTGAAAACAATCTTCATGGAAAGAAGGCCATTCAGAGTTCGTAATTCTACACATAAAATATTTAGTACATTACTATTACAACATGGTAAATTTTCTGGGTGCTTTAAAATGGGTATTATGGACAAGCGTTTACCAGAATTTAAAGGAAACATGCACATGCAATAAATAATAATAATAATAATAATAATAATAATAATAATAAATCATTCCACTCCACAGAGGCACAGCTATTTATTTTGTTCTCATTCCTTTTACTCCATAGGAGGAGAATAGGGCAAATCTACATGCCCCACTGGAGCCATCTTTTTTCCTTCTGAAAAACAGCTGGAACTTAAATAGCAGCTTATGAATGGAGGGCTGCTGCTTGCAGTGAAGAGGACACACTCTGCTGTGCCCAAACATCTGCCCCACTTCTCCACCACTAGACACACTGTCTATCATTATAGTTCACGGATAATATGGAAAATGAAAGGTATTTCCTCCTCTAGAGAAACTCATATCTTTGAAGGAATTTTAAGTGACCTGTTAAGCGAAACACTCATGCCAGGGGACAACAGGATTGGCAATTTACAGCACCACGCCATAGTGACTGAGCTATATAAAATCGACAACATACCCATCTCCACCCCAAAGTTAAATATTACTCCTCTCAGTCCAGCATACCTAAAATGCATAGAGTTCTAAAAGTTTTAGATATGGGTAGTCACTGACTTACAGAGAACCCGATTATCCTAGGGGTATATAGATATCAAGAGTACTCATGCGGCATCGCCAAACATGGCTGAATAGTCATAGGACAGAATTCAAACAAAGTGGACATTATATTCTGTGAGGGATTTATATAAGGGGTAATATGTTTACTACCTGAGAAGTTTTGTTATGATTTAGTCATTCACTTCTACTTCATTTGATTTTAGGCAATTGGGTAAATATTTAAAGGTTCAGTATTATACTTCTGGTTGAGAACCCCTGATCTAAACCATAGGAACTCGTACCATCAGTGGTACTTCGGCCGACTGCTGGTGGTACTCGGACTGCTGGACCACTGGAACCCCATTCCGATGCAGCACTTTTGGCGCCACATTTTCGCTCCGGAGAGGCTCCTGCCTTTGGCCGAGCCTCTCAGGAATGCTGAGAAGGGCCCTCTGATCTGCCCAGATGAGTGTTTATATGCGTGTTTTCTGGCCTCCGAAAACCCAGAAGCAACTGGATGTCATCACCAGTCATTTCTGGTGGTACACAGCAGGCACCGGAGGTGGTACTCAGCCATGAAGGAGGTTGAGAACCTAAGATTTAAACGCTACAGTTACTGAAATTTCTGTTGCACTCAGGAGGTGAGCAAAGGAAATATCGCTCTAGTTGTTTGCTCTGATTAACTTTGTGGGCATTGTTAAGATACTTCAAGTACAAATCATATCTCCCGACTGAGATTATACTCAGGATTTACTTCTGGATATGAACGTTACCAGTAATTGAAAATGGTGCTATAAATGTATGTTGCTTTTATGCTAAATTATGGCTACCTGTTTTTGCTTCCTCCTTCCGCTGCCCCCATAAACTTTCACTTTGCGCTATCAGAAGATTCATGAAATAAAGTTTCTCCTACATTTCTTAAGCTGAATGTGGGAGCTTCATGCTTTCCTATGAAACATTTCCTTAAAACGTAGAAAGCTAGTTTATCAAGAGAGAAAGGTCACCAAACATAATTCGTAATTTTAACCGAGCTTCCAGTTCAACATCCTCTTCAAATTGAAGGTCATGAATGGAGACATTGACACTGTTTTATTCCAATTGTGAAGTGAAAGCTCCCTCCTACAAAACAGTCAGCCATAGGGGAATAAAGTGTGGTACTTGGTTTTGAGCATGTAACTGCAACTCATATCTAATCTGGAGACAGGCTACACCAGTGGTTCCCAAAGTAGGAAGCACGGTTCCCAGGGGAGCCATGGACACCAGCCAGGGGAGCCACGAAGTGCCATGGAATCCTCTTGGAAAACAGTGCAATGCCAATTGGCAGGCATCAACATGTAATGTAATGGGGGAGTCATGGCCAATAGTCGCCAATGGACAAGGGAGCCGCAGGTCGAAAAAGTTTGGGAAACACTGGGCTAGACGGAAACACCCATCGCTTCCAAAAGGATCAATCCTCCCTGTGTTCATTGAGAAGTCACCCTCGAGTCCTACAGAACAACCATGGAGACTGGGGGAGGCAAAAGGGCCTGCTAAATTTCAAGTAGGAATAAGTTCTTCTTTGGATAATCATACAACTATAATCAATGGTGCACCAGTCTACTCTAGTCGGTCTCTCCTCCTTGAAACTGACAAAATACAGGTTAGCTTTTTCAGTCTCCAGAGAAGCATTTTGATTCTGAAATTGTAATAAAGTATTTTTAACACTACACACATGTGGGTGTATTGCTTTAAAAAAACACATAAAGTACAGTTTTCAACATTTACAATAACTAGCTAACCACCATATATTTGAACACAATGATCCCAACATGATCCTAAACAAATTTACTCAGAAATCAGCCCCACTGAGCAGGACTGCAGCCTCAGACACAGAGAGAAGAAAGATGTTCACAGCAGCAGCCAATAAGATGATTGCATACAATTTTATAATTAGAAGTGAGACGTTTGACAGGTTGATGCTGTTCTTAAGTGCAGCAAATCCAAGATTTGAAATTAGAGAATATAGAAATAAGTAACTGAAAGCCGCACGTGGAACACCACAATTATACAAGCAAGTACACTGTCCGAACAAAGGCCGACAATAGCATGGCATGCTGTGTGAAGGACAGTTATACAACTCAAGATATGGCACTGAGGCATTGCATCATTACACACATTTGAGTTGCAAACACTAAGGCTGCAAATTCAATACACACTTAAACGTCCCATTGTAGTACATGAAATGTTACGGTAATTTCTGTACACTTGCATAGGACCAGATTAAAGACTCACTTCCATGGGGGGGGACACACACACATTAATGCAAGGTCAGGGTTTTTTAAATCTTAAAAAAATCTTTCAGCACAGATTCAGCTTTAAAAAAATAAAGAAATACCAATAGTCCCAACTCAAAAGGCCTCAATATTTCACAGAGTCTAATTTAAAATAAAAAAACACATTATTGAAACTTGAAAAACGTACGTCAGAGGAAGAACTAGAAGCGACTAAAATATTCTGTTTAGCTCTGCCCAAGCTGCTGCAAGTATTTTTAGCAGGAGTTTCACATTGCACCCTATAATAATCTCAGTGGTATGACCTCAAGACACACTTCCTACAGAAGCAAAAGACTCATGCTCAACCTCCTTGTGCAGAAAACGTATCCAACGTTTTGTGGCTATCATATGTTCAAATTCAAGGCACTCTCCCAGTCGATTAACACATACGTATGTCACATTGCAGCGCTTAAAGAGCTGCAATCTCAGTACTGGCAAAGGCAGCAAAGAGAACAAGACTTTTCCAGCTGAACTTCAGGGTTTAGGTGCTTGCCATCCACTTGTGTAGCGTTTCTAGCCAGCTAGAATTTTGGAAGAGTCCTTGCCTTCACCTTACAACTGCTACTATAATCAAGACTTTATGAACCTGAAACGTATTGGCTAGAGCTGGTTCTGGACCTCATTATCGATACTTTACTACAAATACACTTGGAAAAGCTACCGTAGTTATAGCCATGTGCAAGGACCATTCATCTCCATCTCCTTTCCCCTCCACCTCCCATAGCATTCAACATTTTTAAAAAAACCAATCCAATGCTACATTGTGTTTAATATTTCAACAGTAATTACTGTATTTTTCGCTCCATAAGACGCAACCCCCCCCCCAAAAAATAAGGGGAATGTCTGTGCGTCTTATGGAGCGAAGTGTAAAAAAATGACTTCCTTAAACAAGTTTTCCGGCCGCTTACCTGGTTGTTCTGCAGCTCCAATCTTCTTCCCGCGTTGCCGGCTGTCACCAGTCAGCAGCTTGAAGACGCGAGCCTCCCAGGCTCTGGACGCGACCTGGAGGCTCTGCGCAAAGATCGCAGCAACTGTGATCTTTGTGCAGAGCCTCCAGGTTGCATCCAGCGCCTGGGAACTTTCCGCAGGCGCTATACGCAACTGCCAGCTCTCCGCAAAGATCACAGTTGCTAGTCACGACCTGGAGGCTCTCCGCAAAGATCGCAGTTGCTGCAATCTTTGCGCAGAGCCTCCAGGTCGCGTCCAACGCCTGGGAGGCTCGCGTCTTCGAGCTGCTGACTGGGGACCGCCAGCAACACGGGAAGAAGATTGGAGCTGCAGAACAACAACCAGGTAAGCGGCCAAGTGGCCGGAAAACTTGTTTAAGGAAGTCATTTTTTATTTACCCCTATTTTTCGCTCCAAAATACACATGCGTCTAATGGTCCGGTGCGTCTTATGGAGCAAAAAATACGATAATTTATACAGCACTTTCAAAAATAACACTGTACGTGGCTGATTTACAGTCGATTTCGCAAAGCAAAACAAAAAGAAAAAACAGTTTGAATAGATGAACAAATCAGCAGCAGTTGAAACTCCAAGTAAAAACTCCACTAACCGCAGACAAAAAAAAGACAGCAGTGATAACAGTCTTAGGCCAGTTCTTTAAATGTAGAACAGAACAGAAAAGTCTTCAGAGTGCCTGAAGGCAAATGCATTGGGAGGGGGAGGGGGCAGCCTGATGGACCACCTCCAACAGTACATGTCACAGTCACAGCACCACTACAGAAAACGTCTTCTCTCTGGTCTTCACCAGTGCTGTAGAGTCAGAGTATAGAGCCCAAAATGATGATCTTACAGTCCAGGGAGGAACTAATGGGTACAGATTTCAAAAAGGCAATAAGCAACATCTTAAATTTGGGCCAAAATACAATACATGCACTGTACAGTTTAAAAGTTATGACAATCTTATAAAGTGTCCAGTATAAAATAGATTCTCTGTGCCCAAGGCACAGTTACTGCACTGGTATTCCCAGAAGCATTAATGGTTGGTGCAATGAGTACTCAAACAAAACGGTCCATTCTGCCAACACACTGGTTTGCCATAGAAGTAATTACTGTACTTCCAATTTCACCACAGGGACAGAGCACCATCCTGCAATGAAAACAACATTCACAATCCTCCATGAAGTGCCTTTACATAGTCCCTTTAAGGAGGAAATATAGCTCCCATTAATTTATTTGAGGGTTTTAAAGAGGAGTTAACACATGGGTGGATGCATGAGAAGAACATTAGTTTCCTATTATTTTTCATAACTGAAGCCTTCAAAGGATGTCACAATTCTACACACGGTGTCATTTTATAATATGGTTCAAAAGGAAACAAAATTATTATATGAAAAAGTCAATATTATATGGTAGTTTACACAGTATGACCATCTTTCCTACACTAATTAAAAGAACATGATTTAAATTGCATGTACTACTGCTTATAATACATTTTTCTATTTGCTTGAGTCTACTAAAACACAGTTTAACATAATTATATAACTAGTTTAAACTACTGAAGATGAATTTCATAGGTCTGTAGAGAATGCACCACCATGGCTGAGATTACAGCCCCAAAGACCACTGGAAATACCAAGATCAGCTGGAAATACTCAGTTATCAGCCACAGTTTCACCATTTAGCTCATAGGTAGTGGCGGCCAAATGACTACACATGCCAATTACTCTTTGGCTTGCAGTTCATGCCAATAGTTTCAGGGCACATCTTGCACAACTTCTTTCTTCTGAACTCTCAGGTCTCAGTTTCAGTTTATTTTGTATCACAGTGACTACAGCTGAATACGAGAGCTCATGTCATCTTCTAATCATTCTAGGGTTGTGTTTTGCTTTTATAGTCATTTCACACAATGGTTGATGGAGTAGTAGAACACCACTACTGAAGCCATTTCTGAATTACTGCAATATTTATCGCACCTACTGAGGTGTGGTACATGCAGCAGAGCCAGCATAGGGCCATTATTGTTCTAGCATGGTATGTCTTTCTGTATTTAAACTGTCAATGTTTACAGAAAACATGGAAAGCAAATGCCAAATCAGAAAATGTGTAATAGTTGAACTAAACTGTTCTCATTTTTAGACCATTTCAGGATAAGTTTCATTTTTCAAGTTCTCAACATCAACAATGCCACATTTTTTGTAAGAGGCTACATAATAATTGCAGGTTTTCAGAATATGAAAACAGTCACATCCTAGTTCTTGTTAAGGCAAAATGGCTCTCTAGTTACAGAACTGTTTAAAGAATTTTGAGCAGACTTGCAAATAATCAGTGGATGTTTGGTAACTCCCTGCCAATTAACTCTCTTGGAATACGAGCAGAAGGAAAAACTCCCTTTTTCTTCAAATCAGAGAAAAACAGGCAGCAAGTATGGAAGGGTAACTGCTATTAGCACGGAGCTGTTTCTCCAATGCAATATACAGTAGACCATTGCTCCCTTCCCCCCCCCCCCCGACATAATTTTATTTTTATTTATTCACATTTACATACCACTTTTCAACAAAAGTCCTAAGCTGTCTACAGAGAAAATCAAATCAGGAGTTCTCAACCAGTGATACTAGTACTTCATCCAACTGCTGGTGGTACTCGGACCGCCGGAGCACTGGAACCCGCTCCGATGCGGCACTTTTAGTGTCATGTTTTTGCTCCTGAGAGGCTCCTGCCTTTGGTCAAGCCTCTCAGGAACGCTGATAAGCGACCTCCCACCTGCCCAGAGTCTCCTACCTGCGTTTTCTGGCCTCCCAAAAACCTGAAAACCCGGAACTGGCGATGATGTTATTGCCAGTCACGTCCGGTGGTACGCAGCAGGAGAGTGGCGCCGGAGGTGGTACCCGGCTGGGAAGGGGTTGAGAACCCCTGAAATAAATAAATGGCTCCCTGTTACAAAAGGGCTCACAAGCTAAAAAGATGCCCAACACACCAGCAAACAGTCACTAGAAAATATGCTGTGCTGGGATGAAAAGGGCCAGGATTAGGAATTTAAAAGTCTGGGAGGAAAAGAGAAACCAAATTCATGAGCAGCATCCACAGGATTACCACAGATGATGAGTGTACCCTTCCACCTCTCACTCACTCAGCCAGCAAGAGTAGCCAGTCAGTCCTGCCCAGTGAATACAGAGGCACTCCTACTCCCTTTCTGACCTTCTCTCTTGTGGAGAGGAGTGAGAGAATAAGACAGCACAACAACCAGATCCACGGCATTTGTGTGTGTGTGTGTGGGGCTAAAGGGACATGTGCATCGTTTCATCCATCTCTCAATCGGGGTAGGAAGAGAAAGAGGAAGAAAGTGAGTGCAGTGGGCCCATCGTAAATAGAGTGGAGCTCAACATGTGGGACCATCCCCACCACTACCAGAGGCACTCTGTTCTGGATGGGGCACACCTAACTGTCTCCCTCACACTTCCGGGGAGGGAGAAGAGACAACAGTCCCACTTACTGCCTCTGGAGTGACGCTCCTATACTTTGTTAGGGCTGTTCACTTTTCTGCCTCCTGACAGAGTGGGGGAAGAGACAGAGAGTTCACACAGAAATCTGCTCCAGGTGGCCAATAAGTAGTTATTTAGAAACCTGATTTTTGGATTAGTATTCAGTTTTTCCAGGTTGCTGCAAGTTTAGCAACGCCGATGTCACAACATTGTTTACCATTCTTGAGCAAACATTCCTGACAACTCCATTTGCATACACACTGCCCTCCTCAAACAAACTGAAAAGCCAAAAGGTAACACTGTACTGAATCCCGACATTGTTGTACTGCGGGTTACTACCACCTCTCTTTTCCACAATCAAGTAACCACCAAGGCAGTGGGAGTGCTCAGCGGCATAAGGCAACGGAACAGTCCAAGGAGACATTTCCTGCCTGTCATATTTACCTTAGTAACACTTGTTAACTACAAAATTCTTGGCAACGTATGAAGGACTTTGGCCTGCTCTTTACTGAAACTCAAACACCCCACTTTAAAAAGGCTCTGGCATCTCAAGATTATAGAAAGTACAGAATTATGCAAGATCCAACACACAGTTATATTTTTCCATTAAACAGTCTAGAACAGCAATAATTATTCTTAGTCTGAACACACTGCCCTTAAATTCTCTGCCCTTTCCATGAGAATCCGTAAAATAATAATAATAATAATAATAATAATAATAATAATAATAATAATAATAATAATAATGTTGCATATGCTATTGCTTCCCTTAATCGCATTCCGATTCATGAAAGAAAGGCTTCCCTCAGGAATGATTAAATTAGTACAGTATTTGCTATCGAACACTCAGCATCTATACAGCACCCTCAGCATTCTAAACTGCTTCATAAGGATTACTGATAACAATGTATACATCAGTCTTTTAGACAGGGCTGTTATAAGCATCACCCCATTTCAGATAGGACAGTCTCCAAAAACACCTGGCAAATCTATGGCTCACAGCTCACAATCTTAGCTACTACACAATAGATCTCTTGAACATGACTAATAGTACATATATTACAACATGCTGGTAACAAAGGACAGAGCGTGTGCCTTGGGTCCAGTCCTCCAGATTACACATTTCAACATTTGAATACTGCACTAGACCAAAGGTGAGTTCGAGTATACACACCACACACGCAGTATCCTCCTGGTAACTACAAGTTTACAGTAAAGGTTTCCATTTGTACTTTTGCATTTTAAAGCTGTGGAACCTTCTACTTGGCATCTTTAAAGCGATGCAACCATTAATTAGTAAGGCAGCTTAGTACATTTAAAATGTCAGCATATATAAATTAAAAATAAAAATTACTGAAGATGGTTGTTCCAGACAAACCTGCACATTAATTTCACAGCTTCCAGGCTTGCACATCTTAACACACACAATCTCAAAATGCAACATGCAAACATTATTTAAGCGACAGGATACATATATAGCAGCAACAAGGCTAATTTAAAAAAAAATCATATTCCTCAGATTTTTATTAACTAGAACACAGGACACTTACTTGACAGTAACTCGATTAGATAAATCCTGAAGATCTCCAGGATGAAAAAGCTGCGCTTCTTTTAATCCAAGGTTTCCACAAGCTTTCAAAAACACATTTATATTATCCTGTGAAGAAAAGCAGAAAGCAATTGCTTAGAGGGAAAGGACTGCAAGTTGATTAGCACAAACTCCAAAGTTTCAAAGTCCACCAGAGATACAAAAGACCAGGTTTCTAGTTCATAAAAGTAGTAATATTTCATAAAAATCCTTGGACTGAGCAGTGATCTCTGCAACTGACAGGCACGTTAAAGATTACCAGGTATAAAGCAGGAAAGCCCAGCCAGTAAGCAGCAATCTATACTTTGATGTCAGCTCTGCAAACAAACGCCCTCTTTTAGCTTTGCATGACAAGCCTCACCTCTCACATTTAAAAATAACTCCAGCTACTGACATTCACCCACCCAGAAATGGCTGGCAACCGAGGAATTAAGAGGAAGAACTCTGTTTCTATGATTACAGATTGATTGTGGAATACTGCACCTAGAATCTAGCTTTGGTTACTGAGCAGGCTAGTATGAGAGAGAGAAAGCAACTGAAACACAGGAAAGACACAACAGAAATGGGTAGCTTTCACTCGGTAAACGAGAATACCTAGGTGTGGTTTAGCACTGACTTACTGCACCTGCTCTGGGCCAACTATTTAATCAGGGAGAGAAGCATGTATGGGGCACTGCAGGGTGATTTTTCAGTTTGTGATCTCACTTTCTGCTCAGTGAATATGTGTATTATAAGAGGGTCCATCAGTGTTGAATCCCACTATCACCATGAGCAAAGAAAAAAATCCCCTCATACATTCACACTAGTAAAAACAGCATACAGGAAACAGACCACAAATATCCATATCTGTGTTCTATCCAATTTACACCACCCGTGTAACCAGTTGTGCAGCGAGAATGGGAGGCCCCAGAACGGAAAGGGGATTCAAATCCCCTCCAAAGGGGATTCAACGGTTGCACCGGTGGTTGCTGGTTGCACCGGTGGTGTAAGTTGGATAGGATTGCGCTGTCAGTAATTAATGTAATGATAGCAGTGTAGGAAGATAGATGATAATGGAGGTGTAAATAACTTCTAAGACTATTTAATATACAGAAGCTCCCTGAGTTAGGTTCCAGGGGTCTTCTGTAAGCTGTTTTGTTCCTAAGTCCAACATCACTATTATCGGAAGCCAACATATTGTGAAATATGAAAACAATGTATTGACAGTAGACCTACAGGACAATACTCCATATTGTGTGGTCTTACTTTTAAAGCAGGACTGGCTGGGGCTGGCTGGAATAAGATGGCAAATTGGCTCTAATGCCATTTATGGTCACACGTTAAGTGTGTATCCTGAAAGTTCTAAAGTTGAATGTTCTTAAGTAGGGGAGCTTCTGTATGTTTTACTAGTTACTACTTTCCAACACAGACACAGAGTAAATCCTCACTTGTTTAGTAGAAGAGTATATTGCTTTTAAATATTTTTGTAGATTGTCACGACGTGACCAGATTATCAAATTAAAAATTCGCATGTTGCCGGGAAACTCCGTCGTATTCAAAAACAATTTCAATAAATAAACTTAATAGAAGTTAAAACATATCTTGACGTTTCGCACACGTACACTCGTGGCATCATCAGAAAATTTTAAAAAGTTTATTTATTGAAATAAATCGTTTTTGAATACGACAGAGTTTCCCGGCAACATGCGAATTTTTAATTCGATATATTGCTTTTGTCTGTCAATCCCATTCTGAAAACTTAAGCTGCTGCATAGGATAAGCAGCCCTTGGCCCCCTGTATGGGGTGAAGCCCACTATGACCACTTTGCTAAACACTTTACAGATTAAAAAAATCTGTATCCACCTCAAACTGAACTCCACATTGTCGGTGTCTCGGAATGTATTTGCTGCATTTGCTTGTCCTTTCACTTCTCCCTGTACAGCCTGATAACTTGTCAGGATTCTTAGAACTGTAAGATGGTTCACATGCACGTTCAACCCTTGCACATTTTGGATGATAAAACTGGACTAGTCAAGTGGGCAGGGAGGATAATTAATGCATTCCTTGGAGAGGGTGTGGTAACTTTCAACCTTAAAATGGCAGCGGTCTGCTCTCTCCTGAAAAAACCCTCTTTGGATCCCACCCATATTGTGTAATTACCGGTACTAACCAATTTCTAACCGTTTGTTTTTGAAGAAGGTGCTCAAGTGAGCAGCAGCAAGTTCTAGGAATTCCTGGATGAACCTGATTGCCTGGACCCATTTCTATTTGGTGGGATTGGGAGACTCTTACAAAAGAGCCCACCTCCATAGACCAGTTGGAGGGGCTCTCCTGCAGGTTCTATCACCAATGGAAGCTTGGCTAGCAGTGACCTGGGAGAGGACCTTCTTAGTGGTAGCATCCTACATGTGGAATTCCGTGCAGTTAGAGATCAGGTTGGCTCCCTTTCTGCCTGTTTTTCAACAGTTGAAAACCTATTTATTTGCTTTAACTTTGGGGGTTAGTAGGTGCTTTTGTGTTTTGGTTGGGTTATGTTGCCTGACACCTGATATTTGATGTTCCTTGACTGCTTTTTTCCATTTTTGTCATCCTGCTATTGCTATTTTCTGATTGTATCGTTGCTTTCTAACTTGTGTGTGAGCTGTCCTTGGTGCCTCTCAGCAGGGAGGGGAAAGGCAGAAGATAAATAGTTTTAACATACATACAAGGGGCTCTAGTGACCATTAGGTATTATTAATCTGTTTTACAAAACCAATATTACCCGGATTATACCGGGTTGCAATAGCACATTTTGATATCACATTCTTTTTGTTCACCGATACAGGGAATGACAGACGTACACTATCTGCCTAGTTAAAAGTTGACAAAGGTGGCATTTAAAGCTTTGATCAACTGTCCTAGAGACCTTTAACTTAATTTATGAGAAAAAATTAACAAGTATTACAACAATGAAGAGTCACTGCATAATCTGCCAATATATTCTACTAGAGTTATTGAAGACTTATATAAATACACTTCCCCTAATGTCAGTTATTCTAAATGCCACTTCACCACCTTAGAGCCAGCTCCTATGGGAGTTCCAATGTCCCCATATTCAATTCTCACATTGTTAATGCTGATGCCCACCTGCCCACTCCCAATATGCTATTCTTGGGCTGAGTTAGCTTTTGTCCAGGGAGGGCTACAATTCCATACTCATGTACTATACATATGACTGCTGGAAGTCGCATTTCCCCAGACATTTGGATTAACTGCATTGCAGAGCCCAGAGAGAAGGGAAGGATACAAGTCGATGGAATGATTATTCCATGGGCTAGAATTATTCAGGATGGACCCCTGCTGTTTTAATAGAAAGGTCATCTATCAAAAACTTATGTAACTACTTCCTTGTTTTTATTCTACAGAAGCATGCATTGTTTACATAAAATCTAATTTAAAAATTCCCAACAGTTTGCATGTATATGCATATATAAAATGAGCAAAGTTAATCTCAAAAAAATAAATAAAATGGCTGGCTTCTTGTCAACTTCATCTGGGCAGCACCCTCTAAGCTCTTCAGATGTTTGCCTTCTTCATTGTTTAAATACACTGGGTGGGAGTCATATGCTCTCCTTATGTAACAGACGTGAATGCACGTCCCAATGTACTGACGTCATATTATTCAGCTGGGACAAACAGCTTTTTAGTATTAGTAGAAATACGAGTTATAGCACATCTTTAACATTCAACAAGACAAGCGGCGGGGCGAAGGGGGGAGACCAAGCTACTCAGAATACTTGATGTAAGAAAGGAAACAAGTGTTTTTCCAGGTCAAAGCAATATTTAATCCTGAATACATAGTCTACCACCTTCATTTACATGCCTGCCATTCCAGTTTATGAAGTGTGCCAATTGAAGCTATGCAAGCAAAACCAGAACAAGGCATAACACCTGAATAGATAAGTATGAAATAGATGTACACAAAGTGTATTGTGTCCAAGCTACCTTTCACCCAATGTATATGCATCTTCATTCAAGCTCTTTCAGTTATTTTGACTACAGTAAGTTGTGTTAAGTTTTTTTAAATTCCCTAACACTCTAATAAGACTTAAAGAGCACTAACACAAAGGATTTGGAATACCAAATCTCACTAATTGCAGCACTGAACTAACATTGCAATGATACCACCAGGGTTGGAAGCAAATCTGCCAATTCAAACATTTGGCACTGAATTTTGTCATTTTTAAACCATTAAATGTGAACAAGTAATCTAACACTCAAAGCCACTTTACAGAATTTAAGATTTTTATGTAAAGATAAAACCAACATCTTTAAAAGAGAAACGCAATCAAAGCTCTCTTTCTTAAAACTTTTCATGTTTATGTTGCCAATTGTTCAGTAAACACAGAAACACACACACACACACACACACACCCCACACACACACAACCCACATTCTTGCAGAATATGAGATCAGACAAATAGCCCATCCAGATTGTCTCTAAATGCCATCCATAAATATAAAGCAGGACAGAGCAATTAAGAGTGTTCTGGCCCTTCTTAATGTTTCCACTGTAAATAGCTGAAGCATCATGGATAAGAAACTCTGCCATTTATTTTTTTTAGTTAAACCATTTTTACCCAAGGGAGTATATACGTATCTGGAGTTAAATGTGTACACCTGTGGGCTGGGAGGAAATATTAAACAGCCACAAGAAATATCCAAACTTTATTTTGTTTTTTAAAAAAATAATTCTAGCCTTCATCCTTGTAGATGAGAATTCCAAGGATACTATAAAATTTAGGGATGACATCTATAGAAGAATTTAGCTGAACTAGAATATTTGTGACCACTCCAGCTGTTCAGGAAATGAAACTGTCTGCAACAGAACACTCACTCTAGGTTCTGTGAGAGAAGAGACAATATAGTTCTCATCTGCCCTCAGAAGTATAGCCTGCAAACAAGTCACAATGATTATCAATAAAATGGGAAGCCAACAACAAAACACTTTCTCTAACCAATTCAGGTACTGCTATAAGCTTGCTATGACCTATTTCGTACAACAGCAGCTACCACCTTTTCATCCTCTTTTTTTAAGGTTAAGCACATTTGTGGCACCTAATGAGTAAGCGGCACAGGCAGAGAAGTCTGCGATGCTCCGCCAGCACCGCAGAATGGTGGAGCTCTGTGGTGAAGAGGTAAGTCCCCATGGCACAGCAGAGGGGGAGGGCGGGGGCACTCCAGGGGGGCTGGATTGGACCACCAGGCCCAGGACGGGGAGGGATCCTTGGCGTGCTCCGGCAAATCCTATCCCCCTTCGAGAACCTGGCCGGAGTTACACGGCTGGCTTGAATGAGCGCCAGTAGAATAGCTGGCACACATTCAAATAGGCCCATAAGGACAGCTGGGGGTCCCTTTACCCTAAGGAGGCCTCCTCTGCGCCCAATCCTGCAATGGAAGTGGCAGGTGCCTTATTTGCACCATTGCATCCTGCTAGACAGGATTGGGCTGTAAGATGCGATGGCTTGCTTAAATTTCGCTAGTGAGCTCACAGCACAGTTGTGATATGGACCAGAGACTTCCTGAATCATAGCTCAGTCTCTGTTATGCTACTACACCAGTTTACATCTGCTACCTTTGATGCCAGAAACAAAACAGGGGGAGGCTGTCGCCCTCATGCAGCGCTCGAGCATCTCCCAAAAGCAACCGGCTGCTGCTGTTGGCAACAAAATATTAGATCCAGATGACGTTTTATCTGATCCAGTCTGTTGCTATATTTCATGACACATTCAGCATTTCTCTGCATGCCATTACTTTACTCAAAGAAAGCAAGTCACATGGAAGTCCCAAGTCAGAATGTGCTGAAATGAGCCATGTGGAACGGAACATACGTCACGTTAGAGCTATCTATTAAAACTGATCGTGAAGCTGCACAGGAACAGAGATGAGGCAGAGTATCAACGCACAGAAAATTATATGCTTACGGTTCTCAAGCTACTGCAGGTAGGCTACTATATCCTCCCAGTTGGCAAGACGTTGCATTCTAAAGAAACACTATTTATACAGGATTTTTAACACACAAGTACTTTACAAATAAATAAATTTGTAAAGTACTTGTGTGTTAAAAATCCTGTATAAATAGTGTTTCTTCAGAATGCAACAACTTGCCAACTGGGAGGATATATCTAGTAGCCTACCAGCAGGATATATAGCCTACCATATATATGGACAGGAAGGCCTGGCGGGATATGGTTCATGGGATCACAAAGTGTCGGACACGACTTAACGACTGAACAACAACATATGTGTTGTGAAACACCCCTATGGAGGTAGATGACTATAATTCCTATTTCATAGGTGGGTATCTAAAAATGACTTGTCCCAAGGTCCATTGTCTGGCAAAGGGCTTAAAAATTGGTACAAGTTCAACTCTCCATTCACTGTGCTGAATGGAGTCTCGCATATAACACAAAGCAGGCAATGAGAAAAGAGAGAGAGAGTAGTTCAGCTGGCATATTCCGTACACATTCAGATAGATTCAGTTCAGTTCTTACATTTTGCCTCTGGCAAAGAAATTTCAAGGCAAACTTGGTGGAATGCATTTAGACTAGCGTCTTATGCAACACACAGCATTAAACAACAAAACTTCATGTTTAGGACTGTATTTTACTAAAATTCAATATTCTTCATGACCGAGTATCTAAATCATAGCCGCGTTACTATTTCACTATCCCTTTAAACTAGCGTGGATAACAACTCTAGGCTACAAGCTCAAGATTTGCAAAGTTATAAATTGCCTCTTTTATACATAAGGAACCCATTATGTTGGCCATAAAAGCTTATGATACAACAATTAACTGAGGACTGAGCTTGGAGCTGCATGTTGTAACCAAGTTAAATCTGCACACTGCTACTCACACCCTATTTATTAGAAAAAGTACAGCCTATAAAGGACTTTGATTTTTTATATTAAGAGGACAAAAAACCTTTGTGACTAGTTGTGCATCACACTTGTATTGGAATTACTTATTGTCTTTACGACATATAGAAAGACAAAAGGGACTGACCACAAGACTGGGGAGGCTAGAATTCCCAGACATGATTTTCAGTTTACTGAGTTTCTATCACTCAAGTAACCTTATCTACCATTACTAAGCTGCACCATGGTCTGATGCAGCTAATACAAATAGAGATATGCATCTTTCAGCTGGACCACCACATGGCAGTTTAGTTAAGACTGATGAATTTTTGCCCTCAAACATTTGAGGTCAAAAGTAGGTTTTGAGGAAAAGCACTACCAAAACATCTTCTTTCACTTTGTCCAGACATTTTTGGCTGGTGCTATTTGCACACACACACACCCTATCTGCTTTCTCCTTGCACGTTTGATCCCAGCCAACTCAGAAATCACATAGTGACCTAACAGAGCATAATGGCATGCACATGTGCATTCACTTTTGGAATGAATGGAAATGGACATAAATGGGTCCCATCTAAATCATTTGTTCCGAGATGAATGTACCATGGAATTTTCAGCAAATGGAGGTGAGTTCCATTTGTGGAACATCCTATTCACTGCCATTCATATTTAAAGAAGAGAGAAAGTATTTCTTACTTGATGCAAGTAGCTCCCAGCTGAAGCTCTCGCACAGTCACATACTTGCAGCTGAAACATTTTTTACCCATATGCCCAATGATGTGATAGCAGTGTTTGGGTTAAAAAAAAAAAAGCCCAGTACCATAAAAAAAAAAACCTCTTGTTCATCCTCACACATTTCTAAGAAAGTAAATATAAAATGTAAGCAATGGCTGCCACTTTTTAATGGCAGCAACTTTGTTTTTAAAACACACTGCTCTGCAATGGTGCTGCATTGCGTATCCTACAAGTAAAAAAAGGAGACCACTGCAATGAAGCAGCTGCACAATGGAGCTCCTTAAAAATGCTTTTAACCCCCCCCCCACAGAAATGCAGACAAAATGAAAAATTTAGAAACAAACATTTTCTCGCACATGTCCATAGCAATGCAATTTCAAGCACACTTTCTATTAAATGTAAAATCAAAAGTACATCTACCACAGTATTGCCTAGATCTTAGGTTTTCCTCCAACTATAACAGTTGTATGGGGATGCAGCTCAGGTTAGAGACTTAGCCTTTACCCTCACAGTATTTCCCTGCAAGCATGTCTATCACTCTGCAACCCACCCACCCCGCTCTCAGAGAGCATGTTAAAGAATCTTTGACCAAAAGGGGGGCACTGTATATGTCAGGACACATCTCTATACAAAATGGCACAGGTTTCAACCATATATCTCATGAAGTCATTAAGAAATATTTGGAAGGAGGAACTGGGGTACTACTAGCTTAAGGTAAAGGTATCCCCTGACAATTAAGTCCAGTCGTGTCCGACTCTAGGGTGTGGTGCTCATCTCCATTTCAAAGCCGAAGAGCCAGCATTGTCCAAAGACGCCTCCGTGGTCATGTGGCCGGCATGACTCTCCTTGCCGCAGCGCATAGCATGCAGCTGGAACACAGAGTGCTGTTTACTTTCCTGCAAGTGGTACCTATTTATCTACTCGCATTGACATGCGTTGGAACTGCTAGGTTGGCAGGAGCTGGCCAAGCAACGAGCGCTCACCCTGTCGCGGGAATCGAACTGCCGACCTTTCGATCGACAGCTTATGGTTCAGCGGTTTAACCCGTTGCGCCACTTAGAAGTTGCTTAAAACTCTTTTCCTCACAGCCCACAGGTGTACACATTTAACTCCTGTTGTGTATATACACCCTTGGGTAAAAATGCCTTAAGACTCATTTTTAAAAAATATAAAGATGACCTTCTATTGGAAAGATTAGAAATGGTCTCACTTATGAGGACAAATCCATTATGAACTCTTGGACTATATTATTATTATTATTATTATTAACAACAGTATTTATATACCGCTTTTCCACAAAAGTTCACAAAGCTGTTTACAGACAAAATCAAATGATTAAATGGCCCCCTGTCCCAAAAGGGCTCACAATCTAAAAAAATCTATATGCACTCCTTTCACAACATACTAGGATATGCACTGTACGACTTAAAGTCAAAATGCGCACAAGCATGGCAACTGACAAGGATACACAATGAGTTATATCCTCCTAGATAAGTTGCTGACAATCTTATTCCTTAGCCTTGGTCATATGGAGACAAAAAAAATCAGGCAGCCTGAATCTTGTGCCTTAAGCTACTATTAAATTTTCTGAAGTCAGCTGTTTCATTACATTGATATCAATGGATAAGGCCTATAGCTCAAGATGCTGTTAGGCTCAGTCAAAAGAGCAGAATGGAAAACTGACGATCTTACTAAAGTCCTTCATGGGCCTACCATGAAGCTTCCTGTTAACGGAGCCTCTCTAGCATGCAGGCTGCTTGCCTACTTCATCACTATAAGCATCATGCTGTTTATAGCATTTTGGTTAATTAAGCAAGGAACACAAGAGCTTGGCGCCAGCTCTATGAAGAAAGGTAGTGGGCGCGCGGGGGACCGCGGGGAATAGCGTTCCTATTTGTGGGTTCCTGGTATCGCGGATATCAGGGTCCTACTATATACCATAATATTGCTAGATTAACACCAATTCCTTGATCTAGCAACACACCTAATGGGATTTAAAAGTCAGGCCGTCTTGAAGTATGTTACTACCTAATCAGGTATGAAATCAAGATTAAAAGTGTTCAGCCTACAATCTTATCACTAGTACCATTACAAATCCCTGTAATTTAGTTTATCTAAAACCTCCAAATTGCATGCTTGCCTTAAAAAAAAAAGTTCTCAGAGCTGTGTAGACAACCAAGAATCAGCTTTCGTTCAATTTCACCCTTCCAGCCAGGAAACGGAGACATGGAGCAATACAGTTTGGGCAGCAAATTCCAAAAGGAGCATGCTTTTACTGTAGTGAGCCTTCAAAGCTGCTTACAACAAAGTAATAAAACCAACAGTGGCTTATTTGAGTGGCTGAGGAGGGGGAGTGCACTTTGGTATCCTAAATAGCTCCTCACTTTTCCATGCGACCAAGCAAACAGAAGTATTCAAATCATAAACATTGAGCATTATGCGAAAACGAGAACATGCACATTTGCCCACTTCGCACAATTTATACAAAACGTCAGATTCTGCTTCTCAGCGCAGAATTTGGATTGGACACAGATGTTTAAATTTAGTGAGGAAACGCAGCTCTTATACACCAGCTTACTGGTATGTGCAGTCAACACCACTCACCAAGTATGGAGAACCTCATGACTCAGCTTGACCCCCTGCAGTTCCCTCATGACCCTTGGTAGCTCCAGTCTTCCTTCTCAGTAGACTATTTATGACAAGTGTGACACTACTAAAAGAACATGGGCAGGTTGTTTCCTAGGGCAAGGAAAACTACTATGAAAAGCAATTATAACCCCCTTCTATAGCGCGAAGCAGCCTCCTCTTAAGAGCAGCTCTACATGTGTCCCATTAAGTTGCCAGATTGAAGGATTTGGAAAGGAGACAGAAATTGCATTCTTCTGGAGGTATGGGTGCCATTGTGCCAAGAATGTTCCCTACAATTATGGCCCGATTTTAGAAAAAGGTACCAAAGTTAGTACAGAGATTTTACATCACCCTTCTCCATCTGCTTTCAGAAAGAATTACAACCCAATCCTACAAATGTCTACTCAGAAGTAAGTCCCGTTGTGCTCAGAGGGGCTTACTCCCAGAAAAGTGCATAGGATTGCAGTCTGCATCCTAGGCATATAGGCCTTATCCATCTGCATTTTACATGTTGGGGAGGGGGGAATGGAACAACTCAACGTATTTCAGTTACTAGAAACATCCGGCTTAATTTTTCTGCTAATGAAAATACAGAAGTAATAGAAGTTTCAATAGTAGTGCTCCTTGTTTAAAACCAGGGATTAAGACCAATCTTTTGGTCAAAGTACATTATCTGAAGTACTAAAACTGTGCAGATAATCAAACTCTTTCTGGCTACACCTCTAGCTTTGGGAGACCCCTTCCCTCCTGGGATACAAGAAGCCAGATTTGCAGAAGCTTTGCAGAAATTAAGTAAGATCATCATTTTGGGCTGGAGAGGAGCAAGGGTGGGGCTTTAGTGGTTTGTGTGTGTGGGGGGGGGGGGGTTGAACAGCAAAATGTTGTAAAACATTGCTACCCAACCTAAGCACGGCAGGATATGTCACGGTAAGAGCTTAAACCCATACAGGCAAGAATACCTGAATCTAAAACAGACAAAAGTCATCACCTACAATTCTCTTAGACCTCTTATCTCTCTCTGGACTGCAAGACACATTTCAGCATGAACAGAACATTTAGTCTTCAAGTATCAGATTGCCTGAAAATCCAGCAGGTGCAAGATTAAATTTGAAAGGTGGAGTTTTATCTCACTTCATTTGACCTATCTTGTACCACTTATTAAGAGGTTTTTACTGTTGGTACACAAACACACCTACCCACCCCAATCACGGCCTTTGGGAGTTTGCACTTTTATCATCAAGTGTTAACAAAACAGAGGACAATGTTGACAAGTAGCAATGACAGCACATTATAAACACTCACTCATTAAACCAGATTTCAAGAAGAAATACAGGATCAAAAAAATGCCTGAATTTAGAAAAGCATGAAACTGCCCAGGAAGTGGTAAGGGCAGGGCAAATGTTGCACATGCCTCAGACACCCATCATCAGGACTGCCCACACACTGACTCCTACACCTGAGCCAAGAACACGTTCAACAAGCAACAGGCCACAGATCCTCAAAAGCTACAAACATAACAAAATCCCAGCTGGATCTGGACAAAGGTTCATCTAGTCCAGCATCCCTTTCTCTCTCTCACAGTGGTCCTCCAGATACCTCTTGGAAGGCCACAAGCAACAGAAAAAGGCATACTTCTCCCCCACCACCATTACTCCCCTGCAACTGCTCTTGAACCTGGAGGTGGCACATGGTTTATAGTCATGATGGCTATTGACAGACCTGTTCTCCATAACTCTGCCCAATCCTCTCTTAAAGCCATCCAAGTGTGTGGCCATCATGTGTACGGCCAGGATGGTGTAGTGGTTTGTGAGTCGGACTTAGACCTGGAAGATCCAGGTTCAAATCCCCGCTCAGCCACGAAGCTTCCTGGGTGACCTTGGGCCAGTCACTATCTCTCAGCCTCACCTACCTCACAGGGTTGTTGTGAGGACAAAAAGGAGGGGAGGAAATATGTACACCACTCTGAGCTCCTTGGAGGAAGGGCGGTATAAAAATGTGAAAAATAATAAAATAAATCACCACATCTTGTGGCAACACATTCCACAGACTAATTACAGTATATGGTGTAACATATCGCCTCCTTTTGTCTGCCCTAAACCTCTCACTGGTCAGTTTCACTGATTCTAGTACTGTAGTGTGAAAAAGGGAATTGCACCTCTATCTACTGTCTCCACACCATACACAGTTTTATGTCTCAATCGTGTGTCGCACCCCCTTAATAAACTTCCCCCCCAGCAAAAAAACACCCCACATATTGCCCACTAAAAAGCATTTTTGTCGTAAGGAAGGTACAGTACTTCAGCCCTCTGTTTTGGTTGCCCTCTTCTACACCTTTCCCAGCTATAAGCATGGAAAAAGCATGGAAAAGTGTGCCAACCAGAACTGTATACAGTATTCCAAATATGGCCACACCACAGAATTGTACAGGGGCATTATAATATTAGCAGTCACATTCTTGATACCTTTCTTAATGACCTCCAGCATGGAATTTGCCTTCTTCACAGCTGTTGCAAGCTGTAAGCTCTCTATTTACACTGGCTTAACCAGCTTGTGGCTCAGAAAGCTAATTGTCACTGCCAGTGACACACAAGGAACACAACATAGAACAACCTCTGTAAGATCACACTAAGTGCAGGAAAAGTATGCTTAACCTGTAATGGCATCTGTGACCTTCAAACACTATAGCTACATTGCTGTGTGCAAAGGTCTACAAATACCACTTATTGGATTGTTTGTGCTTTTACTGTGTACATTAGTCCTCAACCACCTATGACACACCCACATGTACCAAGCAGGCGCAATAAAGTAACTACATTGTTGTTCATACATGCTTTCAGTTTTCCAACAGCTATAGCAACGCTTCCTGTTCTGGAGCCTTTACTGCCGCTTGAAATTGGTTGATGGGCTGCAGAATATAGATATTTTTCCATGCTCTTCCACATGGTTTATTTGATCATGAATGTGACCCGAGTCTATGTATCCCCCTCCTCCCCTTACCTCTCAGCAAAACTGCTGAGCCACGACACCAATATCAAGGTTTGGTTAAAACATAATCCTGGCTTCAAATGCTGGTTTAACAGCGGTTTGTAAAGCACAGCTCTGGGTTCAGACAAGCTACAGAGCTGAGCTTTAACCAAGCCATAGTTGCAATGAACATGAGCAAAAGTAGAGAGGGAATAAGGGAGAAGGGAACATGCAGGCTCAACTCACATTAATGACTGAACAAACAATCGCTTATGGGATTATCGAAATCAACCCATAGACTTTATCCAGCATACGTATAACAATAAGCTCCATATTCAAAGCATATGCTTACATGCAACTTCCGCTAGTTAATTATGTCCATGCCACAAACCAGCAACTCCTTGGTATTTGGCAGCTTGCCAGAGAAGGGAGCTGCTGGACAACTTTCTTTTATGATGCGGAAGCACCAATCCAGGTGACCAGAGGGTGGTATTGCAGCTGCCTACTTAGCAGCAAGCAGGTGATACAAGAGGCCTATCAAGTTATCCTAATTTCTGTTCACAAGAACAGGGAAGGATGACTGCTTGAGAAGAGTATGCAGGACCTAAGCACAATGATCGAACATACACAATTTCCTTCCCAGTCAATCCCCAAATATTTATGACCGAATATGTACACTGAATACCAAAAAGGTTTGTACTGGCATTCTACAACCTTAGCAAAATGCATGCATGCAACTCTTGCATGCTTGGATAATCAGGAATGAATCATTATTTGTCCTTCCCCTAAAAATATTCAGAAACAACTTACTTTGTGTAAGAGTTAGGTGCATATCTTGTCCAGAGCTTATGACCATTCTTATTTAGTTTAGAGAGGCACAACCATTGATTTTCTTGTGGAAATGTTTGCCGCACAAACGTATTGGGCTTTAAACTGCAAATAATTCCACCTTCCACGGAATGCTTTATGTAAAAAGAATCGCACAGATGGAATTTGCTACTTGGAATGTTGCCCTTCCTGCAGTACACAATGCCCAATTCAAAACATCCAAGTATGCTAATCTTCCCCAAACATTTTCAAGTGAATTAACATCCCAATGTACTTTGCGACACAAATGGTATTTTGAAGAATTCTATAGCTTCTGTTCTTAGAACTTTTTTCTCTCCCTGCCTGACAGACAAAATGCTGCTTTTGTCTCAGTTTTCCTGACATGCAAAGAAACCCGTCTCTTTATAAATAAGGGAAACCGTATCTCTCTCTCTCTCTCTCTCTCTCTCACACACACACACACTCCTGCATGAAACATAAAACACAAGACACAGTGCTCTCTAATCTACTCCTGCTTACCTCTTCCTCAGGATGAGCAGTGTGAGGCTTTGGCATTGGCCCCCACCCTTATTATGAAGTTCAGACACTGTTCAAAATGCCAGCAAAAGGGCTCCAATTCCATCACCACAACCCACATAAATAGCAAGAGTTCTTTTCTTGCATACAGTAATTTCTGAGGGCTATACTAGATATGATGCAGAAATCTGCTATCAGAGTCTCCAACATCGTTTGCACTTGCAGCAGTCACAGGTTGGGGCGATTACAGTTCAAGAGCTGGGGGGGGGGGTTAAACTCTTCCCTCCATTGCCATCTCCTCAATGAAAACCATACTCCAGTGGTTCCCAAACTGGGAGGTGCTGCTCCCAGGAGAGCTGCGGAAACCAGCCAGGGGAGCCACGGAATCCTCTCGGAAAACAGTGCAATGCCAATTGGCAGGCATCAACATAATGTAATGGGGAGCCGCGGCCAATGGTTGCCAATGAGCCGCGGCCAATGGTTGCCAATGATCAAGAGAGCCGCAGGTTGAAAAAGTTTGGGAAACACTGCCATACTCCCTTTGAAGCAATTACTGTAACATCATATCATACCAGGCTTCTCACCTGCCACCTTCCCCTTACAACTAATAGCAGCTTCTGAAAGAGGAGATCATGTCTATCAGAGGAAATGGTACTGGGGAAGAACTGGGGTCAAGAACCCCACCCTCAGCATCATGACCCTGATCCCAATTGCAATAGATAATGTACCATTCATGGCCAACTTTAAGTGAAAGAAAAAACATACTGGAAAGCTGATTGCAGATCTCCCACATCATGTGTATTTCAGACCAGAGTTTTGTTTGCCTGCATACATTAAAAAAAATGCAGTCCAGCAGGCTCTGCTGTTCACATTGGGGCAGAAGAGATTGTTTTTAGCTGCCCTGGGAGAACTTGTCCCTGATGGGTGGGGTACAAATGTTCCTAAATAAATGGCATCAAAAGCCCTTTGGCTGTAGATTATGACTCATGTGGTGGCTAATAAGATGCATGATATGGGGCGTGTCTTTGTAAAAGAGCTCCCAGATCCGCAATTCTCCTATTATAAATACATTTCCTACAATTTACGGCGTAAAATATAAATTGAAGGAAACATGCTTATCTGCTGCTCCAACATAGAATTTACTTGACTTCAACAAACGGGTTTGTTAACATGCCTTTGAAGAAAATCAAGTAAATTAGAGGTTATATAGCACTGTTGCGACGACAACAAAAATAGTCCCTTTGAAATTTGGACATGACATTACCTTTAGAGGCAGGAAGTAGACACAAAAGGATTAGAGATTTTACAGCAAGATTAGTATTGCTTACTGCTGGTGTTTGTATGAAGACTGAGATGAAACCTAATTCAGGATGGATAGCATATTATAAATTACTATGGTTCTCATGACTTCACAGGCCAGGCTAATAAAAACAGGTTGTGAACAATGAATAACTGTGTACTGTACAATGCAAAAGCATGAAGTAAAAAGAAAAATGAAAGCTAGCATCAACATTGCAACTCTAAAATGCAACTCTAACATGCTAATTATATTTGTAGGCAAAAATTAAGGCAGCACAGCTGATAATGCAAAAACGTATTACTTACCAGGCCAGCTATCGGTGTTGACAGACGATTAATCTTTTTAATGATACCAGGTTTGATCTTGTTAATCAGACTACAAAAGAACAAAAAAGTTACCAGATTCTATTATGCAATTTTACTGTCGGGCTAAACATACATTAAACTCAAATTTCAGAACGTTGTGAACAATGAATAACTGTGTACTGTACAATGCAAAATGTACATTTTGTCATTTTGATTATTTGACTCAATTAATTAGACAAACACTGATTTGATCCAGCTTTCCACTGATAAAGATAGCCCGGTGAATTATCTCAAAACAAGGGTGAGAAATTTAAAATAAAAATACCCTTAATGGCAAATATATGAAGGGGGGGGGGAGTTTCCAATTCATGCCCTGATTCTAAATATATTGACAGGAATCTGAATTTAGGATTTCTGTGCAGCACACAGTGGTATCCAAACCTTCCACCTTCTGAAAACACTTTTCATGTTAATTTGTTTGCCAAAGAACCCCTAAACATTCCAGAGGATCACCATAAGAACATATGAACCATGTCATATGAAGTACTGCCCAGACCTCATGCTACTCCATATAAACCAAACACACAACAAAATGTATTGTAGGAGGAGACTGGCAACAGTGGAAAGATTTTTCATAGAAATGTGTCAGCCCTTTCTAGTTTTGTTATTGGATCAATCCCTCCAGGTAACCCCAGAGTTCCTTGGAACACAGCTGGAAAATCAGGCAATATTTTCACAGGTTGGAAAGCACCAAAAGGTCATGATTTGTCATCAAATTAAGTTCTATATATACCCCAACTATTTCACAGTGACAATTCCAGAATATAAACATGCTTTATACATACATGACATACATACGTGCAACCAGCAGAGAAGAGAGGTTACAGTGGCCAAAACCAGATTTGTGTTGCTACAACATCCATAAATATTCTACAATGCTAGTACAGTGGACCCTTTCCAACCGCGAATTTGGGACCCGCGGATTTGTCACACCATGGGTCCCGGATCTGCGGGGTCCACATTAAAATCAATAAAAAGAAAGGCAAAAAAACCCACCTTATTTTTTAAAAACCTTTAGCAGCAAACCGTGACATTTCCAAGCCTCTAGAGGGCTTCTCTAAGCTTACTGACCCACTTCCGGGTTGCACAAAGACTTGGAGCAGCTTGGAAATGGCGCGGTTTGCTGCTAAAAGGTTTTTTAAAAGCATTTTTGTCTTCTTTTTTTACTTATTTTAGCGCAGACCCCGGTATCCGCGGATCCTTGCTATCAGCAGGGGGGCAGAACAGATCCCCTGCAGATAGCGAGGTTCGACTGTAGTCTAGAGAACATCATAATTGAAGATCTTCTACTGTTCTACAACAGCATTTCAACATGTAAAAATTTTTCCTAGTTTGCTCAAACACCTGTGAATAAGCTGAGACCAGATCATAAAGTGAATGAGCTATAAACCCTAACCACAGAGTTAAACAAGTTAGAGCAATGAAGTATACATTCTCAGAAGGTTTTTCATTGTTAAAGGCTATCATCAAATTCAATATGTATTTACTTGCAAGTGGGTGCTCATTAGTGAACTAATGGAACTTCAGAAGAGGATCCCTATCTGTCAAATGTCAGTTATTCACACATTCTAATTGCCAAATATGGTAAAAAGACTAGACAAGGCATAAAAAGAAGGGAGCCTTCTGTTATACATGTTAACTCTTTCAAAAGGAATGCTTTTCCATTGTAACTTCTAAATTATACTCTTCTTTCTTATAGTTATTAGTTTATTTCAGTTGTTCAAAAGACCTTCCAGCTTGCCAAAAATTCGTCTATGGCGCCAGTGGTTCCCAATCTTTTTTGCCCTGCAACCCACTTTTGGCGTCATCACATCACCGCCTAAACTTCTGGGTTGCCTAGCTTTTGCATTATTTTTATGCAAACAGCCGGCTGCCTGAGCCTCTGCTCAGCAGTCTTTGGTCGCTCTGGGCCTCATCACGACGTGTTCCCACTGAGAGAACAGAGGCAGAGGCTCAGGCAGCCAGCTGTTCGCATAAAAATAATGCAAAAGCTCGGCAACCAGGAAGTTGAAGCTTAGGCAGTGGGTTGTTTGTGACCCACCAAAAATTTAGTCACAACCCACAGTTTGGGAACCTCTGGTCTACGCAATGTATTGCTGGAGAAAGAAAAGAACTGAGACATCTCATATGGGGGGGGGTCACAGCCCACAGGTTTTATTTATCTAACTTGCGTACGGGCATAGTGCACGCTATGCCCATACACCAGGCCTCCACACATCACAAAATCACCATAAAGCGCTTTGTGACAGAGGAGCCTAGGCGTGCTAGCATGAAGGCCAAGGCCTTCGTGCGCACTCTGACCCAGCAGAGGAGGCCCACCGAAGCAGGTGAGTCCCCCACCAGGCTGGGCAGGGGTGGGGGGAGGGCAACAATGGAGTGGGGGGTTGTGGTGACGTGGGCAGGGTCGCGGTGCGAACATGGTTGAAGACCACTGCTCTAGACTACATCCCACAATAGGAAGGTGGTATCCAGAAGACAGGAGGCTGCAAACGCCAGCATTTCTGCAATACCTTTTAAAAAAACACAGCAAAACACTTCCAAAACACAGAGCAATTTTCAAATAAGTAGGAGTCATTCCTTGGCCTTCCATGCTCTGGCATCATTAGAACATCCTTTTGCTAGATAATTCAGAAGGATAGAAAGAAACAAAGAAGCTTAAGGAAAAGTCCCTGCCCTCCAACTGATCTGATGTCAAGAAAATAGAATCACCTTTTTGGGTACAAAGTAGATGGGATCCGAGTGTCAGGGATAGCATCGGAGGCTGACCGGGTCAGGCTGACTCCAGAACCTCGGTCCTGGTGGCAGAGGGACAGCACTGGGCTTTGCCCCAGAGCACCACATCTGCAGAGTACGTCACATTGTGTGGAGCAACAAAAACAAAACTGATCACATGTCATCTTACACCATAATTGTTTCTGATCTGAAGATTCAACTGCTGCTCAATTCTGATCAGTGTTTTACACATTGTTTAAATATTGTCTGTTTTATGTATCATTTAACTATTGTTGTGAGCTGCATCAAGCATAGATACAGGAAAAAAACATTTTAAAAACAAAACGTGAAATAGGAACATATTCTAAATTGCACTTTCAATCATAGCCAACAACTACAAGGTCATCAAAAAAGTAAAATGAGACACTCTAGCTAGAAGGCTGTCTCAGCTTGAAGATATTTCGGAATTGTTTACATGATTTCATTGATTTTCAATAGATTATCTCTTACTAAAACTTATTGAATCATCATATGCAAGTGGTCCAGAGTGCTGGTTTCAGTCACACCTAGAAGGTGCAGAAAGTGGGACTATTTGGTGAAAGGCTGTATACAAATAAATTAAATGTAAATTTTATATAGAAATATCATACTTTTCTTATCCAAAATACTTACTCGCACAGAAGGACTCCATTCTCCAAAGCAGCACGAAAATCCTTGTTTCCAAAACTTTTACCAGTAGCTGCCTACAAAATGAAAGATATAATAAATTACCTTTTGGGACAATGGAAAATAATTAAGGGTCACACTAGAAAAAAATTACATGGATTTAGGCAGTCAGTCAAAATTCACATTCCTGTCAGTGTCAGGAAAAAAACACTGATTTCCATCTCTTATGCATCACTCAAGCTATCAGCTGCTCTTCCCGAATAAGAAGAAGTTTCCTGCCATATTTTGGGTAAAAAGTACTATTTTAAATATCTACAAGACCAAAAAATAAATGGAAAACAGGGAAATGGCAGGCCCATTTTACTCCAGAATTTTAGACACAAAATAGATAAGCCCTGTTCATACAACATTCCACATACACAAATACACATACACATATGCAAATGCATGATGGGAAAGCAGTCACACTCTCCGGCACCAAATCACCTAATTGCTATGCCCAGCGGCTGTGTGTACTGCAGTTATTTGCAACGAGCTGAACTGAAGGCATAAGGCAGTGTTGCCCAAAGTTGTTCGACCTGCGGCTCCCTTGACCATTGGAAGCCATTGGCCATGGCTCCCCATTACATTATGTTTATACTTGCCAACTGACATTGCACTGTTTTCCGAAATGATTCCGTGGTACTCCGCGACTCCCAAGGGAGCTGTGCCTCCCAGTTTGGGAACCACTGGCGTAAGGTTTTCTCCATGCAGTTTGGAACCCTGGCCTTGCTCCTTACAGACAAACACCAAAGGTACGGTCACTGAGGGGCATAACGAGAAAGTGCATCAGTGTTGAAGAGTCTGGCTCAGTCGGGAGAGCTGCCGTCTTGTAAGCCCGAAGACCAGTGAACTTGACAAGTTCGAAACACGCCGCCGACAAAAAGCTGTAAAAAGCCTCCGGGGGGAGAGATAAGAGCTCCCAGCTGCGTTGGTCGAGTGTGGGAGGCGCCAGCCAGCAGAAAAAAGCCAGGCTGCAAAAGGATACCACCTGGAATGTAGCCGTTCATGAAAGATTGGACATTTATATATTGTAAAACCTCCCAAGGGGGGTTAGGACAGCCTGCCCATGTACACCGCCTTGGATTAAAGTCGGAGGAGAAATCCAATTACCAAGAAAGGCGGTATATAAATACTGTATTATATTATATTATATTATAATTAAGCCTAGCAAGTACAATTGCACTCCCTATTGCATGCTTGCTAAACACCGAGGAGATTGGAACACCAAGGAGGGAGATGCTGTGTAAACCGGGCTAAAACATCTACTGCTTCCATAATGTGAAAGACAGAAGGAAAAATAAACAAGTGACCATTCAGCCAATGTCTGCACCATAGTGGTTTTGAAAATAATATCCAGTACACTCATCTTGCAAGCTCCGCAGCCTCTGAAGCTGACCAAACAGAAGCTGCAGGAAATAACTCAACTTACTTGCAATTGTAAACTATGTACTGCCCCATATACAGATTACTAAGTTGCACCCCAGTGAAAAGCAATCTTAAGCTTCACCACTTCTACGTTTCGATGTCACCAATCCAGACCTTAGTAAGAGATCCATGAAAATATGGCATATATAATAAAGTGCCCTTTTCGCATATATACACTCCAAAGTTAAGATTTTTAATAACTTTCAGATCAGCCCCAAGTACCCATGAGGGATTTTATATGATCACACTAGTACAGTTTGTATCCCTTGCTGGACTACTTGGGACAGGAAATTGACTGGATTTCAGAATATTTGCATAAATATGAGATCTTGGGGATGGGTTCCAAGTCTAAACACAAAATTCATTTATGTATCATATACACTTTATACACATAGCCTGAAGGTAATTTTATACAATATTTTTAATAATGTTGTGCCCTTCCCCGAAATCCAGACATTTTGGGGGCTATGACATTAAAAAAAACACATTTCCCCCGAGTAGACCTCTGGTCCGCCGGTCGACAGGCAGCCTGGGCACAGGATCCAGCGGGAGGCCCTGGGCCGCCGGCCGGATCCTTACACAGGATAGCGCTGTGTACCCAGTGGATTTTATTGTTTTTTAAACTTGTTTATGTATTGTTTAAACTTATTTTATGTATTTTAAATTAAGTATTTTAATCTTTGTTGTAAGCCGCCTTGGACATTTGCCTTCGGCATAGGAAAAGGCAGGATATAATTTTTTAAAAAATAAATTAATAAAATATTGAGCACCATGTTAAAGAGAAGCGGAAGAGGGGTAAAAGTGTTCGGGGACACTCATTCACACCGCTATCTTAAAAAAAGTTAAAATGTTTTCCTCCAATCTGAAATAGTGTCGGAGACACATTAAGGTGAGGGAACAGAACCATGGTAAGGGCCAAGTCTTAAAGCTCTCACTTCATTCACCATATTTCCACTCCATTTTGCAGCTTCTCTAGGCCTTATTTCAAAAAAGCCAAACCCATCTACCGTAGCAACCCCCTCCACAATCATTTTCAACTTAATACATGGGAGGTCCATCACAGACTTCCAATGTCTCATCTAGGTGTGCCCTTTTAAAGGTATGTGTACCTTGAACTATATGTTGCAATATAGGTAGGACAGTAGTATTTATTACAATAATGTCTTAGGAGGTTATTTTATAGTGCCATCCTATGCATGTCTACTCAGAAGTAAGTTTCATTAGGTTTAATGAGATTGTAGCGCTACCCTCATAAGTCTATAGCTTATTTTCCCAAGCCACGGGAAGTGCAACTGAGTGGGATAGGATGCTATCCTTGGGCAACAAGACTGACATGCTGAAATATAGCAGAAGTGGTTCTGACATATATTTGCTGAATCTTGAGGAATCTGTTTTCAGGGACAAAGACGATCACTGCTACCACAATGGGAAATGTCTGTGTCTTCACCTTGTGTTTCACCATAAACAGCGATAAGTCCCAAAGCGACTTCATGACTAGCAGGCTCTTAATAGAATTCCTTTTCTACTTCCATTACACATAAATTAGAGCTCTTATCACTGAGGGGGGAAAAATCTAACTACAGCAGCAATGGTATTCTAGGGATACTGAAGCAAGACCAAAAAAAGAAATCCTAGACTTCCAAAATAGGGGTATTCTCCCCCCCCCCATAAATGGCTCTCTTTCTAACTAAACCCTCATTTTTTAAATTTAGATGAACATTCCTATCTTGAACAGTGACCTCTAGTCATGAGACCTCTGTGGCCTATCCCTGCTTGCAATGAAACACAAGGAAAACAATGCAACACAGCAGGGGTGCAAACAGACACACATTCTAACAGTTGTTGAAAATGGTTTCAAAACATTCTGTCATTCGAAAGAGAATTTAGAAATACAGTACTAATCAAAATACCTATAGTTGCTCCTCGAAAAATGAAATGCAATAGTCACAACAGCAAAAGCAAGTTTGAATTTTATAATGGGAGACTGAAGAAAGCTTATCACAATTTTAAAGCATAATAAGCTATTTACAGGTGGGCCCCCATATCCACTGATTTGCTATCCACGGTTTCAGTTATCCACGGATCGTGGGGACCCAGGCTTTAACTTTTTTCCCAGTAAGCTTTGTTTCTTCCTTAAAGAAACAGGAGAAGCAGCCTCTGGCTGCTTATTACAGGCAAGTAGAACGAGACTAAGTACTAGAGAGGCTCTGCAAGGTTAACAGAAACCTTGCAGAGTCTCTCTAGGACTTAGTCTCGTTCTACTTGCCTGCAATGGAGGCTGCTTTGGGAAGAGGCTGCTTTAAGGAAGAAACAAAGCTTGCTGAAAGAAAAATAAGAGCTGGGGGGGCAAGTATGCCTGCCTGCAGGGGAGGCAGGGTGGAGGGGGGCCCTCAGGAAACCATGGAGGGGGTGTTCGCTCTTATCCACGGTTTCAAGTATCCAGGGAGGGGCCTGGAACATATCCCCAGCAGATATGGGGGCCCACCTGTATCAACTCTACTCTCACATTTAACACATTGTTGCATCAACCAAGGAAACTGAACTACTCAAAGTTCAGTGATGAGAAGCGCAATGAACAAAATCCCAAGTGACAGAAGTTCGGCTCTCCTTTCACTAGAGAGGCAACATTGGCACAGTTTAATCTGTCATTTGTAAAAGGTACATTTTTAAAAAAAAAAAGCACAAAGTTTAGAAAAAATCAAACAGGTCCCAGGTATCTACTTAATACTAAAAGTCCAGTTTCACACAAGAACTTGAACAGGTGGGCAACATTTCCCCTCAAGCAGCGCATGGTAATCTTCATTTGCTGTCGATGCAACTGGTGTTAACTTGTGTTAACTACATGAAAATAATCCCCACATCATTATGTGCAAGGTTGCTGCCTTTGCCCAGGGGGTTGAGGGAGACGTACACAGCATTGTTCATTTAAACATAATGCAGATTAAAATCAGCACATTGACTACCATAGTCATGAGCTGAATGTCTATAGTTAATATGTATCCCCAAAGTCAAAACACACCTTTGTGCAAGGTGAGAGGCCCTTAAACCATTTTATGAACAAGCTTCAACATCTTGTCTAGATGCTGTTAATTTGAGAGCAAAACTTCTTCATAGTCAAAGTTAAAGGTGAAAAACTCATTCTACCTTAACACAATGAGCTCCATCTTTGATATCTATGTTTTCAAGAAGCTGGACCAATTTGCTTTTCTGGTGTTATCGGACTGCGATAAGAATGCATTAAAGTTATACCGTTTATTACATTTTCCCTCTCTCTTTTACAAAGGAGTTTAGGGTAAAGACCGAGCTACACCACACGCGTCTGGGCACGTCTCGTGCCGGTGCGTTTCAAGAGCAGCCAACGTGCAGGAACGCGACAATGTGAACCCCAGCCACACCAAAGAAAGCCGCATGGAGAAGGGAAGACATTCTGTCCCGCCCTCTCCCTATCCCTCCGCATCCCGCCACACGGTCCAAGACATTGCCTCCGATTGGCTGAACGGGCAAAAGTGGAGCCTGACTCCACTTGGCACGGGAGCAAAGATGTGGTGGTGGAAGTTGGACCAGCTGTTTCAGAGGAATGAGGGTTAGTCACAGATGCACTATCCCTCCTTCTGGTCCTTTCCTCAGCCCGCAGGCCATTGGTGGTCCTGGCAATGACCTCGGCAGCTATAAGCCACTGCTGGTGAATGCTAGGTCAAGGAGGAATAAGATCAGCCTGCTCCAGGATTTGGTCCTGGATTAAGGCGCTGACCTGACATGCATCATGGAGACCTGGCTGGATGAAACAGAAGGGGCTGTTTCAGAAGGGACACTCAGCAGTGTCCCCCAGATTTCCAGGTGTTGCAGCAGCCACAACTGCAGCGATGGGAAGGCAGGGTTGCAACAGTCTATTGCGATATGATCCCTTTACCAGTTGCCCTGTTCAGCGGTCACCTGGGTTAGAATGTCTGTGTAATGCTGAACAGGTGAGACAAGATTGGGTTTTCGCCATGGTCTGAACCACCTACACCCTTCTCCCTTCCCCATTAATTTCCCCCTCAATCCCCTTTTCTGAACCCAAAAACCTTCCCCCAGGGTCCTCTAGAAAACCCAGCTAATCTTTCTAGGTCTCTTCCCCCCCCCCATGTTTTCCCACTTTGCTCTGCCCCTTCTTCTAAGGAGCATCTCTCCTCCCCCTAACCACTTTCTTTCGGGCTCCATTGCCACGTGAGTGTTAGCCATGGATTCCCCTGTCCAACGTGTGAGTGAGGCAACTCAGTTAGACCCAATTCAATTCCCTTTATTGATTTTTGAGCACTTTTATTAAATTTTGTGTACAGTCACCCTTGCCTGTTTTCCTTTCACCACCAAATTACACAACTGCACTATTGGCCATTACACTGGGTCCCTGTACATGACTGCTTTCCCCCATGTGTATGTATTAAAACAGGTAAAGGTGACCCCTGACAATTAAGTCCAGTCATGTCCGACTCTAGGGTGTGGTGCTCATCCCCATTTCAAAGCCGAAGAGCCAGCGTTGTCCGAAGACGCCTCCGTGGTCATGTGGCCAGCATGACTCTCCTTGCCGCAGCGCGTAGCACGCGGCTGGAACATGGAGCGCTGTTTACCTTCCCGCAAGCGGTACCTATTTATCTACTTGCATTAACATGCTTTGGAACTGCTAGGTTGGCAGGAGCTGGCCAAGCAACGAGAGCTCACCCCGTCGCAGATTCGAACTGCCGACCTTTCAATCAACAACTCATGGTTCAACAGTTTAACCCACTGCGCCACCCGCTGGCCTGATACCGTGCGTATTACTTGTGTTTTAAAAGCACTGCTGGCAACATCCTCTTCTCCAAGTAAATGCCTATTTTCTGAAAAGGCTGTCTTTTCAAACTTCTAAACTTCTTGCCTTTTGGTCCTCTGAGCCCACCAAAGTGGCTTGCAAAACAATAATCAGAACATTTTCCACTTCTACAGAAATGTGATTGTTCTGACCTTACGATTCACTAGAGACGAGAAAAATGAAGCTGACATTCCCTTTGAACGTTTGCAAAACAGGAAGGTCAAACTAGATGCAAGTTCGATCATGCTTTGCCGTATTCATGAGTACAGCAGGGGTAAGTGGGTGCGGGTCTAATTTTATCAAAGGGAGCATACTGTATAAGGAAAAGGTGTTGAGCCGTCTCCATCACCCCATGTTTTTTCCTCTCCAAGCCTAGCTCGCTTCTGCTGTTGGAGTCAGACTACAAGAAAAAGAAGTTCAGAAAACAGACTGTGGGAAGGTAAAGAAAGTGAGAGCTCAGTTTCACCCTTCCACTGCTTTTGATGTTAAAATTAAATTTGGCAAGTTACAGGGATAGGGCTTTTTCCGGGGTGGGTGGTGCCCCAAACTTGGAGCTTCCCTCCAGGATATCTGCCAGGCTCCCTCTCCCCTGTTTTGAAGCAGACAGCAGACACCTTGCTGTCACAGAAAGCTTGTAATTGTTAGTTTTAGCTAGTAATTTAGGACTGACTGCGGTTCCTTGGCTTTTATTGTCTTATACTGTGTTTTAGCCGTTTTATTGATTGTTATTAGTCACCTTGGGTTAATTTTTCCTTAGTCACCTTGGGATAATTTTTCCTAAAGGGGAAAGGGATTTTTTTTAATAAAGTTAGACACACACCTCATTCCTCATCTTATACATGAATAGGGTAGATACATGAACTACCCCGTTTCCCTGAAAATAAGACTTCCCCCTAAGACCTACTGTCATTTTTGCGTGATTTTTGCTGGCACTCATAAATATAAGACCTCCCCTGAAAATAAGACCTAGCTAGGATCATCAGCCAGACAGACGCGACACCCCCCCCCCCCCGCACTTACTTTGAGCGATTTAAGCTTTGTTCTTTCCTGAGGGTGCAGGGCCTGAACTTGAGTCCTCTACCATGGAGACAATGTGCAAGAGAGAGACTGCATGGTTGCAACCTCCTTGCAGGCCTCTCTAGCATGTCGTCTCTATGGTGGAGGACTCAAGTATAGGCCATGCAGGCCTTGCAGAGTCTTGCACCCTCGGGAAAGAACGAAGCTTTTAATCGGTCAAAGTAAGTGCTGGGGGGGGGGTTGAGGGGGGTGCCGGGGGTTGCGCCACATGTTGGGAAAATAAGACCTCCATGGAAATAAGACCTACTGCATTTTTTGAGCCCAAATTAATATAAGACACTGTCTTATTTTCGGGGAAACACGGTAGTACCTCAGCTGGCACTGCTATTAGGTACTTGCAACAGCAAAAAAGGCAGAAGCGGAAGATGCATTGGGGCAAGTTCTATATTTGAGGCAGCCATGATAATTATATTTAATGTGAGAGATGTGAGTGATATGTACAGAACAGGAATTTGTGGATGTGTTTTTTCATATTTAGAAGCTTTCAGTTAGGAAGTATATTATTCTCTTATTCAAAAGTCATGATACCAAACGCTGGCTCTCTGTTCGCAAAAACTGCCACCCATTTCTTCCCGTTTTCTTCAAACGTTTTGGTGGATTTTTGTTGCCGTTTTCTTCAAACTTTTGGTGGATTTTTGTTGCCAATTTTGTTGAATGTTACCATTTTGTTCTGAATAATCTATAGAATCTATTTTACAATGTGTGGATATGGAATGAGATCATTATAAAACTCTAAAGGTAACTTACAAAATACGCTTGGAGTGGCGGCAATAGAGTTATCTGTGACAGGTACAAGCTGACAGTTTAGGAGGGTCTCACTTTGTAACCCCATAAGAAATGAAGGCAAGGCTGATCCAAGACCTCCTGGGACCTGAGGTGGTGTGACAAACACTGCCCACCCCTTACCAAGTGATGCACTAACCTCTGTTCCTTCCTGGACTGGAAAATGAAGAAGGGGTTGAGGTAGAAGTGTGGAGGAGAGGAAAGTGATGATCAGGCATTTTTTTTCCTCCCCACTCCAATTGGAAAACAGTAAAGTATGTGGACAGAAGTGGGCACCCTTCCCCACCAATCTGGTGCCTGAGAGAAGCACTTTAGGTAGCCTCATGGACGGCCTGGTTTGAAATGAGGGGAAACTGTAGTGGGTCGGGAGATGGACTTAGACCTGGAAGATCCAGGTTCAAATCCCTGCTCAGCCATGAAGCTTCCTGGGTGACCTTGGACCAGTCACTATCTCTCAGCCTCACCTACCTCACAGGGTTGTTGTGAGGACAAATGGAGGTACACCATCTTGAGCAACTTGGAGGAAGGGCAGTATAAAAATGTGACAAATGGGTTGCAATTTTATTATCATGCAATAAAACATTGCAAAAGGTCATTATCTCCCTCCCCCCAGCAGTCTGAAATGGCATAGTCCAGAATTTTACCATTTTGTTCTGCACAATCTATAGAACAGCTCCTGCCCAGGGTGCCTCAAGACCTTGTCCCAGAGAAGGGTAACACCTGGTATAAGCATGCATCTCCCATCTTAGAAATGGACTAGATCCATATGGGAAGTACAGGAACAAACAGAAGCCAAAATTAACCTGTTACCAATTGGCACTTTGACATTCTTGTGCCATTTTCTGGGCAACAACTAGGGTTGTAGTCCATATTTGCAGTTGAAAATGTAATGTTGCAGTTTTAATTGCTTTGTTTTAATTATTTCATTGTACTTCATATTTTTAACATGTTTTAATTCTGTAAGCCGCCTTGATTGCTCTGTCGGGAGAAAGGCGGAATATAAATAAATTTCTGGAGATGCATGTGGATGCACTCTGGCAGTAAGTGCATGCATGACAACGTATAAGCAGAATTATGGTGCTGATTCCAGGTTTAACCCTTGCAGGGCACACTTGCACACAACTGAAAGCACGAAGCACATGTGCTATCAACCTGATCTGCAACACTGCGACCCTAAAGATTTCTGGTAGGATATCATGAGCTTTTCATACTAGAGTGGAGACAGCAAGGAGGAAACGACATGTCAAGCTACCACATATAATTCAGAAGAAATTTTTGGAACGAAAATTACAGTCTGCCGTGATTTACTTTCAAAAGCAGGACCGTAATAGAACTCCTGGAGGCATTTTAAACGTTTTTCTATTTTATCTGCCATTGGAGGCTATTACGTTTTCAGTTTACATACACAGGGAATGAGATTTAAGCCAAAACGAACATATCCTTCCTCGAAAATGACTGAATTTAGAGGCATTCCTCCCAAAAGACCAAATGCACATAAAACTCAGCACAACACTACACACAAGAAGGTAACATTTAGATCATAGCTTTTTGACCTTTTCCTGTTGACTCAAGCATTTAGTGTTTGAGAACACCTTCTGAACTTAAGCAGAAGTTTTTTCCTTCGGTCTGAAACCTGGATATGGAAGCACTCTCTTTTTCCTGCCTCCCACTCACCAAATATAATTCCAGATCATCGTTACAAGATATAGTTGGATAAGCAGCCAGAAGGATGCAATATGCAGTACCTAAATGTCGCACATTTCCTAGTTTTCTTGGTTACTTATACAAACACACTGCTCTGGAGGCCTTCTCCCCATTGCTGCTAACAATTGAGATTTTCTTTTTTCAGAAGGTAGAATTCTACATTTTAATGTAAAGCAGAATTTCAGAGGTCAGAGTAGGTATGGGTAGGCTTACAATCCATCCCGTAAAACCTGGGACTGACCCGGGTCTGTCCAGGGCTTTCCGGGCCCAGTGAAGCCTTTGCCGCTTTCAAAATTAAAAAGATTACCTTTTTTCCCCGAAGGCGCCATCTTGGATCTCGCAAAATTTCATGAGATCCAAGATGGCACCGCCGGAAAAAAAGGCGCATTTTAAAAGCGGCGGAGGCTTCAGCGGGCGCAGGAGTCCTGGCCGGCTCAGATGCAGTCGGCCAGGCTCCAGAGGAGGAGGCAGCGGCGGCTGCTGCTGAGGAAGACGACAACTAAGGAGGCGGCAGCAATGGTCGTGGCCGCAGCCGTGGCTGGCGGCGAAGATGGCAGTAGAATGGTGGCGGCGGCAGAATGGCAGTGGCGGGACAGGAAAGGCAAGTCAATTAAATCAATCAATTGAGAAAAATAAAGTGTGTTTCAAATGAGTGTTTCAGTCTCTATCATTTCTAATTTTTCTGATTTGTCAGCATCATCTTCTGCAATAGTTAATTCTGCTGACTCGCATGCACTTAACACATTTGGATCTCTCACATGACATCGATTTAATCTGTTGGAACTCATTTGATTTATTAACCAAAGTGTTTTTAAATTGGGCAACAGCCCTACTCATATGACCAGAGTTCAAAATGAAGAACAATCTGTCCCACATCTTCAACCATGCTACAGCTTAAGTCTCACACAGCAAATGCCATCTCTCACGAGGGCAAGAGTGCCACATGAAAGGGAAACATGTTACTCATGGATCTAGCCACAACTTCATTTCCATTGCAGGAAATATTGAGAAGAACACGGCAAAGGGAGCATGGACTAATGAAAGATGCATGGTGCAATACTGCCACAGGTTCAGAGCCAACATCACGTTCTTCCTCTGGAAAGAGATGAGAACCTGCCTCTGGCAGAGGTGTTAAAATAATTACAGTCAGCAGAGAGAAGGTAGACATAAATCAAGACGACATCTGACAGGAGAAGAAAATATGGATTTTACGATTTGAAGCAAGCTCAGAGTTCATTCTCTCTCTCTCTCTCTCTCTCTCACACACACACACACACACACACACACACACACAATAGTAAAACCAGCATCTATAGTGGAAAACTCTTCTCCAATCAACAACGAATTTAATTAGGCTTACCATCGTCCCAGAATCGACGCTGGCTTCGGCCTAGAGCAAACTCGAGCTGTTCCCAAGGGTGCACTGCGGCTATCCAATGGGCTTCCAGAACTTCTGGTCAATGACGCGACAGAAGCAGGAACCTTGATAGGCAGCTGCAGTGCACCCTTGGGAGCGGCTCAGGTCTTCTCTAGGCCGAAGCCAGCGTCGATTCCGGGATGATGGTAAGCCTAACTTTAATCATATTTCTGCCTTTATTTAAAAAAAACAACAACACCCAAACATGATTCTAGACCAGCGGTTCTCAAATAGTGGGGCGCGCCCCCCAGGGGGGGCGCGAGGCCCCACAAAGGGGGGCCCGACCACCACAGTCGCCCTCCGCACGCTCCGAGGCCGGCCCAGGAGCCGACCTCGGAGCGTCCGGAACGGCCGGCGCTCCAGGGCCTTCTGAAGGCCCAAGCGTCAATCCGGGTATTTTTGATGTTTTCGCTCATGCGCAGAGACGAAAACGGGTCTGCGCATGAGCGAAAACATCAAAAATACCCGGATTGACGCTTGGGCCTTCAGAAGGCCCTGGAGCGCCGGCCGTTCCGGACGCTCCGAGGACGGCTCCCGGGCCGGCCTCGGAGCGTGCGGAGGGCGACGCGAAGGGAGGGGGGCGCCACCCCCCAAAATCGGGTGACGGGGGGGCGCGGGGAAATATTTTTGAGAACCACTGTTCTAGACTGAGCTGAACTCACTTGGATCTCACTCCCTATTGTCTTTGCCATTAACTGTTTTGCCAGTTGGTTTGGTCACTCACCTCTCCATGTGACAGCTTAAGTCTCACACAGCAAATGTTATTCTACCCAAGTCAATGGGGCTCTAACATGCATCTCTCTCTCTCTGTGTCACACACACACACAGTGGTAGAACAGCACAAATTCTTTAAGCTCTTTCACCTCGCTATAAAATGGCCGAGATGAGCTAAACTAGTTTGACAGAACCCTTTTCTCTTATTAGGGTGTGTCTCAGGGAACAAAAGATCAAATTACCACCCTGCTAGTTGCTATGTACATTATCCACATACCAACTATAGATTAACAAGCCAAAAGCAGGCAAGAGCTATTATTATGTATAAAGCCTCCCACAGGGTTGAAGGCAGTGATTTCTAAAGCTATCCAACAGAAGTATTACTTTGTATGTGTCTCTGTAAACAGTTCCTGCAGTCGCCTTCTCTTTTTCAACTGTGCTCTCCAGAGGAAAGCTGTTTGGGAACCACTTTCTGCTGCAAGTAACTACTCTTTCAAGAGGATGGGCCAGATTTGTTTTCTTCAGTTCTCACTAGCCACCATGTACTTACTACCAGTGGTGCTTGGGGCAGCATCAGGCTCCTCAGAAGAACAAAATATCAGAATTTCTGAGGCGATCACCAAAAGGGGCCCTAAACAGAAGATGTGGGGGAAAGTAGGGTACACAATATTCTGAAGGACTATGGACAGTGCCAGGGATGTGGATCAAGTCTGACTCCCAAGTCTCAAATCAAGTCCCAAGTCTTTGGTTACGGAGTTGCGAGTCGCTATCTATTTAATGGAGAAAATGGGTTAAAACCTGAATAAAATCCGACTTAGTAAAAGGCTCCAAGTCTTGAGTCGAGTCTTTTACAATTGCAGAGTGAAGTCCGAGTTAATAGACTCAAGTCTACATCACTGGACAGTGCCAAGGACTTTAGAACAGATCTCATACAAAAGCATGACCACCACAACACCACACACATTTTGGTGCCTTAAGAGTTAGACCAATTCTTGGGTATATTTGGGGCACTGATTAAAAAAATGGCATCAGTTTTGCCCTATCAGCTCTAGTTTTAGAGATACGGCATAGTCACATTATACGCCCATTCAAGCAGGCATCGGCTTCCTCACGGCTTCCTCATGGGCATATAAGGTGGATATGCCGTATCTCCAAAACTAGAGCCGACTGGGCAAAACTGATGCCATTAAGTCTGTGAGTTAATGGGAAGAACATGCAAGGGATCTTATAAAGGAAAGATGCAGGACGTTTATAGGTATGGGAAGAAGAGAGAGAAGTTTAACCATACATTCAATGTTAGGCCTTGAATGACCACAACAGAACTCATTAAGTTAGGAACTGTAATCCAGAAATCCACAGGCCTAAGCCTAAGGACTTATCAACACAAAACATCACCAGGCATCACTAGGTGGGTGCAACCACATGTACCTCCAGAGCACCACATGCCAAGGGACCCAATGACTATTCTCAACCTCCTCAGAGGCAACTATAGCACGACCACCACCCACAAGACCTGAAGCTCATTTCATGTTGTTTCAGTGGTCACCTGAAAGCCCAAGGCCCCAGTGCCCTTCATATGGATTAGACCAGGTCAAAAAGAAAATGACACAGCACAGAGAAATGTTGCTTAGACCAGTGGTTCTCAAACATTTTAGCACCAGGACCCACTTTTAAAATGATACTCTTATCGGGACCCACCTAGCTTTACAAGACTTAAAAAAGGTGATATAGAAATAAATTTACTTACAAGTAAATAAAGACACTTAAGACACTTTTATTTAGGGAAGCATTCGATGTCTGACATGGTGGGCTGGCGTTTTAACAAATGGCTTTTTAACAAAGTACATGCAGGTTGACCCACTGGGGTTGTTGTTTTTAGTTGTTTGTTTTAATTGTTTTTAATTACTGTTTTAATGTTTAATGTACATGTATTTTAATGTTGTAAGCCGCCTTGAGTGGCCTCGCTGGGAGAAAGGCGGCATATAAATTCTTTATTTATTTATTTATTTATTTATTTATTTAAATAAACCAACAAACAAACAAACAAACAAAGAGCTCAGCTGCTTGCATGGTAATTAGCAGCTATCTTGCAAACTGCAGGAGTTCAGCTCTTTGAAGGGCAATTAGTAGCTATCTGATTTTTGAATAGCCTCAGGCCTTGTGGGAATTGCCTATCTGATCTTTCCATCACCTGGGACCCACCAGAAATCAGGTCGCAACCCACCAAGTGGGTCCCGACCCACAGTTTGAGAAACACTGGCTTAGACGAAGCTGAAAAGTGCAAGAGGCATAGATAATGAGGAGTCAACTCTGGAGAAACATCCTGGATCCATGCACTCTTTCTACACAGTAAATCATACGATGGCATCTAGATGCACTACACGAAGGCATCTGCTAATAAGTAATCTACACCCACATTTTTTGTTTATGACCTGTAATACACAATGCCATCATAGAACACCGATGAAAGGATCTGAACATCGTGAGTCAGGGGAAAAAAACCCTGAAGTTTTTCCAATTCTCGTTTGTGAAGCCACCTGCAGCAGTCACAAATAGATGGATTAAGTTGACTGCAAATTTGTGAAACTACAACACACTTATTGTACATATTTGCCTTGTGCTGGGTGCATTCTCCACTCTCGTTTGCACTTCCTTTTAGATTACACAGGAGAGATCCTTATGCATTTGCAAGACAGACAACAACCAATGAAAGTCATTTGCAAGGCAGACAACCACCAATGTCTTGCATTTCTACGCCATTCTTAATTTTTTACTGTGGTATTACTGCGGCAATACATTTGAAACTCTGATCTGGATGGAATGCCCTTTCAAATGCAAGCTATTAGCCTCATAAGAAGGTTCCTCCCCTGCCATATTCTGAACACTCACGTGTTAGACAAGATGCCTAAAGCATTATTTTCAGACCACAATGGTTTCTATGATCAGCTACCTACTGGAATGTTCAGACTTTAAGAATGTCTGCAGTTCTGCCTAGCAACTCAGACAAAGAACAGCCTATTCCATGCAAATACATCTTTTCTCAGCAACATATTCCGTGGCACCATGCCCATCTCTGCTAGCTGAACATAGCAATTATTTTCTAAACAAAAAGATAGTTTTATTTACAGACCTGTAAAACAACTGAAGCGACTACTTCCCCACTTCACAAGTTTTTTTTTATAGTAAGCGAACACCTTTCGCATTAGGTCATAGTATCAAAATAGATCTCATTGCTAAACCACAGGATATTAAGGGAGAATATTTAAAAGGGTGCTTAAGACTTCAAATTCTTCACTTAATCATTATGTATCAAATCTAATCTTATTTCTTTAAATAAGATTTAGGATTTGGCTTGGCATTGTGATAGAGTTGCATTACATGCTGGACATTTTTAGAAGGGTTCGTCAAGCTCCATCATCCAAAACCGAAGCACATTTGGAAGTCCCAATAGACTTAACTTTTATGCAAGCGTCAAGGACTGTGCTCAGGATGACAGCCAACATTTATTAACACTGGCATTGAGACTAAACTTAGAAACACCAGGCTGAAAAATTGTACTCCTGACACCAGTTCCATATATTGGGGGAACAAGTGTGGTTTGACCATGATCAGCCGGTTACTAACATTTAGGAATTCAGGGGCTCTACACCAGTAGGAACTCAGTACTACACATGGATCCTTCATGCATGCCAGAGCTTCCCCATTCATGCGTTTGTTTGCTTAATCACTATAGGATTGCTGCTATTTGTAGCTGCATATGGTCAAAAGGGGAAAAAACCCTAAGAGACCCTGTTGGCGTAGTTCCATCTTGTCTAGCATCCTATTTCCCACAGCAGTCAGCCAGAAGTCTCTGGGAAGCCCAGAAGCGAGACTTGGGGGCAAATAGCCTTCTCTTGCCCAGCAACTGGTATTCAAGATGCTCTCCAAGTTCAGAAGCAGTATGTATGTAGTTCAGAAGCAGAATGCTAACTGGGCAAGAGGCACTTTTTCAATTGGTGCTCCTCTTATATTTGGCAGGAGGAGAGTAACTGTCCCCTTTCACCCCAGCACAGTGTCTGTTTGCTGGTGTTCTTCTGCATCTTTTTTTAGATTGTGAGCCCTTTTGGGACATGGAGCCATTTAATCATTTCATTTGGTCTGTAAACAGCTTTGTGAACTTTTTGTTGAAAAGTGGTGGTGGTATAATAATAATAATAATCATAAATAAATAAATAAATAAATAAATAATGTAGCCATCATCAAGCAGCCATAGACAGACTTTCCTCCATGAATTTGTCCAACCCCCTTTTCAAACCAACCAGAACATTGGCCATTGCCACTTCTTGTGGCAGCAGCGAGTTCCATATGTTAATGATGTCATGTGTGAAGGAATACTTCTTTTTAACTGTTCCGACTCTCCTGAAACTGACTTGCACAAGGTTATGGGTGTTTTGTCAACAGGCTAAGAGAGTCTGATTAAGTTATAACACGCGCACTGTGTGCATTTCTCTTTATTGTACTATGGAGGAAAGAATACAGCTGGAAATGATCAAAGTTTGAGCATTTTGATGAAATGGGCATAAATACATCTTTTAGCCTGTGACATGCTTGTTCCATGTGAGATTGCTGTTAGCACTGGACAGATCACGTAACAAAAATTTGACACTGGCTGTATCTTCATTACAGACCAACTTAAATCAGAGCAGGGTTGATTCCTGACCATAGCACCCTATGAAGCTGTCTTACAGCGAATTGAACTATGGATCTATCTAGCCAAGTACTATACTGGGTATTCAGACTGGCCAATTCCTTCAAGGTCTCAGACACAGGTTTTCCTAGCACTGCTACCCAATTTTATTTTTTCATTGGAAACACTGAGAGCCAGGATGGTGTAGTCGTTTGGGAGTCAGACTTAGACCTGGAAGATCCAGGTTCAAATCCCCGCTCAGCCACGAAGCTTCCTGGGTGACCTTGGGCAAGTCACTATCTCTCAGCCCCACCTACCTCACAGGGTTGTTGTGAGGATAAAAAGGAGGGGAGGAAATATGTACACCACTCTGAGCTCCTTGGAGGAAGGGCGGTATAAAGATGTGAAAAATAAAAATAAATAAATAAATAGAGATTGGAATGGAAAGTATGTATTCTTCTGAGGTATGCCTGCTTGATGCATTTGAATCACAAAACCTGCAACTAGTCAGGATTCTCCACCCATGTACATTCCTAATTCATTACTTACCCATATCATCAAGAATAATTCATGCGTCACTAGCAGTGACCAGGTGTGGCAAAGATATGTCACTGTTGATAGCCGCAGAACAAGTTTAACACAACATCCAAGTAGCTCTAGCAAGTGAGCTCTGCCACAAGCCTGAAGACAAGCGAACATTTAATAGCCACTCAAACCCTCCAAAACCTAGAACTATCAACCAATACCGCTTGGAAAGACACACTATGATCATACATTTGGCAAACCACTTGAGATGTAGTGTAGTGTAGATGTAGTGTAGCTAGGGTTGCCACTTGGGTTGATGTTAAGATGGCCGGATGAACTGCTGGAAATATAAACTTTGCAAATTCTCCTGCGCTCTTCCCTGAAGTAGTGGCATCAACAGAATGGTCTCAATTTCCCTGCAATTATTCTGCTCAAGTGATTGTCGAAAGTTGGTGCATGCCAACTTTGGCACATTCCAGAAACATATACATGTGACCAGTTCCAGACAAATAAATAGGGAGAGATCTATCAAGTATAATATGTACTGCTTTAATCTTCCTGGCTCAAGTATATAACATGTTTAAAACTTAATGTTTCTTAGACGTGGCTTTACTTTACTCAATGAACTACCACATTAACATCTCAGGGGAATTTATTACAGTGCACACATGATGCCGTACAGCAGTGGTTCCAAAATTTTTAGCACTGGGACCCACTTTTTAAAATGACTATCAGGACCCACCTAGCTTTACAAGGCTTTAAAAAAAAAAAAGGTGATCTAGAAAAAATATTTGTTTACTTACAATTAATATTTTATTTGCAAAAGACTCAATCCATTTCTAATAATGAGGCAGCCCTAACGAATTGCCTCAAGTCTTGAGGGGCTTCGTTATGTGACGGGCAGCCCAATTCTGTGTAGGATATGGCGGCCGGCCTAAAGGGCCGGCCGCCATATCTTATCAAGTTCCCGGGCTGCCCCAGGGCAGCCTGGGAACAACTTGGGAAGAAGGGGACGACTGTCCCCTTCCCCCGGTGTCAGCGACAGTAGGCCCAATGGGTCTACTCGCATGTGCGCGAGCTATAGAGTTCGCGCACAGTAACGTCGACCGTATTGGCATATCTGGGGCCTGGAGGGAGCTTTGGATACCGGGGATCTCGGCCCCCGGTATCCCCGCCCCATCCAGGCCCCGAGCGGCCAATGGCCGCCCTCCCTTGCTGCCCGGTCCTCCCTCCCTCTGCCCCTGCCTCGACCGGCGTAGGTCTTGCCTACTCTGGCTGGCGCATGGCGAGGAAGACAGTGGAGCGAGCAGCCCAGGCCGCAGCGCTGGCGCTGCTTGCTCGCCAGGTGTCGCGCAAGTGCTTTACGGCACATGCACGCTCCCCCGGTGCAGTTTCTACATAGGATTCTGCCCCCAGTACCTGCCTTGACAGACTTGGGGGTGGGGAACACCAGAAAAAAAGACACTCAAACATTTATCTCCCTATATTTACACAAGCTTGCAAGCTGCAGGAGCTCAGCTCTTTGAAGGGCAATTAGCAGGTATTGGATTTTTTTAATAGCTTCAGGGCTTGAGGCAATTACTTATCTGATCTTTCCATCACTGGTGTTTTCATTGGAGGCTTTGTGGGACCCAGCAGAAATTGGGTCCTGACCCACAGTTTCAGAAACACTGCCAAACAGTATACATATCACAAACCCAGAGGGACAGGAATCATGATATATTTCAAAAGGAATTTGAAACTCGATATTTATGGCATGTTTATCTCCGTTTCAGACTTTAAGGCACTAAGACAACAGGATGTGGGACTGTGGTGCAACCACCACTCCCTAAGAATGCACAGTTGTCATAACCTTTCATTTCAGCTCAGTAGGCAGCAGCTGATTTCAACCACCCTGAATGCCTAACTGTAAGAGCCAACGCTTTGTTCATTCTTTGTGCAATGTTTCACACAAGAAAAGCCACTATAATTATAAACATTCAGAAGCAAAACAAGCGTCGCCCATTTATTTGGGGGTTTTCAAATAGCTCATTCTTCTCAAAGCCAAACAAGCTGACAGTGGGTTCACAGTGGCTAGCCATCATCACTATAGAAATGTCTGGGTGAATCTGCAAAGAGGCATGCATTATTTTTATAAAATGTATAAGTCGCCTTTCTGCTCCAATAAAGGCATCGTCAACCTGCCTCACAAATCCAATAAGAACAAACTGAACAACTAAACAACATGAAAACATAACAAGCCAAACAAATCGGAACAGAAACAGCAGACAGCATGAGAAAAACAAAATCACACAGAGTCAAAAGAAAGACAGATGAAAAAAAAAAAAAGGCTTTACTGCCCATTTCAAACTGGACAGCATAGGAGGCGAATCATTCCATATTCAGCAGTCGTCACTGAAGAGCCCCTGTCCCGTCTCCCAGATCCCCACCAGTCACACCACAATAGGCACTGGAATGTGAAGTAGAGCCGCAGATGAGTCTGCAGGTCCCATACATGGCTTTATAGATAAACAGCATCTTGAATTGTGCTTGGAAACATAATGGAAGACGGTGCAGCTCATGAAGCACTGGTGTGCAACACATTCCGACTGACAAGTGTCCAAAAGCACCTTAGCTCCACCTTCTGGACCAACTGGAGTTGCCAGGAGTCTTCAAGGGCAGCCCCAAGTAGACTGCAATACATAGGCTTACCAGATCTCCAACCGGGACAGAGTGCTAGACCTTTAGGAGAAGGAATGTGGGCAGGTGTAGCTTGTTAAGTCCTAAAGCACAATCCTAGGCATGTCTACTCAGAAGCAAGTCCCACTGAACACAATGGGGCTTGCTTCTGAGTAGACATGCCTAGGATTGTGCTCTAAGGTTTAACAAGCTACACCTGCCCACATTCCTTCTCCTAAAGGTCTAGCACTCTGTCCCGGTTGGAGATCTGGTAAGCCTAGCAATACAGTAGCACAATGACATGTTACCAAGGCATGGATCACTGGTATTTACTTTCCTATTCCATAAAATCAATCAAAACACGAGATTTTATATTTATCCTGTACCAGTGAATAATGTTAGCTGCAGACAAAATCCTGCAGTTCTTCATACAAAAGTACTGATTTTTACAAAATATATGTATCCAACCGTTACTGTTCATATACATTGGCTCCTTCAGTTACAGATGGCTACACTGGAGCGTTCGTGCCGGTCCACTATGTCCTTCAGTGGTGCTTTCACACAGGCACAATAGCACTGGGCCGGCAAGAACCGGATGTTTTGACCTATGTACGTTTCAATTTACTGACAGACCCTGGAACCTAACCTGTACACACACAAGGGGCTTCACGTACTTCATAATCATCAATTCTACCACCAGGCATATACAGTATTTGGGGAAAAGTTTGTATAGCACAGTACTGTAAAACAGCTGTTTTTGTTCTGCCCCCAACCAGTAACGTCTTAGGGTGGGGGGTGGGGGGCCCAGGGCCCCCGGACGGCGGGCGCTGAGGCTCCTGGGGGGGGCGCAGGCCTCCTTAGGTTTCGGTTTCTTTTTCTGTTTTTCCGGGGCGGGTTTTACTGTTTATGGTTTTTTTTTAGTGGAATCTTCCTGTGTGTATGCTTTCTCCCACTTAGCTTGTGTATCGCGGAGCCGATTCGGAACTTCCCTTAGCCTTTCAGCCTTCCGTTCTGCCTGCGACCGGCAGAACTCCGGAAAAGCGCCCAGCAGGGTGCTCCGTCGTTCTGCGCTTGCGCAAGTCTTCACAGTTCACGCAGGCGCAGAACGATTGGAAATTTCGTCGTTCTGCGCCTGCGCGAACTGTGAAGACATGCGCAAGCGCAGAACGACGGAGTGGCTCCGTGATACACAAGCTAAGAGGGAGAAAGCATACACACAGGAAGATTTCACTAAAAAAACCCGTAACCCCCACAAAAAAACTGGGGGGCGATTTTTTTTTTCATTTTTATTGGGGGGCACCGAAATCTGCCCCCCCCGTGGGGGCGCAGGTTCATCCCTGCCCCAAGCCCCCATCTCTCCCCCAATTTCTGCATTCTAATTATGTAAATACACAGCTAAGTAAAACATGTTTTGCAAAAAAAAAACGAAATCCCAACTTGCGCGCTCTATTCTGAGCCCAATATTTCTGTTCTTTGCACAAAATGGCAAGGATCGGGCTCATTAGAAAGCTATAACTGAGGCATCTCATTTGGGTAAGAACATAGCTGCCTGATGTGGAGACTTCTGAAGCCACAGCCTTCACGGTATCAAGTTTATCGCCACAACCATTATGTTTGAACCGATTTTTATTAAAGAGGAAAACATCTGGATTCTGTATCCAATTTCATAAACATTTAGGACCGACCCAATCTAGGATACACTCATCTTACAGCTGTAGAGCTGGGCATGCATATCTGGAAAGGCAAGGAGGGTTGGCTTTGTCAAAGTTGACTGCACCCACTGTTCCATCCTGTACAAGTCTTACCAGGATCAGGAGTCATGCATGCAGTATTTAACCAGTAAATTTAGGCTGTAATCCTATACACAATTACCTGGGAGTAGGCATTAAAAACAATGAGACTTACTTCTGAGCAAACATGCACAGGATTGCGCTGTTAGACATCCACACCAGGAACTGGATCTGCAACAGACGTTTATGCACGTGATACCTGATCTGGTAGAGGATGAGTCTAGTAGAGGAGATAGGTCTGCTTCCCCATGCACACTGCCCTTGCAAGACCAAATTGACAAAGGCTGCCAGAAGGACATAGGCATGCATATAGGCCACTGGTACAGTATAAAACAAATACTAATGAGCTTCAGAGGCAGTCTACAAGATTCGGGGCAGATATCTTGAATGTGAGCACACAGGAGCTCATGTGCTACTCCCAACTTTGTTCACTGGTGAAGTTTCTGGTTCCCTTCCCCAGTTAGCATTAACTATCGTACGGCATTACATCTACACTGGGGTTAATCAGGGTTAGCATTAATCAGGACCAGCAAAGGAACTTCTAATCATGGCTGCATTCTCAGATTAATGTTAAGCATGGCTAGCATCAGTTAACACTGTGCTACAGTCAAACACTAATCAGGAAAAGGAGGTGGGAAATCACATGGGGGGGGGAGAGGAGAAGGAGGAATTGTGAGTCAACAGCACGTTCCTGATCTCTTTATCATAATTAGGAGCTTGTTGGCATTACATCTGCACTGGGGCACTGTTTGGTTTGGGAGTAAGTGTCATTTGAGTTACTGTTGCTTATCTTAGTTTAATACAGAGCATTCAAGGTCAACTATTTCTAAAAGGGAAATCAAGTTGTTTGATAGCCATCTTACTGGAGGGCAGTTTTTCTGAAATTCATTTTTACACCCAATTGCTACTGTAGAACATTTTAATTTGTTTTTATGCATTTTTTTGATGGCCAGGACAACTAATATTTTTAGCTACCTGTAATTTTACAATATAATACACTACACTTACAATACACACTATTACCCGACTTTCCTATACCAAACTCATCACAAACCTGTCTTGAACTGTTGTGGCATTTTGGATTTTATACTGTCAAAGTAAGGGACAATGAGAAGGAAGAAGCAGATTTACCCACTGTATGGTTGTGGATCCTAAAATCTAATAGACCAGGGGTTCTCAACCTGTGGTCTGCATAGGGGTACATGGGTCTCCAAAGGGTGAGAACCCCTGTAATAGACTTTTAATCTAAAAGATGTTTGCCATTCAAGGATATTTGCGGTCTGCATTATCTAGACCCAAGTTACAAAAGAGATTAAGACCATATATTTTGTGGCAAAATTTTATAAAGTTGTAATGAAAAATGGAGAGATGGTGGTGTGCGTGTGCATCTTTTATACAATATACTGTATAATTCTAAAGAGGCAAAAAAATTATAAAGATTGTTCCCATTCCCACACTTGTGCTATGGATCTCTACATCTTTAAAAAGCCATAACGGTTAACAAAGTATGTGCTACATTTTTGTAGTCATAAAAAGGTTGAAGTGTCATGTTTAAGAGCCTGTAAAAAATTGCATATTTTTCAAAACAGGCACACGATCCATTCTCTTCTGGAAGGATCACTGTTCACTTGCTGACACAGTCTGACCTCTGCTGTTCTTATGGGGAATTTGCTTTTTCAAGCCGATACTGCTTTAACCACGTTGCGTTTCTAACCTACATGCTGCATTTGCTACCAACACTGCTTACAGTAGCTTCACCCATCTCTGCAGAGCAAAACTTAAATTAAAAAATTAAAGGAGTTGTTTAATGTTTTGAAATACAATATGGACCAGAGCACAGAAGTCCAGTTCAGAAAACCTACTTAGGAATAGTGATCCACTGTCGTCCTCCCTTGTCACCAGTTTTCACTCACTCATCTATGAGATTCATTGTGCACACGCACACACTTTTACCAATATTTTTTTAAATAAAAATTAAAAATTAAATAAATAGTTTAAGCTATTCTTCCCACCAGATTTTATCAATAAGAACTTCTAGCCAATACGCTACACGTGCCCGTCTCCTGCAAACCCTAAACATGGAAATTCTTCCTTTCTCGATTCCTGTCTAAGATCGGGTTATGAGAACTTCCAAATGTTACGTAAAGAAACCGCCAAGCATATCGTTAGAAGTACATCCAATGGCTGGTGCTGCTGAAGTCGGAAAAAGAAAAAGGAAATGCACAGTGGTTTTTGAGTGAAGAACAGTTTACAACCTCTTGATTTCATCCCACTTTCTCCACAGATGAGCTGGAATTGTTCTCACTGTGTGCACGCACGCACGCACAAGCACACACACCTTAGATTGGGTAGATAAGAACCCTCTAGTTATATCCAACTAGTGATGAATCTTTAAAGCAAGTAAAAAACAGAAATTGTGGTCCCAATTGTGGAATTATAGACACATACAAAGAACATCCTATCACTGAAACATCTTGAGAAGTAAAGCTCTCATTTCCAAATAAACCAAAACAAATTTTACTGCATCTCTTACCATCACACAGTACTAAGTTTAAACAGTGTCTTAAGCCTGTGATACACCAAGGACATCCTTGTTTGTTGTGCTCAGCAGCGCCCGCGTCCGTCTGGCCTCTGGCCAGAATGCACAGGGGCACCGGGAGCCGCCGGGACTGGAGGCACGTTCCGGTTCATGCTTCCATAGCCCCATGCTCTATTTTTGCCAGCATACGTCACGTTCAGCCAATCAAGAGCCCATTTTTGGAACTCTGGGGGCGGGACGTGGAACAAACGCAGTAGCCAATCAGAATTGAGTCTGAAGAGTCTCAATTCTGATTGGCTAAAAGGGAGAGGGAAAGGGGCAGGATGTCTTTCCTTCTCTGTGCAGCTGCCATTGCTGTGCCTGGGGTTTGTAATGGCACATTCCGGCACGTCAGGCAACGCACCTGACGCGGACGCCCTTGGTGTGTCACAGGCTTTAAATTCAAGCTTTAATGTAGCCACACAAATATAAAGGAACATTAGTCTCACAGTATTTAGCAATTAAAATTGTAGCTGTTATTGTCATGTTACTTGGAACTATGTAATATTTAGCATAATCTTTCCGAACACACACGTCATCTAAGGATTCTCAATATTTTTAATAAGGACTGGCCACTGCACAGAGCACGCTGAAGTAATTTTAAAAGGATTTGCTGGGGGGGGGGGTCAAGTAGTAATGACCTTTGAAAGTTTAATGAGAAAGTATTACCTTTTAAAGTTACAACATTTATATGGCCAACAATATTTTTCCCTGTAAGTCGGACTGCCGAAAATGCACAGTATTGACTTATGCTATATTCTTGGAGCTGCCCAAATACAAGGTTTCACCTTCCCTTTCCCCACAAATATGAAGTTAAAGACATCTTTTGTTCCCAATAAACTGAATGCTAAAGTTCTACGTAGTCATGTTTTTTTTAAAGGCAATAATGATTGTTATGAAATAACATAAGGGACTATCAACAGCATAGCAGAGCAAAGGTAGCAAGTGATTTGTGTGTCTCAGAAGATTAAAGTTCAGTCATGCCGTCTCTCCTATGGTTGCAGCTCAAGCATGGTGTCAGAAGTTGGCCAGGATGGACCCTGTCAAAATATGCCCAGGATGGACCCTGGCAAAATATGATACCCAAAAATATGCCCCTTTGGTCAGGCTGAGACCTGCACCCTCAAGTACACTCACCCTTGTATCAGTAGTAGCTCCCAATCTTCCATCAGTGCTCAGGTGGAGGGGGCACCATTGTAGGGCGAGTACAAAGCTCTGCTCCAGGGACCTAGCACTGACGCAGCCACATCTAGGAAATGCTTGTAAAGTGAGACCCGCTACCTCTCAAACCCACCATTTATAAGCAGAACTTGAATTCTCTGTTTACAGATTGGCCTCTCAACATATTTCACTTAGGGGGATTGGCAATTAGCATTCAAGGTGAAACCCGAGGTTGAACTGCCTGAAGACTGCCGGAAGCTAAGCAGGAACAGCCCGTTTTCGTGCTGGAAGGGAGACCAGGAAGTCACTGATAAGCTGTCATGACCCTCGGTGGCAGAGATGAGTTGCTGTTGCGTGCTGCAGTGAGAGAACAGACTGGAATGCTGATAATGTCAGTGACAGAGCGATGACAACTGGAAAAAAAGTTTCCCTGTTCAGCATGATCTGTGGCATCCTGCAGAGAGCTCAAGGCTTGTGTTCAGCAGCTAGCGAAGGTGACTACACCGTGGAGGAAACCAGCTGGAATTGTAGGGTTCTATACAGAACAATATTGTAAAGATCCGTATTGGATCTAGATAAGCCTGCCTATGTAACCCGCCTTGAATAACATCTGAAGAGCAATCTGAGGATAAGAAAGGCGGTATATAAATACAGAAAATAAAATAAAAATAAATAAATACTCCATCCTCAGAGGAACCAAAGAGACACCCACAGGGTCTTGTTTGTTAGACTTAGCAAAAAGAACTTTTAACAACTTAAAGAAACTACATTTAGGGATTTCCATTTCTGTGAACTAGAATTCACTTCATCAAAAGCATTAAGCACATCTTCATTTGGCAAGTTCACATACACATGGGTGGTGGGGAGAAGAACTGGTTGTATACAGGGGGTCAAAGGCCTATGAAATGCAAAGGCTAGCAGTAGGCTTTGCATAGAAATGTACACAAAATAACAGAACGAGCCATTCACAACAGCAGACTGGCAATAATATCATTTTTTGATACTCAACATCCAAGACACCATAACTTTCTGTAGTGTGAAAGATACTCCCAACTGCAACCGGAGTTAGAATTCCACAGAATTAAATTTACACACGGTCTACGCTCATAACACATTAGTACGTTACAGGTTATCACTTTAACATAAACTTATACACAGCTACATTCAATATAAGCTTACATTACAATTTAAATTATTGTCATTACAATTGTCACACAAGTGAACATTTTAGTAGAAGTTTTTTTTTTTTTTTAAGTTCAGTATATCCAGAACTGTTTCTTGATCAAATGGGACATTTGTCCCATGATCAAATGGGACAAACCCTTTATGATTTATTTGCTGGTTGCTGTGAGCAGAACAGTAATTTAAAGATAGAGGCAGCTTCTCAAAAGGATTCCTTCCAAGTTTGTTGATGTACAGAAAACAACTGACATAAAGCTTTCTTAAGGTAGTTCTCACTTGTATCCAAATATAAATTTATTAATCCAAGAAACGTTACCTTCATTCAGAATTTTAAGGGAAGAATCTCTGGTTGAAATTAAACGCCATCTTTAGAAAATTCTGCTTTTACAATGACAACTGACAGACCAGCTTCTGAACATGTCAGACAACATATACTGCAAACCTTCAGAAAGCAGAGCGTTGAAAGTTTGACTTGTCTGAAGCCACAGTGGAACACTAGGTTTAAATGAAATGCATTTCATAGCCTCATGAAAGATCTTGTGATTAAACTTGTGATAACATACCCTACTAGTGAAACATTTTTCTCTGCATACTCAGAATATAAAGAGAGCAACTAGCAGAAAGCAATCTACGAACAGCAATGATTAAACACAATGGCTTGGTTTCAGAGTACAGTACTATAAATATAATCTTGCAGTTATCTATGAAGAATAGGACAAGATACAACATAAGAGATTAGACAGAGGAAAAATGCATATTTAAAGATGAAGAGCTAAGACATAGCAAAGGCTATTTTTAAAATGCTGGAATGCCAATAATCTGGGCATGTTCACTCAGCCATTTGTAAATGATTAGCTCCAAGTCCTTGCTCAAGACCATTTCACTAGGCTATTAGAATTTAAATGAATCATGGTTTGAAACCCGATTTACAAAAATGCAGCACCCGGTATAGGAAGAAAGCCTGGTATATTAATATGCAATCCAAGCCTACAAGGTTTTTTGTCTTCTTTAAAACAGAAACTGGCAAGCCAAACCCTACCAATCAAGACTCTGCAAATACTTCATACAGAGAAATGCTTCGGTCCAAGTTACACACAAATATCATAAGCTCTTCATCTAGTATGAACATTGCACAGTATCCTTTTCTCCCACAAGACAACAGGAAGCTTCCTTATTAAAATTCATTCAATCCTTCACTTGGTATGTTCATAATTTTTGTCCTCTATCAGAACCATATGGCAACACTGAAGAAACCACTGACAGGTGAAATCTCAGCATATTGTGCAGAAACAAAAAGACGACACCTTCTTCTAGTATTAAATAAGTGCCTACTTATATCCTCTGATGGACCAGAACTACATCGTGCAGTTAGTCAATGAGTGACCACTACCAAAAGTGCTTCCAAGGTCACTTCCTATTTTGTTTTCTCTTCCTCATAACACTAAGAGCCCATTCCTATTCTTCCCCCTCCGCTGATGCATCCATGCCAGAGGCCCATGCTCTATGCAGGGGGGGAGAGATTGGGAGGCTTCAGAGGGAAAAGGGGATTTGTTTCCCTTTCCCCTTCCATAAGCCTCCTCAATGTGTCTCTGCGGACCTGCGCCAGCTCTTTAGCTGATGCAAGTCTGTGGAACAGAAAGGGGCAGGGAGGCATGAAAAAAGAAGGGATAGGATGCAGTGCGTGCCATTGCTGCCAGATCAACCCCCTCCCCAACCAACTTACCTTCATTGGCGGGTCCCAATGGAGGCACTGTGTCTTACCGCTGGTAGTCCAGCAGCCTGTGCCTCCGCACAATCAAAGCACTTTTTGCGACTGCAATAAGGCAGTTAACGCTAGCGGAACATTCGTTCTCCAGCATTAGAGCCCAACAGAATTGGGCCGTGAGTAAGACAACGTGAGGCTATTTGTCATTGCATTCCCTCTTATTACAAATAAATAAGTTTTGTCATTCATACAGACAGAATCTAGTAAACTTTGTCAATATTCTCATTTAACGTGCTCATCAGCAGGCACAACTTTGCATAGTAACAAGTGCTATTTGTGAAAGGGATCGCCATACAGTTGTAGATATTCCAAAAACGCAATCCTCCTCCCCCGAAGGGAAGTTTGAGCCACATCATAGCCACAAAGCAAGCCTCTTCATTCCATTCAGTTTTAGCTGTCGCAGCAGAGTTCACAAAATATAAAAATGGACTGTACTATCCGATCTTTCACCTCATGTAAATTTCACACGTTACCACTGCAATCAATCAAGAGGGCTAACAAAGTCACATTTGGGGACTTAGGACTTGGGAGTCAGACTTAGACCTGGAAGATCCAGGTTCAAATCTCCGCTCAGCCACGAAGCTTCCTGGGTGACCTTGGGCCAGTCACTATCTCTCAGCCCCACCTACCTCACAGGGTTGTTGTGAGGACAAAAAGAAGGGGAGGAAATATGTACACCACTCTGAGCTCCTTGGAGGAAGGGCGGTATAAAAATGTGAAAAATAAATAAATAAATTTGATCTTGGCAGGCAAACCTCTTGATAAGGAACACTCCTTGTAAAACACAGACATTGCTCTCATTTAATTAAAAAAAATGCAAGCATTTGCTCTGTGTTCCTGAAGAATGAAAGAGAAGATTTCCGCCCCAAGGGCACTGTAAAAAAAGTGTTTACCAATACCACATATACATCATCTCGTCAAGACAATCCAGTTTTAACAGCATACGCTCGTGAGTCAGACCGCATGTTTTTGGAGTGAGGGTTATAAAAAGTCTTCCTTTCATGACAAACCTTTCAACCGGTCAAATATAAATGAGTGATGTTCTATGAAATCATAGACTCAGATGCACAGAGCATACTTTGATCTGTAAACTGCTTGGAATCCAATCTGTATTACTGTCTCTGAAACTCTCGTTTAACTGCAGATTCAGTAGCTACACTTACCAAAGGACTTACATATACTGTACAGCAGTGTTTCTCAAACTGTAGGGCGGGACCCACTTGGTGGGTCCTGACCTGATTTCTGGTAGGTCCCAGGTGATGGAAAGATCAGATAAGTAATAGCCACAAGCCCTGAGACTATTCAAAAATCAGATAGCTGCTAATTGCCCTTCAAAGAGCTGAGCTCCTGCAGTTTGCAAGCTTGTATAAATTTAGGGAAATAAATGTTTGAGTGTCTTTTCTTTGGTGTTGTTTTTCCATGTTTGTCAATGAAAGGTAGTGGGGGTAGGTGGAGGCTAGGTCACATAACTAAGATCCTCAAGTCTTGAAGCTATTCATTAGGGCTGCCTTATTACAAGAAATGGATTGAGGGTTTTTTTCAAATAAAATAAAATATTATTTTTCTAGATCACCTCTTTTTTAAGTCTCGTAAAGCTAGGTGGGTCCCAACAGAGTGTCATTTTAAAAAGTGGGTCCCAGTGCTAAAATGTTTGAGAACCACTGCTGTACAGTATGTGCCTTTTCATTCAAACTACTTATATTATATGAAAATTCAACAACCCATACGGACATATATGAACAAGCCCATGGAATGAGGGAAAGTAATGAATCCCACCCACGCTTGCCATTTCCAACACAAGCATCTAGCATTCCCAAGTATATTTCCCCAAAATATTAGTAAATATAATTTATGAAGAGAAAACATACAAAGTTAATACGTTATAGAAGAAACTGAAGAGCAAAGCAGCACTGAATTGACTGTACTACAAAAGGGCTCGCTGCATAAGCATCCCTGCATAACCAGTCATGTGATTAGACCACAAGCAAAAAAATCTATGATGCAGCTATTAAAATATGCTCAAATTTGATCCAAAGAGTAAATTAAAGATAAGATGGACAATGGCCTAGTGACCAATTTCAGCTGATGAAGCTAAGAATTGCAAGAGCAAGCCAGACCTTTTTTAGAAGCTTGCCCCGTTTCCAGGATTTCTTTCCACTCTGCAAGCCCCTGTACTGAATCCTATACCATTCCTAGGTGTCCTCCAACCCTTACTAGCATAAGTCTAGATTCAACCAGAGGCGTCACTGTAGTGTGGCCCGCGGGGCCGAGGGCCCCAGGTGACGCGTGCAGAAGGGTGACGCGCGCGTGTCACCTCCCCTGCGCGTGTCACCGGGAGGCTCCGCATGTCACCCAGGAGGCTCCGAGGCCAGGAGAAGGCCTCAGACTGTCCTCCCGTGCCTGTGCTCCTGGGCCTTGTGAGGAAGGCCCGCTGCGCGAACGTTATTTATAACATGTTTAGCGCATGCGCAGACCGTTCCTGAGGGAAAAGGGCAGCCCTTTTCCCTCAGGAACGGTCTGCGCATGCGCTAAACACGTTATAAATAACGTTCGCGCAGCGGGCCTTCCTCACAAGGCCCAGGACAGCCGGCCGGGGAAGATGTCCCCGAGCCGGCTGCAACGATTGAGGGGGCGCCGGGAGCGGCAGCCCGTCGGGTGACCCACCAAAATCAGGGCGCGGCCTATGGCTGTGCCGAAGATTAGTAAAGGGGGTGTGTCCCGGGGGAGGGGTCACTAGGGTGATGCGCGCGCCCGGCCGCGGGGCAGCGCGCGCCCTAGTGACATCTCTGGATTCAATCCATAGGGTTTTAAATACAAATTATGTGTTTACTGGGAGAAAGGTGGGGTATAAATTCATTAAAGGCACTCAACGCAGCTTACAAAATTGAAAAAAATTAAAATGATAAAAACAAAGGAACAAGACACTCTGTGGATCACATAACATTAAATAATTAAAATTACATTCAATTAAAATGCCAGTCCATTGCATCAACCATTGAAAGTCATCCTGAACAGAAAGGTTTTAAGGCCCCGCTGAAAGGTCTCCAAAAACAGAGCAGTTCTTAGTTCCAAGGGGAGGGAGTTCCACAATCGGGGCGCCACCACTAAGGTGGTCCTATTCCTCATAGCCATCCCCCTCACCTCTGGTGGCATGGTTAAAAGGGCCCCCTCTGATGATCTCAGAAGACAGGTCAGATTATATGGAAGGAGACGGTTCCTCAAATACCCTGGTCCCAAGCTCTAAGGAGCCTTAAAAATTCAAAACCAGAACCTTGAATTGTGCCTAGAAGTGAACCGGCAGCCAGTGTAGCCGCCGAAGCAGCAGCCCAACTGAGTTGAAACAAGCCCCTGCAACCGCATTTTGAGCAAACTGCAGTTTCCGAGCAGTCTTCAAAGGCAGCCCCATGTAAAGTGCATTGCAGTAATCCAATCTAGACATCACTAAAGCATGGGCCACCATAGCATGGGCCACAATCACCCAGACCTGGGTCTGGGCGATTAAGATATGGTTGCAGCTGTCAGATCAGCTGAAGCTGAGCAACGACTCCCCTTGCCCCCTGGAAATCCAGGAGCAGCTGAGCATCCAGGAGTACCCCTAGGCTGCAGACCTGCTCCTTCAGAGGGAGTGCAACCCCATTCAGAGCAGGGTAATCAACCGACCTGCGTCGAGGATTTCCGGACCAGAAGAAGCTCTGTATTATCAGGATTAAATCTCAGCTTGTCCGCCCGCATCCAGCTCCCAACTGCCTCCAGACATCTAGGAACTTGACCACACCCTTGGAATCAGGTGGAAAGGAAGAGCTGGGTGTCAATGTACTAAGGACTCCCTACCCCAAATCTCTGGATGACCTCTCCCAGCAGCTTCACATAGATGTTAAACATCATGGAGGATCGAATCAAACCTTGTGGCACCCCACACCTCAAAGGCCAGAATGCCGAGCAGACATCCCCACCACCAGTCCACCACCACCAGGGATCTGTCAGCCAGGAAGGAGTGGAACCACCCCGAAACAGTCCAAGCCGCAACCCAGCCAGCCAATTCCAAATACATTGCTTTAGACTTAGTTTAGACTAAATTATTACTGACAATTCCCTTAAATTAAAGTTAGAAGGGAAAGCAGTTGTTTATGCTCAAGCCATATTCCAGGCCTTGCTTTGGCATCTTACTCGCACCTTCCTCTCTATCCTGCAGAGACACTACAAATGGAAACGCTAATGAAATCATCACATCTTCTGCAACGGAGGAGTGACCATGTTGCAGCCAGGCTGAGCAATACTGAAGGAACTGCAAAACCACATCTAAATCCAAGCTAGTCATGCTACTCAGGATGCAATCCAACTCAAGTCAGACACATTTAAGTGCCACTGATTTCAATCTGTGAGAAGTTAACATGTTTAACTCATCCACTCAAATACATGGAACTTATATGTTAAACCCTTAGCTGGATTGGATCATGTTGCTAGTAAGACCACAGTGCTGCGCAGATCAAGGTATAGGTGCCTGAAACATGAAGTGAGGAGTTAAGGAATCTAACCAAGCTACACCTCTACAATGATCTAATGCTGTAACCATCCACTGTTCCGGCCACTTCTCAGCAACGCATTGCTGGATGAGGCAATAGCAGTTCCTCCCCTGCCCCGGCCCCACTCTGTCCAACACATAATAGTAAATAGTCAGGTAAGCTTCTCTAGTAAGCAGCAATACTGAAAAAAAATCATTACACTGTAATACACTCTTCAGGCTACAGGAAAACTGAACGATGTTTCAATATCACCTTGCCTTCTCTGAAGTGCTGCATAAATATTGTGTGTCATTTAATAAAACACCAGCTTTGTACCAAAACCACGTATGCCAGTATATGTGGATCATTTGTAGCCTCCCAGGCTTTCTATAACTTCAGGCTCAAGTTGCATCCAGACATGTGGGAAAAGGGGAGCAGTTACAGCCTAGAGAATTGTAAAGTTAAACAGATGAGTTGCCATGCCTTTCCCCCTATGTTTATCATACATAGGCATGCGTCCCTTTCCGGGATGGTCCCGAGATCCATCCCAGGCTTTCCGGGTCCAGTGAAGCCCTTGCTGCCCCCACCCCCGCCACTTTTAAAAAGTTTTTAAAACTTACCTTTTTTCCTGTTGGCCATGTTTAGGCTTACCATTTGTCCCGGTTTCGCCGGGATAGTCCCGGAAATCGGACCCGATTCCCGGTCGGGTCCCGGGGGACGAATGGGCGCCGCCATCTTTTTTTTTAATTTCAAACTTACCGGGCAGCATCTTGGGTCACGAAATCTCGCGTGATCCAATATGTCGGCACCCAAATCTCGTGAGGACATGATGCCCTCACGAGATTTGGGCGCCGACAGCTTGGATCAAGCGAGATTTCGTGACCCAAGATGCTGCCCGGGAAGTTTGAAATTTAAAAAAAAAGATGGCGGCGCGGCGAGCGGGTGCTTCTCCCGGTCGTCAGCGCCACCGGGAGAAGCACAGTGCTTGCCCGCGTTGCGCGAGCCTGCTGGAGGCTCGCGCTGGCCGGGCAAGCAGGCTGTGCTTCTCCGGTCTCCCAGCGGCTCCATGCGGTGCCGCTGGGAGACCGGAGAAGCACAGCCTGCTTGCCCGGCCAGCGCGAGCCTCTAGCAGGCTCGAACAACGCGGGCAAGCAGGCTGTGCTTCTCCCGGTGCCGCTGGTCTCGCAGCGGCACCGGGAGAAGCACAGCCTGCTTTTTGCCCGTGTTGCACGAGCTCCAGGGCTCGCGCAACGCAGGCGAGCAGGCTGTGCTTCTCCCGGTGCCGCTGCGAGACCAGCGGCACCGGGAGAAGCACAGCCTGCTTCTTGCCCGTGTTGCACGAGCTCCAGGGCTCGCGCAACGCAGGCGAGCAGGCTGTGCTTCTCCCGGTGCCGCTGCGAGACCAGCGGCACCGGGAGAAGCACAGCCTGCTTCTTGCCCATGTTGCGCGAGCCTGCTAGAGGCTCGTGCTGGCCGGGCAAGCAGGCTGTGCTTCTCCGGTCTCCCAGCGGCACCGCATGGAGCCGCTGGGAGACCGGAGAAGCACAGCCTGCTTGCCCGGCCAGCGCGAGCCTCCAGCAGGCTCGCGCAATGCAGGCAAGCACTGTGCTTCTCCCGCTGCGAGACCAGCGGCACCGGGAGAAGCACAGCCTGATCGCCCGCGTTGCGCGAGCCCTGTAGCTCGCGCAACACAGGCAAAAAGCAGGCTGTGCTTCTCCCGGTGCTGCTGCGAGACCAGCGGCACCGGGAGAAGCACAGCCTGCTTCTTACCTTGTGTTCTCCAGGGCTGCGCAACGCAGGCGATGAGGCTGTGCTTCTCCCGGTGCCGCTGGTCTCGCAGCGGCACCGGGAGAAGCACAGCCTGCTCGCCTGCATTGCGCAGGGAGAACACAAGGCAAGAAGCAGGCTGTGCTTCTCCCGGTGCCGCTGGTCTCGCAGCGGCACCGGGAGAAGCACAGCCTGCTTCTTGCCTTGCTTTGCCTTGCCGCGGCCCCAGCCTGCTTGCCGCGGCCCCAGCAGCAGCAGCAGCGACCACGGACCAGTGACCAGCAGCGACCAGGTAAGCTTATTTTTAAATTATATATTTTTAATAGAAATATTAATTATTTATTTAAAAATTTCGGCCACGCTTCGCGCCCCCTTTACTTAATTAATTAATTATTTTAAATTGATTATTTATTTAAAAAATTTCGGACGCGCTTCGCAAGGCAGGAGGGGGCGCTTCGCGCCCCCTTTCTTTTATATTTTATTCGTTAAAAGTGTTTCTTATTTGGATTAATGCTTTATTATGAGTGTTATGGTGTTTTTTATGCTTTTTCGTTGTGCTTGAGAATGGCTTTTTCGTTGTGGAGGGTACTTTGGGCTTCGTTTGGGCTGCTTAGGATTGCTTTTCGTTGTGCTTTAGAGTGGCTTTTTCGTTGTGGAGGGTACTTTGGGCTTCGTTTGGGCTGTTTAGGATTGCTTTTCGTTGTGCTTTAGAGTGGCTTTTTCGTTGTGGAGGGTACTTTGGGCTTCGTTTGCGCAGTTTAGGATTGCTTTTTTGTTTACGATTGGTTGTGGTTCTTTGGCCTTGCTTTTTCGTTGCTTTCACATTAATTAATTAATTAATTAATTACCTCGGGGGGTATAGGGGGGGTGTCCCAGTTTGAAGTTTGAAAAATATGGTAAGCCTAGCCATGTTGGATCTCGCAAAATCTCACGAGATCCAAGATGGTGGCGCCCAAATCTCATGAGGGAACATGAGACTACTGCCTCATGTGCCCTCACGAGATTTGGGCACCGTCATCTTGGATCTCGCGAGATTTTGCGAGATCCAACATGGCCAACAGGAAAAAAGGTAAGTTTTAAAAAAAACCATGGTGGCGGTAGGTGCAGGAGTCCTGGCCGGCCCAGATGTAGCCAGCCAGGCTCCAGCAGTGAGGACGACGGCAGCAATGGCAATGGTGGTGGGACAGGTAAGTGGCAGCAGCAGGCGGCAAAATGGCCATTTATTTATTTGTGGTCAAAATGGCCACAAATAAATTTTCAGCTGCCCTTTGGCCGGCAAGAGGGTGCTTTGCGCCCACAAAAACAGTTAGGACTTAAAAAAAGAATTGTTTGATTAATTATTTAATTAGAAATTCTGGGGGAGTCCCGGTTTAGTGCAGGGGAAATACGGTAAGCCTAACCATACAACTCCTCCATGAAAGTGGGGTTAAGTGGTGATTGGCCCATGGTCAGCTAGTAAGAGTGATATCAGAGGTCAGTCAGGTCAGGCATTGGCCAACAGTCCACACCCAACCAAAGAGGTGTAGCACTCTTGCTAGACTGGTGACCTTAGCAGGAAGAAGTCAGCATTAAGAGGCCCAGGTAATACCGTAGTAATGGCTTGCATATTCAAAACAGGTCGTTTTTGCAACAACAAAAAGTTGGGCTTTTCTGCAATATTATAATCATCTTACCACTTAACATTAGGAAAGAGACAGTGAACTCCAAAACCAAACCAACCCCACAAAATGCAACAGATAAACCCTACTTTGTGCATCTATGCTCAAAACAAAAATTTTGCTTCATTTGTATGCGAGTGGGATCGCTTCAAAGTACTTTTCTAATTTATAGCTACTCTTGAATCAGAAAGAAGAAAATGTCAGCCTAAGGAAATCCATGCTTATAATGCCCAACAGACAATTTACTTGGGATACAATAAGCAGACTGCAGCTTTTCTAAAGAGCTGGAAGCCACCTGCATAAACAGAATCAGATGTAATACAAACCATATGACTAACTTAGCATGTCTTAGGTCTTATGAATTTTTCCCTACAAAAATTTAATGTCCAGGAAAAATATTTAATAGCAATCACTGCAATATTTAACACTTGCTTCCTGTGCTGCATTGCGAAGCCATTCCTGCCAAAAGCTTACTATAAAAAAATTGCACAAATGACATGGTTTTTTAGAAGTCTGTAGTTCCATTTTATATCAAATGGAATTAGTATCAAGTGCGTTAAATTATCCTTGAGAACTCTTACTATGGGTCTCCAATCAACTATGATGCAAGCTCAAAAGTGATGTAGCAAATGCTAGTCAGGAAGCAACCAAACATTCTTGTTGAAGACTTCCACAAGTACCTGCACTACTCAATGGAAGTAGCAGAGCAACAAGATTCAAAGCAGAACCTCAATCTTAAGCCCATAAACTCCACACAAATATGGCGGCCAGTAGCGTCATTAGATAGGGGGCCTAGGGGAGCCAGCTTCTGGGAGACACCAATGGGGCACCAAAAGGTTCGGTTTTTTGTTGTTGTTGTTGTTTGCGAAAGGAGTGTAGGCGCCCAGGAGTGTAGAAGGGTGAAAAAGAGGGGGGCAAAAAACAGAGGGCGCCAATTCGAGGATGCCCCCCTAGATTTTGGGCGAGCAACACTACTGATGGTGGCATGCTATTGGTGTCCAACCTTTGTTCAACCAATTGGCAATGTTTCTTTTGTGACAGCCGATTGGAGATCGTTTCCAGAATATGCATTTTACCTGCAGAGATCAGGGATCAGTGTTCTGGCAGAGGGTGATAGAGACAGAAAGTGAGACAGTCTGGTTTGCGCCAGAAACAAAAGATTGGAAGCAGCAGGGATGAGGGAGGTCTGCAGTGGTCTACTCTATGCTCTCCTGGAAACTAATGCAGGATCTTCTGTACAAGTCTGTTGCTTCCAATATGCTCCGTATTTGTACATAAATGACAAATATCCTGTGTGGAGTGCCTAATGCTGGTTTATCCAAAACCACAGCCCAAATGTTCCATCACCCCCAGCCCTTGGTAACCAAGGGACCCAAATAGGCTCTGCTTGTTGGGAAGAGACCACAATTAGGAGTGTTCATGTGAACCAACCAAGTCATCTCTCCATCTATCACACAGAATGACCAATGGGAGTGCCAGCCATGGCAATCTCAGGAACCCATCAAGCTCTGCACGTAGGCTATTCTAACAGATCCACCATGCTGCAAGTCTAAATTTCACCCAACAGTGAACCAACCATGCCAAGAAAGCTAAAAACAAGACAGTATTTCTCTCACCCTGCCCAGATGAGAAAATCAGATCTAAAGTATCATCTAATAATGCATGGGCTAGATAGACACTGGGGTAGTCCCATGGTGGTTATGAAGTCCAAACTCTGCCCAGACAAGGCAGACGTAGCATGCATGTTAAGGTTCTCAGTCTGTTTATAGGTCGTATTTTTTTACATCTATGGTTCAGTGGCAAAGTGGAAAATATAGTTTTAAAATTTATACCTCTACAAACCTAAAAATGAGGGTGGGAACCCACTCGCTGCTGCTGCTGCTCTCACCTAGAGTGGCTACTTTAGGCTTTTGCCCCAAACAGAAAATCCTCCACCTTAAAGTAAAACAACTTGTCCTATTTAAAAACACAACAATGCCAGGAGCAGAAGGGGCTGCTTCAAACAAGCAAAAGAGCAGATGTGCTCTGCTTATCTGGGTTTTAAGTATTTTGGGAAAACTCATTAAGCTAAGTCAAAAATGAAGTTTTGCTCACCATTGCTTAGAACAAATTAGGACGTCACTGGGGGGTGCGGGCCGCACCTGGTGACACCCATTGAGGAGGTGACACCACGACGAAGAAGCCCGCCACGCCGCCCAGGCTCCGTGATCTTCAGCCGCTCCGAGCCACTTCCTGTTCTCGCAAGCTATGCTCGCGAGAACTGGAAGAAGTGATCGGATGGGCTCAGATGGGCTCCGAGTCCAGCCAACTCAGCTGAAGAAGCAACTTGGCCATTCCAAGCCTGGCCAACTCGGCAGAGTTGCTTCTTCGTGTCCCACATTGCTCGGCAACCTGGAAGTAATTGGCAGTGACGTCATCGAGTCACTGCCAATTACTTCCGAGTCACTGAGCGACGAATGGCAGCTGCGCCGCTGATACCAAGGCAAGTGAGACCACTGACAAACAAGCTGTGATCATAACAAACCACACTTTAAAATGTATCAAACATGTACTGAGAACACGGTTGATTATCCAAAAGGCAAAGTTGCTCATATAGTGGAGCCATTTTCACATGAGAACATGACGGAGCCCTGATCCAGGAATTTACGGAGTTAATGATACTATTTACTCAGTAGAGGACTGCATGAAAACCATGTTAAGACAGCCCTTGCCTATTTCTCAGATTCATGTTTTACTGAACATTCACTGGCTTTCAGCATTTAAAAATGTTTAAAGTATCATGGTAAAATATCTGTACCATGAAGGTTATATGTGTTATAGCTGAAAGTAACTGTAAATGTGAGCTTCCTCTTTTGCACTAAGCGAGCTGTAAAAGGTAATAATTAACTCAAAATAGCAGTACAGGAAACCTTAAAGAGGCAAGCGCATCTCTGCGAAACAAAATAGATCCTTCAGTCCTAGTCTCAATTGCCTGTGTCAAGAGCAGCACCCTTACAACAACGTTACATGAAACCTTAGCTCCTACTCAAAATTTATATGCAGTGAAATACAAAAAGAGTAGATGATAATCCTGTAGCAGCAAACTATGATCCCAAATGTTCAAATTATTTGGATTCATTTATTTCACAAGAAAGCAGAAATTTAAAAAGAACATCAAAAGGAGTAAAAAAAAACTGGTGAGGAGATGGAAATTCAGCATTGGCATGGGAACTTTTGCGCACTAACACTAATTTGGATTACCAGTAAGTGTCACAGAACACTGTGCTGCTAGTCCTTGATCTCAGAGACGGTGCAAACATTTTCCTGGCAGAGTGCAACCCTCCCATGGCTGAGCACTATGCAGAGACATCTACATATTATTCACCTCATTTTACCAATGTTCAGTCATGAAGTCTTTGAACTGAAAAGCCTCCAAGCAAGGGTTTTATTTCAGCACTTTTCTACCCATTTGTATTGCAGAGCTAACGATAATTTGAAAGCAAGTTTTCACTAGTGTATGACTGATCCAAATGTATGACTGATTCAAATAACTTCAAATGCCCTGAAATCATTCCTCTATACCAGAGTTTCTCAACCGGTGGTATGCGTACCACTATTGGTACACGAGCCAGCGTTTGGTGGCACTTTGAACCCCTGGCTGGCAAGATGGCAGCTGCGCCGCAGCATGGTGGAGCCCTAAAATCAGCAGCCCGCGCTCTGCCGAGGCAACAGAACTTGAGTGCGCAGGCTTCCCGCATTCAGAAGGGCCCTACCACCCACCCTTTCCTTCTTAACTTGTGTTTTCTGGGCTCCTGCGCAGCAAAAACTCGGAAGTGCTGATGATGTCATCGCCACATACGTCGGGTGGTACTTTGTGTGGTGGCAGCCATGTAGGTGGTACACCGTGCCGAGTACATTGAGAACCTGTGCTCTATACACTTCCCTCTCTCCACTCTATATCATTAGATGCTGCTGGGATGAGGACATTAGGACACACACAGGTAACTTGTATTGCACACCCAAAACTGCCATTTTCAACAGCAGCCTTATGCTTCTCACTATTCTAAGTTTAACAGAAGCATAGCACAATAAAAGCCTAAGGTTTATCTTCTCCCTCTTTCATAGTGCTGTCTAACTCAGATTTCTTTTTTGATTGTGCTACATATTTTACAACAATGATTTTGCAGGAGTGTATCACCTTGACTTTTTATCAATCTTTTAAGAACATAAGAAGCGCCTTAATGATCAGGCCAAGGGCTCATGTAGTCTAGCCCACCAGGCGCCTCTGGGATCACAGACAAGAATATACTGTACATGTATCCTTTTGCCACTCTCTTGCATCTGGCATTCAGAGACACGTCACCAAGAAAACCCAGATGTTGCATACAGTCATCATCATGACTTGTAACCTGTAATGGACATTTCCTCCATAATATGTCCAATTCCCATTTCAAGACATCTAGGCCAGGTGCCATCAAAACATCCTGTGGTGAGGAGTTCCATAGTTTAATTACACGCTGGGTAAAAAAATATTTTCTTTTGTCTATTCTGACTCTCTTGCCAGCCAATTTTAGTGGATGTCCTCTGGTTCTGGTATTGTGTGAAAGGGAAAAGAACTTCTCTCTATCCATCCCATGCATAATTTTGTATATCTCAATCATGTCCCCACTCAGGTGCCTTCTTTCAAGACTGAAGAGCCCCAAACATTGTAACCTTTCCTCATAAGTGAGGTGCCCAAGCCCACTATTCTTATGGAGATTGTTTTTGTATTCCAAATCCATAAGACAAGCAGATATGGAAGCCATTTTTAGCAAAATAAATAAATAAAGTCTGGGTACTATCTGAGTCAAGAATGCTCAACTTCAAATGCTTGTTAAAAGTTTTAAAGGCAATATTTAAAAGGATGGAAGGGGGAGGAGAGAGAGAGAACAGGGTAAGTCTGACAGAGAAACTGTGCTAAACTAGAAGGAAGCGAGGCTCATTTTGAAGTGCTGACAACAGAGTATGGAAAACATTATCTGACATCTGTTCACTTCTGAACTATGAAGGGAAATATTAGTACCCTTACAAAGCTCATGAAAGCTTTAGGTCACAGTTCAAGGAGACAGAAGCAAGAAAGTAGACAGTTCCAAGACAGATTCTAGCTTGCAAGCATAGGAAAGCATAATTCAAAGATCAAAAGACAGAGAGAGAAGAGGGGAGAGCGGGGGTAGACTCCAGTCAAGTCATCTATATGGTTCAGCTGTAGTACGCCAATTTTTAAGAACACCCCCAGAGTGTACACAATGCACACAGCAATATTCCTGCTCTTAGCCCAGCTTTCTGTTAGGTGTGGTGCTTCTTGAACTTGCCACCAAACACTACTTTCAGTCTCATAGACCTAGATTTTTCTGTGATCCAATTTATACAGATAACGTCCACTACTTCTAAAAAGGGACTGTGCACAACGTAAAAACTGTACAGTCAGACCTTTTTTATCCACCGTTTTTCCATCCACGGATCCGATTCGACACTGGTTGCAAAACTGTGAAAGAGGGAGTCCGACTGCACCACATTTACCTCCTTTTTCAGCATTGTCGGGGGCCTGCCAGCTGCTTCCTGGAGTGTTTAAACTGCTGAAAAAAGAAAAATGCAACCAGGGGTCTCTGGCGCCATCTACAGGTTGCTTCCGGTAGCTTTTTTTTGCTTTTCTTCAGTCAGTTTAAACAAATTCAGGAGGAGGGAAGCGCCAAAGATGCTGGAAAAGAGGTAATGTGGCACCGCTCCCCATCCCCCCCTTCCTGGTTTTTATATAACACTTGTTTATCCACTGGGGTTCCAGGAACAGACCCCAGTGGATAAAAAGGTCCGACTGTATATCTGACAGAAGTTTAAGTACGTAAAAGTTTCAACAAGATGAACTTCATTAACTAACCAGAATGCAACGACACCAAAAAGAGCTTTAACTGAAAAATTATTATAATTCTGATCCTGAATATGCTCTCTTCCTCAACATTGTGGGAATTCCTGTGGGAAGGATTAGCAAAGATTAGGGCTGCAATGCATACTTTCCTGGAAGCAGTGGCGTAGCAAGCAGGGGGCGGGCTGCCCTGGGTGCCAGGCCAGAAGGCCCACCCACCTGAGGCCCACTCAAGATGTCAGCGGTGGGAGAAGCGGCAGCAACAACGTGGTTGCAGGTATGTCCGCTGCCTCCTCCCGTTTCAGCAGACCTGCAACCCCGCCACTGCCCCGCTACTTCCACCCACCCCGGAGGCCCAGTCTCCAAGGGAGAAGGAACAGGGCAGCAGCAAGATCGCAAAGCCGCAGCAACGCTGCAACCTTCTCTTGTTTTGGCGGCTTTGTGATCCCGGTGCTGCCCTGCTCCTTCTCCCCTGGAGACTCAGCCTCCAAAGGAGACAGATTGAGGCAGTACAGAGACCACAACGCCACCATCACCTTCTTTTCCGGGAGAACCTGGAAGTGAAGTCGCACGCCGTCACCGCCCCAGGTTCCAGGGCCTCCGACAACACCACTGCCTGGAAGTAAGCCCCATCAAACACAAAGTGATACGAATAGGTTTGTGCTGCATTTGATGGCTAACGTGAATGAGAATTCTTGTATACAGTCAAGTACAGTATATCTAGGAATCAAAGGTAGCATCTTTCCAAAAAAAGTTACCCGCGGCTCAAGGAGGAGAAAAGCAGCATCTAGGCCACAATGCAATGCAGAATTTAGAATGCTTAAAACCATTAATTTCAATAGCTATTATTATGTACTGTCAGTATTGTACAGTATTATGTACAGTATTGTAGCACTTCTGCTTCATTCAATTCCTTATGTAGACAATTTCAGCACTTTTACTAAGGTGGTTCTCAGTTTCTACCATTTCAAATGTGCGATTGTGCAATATGTTTCTCTGCGTTTTTATTTTTACTGAAGGATTTCGATGTCCTTTAATAGTCATTTAAGGAGAACAACTTAAAATCAAGTTCTTTGACCTTCCTCTTGCATTGCCTTATGCTTCCATTATGATACTGCATATCATATTAGAGATTAGTCCGCTTATTATACCAAAACAGCAAAGAATCCAAGAAAAAAACTTGCCAACTTTTGAATATACTGTACAGTGCTGCTGAGGTACCCTAGGTTATGGTTATGATTTTGCAATACTACTAGGTAACACTACCCTAATCACATGTAAAGCTCCTCTCTGATTCTGAAGTAGAGGCCTGTAACTGTGAGAAGTATTACGCCAATTCTTGCATTCCAGCACTAATCATGTAGAAGCAAGTGTCCTTGCATGTGCTGATCATGTACACACATATGTAACCCTAATCAGAAAGTACAACCCCTCCTATGCAGACTCAGCCATGTACAAGCCATGCTTTGTGAAACTGGACATTATTTCATAGATAAGCATATATGGAGGTGAGAAGGTGATAGGCTAGAAAACACCGCAAACAGGAGGAGAAATTGTTGATTATGCATGACGTTTAGTTTGCTATAAAAGCTTTGTATGCCTTGTGTTCGGGGCCTCAGTCTTTTGGAACCAATTCCACTGTGGTCATTTCTTCCATGGAATAAATCCATCCTGAATTCTATTTTCTGTCGCTGTGCTGTTATTAAACAACATGGGGCCGGAATCCAATACTACTTAAATGGTGTACTACATTGCCATAGAAAAAGTAAAGGCCAAGCTACACCTTACACTGCAGCCATGTGCTACGTTATCTCACCAACGGTTAGTGACTAACCTGTTCTCAACAGTGCAAACTGTCTTCAAGAGAGCAAGGAACAGTTTTTGTTGTCCCTGAAACTCCCCACCAACTAAGGTTCTAGGCCAGTGATGGTGAACCTTTTGGGCTTGGTGTGTCAACATTTTTGAAAATGCCTAACTTGACTCTGCTGGTGTGTCGCCCCGCCCCGCCCCCCCCCCCCGAACTTTTAATAGTACCTTTACTATTGCTACTTTTAATAGTAATTTTGAATTGAACTGAAAACATATAGAACACATTACATTTTATTTAACATGGTATTTTAGTTAATATTGCCTTGTATTTAACATGGATGGCATTTTAAAGGGGTTGTGGATGGTGGGTACTACACAGAGAGAGGGGGAAAAGCTGGAAGCAGAGATTACCAAATGTACAACGAAAATTAGTGTCTACCCAGGGCTACCTTTGCATCCCTTTCTTTCCAAACGATCTCTCTCTACTCTCTCCCCCCCCCCCTACACACACACACACTGACACACATACACTCCGGACTCTTGCAAGTGATTTTGAGCACCACGGTGAGGGAGGAGCAGGAGCCAGGGAAGCATTGCAGAAGAAACTCTGGAGGGGTGTGTGTATGCTTGTTAGTTCGTTTCACAGCCTCTTGCTCGACTTGTCTGTGCTCCCCTCGTGCTTTCCCACCCTCGTTTTGAGGCATTTTTCACACTTAAATGAGGCAAGGGCTGTGTGAGGTGTGGTATGGGGGAAGAGACTGGATTGAATTGGGGGTGGGGATGAAAACCGCTGAGTGGGGGGTGGGGAAGCTGGAAGCACAGATTGCCGAATGTAACCCCCGCACCACCCATCCATCCAGTTACTCTGCAGCATTGCATCAGCCCCATAACACCAAATCTTAAAGAGAGATTTCTTTCTTTTCTCGCTACGGGCTAGTGCCCGCCCTAACGACCCCCTCCTTCCAACTCACCAACGCTCCCTCTTTCTTCCTCCTTCACTATCAGCTCCTGCTTCCACGTGTATGTTAGTTAGTTAGTTAGTTCTCTCTCTCTCTGTTTCCCGCTGCATTCATTTTCGCACGCACGCGCTCTTTCCCTGCTTCCCACTGCATTCAGTATCGCTCGCTCTCTCCCCAGAAGTCTTTGCGATAGCAACAGAAGCCCCCTGCAGGATTTTTAAAACGTCTGCAGCAATCCCTGCCCTCAAGATAAGCTTGAAAAATGTAAAACTTCTGTGAAAATTTAAGGCATTTCGGGCCCTGGGGGAAATGCTGGCGTGCCACCCAAAATGACCTCGCGTGTCACTTGTGACACGCGTGTCATAGGTTCGCCATCACGGTTCTAGGCCCATATTTGCAAGTAATCACAGCTCAAGAAGGCTGGTGGGCGATTGGGGGGGGGAGGAAGGATCTGCGTGTTGTCATTTTAGTTGAAAGACTATGGGCAGATAAAAGCTTAAAATTATTTCCTCTCTCTCCTAGAGGCACTTTACAACAAAAGGTAGGGGGGGCGAGGTTAACGTTACATATGGCTGCAATGTAATGTGAAATTTGGTCATAAAAACACACAAATATACAGGCATCAAAAGGCAATACCCAAATAAAATGTTCACGCTGCAACTGTTTGCATAACAATCTCTTCTATGCAGTTTCAAATGTAACCGAATCTACAAGATAAATTGTTCTCAGGGAATTTTGGTACTCCTGGGAAGCTCATCAGAGATTCTCCAATGAGAAAATTAGCAAAGGTGAAAAGGGTGCCCAAACACAGCTTGTCCACCACCACTACTAGCCTTCCCTTGCAAGGAGTAGGGAATCTTAGCTCTTTAAAAGAGCCTGGTGGAAGAAGAAGCAATGTGTGAAGGCAGCAGGGCCAGATCACTGTGCTCCAAGGATCAGAAGGAAGGTTCCTGACTATTACCAGATCAGAACACAGTGATCCTGCCTACTTATCTGGCTCCTTCCTCCATAGTTCTTGATTCAACACAGGAAGTGCAAGGCACACTGGGATCGCGTGCTCTGCATTTCCCATTGTTGAAAGACCATGCACAGAGCAAAGAGCACAATTACTCTTTCCTCTGCATAGGCAGGAAATACGAGTGCGCTAGGAGCGGTCCCAAATCTTAGTTGGCAACATGTGCAGTTTACAGCTGACTATGTTGCATCATGCCGTCATCAAGTAAACACATTTGTGCAATTTTTTCATCTTTGTTATGTCACCAATTTCTGATAATACCGTATTGCCCCGAGTATAGGACGCTCCCGATTATAAGCCGCACCCTTAAATTTTGGTGCTATTTTAAAAAAAAAAAACACGTTTAACTTAAAGAAAATATACACATTAGTAGAACAGTAAAACAGTACAGCTTTAGTACAGTTAAAGGCATAGGCACCCTACCCCTTATTGAATCTGGACACCCTAGTATAAGCAGCCTTCCCAGATCCAAAGGGGGACACAGAGTGCCCTCCTTTAACCTTTGGAATTTGGACAGGTGCAGCTTGTTGCACCCTTCCATGATAAGCTGCACCTGCCCAAATTTCAATGGTTAACAGCACAATCCTATGCATGTCTACTCAGAAGTAAGTCCTATTGCATTCAATGGGGCTTACTCCCAGGAAGGAGTGCATAGGATTGCAACCTAAAGGTTGGCACTCTGTCCCCCTTTGGATATGGTAAGCCTATGCAGGAGCTCTTGCTCTCAACTTTCAAACTGCAGGATCAATATCTTAGTTTCCACAGAGTCCTGGGGCTGGAACTTAAGGGTTAATTTTTTCAAATGCTTCTGAGGCTAGAGGCTGCTAGAGAGATCCTGGCCATTTAGCAAGTGATTAAGAGCTGAAAACACAGCGCTTTGCAGTTTTAAGCAACGCTTTGCAGAAAACTCTAGGCAGAAAAAGCTAGACTTTGATTGTAGGCCGCACCCCTACTTTAAAGACGTGCCTTAGGGAAAAAAGTGAGTCTTGTACTCAGGTCAATATGGTATTTTAGTTTTAGTTTATATTTTGAAGAATGATATCATTGAAAGTAAAATTGAAGTTGGCATTTGGGTGTGTGTGTACAAGTCGTTAGTCTTGTCTAGGGTGCAAAATAGCCTGGCACCGACCCTTGGTGCAGGAGATAATTGGGTCACAATTTTAGATTGTGAGCCCTTTTGGGACAGGGAGCCATTTAATCATTTGATTTGGTCTGTAAATCGCTTTGTGAATTTTGTTGAAAAGCGGTATATAAATACTGTAACAACAACAACAATAATAATAATAATAATAATAATAATAATAATGTCACCATTTATACAGCACTAAGGTTTTTCAAAAACTTCATATGTCATCTATGTCATATGTCATAGCATCATCCCCATAGTAACAAGAGGATGGGGCATAGGAGAATGACATGCCTATGGCTACCTAGTGGTCTCATGGCCGATGTAAGATCTGAAATGTTCCTTCCAGCTCACAGCCACAAAGATTTTTTAGGCTCCTTTACGGTGCAACACATTTTATAGCTTCTTATTTATCCACCCACCCTCTACTTACTAGGTCACCACTGTTCCTGGTATCCCCATTTTGCAGACTGAACTGAAACCGAGTACTGTAACGTGCCTGAAGAGAGAATCAAACCGACCAATATGAACAGGCCATACTGGCTTTCATTCGTCTTTGTTCCTTTGCCACCGTTTCACTAGCAATGCATACTTACACTTTGATGGAATACTGTACATGTTAAAGGAGGAAGACCTCTAGAAGCACACAGCGCTCTCCTCACTCACACTGAAATACCAATACTCGCCTAACAGACTTCAGGGTCTCCCTTATGCAGATGTTAAAAACCAAAGCCAACTACATCACAACATAGCTATAAAAAGCACTCCAGAAAAAGGCCCACCCAGGTTTTACAATCCGAATGAATTACTTTGACTGAGATGTGCACGGTTTTGCCTTGTGTTTCACATTTTATTCATTTAAATAAATAAAGTCAAGGTCACAGAGATTTCTTCACACAGTCCTTGGCATACTGCAACAGCCATTGATGGAGGGGGTGGGGTGGGAGTGGAAACACTACTTGCCAATAAATATCATAGCTAATTCTCCTCTTCTAGGCTACAGAAGATGAAGACTGAAAGCTCATTATATCCAGATTTTTCCATTTGTCTCCTGCCTAAAGCCACACCATGCCCCCGAGAAGGAGTTAGGGAGAGGAGGCTCTTTATGCAAATTAAAGGAACTTATCCCAGCCGGATGTCTTTTCTGCCCTGGCAGAAAAGCAAGCCATGAAAACAGAGTAGACAGACTGGCTTTAAAACACGTCCCAGAAATAGAGGCATGTGGTCACCACATGTTAGACAATCATTTCCTTAGACTCCATCATTATATTACATACTACTTTCAAGCAGGAGGTAGTTTATTTAAAGCAAATGTTTTACGCAGTTGGGGGGAGGGGGTAATGTATCTTTATAAGATTTGGTGGTAGGGGGATTTATTGCAGAGACGTCATTTTGTGAAGTCACCCCATCCCAAACAAGATATCCTCTAAATATTACCTAGTGACACGTGTTCATATTCAAAACACAGTTTTTAATCAGTTATAGAGGTGGGGGGTTTTTGTGTTGAATACGAGAGTATTATAGCCTAAATCGGGGGTTCTCAACTTTTGGAAGCCCAGGTACCCCCTATCACTGTCCAATTTTCTGAAGTACCCCCTGCTAATTAACTGGATTGATCAATTAATTAATCAGGCAATTAATCATTAAATAAAAAGTACTAAAACAATTTTAAATGTGAAAAAATGTCTTATTTAACTCTGAGACAGACAGACAGACAGACAGACAGACAGACAGACAGACAAAGATGCAAGGATCTCTTTTTTTCTCCAAGTCACACTTCGCAAAATGAGCTCCTACCTCCCTCCCTCACCCGAACAAAGTACATTTTCCAAAGTATAAAAATAAGCCCAAAATCAAAATCAGAGACACAGAAGGGCTCTAAAAATAATTAAAATTTAAAATCCATGTTAATTAACACTTAATTAGCTGCTGATGGGGCGGATAAGGGGCAGGGTTTGGCATACCCCATGGGGTACCCGTACCACAGGTTGAGAACCCCTGGCCTAAATCTTACTGAACACAATGGGCTTACTTCTGAGTAAAGTAAATACTGCAACACCTCTAGCCATAGAAGATGGTCATTCCCATTTTCAAGATTATGAATTAGCAAAGCATCTGTGCACAATCACCGCCTCTGTGGCGAGGTCTGGTTACTTCAGAGCCTGGCTTTCAAACTGTGTTCCAGCAAGCCCAGTGGTTTCTAGACAATTACAAGACAGTCAGTTATGGTGAACCAGCTTCACAGGAAGGCAACTTGCCTCGTGTACCCTACTTCCTTTGCAATGTTAAGATGTTGGGTGTGTTCTATGACTCACTTTTATTTCATGCACTGCAACAGAGTCCAATAAACCTGACAGTGCTCTGAGCAGTAGACATATCCTGCAAATCTTTAACAATGCACATGAGTTCAGCAGTAGATATTCAGATTCCTCTAGTCATAACCAGTCAATGTGGAAAAGGCAACTTCGCAGAAAGACTGAAAGTCATTGCCTTAGAGATCCCTGCTCCTGCAGTGGACCAGCACAGAACCTGAGCATCTATCTTTGTGTGTGTGTGTGTGTGTGTGTGTGTGTGTGTGTGTGTGTGTGTGTGTGTGTGTGTGTGTGTACGTGTACGTACGTACACACACAGGCAATACCATTGCTCACTTGGGAAACGCACCAATTCCAGTCTTCTACAGTTGCTTGTGTTGCTGTGTAAGGAGCTGGGCCTCTGCAATTGGTCTGTGGCTTTCACTTCTTCCAAGCTCAGGACACCAAGAATACATTCTTAGTCGCTTTTAGCTTACCAGGCTCAGTGGGTTTTCAAAAATTGTTCTCATGCACACCAGATTGTTTTGGGACAGTAGCCTAGCAACACTGGCAAAATCATCTCTAAAATAAGCATTTGTGGAAACCAATTTTCTTAACCATATTACACATCAGGATTGGTTACAGATGTAATCTTAGCTGTCATTGGAAGGCATGGGCGCATGCCTCCACCCTAATACCACACACACACACACACACACACACACACACACACACACACACCCATTCACACACAGAGATGCAAATGCCAGCCAATATTAAATGCCACATAAGTGTGCTAGTTGACTAAATGTAAAGCCTTTAAAAATCTGAAGGGTAGCTCCTGCAACTCTGAAAAGGTTTAAAAAAACAACAACAAACCAGCCAGTATTTAGAACCAGAAATCTGCATGTACTGTATAATGGTGTGTTGGTTTTTTTGTAAAGTCTAGTCAGCCTGCCACAAATTCTGGAAAAAGAAGCCCCAAAAATGCAAATCAAGGAAGCCAGCCTTATATATCACATGAAATGCCAACATTCCTGGTGACCAAGCATCCATCAAATATCATCTGTGGTTTTTTTCAGATCATGTGACTATTCAGACCTCAGTTGATTTTTAAAAAGCAGGTCATAAGGGCATTTCCCCCAACTAAAGAATAAGCTGAGCATGCTGTTTGCTCAACATGCAGTTTTCACCAGACTGGGATAGTTGGAATTGCTTGCTCCTTTCCTCAACTCCATAAAGCTAGGAACACTCACCGAAACAATGCCTAGAATTCCGAATTCTCACTCATCAATATTTACAACCCCTTATTTGCCTTGGGAGATTCTAACCAGGGCAATTAACATTGCTGGATGGAGCTACAACTGCTCCCTGGGACCAAGTTTTTCTGGTATAATGACTTCTCTTTAAATGGCAGAGTTAAGTTAATGCCTCAAAATGAATCCCTCAAAATGAATCCCAACAGTTGACCATATGATAGCTACGCCATATCTGACCAGGCTCCGGCAATTTGTGACCCACCAATCCAAAAGCAGCCCACTTGTCACATACAATTATGATAACCCTACCAGGTGATTACAGCAATACCTCCTGTCACCATTTAGTGTGTGTGCGCGCGCGCGTGTGTGTGTTCCACAGTCCAAGACAGGCCCCCAAAAGCAAAGTTTACAGAGTTCCTCATGTACCATGTTCAGCTTGAATGGTCATTACCTTTGTACGCATGATATAGGGCGACATCCCGCCATGAGAAATGCCAAAAACAGCAAGTCCTCACTTAAAGTTGTTTCATTTAAAGTCATTCCGTTATAAAGTTGATGGGAAAACGCCATAGAAACGGTTACATCTGTCAATTAGTCTATGGCAAAATTGGTTTCGATATAAGTAGTTTTGCTTAAAGTTGCAGTTTCCAAAAATAGTCTATTGACAACTTTAAGTGAGGACTTGCTGTACAAGCAGATTAACTGCACAGACAGAAAACAAATTCGACTTATTCATGCCTAGATGCTTGCAGTTCATCTCAATCACCTGTAAGCAATATTCAACAGATTCAGGATGGCAGTGTGTTTTGAGAACATCACGAACCCCACCCACCACTCCAGAGAATAAAGGCTGACCTGCCCACTGATGAGATGAAGTTTTTTTAGTTCACAATAAACTTTGTCAAGTTGCTTCCTAGATTTAAAAAATCCCTTGGGAGCAATTTCATAAGCAAAACATGCTGGGAACAATAAGAACGCCGATCCTGTCAGCTGTTTTCATGCAAGACCCCCCAAAAATGCAGACCATCTAAAAGCAGAAATGGCATTATCCTGCAAAAGTTACAGTGAGTCCCTAACCTTAGCATTACTTTCTGCATGCATATATACCGTATATATAACAGACAAAAGGATTTTTTTTTTACCCAGCATGTTATTAACCTGTGGAACTCCTTGCCACAGGATGTAGTGATGGCACCTGGCCTAGATGCCTTGAAAAGGGGGTTTGACAGATTAATGGAGGAAAAGTCCATCACAGGTTATTACAAGCCATGATGGGTATATGCAACCGCCTGATTAGAGGTAGGCTATCTTTGAATGCCAGATGCAGGGGAATGGGAATGGTCCCTTCGGGGAGAAAGGCGGGGTAAAAATATTAAAAATAAATAAAATGGCAACAGGATATGGGTATCTTGTTATCTTGAGTGCTCCCTGGCCTGAGGCATCTTGTGGGCCACTGTGAGATACAGGAAGCTGAAATAGAAGGGTCCTTGGCCTGATCCAGCAGGGCTCTTCTTATATACACAGTGTATTAGAAAAGTTACTTTAGTGTATCCTGTTATACTAGTTTTCTTTTAAAATTAGCATTGTTTTCCCTTCACCTTCCTCTCCAACATTCTGTGTTGCCACGGCTACAAGGAAACAAGTACATAGTTAAAATACACTGGCATCTAAAAATGCTGAAGTATTTTCAGAAAGAATGCTGTAATCAGAAATCTAGCACATTCAGATGTCTTGAGGGCCCTTTATCAAGTTTAAGTTGATGGTGACTGGCGAGTGCTCAGCATTCTTGGAACTCAGACAGGTGTCCAATTTCAGTGGGTGGTTATAGCATATCTGTGCACAAGTCTTCTCAGGATCAAACTATAGTAAATAAAGTTCGCGTAGCCAATTACTTTGAAATCTTAGTGTGTCAGGTATGCACTATTTCCATTGTATACAATGGAACTTTAAAAAAAAAAAACTTGACAGCAGTCTTGATCAGGAGAGGTTAGATCCCCCCCCCCACTCTAACCCCCAAGAACAGTGCTGACATCAAATTGTCCAAAGATAGGACTTGTAGCTTCTGGACTTGAACCGAGGTGCACATGCCTCTAATATGAAGACGTCTCCACACACAAGGAGTGCCTTAAACTTTTGGAGCTTTTTTGGCACATGCAAGTGCAGTTAAACAAGAAAGGACCAATTTTTAAATTGGTCAGTACAGAATGTTTATTTTGGCCAGTATATTGTCAAATACGGTACAGCGAACTATCAATTTACTGGACTAATGGGGGAAGGGGTGCCCATTAACGCCAAATACATTTGGGACAAGGCACATGCTGCATGTGCGCACATGTGCCAGACATACTACTGATTTTTAAAGAAGCAGACGCCTGTTATTCTCAGTCTATTAAATCAAGGGGTTGCTGTACATGGATACTCTTAGAGCAAAAATATGAAATCATGCAGCAGATCTGTGAATATTTTTTCCCATTTTGGCGAGTTTTGAAGACCAATCATGGAGGGTTCGAAGTCCAGGGTGTGGAAGACGACAATATTTCCACCCCATCTCTGCAAAATGAAGACACTCTCCTTCCCAAAGCAATTTGCCCTGCAGTGAAAAATATACAGGCACCATAATGGCAAATTGAAGTAGTGGAGAGAGGTACATTTAAAAATCAGGTAAATGACATGGGGCAAAAAACTAAGCTCCCCTCACAGTCAGTGGCATGGCCTCAATTCAAATCATCTCACCTTGATCTGCAGCAGCTTTTAAAATGTAAGGGGAAAAATGTACAGAAGATCCTATTCACAAATATCATGTCTAGTTGGACCCTTACAGCACTTTGAAGATCTGTTCTTCTACTTCCCGGACACCACACTTCTGCCTATCAGCCAGCCAAGGGCTTATATAAGAACAAGTAAAACATGTCAAACTAAACAGGAGGATTCCTTATCTGCCACAGTGGTGGACCCACCCATGAAACTATTAGCAACAGTATTTATATACCACTTTTCAACAAAAAGTTCACAAAGTGGTTTACAGACAAAATCAAATGGATCCCTGTCCCAAAAGGGCTCACAATCTAAAAAACTATGCCACTCCAACCTGAAGCTTGCAGGCCTCACTTCTCTTTTCCTTATCTCTTTGGTTTGGGTCTACATTGCTCCCAACAATGCCTTACAAAATATCCCTTCAGATGCCCCATCTAACACAAAAGAAATGGAAGACAAACTGACAATTACAGAGGTGACACAGATGGCTTTTCGAAATATGGCAACTGGCAAGATAGCATATCCAAAGTGAACTTCCTGGCTTCCTACTTACAATGATCCAAGGTTATTCTAGGATGCATTTCTTAGTGCTAGCCATTAAGGAAGTGCCACCCCAATCTTATTATTATTCAATATACAGTGTTTACTTGGTAGTAAGTTACACTGCGTCAAACAGGGCTTCCTCCCTAATAAGCATGCTTATCACTGCAGCCTTAAGAACAAACACCGCCATGATGGCCAAGGTCCATCTAGTCCAGAAGTCAGACAGATGTTCCAGACATTTAATTATCTACCTAAAGAATTTATACCCTGCCTCTCCCCTGCCAAGCCAAACCAAATGTCCAAAGCAGCATATGCTCACCAAACACAACAACAAAATAATAAAACTCTCAGGCCATCTGGCCTGGGCACATCTTTCCTCCACTCACGGCATGCAGATTTCAAGCTGACCCTAGAAAGTTGGTAACAGTCGTCCCTATCAAGCACCATGGGGCTTACTCCAACCTAAAGGCCGACCCACACCGCACGAGATCTGGCGCAGAGGCGAGCAAGTGTAGGTGCCTGGCCTCCGCACGCTGACCTCATCTCCACGAGTGTCTTCCAACGAATAGTCCCTCCTGTTGTCCCACCTTCTTAGAAAGCACAGCGGTGATTGGCTAAGCACAAGTGCGGTCTGATACACAAGAGAGAGAGGGGCAGGAAGGAGAGAAAACTAACAAAACATTTTGTGCCGGGAATAGAATTCATCTTGCTAACTTTTGTGAGAAGGATCCAAGAGAAAATCGGAGACTCAAGTGAGTTCCGATTGACTGACAACCCCTTTCATCCCGCCCTCTCATCTGATTGGTGGCTGCAGTAGCTCCACATACCTGCCCCCTCAAAACATGGGCAACCAACTTTCTGCACGCGCCGGAACTCGGGAAAGAGCAGCTCTCCCGCGTTTAGCTCCTCTCTTCCGAAATGGTGACCACACAGCTCCGCACGCGTCTGGGACGTGCCAGAAATCATGCGGTGTGGGTTGGCCTTTAGCCTGCATAGGACTGCTGCTTCAGACTCCCTGATCCAGCTCCTTCCGAATACACCCAAAGGGATGCACAATGTGAGCTATCTTGTCATTAAAAGAAACAGGTAAGCATGCACAGACAACAGTACTGCACACACCCTAAAGTGCATAAGATACTCTAGTTCAGAGTGAGGGGTCATTATTTTTCTTGAAATCAACTACTTAAATGAAAGTAAAATCCATGTACAGTACTGTATAACCTTCTGCAGAATATTTAACTATACCCATTTTTAAATTCACTTCTTTCTCCCTCTCTCGCGCGCGTGCAAAACTGTGCGACAACTTGCCCATGTGAAATTATTCCTTGCATTTAAACTATTGTAATATTTGAATTCAAACATATGTACCAGCACTGTATATATGCTTATTCGTCTGAGCTGTACTATGGAAGTTCGCCTTTTAAAAAAAAAATTAAGAGTGGAGAAACAACTTTGTATGGCACCATTTCACATTAAGTTTTATTGCTATTTCCACCTGTTTGTTCCTGGCAGCAGAAAAGAGAACCTATTGTTTGAGTGCTATTACCACCACATGTTAACATGCAAGAAGATTTTGGTTTTGATTATGATCAAGTGCATTTTCACCACTGTCAGGGATATCAACTTGCACCAACTGCACTGGCTGAAAATGATCATTAAGATAAATGCTAGAGTTGCCGCCAAGACAGATATTTAACACATTTGGTGATTGTATAAAAAAATAAAAAGAATGGGATTCCGAATACAATGGCCAATATAATAATGCCTTTTTATATAAATCTATACTGTACAGTACTGTGGTCACATTGAAGATACTGTGTGCAGCTCCAGGTGGCTCATCTAGCACTGGAAATGGTGCAGAAAAACAATGAAAACACAGTCGGACCTCGGTATCTGTGGGGGTTCCGTTCCTGGAACCCCAGCGGATACTGAAATCCGCATTAAGTGAAACCCCCTTTTCGCGGATCCCGGTGTCATTTTAAAAAAGTTTGAAAGAGTGTTCCTTATTTTTTTTATTGGCAAACCACTCATTTGCAGGGCTGTAGGGAGTGAAATCGCACTCCTACAGCCTCTTCCTAGTTGCTCAACTTTCCCCCCTCCCCAAAGTCGCCCCAGAATACATTGGGATCAGACTCTTGGTCTGATCCTGCAGGTCATGTCTTCCATTCATAATACATTTAACAGAAAATGTCTTCTAGTCTCTAAATTAGGTGATTGCAATAAGAAACAGGACTGTGGGTTTAGTGGAAGACAAACATCTCTATCCCATTATTTGTTTGCAAAGCCCCAAATGCCCATATTTAAAAAGCCACAAAAAGCAGTACTTTAAAAATGGAAGCAAATGGCAGTTTACTTTGTAACCTCACTGAAGAGGTCTCCAGAGTGACCTTATTTCCCCAATCCAAATATGTCTGAAAGGGAAGAAGCAAACAAGGCCTTTCTCCACATAGCTTTGCTTGCAAAATGGCCCTGGCTAGGTCAAAAAACATTACAAGAATCACACACTGTTTGTTGCCAGGCATTAGTTGTTGCAGTAAAAACTGAGAGGTCTTCTCTCCCAAAAGGAAGGTCCCTGCTATGTTCTTCAACCCTGAATGCCAGAGTTTCCATAGCATTTTCCTAACGAAACTGCTTGGAGGAGGGAACTACAATGCCATCATAGTCAGGTACATTCCAGCCCTGGTGTCACTTGACCAGAGAAAGTACAGTTTGAACTCCCAGGGTGAAGTAAGCCACTTGGGGCTAAATCCACCCCCTTACTTAAACATGCATAGACCATTAAAAGCTACATAAACAGAAGATTGCAACCTATAATCATGCTAGATTTTGATGTGCAACAGATAGAAAACAAAATGTAGGCAGGCTGCAGGAAACAAGAGATACCCGCCAGACTACAAGTGAGTTTGTAGTAAGAGGCACTCAAGTGAGTGAGCCATGCTCACAAGCATCAGCAGTAAAGGTTGACCTCCACCGCACGAGTTCCGGCACATCCCGGGCACATGCGGAGAGTGTGGAGCTGTGCAGCTTCAATTTTATCAGATCGCATCGGAATGCGGGAGAGCCGTGCTTTCCCAAGTTCCATTGCGATCTGCCATGGACCCAGCTCATGATTTTGAGAGGGCGGGACGCGGAGCTAATAGTTTGACCAATGGGATGAGAGGGGGTTTCAGCCAACCGGCGCGCACTTGTATTTCATTCAATCACCGTGGAGCTTTATTAGAAGGCGGGACAATCAGGAGGGACTATTTGCATGAAGACACTGGTGGAGACCAGGGCAGCGTTTGAAGGCGGGGCATCCAGTCCTACGCTCACATGCCTCCAGACGCAAGCGCAACAGAAATCGTGCGGTGGAGGTCAGCCTTAAAGGGGAACACTCAGAGCCATTAACATATATGACCAAAGGGAAAATTCCTCCCTTACCCTAAAATAGAAAGAGCACTAAACCCTAAGGGCAAAACATACGTAACTCAAAAGGTAGGGATGGCACTTTCTCCAGAAGCATTCTTGTCCAATTCTACCTTATGCAATATTCCCAATTTTTTCCCCAAAACACTTCAACATCACTAGCTGCAAATCATTTAAATAGGCGTCTTCAAGAGTTTGGGTACAACACCACAGGGCAGAACTAATGTACTGTATATTGATTCTCCCTGAAAGTATCCCTCAGCAAACGTTAAGTTCAAGAGTGCCTGCCACTTGCTTCACATGACATTCTGCCCTCAGCTACTGAAAACTTAAGATCTACACGGCAAAAGTTCTAGCATCTCTAATAGTTGAATAGCCATTAAATATATTGCGATTTACAAGATAACTTTTTCTTTTAAAGCAAGTAGTACACCAATTTGCCTAAACCAGGAAAGTCCAAACCATCCCTGGAGCCATTTTATCTAGGTCCTGGCAGCCCTATATTTTTTTATGATAGGAAAAGGGCTTTCCCACAAGTTTGCTTTTAAATAAGGAATAGGTTTTCAAATAAGAAGTTCTTAAAAGCACGTCTACTGACCTAAAGCATAAGGTTTCTAATAAGGAAAGTGTTGTACAAGTTTAGCAGCCAGAGAAATGTGTGGCAGATAATTAAAATCTAATGAAACGCCCCAAGATTAAATAAGCAGTAGTTTAATAAACTGTGAAATTTTGCTGTTTTGAATAAATTAACTTGGTAGATTAACTAAACAAGGAATATGCATAATTAACAGATGTGAAGAATAATGAAGTTTTAAAATCTTTTAGAACACCGAGCAGAACGTTGTAAGGAGATAAAACTAAATCATAAAAATAGATTTTTGTTGACATGCCCTGTACAAAATTAGATACCTTTGAGCAAAATAAAAATGTATGTTGTACTATTAACTTGAACACTGGAGAAAAGTTCGAGTGAACAGCCCTCTGCATTTGAAAGTTACTGTACATTGCTCTTCGGGATTTGTATGCGATGCCTCAGCTATGTCCAAGCATGTATGCTCTTTAACCACAAAAAGGCCCTTAGGCCTACCTAGGTGGGACCAAATGTATTCTGAAGCCTCGCCACTTCAAAAGTGAGTCAATTCCTTCTAGTCCTTGAACAACACAGTGCTGCAACCTGAAAATACTAAAGTTCGCCATTGCTGGCCAAAACAGCACCAAAACAAGGTGTTTCCAGGCAGCTTACGTATCCCCTTGCGATTTATTCATTGCAGCTAAAACTATGATTATACAATGTATTCCAGCACACCTGCTGTACAAGACAAATCACTTTGATTTTCCCATCTAGCTGCTGATCAGCTCAGTCTGTGCACCAAGACATTCTACCGGTCAATACAGACCAAGTCAGGGGAGAACGCTTAAAATTCTAGTTTTTCCCTTTTCTGAAACAGAAAAAGGAGGGAAAATGTCTGTGTTTTAAAGCAGTCTGGTGAAATTTGCCCTGCAATTCCTGGAGTTGGGAACAGTTTTCTTCAAGAACATTTAAGATTAAAAGCTTCAGGGTGAGACTTAAGCGTTTATTTAAAAAAACCTTCAAAACTGCAGAAATGCCTGCAGCTATTCGTTAATTTAGAAAGCAAGCATTCAACAGCTCATTTCCAGCAAACTCCACTCACACCTTGCCAATTTTATAGAACAGCACCTCTTACTATTACATATTGTAGGTTCCAAGAATGAGACAGGCACCTTTCTGGAAATGGCTGGAAAATCTGTTCCTTAGGTCAGGAATCTGTTCCTTCGCTCCATTATCTTTGGCAGAACTACACCACTTCAAACAGACAAATGAATTACCTCCTTCAATACTGTATGGAGATCAAAACCCTGCCACAAAATTCAACATATGCTTTGCTAAGTGGAAAGGAATGTACCTCTCCAACCCACCCCACCCCCATTCAATGACATACGGGAGAGACAGAGAGCATTTAAGGGTAATACTGAAACTGAACCAGAAGATCATAAATTCAGTCACCTGCATCTGAGCAGTAATCTTCATTCTCTATCTCTTTAATGGGTAAATCTCTCTAGAATAGCAGCCTGATTATCCATAGCACTGAAAGTGTTCTTGACAACTACCAGGGGTGGCCAAACTTGCTTAACGTAAGAGCCACATATGATAAACTTCAGATGATAAACTTCAGATGTTTGAGAGCGCAATATTTAAGAAGCATTTAAATTCTTAAATATATTTACTCACCATGAACATTAAACTTTTGTTTTAATCCAGTAGACTCTCAGTTTATACCTGGTAAATGTTGGAGATGGGCAGTGTTTGTCTGCTGGACACTGGGGGGCGGTGTGTTGTCTGGTCACCTGAAAGACCTTTTGCCTCGACTCCTTCTCTGTGTTCCAAGGAAGGGGTGTGGCCCCTGGCTCTATTTCCTCCTTCTCCTATCTCAGTCTCACTCCTCTTCTTCTCCTGACTTCAATGAGGGAAGACGTGCCATGCTTGGGCTGGAGCCCAAGCGGCCATCTTCCAAGCATACCTCATGCAGGGAGCGCCAGCTATAGGGGTGTTCCATCCTAAGTTTAGAGTAACCTCTGGTCTTAACCAGATGCTGTATATATGAACTGAAACCGTGAGTAAACGTTCTCTTTTTGCAACTTCACTCAGCCTATGCCTCATGTGTTTATTTAGCTAATAGTCTGCCTGGGTGTAAGAGGGAACAAAATCTCCAAATAACCTCCCAATAGGTTATCCCAATAGTAAATAATTATAAAGCTTGACAATTTATTTACCTTTTACATTATAATGCAAAAAGCAGCTCAGCTAACATATTTCCGAGAGCCGCACATTATACGTCAAAGAGTCACATGTGGCTCAGGAGCTGTACTTTGGCCACCCAGCACGAGAGCCTCTAGGGCCCTGATGGCAAACCTATGACACGCGTGTCACTGGTGACACGCCAGTGTTTCCCCCAGGGCCCCCGACACACCTTACATTTTCGCAAAAGTTTTACAGGCTTGTCTTGAACATTTAGGGCAGAGATTTCTGGCAGACCTCTTATTATATAGTAAAACTCAGCAACAAAAAAGTCACTAATTGATGTTAAATAAAATGCAATGTGTTCTATAGTTTTCAGTTCAGTTCAATTCAAAATTACTATTAAAAGTAGCAATAGTCAAAGTACTATTAAAAGTGGGGGGGGGGGAGACACACCAGCAGAGTCAAGTTAGGCATTTTCAAAAATGTTGCAACACCAAGCCCAAATGGTTCGCCATCACTGCTCTAGGGCAAACTTTCAAAGAGAACATCACTCTTTGGGGAGTTGAGAATTCTGAAATAGACACACTTTCCATTCTAATGAAGTGCAAAAATGCCATACATATCACCTATTGTATAAGGTCAAGATTTGCTGGAATGAGACATAACCCTTAAAAGTAAAATATATTCTGTCACTTAAACGTTATCCCAGAGTCCAAAATCATACTAACAGCCAATTTTCAGCATGTCTCCTCAGAAGTTAGCTCTACCAAGTTCAATGCAACTAGATGCAATGCAATCCCATGCAAGCATCCATATGATCATCAGGCATGACATACATACATCCACCCAAAGGCAGGCTTAACGTGAGCAATGACTCCAACCTAAAACCTCTTTTCAATGGCAAAGCTCAATGTGCCAAGACATAAAAGTGTGCAAATTCTGCTAAATTTTTTGTTTGCAAGCTACCTGGAGGCCCCGTTAGGGCCAAAAGTCAGGTTATAAAACCCGGGCTATGTTTAAAATATATTAACACATTAGTGCATTGCAGGGCATAAATATGCAGCAGAAGTGTCATTAGGGCACCATCACATGGCTGGCCACTACTAACCCACCATACCCCCTCACACATCTAGGGCTCTGAGTAGAGATGTGGCGTTTTTTTTGTTGATAACCACATAAAACCACAGAACACTGCTTTCTCCTTAAAACAATCTGCAAGTAAATAAAATAAACACATGTAATTTTGCATCATGCTTCATCTGCTGACACTGTACAACCTATACCACCAACCTAGTACACTTCTGAAGAGGTTAAAATGAGAAAACATTTGGGCACACACACAACACCGCTTTCTGCTATTTCATTTTGGTTAAACACCGTAGTCTGCGGGGGGAAAAAAACACCACCCCTAGCTATGAGTTTCCAAGCAGGTTGAATTGAGCACCCAGCAGGCCACTCCCTACTTACAAGTTATACCCCAGCATTAAAACTGACAAAGTAAGAGACCGAGTTGAACCCAGAACCTTGTTTTTTCAGACCATTCTCCCTCCCTAGCCAGCCATGAGCGCCCTCCATACTTGCAGGGAAAAAAATGTACCCCACAGCGAAGGGGGGGGGGAAGAGACGGGCGTAGGGACTGGAAGGGTGGAACCCTTTCACCTTGCACAGCACAGCAACCAGCCGGCCGCACATAAACGTCTCTCTTACCTCCACCCATCGGCGAGCCTCCGCAAACGCTCCGTCGCAGCCTCCCTCGGCATCCTCTCTTCCGTCCATGGCCGGCGGCAAGAGGTCGCAGCAAGCGCTTCGATTGAACCCGGGGCAGAGAAAGCGGGCGCGCAGCAGCAGCAGGCACGCTCGTCAGCTGTGCGGAGACAAGCAAAGCACAGCCGCAGCCCCTCAGGACGGGAGTTTGCCCAAGATTACGCGCGCGCGCGCGCGCTTTGCCCCCACCCCGCTGCCCTCCTCGTTCACGCCTCCACTGCGCACCCCGGAGCTGTTTGCGAAAGCGCTGGAGTGACAGCTGGGGGGACGGGGGACCTCCTCGCCTTGTGGAGAGCTTCTAGTCCTCTCCTCTCGCTTCTAGTCCCTATTCTGTTAATCTAGTTCTATTAAAGCGGCTATTAATGCTGCGGGAGGGGGGAGCCAACATACAGCACTTTTTTGGCTGCTCGCGGACGGCCGAGTCCCTCCCTCGCCCCCAGACCTTGCTTGCCTTTTCGCTCCGCTAGGAATGCCTGACTGACGCGCCTAGCAAGAGCTGCTGCTGCTCTCAAACTTTCTTAAACTTCCCGGGAAGCGGAGTCTCGGCTCCCACCTGGCGGCAGGTAAGAGAACAGCACCCGCATCTCCGTTTTTATTGGTATCTTAAGAGCGAAGGAAGCGACGAGGCGTTGTGTCGCGGCGCCTCCTTTCGACGAAAAAGCGTCATGACAGGTTGATGGAGCTCTCTGGAGAAACTGACGCTGGAAAAAGAAAAAGACCAAAAGTCCATCTTGGCCCGCATCCCATAGAGACCAGCCAGAGGCCTCTGGAGAGCTCACACACAGGGCATAAAGATCACATCCTTCCTACTCTGTTTGTCCACCTGGCACTCAGAGGAACGCTGTCTCTAGAAAGTCTGTTTAAACATCAGGGCCAATACCTATTGAAAACCATCTCCTTCCTGCATTTCAGCACAATCCCCCTTGGCATGTCTACTCAGAAGTAAGTCCCACTGTATTCAATGGCACTTACTCCCAGGAAGGTGTGCATAGAATTGCAGCCTTTGCCTCCTCATTTTTAAAAGCCCTCCAAGCTACTGCCCAGCATTAGCACCACATCTTTGGACAATGAAGGGCTGCAATCCTATCCATACTTATCTGAGAGTAAGCTCCATTGACTATAATGAGATGTACTTCTGAGTAAACATGCATAGGATTGGACTTGAATTCTGTAAGTAAAGTAAGATAATTATGTGTTGTGGGACAGAACTTTTGTCTGCCCTGAACCTACAGCCAATCACTTGTAATCCCACATTGTACTGTAATATTAGACAGATTTTCTGTCGGATTTTTACACACAATTTACTGTTTTATGAACTTCTCATGTCCATCCTTAGTAATATTTTATAATTCTGTCATACCCATGATCTTCATGTAAGCCAGGATAACAGTGGTCAATTCTGTGCAGGAGTTTATTTTGGTATGCCCCCTACCAGAAGCCCATAATAATAATTTTAAAAATCAACTTAATTTCTTCACAAGTGTGTTCTCCTCCTTCTACTTTGAAACTTCTTATACCACATTTAAAGATCTAGCTCATTTCATCCCAAACTCTTGGAGTACGTTGTAATAGGTATAAAAATGGAGAAATTAGTTTAAAAATATATCCAACATAAAAAGTATATTACAGCACAAGCCTATGCATGTCTACTCAGAAGTTAAGTCCTATTGAGTTCAGTGGGACTTACTTCCATGTAAGTTTGCATACGATTGCAGCTTTAGACTGCTAACCTATTCATGTTTAGTCAGGACGTAGCCCCACTGTGTTCAATATGACTTACTCCCAAGTAAATTTGCATAGGGTTATATCCTTGATGTAATATGGTCTACATACTATCTTCCCTTGGAAAAGGTGATGGCCTAGACCAGGGGTGGCCAACCTTTTTAACATGAATGCTCCTGGCCTTTAATGGTTGTACAGGTGAGGGCCTTTCAGGAGGTGCAGCTGCTTTAGCAGCACCGTCAGCACTGGCAGCTGCCAAGATTCTGTCTTATACACAACTCTTAAGAACGCAGAGGCCCTAATGGTGGAAGGTTGGCCACCCCTGGCCTGGACATGAACATATGGCCCAGCCTAGGCAAATCTCAGTTTGCTTCTTTTCCTTTAAGATCCTTTGAAAAGGTTTCAAAGGCAGCATCTGAGCACTTCTGCCTATGATGTTCTCATCCCGCTGTAGACGTTCTGGAGGCTGGAGCTCTTCTCCACCTCAGCTACACCCTGATAATAACAAACACACATGCCATAGCTATTTGGATAGGGTTTCCTGAGAGTGGTTCACGTGTATTTTCTTAGTACACATTTCTACCCAAGGGTATATATGCAACAGGAGTTAAATGCATACACCTGTGGGCCAGGAAGAAATGAGTTGGACCAGTTTGGGCGATAACTTTACCCCTTTTGTTGTTGCTCAGTCGTGTCCAACCCTTTGTGACCCCATGAACCATATCATGCCACGCCTTCCTGTCCTCCACTGCCTCCCGGAGTTTGCTCAAATTCATGTTCATTGCATCAGTGATACTATCTACCCACCTCATCCTCTGCCTTCCCCTTCTCCTTTTGCCTTCAATCTTTCCCAGAATCAGTCTTTTCCAATGAGTCCTCTCTTCGCATTAGGTGACCAAAGTATTTGAGCTTCAGCCTCAGTACCTGTCCTTCCAGGGAACAGTCAGGGTTGATTTCATTTAGGATTGACTGATTTGATCTCCTAGCAGTCCAAGGGAATCTCAGGAGTCTTCTCCAGCACCACAGTTCGAAAGCATCTATTCATCAGCACTCAGCCTTCCTTATGGTCCAACTCTCGCAACCATACATTGCTAGTGGGAACACCATCGCCCTGACTATACGAACGTTTGTTGGCATGGTGATATCTCTGCTTTTTATTATGCTGTTTAAGTTTGCCATAGCTTTCCTTCCAAGGAGTAAGTGTCTTTTAATTTTCATGGCTGCAGTCTCCATCTGCGGTGATCTTGGAGCCCAAAAAGTAAAATCTGTTACAGCTTCCATTTCTACCCCTTCTATTTGCCAGGAATTGGTGGGACCAGATGCCATGATCTTAGTTTTATTAATGTTGAGTTTCAAGCCAACGTTTGCACTCTCCTCTTTCACCCTCATCAAGAGGCTCTTTAGTTCTTCTTTACTTTCTGCCAGTAGGGTGGTATCGTCTGCATATCTGAGGTTGTTGATATTTCTCCTGGCAATCTTGATTCCGGCTTGCGATTCATTCAACCCTGCATTTCTCATAATGTACTCTGCATATAAGTTAAATAAGCAGGGTGACAATATACAGCCTTGCTGTACTCCCTTCCCAAATTTGAACCAATCGGTTGTTCCATGGCCAGTTCGAACTGTTGCTTCTTGACCCGCATACAGGTTTCTCAGGAGACAGGTAAGGTGGTCTGGTACCCCCATCTCTTTAAGAATTTGCCACAGTTTGTTGTGATGCACACAATCAAAAGCAGTGTATTCATGCTGCATACACGTCCTATCTTCTCTCGCTTCCCTGTTTTTCTATTATATGGGCAAAAAGTAGGTTTAGCAGCACATTTAGGGGTGTGGTACCCCCCATGCATTTAAGGGAAAGTATTCTGAACTCTGCCCCCCCCCCGAAGGGAGAGGTGGGACTAGGGTATGCATGCATGTTCATTGTCATATGAACTGGTGATAAATATATGGTCTGAACCAACACCTGCCTTTCTAACAACCCTGTAAGTAGATATAATTATCCCCATATTGCAGTGGGAAACTAAGAGCTGAGACAGGCAGAGATGAAGTTTGAACCAGGGAAGTCCTGATTTGCAGGCCACTTTCTTACAGTACAATCCTATGTATGCCTACTCAGAAGTAAGTCCCATTGGGTTCAATAAGGCTTACTCCCAAAATGTGTGTTCAGGATTGCAGCATTAGCCAATACGCTGCATAGGACCCGCTAACACGGTTTATAATTTTCATATCACTAATAAAAATGGACTAAAATGGTAGAAGCAAACAGATTTTTATTTATCGTTTTCATCTATCCAGACAGAATAGCAGCTAGTAAGTAAAGTATGGTAAAACAACATCAATCTGCATTAAGTAACCTTCATAATACACCCTTTGAGAATCTCACGAACCTGTCTACCTCACGAACCCTCTTCTCTCAGTTACCTCCCCATAACCAGAGGATGGATTAACAATACTTGGTCCAAAAGGCCAAAGGGATACTCTTCCCCCCCACACACACAAACACAGCTGCATGCACACTGAACGCATGACACTGCCTTGTACAGTCTCAGAACTTTGGTCCAGTATCTCTCCTGGGTTTTCCTTTCATCTACTCCCTAACCATTTTAAAGGATAACTGAAAACCAGTTTCTTCTGAGAACTAGAGTGAGTCAACAAGAGCTAGAGTCAATGACCACTGACATTGGAAACAGGGCCAGCTCTCCCTCCCATCTGTGAGCTCACCATACTGGCACTTGCAAAAGGGTGTGAAAGCGTCAGGCTCTTCATCACCATTTTTTCTCCTCCCTCCCATCTCATGAGAAATTAGGGCTTTGCCCTAGAGCAGGGGTTCTCAACAAGTGGTACTAGTACCACCAATGGTACTTCGGCTGACTGCTGGTGGTACTCAGACCGCTGGACCACCAGAACCCTGCTCCACTGCAGCACTTTTGGCGGTGCGTTTTCACTCCCAAGAGGTTCCTGCCTTTGGCAGAGCTTCTCAGGAATGCTAAGGAAGGGTCCTCCCACCCACCCAGAGCCTCCTACCTGCATTTTCTACCCTCCAAAAACCCAGAAGTAACTGGCGATGATGTCATTGCCGGTCACTTCTGGTGGTACGCAGCAGGTGAGTGGCGCCAACAGTGGTACTCGGCTGGGAAGAGGTTGAGAACCCCTGCCCTAGAGACTTTATTTACTTAACTTGTATCTCGCTTTTCTCCCCAAAGGGCACCCAAAGCAGCTTACAAAACAAAGTCACATTTAAAAACAGTAATTTACATATAAACATTAAAATCTCCTTAAACTTTAAAAACAACTTTTTATCCCCCTATTGTTGGAGGGCCTCTAGAAACCATTTTCATGGATAGGGCCACCACTTGGAGGAAGCAGCAACTGGAGAACACAGTCAGCCAAAAGAGAAAGGGGAGCTGGAGGTAGCCTCCCATTTGCAGTGGTGAGAGATGAGAGGAAGCGACGATGGCATAACGTTCAGTGAAGAGAGTCATTCCAAAGGCAGGTCTTTCATGCATCACCTGTGGAACTTCAGAGGTCCTTAGCAGCTGCCTACGGTTGTCTGATGGCTCTGAAACATCTTTCAACACTCAAAAGTATACTGTAAACGTTTATTAAATATTGTCTTATGTAGATTATGTAAACTGGATAGGAGGTGGAAATCTTATATACATGCCCATTTTTATTACATTCCAATTCAATATAACTCCATTCAAAGCCATAGCCATTCATTCTTCCAGTTCCTAGATACCTTCTGATAAAATATTTTACTTAAGGGAAGAAAAAATCATACAGAAACCCTTTTTAGAAAGAACCTGTTGCCAATTCTCTGAACTGTAGCGCACTGGTTTTTTGTATGCTATTTCATGCCCCACAAGATGTTCACAGCCACCTCATTCAGGAATCACTGGGTTTCTTTTTAACCAAGCATGAAGACTAGACATTGCAACGAAACCAAGTTCTAGCACGCGATTGCAGGAAAGGTAGGAGAGAAACAGTTGGCGTAGAAACTACTGTACTTTGTTTTTGTAAACTTTGGACCAGTACGCATACATAAAAGCAATTTCCTTATTGGAGCTGAAACCCATTATATTACTCTCCATGCTGTACTCTTATCATACTTGTATGAGACAGGACAATGCTCGCTTATTCCAACCTCACCGTAAGCCAAGAGATTGTGGCTTTTGTTCCTGCATGTAAGAATGCAGGCCTTTGAGGCAGTCGCGTGGGGGAACGGAAGGCATTCTGTTTACTGTGTCCGTATCAATCACAGCTTTTGTTGTCTTTGAAAGTCTAACAAGGGGAGATGTCCGAGGAAAGATTCATGGCATCTTGCAGTGACCCCAGGTGCTCTCCCCCATTCAAAGATAAAGACTTGTATGTTTCACTTATTAATGAGCCAGCATATACACCGCCTATTTCTCCAACTTATACATGTATTAAACCTTATAGGCACATAGTGTATATACACACACAAGTAAAAGCTAATTTGTGAATGTCATTGATATTTCAAGTCTTTACATACTAGCTTTTATAACCCTGATAAAGATTTACACTTCTCTTTCCAATCATAAAGTCTAACTTCAAACCTTATTATTTGACCCATGGTACGAGCAAGCAAAATACAGGTTTATTCAAAAAGGGTGGTGCAAAAGTTAAGCTGATTTATTCTTAAACTGACATACCACAACCGTCATGACATGAAGACAGAAAAACTGTCCAAGTTTCACATGCACATTACAAATGTTCAATGTGGGCACTTGCGTAGCTACAATGGGGCAGGGGTGTTTTTGTTTTTTTACAAAAAGGCTTAAATTAATTTAGAGCAGGGGTTCCCAACCCCTTCCTGGCCGAGTACCACCTCTGGCGCCACTCTCCTTCTGAGTACCACCGGAAGTAACTGGCGATGACATCACCACCAGTTACCTCCCTGTTTTCAGAGGCCAGGAAAGCAGGGAGGACGCTCTGGGCAGGTGGGAGGGCCCTTCTCAGCGTTTCTGAGATGCTCAGCCAAATGCAGGAGCTTCTTCTGAGCAAAAACACACTACCAAGAGCACCGTGTCGGAGTGGGGTTCCAGTGGTCCAGCGGTCTGTGTACCACCAGCAGTCGGCCAAAGTACCACTGGTGGAACCCCTGATTTAGAGCATTTTTTAGGGTTTGTATACATTTACAAGCAAACATGCACTGATTTTATATATAAAATATGTTTTTATTCTTCTCTGGACATTCCAGCATCCTGCTATCATTGTTAGCAAAGGACCTAAAATCTTGCAAAATCTGGTTATAAGACCATAGATTTCTTACAGCTCATGTTATGCAAAGTTTAGTTACAGCACGGTCAGATCGTGCAAGGCTCTGTACTTTGATGAGCAGTTCAGATTTTGCAAGAGAAGTTGAGGTCGCTGTAGAATGCTTTGCTATAACTCTAGTAAACTCTTGTTTTGGAACACATACATACTGCCAACAGCAGTGTTTGTTTAGGAAATCTCACCAAGTGAAACTGACTAGAGCAAAGGTAACTTTGGAAGATTTTGTTTCAAAAACAGTGGGGACGAACAATTGCAGAGTTCCAATTCCAGCCTTGCTGGAAGCTACTCTTTCCATAGGTCCAGGACCGTCATGCATGGTGCCCCACAATGCCTTGATACCAAGCCTCATTCCTGAACTTGGAGAAGCAACCATCATGACAGCAGTGATTCTATACTTAGCCAGCCAGGGTCATGTTCTGTACCTATGCTTCTCACTACTGTCCGGTTCCCAGCACCACTCATCAAAATGACTAAACACATTCTAAAGTACAACTGCATACCTAGTAGAGGCAGTAACTGTAGAAGAGATGCCCAAGGTAGGCAATAGCAGCGGCAGGTAGAAGCTCAACAACACAGCTGAGCTAGAGACCCTGTATTTGGGGGGGGGGAGGGAAATGACAGCCTCTCATTTTCACCAGTTCCTTCTTGCCAGGCCTTTTTCTTAAACATCCTTCAATTACCATGCACTTTTTTTTTAGTAGCCCACATGTGCCTTTTTCATTTTGCACAAATACACACAGTGGTTAATTTTCTGTTCTACAGGCTCTGGTCATTTTCGGCTAAAGTAGCGTTTCTGTTGTAGATCTGTCCCATTTTTGCAGACCTTTAACTACAATGTTTTAAACCTGGTAATGTATTCTTGCTTCAGAGATTAATGGTTGTACTGTTAAAACCAAAATGGGAAATAAAGTTATATCGTATACAGTCAATTCTCATTATATGCATACTCCGTTCTTGCGGATTCGCTTATCTATGGGAACAAAAGTGTAACTTATGTCGCCCCAATCGCGGACTCTTGTTCTTGTGGCTTAACAGACACAAGAATGATTCTTAAATCACTGCCTGATAAAGCTGTTTGTCCAAGTTTACATACTAACTGCAGGTTAACAGCCAATGAACGGAGGAAAAAAAAAAGCTGTGTGTTTCAGTAAGCCATCTAAGGCCTGCTGTTCCAGTTCCTGGAGAAGGAAGGAATGGACTGATTGCAAGCAGCCAATTCTGAGTTGAATTAAGTAATAGGCCTGTGGTGGATATATCTTTAAAAAAACCTTGCAGAAGTGGTCTGCTTGCTAAGCGTTTGGGATAAATCCCGGGAATACACCAAATCCTCCGTTGTCCTTGCTGCCATCTGTTTTAAATATCTCTGGATTTGATACACAACAGAAACAAATATTAAAATGTTGGAGATGTTGCGCTGCCCTCACTATCACCCAGCTCATAGAGTTCGAGGTAAGATTCAGGTTCATAAAGTTCATATACAGTAGTGTAGTGAAGAGGGTCCGCAGGAATTTAACCCCATTTTCCCCATCGGATCAATGGATTTAATATCCGCTGATTCGATATCCGCTCATTTGGTTTTCCAGGAACGGAACCCCAGCAGATAAGAATTGACTGCACTCCTATCAGCTCTTGCTTGTGATGCAAACAGAAGCAAGCAACCATCTCCTTCCACCATTTTGTGAAGTTTTAAAATGTGTAAGGTGGCAAAAGTGATGCAAGTTCAGCAAAGAGCACATTCATGCAGGTGTAGGAGGATGTGCATATTAATTATAGACTAGGCTACCCCCACTAAATTACATTTCTATCTTGCTCTTTCTCCACAGCTTAGGGTGGCATGCATCATTCCTCTCACCATTGCCATTCTGTCCTCACAAAAAAGCCTGTGAGATTGCTTAGACTTAGGAAGTGTGATTGACCGCTGGTTACGTAGCAAACTTAATGGCTGCCTGGAACTTGGAACCCAGCTCTCCCCCATCCTAGTCTGTTGCACTTGTACCATGGCAACTCTGCCTCCAACTCTCCATGCTCACATAATCAGATTTTTAAAAAATGAAACTACTGCACACCTGTCCCACCACAGCTGCCTACCTCCATTACATGCAGTTCAAATCTAAGGGGACTACTGTCGCCAATCCCACCCCCACTCCCAGATTTGTGGAGCTGATAAAATGAAGGCAGGAATACAGTTTGCACAAAAGGAGGAGACACTTGGGGAATAAATGGGAATAGGACAACAAAGAATCTGAGCTGTTCTGAAGTTTTGATCAGCCAGTTGTTGGTACATTTCTATGGTACATTTCTGGGATTTTTTTAAAGCAAATTCTCCTTGTCTGCTGATGAGTTATCTGACAGAGGAAAAGAAAGGGTTATTATCTGACAGAGGAAAAGAAATGAAATCAGAAGATTTCTGACTAGAGACCTATTTGTCCCAGCTTTTCAAATAAAACAGCTAGCAAGTTAACTATGTTCAGCGATTCTCCAAGTATTTTAATTCCTATTTTACAAGTTTTAAATTTCCCCGAGAGCATCGTTTGAAACATTTCTTGAAATCTTTTGTTGCATTGTAGCATATGGCCTTTTTTAAACCTTAAAATACAGTTGGGATGCGTTTTGCATAATACTGTATAATCAAGATAAGCAAAAGATCTTGTATGAAAACAATGGCCGTGCTGCCTTGATTAGAAAGAAGAGTAAGGTTAACTGCAGAGGGGGGTAGGAAAAAAACCAGGGATATTCTTGGTGTATGGCTCAATGAACTTCTCAATGTCCGCTCTGCTTCAGGTCCTTGCAGAGAAAAACCTTTTTGATGAGACATTTAGCAGCGCTGACAAGAATAAGGATGGGAAAGGCCAGAGGTCAGAATAATGAAGAAGTTCACTGAATACTTGGACTATCTGAATGAATTCAAGTCAGGGAGCCAATAGCATTCCCACAGGGATCCCAAATGTTGGCTGGGCAAATAACAAGAACGATTTGCTTGCATATTTGGGATCTCATGGATTTTGACATTGTCCCAGACATCTGGAGAAGAACAAATATAGTCCTTATCTTCAAAGGAAGAATAATCCAGGGGATTATAAAACCAGGTCGCTTTACTTCTGTAGCAGAAAGTTACAAAAGCAAATAAGAGCCAGTTGTATGGAATAAAAGGGGACACTGGTTACTAGTGATTAGCATGGCTTTGGTAACAGATAATGCCAGACAATCCTAATTTTCTCCTTTGACTCGGTAGCCGACTATGTATGAATACTGTCGCCAATATAAAACTTCAGGAAGATTCTTTTCACAGCATATCCTCATATTAAAGCTTGAGAAACTGTGAAACGAGCAGACAAGCTGGTTGAAAAAACTACTACAAAGCATACAAAAGTGCTCTGTAAAGTGTTTTACTTTCTTTACGGAAAGTAAAGAAAAAATTACAAATTAGGAAGAGGTATTTTCCTCATGGACCCGTGGTAGACCCAACACCATTCATAACCATAACTGAAAAAGCAGACAGTTCACTTACTAAATTTACAGACAATGCAGGATTAGATAGATAACACGCATAGGGGATTCAAACTTCCTTCCTCCAGGGAAGCTTTCCATATACTGTAGATTCATTTGCCATGGAACATCTGCACATTGCAATACACACTCAGACCCAGTCTTAAAACCATAGTGTGGTATTTGTATCATCAACACAAGAATGAGTCACGGGAGACTTGGGGTAAAATGGGGAGGAAATCTCATGTGAGAACACAGCTTAAACAAACCCAGGTATCAAGCGATAACACACCATAAGGCAAGTATTATTTAGACCAGGTCTCAGTTCATAAAGGTCACGGCCAAGCTTATTAGAACCAGAAGCATGTCCTAGTAGGTACTTAGAGCTGCACTATGCAGGGTAAACTCAATAGTAGGCAAATAGGAGTAAAGGGAAATAGAAGGGAAACACCACGTTACAAGAAAAAGGAGTCTGCTGCTATAAATTGATGTCCCATTATAAGTTCTCCTCTCCATAGTACACTTACTAATTTAACAAAATTTACTGTATGCCCCGATGTCATTGTACTGTGTCCCTCAAGCAGCAACCAAGGGTCAGGGAAGTGTATTGAATAATGAGGTCATAATAGGAAGGAAGGTACTAGACATTACGGAGGGAAGGGAAAACCCTAGACAGGACTGCCATTTTCAATGGCAGCCCCCATGCTTTTTGTAATGTTTAGTTCCACTAGTTTACTTCCAAACATACTTAGAATTGCAGGTCTAGACAAAAAGCAACAAGACACAAATGAGTATGTTCCAGAGAAGTGGGAGAAGACTAAGGCGTACATCAGTTTCATGTACTGATTCTTACATAGTTAGACTTCAAACTTTAGCTGCAGTTGTGCGTTATACAGCCCTACCATAATAAAAGTCTAATGGTTTTACAACCAACAATGAGGTTTTATGTTTCAAGAATATAGTCAAATGAGTGAACATGGGAAGCCCAATCATAGCATATTGGTTTACTGTCTCTATTTCTGATACCTGCAAGTTGCACATAGCTACATTTTTCTGTGACTGTCACTGGTTTGTCATCACTTTCAAGTTTGTATGTACTTATATCAGCACACAAAATATAACCAAAACCACAGGTGGCTTTTTAGAAACAAGTCTAAGTGTGGGTTATGCAGCTGTCTCATTTTAAAAAAAATCTAGTTATTTTTAAATCTGCAATTTCCTGGTTACCACAATACAGTTTAGTTTCTATATGTATCAGTGGTACCCAATCTCTTCCCTGCCACGACTCACCTGGTTCTCTCACGCCAGGCCCAGGACACACTCCCTGGGCCTCAGAATGCATCTGGCAGTGAACAAAAACCACTTCCGCAAAACTGGAAGTAAATCAGATTTGGCTTCCAGTTGCTTCTGGAGGCGTTCTGAGGTCAGTGGAGACCCAGGAAGTGTATCCCGGGCCAGGCACAACCCAAGAGAGGCCTCCAATTTGGAGCTGACCAGACCCAAGGGCGGGCCCAACTCGGCAACCCATCACACATTAGGCCATGATGACCCACCAATGGGTTGCGACCCACAATTTGGGAAGCGCTGAACTAGATTATCAAAATGGCTTCCTTTCAGAAAAATGCAATGGTGGGAAGTGGCCCATGGTGTCCTTTGTGATTATGTGCTACTAATACAGCTACTCTTCTGGAATGTATGCAATATAGAGCCATTCAACACCTTAGAAGAAACAGTCGACAATGGATAAAGGACAAATTTGAAGTTTAATCCTCACTGACGTGTTACTTGGGAGATATCAAAAATTTGATCATTATTGATTTGTGGCAAAAGCATCATTTTTGTTACAATACATTAGACACACACAGGATTTTCTCCTGCATTCAAGAATAAATTAAGCTGCTGCTAAAGCAATTGCATTAAATCTTAATTCATCTGGATCACGTTCCATAAATTTCTTGCATACTTCTACCGCATCCTAGAAAGGAAGACAAAAGGGCAATATTTACTATCACTTCTGAAAGCATACAAAACCCCAAATAAAATATCAGATACGACTTTTCTTTCTGTACAAACGTTTCTCCACTATAATTTTAGCAAGCTTTGACTAATCAGAAGTGAATTGCTAATCTGAACCACAGCCATAAATATACTGTCAATAGTAAGCAGTACTCAGAGCATGTAACCTTAATAGTTAGCAGTGGCAATTTGAGTTTAATATGCATTCTGCAGTAATTACAGATAAATATATTTTGACTACCCATAAGTACAGTAGTTTCAAGAAGGCTTGATCAAGTTCTGATGGCATAATACACTTGAAATTCCTACCTCTAAAAATGTGTCATCACTTGATTGCCCATGGTTTATTGGAAAAGGCTTCCGTCCATCTATTGAAAAATACCAAAAGTAATTATTTGTAATTGAGAAGTGCATTTATTCATACTGCATTACAAAATTTTAGGACTTATTCCAAAATAAGTAAATAAGATTGATGCAACTTCCATACAAATAGCACACTACCACCACCATCTCATGCCTTCCATAAATCTAAACTTGTCACCTCTAGGCTCAAATTTAGGGCATAGAAGTAGCAACATTCAGAGTTCCACAGCCTCTGGACATGGAAGTTCAATTTAGCTAATAATCATAGACCATGAAGTCATCTCTCCAGCTTCTACCACCAGCCTGTTCAACTTGTTGGGCCAGATTGTCTTCACACCCAGTTTGTGCTTCTCATGTAAATTCATTTACAGTGCAATCCTGACTAAGGATCCGGCTGGCGGCCCAGGGCCGCCCACCGTATCCTGTGCACAGGCTGCCTGGCACTTGCCGGGCCAGAGGTCTACTCGGGGGAGGGGACGCTCATCCCCTTCCCCGAGTATAAAGCTGGGCCGGCCCTATCGGCCTCCTCCACGATTTCCGCCAGCTAAATAGCGGAAGTAGAGGAGGCCATATAACAGTGTAGCCGGTCTGGCGGGGGTGGAGATATGACTGACGCCATCCCCTGCCCCCTCCCAGGCTGGCTAGGCCAATGGCCCCCCTCCCTCACCCGGCCGGACTGCCCCGCGGCCGGACACGGAGTGCTTATCTTCCACCGCCGTCCACGTGGAGATCCAGCGCCGGAGTGAGGGAGGCCAGCCTTGCGCCTTGCCTTACTCCCAAGTTGTCGCGAATGTGCTTTACGGCATGTTCGCGACGTCTTCGGGCAACAGAACACTCATTCCATCGCCAACCGGATTTCCAGGATTGCACTCCGAGTTTGTCAATTTCTAATCCATCATAAACAAATTCTAAATTAAGGACTTAATGAGGTATGTATTTAAGGTATTTTAGATAAATTTACTGCAATGAACGACCTCCATGTATGGCAATCCAGGAGGCAGCTATACAATACACATTCTTGCTTAAGTGTTGAACTCATATTTTACAAGCTAATTTTTTGATTCAGTTTCCAAATCTATTCTGGGAAACATTGGAAATTCTTATACATAGCATGCTTTATATGGCAGAATATAAGCTGTGTGTGCTTATGTGTTGTTCCAGGACTCAAAACCAGACTATCATCTGGACTGATTTAAGGCACATAAGATCAGATTTTAGAAACCTTTGCAAGTGAACATTTACAAGCACATTTTTGATGCTATGGTTCCTCAGATCAAAAGTTTTACTAATGATTTATAAGCAGTTCTCCAAGGTCTTAGGCAAACACTTGTCTCAGTCCTGCCACTGAGATCTGTGATTAAAAGATCCTAGGAGTCGAATAATCTGCAAACTTCCACATACAAGTTCTACACTCTTAAATGTCCCTTAGATCACACAGCAACATTAAACCCCAGGCAGAAAAGACAACTATATGTAATTACATCTTCAACATGCCATTGTGTTTAACACAAATACTTGAAGCCAATAGCCTTATTTTCTTATTTTAATTTAAGTAAGTTTAAAAGCACAGAGGCCATTTAGCCATAGCTTGTTATAGTTCCCAAGAATGCTTGTAGTGAATCCTGGTTGCTCAAGAATACAAACTGAAAGCCAGTGTGGTATAGAGCAGCACTTCTCAAACTGTGGGTCACAACTTGGTCCCACCCATCCACCCTTGCCTCCGTTCGGCTCCCAGTTGGATCCTAATGGATGCAATGGGAGGCCACTTCCAGGTCATGACTCACCTCTGGAGGCTGCGCCCATGTCACTCCAGGCCAGAGTCAGCCTCCAGATACCTTCACAGGCCTCAGAATGCCTCCGGAAGCGACTTCCGGTTTCGCGAACATGACTTCTGTTCATGTCCAGAGGCATCTGAGGCTCGTGGAAGCCTCTGGAGGCCATCCTGGGCCCAGTGCAATGCAGAAGAGGCCTCCGGAGGTGGGTCAGGACTCCAGTAAGTTTGAGAACCACTGGCGTAGAGGCTAGAGGGAGACCCAGGTTCAAATTCTTGCTCAACCATGAAGCTCGTGTCAGGCCACTCATAGTCTTTTGGCCTAGCCTACCTCATAGGGAGGGAGAAAAGAAAATGAGAAACAAGTACTTATAAGAATATTTTATATACCACTTTTCAACAAAAACGTTCTTAGCGATTTACATAAAATGGTTCTCTGTCCCAAATAGGCTGACAATAAAAAAAGACACAAGGGAGACACTAGAAATCAGTAACTGGAAAATATGCTACACTGGAATGAAATATGGACAGTTGCTCTCCCTCTGCAAAATACACAGATGCTGAACCAAGCCACTTTAAGAAACGACAGATTAATAATAATCACCACCTAGATGCAAAACAGAAATTGTCACTGCTGCATTCCAAGCTATCTGTAGTCTTGAGTCACCAGCCAGGATGGTGTAGTGGTTTGGGAGTCGGACTTAGAACTGGAAGATCCTGGTTCAAATCCCCGCTCAGCCACGAAGCTTCCTGGGTGACCTTGGGCCAGTCACTATCTCTCAGCCCCACCTACCTCACAGGGTTGTTGTGAGAACAAAAAGGAGGGGAGGAAATATGTACACCACTCTGAGCTCCTTGGAGGAAGGGTGGTATAAAAATGTGAAAAATAAATAATAAATAAATAAGTTGCATGAAATACATTCTGCACTATGAATGAACTGCCAGATAATATGCTGGCGTGCAGAAACTAGTCATATAGGGAGGTTCTGGATTAGAGTTGAAAATTCTGGTTATTAAAGCAGCAGTAGCACAGTATACCGTGATTTACACTATGAAGCATAAGAACATCAGCAATAACCCATGGCACATTTGAGGGCAAAGGGAAATTTTGATCAATATGCATGCTAGCAGCTCTGGAAGCAACAAAGGGAGGGGCAAGATGAGGGCCTCTCCACTGACCTGGCAAGGACCAACTGACGTTTTCCCCTCCCCACTTCCCGAACTGAGTCATCCTACAGCCATTTCCATCTGGCTACAGCAGAAGGCTTGGCAAAACAGTGAGACTTCCACCGCCAGCCTGGAACGGAGCAGTAGGATACTGTAACTAAGCCTAAGTAAATTTACAAAATATGACTGCATATTCTTTGCACATTTTTTCCTGCCTCCCCTTCTTGTGTTGGTCCCCTCTCCCAAGGGGGTTTACAATCTAAAGAGGAGGAGAGTAAATGGAGACATCTTCCCATTTCTTTGCTATGCAAGCCACTTTGAGATTTTTTTTGTTTGTTTAAAAGTGATTTACGAATATTCTACAAAAAACACAGACAACCCTACACATGCAAAAAAAATCCTGGTTCTTAGCTAGAGTTAAACACTGAAAGAGGTTTGTTAGCTCAATGCTTTTTCCCCCTGCTCTTTCCAAGTAGATGTGTCAATATCCTTGAATTCTATTGCCAATTACTCTCAGCTGGAAAAGCACAATTACTTGTTTGAAAGGAAAGGAGTAAGACGTTAAAAGTAGTAGGCAAACGATTTCTTGAACAACCTTACAATATTGCTTCTATCACCCTTAGCAGGCTATTAAAAGTTCATATCAAGTATTAGATATTACTGGCTATAGATAATTCAACCTGCTCTTGAATGAGAATGAGAATGATTGTTCTTACCCAGTTCATAGAGACTGCCACCAACATTGACTAACGCGATGAAGTGAAGATCTACTTTCTCATCTATACTTGGTGCCTGTGAGAGAACAAATGACATATATGCAAAGTTGTTTAACATTAACCAAATATGGGAATGAATTAATCTGAGTCTGGGCCAGCCTATGAATCTGGTTCGAACATCAACATAGGAAGTAAACATAAGCATGTTTCCAAGCATATGAAAGTTATCTTTTGTTCACTACTAAGCCAGTCCACACACCTCTGAAATAAGGAACTGGGCTTCTAGGCAGGCTTGGGCTCTGGCATCTCTCATTCTAGAAGTCAGCCACTACAAACGTGAGTTGTCAGAGGACTGGAAAATGAAGCAGGAGTGGGGGCCGAGCACCATAAAGTCTAACCTTTGGGATTGATTCTCATGGTAACCACCACTATAATCACAAGATAAGCCCATTGCATTTGGTTATTTTTAAAACCTTCCCGCTAGATAAAAAAAATACCTTCCTTCTTCCACCACCCCAACAGACATCCATAATTATCCTGCACTTATGTACAGACTCCGATACTAAAGTCATTATACCAAAAGGACAACAAGTAGATTCTGATGACCAAAATAAACCATGACTTATTCAGCCACGATCCCATGCACTCATCTTCCCCTCTTGCCTCCTCGGCTTTGTCACTGAGCTACAACAACAATATAATTTAATATCAATAATATAATCCATATAAAGTTTAAACCACAGCTCCATGGATTGTCTGAATCTGAAGCTGTGCTTTAACCGTGGTTTACAAATCACAATTAAACTAGCAATTGATACTGTACAAAGATTCAACTTCAGTGTTATATGCTTGATTTTAAGTGCACATTGAAAAACCAGTTAGTTATAAAGTACAGCTCCAGGTTCAGAAGAACTGTAGTTTAAATAAACCATGATGTGGATGGATGTTGAGCAGAGGAAGCGGCATGTGGGCTCAGGTCACATCCACATTCTGAACCCTCCCATTTGCTGCCATTTCTAATAGAAATACAGTATGCAATCAAGTTGCATTTCCTATGCATTCTACAGCCATAAAAATTCAAGAAGGCATCGTCAAAAGCATTCATAGCAATTATACTTTTGACTCTCCAAACTGAAGATACAAATGCCACCAGGAACCAGGAACATAGGTCTATCTAATCTGTTTTTGACAAAACTGAAGGAAGCTAGCAACAGAACTAGATATACAGAATGATTGTTACTTTAAAGTTAAGTAAAGCAAATGTACAACACTAGTTTATTTCCACCTATATTAAATGTAGCTGCTCTTACCAATAGGTTAAGGAACTTTTACCACAACCTGATATTTGTGACAAGAACTCTTAAAGCTGGTTAAATTTTTAGAAATCTCAAGTTATCACCTAAAAGGCCCCCAACATTCTCAGCTGTATGATGACATAGCTACAAAGAGTGATCTACATTCCAATGCCAGGTTTTGCAGTACTGGTACCTAAGCTACTACACTTAACTGGGTTGCAAATCACCAAACATAATGCCAAGTCTGTAGTAATCTTATGATAGTGTCATAAGCGGATGCATTCACACGAATACACTGGTTGGGGCATTAAGTAGTAGAATGGCACAGTAGCCTCCTTGTACAGCGGAAATACATAGAGTTAGAAAGATTCAGAGAACAGAAACTAAAATGATTAAGAAGTTGGAACACTTTCTCTACAAGAAAAAGACAAACAGGTGCCGAGGTGAAAAATTAACTATAGGCCCTATAGTCTATAGGGAGAAATGGGAGGCTTACAAACGGTGTGGAGAATACATAGCAAAACTCATGTCACTCACTAAAGGGGAGATATGCATCTGCTGTGAACGTTACATAGAAAGAGCAAAAGAATTCACCAACTTTCCCTCTGTTGTCACAACTTCACAACACCCTTCGAGAGAAGTCATTCTAAATGTAAGAGAACACCCATTCTCAGGAAGTGGGTGATGTTCCCCATAAGAGGCAGGAAGACAGAGAATCTATGTATGTGGCGGGATTGGGGATTATGCACTCGGGACTCAAAGCAGTTAGCATGCTTACAGCCCAATCCTATCCAACTTTCCAGTGCTGATGCAGCCATGCCAATGGGGCACACACTCCATCCTGCAGTGAGGGGGCAGTTATGGAAGCCTCCTCAAGGGAACCTCTGTTTCCTTACCTTGGGGCTGCACTGAGGCTGCATCAGATATGGAAATTTGGTTAGAATTGGGCTGTTAGTGTCCCAATTCTGAATACTTTCATTCCCTTACCCCAGGTAAAGGCCCGCTATGGGTCTCCTTTTGCTGGAGCAAATCTGGTAGACCCATGTAAGGGAAACCGGTCAGGGAACGGGGTAGGATTCAGCATGCGCTGCTGCCACCGCTCCCCTCCCCGGTTCAGTCTGCCCACCCCTGCCCTTGTCGCTGCCCTCCCCCAACCTGTTACATCCTGTCCTCACACCCACTGGCGCAAAATTCACCCTTCTGGACTGCGCACTGGCTGAATCTGGTGTGCAGAGGCCGGTGTAGGCCTCTGTGCTGGCCTAGAGCCAGTGCAACTGCCTTATACCAGCTCAGGGTGTATGTGTGTGTGTTAGAATAGTGCCCTTAGAGCAGTGCTTCTCAATTTTTTTCTCTCATGCCCCCCCTATGAAGAAGAAAAAATTTTGCGCCCCCCTAATATAACTAATGCAATGTAACTAATGTAAAGGGGGGCTCGTTGCAATAGTTAGTGTGTATGCTTTGCGCCACTTATCTTGATTGTAGGAGCCTCCAGCGACGATCTAGTTCACCGACGATCTCTTCCGGGGAGCAGATCGTTCCTCTGCTCCCCGGCGCGAACTCTGTAACGCGCCTAGGAGCGCTCTGCAGAGTTCACGCTGTGAATCACGCATGCGCAAGACGACGATTGGCAACATCGTCGTCTTGCGCATGCGTGAACTCTGCAAAGCGCTCCTAGGCGCATTACAGAGTTCGCGCCGGGGAGCAGAGGAACGATCTGCTCCCCGGAAGAGATCGTCGGTGAACTAGATCGTCGCTGGAGGCTCCTACAATCAAGATAAGTGGCGCAAAGCATACACACTAACTATTGCAACGAGCCCCCCTTTACGGAGCCTCGCGCCCCCCCTGGGGGGCGCGCCCCACTATTTGAGAACCGCTGCCTTAGAGAATTATCTCCTAGAACTGTCATATATTAGGAAGATGTTATTTCAAGTCTTAGACTCTAGAGCAGCAGTTCCCAACCTTTTTGCAACCAGGGACCAGTTATCTTCTAAAAAAACTCCACGGACTGGGGGGATTGTACTGGGGGGCGCAGCGCAAAATGACACCCCCCGTGCCGTCACCGGTTGCCAGCGGTGCAAAAAAGGATCTGGGGTGGGAGGGCTGAGGGTGCGGGTGAAATAGTTTGCGCCCCCCCTGCACAAACTCTTCAGTGCCGCTTTGGAGACCTCCAGGAGCCTCCAAAGCAGCGTGAAAACTTTGCTGTCGCCACCGCCGCATCGCCAGCTCTGCCACACTTGGCTGAAGATGCACCTGAAACGCGGCTGAGAGCGTGGCTGAAGACACCCCCAGCAAGCAGAGCGGCCGAGGCTTTTGCTCCCGGTAGGACTGCCCGCACCGCTGCCCGGTGAGCCCGCCCCTTTCTTCACCACCGTCGCGGCCGGACGGGCTGGGCCCTGAACAGTCCCTGCCGCAGCTCCACAGCAGCTCCACCCATGGGCCCAGCCCATCCGGCCACGATGGCGGCGAAGAAAGGGGTGGGATCACTGGGCAGCGGTGCGAGCATCCCTGCCGCCCGGTCGAGAGCAAAAGCCTTGGCTGCTCTGCCTGCCAGGGGCGTCTTCAGCCACACCCAAGCGATGGGACAGCTGGCCGCGGTGGTTCGCCTCCCACCGTCGGTTCAGGCGGAGGCTCGACTTTCAGCGGGCAGCCGCAGCCCGGTTTCCGAACAGGCCACGAACCGGAACTGGTCTGCAGCCTGGGGGTTGGGGACCCCTGCTCTAGAGGATCTAAAGTTTTGTCTAACCCTCTTGGATTCAATTTTAGGCCTCATTCTGGTCTTAATTTTCATTATTGCAGATCTTCAGCCCCATGTTAGTGTCACTTTTAGAATCTGTTACAGATGTAGGTCATATCATGCCAAGAGAAACAGGCCTGCAAAGATTAAATGAATATGTGTAGCAACTTGGAAGAAGTTTGCTTTACCAGTACAGACATTTGAACAACTTCTTGTAATCCAACAGATCACTTCCACACCAGCCATTTGCTCTAAAATAGATATCAATTGCTCACTCGGTTATTCCCAAGCATCCAGACAATGTTACAACTTGACATGTTTCACAATGTGAACAGCGACACAGTTAGCGACTGCATCTTTCCTCATATCTTTCTGCTTCCATGTTGCATTTATTGTAAGATTTTCCTACCACCAATGTTTCTAGGATAGTATAACATGGCACAATAGTTCACCTGTCTGCCCCTCTGCCACTAACTTTCCTGCAACAAAGACCTTTCTTCCCATCATTAGTCCACCCGTTTCAGTTTTTCTATGTATTTGTACAGAAGAGAAACCTTTTCTTTTTAAATGAATACAGGCTTACCTTGGATAACACAGTTTCCTTTAGTGCATTACAGAGCTCTTTGTCCCAGTGTGATTAACAGTAATTTTACCCAAGGGGAACAGTGCATTCTGTGCCAAACACCACCTATTTCCTGCCTATTGTATTCTACGGTACTTTTTACACAGCGCTCGATTGTCAGAGAACATATTCTCCATGCTATTGGAGGTATTGCTGTGCATTAAAGTTTAATTGCGCATAAACTGTTGCAATAGTGATCAATCATTGAAGTTTTTAGTTTTGGAGAAGCAAGGCTGGAAACAATGGCTGCATACATCTTGAAGATGAAAAATCCATGTCTGAACAATGTCTCCCACATTGCAATTCAGCCTTACAAATTGCAAGCCACCCTAACAGCCATTTTTGAGCCAATGGGGAAGATCCCAGTGGAATTTCTCTCCCTTTGAAGTGGCATATTCACAGCCTGGACATGCTCCTGGATCCAGCATTAAACGTGGATATCAAGGCGGTGGATGTGGCCAGGAGCTAGGTTGGAATGCTAGCTGTGTCCATTCCTAGAGAAATCAGACCTGGCCATGTCAACATACGCTTTAGTTACATCCCGATTACCGCAATGTGCTCTGCATGGGGCTGCCTTTGTAAATGGTTGAGCTAGAGCAAGATACTCTGTCAACAAGGGCAGGATGCAGAAGCCATACAACTCCCTTCCTGCAAGAACTGCATTAGTCCCAAGTCCATTTCTAGGCATAATTCAAAGTGGTGGTCTTGACTTTTAAAGCCCTAAATGGTCTGGGGTATCAGGAGTACAGTCTCCTCTCCTATGAGGCTACCCAGGTGTTAAGATCTGCTGGAGGCTCTCCTCGTAACCCATCAATATTTGATGCACGTTTATTTGGAATATGGGCAAGTACCTTATCTGTGGCCACACCAGGTTATGAAACTCCTCCCACTTAAGAAAAATACATTTAATCAAATAAAACTAAATGTCTCAAGAAAAACAGTCTGTAATTCCACAAAACATTGCCTCAGCATGACTCAAAACACTTTCAAAACTAAGATCAAGATTTGATTGAGTAAGAAGATTTGGCAATTTTTACCATTAACTAGGTTGCTGTTGTCTTTAAAACACTATTAATTCAAAAAAATCGGGATATCAAGAGAAGAATAGCCCAGGCATATTTTGATCTTTTTGGAAACACTAAAGATCAGGAAGAAAAAATAGACTAGAAAGCTAATGACCACTGAGCTCTACATGAAGCAAAGTGACCAATGAAGTCATTTTATAAATGCAGATGTGAAAGAAATTGATTTGGTACAGAATTAAAGGTGGCAGACCCAGCTGAAAAACCAGTGAGGAAAGAGTAACCAGATAGGAAGATCTATGAACCAAGTAGCAGTTTCCTTTAGAGACCATTGCAATACCTTCTTAGCCATTTGGAATTTGTCATTAAGACAGCCTAAGAGGCTGTAAAACAGCAGAACACAGTGGATGTGTGCCTGAAATTGCACGAAGAGTGCCCTAAAGGGAAGTTCAGAAGTGGAAAAAAGCGCCTTGCACCCTAAAAAATTGAGAGGCAGATCTGCCACAGAGAAGAGGTGGAAAAGAGACTACACTTACAACAGAATGGAGCTCAATAGCTGATAGGGGTATTGTGGGCCGCCAACGCTGAAGGGAGACAGGTGGACTTGTAGCCTTTACAGGGCTTGTAGCAGTTGCAGAGGCTACATGATTACATCTGATCAGAGTCAAGGATGCAGACCGACGCAAGGGTGACGCCTTCATTTTGCAGTAGCTAAACTGAGATGGTGATGAGGTAGATGGTGAGGGCAGCAAGGATGATGGTGACTACATAAATATTAAGAAAAAACAAACACATTTTACCCGCCTTGGACTAAAAGGCAACCGTACAGTTCCATTCTGCTACATAACCCAGACAAACATTTAACTGCCAATAGCAGAGACTGCAACTATTGCCTAATATGCTGTGCTGCTCTATTTTAAAATGAATAGAAGCTATAGATCAAGATTAATTCTTTGTGCAGTTGACTTATCTAAATCATCAGCAAATGCATGCCTCCTAAGTATTTTAGTCTTTATGTGATAATCCTATGAGGAAATTATTGAATCTCCTTGCTTATTCTAGTACATTGATTTGGGGGGGGGGGGGAGAAAGCTGGCAATAAGTGTTTGTCTCTTTGAAAAACAATATTCAGTATCATGTGCATTCTAGAGCTGAAGTAGAGCACATAGCCTTTAATGTCGTAAATAAAAGATAAAGCCTTCAGAGAATGGCAAGGTTTGCTGCAGAGGGGAAAAAGAAGGTGGCTGTGCTTGCTGAGGGCTCAACAAAGAGCCATATCACACTGCTGCATTAAAACAAATAGGTTTAAGCAGGCTTACCAGATCGTTGCCGGGAAAGGAGCGGTCTACCCTTAAGGGGGCGGGGAGTGGGGGGGCCAGAACGCGACGCGTTCTGGCCCCCCCACGCCACGCCCCCTTAAGGGTAGACCGCTCCCGTCCCGGCGATGATCTGGTAATCCTGGGTTTAAGTCACAAGTGATGCATCACAAGTGATGTGTGAAGGGACAGGAATTAAGGGCTTAAAAAAACCAAACTATTCACACAAGACATTTCCAATAACAGCCTGTTTTTACAATCAGCTGAATTAAAGGGAATTTAATTCCTAGAAAGAAAGAAAATTAGGCTGCTGTGACTCAGACTGCAAATCTGAATGTTTCCCATGGGGGGTTGTAAGCATGTCAGGGACAGATTAATGTCTGGCCTTCCTTCTGAAGTCCTAGTTTCTTATGCTGGAAAAGTTACACTTCTTGATCCTGGCTCTAACAGATGTCACTGACACAACTACTGAAATAAGCAATGGAAAAAGACTCATTTTACTTTCCATATGGAAAAAACTGCCATTTGATTACTTGAAAAGTATACAGTCCAGACCACCAGCAGTTTCAGAAAGCATAGCGTGGATGCATTTGTTTCTTATAGCAGTTTCATAAATTGTTTTCATACCAGATATAGTGGATTGTCCACATATTTCTAACACATTAATACATTTGCATTTTGCACCAAAAGCAGTGGGAAAGGAGAGAAGCTGGTAGGCAGCCAAGAAGTCAAAGCTGCCCCCTCGATCCTGTACAACCAGGATGCTCTCTGACATTGTGGGGTTGGGGTAGATGGTTTAAGGGAGGCTGAGCCTTCCCAAGGAGGATTCACTTTTCCCCTTTCAAATTACGCAAGGGGGCACACGGCTGTTGAAATGTGCATGCCCCCGTGTTGACTCTTGATGGGCAAGCACACACTGCTAGAAAGCAGAACAACTCAGATGCAATTCCCAGGCTCCCCCGACAGTACGCTGGTAAGAGAGGGGGGAACTCCAGGCACAATACGTGCCCACAAATCCCAAAAACAATCCTATATATAAAAAGAGCTGGACAAAGTAGTACTGTATAGGACTAGAATTGCAACCAGTGTATACTGTGGGGAAGAGAAACCTGTTCCATAGCCATATAAGAGCTAGACATCAATAGGATCCTAATGCAGGTTATCAATATACATTGCTCCAAGCCTAAAAAGCCGTAACAAGTGGTTAATTGCAGATGAACCTTTTCAAACTACTAAGGGTTCCAGTGATAGGTCTGTAAGGCAAGTTGCAGAATGCAGACTTGACAAGCCATCTAGATGCTCAGAGTCCTTTCATAACTGAAATGCCAAAGCAAGGTCTATTAGGCTTTGCATTCCTTCACATCTTGGTCTTGTTTGGCAAAAGAAGGTTGTGTTTTATTTTCCTTGTCCATGAACTGTTTACCTAAAGACACAGAAATAAGCTTTTAAAAAACTGCAAGACAAGAAATTAGTTTTGGCTGGTTAACTCTGGACAGGAAATAACTTTACAGCATGTCTACGTTGTTCTGAAAAACAGGATTCAAGAATTCAAACAAAAGTTCTGTCAAGAGAGATTACACCAGCCATGAAACATACTGCATTTCATATTTTAAAGAAAACAGATAGTTAATTCAGATTTAAAAGCAAATATTTTCCAGTATTAAACTATTTTACCTGAAAAGTTAACTGCACCTCTGTACAGTCTACTGTGGATGAATATTCATAAAATTGCCACCAATTCTTTATTCATACCCAGTTACATTTAGGGGCAATTGGTATATACACAGGTACACCAGTCTCATCACTTGACTTTCAGACTACACTGAAAGATGAATGCATGAGGTAAAGCGATATGAGAGATCTGGGCAATTTTAGATATCAGTTCAAGTCTCTGTCTGCACCCGTTCTATCCACTGTGCCACACTAATATCCATTAATAGGCTTTTACCAAGATTTTGTTGTTCTGCAACAAGATCATGCAGCACCTAACCACCCCTTAAAATGTGTGATTTGTTTGCTTTTATTAATTGGACATATAGAACAAAGCTAGTGTGAGATGAGTCATACTTTTATGTATATTTTTTTCCTCTTTGCTTTGTCCTCTCTCTCAAACTCACACTCTGTCTTGCTATTCATCCCCCCCCCCCCATTTTTAGGTCTATCTTTTTCCCAGTTTCTTCCTCCTCCTGAATCTTTCTGTCTGAGTTTTCGATGTTTTCCCTATCATTAACCATTCACATGTTTGCATTCCTCCTAGCTTCCCAATGTCTCTCCAATCTTTCCTTTATTGCTTATGTCAGTCTTTTCAGAGTAAATATGCCCTGGATTAAAAGTAATAGGCTGCTGGGGCTTGGTGGGAGCCTTTTCCCTTTCCCCACCCCTCCCTATTTTTTTCAGCTTCTTTCCACATTGTACTGGGACCAAGTCCCACTGAACCATGATTAAATATATCTTGGATCAGGCAATTAAGCTCAAAACGTTTCGTTTGAGTCATTTGTGTGTCGTCGTCCCCATCGACCCATTTTTCCATCTTATTATTTATATCTTCCTGGAAGTCCTACTGGGCTCCATGCAGCTTTCTTCAAAGTAATCATGCCTCAATCATACTGTCAGGCTGCAGCACTCACTGCGTTTCCAATCTTCTTAGCTCTGCTCTCTCCAATCTCCTCCTTGCCCTTCCCTGGGTACATTTAAAATAAATTGTGCTACAGTGAAAATAAATGTCCTTCTCCTGCCTGGCCCTGCCCAACTCTTGGCAGAAAATGACTGAGCTAAGCTCTGTGTAGCTTCACTAGGAGTCCTCTCTATCTTGTCAACACCTTGTCTAGCAGAAGAGTCTGGCTCAGTTGGGAGAGCTGCCGCCTTGCAAAGCCCGAAGACCGGTGAACTTGATAAGTTCGAGACACGCTGTTGACAAAAAGCTGTGAAAGCCTCCAGGAGGAGAGATAAGAGCTTCCAGCTGCATCGGTCAAGTGTGGGAGGCGCCAGCCAGCAGAATTGTCAGACTGTAAAAAGGATACCACCTGGAAAGTAGCCGTTCATGAAAGACTGGACATTTATATATTGTAAACCCCCTCCCTCAAGGGGGGTTAGGACAGCCTGCCCATGTACATCGACTTGGATTAAAGTCAGAGGAGAAATCCAATGACCAAGAAAGGCGGTATATAAATACTGTATATTAATTATTATTATTTTTCAGGCAGCAAATGGAGTAATCCGAGTAACAAAAAGCAAGCAATGCATGTAGTCTCTAATTTTGCCCCCCTAAAGTTATCTCCTTAGAGAAACTTTTGAAACTCTGTATACTTCTGGCCTGCCAACCTAGCAGTTCCAAAGCATGTTAATGTGAGTAGATAAATAGGTACCGCTTGCGGGAAGGTAAACAGCGCTCCGTGTTCCAGCCGCATGCTATGCGCTGCGGCAAGGAGAGTCATGCTGGCCACATGACCACGGAGGCGTCTTCGGACAACGCTGGCTCTTCGGCTTTGAAATGGGGATGAGCACCACACCCTAGAGTCGGACACGACTGGACTTAATTGTCAGGGGTCACCTTTACCTTAAAGTTATCTCCTTAGAGAAACTTTTGAAACTCTGTATACTTCTGGACTGCATTCAAGTACTTCCCTGTTGCCTGAGGGTGGTTCTGTTTTGGCTCCAGGTCTATCAGCACCAATTTTAATATGTACTCAGCATTATAGGAATACATACTGATATTATACAACCATTTTAGCATGAAGTCCATTATCTGAGGGTTCAAATCCCATGCAGGATCTCTTCTCTATAGAGATCACATAGTCAAATATTTACAGTTGGGCCTTTTTATCCACGGTTTTTTTATCCAAGGATTTGACTCAACACGGATGGCAAAACTGTGGAAGAGGGAGTCCGACCGCACTACATTACCTCTTTTTTCAGTGTTCCTGGGGGCCTGCCAACCACTCCCAGCCTCCTGCGCGTGTCCAAACCGCTGAAAAATGCAACCGGGAGTCTCTGGCGCCATTTACAGGTTGCTTCCAGTAGTGGCTTTTGTTTTTTCAGTCAGTTTAAACAAACTCCGGAGGAGGGAAACGGCAAGGATGCTGGAAAAAAAAGTAATGTGGCACTGCTCCTAACCCCCCAGATTTCATATAACACTGATTTTCTTATCCACTGTGGTTCCAGGAACAGAACCCCAGCGGATAAAAAGGTCTGACTGTATTTCATTGTTTAAAAAAGCACACAATCTGTGGGCTTGCCATCCTGCTTTAAAACTGAATATGGTTCTTAAGCACAACAGTGTCAAAATTATAAAGAACAATCACTATTTCAATCTAAACACTCAAGAAACTGATATCCTTAATTTTAAGGACACATTCCAAACTATCTCAACAGCAATCATCATCAATCAACTGAAAATAATTATGCTAACTTGCTTTATGTTGCAAGATGCTCTGGCAATCAACAGGTTGGTTATTGCTGCTGCTAGAAATGAGAGGTTTAGTGGCAAGAAAAATTCACCTAGGAAATTTTCCTCACATCAAATACTCTGTTGGTAAAGAGGACCTTCTTTTGGAACAGTTAAGCAATCTCTAGCATACAGCCAAGGTTGTGTACATTTTGTACAATGGAGGGTGTAATTTGGTATTTGGAGCAGAACTGGATTTCCTGAGCTTTCTTAATAGGAAGTTGCTACCTTCAAGTTTCTGGCTTCATGTTCACTTTATAAACAAAAGAATAACTATTGCCTCATTGAACTTGTGCCAATCCAATTAAAAATACTGAGGCAACTATGAAGGTTAACTATGCATCTGTGCTATTATATCCCGCCTTATCCAATGTTAAAGCCAATGCCCAAGGCGGCTATTTATGAAGAACATTTGGTGTCATTTTCTTAACTTGGATTGATAAACAACCCTAAGTAGCCCCGCCCCTGCACTACCAGGGGCAGAGAAAGCCCCATACTCAAGTAGAGCCTCTAACCCCAAACTATGGTTTAAAAAAAATCCAGTTAAATAGTAATTCCAGTAATATTTGAACAGCCTAAGGAAATATCAAAATATTAACCAGGTTTATTTCAGGTTAGTAGTGTTTTTAAAGATAATTGGTTTAAATATATTGGTAAACTGTGATTTCTGCTAAACAAGAAATGGAAAGCGAAGCTGTTTCGGGGAGGGAGAGATGTGGAATGAGCAGAAACCTGAGCTCATTTCCAATCCTCTAAATCAGGGGTGTCAAACCCATTTCATACAGCGGGCCGAATAGCATTCATGGCACCTGCTGAGGGCCAAAGTGACTTCATTAAGCAGGCCATGACGTTGTTAAGCAGATGATGGCCAGAAATAAACACTTTGTTCTCACAAAGGAACTCATTAGTTGCAAATGACAGAAGAGAAAATATGCAAATTTTGATCATATTTTCAAGATATGCGAGAGCCCAATTATCATTTGGCCAACCTTTCAGCCCTGCCGTTTCTGCTGAGGCATCACTTTGCAGTTCAAGTGGCGACTGAGCTCTCCGAGCACCTCGGCAGCATCTCCCTCTCTCACCCCTCTTGGTCTGCCCCTTCTCCCATCGCATTAGTTGACTTCTGAGGCCTTCTTCTGTCTCTCCCTCCCAGAGCCTCAGCAGAAGCAGCAGTGCTGAAAAGGTGGTGCTGCGAGAGCCCAATTATCATAAAGAGCTTACGTGGGCTGGATCCAGCCTGCAGGCCTTATGTTTGACACCCCTGCTCTAAAACTACAATTTGGAAGATTGTCTAAACCAGATCATGGCCCATTTCTTAAAATGATACTTCTCACACAGAGGTACAGTAGTGTCTATCCATTAAAAATTGGTTCAGCAAGTAGGTGGTTTTTTTTCCTGCTTCACTGGAACTCTATTGTTCCTAAATAAGTTTTATTGTCTACTCCATATTTTCTGGGATCAACGCACTTAATTTGAGCTTTAATGTATTTCATTAAGATTAAGCTAAGCATTCTACAATTATAGCTCCTGCCCTACAATCTCTCATCCATTACTGTTTGAAAACTCTTATTTTCTTGCTTAGCACAGCTAGCCTTTTAGACAAATCTGAACCAAGGATGCTTTAAAATTTCAGGTTCAGAGAAAAGTTTACTAGAGTCTAACCTGCCACTCCCTCTACTGCGTCCTCCTTACCTTCTCTGCATTGTTCCCTTAAAGCTGTGTGTCTCAAAACCCAGTCAAGCTGAGCTCTGCGTAGTTTAGGGCTCCCAAAAGTCTGGCAATGATGTAGGACGTCATTGCCGCACGTCTTGAAAAACCACCGAGCTGCCACGCAGCCACAGTGAAGGAGTCCGGGCAATGGCTCAGCCCCCTTGGGGGAATATTGTTTCCCTGCCCACACTTCTTCACAACTGGCTAGGCTGAGACTATCCTGGCAACAGAAGAGGTTCCACTCTCAAGATCAAAAATGCCCAGCCTGTTTTGAAGAATCACCAGCTAACGGGAATTTGAGAGGCAGTGATCCTCTTGTCAATGACTCTCCTTGAAGCCACCTTGGGCATTTGACTTTCGGCATAGGAAAAGGCGGGATATAATTTTTTAAAATAAATAAATAAGAATAATTAGAAACAGAATCACAGCAGCCCTGACTTCCTCCTTCAATGTTGCTGATGTAATTTTTATCAGCAGCACTGGCAGAGAAGACACCACATCACACCCTCCTTTTGCTTAACTTTAATTTATGACTGGTTCTGTGTCCACACTGAATGTACAATAATGCAACAAGACCTATTCATGAAGTCGCCTCAGCTGTTCCAAAATTCATATTATAAGAATGTCACTATGTTCATGCTTTCCTTTGTACAAAGTATCCAGCTATATCTCACCTGAAGCAATATAATAGGGCCAAAGTAACACATTGATTAAAGCATAGTGTGCAAATAGACTTTATGTCAGTGGCATCTGGAATAGAAAGCATGCATATCCTGAATTTACCAAAAAAAGAGTAAAATTTTCTAGACTTAAAAGTAAAGGTTCCATTTCTGAACAAATGTTACTGTTAAAAGTAGTTACACCAAAAATAGTTATATTTAGAAGGGAAGTAAGAGGAACCATGGGGTGGGAGAGAAATAGATACTCTTTAAAGAAGGCCAATATGCGAGTTCCCAGTACCACACTACAACACACACAAAAGAAAAGGCCTGTGTGTCACCGCACATAAAATCCCATATGCTCTGCAAGCAGGAGAAAGAAGTCCATTACAAACCCTTTCATGTTATTTCAACCAATAAATTGTGAAGCCAAATAAAAGCCAAAAGATGTCTTGAAACCTTAAGTTTTACAGCAGTATGACAATCTGACTCCCTGCAGCTTCTCAAGTTTCCCATATTAACTGCTGCTGTCCTGATCAAACATCTGAGCATTCATGCGGTATTCCAAAGGGAGTAACAAATTACTAAAAGCTAGTCAGTCTAGTACCTGCAGCCAAGGTCCAATTTACAGATAGCAGCTGAACTTAATTTTCTTACAAATCTCTATGTTGCTGAACAATCTCTCTATAGAGCACAGCAACACAGGATGACCCAAGATTTTGCAAGATGTGGAGGAAACTAGTTGGAAATTAAGATTTGTCAACTTAGCAAAATCAACTCCACAATGCTAAGGCCTGAAAAATTTATTTTCCAGCAGTCTGTTTTGACTGTATTAGAGAGTATAAATTTCCTAATGGACCAAGATCTGTCACCCAATGGGAGATGACTCTCATCTCTCCTTTTGTCCTGTTATTTTAGTGCTGCTAGCAGAGTTTTGAGTTTTCTGTAAAATGCCTTAATAAAGAAATGTCCTACAACTTGTCAGACTAAAGACTGGGAGGAGATGAAATACTGATGGCTCAGCATTTAAAGGGTGCTTAGTTCAACCGCCCCTTTATCTGCAAAAAGAACATAGAACCAGGGGCGTCGCGACGACGCGCGACACCCCTGAGCGGGGACGCGCGTCACCCTTAAGGGGGAGGCTCCGCCCCCGCGCGTGACGTCACGCGCAGGAGCGGAGCGCCCTCCCCACTCCGTTTTTGGCTCATTTTAGAGCCAAACGGACCCAGGGGAGGGCGGGCGGGCCCACCTCCACCACAAAAATGTAAGTGAGGGGCGTCGCGCGTCACCCCCATACGCGCGACGCCCCCCGGCGGCCCGCCCCCCCGCTTCCCCCTGTCGACGCTAGTGCATAGAACAAAAAAGGCTCTGCCTATCCAAGACAAAGTCTGAAACTGGTAAATAGAGGCAGATATAAATTGGCTCAGACACCCCAAAAACAAAGTTGGCCATCTCGTCCACATGTGAGATTGCACTAAATGGCACATTCAAGCATTTCAAAAGAGAGCTCTTTGCCTGTGGAGGCTCCAACAATTGGAACTTGTAATCATGGGTTGAATGCCCTACCCCTTCTGGTCTCTTTATCCAAAGGCCAAAGAAGATGCAACTTTAAACATGTCCTTGAAGGTTCCTCCACTTCCACCCCCTCCTTCTAAAGTCCTTGGCAGCATAATTTCAATTATATCAATCCATGCTGTATTTTTCAAATTCTGTTCTAGTTGCAGCTAGAAAAGCTACTAAAGAAAGTGTGCATTGAGTCAAGATGCTTGGTGAACCAACACTTTGGACCAATGCAGATATAACACAGCTCTTTGTTTAAACAATAGCAGTGATGCTTACTGGTTAGTGTTCATCAGAGTTCCCATATAACAAGAATCTGAACCTACAGATTAATGCTGGTTTCAGATCCTAGTTAGTCCCAACTGCGGTTAATGTAACGGCTAGTACCAACATGAAGGAGAGCATAGAGGAAAGACTACACAATCCAGCAGATTACTTCCACCTGTTTAACCATGGTTAGACAACTAGTGTGCTACAACCCTGAAAGAAACCCAGCATATGGTACAATGGAAATTTATTTTTGCTATATTGACCAAGTTTGGATTTCCTAAGAATTTTATTAAATGGATAACAATTTTACACACTAGTTCAAGTTGGAGGGTAGTCAATAGCGTCACTAGACGCACGTCACCCTAGAGCAGGGGTGTGTGCGTCACCCCCCGCCCTAGGGTAACCCCCCCAAACACCCCCTCACCCGTACTCAAGGCCGGGGAGCCGGCCTCGGAGCGTCCGGCCCCGCCGGCGCTCCAGGGCCTTCTGAAGGCCCGATGGTTCAAAACGTAAAGTTTTACGTTTTCGCGCATGCGCAGTACATTTTCTGAGGTCAAAGGGCTGCCCATTTGGGGAGGGAGCCGGCCTCGGAGTGTCCGGAGTCGGGACGGTGACGCGCGTCACCCCTTTGCGCGCATCACGCGCACGTCACCCCCTGGCGGTCCGCCCCCCCGCCACGCTCCAACGACACCACTGAAGGTAGTGACCACTGGTCCTCTTTCTCTTGCCTTTCCTCTTGAAAGGGCAACTAGACAAGGGTGTCCTTTTTGCCTTTGATTTTTTATTTGTGTTCGGAATCATTTGGCAGTGCTGTCAGAAAAAAAACAGTAATATCCTTGGATTTATCTATAATTTTAATGAATTTGAAGAGTAACTGTGATTTACCAGTATCGATCAAATGGCAATATCTACAACTACATTTGTTAGAGACTAAGTTTGGACGAGCTGTACTATCAGCTTCTCAATTACCTCAAATTCTAGAAACACTTATTGAATCTTAGTAACTAAGAAAAAGAAGCCTATGATATTGGCATACAAGTATCCAATGTCGCTTAATAAATGACACAGTCTTAGAGAAGCATGGAAGAAGAAGCTGGAATGTCCTATCTCACATAATCAATGGAAAACAGTGTCAGGTACTATCACTATAATATCTGTGAATCTTAAACTGTGCCCAACTCAGCAAAAAACATTTTTAGAGTTTATTGGACACCAAAACGACTCTATAGTAGGGGGCTTATCAAGAAATGTAATTGTTGATGCTGTAGCAAATCTGAAGCGTCATTTATGAATAGATTTTTTACTAATATTCATTCTATATATGGTTATGTTTATTTGTACATTTACTGAATGTGTGTGTATATATAATTTCTTTTCCCCTTTTTTCTTTCAACATTTGATATTTTGTTTAGCAATTGCATTATTGTTTTATTATTCACTAATATAGTAAATTTAAAAAATTGTTCCAGAATCTGACCCAACTAGTTGCAGTGAGTTGGCATGTCAGATAATGTTTGTACATCAAATACAAACATACAGTGGCACGCAATAAGGATTCTGTTAAGCTTGCTGGCTTTGGTTCAAGAAACTTTTACAATAGGAAAACGTGCAACAATTTAGTACTAACACAAGTTTCTGTAAAACAGACTGGTGTTAATCAAAACACAGAAGAGATTTGTTGCTATTTTTCAGGAAAAAAAGCCAACAAAAAAAACCATGGTGACATAGGACTAGAATTAAGCAGCAAGTATAATAGTTACCAGATGTTTGGTCCTGGATATATGGTACTGCTTTTGGTACTGCAGTTTGGTACAGCGGTTCGGTACTGCTGCATTACCTTCTAATACCAGTATAGTACCCCTTCAATGCTTGCATACAAAGCCTGATGGCTATAACAGGAGCACTACAATTCCTCAATCCCACCCCAAATACTTATTTGCCTAGCACAGGAAATCTTGGGTCCCAATGTGTGGCCCATAAAAGCATCCATTTAAAAACTCTGGCTCTAAACTACACATATTTGAGGACATATCTGAAATATCAATACAATGAAAATATAATTCAAATTTTGCAGCCACACTCTTCCAATCCAGAAAATACCATTTGTTAACTTTATACAACTTAAATACAGATTGATTATCCTTTATCCGGACATCCGAAATTCAGACTATTCTGAGATCCAGACATTTGGGGGGCTATGACTTTTTAAAAAAACAAAACTTTTTTTCCAGCACCTGGCTGGCATAGCGCAAGGCACGCTGGGGCACAAAATTATTAAAAATATTGTATAAAGTTACCTCCAGGCTATTTGTATAAGGTGAATATGAAACAAACGAATTCCGTGTTTAGACTTGGGTCCCAATCCCGAAGTATCTCATATTTATGCAAATATTCCAAAATCTAGACAAATCCGAAATCCGGACAACTTCCAGTCCCAAGCAGTCTGGATAAGGGATAATCAACCTGTACTACTTGCTAGAATTTTGCTGTTGTTTTTGAATCTTTGTCTTAAAATTTCTATAGAAATTTTAAGAAAGCTATTAAAGTTTAGTTTAATCCTGCATTACGATTTGGATAGTTCTGATATTAAGCATCCAATATATCAAATGGCTGGAAGTGCACAAATTTGAAGCGTATTTGTTTTGACTGATGCTATGCATGTTACAGGGAGGTGGGGTGAGACGAAAAGAATTTAAGAGCCACACATAGGACTTTTTTGGAAAGTTTAAAGAAGGCAAAAGCAGCAATAACTACAAAAAAGGTTATTTATTATTTGCATCTATCTTATGGGTTGCATTCTGGAAAATAGTTTGGTGTGCAGGGGGAGAGGCGATTTTCACCATCCCCATTTCCTCAGGAGCAGATTTGGTGGGAGAGGCAGCAGACGAAGTTAATGAGGGGAGGCATATATTACTTAGGAGTATGTGTGTACTCATAACACTGAGCACACCATGCAGAGGCATAGGATCAAACTGCTAACAAATAGAAGGCAGGAGACATCATTCCTACTTATGATGAATAGTGGCTTCTTCTTAACCGTAACTTTTTTCTTATTGCTGATTTACCAGAACTTTTTCTAAGCATTCAGAGCTCTTCACATATATGATCTTGGTGAGCCTTAGAATAACCACCCAGTTAAACAGAACGGCATTATATACACATAGCAGAGCATTAAAAGTGCAGCTTGTCACCCAGCAAATTCCTTGGCTGAATTTGAACCATGACGTTGAGATTCACACTCTTAAGCTACAGGTCTGGGGACAGGAAGTTGTCTGAATTTTGGATATGTATGAATTTTGAAATTTTGCCACTTCAACGCAAATCAAGCATATTTGCATAAATATGAGAAATGAATTTTGTGTTTAGACTTGGGTTTATGTCTCATATACACCTTAGACACATAGCCTGAATGCAATTGTATACAATATTTTTAATAATTTTGTGCCCCAGCATGCCTTGCGCTATGCTAGTCAGGTGCTGGCAAAAAGGTTTTTTTAAAAAAAGTCATAGCCCCAAAAAGTATTGATTTCAGAATAGTCTGGATAAGGGGTAATCAACCTGCACTACATCAGTAAAACATTTTGTCCCACTTGCCATCCTAAGAGAGTTCATACACAAACACATACAATTTTCTTAGATACTACCCTTTTCCAATTTTAAGCACAACCACATAGAAGATTTTAGAGGAAAAACCTCTAATCGACTTAATAAAAACAGTTTTGAGTTTTTGGTAGAGTTATTTTTATAAGAAAAGGTTTAATACAGTACCTCAGTCTGACCTTCATGGGCACTGGACTCATGAGTAACACGAATAGCCTGAAATGCCAACATGGATCATTAGTCAATATGCAAGTGCTTATACTATACTGCTTATATATAAATATAAATTGCTGTAAGTAGTCATCTAGCAGCTAAATCACACTGCTTTTTAAAGCACATTGTTCAAAGACAACCTGTATATACGTCAAAACAATTAATTTTATTAAGCAACTGTATCTGCCTTCTGGTCCTGTAGCATTTTAATACTAAGCATAGTTGATAACACAGGCCTGCACACATTTTGTTCTCTTAAAAGTGAGACCTATTCTTATTTATTTATTTTCACATTTTTTTATACCACCCTTCCTCCAAGGAGCTCAGAGTGGTGTACATATTTCCTCCCCTCCTTTTGTTCTCACAACAACCCTGTGAGGTAGGTGGGGCTGAGAGATAGTGACTGGCCCAAGGTCACCCAGGAAGCTTCGTGGCTGAGCAGGGTATGTTTGGGGCACCGATCCAAAAATAGCATTGGTTTTGCCTTATCACGTCTAGTGTTGGGGGTATGCCATTGCCACTTCAATGCAAGTCAAGCAGCTTCCTCATGAGGAATACGATGCCATTGTTTCCTCACGAGAAAGTTACTTGACTCGCATTGAGGTGGCGATGCCATACCCCCCAAACTAGACGTGATAGGGTAAAACCAATGCCATTTTTGGAATGAGAGCCCCACATAATATAAAACCACCATAAAAGTTTTTTTGACCCTCAAATTTGCAGGCCGGTGTAATCAGTCACCACTCTAATGTTTGCAAGCTATGCAAGGAGTGTGGCTATCTCAAACTTAATACAGTGGACCTTTCCCCCCCCCACAGATACGGGATCCGCAGATTTGACTCATCGCGGATCCCAGATCCACGAGGGTCCACGTTAAAAATTGTAAAAAAAAAAAAATGGGAGAAAGTGGGAGGTTTTACCTTTTAGAGTGAAAATGCTGTGTATTCTTGCTTAAACACACTGAAATCGGGCTCCGGAAGCCTCTTCTGGGTTGCACGACTCCCCCCTCCCAGGTCACCCCAGAATGCATTGCAATGCATTCTGGAGCTATTTTGGGAGAGGGAGTTGCGCAACCCGAAAGAGGCTTCCGAAGTGTGATTTTAGCGTGGTTAAGCAAGAATACACAGCGTTTTCACTCTAAAAGATTAAAGCTTTCCCCCATTTTGTTTCTTTTTTTACAGTTTTTTTTTACAGCCGGACTCCAGTATCCGTGATCTTCGCTATCAGCAGGAGGGGGGGGGGTCGGAACAGACCCCCATGGATAGCAAGGTCCAACTGTATAGCCAACAGCTCGCATAACACAGTGTTCTTCATGTGAATACTTCGTCAACTGCCAATCAAGTCAGTCGTTTTGCAGCCTTGTTACAAAAGGTCTCTTAGCTGAAGATGCCAGTGATCAAAACTTGTCATAGAACATTTCAAGGATAAGTTGCATTACCAAGCTACAGAACTTGAAAGACAGTTTCATTTTAACATTGTAAATATGTTGCAAGAACTTATCTATTGGATAACTGTTGCTGCCTAGTGGACTTTTAGCGCTGTATACATTAAAACGGTAATGCATTTGACTAACCCATGGAAAAAAGGCACTTCCGGTTTTTCAGAATTGCCCCCCGCAGGTTTCATTAGCCACGGGTTTCGTTATATGTGGGGGATCCTGGAACAGATCCCCAAGGATAACAAGGGCCAACTGTACACTGTAATATACAATTACAAAGATTTAGTTGATAATCTTTAGCTGTTGATCTTTTAAGGATATTTCAATTCTGGTGCATTATTGTTGCAAGGAATAAAAAATACTGTTAGTTTTTCTTAAAAGGTTTTCCTTCTAAAAATGAGTAGCACTTTCCGTTACTAAACTATAAATTTTCACTTCCCTCAATATCTCTAAAAGAAACATAGGATGTAATCCTATACACAATTACCTGGGAATAAGTCCCATTGAACTCAGTGGGGCTTACTTTTGAGTAGTCATGCACAGGACTGTTCCACTATTTAACTTGAGCTTTTTGTACTATTCAAGTTTATTTAAATTTGATTAGCTAAATGAAAGTCAACTAAAAAGATTTTTTTAGCTCATTTAATATCCTTGATAATAAATGTGCCTCATACTTAGTGCCACCTGACCCTGCACCCCATAACCTCATTTGACAGCCACAGGCCTACATGCAAGGAACTCTGCTACCAAAATAATACATTATTAAAAAGCAGTACTGACTTCATAAGTTTCTAGGTATTTGGCTCTATCTTCAGGACTCATGGAAGCTGACTCATCTAGGAACTTCTTCAGTGAGGACTCCGTTTCTGAAACACATTCAAATATATAAACACTAAAATAACTGCATTACCTTGAACGATGTCACAAAATGCTTAGTGTATTTATCATTTCTATGACCTCTTCTTATTTCTTCCCATAATTGGCATACAAATTATACAGAAGGGTACATCAAAATGGTGTTCACAGCCAGCAAAATATTTAAACCTTTAACAAATAAACGCAAGCAGTTTTCCAATTAGTTTCTCCCTAACGTAATATACAGTACAAGGACAAAAGAAATTTATGGCTCCAATCCTACACACACTTATCTGGAAGTCCCATTGAACTCAAACTTACTTCTGAGTAAACATGCATATGATAGCACTGTAAGAGCATGAACCTACATGTTCAAGACTAAGGGAGCCATTCATCTAAATAACCTATGCTGGATTTGCTACATATATTCCATCAAAATTATTCATATCATAGCAACTTTGTTTTGTATCTGTCAGCCAACATTTGCTTATCTCTAAGTTTTCAGTTAGTCATAAATGATAATCAGATCAAGAGCGCCACCTATCCTTCAAACAAACAAAAGGCAGTATAGTAAATGATAGATTTACCAAAGTTTATTTTGTCCCTGTTGTTCGCAATAGCATGAATAAGTCCAATTGTTCCACACGCATTGCTGATAGTTTGCTTCATGAAATACACTGATGGTTTAATTTCTTGCCCCTGAGCTTTTATTTTCTCCTCTTCTTCTGTTCGGAACATTTCATACTAAAACCAAAACAAGATCTTTAAATTTTCGTTTAAAAAGTTAGTTCTAGGACATAAACAGTCCTTTTCAAAAAGAATTAGTTACTTTAAGTACACCCCATGAATGATGATTGTTCTAGCTTTTGAAATGGTTTACCAGTTGGAGACTTTTCTAAATTTTAGATTTACCTCCATTGTTTTACTTTCAAATCTGTATACATGCATCAAATGCCATTTGTTGTATTCTCTCAGCATGATATGTTTTAATGCTCAGGTGAACATACTGTACCATGTTCTTTTACACACCAATGAGTCTACTCGAATGTGTGCCAGTTATTTCTCTGGCGCACATTCGAACAGGTGATGCAACACCAGGCAGGTCCAGGAAGGGGGATAGGATCTTGGCGTAGCCGCCGCCATTTGTTTGCCAGATTTACTCCATCTTAAACTGATGTGCAAACAAGTTTGCATTATGCCTCTTCCTCTTTACTTTCTCCTCCCCCCCCCCAGGTACATTTTTAGCCCCTTCTAGACAGTTCATACTTGCTTCTTTTACAGTTAGTAAAAATACAGATAGTTTCCACATCAACAAAAACCTGATACATGTCACATAAAATAGCTATTAAGTAACAAAACACAGGCGATTTAAATCAGCTTTAGTTTCTAACGGCAGATATTGAAGGATGAGATTTCAACTCATAATTTCTTTGACATTTCTAGAACATTTTAACAGAAGATTTATTATGATATTGTGAAGCAGAGATATTGCATCTCTTTGGATTTTGTACATAATGGCCCAGTTATGCCCAAGCACATGAGCTCCATAAGCACAAAACCCTTTTGTCTGGTTGATGCCCCTTTTATTACAAAGGCTGACCACCAACGTCAGCATGTGTGGACTCCTGATTGAAGAATAGAACTGCCAAGAATACACAAGTTCTTCATCTCTGTCTTGAACAATTATGACTAAAAGAAATAAAGTACCAGAAATCCACATTGGAAAGGAGATAAAGGCCTCCAGGTGCCCATTTCAAAATTCATCATAAATGTATTTCCTTGTTTTCCATCAATATTATGTAAGCAGCATATTCCCATTCAACAACAAAACAAAACCTTTGTTTTCTAGTTTATTTCTAACATGCAGAGCTAAAGTGTTTGTAAACATAAAAAGGTCATGCCACAGATCAATAATATTTACCTTTTCTGTTACTGGAAAGAGAAGGAGGATGGCACAAACAGGTTTTGGCACCATGCTAAGGAGTTCTGGATCCATACCGTATACATCTACGAACTGCCAGCTCGGATGTATCCCTAGCTGTCTGAGGAACTAGTAAGGGAAATAAAGATGCATATTAAACATCTACCAATAAAATACTTCCTTCATAAACTGTGGACATCAAGGAAAGTGTTTTAAGTTAGCTATTTTAGTACAATTGGAAATGAATACTATATGACTATCAGAGGAAGGCAAAAAGCAGGTCAAATTTTATTCAAAGATAGATCAAACTCTCTCACGGAAAAAGAACATTATATTTGCTTCTGGAAAAGCAATCTTAACTGTGGCTGGGAGACTGACAGCGCAATCCAATCCAACTTACACCACCGGTGCAGCAAGAACGGAGGCCCCAGAACGGAAAAGGGATTCAAATCCCCTCCAAAGGGGGATTCAAAGGGAATTTAAATCTCCCATCCAAAGCCTCCCGCCCTGTCCTCCCCTGCTGGTTACAGCGGTGGTGTAAGTTGGATAGGATTGCGCTGTGAGAATCAGAACCAGCAATTGCTTGAAGAGGCTATAGGTTTGTTATTCTCCTAAAGTAAAATACACAATGCTGCATTGCAAATCACTGTTTTAAAACTTTACAGGTTGCATAAGCAGTTTGCAATATTGGGGCAGAGGTCTTGCTGTTCAAAGAATAAACCGAACACTCCACTGGACACGGAAAGTTTAAGTTTAGGTTCCAGTTTATCAGCAATCACCAAGATAAAAAAATTCAACCCAACTACAAATCTTCTTTTTCCTTCAAGTCTCTACAGAAATTTAGAAATCAGCTAGACAAGGATAATCATAAAATGCATCTTATCTTCAAAGGCACATCTGCCAGCTCTGCCAGTCCTACTGCATACCACACAGGTTAAATGCCACATAGGTTAATGCAATATATGGTTTAGCCTACTACTATTCACAGTTTTTATTTAGGAAACTCCACTACATATATTCTTGAGACTAGTCCCAGATAAACCAAAAGAAAAACTTTTTGAAGCAGTAGCAAGATGCAAAGAGAGAAAGTGACTGATATCCCTTAAAGATATGTCAGTCTATCTGATGTAGCATTTATTGTTCACTTAATCTTGAAAGCTACCTGAACTTTACACTTTGATTTCACTACTCAGATAACTAAAGGTTGTTCTTTTCCTGCCCCAAGAAAGCATCAGCTTTTTTAAAGCTGTATCAGAAGTCAAGATTTGAGCTACTACCTTTCAGATTCCATAACGTTAATTAAAATGAGTTTTGCGGAGATCACTTACAGTAAATCCCACGGAGGGGGGGGGGGAAGAGGAAAATCTGTGGCAAAGTATTCATATTCTAGCCTTCCTCCAAGGACATCTGGATAGAGTACATGGGAGATTATACCATTTTAGCCCCCACAACTACCTTGTGGATAGGTTGAAAATCAGCAATTGACCCAAAGTCACCAAGCGAGTTTCATGGCTGAGTGGGGATTAAAACCCTGGTCAAAGTCTAGTACTCAATTCACTACACCAAAGTGAAATTTACCCGAGTTCTGTTGCCACATGTATAAGTCAACAGCACTATACGATAATTTTACTGTCATAATTGCCAGCTGGGTCATTTACATCAAGGCACAAGGGAGAGGGTCTTAACTGTGTATGAAAAACAACTCTCTTGTTAGTCCCTGTGTGAAACATGTGCAAAGTGCAACCTCTCTCTCTTCCTTCAAATCTTGCCTCAAAGTCCAACCATTCCACAAGACCTTTGGCTTAACCCCTTAAAATTACTCCCACGTGTAACAAAGTCTGTTTTTTTAATCTCTTGCTACCCTACTTCCTTTTCTGCCTACAAAACTCTGCAACACAGGATATACACTGGTGGCTGTATACACTGTATAAATAAGTTGGTCATATTTAAGTCCAATGATATATAGCTCTAATCAATCACTTTCTCAACATTTAAGTGTTGAAAGAATGCAATAAATAATGTTTATAACATATAATTAAGTCTATTTTTCACATGTATATATGCAATTATGAATGCTAGAAACTTACAATGCAATCCTATGCATGTTTACGAAGAAGTGACTGCCAGCAAATTCAGTGTAAATAAGTGTGCATAGGATTGCAACCTCAGTTTCTTATGAAGGAAAGTTGGAATTCCTATCATCAATTTCCACCTCCACATCTCAATATATTGTAATATTACCGTGTAATCCATCTCTCAACAGAGACATGCCCTTAAATGTGAAAAATAAAAATAAAAAAGCTCACCTTTGGTGCTCTATGCTATTAAGCAGAGCTGCCTACAATAGTTTCTAAACTGGCAAGTACGTTTCTGAAGTTTAACACTTTAAACTCATAATGGAAAAGCAATTTAACACTATAACAAATATCAAAAGTCTTCAGGATGAATGCAAAGTTCATGCAAGTTGCCAGAAGAGTTTGGCTTCACTTGCTGTCTACCTGGTCTTAAACGAAATGCAAAACAATTCAAGGGCTTTTATGCACTTAATCAGATAATTTTAAAGTCCCTTCCTTTCTTTCCAAATGGCAAGTCAGAAGCTCAAAACCAAAAAGTTACAAGAGACAGATAAAATATGTACAGAACAGGAAGATATACAAAAACTGATTGTAAATTATTATACAAATTTATATAAAAGACAGAATGTAGAATCTGCAAAAAGAAAGGAATATTTGGCAAAGCAAAATTTACCAAAAGTATTGGAAGATCAGAAATTAATCTTAAATGAAAGGATCATGCCTAGAGAAGTGGCAGATGCGATAAAGAGAGTTAAGCTGAATAAGGCACCAGGTCCAGATGGTTTGACTGGGAGATTTTATAAATGTTTAGAAGATGTAATAAGTACTCCATTACAACAGACGATGAATGAAATTTTACAAAATAGAAGAATGCCAGATTCATGGAAAGAGGCGAACATAACTTTGATACCAAAAGAAGGACAAGATTCAAGTAGTATAAAGAACTATAGACCTATATCGTTGCTTAACAATGATAAGATATTTACATCAATTTTAGCGGAGAGAATGAAGATGTTGCAAAAATTCATACATGAAGATCAATGTGGTTTTCTACCAAAAAGACATTTGAGGGAGAATGTAAGAATTGTTGTAGATATGTTGGAACATTTTGACAAACGTATAGATAAGCAATTAGCATTAATATTTATAGATGCTGAAAAAGCTTTTGATAATTTGAACTGGTCTTTTTTACTAGAAGTTTTACAAGAATTGTACTTTGGGGAAAACTTTTCTAAATGGATAAACTCAATTTATGTGACACAAACTGCAAGAGTATTAGTGAATGGTGAGCTGACTAAGACATTTGAAATTCAAAAAGGTACGCATCAAGGATGTCCGTTATCACCATTGCTGTTTATATTGGTGTTAGAAGTTTTGAATAGAAATATTAGACAAGATGAAAGAATATATGGTGTGAAGATTAAGAAAGAAACATTCATTCAAGTTAAGAGCCTTCGCGGATCACATGCTGGAAAATCCGTTAAAAGATATAGAGTTGTTGATGAGTAAATTAAAAGAATTTGGATCTCTTGCAGGATTTAAAGTTAATAAACAGAAGATAAAAATAGTGACTAAAAATATGAAGATTCAAGATCAATTGAAACTGATGAATAAAACAGGATTTAAGGTGGAAAAAAAAGTTAAATATTTGGGAATTGTATTGACGAGTATGAATTGTACATTATTTCAAAATAATTATGTTAAAGTATGGAATGAAATTAAGAAAGATCTGTTAAGATGGGAAAGATTGAAATTGTCTTTACTAGGAAGGATATCGGTGATTAAGATGAATGTATTGCCAAAAATGATGTTCTTATTTCAAACGATACCAGTGATTATATCTGATGCACCATTTAAAGAATGGCAGAAAGACATTTCTAAATTTATTTGGCAAGGGAAAAAACCAAGGGTGAAATACAAGATCCTTCAAGATGCAAAGGAGAGAGGAGGATTAGGACTACCGGATTTGAAAGTATATTATGCAGCATGTTGTTTTGTATGGTTGAAAGAGTGGGTGTATTTACAAAATAGTAGATTATTGGAGTTAGAAGGCTCCGACTTGAGATTTGGTTGGCATGGGTATTTGTGGTATGATAAAGTGAAAGCGAATTTAGAATTTAAAAATCACTATGTTAGACATGCATTATGGAGAATTTGGAATAGATATAAAATGAGGTTTTATGAGAAAATACCATTATGGGTTACACCATATGAAGCGCACTTTGGTGGAAGCAGCGTGCCAAAAGAGAAAGGACTATTATACAGAAATGTATTAAATTTTTCACAAGGAGACTGTACCATAAAGTCAAGAGAAAAATTAATGGAAGACTTTAATTGCCAATGGTTTGTATATGCTCAAATTTTGGAGAGATTTAAAGTGGACAAGAAGGCATATGGATTTGTAGAAGAAGAATCAATACTGGAGGTACAATTAAAATCTGAAGACCAGGTAATCTCAAAAATGTATAAATTGCTTTTGAAGTTCGAGACAGAAGAAGAACAGGTTAAAGAACGTACGATTCATTGGGCGAAAAATGTAGGTCATGTTATTTTAATGGAACAATGGGAACAACTATGGTTAAAGCAGTTGAAATTTACGTTAAATGTTAATTAAAGAAAATATGTATAAAATGATGTATAGATGGTATATAACCCCAAGCAAATTAGCAAAAATGTATGAGAAGGTGACGAATAGCTGTTGGAAATGTAAAAAGCAAGAAGGAACTTTTTACCATATGTGGTGAACATGCCCCCAAGCAAAGAAGTATTGGACTCAGATTCATAAACAGATTGAGTTGATTTTAAAGATTAAGGTTCAAATGAAACCGGAAACCTTTTTGTTGGGTATGAGGGATGATCATGTAGGCGAAAAATTTCAAACTTTGTTCTTATATATGATAGCTGCGGCAAGAATTTTATATGCACAATATTGGAAGAATTCGGAGATACCTTCACTGGAAGATTGGTGGCTGAAAGTTTTGGATTATGCTGAAATGGATAAACTTACAATTTTAATTAAGGAAAAGTCAGTTAACCTTTTCGAGAATAACTGGAAACCATTTATCAATTTTTTAAGAGAGAGAGAGAAGAACGATGTGATGATATGCGGATTTAATGAATAGAATGTGGTTGTTATTTTGGCTTAGTTGGATATTATATGTAGAAAATGGTGAATAGTATGCTAGTAGGATGTATTGCTTCGCGCTTGCTATAACTTTATGAAATATGTATTGTTTTTATGTTTTAATATATTAATAAAATATAAATATATATCAAAAAAAGAAGAAGCTCAAAACCATTTAACAACTCACAGTGAAATCCTGCATATGTCTCCTTAGAAGTAAGCCCCATTGAATTCAATGTGACTTACTCCCAGGGACCTTGAAAAAGCACAGGAAACCCCAACTGTGCACGTCTTCATGTGCAACAGAGGATATAAGGCTTGAAGAAACACACTACACACTAACACTCAATACACCATAGAGATATAGCAAGACAACACTCAGCAGCCAAAAGCCATTACCAGTGCTACAGTTTGGGCCACTGGAACTTTATAGAGACAGGTAAAGTGTCATAATACATAGAGGAACCATCTGTCAACTCAGACCAATTCCACACAACCAAAATTTGTCCAACAGATCATTCTGGCTTGCAAAACCATTTTTTGTAAAGGACTAGTGTAAAGGACCACCACTCCTCATCCATCCTATAAGCTGCTAGTCCTACAGTGTCAGCAAATATTGCAAAAGCAATACACTGCATTTCTTCAGCTGAGGAAGCAAAGCACTATGGCAGGGGTTCTCAACCAGTGGTACTAGTACCACCAATGGTATTTTGGCCAACTGCTTGTGGTACTTGGACCGCTGGATCCCACTCCAATGCAGCACGTTTGGCGGTGTGTTTTCGCTCCCGAGAGGCTCCTGCCTTTGACTGAGCCTCTCAGGAACACTAAGAGCACTCCCACCTGCTCAAAGCCTCCTACCTCCATTTTCTGGCCTCTGAAAACCAGGAAGTAACTGGCAATGATGTCATCGTCAGTCACTTCTGGTGGTACGCAGCAGGAGAATGGTGCCAGAGGTGGTACTCAGCCAAGAAGGGGTTGAGAACCCCTGCTCTATGGAATACATACCTTCTGTCATCAACGTGCTAAAGTTGTGTTATACTATGGCAGTTGCCACTTGGCATTCCTGCTCTACCCCACCCTTCTAGACTAACATTTCTGGGGGGGGGGGGAAGAGAAGGTGGAAGAGAAGAAGAATGAACAGCAGCTGTCCTAGTGTTATCACTGCATTGTGCTCCAACATCAAAGGGATAGTAGTGGCAGGATAGAACGCATGATGGTTACAGACAGTTCTGGCATGCCAAAGTAGATCAGGCAACTGTTTAATTACAAGGCTGAGACAGTAATCTAATTGATAATCAGAATAAAGAACATAGGAAGGTAGAAGCAAATATAGTCAGTAACCACCAAGAAATAACTCCAGCAAGCCTCACTACATATAAAGTGAAACCAGCATAGTAAATTTGCCAGGTGAGCCTATGCAGAAATTTGCTCATGAACCAAATGTGCTGATCCACTAAATTTTGAGCATGCCAGAAAGATTAATCTGCTATGAAAGATTTTTTCAATATCAACTCATCCTTCTCTTGCCCTCTCAGAGACCTTGATCTTAAGAAATCCCTTTCAAATATCTCTTACAAGACACTAGATTAAAACTCATTGAGCACACTCCTCAATATAGTTAGTTCAGATTTAAATTAGATTCATGATTCCACAGCTTGCCAGGGTGTAACAGAATTTCAATATCTATTCTCCAAGCTACATTGGTAGCTTACCCATTTGTTCCCTTGGAAAAAAAAATCAATCTTTTCCTTGTCTGTCTTACATTCTTATAAAAATGAATGTCTTCTTTCCACAACTAGGTCCCGCATGCCAGCATCATTATTTAATTATGATCCCATCGTAGAAGAGTGTCATGTTGCCTAAGCATTCAGGAAGTCCATTTCCTTTTTCTGGTGTCAACTAGGAGTGATCGCATAGCAAGAAGTATAACAGGTGTGATAAAATACAGAAGTGCCATGGTCACTATCTAGGACGAAAAGAAGCATTCAAGAAATGAGTTCAGAAGGGTTAAAGAGCAGGCAGGGCAAAAAGATGAAGTTATGGTGGGTAATAAGACATCATAGGAGTAGTGAGGTTTGAGAATTTGCTTTAGAAGTTTTTAGAGCAGTGGTTCCCACCCTGGGGGTCATGACCTCCTAGGCCAGGGGGAACCACTGTCTACCCCCTTAACTAGGGACGTGGCGACCTGGCGGGAGGACAGAATGGCAGCAACAGCACTTCTGGGTTCCCGCCACAACCAAAAAAAAGGGGGATTGAACTTACGCATCTGTGGTGGCTGGGGATGCTGCAAAATCGGGGTTCTCGCCACAGACAGGCGAGTTCAAAACTCCTTTTTCTTTCAGCAGCAGTGGGAACCCGGAAGTGCCGTCACAGTCATCCTGCCCTTTCACCAGGTCGCGCCCCCCCCCCCCCGTTTTCCTTCCTTTCAAACAAAGGTTGGAAACCGCTGTTTTGGAGGAATTAACTATGAGCACGTTACTTTAAGCTATGGATATTTATTTTACCAAGTGGTTGCAAGTAAGGTCAATTTAAGTAGAGGCCTTAACTGGGTCCAAAGAACTACAGCCCAAAGACTGTCCATCTCGTTAGCACAGGCACATGCAGGCACACCCAAAGAGGATCATCATCTTTATTACTAATCCAGATTCCAGAGAATTAAGAACTCCACTAACAAGTCATGCTATCATCATTCATGGATATCTTGAGTTATTACACAGGACAAAGGCTGGTTTCACACAAGAGGTTAATACTTTCTGACCTGGAACACCTCACACTAATACACTTGATAAGTTTTCAATCTGAAAACAATTAAGTTACTATGATCAGTTGTTTTCCATAACAAGGAAGGCAGGCAGGTTGGTGCGTAAATTTTGATAGCCTGTTTCAAAGACAGGAAACAGAATGGGAAACTTTCTGTGTTTCTGAACAGGTAAGGTAGAAAAAGTCAGTTTGCCACAGCAAACACAACAAAGAGTCTTGTGGCATTTTGAAAACTAATGGCTACCTCCATCAGATCTATGAAGTGTTAACCTCAGCTGACAAACGTTCATATAGACAAGGGAACAGAGAAACAAAACTGTAAGCCCCAAAAGACCATGAAATGCAAAAGACACCGCCTTTGACAGGGAGCCCAACAACCACCAGGTAAGACACTACTTGAAAGAAAAGGATCAGAAAAAGCAGCTCACCTGATTCGTGACCTGAAAAACAAGAACAAAGAATATGGTGACGTTTCAATTCTTCGCGCAATTAAATATCAAACTTATTTCTCCCCCTAAAGGGAGGAAAAACTTTTTCTCCATCCTTCTACACAGTCCTTCTCAGCCCACGCTTCAGTCCTATTTTCTAGCCTAGCCTACTTGTGGCTATTTTCCACCCACCCACCCCATAAATGCTTTTTTCTGGGCTCTCCCCCCCCCCGTTCACACGTTTTACTCCATTTGCCCACCGCGCAGAGACACGGAAGCCACTCCCCTCCTTCCCATCCCCCTTCTTCAGCTCTCACATCAGGATTCGCTTCCAGGGGCAGCCAGCGGTGAGACTCCATGGCTCGCGCTTCAGCGATTTGCAGGAGAGGGATGTTGGAAGGGTGCGTCTCCTACTGGCTCCCGCGCGTGTCCGCACACAGCACCTAAACTAGACTGACCCGAAACACCCGACTATTGACAGCACACCTCACCAGCTGTTCGCCCCGCCCCGTCTCGTTACTATCCTGAACACGACGTCGGCTATACCAACTCCTCCCAGGTTAGGGGGGACAAACAATCTGCTCTTTCCCTCTTTTTTCCCCTTGAGCTCTTCCCAGTTTTGGTCTTGTTGAAACAAGCGGGTATATTCCTCTGCGAGATAAAATAACAGATCTCATGGTGGGATGCAAGGGAAATGACAGCACAACATTATAGCTACGGCTGTAAGTTTTCCCCTCTCTTTACATACGTGGGCTCTCCCGAGCCAATGGCTCGGCGGCCCTACCCTGGTTTAGGGAGGCGTGTCTCTTAAGCGGCTGTAGAGACAGTGTGGCGCTTTTAGGGGGGCGTGGTTAGTGACTTGTGAAGGAAGGCAGTAATTTATACAGAAGCTTCAGCCTGAAGCCCCTTGAAATTGAATTCACTGGTATAAACGGTGGAAAAAGAGAACAAAGTAGAAAAGCAATTCGAGAAATACTTTCCCCAAGAGAAGCATTGCAAACAAATGTTTCTAATCTAATCTCAGATCCGATGCGTCTGCCGCTTTCTCTACACGCATTTTCCACGCTGGCCCTTCTTGTAGGACGCGGACGCTGCAGCCTGCGCACAGCACGAGATCTTTAGCCTCCCCCTGGAGCAATTATCTCAACATCTTTTATCATTTCCCTTTGGTCTTGTTGACTTTCCCTTGTATTTTTAGACGGAACGTTTTGCCCAGGTGCCGCTCAGTCCGTATGTGGCAAGGGGAGGGATAGTTCAGATTTAAGTCTGAATTGGGCGTTGTGTTTTCTAGTTCAACATGTCGATGTGGGTGGGTCACTAATATTCTGCATGGGTAATTGATGGCAAAGAAGAACTTGTGTGTGAAGTAGGTTCTTCAAGGTTGTTTAGCATAAAGGTATGTGGCTACTTTTCTGATATTTTATCAGTGAAGCATTCATATATGTAAGAAAGAACATAAAATGAGAAGAGAGTTGCTGGATCAGATCAAGTTAGGCCAGCATCCTGTTTTTCCAACAGCCTCCAACCAAGTTCTGCTAGAAGTTTGCATCAAGGACATGCCACCTATCCTCGTGGTTTGTTCTCTGCTTCTGGAATTCAGATATATTACCTTTGAGTATAGAGGCCCTATACAGTATTTCCTTTATGAAGTACATATAGTGATGACTAAAATCAAGTTTTCATTGCCACACGTTTGGCTAGCCACCAGTTTTCATTGGGCAACAGCACTCGAGAGGAAGCAATTATTAGGCCATTATGAAATTATTCACCCCCTTTTATTTATGCCAGTTTCCGCAACCAATATCGAAGAATAGCGTGAACATAAGATTCCATTACCTGATCATCTTGATTATAGTAATTAAAGGCAGTGCTTCCTGCTATCCATTCATTTTTATAATCATTTTCTAATTAACATTGATCTTTTTAATACCCTGTCAACTTCCTTGGATAATGTGGAATATGTAAGTTCTGAATCACACTTTACACACAGCACTCGTGTTTGCAGCAACATTTAAAATGTGAAGGCCAGATGTACACCTCCAAACATCATATGCACATTCAGCTTACATGAATCCAACTGTCTGTGCAATCCTGAAGAAGTCCCAGGCGACGGAACGAGCTATGTGCACTTAGGTAACAGATTAAATTGTGCAGGTAATTCTGCCCGCCATTCCACTCAATAAGCAACTGCTCCGGAATGAGGGTGAGATGGGAGATATGAATCAGCTGATAGTTGGTCTCAGGTCCCTGTGCCTCTCAAAGTGTGATTCTAGTTTTAACAATACAATATGCATCTTATTTATTTATTTATTTAAATAATTTTATACCCCGCCTTTTTCCAATAAGGGCATACAATGCAGCTTACAATTAAAACATGTTGAAAAAACATGATATAATACAATAAAAATAATTAAAACAAGTAACTGAAACAATTAAAACAAACAAACCCCAGTGGGTCACCTATAATTACATTGATAAAAGCCAGCCCACCATGTCAACTTGAATAAAAACGGCTTGAGGCCTCGCCAAAAGGTCTCTAAAGAGGGAGCTGTTCTTAATTTCAGGGGGAGGCAATTCCATAGTTGGGGTGCCACCACCAAGAAGGCCCTATTCCTCGCCGCCATCCACCTCACCTTCATCAATGGAAATTAAGTATCTTTTGTACAATGTGCTATGATTCCTAAATACAAGTGATTTAAGTGTAATTTTTGACTATATACTGTACAATTTTTGCCTTCTGTGGTGACCTTACAACCCAATCCCTGCATATGATGCAACTCCAGAGGCGTCGTCTGATACGGGGCGGTGGTGCGGTGGGCCCCAGGGCGTAGGGGCGGAGAGGCTCGGGGGGGCGGGAGCTTCCCCAAGTTCCGTGTTTTTTTTTCCTTTTTTTTTCTTTTTTCGGCGATTTTTCGCCGATTTTAAGTAAAAAAAAAAGTGGGTATTTAAAAAAGTATGTATGCTTTGCCGGCACTAACTTGAATAGGACATTCCCTCAACGATCTTCCTGCTCCCAGGCGCTTCTCCCTGCGCCCATGAGCAGGACTCTGTACCGCCCCCAGCAGCACTTTCCGTAGTTTGCACATGCGCAGACCCACGGAGTCTCCAGGGTTGTTCTGGGCATTCGCAAACTCCCTGGAGCATCCCTGGAGACGCCGTGGGTCTATGCACGCGCGGTACAGAGTCCCGCGGCGGGGCGCACGGAGGAGCTCCGCCCAGGAACAGGAAGAACATCGTTGAGGGAACGTCCTATTCAAGTTAGTGCCGGCAAAGCATACATACTTTTTAAAATACCCGCTTTTTTTTTACTTAAAATCGGCGAAAAGAAAAAAGGCAATAAAACTGTCAAAAATAGGTTTCGATTTTTGACAGTTTTATTGGGGGGCGTTGCGTTTTCCACCCCAGATAGGTGGGCGCCTGGTGACGCCACTGTGCAACTCCACTGTATGGTGAACACACATCAGGGAGCTGCAATAAATTTGAGATCCCCAGAGTATGCCTCCTGCATGCCCCCAAATGTCCTTCGCATTTGCCATGCTTATCACAGCAAAATAGAGATGTGGTGAACCAATGTGCCACATAAAGTGTGAAATGACTTCTTGGTTTTTCAGGTCTAGCTTCTTTTGACAGTGATGACGGCAGTTTAACTTACTGGAGCATCAGTCATCAAATAGTTGTGTCGATTAAATATTTGATTGAATATTTGAGTTATGATGTGCACATTAAAGCCCCTTCCTCCTCCATTTCCATAGTAAATTGTATTGCGGGGGATTGATTATTCAGATGTTCTCGGAAATCTTGCAGCGCAGCATCACCATGGTCCCATATACATTTGCCCTTCTTAGATGTACTGCTGTCTAGAAAAGAAGATCTGACCTGTGCCTGTTTTGTGTATAGGAAACCTATCTATACAGGCAGATATTTGAACAAACATTCCAATCATCAACCCTCCCAAAAGAACTCTCTTATCAACTCACTCATACTTAGAGCTATGAACATCTATGATCCCTCCCCCAAGAAAGAAAGAAAATTTCGGATGCCTTGATAGATAACAGATATTCACGTACCCAATTTGACAAGGCATGGATAAAAAGGTAAAGGTATCCCCTGACAATTAAGTCCAGTCGTGTCCGACTCTAGGGTGTGGTGCTCATCTCCATTTCAAAACCGAAGAGCCAGTGTTGTCCGAAGACGCCTCCGTGGTCATGTGGCCAGCATGACTCTCCTTGCCGCAGCGCGTAGCATGACAAGGCATGGATACATAAATGTAAAAACTTGGGAAGGAAAAAGATAATAATGTTGAGGCAAGGGAAGAGGGAATGGAGGAAAAAGAAAAAAATTCATCTGCCTTCCTTATATTCAAGGCACTACAGATCGCATTGCAAAGATCTTTAGACACTACGATATAAAAACGGTATAGAAAGATCTCACAGTATTTACGCAATGTGAAAGACCCCACATCAGGGGTCTACTCTATTCAATTCCATGCCAATGCGGGAAAATTTATATAGGAATAACAAAAAGAGCAATTAGTATCCGTATTAAGGAGCACAAAAGAGCGTGTCGCTTAGAACATAAGGAACAATCCGCTGTAGCGGAACATGCGATTTCTATGGAGCATAATATCAAATTTGAAGAAACTAAGGTTTTAGTTCAGGAATCAGCACATAAACAACATCTTCATAGAGAAGCCATAGAGATCACCAGGAATAGATCAAGGCTTATGAATCGTCAACAAGAAATCTCCTTTATTGATAAGATTTGGATGCCTGTTTTAACAAAGAACAGAGATAAGTACAAAGGATTATGCTCAGTTGAACCACATTGACAGTAGTGAGTCAGGATGATCGGAGGCTAATTGACATGTGCTGCTGTTAATTGCTTCCTTCCTCCTGGCTGTGACTGGTTTGTCTGTGCCTACTTAAAAGCACCTGGCTGCTTGCTGTAACACAATACCATCTTCAGTACCCAATAGGCTCTTGGAATGTTATGATCTGATGCTGCCCACGGATGTCTGGGTGAAACGTTGTTCTTTTAATGTTATTGTATTTGTTGTTTTTAATCAGTGTTTTATTGATTTTAACTATAAAGACATAAAAAAACCCAATTAGCATGGCTTTTAAACCCAGTCATGAATTGAAATCTATTTTTTATCAGCGCTGGCCATGAAAGCTTTTGTTCTTATTTAATGGTAGTCTTACCATAGTCCTGGAATCGAGTGCCGCCGCAGCCTGCAAAAGACACGAACCTCTCCCAGAAGTGCACCGCGGGGGGGGCAACGCGGTTGTCTCGTTTACCGGAAGTGCCGGAAGTCGCAGCTTACATTGGCCTGCCGCGGTGCACTTCTGGGAGAGGCTCGTGTCTTTTGCAGGCCGTGGCGGCACTCGATTCCGGGACTATGGTAAGCCTATTTAACGGTAAGATCCATTCATTTTTTCTTGATGGAGCCTGGCTGGTGTGTCATATCAGGCCCCATTATAAAACAGGTGTTAATTCCTTTATGTGTGGAAGAGAAGGATCTTAAATGAGAAAACTATCAGGCTCAGCAGAAGGAAAAATTGGCCTAGAGATTATGTTATCATCTAGCTCATCCTCTTTCCTAAGGGCTACCTGAGTGACAGACAGTATGTAGCTCATGTTACATTAAGACCACAATCCTATACACCAGTGGTTCTGAAAGGTTTTAGTGCCAGGACCCACTTTTTAAAAGACACTCTTTCAGGACCCACCTAGCTTTATGAGATTTAAAAAAAGATGATCTAGAAAGAAATATTTTATTTATTTATTTATTTATTTGCATATTCTCTATATTATACACAAGCTTGCAAACTGCAGGCGCTCAGCTGTTTGAAGGGCAATCTAGCAGCTATCTGATTTTTCAATAGCCTCAGGGCTTCAGGCAATTACCGTATTTCTTTGATTCTAAGACGCATGTTTTTTTTCCCAATTAAGCATTTCAAAAAATTGGGTGCATCTTAGAATCGAGGGTCTCCAAAAAGCACCCCAAAATGCCATCTTCTTACTTACCAGGGCTTGGGGGAGCTTTAGGGAGGCCTGCGTGGCCCTCTTCAGGCCTCTTCGATCTTCAGCTTGTAAATGGGAACTAGGACGGGGCGCAACTTACAGTACCGTCCCCACCGTAGGAACGCCTCTGATTACTTATCTGATCTTTCCATCACCAGTGTTTTCATTGGAGACTCTGCCGGACCCACCAGAAATCAAGTCAGGACCCACCAAGTGGGTCCCAACCCACAGTTTGAGAGATGCTGCTATACACACTTACCTGGGAATAATGCATTGAACACAATGGAACTTGTTATAATATTAAATATTTATACTTGTATACTGCTTTTTAACAAAAAAAAGTCCACAAAGCAGGTTACAGGAAAAAAATCAAATAAATAAATGGTTCCCTGTCCCAAAAGGGTCCACAATCTAAGTAAAGGCTGATCTACACGACAGCGGAGGGGCTCCGCCGTCGCCTCTGCCTGGCGCCTCCGCGCTGGAAGCGGGGGGAGTGTCTTCAAGCATGTTACCCCTCATGTTGTCCCGCCTTCCTAAGAACGCGCCGTTGTGATTGGTAGCTCTCTTCCCCCCCCTTTCTGTTATTGGTAGGCTGCAGCAGCTCCGCGAGCCACCTCCAAGCTCTGCCGTACGCCTCCAAAAAAATAGAGCACTCGACTTGGAGTACGCGGCAGTGGGGCGGAGGTCCGGCGGCTCCGCCGGATTACAAAAACGCTCCGCGACGCTGTCGTGTAGATCAGCCTTAAGGCTGCATAGAATTGTGCTGTAACATTATCTTATGAAATTTACCTGGGAGTAAGTTCTACTAAACACAATAGGACTTGCTTCTGAGTAGACATGCATAGCACTCTAATATACCTTTTCGATTTATTTGAGCTATGTTGTTTAATCCTGTTTTCCATTTTTATACATTGGTTTTAAAAACATTGCAGTCCATTCCAAAAGAATGGGATGAAAGGGGATTTAAACTTTTTAAAATGAAATATACTAAATAGATATAATTGCAGACTCTCACGACGTGACCATATTTTTGAGTTAAAAACCCACATATTTCCGGGTAAGACTACGTCGTTTATAAATTCTTTATTACAAAGACAAGATGTTAACAGTAACTTAACGTTTAACCCCTGACATTCTGGGCATCATCAGAAGAATAACACTGTAGGACAGACCCTCAATATAAACTCCTACTATTCCATCTAACTGACATCAGGTGTCAGTTAGGAGGGGAGGGGAGAAGGGAGGGAGAGAGGAGGAGACATAGATAAAGCCATAAACCTGATGTCAGTTAGATGGAATAGTAGGAGTTTATATTGAGGGTCTGTCCTACAGTGTTATTCTTCTGATGATGCCCCGAATGTCAGGGGTGAAACGTTAAGTTACTGTTAACTTTGTAATAAAGAATTTATAAACGATGTAGTCTTAACCGGAAATATGTGGGTTTTTAACTGAAATATACTAAGTTTCAAAGTAGAAATACCGGTAAGCGGCACTAGAAGAAAGCACTCCAATGAAAAAAATGTAAAGTTGATTTGCTTGTTATAGTCATAATGTGGTGAGGCTATGTGGGTGTGGTGGCTATTGTACGAGAACGTCACGAACAGCCCCTGCGCTTTAAAATTTACCAATAGCCTGCCAATACGCCACTAGAGTGCACTAAATTGCAGCCTTGGTAGTTGAAAAGGGAGTTTGGGAAGGCACTGTTTCTGTTTGTTCTACAGGGGCCCCTGTCAGGGGGTAAGAAATGATAAGTTTCCTTCTTCTCTCATTCAAGTACTGACGTGGTCAGATTGTGCTCAGTTTAGGAAATCAAACGAGACACTAGGGGCGTGTCTGAGTGATGTACTCGCAAGTCCAAGTGTTTACGTCTCTTCTCCTTTGCATACTCTGCATACCTTTAGCAGAAAGTAAGTACTTCTTTCACGTGTAAGAAGAGACCTACTTCCAGATAAATGTGCAACAGGGTCACAGATAACCTTCCCATCCCTACGGGCAAAAGCGGTCAACAAGGACATAATATCAAAACCTCTATTCCAGAGACCGGAATCAAGAAACACGGAGGAAAACCACAGCTTATGATTCAGTAAGAAGGAAGGTTCCGAAGACAAAGTTGTTTTGTGCGGGCAGGTGGGTGGGGCTTCAAGATAACCAATCAGGGCAGCGCTTGCTAACGTGACAGCTCTTTGTGATGTTACAAGGAAGCGCTTCTGGAGGTTGGTTCGGGGGCGGGTCTTTCTCCGTCAATGGCTGCGGGAGCTGCTGGGATGGTGGTTGGGAGGCCGTTTGAGCCTTGGGGTGAGTTTCGGGGAGTAGCTGTGAGCATGGTGTGGGGGAGGCAACTGGCAGAGGTCGGGATGTAAGCTTAGCAGGAGACGATGCGGAGACATGTCGGGAATGAGAAAGAGGCATAGGACTGCAAATTGCAATCCTGTGCACGTTTACCGGGGAGTAAGGCCCTTTGGACACAGTGAAGCTTCTTGCCGAGTAAACAGGCATAGGCTAAGGCTGTACGCAACGTATAGCGCCCCCCCCCCCAATCAGCTCACGGTACTTCCTCGGTTGAGTCGCCATTTCCCTCCCTCTTTCTAATGGGACTCTGGCGTCACTCACGGTGCTGCTTGACCGCTTGCAGCCCTCTCCGCGTAACTGCCTCAGTCAGCGCCCGGTTCGGGGGGGGGGGATTTGGCGCCCTAGAGAATACGTATCGCGCTCCGGAGAGGGGGGCGACCGGCGGGACCCTGCACCGGGCACCCACGCCCGCCCGCCCGCACCCCCCCCCCAGCCCCCCGAAGAGGCGTCCGTCCAGGCTGCTGAAATTCCACAGGATGAGCGTCTGCACCAGCACGACGGTGAGCGCCAAGAGCAGCGCCGAGTGCGAGCGGCGGGCCGGGCGCACGGAGCTGCCGCCGCGGCCCCCGCCATCCTTCCTCGCGGCGGGAGTTCGTGCACCGGGCTTGCTCTGCGGGCGCCGCTGCTGCTGCGAGGCGAGCTGCTCTGAACTGCCGCCGCTGCTGCTGCTGCGACAACGAGAAACGAGGGGGGGGGGAACCACACGTTTGGGGCTCTTGTTGTGTTTTTAAAGAAAGAAAAAGTTGGCCCCTAACGTGCAGCAGACACCGCGTGGAGAGGTTTACAAACCCCACCAAAGTCGAGCTGGGCGAGGGGGGAGCGGGGAAAGTGGGAGTGCGCGAGCGAGCGAAAGAAAAAGCAGCAGCGAAGTGTCCCGGCAGCAACTGAGGAGAACATAAGAACATAAGAAGAGCCCTGCTGGATCAGGCCAAAAGCCCATCTAGTCCAGCTTCCTGTATCACACAGTGGCCCCACCAGATGCCTCAGGGAGCACAAGACAACAAGATAACCTGTTTCCTGTTGTCACTCCCTTGCACCTGGCACAGAGAAAACCCACTTCTAAAACCAGGAGGTTGCTTATGGCTTGTAACCTGTGATGGTCTTTTCCTCCATGAATCTGTCCAAACCCCTTTTAAAGGCATCCAGGCCAGGTGCCATCACCACATCCTGTGGCAAGGAGTTCCACAGATGAATTACACGCTGGGTAAAGAAATATTTTCTTTTGTCTGTTCTAACTCTCCCTCCACTCAATTTTAGTGCATGTCCCCTGGTTGTGGTGTTGTGCGAGAGGGAGAAGAATTTCGAGAAGTCCGCTTTGGAAAAGTGCCGCTGAGGAGGTGTAGGAAGGAGGTGTAGGAAAGCGAGTGAGAGAGAGAGAAAGGGGAGGGGTGGTGCTTGGTTTGTGGTGTCTTCTCTCTCCCTCTCGCACCTAGTTAAAGAGGAAGAAGGCGGGCTGCGGTGCAGGGCTTGAGTTCTCTCCTGTCAGGACATTGAGCAAAAGGAGAAGGGGGGCTGAAAAAAGCGCTAGCTGCCGCCCGGAGTTTTTCAGACGGGCGAGACGTCAGCAGCGGGCGGAGGCGGAGAGGCCTGGCAATGTGGCAGGCAGCAGCCCCCTCTCCAGACGCGGGGAAGAGAGGAACTTGGCAGGCGGCACAGGAGGCGGTGGGCAAGCCCAGGTGGGCGGTGGGCGAGCCCAGGCGAAGCACCCGTTTCTGTTGAGCCACGCGCCGCTGCTCCCGCTGCGCCTGGTTCAGTGGGGCGCCTGGCTCAATTGAGCCACATGCTCCACCGTCCTTACATCATTGCTCCGAACCCTGTATATTCGCCAGTAATTCACTGATTTCGATGGGACATGTTCTGAGCAAGTTTATTTGTAGCCTTAATTTGCAAACCGTAGTGCGTATATTTGCAGCCTGCCGATAAACTCGAAATGGTCTTTAGAAATATCTGTGTGGTTATTCATGCAGGTACTATTTAGGGCCTGGTTCTCTGCATATTTATTTGACAATACTTCTCACGGGTTTCAGGGAGCCTTGCTTCCAAGTAAGGATCCCTTGGATTGGATTGTGAGAGGTACTGTATCTCAGTATCTGTCTATTTCATTCTGTTTGCAATGCCAAGAGAGGCTGAACGTTGAAGGCATTCTGTGAGAGGAAGGAAGGAAGGAAGGAAATACAGGATGGAGTCGTGACTGCAGAGGATAGACTCTGCACTAGAAAGCCTAAATGTAGGTCGTATGAACTTGTATAGATGCTGGGGAAATGGGGGAAGGGACTTCAATTACCTATATATATGGAGTGTGTTAGTGGGAGGTGAATATTGGGAGGGTGATGCTCGGGTTGCTAGTTCTCAGGGCTTGACTTGAAGTTTCTGGGTTTTCACTCAAGCAAGTTACTATTTTCTAAGCCAGGATATCATTAAACAGGACATCATTAAGCAGATGATGGCCAAAAGTACCAGTAAATGTAGACACTCATTAGCTGCAAATGACAGAAGACAAAATACTGTATGCAAATCTTAATCATATTTACAAGATATGGGAAAGCCTAGTTATCACATGGGCCATCCTTTCAGCAGTGCTGCTTCTGCCCAGGCATCCTGTTGCAGCTCAGCAGCTGAGTGGTGGTCTGCAAAGTGACGCCTCAACAGGAGTGGCACCAGGGGATAGGATGGAATGGGGTGCCCGCCCCTGGGCAGCAGGCAGGGTAAGGCGGCGCAGTGGCAGAGAACGTGGCGGCGGCGGCATTCCAGGCAGCGGAACGGCTTGGAGGAGCCTGCAGACTCCGCCGAGCCATGATTGTGTTGGTCCGCCCTCCCGCCCAGCCCCTGAGGGAAGGTTGGCTCCAGCTGATGTCACTCGGGGCGGGGTGAGTGATGTCGTCATCACAAGGGGGGTGGCTGGTGCAACGCCAGCTACGCTGCTGAGTGGCACTGCTGAAAGGGTGGCCTGTGCGATAATTGGGCTCTCCCAGCGCTTCAGCAGCATCTCCTTCTCTCACCCCTCTTGGTCTGCCCCTCCCCCATAGTGTTCCCTTCCTTTTGAGGTCTCCTTCCGTCTTTCCCTCCCAGAGCCTCGGTAGAAGCAGTGTTGCTGAAAGGGCAGCGCTGGGAGAGCCCAATTATCACATGGGCCAGATAAAGAGCTTTCATGGGCCATATCCAGCCTGCAGGCAGGAGTGTAGCAGAGCCGGTGGGGGGGATGCAATGCCCCTGGGTAACAGCCACGGTCTCCTTGCAAGGAGTAACCACGGCAGAAGTTTTGTACTCTGTGGCTACTTTTTTGCAGCTGGAGGGCTGCGTTTGCAGCCGCAGAGCATTATGTCAAAATGTTTGTGTTTTTCTGGTCCTCCCACCCGCCCCCGGTCATGGAAGGCTTGAAATGAAGCCTTCCGGGAGCGCAGGAGGCGGGGCGATGACGCGAAGTGTGCCATCACCTCCCCTCGGGCCAGCTAGCAACACTACTGCCTGCAGGCCTTATGTTTAACACCCCTGCTCTAAGCCTTGGTCTAAGCCTACTTAAAGAATCAAATGTCCAATCTTTGTCCCTCCCAGAATGACCTCCATCAGCAGCCATTCTGCCTGGCTTTACCTTGGGGAGAATATCTAAAAGTATGACCAGGAGAACAGCAGAAAGATTAAAACAAAAACTTAAGGTCCATTTAAGTATGAAAAATGAGCTAAGTTATAAGTTAATGCAATGAGGCTCTTGTGGATTTGAAGACTCACAACTGCACAATATTTTTATTTTGTAGATTTCAGCAACACAGTTGACTTAATTAAAACAATACCACAGGATCTGTTTGCAGAGCTTGTAAGTAACATCTACTCTACGTCCTTGTTAGACAAAGAAGCATGATTTTTAATGACCATTTTATAGCAATGATTTATGATTTATATTTAATGACCATTTTATTGCTGTCCATGTTGCAGTTCTTTAATTCGTTTATCTTAGTTGTTTCTGATATATAGTGAGTTTTATAAAGAAAAAAATAGGGATCAGTTTACGGTTTTGCTTTAGGAATCGCAACGCAAATTCCAAGGAATCGCAGATTATCAATCTGGAACCATGCAGCCTCATGAGAGCTTTGGAATATATTCCGCGCTGCGATTAAGCCCCAATTAATAAACACAATTCTACCCTCTCCCACTTCACTCGCATATGGAGAGGATATTTATTTCTCTGTGAAAAAAAACTTGAGTTTGTTTGGATTGTTTAACTATGATCTCATCCATGCAAGACTATATTTCCACAAATCATGAAAACTGAGACTTTGAACTTAAAACCAGAGAATATTTTAAGTTCTAGTCTGTTTGGATAATATCTCTCTACTGAAACGTTATTTTTGTGGCTTGTGCAACATCTCCCTTCAACAATCTATGTATGGGCAGCTGCCAGCATATCCACATAAAGAAGCCAAAAGCTTTTGTGTGTTTTGATTGCACTTCCAAAGATCTCCAATGGTGGTTCTAAGTTGCATTTTGGGCTGATGGCCAATACGTTTTTATTTTCTCTTACAGTAATGCACCAGAGCCAAAGTGACATGAAAGAATAAGTGTTCCCCGAAGTGGCCCCCATGGGCCTCCTCGGATGTGCAACCAGGGTCAGCCCATCCATGATGTGAATGAGCCCATTTACATTGGATGGGAAACTGGGGCCTGAGTGGAGGGGTGGCGAACAGGCACCCGCCACTTCCCCCCACTTTGCCACTGTGGATAGAGCCAGCCTCCATACTGGCCCCTTCTTCCGCATGAAAACAGGCAACGCAGGATGCGCTTGCTGCATGCCCTGCATTGCTTGTTTTGTGTAAAGAGCCTATTCAGAGGGAGATGGCTGCATTCTGATCTTTGGAATGAAGTGATCTGGCTCCCGTGCCTTCCTCCACTGGGCGCTTTAAAAGAGACCGGTAGAGGAGGAAGCAAGATCACTCCCACATGGAAGGAGCCAGGTTGGGGGGTGGGGGGGGCAGCAGAGCTATATGCTGGCACAGGCATCCCAGTAGCTTCAGCTGGCCCTGCTCCCAACCTCACGGGTTAAAATTTGATCCCACTAGTTAATCAACCAAACCTGTAATTCAGGGATTTTCAACCAGTGGTACTAGTACCACCAGTGGTACTTTAGCCGACTGCTGGTGGTACTCGGAATGCTGGATCACCGGAACCCTGCTCTGACACAGCGCTTTCGGCAGCACGTTTTCGCTCCCGGGAGGCTCCTGCCTTTGGCCGAGCCTCTCGGGAATGCTGAGAACCCACCTGCCCACAGCCTCCTACCTGCGTTTTCTGGCCTCCGAAAACCCAGAAGTAATTGGTGATGATGTCATCGCCAGTCACTTCCGGTGGTACACAGCAGGAGAGTAGCGTCAGAGGTGGTACTTGGCTGGGAAGGGGTTGAGAACCCCTGCTGTAGTTGATTAATCTAATAAAAGCTTGCAGCCATAGGTAGGTTCTAAAAGGCCTCTAGTTAGGGTTGCCATACCATGAGGTGGGCAAGTGCTTGATTATCAGTTATGAACGTTAGTCAAAAAGAGGCACCCTTCTGCCACAGGAGTAAAACTAGACCAGACCTGGTCCTAGGGATTTCCCAAGTTCTCGGGATTTGTTTACCACCTTTTCTTAGTTCATGTATCACTACTGAACAGAAAAGAACTTATTTTCAGGAAAACAAAATGCTTGCAAATTCCTTACATTATATTTACAAATGAATGAATAGATTGCATCTAATACACACGGAAATCTCTTTTATTTGTAGTGTGAAAGAATTATCCAGTACCTTCAGTGCCAGATCTTGGGTGTCGATACGTTGGAACTATGTGAGGTAAGTCGGATTGCCAAAATTGATATGAAGACAATATTATTGTATACATAGCACAACCCGTATACAAGTCTTAACCCATCTGTTGTTGTGACACTTTGAATTGTATTTGTTTTACTAGAGACTTCAAGCAGCTGGAGTTGAAATGGTTGCTAGTGACCTAGCAAAGGTAGTTAATGCCATTTCCTTTGTATTCAGGTAAGCAAAGCAATCTCTAGTTCTCAGGGATTTAAATGCTCAGGAAATACGTGCTTATAAGTTTCTTCTCTGCATAGTCAATCAGTGGTGGGGAAAGGCTGCCTGCTAAGCATATGCATCTCTCTCTTATTATCAGTGTTTTGAGATTTCTTTCTTGCTCAACAAGATTTTGTGGAAACTTTAGAGGTGCATTTTGCCTAACTGTAACCTTTAGTTAAATGTTCATAATCTATGTAACAGCTGGATTGGGCCCGCTCCGGTGGAACTGGGGCACACCTCAGGGGGAAAGGGACATTTGTCTGTTTTCCCCGGGGAGGGTCCCAGTGGCCCCTATGGGCCTCCTCAGATGTGCACCAGCAAAATGGCTGGCGCAAATCTGGGGAGGCTGTGTAACCTTTCCCGGCCAGGCCTGTGAAGGGGCGTTGTTGGGCTCACTTCTGGGGAAATATTTGCTCACCACAATTTGCAGCTGCTGTGAATGTTGGATACACTAGTGTGCACTCTGTTCATGTAAAGCAGTGAGACCTAGCCAGCACACTGTCCGCTATGGACTATGCCAGAAACTTCTGCAACATCTAGAGAAGTTCTGCAATTGCACAGCATGTGTGGCAGAGGCCAATGTGAAAAGGGTTCCCCCAAAGGAGCTGGAAAACCAATGACTTGGGGCAAATAGTATCTCTTTATTAAATGGTGTGTGTGAGAGAGAGAATTGAAATAACCCCAGGATAGCCATCCTGACCTCACTGAAAGAAGGATGGGTTGGATTATAAATGTGATAATCTGTAAATATTTTAAATATTAACCATTTATTAAAATAAGCATTGGGTAGTCTCTCTGGCAAAAGAAAATTAATAAAGGTCACTGTCTTTCCATTTAATCTATAACTTCTTACAAGCTTATAAACCATCTGTTTTCCCCCTCCCCCGTATAGCACAGCAGCAAAAAATAAACTCTCATCGGAAGAACTCTCCACTAGACTAGGCAATGCGGTTGGTACACTGCCTAAAGAAGCAGTACAGGTTATTTGGCACGTGTGGAATGAACGGGGGAAATCGGTCACGGTGTCAGAAGATGCTAAAAACGTAGCAGCAGTTGGACAGGTAAGCAGCAGGGTTCCTCCTAAAAATAGATGCCCCTGCATGGAGCTTGTCCATGCTGTGCAACGGCATCTTCCTGGCATTCAGCAATGCCGTCATCACTGACTTCCGGCTCAACCGAGCTCTGAGCTGCATGGAGCGTGATTTGAGAGCTGTGCAGTTGTGCAGCTTAGCGGAAACTCTGAAACACACTACACTTCAGTGGTGCTCATACTGGAAGAGCTTCCTTCTGCAGAACACCAGAGTAAAAATTTAAAGCATATTGGTTTCCTTAAGAGATGTCGGCCGATTACACTGAATGTCAGTTTGTGTATGCAGAAGAAAAGTTCTTAAACTTTATTACAACATTGGCTTTCTTGGCAGCCTTCCAGGATGTGTATAAACCCACAAAGTGTATTTTGAAAAGCAACAGTCAAGTATTTGAGGTTATAACAGAACCATGTCATCTAAACTAGAGCCTTTTAGCTTTGTTGTTGTGAGTACCACTTTTCCAACTACCATTACCGCCACCAAAGATGGCAGCTGTGCTGAGGAGCTGGCAGCTTTCCCCATAGTTGGGTCTTTGCTCTGCGCCCTCCTTTCTCAATCTGTGCCTCTTTTGAAAGACCAGACAATTGGGCAGCCACATCATGTCCACTGGTGCACCACCACCTTGGCCATCTCTACTTCCAGCAAGGGCTGGGCCAGGGTCACATGGTCGCCATGTCAGTGGGGTCAAGTGCCACCTGCCATACTGTGAAATATGTTGTTGAAAAGCGAACATGTTGTTGAAAAGGTCTGTGGATATGATATTGGCTCTATGATCCCATTAATGTGCATTGGTTACATATAGTATCCAAGTAATTTCACTGGGGAATTGCATATCAGTAAATAGTGAAAATAGTGTAAATAATGAAACATGAAAGGAGGAGGGTGTATGTGAACCTGAGGCTTGCCTGTGTAACACAGGATCCTGGGTGAATGTGAACCAAGTCACTGTGTTTTCTGCCCCTCCCCAAAACAACTGGCCACAGCATATGATGGGATAGTAAGACTCTGTGTGGCCACTGATCGCCACTGCCTGACACTGCCAAGGCTCGCTACTAGCTGCATTGGAGGTGTCCGGCAGTGACGTCATGGCCGCGTGCCTCTAGCCTACGGCTGAGTGACCGTTCCCTGACTGCTCATCAGTGGGGATGGATGACATCTGGGAGCTGGCACCAGTCCTCAAAGGGAGCCAGGGGAGATTGGAAGGGGCTGGAGAGGAATGGAGTGGACAGATGGAGGAGCAAAGACAAAAGGAAGACAAACCAGAGAAGGGAGAGAACCAAGAAGGAGCCGAAGGCAGGGGAGAGGAATGCTGTGAGGGCATAGCTGGAGCAACTGAGGAGAAAGAAAGGCAGCATCTAGCATGGGAGAGAAGAAGCTGAAAGGAAGAAGGGAAAAAAGAGAGCCGAGAAACGGACCTTGAAGGAAGGCAGAAACGCTGGGAAAGAGGCAAGATTCTTGGGAGGAGACTGGGGAGGGAGACAAGGCTTGGTTTCCCCCTGCCCAGGAGCCCTGGTGGTAGAGGTCCATTGACCAGAGAAGGAAGAGGCGGCAAGGCGAGGCCAAAGAGAAGAGGCACATCCACCACAACCAGGTGCCCCTGCTGCAGAGAATCCAGTGGACCACTTGATCCACGAAGCCAACTGAGTGCTGAGTTTTCCCTGTGCTGCCAGGGGCATCTGAGACCGGTCTGCCTCTGCCTGAGAGTTGCAGGAGCCTGTGAGACCAGGGCAAGGGTTCTACCAAGCTACCTGAGAGACTCCATGGAAATCCTGACAAGGAAGAAGGGGAAGCAACCCATGTATTTTTTGTTACCTCCTGATGGGGAGTCTCTTTCAGTTGTAAATGGTAAAGAAGCACACTCTGGTCTCCTTGCCTGATTGAAATGTCCTACACTCAGCCCCAGGACCCCTTTAGGATGAGGTGGCTCCTACAGTCTGAGATGTCTTGTCTTTGTTTTGCAGCTTGTTGATTTTCAGTGGAAGCTGGGGATGGCGGTCAGTTCCGACAGCTGTAAATCTTTGAAATCTCCTTACATTACAATGACAATAAAAGTGGCAGATGTTATGGGGCACATCACAACCCGGACCTTTGAAATGACAGTCCCGCAATTTCAGGTTTGTAGTTGGCTGTAGCTTAACCTCTTTTAAAGCTTAATAATATCACAGATCAACACTGGTAGAGTATTGTTGTGATTTGCTCATTGGTTTCTTTGTGTATTGTAGTCAAAAGATGAAAAAGAAGAGCAATCCAAGGTGGCTAATGAGCCAAGCAAATTCTCCAGCAAGTGCTAACAAAGCATTCAGTTTTGTTGAGCATTTCACAGGGTACATGTTAAGTGCGTATTTGGTAGATTCTTCAAACTAGGTTGACTGTAATATAAACTTAAAATCTCCACAAGTGGAGAAAACTAAGCAATATAAACCAAATTCAATTAAACTGGTGGTTTGCATTAAGCCTTCTGTTAGACAAACCAGGTACACCCTGGGGGAATGGGCCTCTGTTCTTATTGCTCTGTCCTGATGGGTTATTTTATTGTGAATCCTATCTGTGTCCTCTCAGATGAGGTTATTGATCTTATTGTTGCAGAAAACATTTCAAAATAACAAGTGTTCTTGCTACAGCTATATACAACATGCATTTTTGGTGGCTCAACATCCAGTCCCTAAAGACCTGATTTGCCTAGTGCCTATATTGTGTGCAGAGGCGTCGCTCCGGTAGGGGCGGGGCTGTAAGTATCGCTGCGGTCATAGTCTCTTTACCGAGCGAGGAGGAGGCAGCCCCGCCCCCTCACTGTCCGAGCCAGTCCCCTACGGAGAAAGCAGCAGGCAGGGTCTCTTGCCTGCTGCTTTCTCCACAGGGGACTGGCTCCGACAGTGAGGGGGCAGGGCTGCCTCCTCCTCGCTCGGTAAAGAGACTATGACCGCAGCGATACTTACAGCCCCGCCCCTACCGGAGCGACGCTTCTGATTGTGTGCCCTTTGGGCCTTTATTGTGTGAAGAATATCTATTGCATCTATGTCTGTCTATACCAGTGTTTTCCAAACTCTGGGTTGGTACCCACTGGTGGGTCCTACGGAGCCTCCAATGAAAACAGGGGTGATGGAAAGATCAGATAACTAATTTTCCCAAGCCCTGAGGCTTCAGATAACTGCTAATTGCCCTGCAAACAGCTGAGCTCCTGCAGTTTGCAAGCTTGTGTAAATATAGGGAGATAAATGTTTGAGCATCATTTTTTCTGGTGTGTTTGTTTCCAAGTTTGTCAATGACAGGTAGTGGGGGCAGGTGAAGCTGAGTCACATAACTAAGCCCCTCAAGCCTTGAGGCTATTCAGAAATGGATTGAGTTTTTTGTAAGTAAATAAATAAAAATATTATTACTTTCTAGATCTCCTTTTTAAAGTCTGTTAAAGCTAGGTGGGTCCTGATAGAGTGTCATTTTAAAAAAGTGGGTCCCAGTGCTAAAACGTTTGGGAACCACTGGTCTATAGGAACCACTTACTCCACACCCACTCCCCTGCTGTCATAATAGCAAGCGTTTTTCTAGTTACTAATACAGTAAGTCCTCACTTAAAGTTGTTTCATTTAAAGTCATTTCATTTAAAGTTGATTGGAAAATGCCATGGGAACATTTACATTTATTGCATTTATTGCCCATGGTAAAATTGGTTTCATTATATAAGTCATTTCGCTTAAACTTGCAGTTTCCAAGAAGAATCTATTGATATTTTTAAAGTGAGGACTTGCTTTAATACACTATCTGAATAACTTCTACCACAGTAGATAGTCACAGATGGTTTAATTAGATCACTTCATCTTTTCAAAACTCTATGAGGGTAGTTTACCGGTAGATGGAAAGGACAAAGGCTGTTCATTTGAGCTATTCATGGCTGAGAACTGTTTCATATGTTACACTTTTCACATGTACGTGTAAAATGTATCCAGAGGTCACCTATTACCTTGTTAATCAAAGATGCAACATGCTGTTGTGCACATAGGTGTTTTCTACAGATGCAGGTAGAAAACAAACACCAGGAAGCTAAGATTGGAAGCACCTTCTTTCTAGTTATACACATTTTGCAAATGCAACAACATGATTAGGAGTTCAAGAGCACCCTACAGGCTTGTAAACCCCTTTCCGTTCCTTACATTGAGTTCCCACTTTTGTTTTTGGAGTTAACTGTGGTGCAGTGTTTCTGCCCCTGCAGTTTTGTTAACCATGGCTAGCTCCAAACCACTGTTTCCAACCATGGTTAGGGCTTCAAACTGCAACTTGTTTGCAAAAATGCTCATGCAGACGTAATGCTGTGCCATAATTGGCCACAAAAAGAAAAGGTGGGGAGAAGATGAAAAAGGAAGAAGATGAAGATGTCCACAAGCCTGCGGGGTACTTCTAAGATGCAAAATGGACCTGAGTGGAGATTTGAACTGTAATACAAACCAAAACCCTTTGCCTTCCATCTCCCTGGCACAGTTCAATGTACAGTATTTATGTTCTACTTTGTTTTCTTCTATTTTAGAATTTCTATTGTCAGTTCAAGGAAATGGCAGCTGTTCTCGAAACAGTTTGAACATCACTTGGACAATGGCTTGGAACCAAATGATCCTTCCCTTCTGCCTATAAAATGGAATGTTCTTGTTGAGGAAAGGTATGCGAGTTTCTTGCCAGCTCAGTTTCCTACAGTAAATAGCTTTGCCAATACGCTAGACTGTTCCTGTTTGAAAGAACTTCTGAAGGCTTGGAACCTCTATTTTATATATAAAAAAGAAAAACTTCCCATTATTGACTGAAAGAAATTAAACATATGCATAGAAGGAGGTAAAGCTTAACAGCAGAAGGAGTAAACACAACTCCCACCATATACAAAAGCAACCAGAGAGGGAATGCCACACAAGAGAGATTAACTGAGGAAATTATTGCAACATAAGTATACATCTTATGCTTTCAGTCAAAATGGAAGCCCTGTCTGTACATATGGAACCAATGCAGCTAGCAGTGCAGAATGTATATGACTCTATGATCGGCATGTTGTTGTACATGAAAAATGGCATGCCACATACAGTATATTTTTGGAAGCCACAGTTCCATTGTCTCCTACTAAAGAACACTTTAATAAAATGGTGAAAAATCTGGTTATACTTTCTTCCCTCTAAATGTCTTCTGTCTCTTTTTGTTGCTATTATTTTTAAGACAGAGCTTTAACGGTTAAGTTTGTGGAGGAGTAAACCTGTTTACAGGTGTAAGTATTTCATACTATATACTGAGACTGGTTTCAAAGGGCCAGGTGTAGTGTTCTTTTCAGGTCACCCCTCCTGCTACAAACCCTTAACCCCCCCCCCCATCTGCTCTCTGAGCAGGGATTTGCTAAGGTGGTCTTCATTGAAGTGCAAGGAGCTGCACCTGGAAAGGAAAATTCTCTGCCTTCTTCCTTTGCATCCAAGCCTTTCTGGATCATGTTTACATGTGGTTTCTGTCAAAGCTAACTTGGAAGCAACTGCAGAGCATTTGTCAGCTTGACTGATACCTTGTTTCTTGTTACAATCAATTGATGCAATGCAAAGGATGTGACTCCTGACTAAGCCTCATCAAAATCAATGAGACAAGTTAGTCACAACTAACTTGAGCCCTGTTTAAATTCAAGGGTACATAGCCAGGACTCATGTTCTTTACATACAGCCCAATGTGTCTCTCCCCCAAAGTAGCCCAGAGAGATGAACTGTGGATGCAGATCCAGCTACTCAGTTCAGGAGAAGCAATCATTTGGCGGGAAAGGTGTGGTCACTGTTTACAGCCCAGCCCTTCTTCCACAGGACAGAATGGTCTCATGGTTGGAGCCTCCATATAGGCATATTAACAATACAGTACATACAACTGCCCTTTCTTTGCTTGTTGTCTCCATCCTGCTGCAGACCAACGGCTATCTCCCTTGCTATGAGGCTTCGGCCCTTCCTCTGCGATCTAAAAGTGGCTTATATCTGCAGAAGTGGCAAAGATTGTTGCTATGAGAACTGATTGTGTTTCTAAAACACAATAAGTTGCTGGTTGTAATTTTAAAAAACTACCTTAAAAACCAAGCAAGCTGTTCTAAATTAGAAGCAGCTTTATCACCCCTCTGCTCTAGAAGGCCAAAGGCCTTCTTAAGAAGCTAGGCAGAAGGGAGTGAGCCAGGCAAGCTTCCCCTGGATAGAACTCCCACAGGCAAGGAACCACAACAGAGCAGGGTCTTGCATGCTATGGCTGTGCTTGCCTAGGCTCTGACAGTAAAGTTTACTAGGACCCATCTTGGCAGATCTTAAGACGGGGGGGAGGGAAACATGGAAGAAGTACAGGTGGGCCCCCATATCCGCTGGGGATATGGTCCAGGCCCCTCCGTGGATACTTGAAACCGTGGACAAGAGTGTGGATAAGACCCCTTCCATGGTTTCCTGAGGGCCCCCCACCCTGCCTCCCCTGCAGGCTGGCATGCTTGCCCCCCAACTCTTATTTTTCTTTCAGCAAGCTTTGTTTCTTCCTTAAAACAGAGAAGCAGCCTCCATTGCAGGCAAGTAGAACAAGACTAAGTCCTAGAGAGGCTCTGCAAGGTTTCTGTTAACCTTGCAGAGCCTCTCTAGTACTTAGTCTCGTTCTACTTGCCTGTAATAAGCAGCCAGAGGCTGCTTCCCCTGTTTCTTTAAGGAAGAAACAAAGCTTACTGGGAAAAAAGTAAAAGCCTGGGGGGGTCCCCATGATCAGTGGATAACTGAAACCGTGGATAGCGAATCAGTGGATATGGGGGCCCATCTGTAGTTTATTTATTTTATTTTCTGTATTTATATACCGCCTTTCCTCCTCATCAGCTTTCTCATCAGATTTATTCAAGGCGGTTTACATAGGTAGGCTATCCTAGACCCGATAAGGGTCTTTACAATATTGTTCTATTCATACATAGAACCTTCCATACTCAAGCTGTTTTTCCTTCCGAGTGCAGCCCTCCTTCTGGCTTGTGCTCTGCACTTTTAAGCTTCACAGTTTACCGCAGTTCACCCTTGGATGGTTGTCAAGATGTTATCTCTCTAGCTGACTCCTCCACATTCCACGCTCTCATGATGCCTTCTCACTGTCTTCGCGAGGTCTATCAGCAGCTTCTGTCTCCCATCCAAGTGAGAACTGAGATTGACCCTGCTTAACTTCTTCAGGCAGAGCACTGGCTCAACCTCCAGGCCACACCTCCTTAAGGTATGCTAAACTCAGGCCCTTTTGAACTAAAGATCTAAACTGGCATTTGCATTGGGCCCAGAAACATGCAATGAGGAAGTGTGTTTAAGAGCACAATTCGACAAGAATACAGTCACACACAATGCCTCTTAAAGTGGAGGGGCCTTGATGCCAGACAGAGTGAACTGAATTAACAAACTTTACAGCCCTGAAATTGAGCATTCCTGTCTCTGCCACCAGAAATAGTACTAATTTACCTCAACGTACAGTATTGCAAATTTAATGCTGAATAAAGAGCATCCAATGTTTGGATATTTGGGGGCATATTCCTGCTCTTATCTAGAAGTAGTCCAAGTTGTGTCATGTAAACGTATAATCTATGCTTCTAGTACAGTACCTAGCTGTCTTTTGAAGGCACTAATTTGCTCAACAAGTCCTTGAGGCAAATCATTAATATAGAATGTAACTGGCTTTTTTAAAATGTTATTAAAAGTGACAACAACACTAGCATTTTAATGTGCAAAGCATGTCTCATGTATTATCTTGACATTGCCCTCACAACAACCCTGCTTTATGGCATGTTCGCGACTGCTTCCGGCGACGGAACGCTTGTTCCGTCGCCAGATCTATTTCCAGAATTGTGCTTCCCGACACTTTATTTCTGTAGGGATTTTTTTTTTACTTTAGAGCTTTATACTTCATAATAATGAAAAGTAAAACCAGTTTGTATGCTTCTAATGGAACATTGCTGGCATAGAAAAAAAATCGTTGATGCTGGGATTGCAGATTTAAGTCTATCATGAACAGGAAACCTCCTGTAAGTACTATGGTGACTTTCAGCACTATTGTGCTGTTTGCCAGTACCAAATGACTGACTGTTGTAGGTGAAATTCTATTAAGAATCTACCTCAAGAGACAAATAATGAGCCTACAGGGAATACAAGGTTATTATAAGCAGTGAGTGCCTTTTTATGACATTGGCTTAATTGCTGTTCTAGCTTCTGTCTTTTTAGGAATAAGAGGGAATAGTTGTTTAGTATCAAGAGCGAAACTGGGAAACAAGTCTTGTTGGATCAAAGTAGTGTGTATTCACACATCTTAGTTCCACAGACCGGAGGTAACCAGAAAAATAACACTGACAAGGAGACCTTGTGGGTACAAAACAGAAGAATCTGATGATTATTACAAGTGTTCAATAAACAAGTCTGGTTCAATAATCAGCAAAAATAATCATAATTGGTACAAAGAAAGTCTGCTAATAGTGAAGTACAGGACAGAGTATGCAGAATATTGTACAGGATCTACATACAGCAGATCTACATATTGTACAAACAATTGCTGTGAAGGTAACTGTGAGCTATTTGGAAAAGGTCTTGAGTACGGTATGGAAAACCATAGTTAGAGAAAGTAGTGGACTGACCTTCTCATTGCCACACAGCACTGCAAGAATTTAAACATGCCTATGGCTGGAAAATTTACTACTACAGAAGTGTTTTTCAGTCCCCATGATGATCTGGTGTCCAGTTTTAAAAGGGCCTCTTCGCACTAATCATTCCTGGACTACTTCTCATACTGCAAGGACTTTCTGAAAACAATTGCTGTGAGTCTTGACCATATTTGGCAGATCCCATCTGCCAGATATTTGGCAGATCATTTGTTTGTTAGAAGAAACAGTTGAAATATTTGGGAGACTACTACCCATTAATAAAAACTACTTTAAAAAAACAAACAGTAAGTGGGAATGCTGTTTCAGTTAATCACACCCAGTGATTAAAAACTGGTAGCCTTTCTTAAAATTATATCTGTAATTTTGTTTGTGTGTCATGAATCCATGAATGTATAGTCTGGTAAGCTGTTCCATTTTCAAGAAAAAATGTCCTGGCCTATTGAAGAAATGCTTCTTCAACTAGCGAAACTCTCCAAGAGGTGGTCAATACAAATGTTTGTGTTGTCTTTGTTAAAGAGAAGCATTTCTTTAATTTGTATAACATCAAGACTAATATTTTAAACATCTCCGTTAACTACAAATAGCTACAAAGTCCATGAAATCCATATTAAATAAATGCAGTACAGCCCAGTTCACGTACTACCTTCTCAACAAGGGAAAGAGGCAGGTGTGTGTGTTTACTACAAACAAAGTCTATGTATGTCCCCCATATTCATAGTGCTTTTTAAAGAGTTATGATCCAAGGCCTATTCAGTTATTTAATACAGGTGGGCCCCCATATCCGCTGGGGATATGTTCCAGGCCCCTTCGTGGATACTTGAAACCGTGGATAAGAGCAAACACCCCCTCCATGGTTTCCTGAGGGCCCCCCCCACCCTGCCTCCCCTGCAGGCAGGCATGCTTGCCCCCCCCCCGCTCTTATTTTTCTTTCAGCAAGCTTTGTTTCTTCCTTAAAACAAACAGAGAAGCAGCCTCCATTACAGGCAAGTAGAAAGAGACTACTGTATTTCTTCGACTCTAAGACGCATGTTTTTTCCCAATTAAGCATTTCAAAAAATGGGGTGCGTCTTAGAATCGAAGGTCTCCAAAAAGCACCCCAAAATGCCATCTTATTACTTACCGGGGCTTGGGGGAGCTTCAGGGAGGCCTGAAAATCACCGTTTTTTGCTGAAATGAAGATCAGGGAGGCCTGCAGAGGGTCGCGCAGGCCTCCCCAAAGCCCAGATAAGTAAAGAAAGTGAATTTTCTGGCGGACCGCAAAGGCACTGCTCAAAGGCAGCAAGGTGATCGTCAGCTGCAGCGCGTGGGGCATGCTGGGGCGAGCTCTCAGGTTCAGGAAGAGAGAGCTCGCCGCTGAGCAGAGGGGGCAAAATGGCACGGTAATAATCGGATTGGCGAAATGGAGCGGCAGGCAAGCTGGGGAGAGTTGGAGCTGAGCAGACAAATTGAAGGAAAGAGGTGCGTCTTGCAATCGATGGTTTTTGTTTTTTTTCTGCTGGTGTTCCTGAAATTAAGGTGCGCCTTAGAATTGATGGCGCCTTAGACTCGAAGAAATACGGTAAGTCCTAGAGAGGCTCTGCAAGGTTTCTGTTAACCTTGCAGAGCCTCTCTAGAACTTAGTCTCGTTCTACTTGCCTGTAATAAGCAGCCAGAGGCTGCTTCTCCTGTTTCTTTAAGGAAGAAACGAAGCTTACTGGGAAAAAAGTAAATGCCTGGGGGGGGGGGTCCCCACGATCCGTGGATAACTGAAACCGTGGATAGCGAATCAGTGGATATGGGGGCCCACCTGTACATTTATACCCTGTCTTTCCCCCACAATGTGAACGCCCAACATGGCTAACAAAAATATTTAAAAGTTATCATATAGCTATACAATCAGAATTAAACACTTAGATAACATATAACAAAAAATCCTCCCAACACATATAACAGCAGTCAATAGCAATAAAAACCAACAACTGAAAAGCAGCAGCTAAATGTTGGGAAACTGTCATCCTAAAATGTATGTACACAGTATTTCACACACATACCTTCCTCTTCCCCTTATTGAGAAGTTAGCAAGTGAACTGGGCTGTACTACTGCACTTATTTGAATATGGTATGTCCCTGGTTACCTACTTGAAAATGTGGGGATGGAATTCATGATCGGGGGCACACTACACTGAAATCAATGCAGTAAAGTTTGTCCACGTAGACTGCAGTCCTAAGCACACCTATTAGGGAGTAAACCCATTGAGCTCTGTAGGACGTACATCTGAGTAACCCTGCTTAAGATTGTGCTGTTACTGTTTTCTCTTGCAATGAGGAGAAGGGGTGGGCGTGTGTGCGTGCATGCCCCAAATTGGTAGTAGGTTAAAAAATTCCCATAAAGCCATTGAGTTAATGGGTGAGTAATGCATTGGTTGAACATGGTCTTTCTTCATCTCCCTGACTAAAATTGAAGAAAGGTCAGGGTCGTATCACATTCAAATAAATGGTGTGCAACCTGATTTACTTGTTACTACCTGCTGTGCGGGATAAAAGTGGGGAAAACCTGAAACAGGCCAGAATTTAATGAACGAACAGGCTACAAGTCAGAATCCAAGCTTTCTGACCGATATGTCTTAATAGGGCAATACTAGCATATTTCGGGGTGGCCCTACTACAAAGCAGAAACGTGCCAGTGCTGAAATGGTAGTATATTTTGTGGGTTTATATTGTGTTAGCCTTAATAGACTCAAATGGCAGTATGTTGTTGAGTGAGAGGGTGTAGCTCGGCAATAGAGCAATCTTCAGCATCTCCAAGCAGGGCAGAGAGAGATCCCCATCTGAGAGCGCAATCCATCGTAAACTTAGAGTGGCGGAGCACACGCTCCGCCGCTCTAAGCCATTGCAAACGTGCCGTAAAGCACGTTTGTGACTACTTGATAGTAAGGGCCGCTGGTGCGGAGGCCGGCATCCCTTACTTCGCCGCTGGATCCACCCTCCCACCGCTGGAGGAAGGTAAGGCTCCCACTGGCGGGAGCAGGGGCGGACTGGGCGGTGAGGGGGGGGCGGCCATTGGCCAAGTTGGTGGGGATCGCGGCCGCCATATCCTTATCCTGTTCTGGGCCGGTGCAGCCTTTACACGACCTTCTCGGACTTACAGCAACTGGATAGCTGGCGGAAATTCAAGGAGGCCCGTTGGGGCCTCCCCGAGCTGCACCAGGGGAAGGGGATGAATGTCCCCTTCCCCCGAGTAGACCTCCGGGTCGATCACGATCAGCCCAGAACAGGGATAGGATCCAACAGGCGGCCCTAGAGCCTCCCGTGGATCCTTACAGTGGATTGCACTGCCCAACTCTGAATGGCTGCTGCCACTTTGTGCTGACATATATGGACCAATCAGTCTAATTCAGGAAAAGGCAGCTTCCTGTGTGTGCTAGCTGCAGCAATGAGAATTATTCCCTATGTACACTGTCAGAGAACAGAGCAGCTGCAGAGAGCTTTTCTTCCTGAAAAGATCTATGCTCTAGTTTCCTGGGTACCGTTGAAGCAAGTGGAAGCATGGGCCTGAGGAGTACGGTCTCCTGCTGCTGTTTTCAATTGTTATTGTGAGTTCCCTGGGGATCATTTTAATCAAAAGGCAGGGCATACATAGACAAATACAGTGTGAGCTGCCAAACATCTATCTTGCAGAATGGGAAAGGCGGGATACAAATATTTTTAATAAATATATATTTAAATAGAGCCTTGTGGCTAAAGAAAGGGGGGGCATAACCGGCGCAACCCTCAAGATCCATCAGCCTGCCCTCTACGAAACAGCTGGGGAGATGAATCTGACAAGCTGCCTTTCCACAAAGAATTGTTACTCACCCCTGCTGAACAGTTGACACTGTATTTTCTAAACTGAGGCATAAAAAGGTAAAGGTATCCCCTGACAATTAAGTCCAGTCGTGTCCGACTCTAGGGTGTGGTGCTCATTCCCATTTCAAAGCCGAAGAGCCAGCGTTGTCCGCAGACGCCTCCGTGGTCATGTGGCCGGCATGACTCTCCTTGCCGCAGCGTGTAGCATGCGGCTGGAATACGGAGCGCTGTTTACCTTCCCGCAAGCGGTACCTATTTATCTACTCGCATTAACATGCTTTGGAACTGCTAGGTTGGCAGGAGCTGGCCAAGCAACGAGTGCTCACCCCGTCGCAGGAGTCACAAATAGATGCAAATGGATGGCCTCCTCTGACAGGTCGATCCTAACTAACCTCCCAGTTTCAATATAGCCATACCAACTGGAGTGTGTGCTGTATCCTGCTGTTGGGGGGGGGGCAGTCATGGAGGCCTCCTCAAGGTAAAGGAATGTTTGTTCCCTTACTTCAAGGCTGCGTTGGTGCTGGAAAGTTGGTTACGATTTGGGTGTGTGTGTGTGTGGGGGGGGGGGTGTTGCTGCATTAAATCACACCCAGCTCTGCTCCAGCCAATGGGAAGAAGGCAAGTCCAAAAGAGATAGAGCCCACTCCTATGCATGTCTACTCAGAAGTAAGTCTCATTATATTCAATGGGGCTTACTCCCAGGTAAGTGTGGATAGGATTGCAGCCTAAATCAGGTACAGACAACAAGGCAACCTCTTGAAAGTGTGGGTACTTTGAGCTTACAGGAGCCCTTAATTATTTCATGCCATACAAGGACAGTTCATGTGAGTTCATGTCAATAACTCTTGCTTTCAAATAAACTTGCTGCAACTGTAGACTTCAATTATTTTATGGCAAACAATAGCCCTTCACCCAACATCTGCCTCAAGGATTGAGTAGATTGATTATTTATTTTCTGTATTTATATACTGCCTTTCTCATCATCAGATTTCTCATCAGATTTATTCAAGGGTTTACATAGGCAGGCTATTTAGACCTGATAAGGGTCTTTACAATATTGTTCTATTGAACAACAACATAGAACCTTCCATGCTCAAGATGTTTCCCTTCCGAGTGCAGCCCTCCTTCTGGCTTGTGCTTTGCACTTCCAAGCTTCACAGTTCACCACAGTTCACCCTCAGACGGTTGTCTGAGATGTTCTCTCTCTAGCTGACTCCTCCGCATTCCACCCTCTCACGATGCCTTCTCAGTGTCTTTGCGAGGTTCGTCAGCAGCTTCCGTCTCCCATCCAAGTGGGACCCGAGGTCGACCCTGCTTAGCTTCTTCAGGCAGGGCACCGGCTCAAACCTCCAGGCCACACCTCCTGCCAGGTGTGGTAGAGGAGCCAGGTATTATGCCAGGATTATGATTATGCCAGGTAGAGGCATATTAGATTATGCCAGGTAGACGGTCTTGTCAGTGGTGGCTCCCTAGTTAGGGAAATCATCTCCCTAGGCAGGTTCAGCTGGCATTAATGCTTTTATTGTTTAGGTGCCAGGTCATGGCCTTTTTATTTTCCAAGGATTTTAATGGGTGGTCGGTAGTTGTTTTTATTGTACATTTCCTGATTGTGTATGCTTTTACTGCTGTAGGTTTACTGCTGTATTGAACTGTTTTATTGTGTTTCTATTGTTACTCTATAGGCCAGCGGGTGGCGCAGCGGGTTAAACCGCTGAACCATAAGCTGTCGATCGAAAGGTCAGCAGTTCGATTCCCGCGACGGGGTGAGCGCTCATTGCTTGGCCAGCTCCTGCCAACCTAGCAGTTCCAAAGCATGTCAATGCAAGTAGATAAATAGGTACCGCTTGCGGGAAGGTAAACAGCGCTCCGTGTTCCAGCTGCATGCTATGCGCTGCGGCAAGGAGAGTCACGCCGGCCACATGACCACGGAGGCGTCTTTGGACAACGCTGGCTCTTCGGCTTTGAAATGGAGATGAGCACCACACCCTAGAGTCAGACATGACTGGACTTAATTGTCAGGGGTCACCTTTACACCTTTATTGTTACTTTATGTTGGATTTTGTAAACTGTCTTGGATACTAGTTCATTGCAGAAAAGTTGTGTACTGTACTAATATCTTACAATAAAATATCAAGTTTATAATTTTAGAGAATTTAGCACTTGAACGAATCATCTGGCAGATCACGCAGAAGAAACACAATAAGCCAAACCAAGGTACTACGGCTACAATGAGATGAAGATTTGCTTGCAGGTCCTTCATGTGGTTTTCAGGGTGGAACCATGTGTCAGAAATGGACTGCCACTAAAACCCTGTGAAGCAGGGTAGGGATGGGAAAAGCACAGCAATGTGTAGAGTGAGGGGAGTTCAACCTTCTCACAATTATCATTAACAGTATTTATATACTGCTTTTCAACAAAAAGTTCACAAAGCAGTTTCCAGACAAAACCAAATGATTAAATGGCTCCCTGTCCCAAAAGCACTTTTTTCTCCCAGTGGGACTCTGAAACCAGAAATCACTCGCACTGAAAGGAAAATTGCTGGGGAGAAGTGGCTTAAAGGGGAGAAATACAGATTGGGGCAGAATTTGACCTACCCTGTTACAAATCGACACCCAACACTCATAGTAGTAGGGTGGCCCTATCTGCACATTTTAAACCTTGGTCGAGGCAGAGGCAGCCATGGCAGGTTTCCCCCCCCCCCCCAACTGCCTGGATCCTTTTTCCATTGCTTTGAGCAAGTCACAGGGATCAGAGTGTAGCCTGGAGCACCTCTGCTGGTGGTGGACTGGAGAGGGCCTCAAGAAGATGTGGGATACTGCCTGCTTGTCTTTTTGCAGCTCCCCCAATCTCGCTGCTGGATGCCAGGTCTTCTGTTCACATAATGTGTGTGGGCCGGCCCTGTATGATGTGAGCTTTTGGAGGACAAAGATCAATTCCTTTTTTGGTATGAGATTAACCCCCCCCTCCCCCATGATTTATTATTGCAAGCTCTCCTACACCTAATCGCATCATACTTGCAGCAAAATCCCAAGTACCATACCGGTATATTTACTCAAGTGACAATTGTAATTGCTTGTTTAGCCCAACAGGAGGACTTTCTGTTGCAGTTTGTCAGAATAAATTCATTAGTCTATTAAGGAGGTGGCTCGAAACTCTTTCTTGTTTTTGTTCCATCTTAAGTGGGGTTAGGAGTGCAATCTTATTGAGAAGCTCTACTAATTCAGGAGAACTTATTTCCGAGGAAAAGATCTACAATCCTAAGCATACTCACGTCACATGGGAACAGGGGTGGCATTTATCTGTTCCGTTTTGTATGCATCTACTACTGTATGCTGTTTTTCCATTTTTGAATTGTGATGTGATGGTCTTCTTGGGTCTACAATAAAGTTCATACACTTGAACATAAGAAGTCTCAGTATGGAAGATGCATCCGCTTGGGTTGTAAGGCTGCAATTCTAACATGCATCAGTACTTGAAAGGGAGTCGTCCCGTTACATCCAGTAGGATGTGTTTTTCCCAGTAAATATTCGGATTGACCTTGTGACAACTGAACTTTAATGGACTTCTGCTGCCTACATCGGCAGCTGGCAGGGCGAGCGGGACGCGAAGAGGGAACATGTAGCGAGAAAGGGGGCGTGAATAACGATGCCTTCCTTTCTTCCTGAAAACCACCACCGCTAAGCATACGAGGTCGTGGCACACATACTCCTCGGCGCTGCCCCAGAGGATGCGTAGACGACGGAAAGAAGGGCATCGCCTCAGCGCTTGCCGCTGCGTGGAGGAACTCTGTTGGGGAGGAGGCGTGTTTCGCTTTGTTTTGACTGGTGGAGGAGGAGGACATGTTTTCCCTTTCTCCTCTTTGCGGGCTGACTGCAGGCAAGGGCGGGCCAACCAGCCTCCCAGGCCCGTTCGTTTCCCTCTCCTCCCCAGCCTCCCAGAGGAAGGCGGGAGAAGCAGCACTTCGCTTCCCTCTCACTGGTGCTGGCCGCGTGGATGGGCGGGCACAGGAGGCGGGTGCGGACTGGGACAACAGCTTCTAGCGAGACACGCAGCAGCAGTAGCAGCGGTCGCGCAGAGGGGCGACGGCCACATCGCACCGAGAGGGCTCCTTGCAACGACTTCAGGGGGGCTTGGGAGCCAGGACTGAATGAATGAAGGAAGGGGTGGCAGTCGCAGTAACAACGGGCGCCGCCTGCATCGTGCCGTCTGGCTGGCTCGGCGCCGTGCGTTGCAGCAGGGGCTAGAAGGCACCCTGGCTGCCCCAGCCTCTGCATGTTTACTCAGAAGTAAGCCCCACCGAGTTCAATGTGACTTACTCGCAAAGAAGTGCACGGGATCGCAGCCTTAGCAGTCCCAGGATTGCAGCTTCCGTCGCTGTCTCTTGGGAGCCTTGCTTGTGCCTTAAAAGCAGCCAGGCCGCCTTGTGGGCTCCAAACGTGGGTCTTTTGGCCTCGGCTGGTGCCGCCGCGACGTCTGGCCTCATAGAGAAGCCAAGTGTTGACGAGTCGTTCTTTCACCCCCTGCAGCCTGAAGCCGAGCCGCAAGCTGGCAAGGCGGCGGGGGAGAAGCGCTTCAGGCTGTGGTACGTGGGTTGTTCTTGCCTGGACAGGCGCACCACGCTGCCCATGCTGCCCTGGCTGATGGCGGAGATCCGACGGCGCAGCCAAAAGCAAGAGCCCAGTTCGGTGCCTGCCCGCGAGGTGCTGCTGCTGCTGGGCTCCCCTAACCTGCGATGCGTCCCGACCGCCAGCCCGGCGGCCAGCGGCGTGGCCAACCCGGCCGTCTTCATCTTCGAGCACAAGGCGCAGCACATCTCCCGCTTCATCCACAACAGCCACGACCTCACGTACTTCGCCTACCTGATCAAGGCGCAGCCTGACAACCCCGAGTCCCAGATGGCCTGCCATGTCTTCAAGGCCACCGACCCCAACCAGGCAAGTCCGGGCTGCGGGTTAGGAGGGACCGGGGGCTTCTGCGCGCTGTGCAGCACACCTGGCGCACAGGGGCGCGCTCGCTCAAGGAACTGCTTGCGGAAAGTGGGGCAACGCAGCAGCCGCTGCTGCTCCCCGTTTCCCCCTGCGCGCGCTCTCACTCGCCCCTTGTTCGTTCTCCCACGGAAGAAGGCTGCAGTCCTATCCACGCTTACCTGGGAGTAAGCCCCATTGATTATAATGGGATTTGCTTCTGAGTAGATATACAAAGGATTGGGCTCAAAGTGCCTGACCTAGGCGGGGCCCCCAGTTTAGTTCGCTACTCCACTACGAAGCTCACACCCTAACGTGCATTGTCTATCCGCCTAACCTACCTCACAGGGTCGTTGTGAGGTAGAAACAGGGCGAGGGCGACTCCACAGAACGCGCAGCGCTGCTTGAAAGATGGTCTTGGTAAAAATGTAAAAACCAAAAAAAAAAAAACCCTCCATCTTCCTTCCTGCAGTCCCATTCCCACACGTTTACTTGGAAGTAAGTGCCAGTGAGCACCGTGAAGTGTACTCCCATGGAAGCCTGCGTAGAACTATATCCTGAAAGTGTTATCGCCATGATAAAAAAAAAAGAGTACTTTGCAGGGGAATGCTGCTCCCTGCACAGTAGTGGCAACTATGCTACTATTATTTTGAAGTCATTATTTCTGTGGTACTTTTCCATGTACTGCTTTTTGTCACAACACTTGCTGAGGCTGCAATTTTATTTATTTATTTTTCATTATTTTGTACCGCCTTTCTCATCATCAGATTTCTCATCAGATTTATTCAAAATTTCAAGGCAAACCAAGGCAAACACATGCTCGAGATGTTTTTCCTTCTGGCTTGCTTGTGCTTTGCACTTCCAAGCTTCACAGTTTACGGACAGATGCCTTCTCAGTGTCTTTGCAGCCTCCGCACCGGCTCAAACCTCCAGGCCACACCTCCTCCACACCTTACTTACTTAAAAATATGTCTCATTTAATTCAGTCAGATGCACTCCCAAGCAAATGTAGGGGATTTGATTGAGAGTCCACCAAGCTAGTGAGGTAGTTTAGGATGTGAAAGACTTGTAAGGCCACCTACTGAGGTTAAGCATGGTTAAGGAGGGCTTGAAACTGGGCCACATCCAAATCTAGTAGGCTGTTCGTTGCAAAAACCCCCCCCCCCAATATTTTGGGTGCTGACCTGAGTGATGTTGGTGCAGCAGCTTTCTCTGTTCCCCCTTGCTCACCCCATGCTGTATGTTGCAGCAGGTTAATAGGCGCAGGTTAATAGGTGCACACTTAGGGCGCAATCCAATCCTACTTACGCCGCCGTTGTAACCAGCGGCGCTGCGAAATTTAAATTGGCTGTTTTGCAGTCTAATGAGGTAGGTGGGAAAAGATGAATTAACTTCCGAGTGAACCATAGAGGGCATCCGATGTGCACAGATGTACATCCAGTTAGGTCAAGAGAAATGGCTAGGTCACAACCTTTGCTTACACTTGAGTAATGCTATAGATGCCAGTGGAACTATTCTGGGACAAGCAGTTTAAGAACTGCAGCTATAATGCTTGTGCTGAATTCTCTCTGCTGTACAAAATCAGCCACGCAAGTCATGTGACTGCATTAATGAAGGAACTTCTAATACTGTAATGCTGTTCTATGAATTGTTAGTAGGTGCAAACAGTCAAAATAGGACGGGGGGTGGGCTTGGTGAAGAGAGAAACATAGGAGATATGCTCAGTTCAATGTGACTGACCTTGGAGGAAGAGCAGGCCTGGGATACTAGTATAATGAATCGCAACACACAGGTTTATAAATCTAGAAACCACTAGTCTTTGATACTTAAAAAATTGGACCTGGCAGTTTGCAACTGGGTTGTCCCAGGGATCAGGAAATGTTTTTTTTCCCCCTTCTAGCCTGCTCCTTGTAAAAACATTTCTAACTTTTAAATTTTGCTAATGCAAATAATACAGTATCTACCTGTCTCTTTCCAGTTCATATTTGATGACTTGCAGTAGTTTTGCAGTCACAGCTTGGGACAAACATGGAGAGTCGGACACGACTGGACTTAATTGTCAGAGGTCACCTTTACCTTTTAAACTGCAGTAAGAAATGCAATATACCCAATTTTACATCTTAGTACTGAAGAATAGGTAGCATGCAAGCATGGGAGTTCGGTTGTGTGAGTTCCAGAGTGAGAATGGTCAACTCATTGCACAGCAAGACTCTGTAACCTTTTCAAACAACTTGGCTTTTAATCCCAGTTAGCAAATAATAATAAAGCAATCTGACCATCCTTAGGGAAGAGATAAAATGCCTGTTTCCTCAGCTTTACTTCCTTTTAAAGCTCTGCATGGAGTACTGATAGGTTGTTAAGGCCTTTCAAGTTTTTGGCAGAGCAAAGGTAAGTGCAGCACGTAAACAGAATATCTTATCACTTAAAAACAGGACTGGAAAAATATTTTGGCTAGATATGTCGTCTTTGAAGTCCTTAAGAGTGTGCTTAAGTTACTCATGTTGCAATAAGTGAGAATTAAAAATGCTCAACTTTGTGCACCAAGAACTTTCTGGGAAAGCTCACGTCGGCTCAGTTGACACGGTGAATCTGGCTTTTTCCTGTGTACTAACTGGATGAGTAGTGGAAGAGGATGCCAGTCTCTGTATTTACAGCTCAATCCTGTCTAACTCTTGCACCGGTGTAACAGTAGATCCACTGGTGTAAGTGCGCTTATGCCAGTGTAACTTGCGGTACGCTGGTGGACACAGGACGAACACCCATGTAACCCCCCTCGGATGCTGCACATGAGCATTTTGGGCATAGGACGGACTTCAGCGCAACTCCACCAGCGCAGGGGGCATTCTGGGGGTGTCTGAACGCCCCCTGCACCGGCAGAGTTGCGCTTGCGTCTGTCCTGCATCTGAACTGCGCATGCACGGCGTCTGAGGGGGTGGGTGTACGCTGGTGTCTGTCCTGTGTCTGTCAGCGTACGGCAAGTTACACTGGCATAAGTGCACTTACACTGGTGGATCTACTATTACAAGTGTTACACAGGATTGCGCTTCAAGTGTGCTTTGTTTCTGATGGCTGGAGTTAGTTTTTCAGAGCTTTGCAGACTAAGAACTGTTTCTAAACTCTTCTGTGTGAGAAACACATTCTACAAATTCATAATTGCTCCATCAGAGGTGGGTAGAGAGTGATAGCTGCTCAGATTATTAAATAACAGTTCACTATTCTGAATTGGTTCATCAGTTGATTTTTATTTTATCATAGAAATGCTTAGGCCTGGACTCCTTTTTGTTTTCTTCTTCTTCTTTAAAAAACACACATTATATTTCTCTGTGCAGCATATTAAATTTCTTGGCATACAGCCAGGGCTAGCCTAAGGCCTCTTGGTGCCTGAGGCTGGATTCACACTACACGAATCCCAGCGCGTTATGGAGATGCGCGGAGCTCTTTGACAGCATTTCGGAAGCAAGTGGAGCAGCTGCGAGTTCCGCAATGCAGAAGCTGGAAAAATGGTTTCCCCTCATCTTTTGAGGGCGCGGGCTTCGCGGAGCTGGGGCGGGTTCGCGGAGCTACTGCATCCTACCAATCGGATGAGAGGGGGGGGGAGAGTGGCTGCATACCGATCAGAACTACCTCCAATCACCTTCATAAGAAGGCGGGACAGCAGGAGGGACAACAGGCGGGAAGACACTCCTTCCGGCCAGCTCTGCGCGCGGGGGCAGGGGCATCCGCGCCTGGATTCGTGTAGTGTGAATCACCCCTGAGGCGATATGCCAAATGTTGCCCCTTTTACCTGGTGATGTACCAGCCTCTTCGCCATACTACTTCAGCTCTGTTCCTCCTCTTCCTTTTTCCAGGACTGGGAGTGGGAGAAGGGGGAAGCACTGAGTGGATGGAGGTGAGGTGCCCCTAGCCAATCTGCTGCCTGAGGGTTGCAGGCAGGTCCTGCATACAGCAGCACGTTTTCCTCCGTTCTCCTATGAAGATGCTCTGTGTTGAGTCAAGCATGCTATGGTAGCTGACTGACCCATTAAGTTGTAGTATCAGACTATAAATAGGTAACTAATTGTAGCTAGGGGCAGTCTAGTCAAGAATTTGCTTTTAAATAATCAACAGTAAGCTCTTCTAGGAGGCCTTTTTGCAGTAGCATTGTCAGCAGCACAGATTGATCTCCTCAATCAAAGCAGCAGTTCTTAGGGAAATTTATGTATTATACTAATACAGGGAGAGACAATTTCCTTCTCCAAAAGTGATAAGGAAGATTTTACTATGTTGGTGGTTGTTTTGAAACTGCATATCTGTTTTCATTGCTACTAATATTTTCCCAGGACCAAACTCCACATTATGTCTGATTCTCAATCCTGTGTTTTCTGCCACCGGAATATGTAGTTTTACTTTGCCCATAATGTGATTTGTCATTATGTAGTTTGTTTCCTCACACGTGCTCCATATCTTTTGGGGTCATCGAGAAATATATGACAAGTTGGATTGTAAGAAAGTGAAACTATATCTTATGGGGAGAAAAGGAAGAATGTAAGTGGGGAGGCCATTTTCAGTAGCCCCCTTTATCTGAGATAATGTGTAGCTTGGCGGTCAATTAGCTACTTGGATGCACTCTTGAAGAATGAATTTTCCTTTTCCCTTAAGATATAGATCTCTGTGCTACTTGGCAGTAGCGGAGGGACTGATATGGCAGACAGGGGAGGATGTCTATGTCTCTAAGATTAGGTGAGGAACTAGCATATATGTACAGTCGGGCCTTTTTATCTGCTGGGGTTCTGTTCCTGGAACCACAGTGGATAAGAAAATCAGTGTTGTATGAAATCCGGGGGGGGGGGGGATCATGAGCAGACCACATTACTTTTTTTCCAGCATCTTCCCTCCTCCGGAGTTTGTTTAAACTGACTGAAAAAACAAAAGCCACTACTGGAAGCGACCTGTAAATGGTGCCAGAGACTCCTGGCTGCATTTTTCAGCGGTTTGGACATGCGCAGGAGGCTGGAAGTGGCTAGCAGGCCCCTGACAATGCTGAAAAAAGAGGTAATGTAGTGTGGTTGGACTCCCTCTTCCACAGTTTTGCCATCCGTGTTGAGTCAAATCTGTGGATAAAAAAAACCGTGGATAAAAAAACCGTGGATAAAAAGGTCCAACTGTACTTGGTTTGAGAAGCTGATATTCTAGCAAGACCCATCCTCAAAGCTACATTTTTGTTGGTCCTATTCAATCTTCACAGGGTTAGGATACAACCCAAATTTACAGAATGGCCAGAACATGTGTATATTAAGCTAATGCATTTTCCCTCTAAAGAGCTTTGGCTGACTTCTTGATTTGTTTATTTAAAATATTCATACCCTGACCTTTTTTTAAATCAGGGAGGCTTCCAGCACAAAGCAGTTCAAACCAAAATCCATGAACTAAAGCAGCATTACAAAAACAAATTACAGAACAGTCGGCTACAAATTCCAGAGGCTTCAGACAATTAACTACTGTATATTGTTTCAGGAATTTTCTGAGAACACCTATTACTGTATGCATAATGCATAGAAATTATACCCTATATAGAAAAGATATATGCTCTGTTAAGTGCAAAATACAGATATGTGCTCTGTTAAGTGTGATGCTATAATTCTGTTCTGCCTTAGCTGAATGTTAGTAAATGGAAGTGTGGCAGGAAACGCAATATCAGTGAGAGAGCAGTGTCGGAGTAGGGCTGTTGTTGCTGGTCCAGAGGAGATCAGACTCAAGGGGGCTCTTTTCTAAGGAGGTCTTGGTCCCTGCTCCAAAATGAATCTCAAGAGACAGATGCTAGTATTATGAAAGCTTTATTTTGGTTACAAAGGGCATATAATTAATTCTGTTTGCTTTGCCAGTTAGTCCGTATAATTTGCTAATTTCATCTCTATCCACTCATACTTGCATGACCTGAGTGGCTGACTAGTGAAGCTCCGTCTTTGAAGTGGGAGTTTTGACATGTGCATATTGCCTCATTCTTTTGGTCAGCTACCTCCAAAGAACTGCTCTTGGGTTCTTTTTTAACCCTTTTCACTGGCTCTTTTTCTTACTCTTTGCTGCTTCTTCCTCTTGGACGCCGCCATTCTGGTGTTATCTCTTCCTCCTTCCTTGGACAGGTTGACGGCCCGTCAACTTAATCTATTGTCTCTTACTGCCTTATGCTCCCTGATGGGTCTTGTCACCATGAAATGATGGTACCAGAGGTGAAACAAGGGTGGAGCGAAGGCAAGTAGTTCTGCAAGACTCCGTTACACTGGAGTCAGCGGCCCCTCCCCCTTGCTGTTGGAGACATTCCAGCAGCGGCAGGGGAGTGTCCTGTGTGTTGCCTTTGCCGCCAGAATGGCTCCAAGAGCAAGGGGGAGGGGCCGCTGACTCCGGTGTAATGGAGTCTTGCAGAACTACTTGCCTTCGCTCCACCCTTGTTACGCCTCTGGATGGTACAGTTCATGGCCAGGGAATGTATGAAGGTGTCTCCAAAAGGCCAAGCAAGTTTGCATTTCTGGTGCCTTACTCTCTGCTTGAAGTTGGAAATTCTCAGATTAACTTCAGCCATGTCAGAACCTCTCAACCTGCCTCAGCCACATTATTTGATCCGCATGCGCACATACAAGCAAGCAGGCGTATTCCACTATATTCATCCAAAATAAAAAAACCCAAAATGACCTGTGACAGCATCCTATAATCACATTAGTTTAGTAACAGCGCAATCCTGTGTAACTTTGCACCGGTGTAACAGTAGATGCACTGGTGTAAGTGCACTTACACCAGTGCATCTACTGTTACACCGGTGCAAAGTTACACAGGATTGCGCTGCGAGTCTTATAGTAGATCAAGAACAAACCATTATGAAAAACTTTGCATGGACAGGAGCAAGGGGGGGGGAGTGTTTGTAAAACTCCAGCCTTCTCGTTCTGAGCACTTGTGATGCAGGCTGGGGTTCTTCAACTTGTATAAATCTTTATACAAGTTGTGCTTGTATATCTTTATGCTTGTATAAATCATTTTTATAGCAGCCAGGATTTCTGAAGGAGTAAGATCTGCCAGGCTACGCTCCACATCAGTTTCTGGTATCTGTGCCATGAGTTCCCTTTAGGGAACTTACACTTACACCAGTGCATCTACTGTTACACCTAACAAGCACAGTTAAGGAGGCTATAAAAGGCAAGGAAGCTTCCTTCCGTAAATGGAAGTCTTGCCCTAATGAGGAAAATAAACAGGAGCACAAACTGTGGCAAAAGAAATGTAAAAAGATGATACGGGAGGCCAAGAAAGACTTTGAGGAACATATGGCAGGCAACATAAAAGGGAATAATAAAAGCTTCTTCAAATATGTTAGAAGCAGGAAACCTGCCAGGGAAACGGTGGGTCCGCTGGATGGTGAGGGAGAGAAAGGGGTGATAAAAGGGGACTTGGAGACTGCAGAGAAATTAAATGAGTTCTTTGCATCTGTCTTCACGGCAGAAGACCTCGGGCAAATACCGCTGCCGGAACGGTCTCCCCTGACTAAAGAATTAAGTCAAATAGAGGTTAAAAGAGAAGACGTCTCAGACTTAATTGACAAAATAAAGATCAATAAATCACCAGGCCCGGATGGCATCCACCCAAGAGTTCTGAAGGAACTCAAGAATGAAGTTGCTGACCTCTTGACCCAAATATGCAACTTGTCCCTTAAAACGGCCACTGTGCCAGAGGATTGGAGGAATGGATAGCTAATGTCACGCCAATCTGTAAAAAAGGAAGGAGGGGGGACCCGGGAAACTACAGGCCGGTCAGCCTAACATCTGTTCCAGGGAAGATGGTGGAAAGTCTCATTAAGGATAAAATCTTAAAATACATAGAAGAACAAGCTCTGCTGAGGGAGAGTCAGCATGGCTTCTGCAAGGGGAAGTCTTGCCTCACAAACCTGTTAGAATTTTTTGAAAAGGTCAACAGGCATGTGGATGCGAGCGAACCCGTGGATATTATATATCTGGATTTTCAGAAGGCGTTTGACACGGTCCCTCATGAAAGGCTCCTGCGAAAACTCCACAGTCAGGGAATAAGAGGGCAGGTCCTCTTGTGGATTAGGAACTGGTTGAAGACCAGGAAACAGCGAGTGGGAGTCAATGGGCAATTTTCACAATGGCGAGAGGTGAAAAGCGGTGTGCCCCAAGGATCGGTCTTGGGACCGGTGCTTTTCAACTTATTCATAAATGACCTGGAGTTGGGGATAGGCAGTGAGGTGGCCAAGTTTGCGGATGACACTAAACTTTTCCGGGTGGTAAAGACCAGCAGGGATTGTGAAGAGCTCCAGAAGGATCTCTCCAAACTGGGAGAATGGGCAGCAAAATGGCAGATGCGCTTCAATGTAAGTAAGTGCAAAGTGATGCACATTGGGGCAAGAAACCAAAATTTCACATATACGCTAATGGGTTCTGAGTTGTCTGTGACGGATCAAGAGAGAGATCTTGGGGTGCTGGTGGACAGGTCGATGAAAGTGTCGACCCAGTGTGCGGCGGCTGTGAAGAAGGCCAATTCCATGCTCGGGATCATTAAAAAGGGGATTGAGAATAAAACGGCCAATATCATTATGCCTTTGTACAAATCGATGGTAAGGCCACATCTGGAGTATTGTGTCCAGTTCTGGTCACCATACCTCAAAAAGGATATAGTTGAATTGGAAAAGGTGCAGAAAAGAGCGACCAGAATGATTTGTGGGCTGGAGCACCTCCCTTACGAGGAAAGGCTACAGCGTCTGGGGCTTTTCAGCCTAGAAAAAAGGCGCCTGAGGGGGGACATGATTGAGACTTATAAAATTATGCATGGGATGGAGAGAGTGGATAGAGGGAAATTCTTCTCCCTCTCGCACAACACCAGAACCAGGGGACATGTACTAAAATTGAGTGGAGGGAGAGTTAGAACAGACAAAAGAAAATATTTCTTTACCCAGCGTGTGATTCATCTGTGGAACTCCTTGCCACAGGATGTGGTGATGGCACCTAGCCTAGATGCCTTTAAAAGGGGTTTGGACAAATTCATGGAGGAAAAGACCATCACAGGTTACAAGCCATAAGCAACCTCCTGGGTTTTTTTTTTGGTTTTTTTTAGAAGTGGGTTTTCTCTGTGCCAGGTGCAAGGGAGTGGCGACTGGACACAGGTATCTTGTTGTCTTGTATGCTCCCTGAGGCATCTGGTGGGGCCACTGTGTGACACAGGAAGCTGGACTAGATGGGCTTTTGGCCTGATCCAGCAGGGCTCTTCTTATGTTCTTATGTTCTTATGTTCTTATGTACACCGGTGCAGAGTTACACAGGATTGCGCTGTTACTAAACTAATGTGATTATAGGATGCTGTCACAGGTCATTTTGGGGTTTTTTATTTTGGATGAATATAGTGCAAGGTACGTACTGTGTTAGTGGTTTTTGTTGGAAACTGCCTTGTGGGGCCCCTTCTGGAGCAGAAAGATCAGATAAAAATGATTAAATAAATAATTCCTTTTCAAAATAACTCTTAATTGGTGTTGGAGCTAATCTTGTGGCTCTGTCCTCATCTGTAACGATGCAGCATTGACAAAGAAATGCAAAATCTACTTCCTTTGCTTCCTCTTGCTTAGGCCGAAAATACTCCACAGTTGCTGATTTCATTGGTGACAATGCAAGATGTGCATAACTTTACACAAGATGTGCCCGCTGCGTTACTTATTGCATCTGATAAGTTCATTTTTCAGTGTTTCAGGAATTGAATTACTAACATCTTTGTATCCTGTGCAAAATAATTTGATCAAAAGGCACAAGTAACGGCAGTCAGTTGAACTGAATTAGTCTGAAAAACGAAGGGCTAACAAAACGTTTTCGTCTTGTAAGCTGACCCATTTAATATTACATCATATATTACAGGTTCTGGTCAGCTTTGGAATTGGCCATGACTAGGGATGGAAAGTCCAGCGTTCCAGACTGTTCTCAGTACTAGTCTTTTGTTAAACCTCTGTTTCCCCTGACAGTAACCAATGTAGAAACAATCCAAGGAATCCTGGACGTGAAATTATACAGTAGGTGCTGCTGATTACATCTCATTTCTCATATTCCTCTTGGAAGACTTAATAATTTCTCTTGCCTACTCTACAGAACTTCTTGGGTTGCTTTTTAGGCAACCTGCAACTGTGAGTCAGCATGACCTACTTAATTTTTCTAAGGAAGATTGGCTGTTAACAGACTAGGATTTTGAAGGACCTTGTATTGACCCGTTATTAATGCATTAAAAAAATCCTGGAATAGTCTGGAATGCTGGAAATGATTGGAACGTGCTGATGGTATTTTAGTAAAGCAGTAATCCTGAGTGTTTCTTTACAATCCAATTCTATGCACCATGTTGCACCATTTGTTCACATCTATTGATTTATTTGGTTTGGTGTTGGAGATTTGAAAAAGTCTCTAGTTTCTCCATCCTCCACCCCCACCCCCCCAGCAGGGTTGTCACGAGAGGGGTGCGTTCCACTGGGTGTCTACGTCCATCTTGGCCCCAAGGAAAGAGGGGTAGAAACACAGGGTGGTGGTGGTGACCCAACAACCAGGATCCCCCAACCAGGCCTGTGGTGAGGGGTGTTGCTTCACATTTCTACTACTATTACCACCTCCTGACTCCTTCCCAGGGCACAGGGCAGCAGACACGGAACAGCTCTCAAGTAGCCTGTCCAGAGACCTCTCATCACCAGCCCTGAGTGCCTTATGAAGCCCTGGGCCCTCCTTTTCCTGGGCTGTCTCTCTCTCTCTCTGTGCCTTGATGGCCCAGGGGACAGTGTGAGGACCGGATGTACAGCCATGTGTTGGCTGTACGGTGCCGGTGGCTGCTGCCCCACCAGGATTGTGATGAGACAGCTGGAGCCCCCAAGACGGTGGGGAAAGTCCGGAAATGAACATCCTAATTCAGACTTTGACATATAGTACTATTTTTTTTATTTTTTATTTTTCACATTTTTATACTGCCCTTCCTCCAAGGAGCTCAGAGTGGTGTACATATTTCCTCCCCTCCTTTTTGTCTTCACAACAACCCTGTGAGGTAGGTGGGGCTGAGAGATAGTGACTGGCCCAAGGTCACCCAGGAAGCTTCGTGGCTGAGCGGGCAGTTGAACCTGGATCTTCCAGGTCTAAGTCCGACTCCCAAACCACTACACCATCCTGGCTCTAGTACCTTCAGCTTCTGTAATTTTTCAGTGTTTGAACATGTATTTTACACTTCGTTATGCAAATGACAACAGAGATAGTAACAATCAATCAAATTGCAAGTGGTGTTGCGTTGTTTTTTGTATTGAATATTGATTGTATTGATAGTAGCAGCCCAAACACAGTGCATTGTTGTTTGATAGGCAGGATGTGAGCCTTAAGGGGACCTTGTTGTGTCTTGTACTGTAATTGGAAAGGAGGATGGTCATAGAGAAGACACAAGTTGGGAAATCTCTTGAGCAGTAGCTCAGTGGCAGTACAACACCCCCCTGCGGGTGGGGGCCACGGGGGGAGGGCTGACGTGACACCCCCCACGTGCCGCCAAACGCCCTGCCCCCTGGGGGGCGTGATGTCTTGCTCGTACGCCCAGCGCGGCACGAAACACCCCCCACCCCCGTTTTGGCCCATTTTCAGAGCCAAACGGCTCCAGGGTGGGCGGAATGATCCGGAGGTGAGTGCAACCCCCGCCTGCCTGCTGCCCCTGCCGCCCAGGGGCTCACTGCCCCAAGGCCCCCACCGCTGACGACGCCACTGCAGTGGCTTCTCATGCATGTGAAAAGCTGCACCACACAGATTACTTGACTTTAGGGGGCACTGGGCTGTTGCTGTTGTCCTAAGCCAGTAGATCCAAACCCTGAAGTCCCTCAGTGTGAAGATTTTTTTCCCTGAACAGGCCTCGCCACAACCACTTTCTTCTGCAGCGTGTAAGCAATAGGAGAGTCTTTTGTGTTTGTAGGCCATTGCTTTCTCTGCAAGTGGAGTCCAACAGACCTGGCCACTGCCCTGTACAAATTGATTCTGTGCCACAGAAAACATCCTCGAACCCTCTGCTAATAGCAGGTGTTCCCTAGCAGACATATAGGGGTTTTTCTACAGAAAGGTCAGTGTGGAAAGGGTTCCTTCAAGGTACCATCACAGGTTACAAGCCATAAGCAACCTCCTGGTTTTAGAAGTAGGTTTTCTCTGTGCCAGGTGCAGGGGAGAGGCAGCAGGAAACAGGTTATCTTGTTGGCCATGTGCTCCCTGAGGCATCTGGTGGGGCCACTATGTGATACAGGAAGCTGGACTAGATGGGCCTTTGGCCTGATCCAGCAGGGCTCTTCTGATGTTCTTATGTTCTTATGATGGTTCACACAGTAGCCTGTGTTTAAGGCAAGAGCTGTATTACTAATGACTTTTCAAAACACACACAACAGGTATCCTTAACACAGCCACATTGAGACCTGCAGGAAACAGGTTATCTTGTTGGCCGTGTGCTTCCTGAGGCATCTGGTGGGGCCACTGTGTGATACAGGAAGCTGGACTAGATGGGCCTTTGGCCTGATCCAGCAGGGCTCTTCTGATGTTCTTATGTTCTTAAGGTAGGAGAAAAGTGGGGAGTGGAGGGCAGAAGACACACACAAAAGAACGAAGGCACGCCTCTGGTCCTGGAGAGCAGCAATATATTTTATGCTCAATACATTTTGGTTATAGATCTGCTTCAAGAGCACTAAAGCAAACAACATCTATGAAAAATATTGCTTTTTAAACTCCCTTTTATCGTCGGTTGAGGCTGTAGGTTGTAGTTTCTGTTGCTGTATAGATAGCAGTATGCTTAGGTAGAATGTATGAAAGCCTTTCAGCTGCAGTAAGTTACCTCCTACACAGCGGTAGCCCACCTGGGTGCTCTAATAAGCTAAGTGAAGACCCCATGCTTTTCTTGAGGAGTATGGACACACCCTTTCACTGATTTTTCTCTTGGTAAATTAGTTTAAATGTTTGCTTGATTTCTTGTGCTGAATGTTGAAAGCCATTTAAGAAAGTTGAATTTTAACGAGAACCTGTTCTATGGACCTGTGAGGCACCTGTTAAGCTCACATAAGTCACATGCTGTGTACCCTTTTCTGAAGTATTATTTGAGCCATGATTGCTGTAAAGTCAATATTATGCTAACCAGATAAGAAAATTCCCCCCCAGTAAAACCATTGTACCAGTGTAAGAAAGTGAAAGCACAACAATGATGACTTTTTGTTGACATAGTTGAGAATGTACTGTACTTTAGGATTCTAATAAGAGGGCATTGTAAAAGCAGAATTGCTTTCTGCAGTTGGCAAACAGATAAATTCTGTCAGTAGCGAACTCGGTGTGCTTGTACTTGCTGAAGATGCTCTTCTTACTACTTCATTTATTCTTGATAAACACATTCTTATTTAGTTTGGTAGCAAACATGCTGAATGGTTCTGGCAGTGCAAACAAATTGCACCGGAATCCTTGGAAAATTTTTTAATTGATTTAGCTGCATGTACTAAAGGCAACTTCATTTAGATGCATAAACTCATGTCATTGAAAGCCAGCTTCTAATATCTCTGAGGCTATTAGAAGTTGGAACATGCATTTTGTGAACCAAAAATTTACCCTTGAAAAGGCCTTAAATCGTTTAATTCATCGCCAGTGTAGTAAAAAGCTATCCTCAACCAGTGTTCTGATCGTATCTATATCCTTTAGATTATTTTCAGTATCAGCAAAGTGTAGAGTTCTTAGCAATGTATGAACTGTATTTTTAAAGCAGATTGCAAAAGAGAACTTTATTCTTCGGCAAAATATGATTGCAGACTTTATCATCTCTAATTAATCAGCGACCTGAATGTACTGGAGGGAGGAAAACAACAATACCGCTCTCCTTGTTAGAATTCAGCTTGAAAACTGTGGTTTGAACTAACCATGGTTAGCAAAAGCCGTGTAGATGTGACACTAATGATAGGTAGCACCAAAATGAAATGTATGTCCAGAGGTAACATACATGATTGAATGGTGAAACTGCTGTAGAAGTGCACTGTGTTTTGTTAAGATGTACAATTTTCTCTTTAGAAGCCTTATTTTTAACACACAAAAACAATATACTCCCAGTTTCTGTGATCTTACTTTCTCTTCTTTATACACAATTGTGCATAGGGACTAAAGGAAAATAAAAAAGGAAGTCTCACGACTTTCCATTCAAATGGTATGTTCTGTTGCTGGGCTCTTGTGAAATGTGCTGACTGGACCTGGACTGGTGGGTTCCTTCTATTTCTTTTAAAAATATCAACACTTGTGATACTGTGAATACTTACAAGTGTGAACTGCTTCCAAAATTTTCTTGTGGGACACACAGAATCTAGGCATGACTAATCCTTCAATTTCTTGTGTTGAGTGGAAATTGCTTATGATTCATGGACTGTGCTTGGTTACCACCCTGTTAAAGGTAACAGTGTAGGCCAGTGGTTCCCAAACTGGGAAGTGCGGCTCCCAGAGGAGCCGCAGAAACCAGCCAGGGAAACCGCGGAGAAAGTGCCATGGAATCCTTTCATAATACAGTGCAATGCCAATTGGCAGGCATCAACATAATGTAATGGGGAGCCGCAGCCAATGGTCACCAATGGTCAAGGGAGCCGCAGGTCAAAAAAGTTTGGGAAACACTGCTGTAGGCCTTCCAACGTGCTATCTTCTTATTGCAAGAAACCTTGAGAACTGAGGCAGAATCCAGCATCCGTGTATCTTGCTGGTATTCTGCAGTTTCATTATCAAGGGCAACAATGGCTAACTTCTATAGTTTTCCAGACATTAGTTGGGGGCCAGAACAATTGGGATCTTCTCATGGATAGGCAAGCTCATTAATAAAGTTGGCATTACCTAGCAGTAAGGACACAAAAGGACATCTAAAAGGGTAATTTTAGAAAGTGGGACAATGATGTTGCATTTGGAGGCACCAAAAGCTAAAACAACTCCTTGTGTCAGCTCTTTTTATATAGTATTTATGTTGTGTAAAATGTTATTTGGCAGAATAAAAATGGGAGATGTCTTCGCCTTGAAGCAGAAACCATTTTCATGTGCTGGTATTGCTGGGTCACGTGAGTTTCTCCTCCTGCCCCACCCTGTGCTGGCAGAGATGAATAATATATTCCATTTAGCAAAGTGTAACTGTGCTAGTTTGTAGGCTCAAAAACAAATCAGCTTAATCGACATTCTGTGGTGAGCTTATATTACCACCTTCTTGCAACGCTTTATGAGGAGGCTATATTAGGCAAGAGCCAGCCCAGGGCCCAGTTTTACCCTTGTGGGCCTCCAGTGTAGCAACTAGCATTGACAGTTCCCAAGGGGTCCTCTATAATAACTCTTGCCTACTTTCTTCCATGCTGAAACGCAGGCTAAGAACTCTGTAGCTCCATTCCTGCCATGTGAAGGATAATGGAGGCTTTGCCAGGATTCTCCCTTGATGCACCTCAGTTGCTCATTCCCATGAGTGAACCGAGATGAATGCAAATATGGACCTGAGCAGCTGTGATCTGTAGGGGGAGAACTCTGCCAAAGACCTGATTGCTGCTCACATTGGGGATAAGGGTTTTTCTGTATGGATGCTGCGGATACCTTCTGTGGAGTCACACCACCGGTCTGTTGAGCTCAGTATTGCCTCCATGGACTGGTAGCGGCTTTCCAGGGTTTCAGGCAGCCATCCTTTCCCAGCAACACCAGGAGATGTTAGGGATTGAACATGGGACCTGCTGCATGGACACTGCATGCTCTGCCACTGAACTACAGGTCCTTTCCTGTTGCTTGGAAATGCGGGATCAATTCTCCAAATAAAGGCAAAGTCGCTGCTAAAGTCGCTCTCGTTGTTCATGCATCCATTTGCCTGAGTGGGAATGAGTCAGAGGGCAGGGCTAATGTTGGTCGCCCTTCATTCTTTGCTCTGTTCCTAATATGACCCCTTTAAAAAATTGGCTGCTGACCAAGCACACCAGTAGGACTTACTTTTGACTAACAATAGGACTGGATTACATATCTTTATAATGCACCTCTACCTCCCTGTTGAAGACCCAGTGTATATTTTAATATTTGAACGTATTGCCCTTATTTATAGAGAAATGTTCTCCCCTCAGCTAGGCATTTTCTAAATTTCATTCTCCCCATCATGCATAGTGGCTATGAGCCATCAGACTTCTTATGTCGGTGCAACTGACACGAGTCCTTACAGTCCAATGCTATCTGGGTCAGCAGACAGCAGATATGTGTTCCGCTGCCAGCGACTGCCATACGGCAGTTGTAGAACAGCACACTGCAGGAGCACCAGCGGGAAGGCCGAAGCCTTCCTGCGCCTGCTGGAAGAGTGCTCAGGACCCACCGAGCCAGGTAGGATGTCAGGGGAGGTGGGCTGGGGGAGGGCGGATCAGATCCAGGAAGAGGGTAGGTTTGGTGTTGGCCGCAGCAGCCAAATCCTAGCCCCCTGCCAGGACCCAATCTTGTAGCACTGGTCCACGTGGACCTGTGCCAGCAAATTCACTAGCACAGGTCCAAGTAGACCCCTTCATGCTGCGGATGCTTACCCCTGGGGAAGAGAATGAATGTTCCCTTACCCAGAGGAGACCTCCACAACTGCTCCCCTGCAGGATGCAGCAGTAGCCATTTTGGCATCACTGCATCAGCGGTGGGGAAAGAAGGATTGGGTTGTTTGGTTCGTGTATGAGCATGAGGACAAATAGAATGAGAAGTGCTGTGTTTTTGAAGATAGTTTTTTAAAAAATGTATGTACAAGAAAATAATAGCTCACACACTTAATTTAAGGGATTCTGTATGTATTGTTAAATTTACTCCAGTGAACTCTGTCACCAACAAAATAACTTCAAATGGAGACTCTTCAAATGGAGACTCTAACATGAAACTGCTGAATTAGAATTTGATTCTGTTTGTGTAGACTTGCATTGAGACAGTGGTTTCCTGTCCCACTACAGGTGGTGATCAACAACAAAGCCAGGAAGAATGTGTTTTCACCAATTGTGACAATTCTAATGTAAATATACAGTCAGCGCAATCCTGTGTAACCTTGCACCGGTGTAGATTGCGCTGTGTATATGATAAGCACAGGAATAATTTACAGCAGCACTAATTGGACTGTACTTTTTGCATTTCCTGATGATTTGGTCCTAGTGTTTATAGGGGTGTGGTTTTAATTTTAATCTTCTTGAGGAACTCCGGAACTGCCGAGGAATCTTGGGGTTCTACGTAACACAGTTTGAAAACAACTGGAACAGGAAAATGTTATCGATAATCTAAATAAAGATACTTATCTGAAAAATTCTGGATTTTTTTCCCTTCCTGTCATTTAAATCATTTTGACTGCATGGTTTGTTGTATTAGAAAATAAATGTAAGGGAGATTTCTCACCCACCCACTCACCCACCCCTCCTTTCAATGCAACCACTTGCAGCCTAACCTGCAAGATGACTCTGGTCAAATAATTCCATTGAAGATATTTATACTGTAGCTGCCACTATATTTAGTTGTGTCCTGCAGCTTAAAGTTCTATTTAAAGCTACAAGATGAGATGACACACAACACCTCTGCAATATTGCACTAATACTTGTTCTAGAAAAACCACATGCCTTAATTACGTATTTGGGTCAACAAAGTTAAGGAACCTGGCTATTTGCTTTAAATAAAAATGGACATGTTCTGTTTAACTACTGAAAACTACCACCCCATTCCTAAGCAGTAAAGAGCAGCCAGGAAGTGCAGCACTCAGAGCTTGAATCTCCTTGCACCACTCTTGTAAACAACACATTGCCAAGAAATGCTTTTTTAGCTGGAGTAAATCAAATGGAAGAAGATCGTTTCCTTGGGCATGCATGTAGAATGAACACAAGCCTTCTCAAAGCAAGGGTTCAACTCCCTGTGGGGGAATGCTTCGGCTGGAAATACAGGTTGAGTATCCCTTACCCAAACTGCTTGGGATGGGAAGTTGTCTGGATTTTGAATTTATCTGGATTTTGCAATATTTGCGTAAATATAATGTGATACCTTGGGGATGGGACCCAAGTCTATGAAATTCACTTATGTCTCATAAAGGTAAAGGTGACCCCTGACAATTAAGTCCAGTCGTGTCCGACTCTAGGGTGTGGTGCTCATCTCCATTTCAAAGCCGAAGAGCCAGCGTTGTCCGAAGACGCCTCTGTAGTCATGTGGCCGGCATGACTCCTTGCCGCAGCGCGTAGCATGCGGCTGGAACATGGAGCGCTGTTTACCTTCCCGCAAGTGGTACCTATTTATCTACTCGCATTAACATGCTTTGGAACTGCTAGGTTGGCAGGAGCTGGCCAAGCAACGAGAGCTCACCCCATCGCGGATTCGAACTGCCGACCTTTCGATCGACAGCTCATGGTTCAGCGGTTTAACCCACTGCGCCACCCGCTGGCCTATGTCTCATAAAGGTAAAGGTGATCCCTGACAATTAACTCGAGGGTGTATTCCTGTAACTTATTTTGCCATGTGAGGTCTTGGGATAGGGAGGCCCCGACTGCACTTAGGTAACCGGGACTGCAGGTAGCTCACTACACAGAGTCCCAGGCTGTGACCCAAGCAAGCCAGGTTCAAGCCTAGCCATCAGGAGTGTTATAACCAAACTCACCTTTTGCCTGACTGTCCAGAAACACTTATAACAGAGACAAAGCAGGAGGTAGAAGCAAGAGTTCAAGAACCAGTCTACAGGCAAACTTGCTAGCCACTTTATATACTGAGCCCCTGCAGGAGCCATGCACAAAACACCTGTGGCCAGAAGGCGCTATGATTGGACTACCTGGCATTCCCCAAGAAAGAACTGAGAATTGCTGCTATTAGCTGTTGCAAGAGAATGGCATGATTCAGCAACACAGTTTATAGTAAAGGCACATTTGACAGTACTGCAGCGTGCAAGGCAGGGTAGAGTTCTATGCAGCATTCATACTGTGAGGCATGGAATCCTCCCTCCCTTGCAGGGAAAGTTTCAGAAGAGTGTTTCTGTGTAGAGTCCTCCTAGGACGGAGTAATAGATGAGACCAATAGTTGGAATTCTGAGAAGGCAAGTATTAACTAACTTTTCCCACATATGTTCTGAGGGCAGCAGGCTGTTTGTGTGTAGTGCCCTATCTCTATAGTTCCCATCACAAGAGTTGCCCTTTGTATGCTCTAAGTGAGCATGGCATGAGGCCAGAGAGTGACAGCTCTTCCCTGTCCCCTTACATCTCCACCCTGTTTGGAGGCTTCTGCCGGCTGGGGGCAAACTGGCCATGGGAGTATATCAGGGTGGAGTTGAGCAAGCATCTGAGGTTGCTTCTGCCCAGTCACTGCAGCTCTGCTATCCTGCCTGTGGTTGTGCCAGCCAGGGCCCAAAGGACTTGGGTGTATTCTATGCTGCTCAGAACAATGTTTTTTAAAGTATAGGATTGCACTGTCATTGCTGTTGTTTATTATTTACTCAGACCTATCAACTATTATTTACTCAGACCTATAGCATAAACACGAAAAGGAGTTTCCAGTGGTAGTAGTTCTATTCTAGACAGTCTATTCTAGACAGTCTATTCTATACTATCCTAGTATTCTAGGTTAGCAACCTGTTAACATTTAACACTATTCCACTCCAAATAACTGTGTGCCTGTTCAAGCTCGGAGGAACCATTCCTTCCTAAATTTCATCCTGTCTTGCATATCGCATTTTATTCCCAGCCAGTGCATTCCTACTTAATAACACAGAATATTCTTTCCCTTCTCTCAATCCTTGTCCTTTCAAATGCTAGTTGCACCTATAATTATAGTTGTATACTCAAATTATAGTTGTACCTATAATTATAGTTAACTTTCCTTAATACTGGAGTTCCCTCAGTAATCTAGTCTAATTTTGATTTTTATAATCTAAAACAAGTTCTGATCATCTGTCTTTAATATCAGTGGTAGTTTGATGATATCAATGATGTCTGAGTTTATCTTTAATTTTAAAATATTAGTTCAAATAAGAGTGACGACGGAGAAGGGCCCTGTTCCCCACCCACAGTTTTGCGGAATTGATGCCAGTTCTGAAAAAGCAGTTCTACATTAGTTTGGCCTCACAAGCTCTACTACAGGGGAAGCCATTGGAGAGGATATAGGATAGTTTAAAAAGGAGAAACATAAGCAGGGAAAGGGTTAAGCATTTGCCTGCCCTCACCACCTCCTATCCTCAATTCTGCCTTTCCTAACCAGTTTTTTAAAGGTGCTGTGGCACCTACATGCATTAGCTTATACAGCAGAGGTGGCCAACCTTTCAACATAAATGATCCTGGCCCTTTAATGGTTGTATAGGGGAGAGCGGTTCATCAGGTGCAGCTGCTTTAGCAGCACCATCAGCAACTGCAGCTGCCAAGATTCTGTCTTCTGCACAACTCTTAAGAACACAGAGGCCCTAATGGTGGAAGGTTGACCACCCCTGATATACAACCTATATACAGTATATACACGCTATCCACGGTTTCAGTTATCCACGGATCGGGGACCCCCCAGGCTTTTACTTTTTTCCCAGTAAGCTTCGTTTCTTCCTTATTGCAGGCAAGTAGAACGAGACTAAGTCCTAGAGAGGTTCTACAAGGTGCAGAAACCTTGCAGAGCCTCTCTAGGACTTAGTCTCGTTCTACTTGCCTGCAATGGAGGCTGCTTCTCTGTTTTAAGGAAGAAACGAAGCTTGCTGAAAGATAAATAAGAACTGGGGGGCGTGCACGCCTGCCCACAGGGGAGGCAGAGCAGGGCCCCCTCAGGAAACCATGGAGGGGGTTTTGTTCCTATCCACGGTTTCAAGTATCCACGGCGGGACCTGGAACATATCCCCAGAGGATACAGGGGGAGTACTGTATTTGGAGGGGAGATTAGTTTGTTTCTTTTCTTTTTAAATTCATCATATCTGTATTCTGCCATTTCTCCAGCAATCTCAGTGTTTTATGCATGGGATTATTCCATTTAACACCCACACAACTCTGGATAGGCTGAGAGGTAGTTACTGGTCAAAGCCCACCCAGTCTGGTTCATGGTTAAAATTTCCAGCATATTTTTTGGATTCTGCTCCTGTACCTTTAACAACAGCCTGCCAGAAATTAAGTGAGCTGAAGCTTTTCCTGGCATGAAGATAAGTTTCACCTGCTAAATTTCTATGTACCAGGCTGCTGGAGCACCATCAGAAAAAAGATGGCAGCCTTAGCCATGGCTGAGAAGATACTTGAATGCATTTTGTCCTAGTGCAGGGGTTCTCAACCTTTGGAGGCCTGGGTACCCCCTATCACGGTCCAATTTTCTGAAGTAGCCCTGCTAATTAACTGCTAATTAATTGGATTAATCAATTAATTAATTAGGTAATTAATCATTAAAAAGTACTAAAACAATTTTAAATGTGAAAAATGTCTTATTTAACTGTGTGTGTGTGTGTGGATCTCTTTCTTTCTCCAAGTCACACTTCCCAAAATCAGCTCCTCCCCCCCCCACCAAAGTACATTTTCCAAAGTACAAAAATAAGCCCCGAACCAAAATTAGAGACAGAAGGGCTCCAAAAATAGTTAAAATGTAAAACCCATGTTAATTAACACTTAATTAGCTGCTGATGGGGCAGATAAGGGGCAGGGCTTGGCGTACCCCCAGCAAGAGGTCTGCATACCCCTAGGGGTACCCGTACCACAGGTTGAGAACCCCTGTCCTAGTGCAATATTCCACACCACAGTGCCATTTTTGTGGATGTGCAAAGCTTAAAAAATATATTTCTAGTAATGTAGTTAGTGCCTCTTGTGCTTTGGGGGAGACTGTTCATCAGAACTGTTAAGGACTTGACACGATGATGCTGGTAAATTGTGATGCAAAAGCAATGAGTAGAAAGGGGATGGCTTTAATTAAAACAATGTAGAAAGAACTTTCACTGTGAGGGACACCTGAAAGTCATGATGTAATGGGATTTAATGGTACCATAGGGATTAAGAATTAACTTTCACTTGGCAGTACTAATTAAGCCAGTGATTGATATGTAGGAACAATAGTCTGAAGAACAGAGGACTTTTGTATTCCCAGGATGCAGTTTGCAACATGACAGCTCTGAATAGACCTTGTTTTAGAAAATAAAGGTGTAACCCAGGTCCTCTTATAAGAAAGAAAGAAAAATCCTATTCTGCTCTACTGACAAGCTGCTCTGCCTTGTATTGTAAGCATAAGCTTGAATAAAACAGTAATTTAGAATGTCTGCTATTCAAAGGAGTCCAATGAATTTCTTCTGTTCCATACAGGTTAGAATGTAACGGATTCTTCCATCTACTGAAAAGATAAACACTAACAAAGGCTGCAATCATATGCACAGATAGACGTGTCTACTCAGAAGCAAGCCCCATTGTGTTCAGTGGGGCTTGCTTCTGAGTAGACATGCCTACTATTGTGCTCTAAGGGTTTAACAAGCTACACCTGCCCACATTCCTTCTCCTAACGGTCTAGCACTCTGTCCCGGTTGGAGATCTGGTAAGCCTATTTAGATTAGGCTGCACAGCTTGCAATGGGGGCTGATTTTTAGCTGGGTCTTTAACAGCTGATGAATGTGTAGAATATTAGCAAGTGATCATGTTTATCTCCCTGCTGATGAAAGCTTCACCTACTGATTTGTTTATATCAGGTTTCTGTTAAAAACACAGGAGCAGGCCAGACTAATTTCTGGGTCAGTTGGCAACCTTAGCTTAAGTTGACTAGTTCAAATCAGTCCACTCATTTTGCACTATAAGAGCTTGACTGGCAAGCTTGTTATGGGCTACTATAAGGAGTTGCTGGTAGCTGCCTTGTTTGCAAGCTCCACTTTCCATACTAGGTATCCTTCATCAGGCATCACGAGCAAATCTAAAGGGTGTGCTCTGGTTCAGCATGGTACAAAAGAAGCCTCTTTCACCTCCACCTGGTTTTTCTAATATGGAAGCTTATGCTGTGTTTCAGTTTGTAGCCCGCTGCAGAAGACAAGGTTTGCCTAAAGTAAGTTTTTGTAGCACTGGTCATTCTGGTGTTCCTTTAGGCTACATTTTCACAAATAATGCTAGGGTGTTTTTCAAGTGATCAGAGAAAGCTTGTTATGTTTCCAAAACTTGTAGCAGATATGTGTGCTTGTTTCTAATGTGGTAGTGTTGCAGCTGGAAACTTGAACAAGTTTCCTCTTATGAGGCTCATAGTAGTGACAGGTCTGGGTCCCCAGACCAGGTAATACAGTAGTATTTTTAACTGGTAGTGGTGTTAGTGGAGGTAATGTCAATAGGATTGAACCTACAATGAAATCAAAGCTTGATGCAAAGCTAGGTGTGTCTCTTTCTAACAGAGTGGGGTCTCAAAGCAAGTTTGTCAAGAACTGGTTTCTTTCCCCTTAGTCATAGAAACATTGATAGTACTTGGATGTTGTTGCCTGTTGTCCTAAGACTTACAGTGTTATAGCAGAGCTTTCCCAGTGAGAAACCTGTTTTTGCTGGTATAATCTTGTGATGATCTGCTAGAAAGGCAAGGTGAAAGCCATTAAAGTTGGTCTCATTCCATATAGATCTTTTTCTGCACTCTGAATTGGGGTTCCCAAACATTTTTAGGATTGGAAACTCTTTCTGTGTTGACATGTTTGCCTAGATCCCCTTTTTGTCTTGTGTTAAATTATGGGAAGAGCACAAAAGCGTATATGCAGAGTACTGGCCAGGCTGGCTCAGGGCTGACTGTTACACTACAAAACAGTGAGAGTGTGCCTTGGAACACACCACGCGCTTCTGTGTAGTTGTATACATTACAGGAGAAAATCGGGAATGGAGGACAAACTGTCTTTCAGAGAAGACTGTGTGCCATGACTGGTGGTCTCATCAAGGAACCTCTGATGAACTTTCCTAGGATACAGTTTAAAAACTGCTGGCCTAAAGCTGAGAACTACTCTTGCAGCCTTCATATATATGGCACAAAGCTTCTCTCCATCATCAAATTGTAAAAATCATCAGAGAGCTAGGATTTGTTCAAAAACCTCTAGAATTTTGTTGGTGGTTCTCATCAGCTGTTGGAGAAGGACACACACACACACACACACTATAGCATGTAAGTTATTGTTGCAGGGAAGGGTAATGATCTATTTTAGCCACAGTAATCCTTTTATATTCCATGCCATTACTCCAAGGTAATGCCCATGTGTTCATGGCTTGTATTGTTGTAGATAATATTTTCCATTCTACTAAGTGTCCCATTCATTGTATGTCTAATGGCAGTAGCATTTTAGGTAATTGGAATAGGTAGGATGTCCTGCTGGGCACTCCTGAAATATGTGTGCTGATGAACAAGTACAGTAGTAGTAAGCCTTTTATGTAAAAAGTCGGTTCCCAATTAATGCAAATGTTTTGAATTCGTCTTCAGCCAAGTCACCAATGTATGTTTGATGAACAAGTACGGTAGTAGTAAGCCTTTCATGTAAAAAGTCTGTTCCCAATTAATGCAAATGTTTTGCATTCATCTTCAGCCAAGTCACCAATGTATGCTTGCAATGTGGATATAATTTCACTGATTTCAGCACGATTTCGTGCATCTAGGAGTACGTATAGCATGTTGATGTATTGTCTGAAGACCAAGCTGAAATTGATAAGAGCAGGAAAAAAAGATACATAGATGTCAGGCAAGATGGTCAAACTTCCTGCAGGTAGAAAAAGAGCATGATTGAATGCTCCTTTCACATTAAACATTTTAAATAATTCCCTGCACAGTAAGAACTTGGTGTTGGGGAGAGGGGTGGGGTCTAGTTTTGACTTCTTCCTGATATTCTAGTGTTGTATCTTTAGGGAGGGTTTTGTTTTCCCCCTTCTCATGGAGACCATTTGACCATGGGACTATCTACCTGTGGGCTGAAGGGATATAATCCAGGACTATCCCTTGATGCTTGTGTGAGCTAGACTTTGGATTTTATGATGGAGACCAGTGTGGTATAGTAGTTGAGAGTATGAGCCAGGAAATCCAGGATTCAAATGCCAGCTCTAATCCTATTCAGACCTCTGTGTGAATCCAGAACACATGGAGCGGGGAGTGAATGTGTTCCAGTAAACCCTGATCTCGTGCTGATTTGCTCCTGAAGCCCTGTTGCCATACATACAGCATGTGTCTGCATAGACGAATGCTGTATATAGGGAAACTTTCTCACTGTGATCTGGAATGCTGAATGCCCATGATGTGCCCCTCTTGTACATTGACTGAATGCATGGGGGCGGGGGCGGGTGTGTTGTATGCATACCTGTCCTGTTGAACTGCAATAGACACTGGAAGAGACGGGCTCACTACAGGAAGTAATTATCCATTTTTAAGCACCTTACACTATTTAATGTTGCTATGCTTATTTTCTGTCTGTGGCACTCAGTGGGAGTAGGTGACTTCCTTGCTTAAATGCATCGTATACATTTTGGTTGGATTCTGTTTTTTGTTGGGGCCCTGCATAGCAATTTTTATTTTTTTAAATGTGCTAGATGCTGTGCAGATAACTCGGCACACGGCAACTTGCAGAAAAGAAAATTCACTATTACTTACTAATATCATTAATTAGTGTATAACATTGCTGCTCTTCAGAAGCCTAGTGGAATGGTTGGTTGATAATCTGTCAGAGAGGCCCTGCCCTCTTGGTTTCTTTGGAAGGTGGCAGAACAGAGGAAACCATCTGTAGTCTTTTTTTTTTTTTTTTAGCAGTCTCAGGTGGACATATCTACTGTAACGCTACAGGGAATTTTGGTTGTTAGCTGTTGAAATGCTTGGCCTTTTGCCCTTGTTTTGAAACAAACCCTTATTTCCCCATCTTTCAGCTCTGAGTGTCTGTATTTGTGTAATCACTATTTATGCATATAAAAGTGTATGCATAGTTACTATACAAGTGGAATCTGCCCTAAAAAAGCTTTTGTCATATTTGTTCATTTTTAAGGTGTTGGCAGACCATTTTGCTTTTAAGAAATACAGTAGCAGCTGATGAGTCAGGATTAAAGGACGTGGTAACTTAACTTCACTTACCCAAGGGGGGGGGGAAGAGTTTCTGGACTTCTGTTTCATCTCTCTAGTTCAAGGGTATAAAACTCTTCATACAGTGGGCCAAATAGCATTCATGGCACCTGCTGAGGGCCGGAAGTGATGTCATTAAGCAGGTGATGACCAAAAATACACACTATTTCTCACTTAAGAACTCATTAGCTGCAAATGACAGAAGAGAAAATGCACAAATCTTGATCATATTTTCAAGATATGGGAGCATCAACTCTCCCCAGCATGTCTCGTGCAGCTGAGGATGACTGAGTGCACTGCCTTTGCATAGCATTTCTGGCCCCGTCAGAAATTTCCTTCGTTACCTGGGCTTGGGGGAGCTTCAGGGAGGCCTGTGCAACCCTCTGCAGGCCTCCCTGATCTTCAGTTCGGCGAAAAACAGCGATTTTTGGCCATTTCTGGTTTTTGCGAAAACCGGAAATGGCTGAAAATTTTGCTCTGAGTCCTGGAGACCTGCTACTCAGTGGTGGAAGGAATAGTCAGGAATCTCACCGAACATGAACGAGTTCTCTGGCTTGCTTAAAGTGGCTCTTGCCCTAGGCCTTAGGAAAAACTTCATCTGATTAAATTTTTGTGATCAGGCTGCTGTTAAAGGCACAGGAGCTGGGCTGTTTTAACAACAAAAGGCTGCACTGGTCTTATATACAGTACTTGAGAATCTGCTTCCCACACTCCTCTGTTCCATGCTAATTGTTTTCTTCTTGAAAATAATAAAATATCCTGGGATCCTAGATAGTGCTACTTAAATTATAGCAAAGCCTTTTACTTTGATACAGACAAAAATGTTCTGAAGAAACCACTATCTAAAGCTGGAAAGATCTTGTTGTTTTTTACACTCCCATTTTACTACCCTGTATAAAAATATCTGTTCAGTTATGTAAATGTGAGAGGGTTTTGCGTGTGGTCCAGTTTGGAGAAGAAACGTTGACCACATAATTGCAAAACATAGTTTATTAAGCTGCACAGTTCTACCGTAGTTGAGAAGGAACTGCTCTTCAAGGAACAGGCCTGCACTATGCTGATGTTTAGAACATAATTTTCCTCCAATATCTTAACTTCCAAAAAAAATTCTGATCTGTAGCAAAACAGACTCCCCATTGTTGAGTTGGCAAATGACTTTAGCAGAAAACTTAACTGGAGAGATGGTGTAGTTTATTTTTGAGGGAGGCTGCACAGAACGTTCACAGAAACTCTTTGCAGATGACAGTGGCATTGCTGGGCTGCGTTATTGCCCTGTCCCCGTGTCATTGCTGTGTCATTGCCCCATCTCCCGCTTCTACAATGGCTCTGATTTGGAGGCGAGGGGGGCCTGCCGCCTACCCTTTTCGTACTTCCCTCTCCCCCTTCTTGCAAAAAATGTTTGCTTATTTCCTTGCGTAGTCCCCTCTTCTCATTCTCGCTTGACTGTAATTGACCTTGGTGAAGTCGCCATGTAGTTAAATCTGGCTGTGTAGCATTGTGATTTCTGATTGACTGAGATCATCATATGACTAAACAGCCGCAGTTGCCAAGAGAACTAGTGGCATTGAACAAGATTAGGAAAGTGCATATTTAGAGTGTGTTGGGGGAAATATTTTTGTTGCATTCAAATTTCCATTTTAACCTGTTTGAGAAGCAGGGCTTTTGAAACAAGGGAATTTGTTTTGGTGCAGTTCTCATTGGTATGTATTTCAAAAGTGAAATTTGGGGTGTTAGCAGCTAGTGTTGGTTTAGAAACCATTTTCAAGAAATTCTTTGCGCGTGCAATTACATTTATTTATGGCTTAGGACATGGTCGGAAGTCTCTCAATGCAGCCATTTTACTGAAGCAAAGCAGGCCTAGGTTCGGCCAGTATCTTACACAGGATTTATTGAATAAGAACATAAGAAGAGCCCTGCTGGATCAGGCCAAAAGCCCATCTAGTCCAGCTTCCTGTGTCACACAGTGGCCCCACCAGATGCCTCAGGGAGCACACGAGACAACAAGATACCTGTGTCCAGTCGCCACTCCCTTGCACCTGGCACAGAGAAAACCCACTTCTAAAAACCAGGAGGTTGCTTATGGCTTGTAACCTGTGATGGTCTTTTCCTCCATGAATTTGTCCAAACCCCTTTTAAAGGCATCTAGGCCAGGTGCCATCACCACATCCTGTGGCAAGGAGTTCCACAGATGAATCACACGCTGGGTAAAGAAATATTTTCTTTTGTCTGTTCTAACTCTCCCTCCACTCAATTTTAGTGTGTGTCCCCTGGTTCTGGTGTTGTGCGAGAGGGAGAAGAATTTCCCTCTATCCACTCTCTCCATCCCATGCATAATTTTATAAGTCTCAATCATGTCCCCCCTCAGGCGCCTTTTTTCTAGGCTGAAAAGCCCCAGACGCTGTAGCCTTTCCTCGTAAGGGAGGTGCTCCAGCCCACGAATCATTCTGGTCGCTCTTTTCTGCACCTTTTCCAATTCAACTATATCCTTTTTGAGGTATGGTGACCAGAACTGGACACAATACTCCAGATGTGGCCTTACCATCGATTTGTACAAAGGCATAATGATATTGGCCGTTTTATTCTCAATCCCCTTTTTAATGATCCCGAGCATGGAATTGGCCTTCTTCACAGCCGCCGCACACTGGGTCGACACTTTCATCGACCTGTCCACCAGGACCCCAAGATCTCTCTCTTGATCCGTCACAGACAACTCAGAACCCATCAGCGTATATGTGAAATTTTGGTTTCTTGCCCCAATGTGCATCACTTTGCACTTACTTACATTGAAGCGCATCTGCCATTTTGCTGCCCATTCTCCCAGTTTGGAGAGATCCTTCTGGAGCTCTTCACAATCCCTGCTGGTCTTTACCACCCGGAAAAGTTTAGTGTCATCCGCAAACTTGGCCACCTCACTGCCTATCCCCAACTCCAGGTCATTTATGAATAAGTTGAAAAGCACCGGTCCCAAGACCGATCCTTGGGGCACACCGCTTTTCACCTCTCGCCATTGTGAAAATTGCCCATTGACTCCCACTCGCTGTTTCCTGGTCTTCAACCAGTTCCTAATCCACAAGAGGACCTGCCCTCTTATTCCCTGACTGTGGAGTTTTCGCAGGAGCCTTTCATGGGGGACCGTGTCAAACGCCTTCTGAAAATCCAGATATATAATATCCACGGGTTCGCTCGCATCCACATGCCTGTTGACCTTTTCAAAAAATTCTAACAGGTTTGTGAGGCAAGACTTCCCCTTGCAGAAGCCATGCTGACTCTCCCTCAGCAGAGCTTGTTCTTCTATGTATTTTAAGATTTTATCCTTAATGAGACTTTCCACCATCTTCCCTGGAACAGATGTTAGGCTGACAGGCCTGTAGTTTCCCGGGTCCCCCCTCCTTCCTTTTTTAAAGATTGGTGTGACATTAGCTATCCTCCAATCCTCTGGCACATTGGCCGTTTTAAGGGACAAGTTGCATATTTGGGTCAAGAGGTCAGCAACTTCATTCTTGAGTTCCTTCAGAACTCTTGGGTGGATGCCATCCGGGCCTGGTGATTTATTGATCTTTATTTTGTCAATTAAGTCTGAGACATCTTCTCTTTTAACCTCTATTTGACTTAATTCTTTAGTCAGGGGAGACCGTTCCGGCAGCGGTATTTGCCCGAGGTCTTCTGCCGTGAAGACAGATGCAAAGAACTCATTTAATTTCTCTGCAGTCTCCAAGTCCCCTTTTATCACCCCTTTCTCTCCCTCACCATCCAGCGGACCCACCGTTTCCCTGGCAGGTTTCCTGCTTCTAACATATTTGAAGAAGCTTTTATTATTCCCTTTTATGTTGCCTGCCATACGTTCCTCAAAGTCTTGCTTGGCCTCCCGTATCATCTTTTTACATTTCTTTTGCCACAGTTTGTGCTCCTGTTTATTTTCCTCATTAGGGCAAGACTTCCATTTACGGAAGGAAGCTTCCTTGCCTTTTATAGCCTCCTTAACTGTGCTTGTTAGCCATGTGGGCATCCTCCTGGACTTGGTCGAGCCCTTCCTCCTTTGTGGGATACACTCCCGCTGGGCCTCTATGACTGTTGTTTTAAACAGCCTCCATGCACTCTGGAGCGATTGGACTCTTTTTACCTTCCCTTTCAGCTTTTTCTTAACTAGTCTTCTCATTTTGGGGAAGTCTGCCCTTCGGAAGTCAAGGGTTTTCGTGTCAGATTTGCTCGGCACTCTCCCTCCGACATGCATGGCGAAACGGATCGCAGCATGGTCACTGTTCCCCAATGGTTCGGTAACATTTACCTCCCTGACCAGATCTTGAGTGCCACACAATATCAAGTCCAGAGTCACCTGTCCTCTGGTCGGTTCCGTGACAAGCTGCTCTAAGGCACAGTCATTTAACATATCTAGAAATCCAGTCTCTCTTTCATGACCTGAGCATGAATTGACCCAGTCGATGTGAGGATAATTGAAGTCCCCCATGACTACAACCCTGTCTCTCGTTGACACCTCCCTGATTTGCTTCCTCATTTCAAGATCCCCTTCAGGTTTTTGATCTGGAGGACGGTAGCATGCCCCTACTATGTGGAATTCCTTTTGGTATTACCTCGGGGAACCTCCCTCACCCAGGCTGAGTGGTAGTAATAAAACAAAGGACAGACATGAGGCAGTGATAAAGTTACCAAAACATAAGTTTTACTCATGGTTCCATTGAATATATACGGCATATGGCATCTGATTAGAATCAGAGGTTCAACTAGTACTGAAGATAGCAAGCCCCTAAAGCTGGCTTGCCCTGCAGGCCTTGTGCTCAAAATGGTGGAGGCATCCAAGGCCTTGGTCTGTAAGTCTTGTCAGATCAGCAGTCAGGAAAAGGGCAGAAAAGGAGAGGGAAAAAGAGCAGTTATGATGCATACCCCCAAGGATCACAGAGAGAACAGGAAAGATGGGTCTGGGTCACTGGACATTAGTTGCTGCCTTCTGGATAGAGACGGAGTTGTGCCAATTCCAACAGGATTGGGCTGCCCGGGATCTGCAGACATTCACCAACATATGTGCTGGGATGGTTCCGCACATCTCTTCAATTGCTTCCCTTCGATGTTTGAGTGTTGCAGGTTTTCTGGAGCTCATTAAAATGTGTGTACATTTTTTTTGAGACAACCTATATATTTAATTTTCTACAAATGTCGTATGAGGAGCTTGTCACTGGGTCTTTACTTTGGCATAAATGAGAGCTCCCAATTATTCTTGGGCTCGTCTTCCTACTGTCTAACTTGGGTCAACCTGGTGTTCACCTTTTTAAATCTTCCCAACAGTATAGCAATGGAAGAGGTTGCCTCTTTGGGACAAGTGATTGTTCCATGAATATGCAGGCAACACCAGCTGTCTGGCGGTGATTTTGAGTGTGTAAAGCCTTTTAGGAAACTAGTAGCAATCTTCAGGGTAATGCCAAGAAGTCATTGAAGGACGTGCATAAGAGTGGGCAGGTGGTTTATACAGGAAAAATCTTCCAGAGGCAGGAACTCTGAGCTGCAACGAACCAACATTCCTACAGTATCCATTAACTGAACTTACATTTACACATACCTGTATTTTTATCTGGGAAGAAGCCAGAACAGCCAGTCTTTCAAGGTCACAGATAAAATCGCTTTTATTGAAATGTGCACAAGACAAGTTCTTACAGTCTTAAATCTGTGCACAGCTATGCCTGCATGCCGAACTTGGGTTATGCGGAGGGCAAGGTTTCGGAAGCACCTCGGGCAAAAACTGTTGGGTAAACAGAAGTGTCTTGCCCAACTGTTCTGGATTAGAACTGAGACTGTTGGGACTGGATTTGGAAATGCCCGCTTCTAAAATAGGAAACTATAGCAGGGTCTGTACTCTACTGGAGGCTGGGGTGAGGATGTCTTTCTTAAATACTGATGTATTTGTTTACTGAACCACATCGGAGAATCTACCAGTTTCTTTTTCTTTTACTGCTACATCCCCAAGTAGGCTCAGTTAGGAATCTGCTGAAGCCAACAGAACATGTTGGCCAACAAATAGGATTTTAGAGAATACGCGATACTGTTGGTCCTGTTTTTGGCCTTTGATTAATTTGTCTGTCCTCGTCCTACTTATGTTTGTAATACAGGTTGAGTATCCCTTATCTGGACTGCTTGGGACAGGAAGTTATCTGGATTTTGGATGTGTCTAGATTTTTTTTTTATTTCACATTTTTATACCGCCCTTCCTCCAAGGAGCTCAGAGTGGTGTACATATTTCCTCCCCTCCTTTTTGTCCTCACAACAACCCTGTGAGGTAGGTGGGGCTGAGAGACAGTGACTGGCCCAAGGTCACCCAGGAAGCTTCGTGGCTGAGCGGGGTGATTTGTGGCTGATTTTGGAGTATTTGCATAAATATGAGATCTTGGGGATGGGACCCAAGTCTAAACACAAAATTCATTTGTCTCATATACACCTTATACACATAGCCTGAAGGTAATTTTATACAATATTTTTAATTTTGTGCCCCAGCATGCCTTGCGCTCAGTAGCGTCACTAGGACGCGCGTCACCCTGGGGCGGGGGAGCGCGAGTCACCCTAGTGACGCTCTGTCATCGCGGCGCGGGTCGACCCGGCTCCCCCCCGCGTCGCCCTCCGGACGCTCCAAGGTCGGCCCAGGAGCCGGCCTCGGAGCGTCCGACCCCGTCGGCGCTCCAGGGCCTTCTGAAAGAAGGCCCAAGCAGCGCGTTAATACGGGTATTTTTTTACAATTTTCGCGCATGCGCAGAGACTGTTTTGAGGGCATCTGATGCGCAGAGACTGTTTTGAGGGCATCTGATGCGCAGAGACTGTTTTGAGGGCATTTGACGGGCTCCCGGGCCGGCCTTGGAGCGTCCGGAGGGTGTCGCGCATCACGGAGGTGCGCGTGTCACCCTATGGCGTGCGTCACCCCCAGGCGGCCCGACCCCCGCCACGCTCCAGTGACGCCCGTGCTTGCGCTATGCCAGCCAGGTGCTAGCAAAAAAAAGTTTTTTGTTTTTGTTTTTTAAGCCAAAGCCCCCAAAAGTCTGGATTTTGGAAGTCCGAATAAGGGGTAACCAACCTGTACAATAATGGGTGAGTTTAAGCAGTCCAACAAACTGTGGTTATGAATGTACCTGCCTGGTACTTTCTCTGCTCCTACATGGAACTGTGGTGTTTCAGTCTTGGTTTGTTAGACCATGGCTCACCTGAAGTGGGGACAGTGGCGTTTTAACGCCTTCCGGTGCCCGGGGGGCGGGGGCTGGAGTGCCCTGTCGCGCCAGAGCGCGGCTGCCGCCCCCCCAGAAGCGGCGCGTCACCGGCTTCGGGAGACACTTTCCTCCGAAGCCGGGAAGCCCTCCTCCTTGCGACCGCTCAGTTCGGTGGTCGAGGGCTTTGTGAGCCGGCTGAACGCGTCGCCCGCTTTTATTTGGGTTTTCTGCACATGCGCAGAACCTTTCTGAGGGCAAACAGTCATTTTTGACATGTTAGTATTGTCTGTCCTTTGCACAATTCAGCTGGGTGGTAGCTTATGCAGTGTATTTTTAAACTGTTTGGAGGTGGTTGTGTCCTTGGCTCTCTAGAAGTTGTAATTAACTTTTCAGTTGACTCATTCTTTGGAAGCACATAAATGCACAGGTATAATCATGCACTGGTCTTTGGATGCATCGAAATTGGTATAATTTTTCAGTGCCTTCAGTTTCCTCCCCAAAATGTAAACCATGTAAGAGAAGTATGTGCTCTTTGGTTATAAATATTTATAAGAAATTACAGGTACTGTATTTTAATACATATAATGCCCAATTAAAGCTTTTAATATGTTTAAACCATAATCAAGCCTGCTTATTTTTTTTCCCTAACAAATATTTCCCCAGTGGCGAAATATTTCCCCAGTGGCGAAATTTCCCCAGTGACATTTCTACCCAGTGGCGTCACTGGGTGGCACGTCAACCCCCGGCGGGAGGTCGCCACAACCCCCCCCCCGCTGCCGCCACATAACAACCCCCCTGCTACTGCCACGTCATCTCCTGCTTCCGCCCGGTCCGAGCCAATAGAGCGTGACGACACGTCTTCCTCGGCTAGTGGCTCAGCCGGTTCTGACTAGGCCAAAAGCGGCGGTCTTCGCGCATGCGCACAACACTACTTGAAGCCTCTTGCCCTCAGCGGCATTGTGCGCATGTGCAAAGAGCACCGCTATTGGCCTAGTCACTCGTCCTCTCCCGGCTCGGACCAGGCGGCAGCAGGGGGTGATGCGACAATGGCAGTGGGGGGGGGGTGATGTGGCACGCAACGTCAGGCATGTCACCCCCGGTGTCCTGACCCCCACTACGCGGTAGCGACTCCACTGTTTTTACCTCTGCTGCTTTTTTTATTACTGTAGAGTCAAATGCCAGATTTATTAGTAAGTGGTTTTAATTGTGCCTGGAATATGTTATAAATCACTTCATAAACTTAAGAGATTTTCCCATTGTTGCCAAATGTGCACTAATTTATTATAGATAGATATTAGACCTTGAGTTGGAAGACATCCGGGATGTTCAGCACTACTGAGGCACCTTAGATATTAGACCTTGAGTTGGAAGACATCCGGGATGTTCAGCACTACTGAGGCACCTTAGCGTAGCCCTAACAGTTTTTTCCCCCAGACCTGTGACTCATGAAATTTGGATTTTTTTTTTTCCTTTGGAGTGAAAAGCACCTCTAGGTGAGACCTGCTGTGGATCTTGAACTGGTGATGTGAAGGAACTTGGATAGGATTTGTTCTTTGTGGTACCTGCCTAGCTCTTGCAAAAAGGAGGAAGTACAGGGAGACCAGCTAGGCCTACACTCCTATGAAGACTTCTTACTTGAAGTAAGTGCCACTGAGTTTGGTGGCACTTACTTCTGAGTAAACAGAGTTGTGTTGTATGTCTCCTCGTACCGATGTCTCAGATCAACGTCGTTGACGTAGGGCATTCCGGAAGCCCATTGGGCAGCCGCAGTGCACCCTTGGGAGCGGCTCGGGTCCTCTCTAGGCCGAAGCCAACGTCAATTCCGGGACGATGGTAAGGCTACCCATGTGTAGTCCTAGTCCAAGGAGAGCAGGAGGTAGGGCTTGTCAACCCTCTACCATTTGGGCTGTAGAGAGGTATAGCCTACACACTTCGTATCTTATTTGAACAAGACTTATTATGTAAAGTACATGTAACTTGTTCTTGAGGCAGAACAGCTTGACACGAGTGTTTGACTCAGTACACTCTGTCTCACTTTCTGCAGAATTTAATAAAGTCTTGTCTGAAGTCAAACCTGTTGTGTTTTGGGTTGCACACCCGGCACAAACCACACTCTAGGTGCGGGCCGAATTGGGCTGCGAGCAATGCTGCATTTTAATGCCTGGTGTTCAGTTGTTGCTGAATATGGCAACTTGCCTCCTGACAGAGTGGCATGTCTGTATACATGTTTGACAACTGTTCCAGGGTCCTTTTGTGGTACTAACAAAGGCTAAAGGGAATCTGGCTTTACATAGCCATTTTAATTTTTTTCACGTAGAGATGCTATTCTGTCTTTGTGACCCTTACCCCAGTGGCTCTGCTTTGTTCAAAAGATTGGCTGTTGTTTACCTTCCCAAACTGTAGACAAAGATTGTCCAACAAAGAACCCTAGAAGGATGTTCAACATGATTTTTGTGCAATTATGGAATGCCGTCTTCCCCCCCCCCCAACTGCAATCTGATATCAGTCTGAACTTGGAAGCATGTTTCAGTGATGAGTGTTATTAAGCTGATTCTATGAATGGGGGAGGGCAGGAGATTCCATGTAGGCTTGGTCTTTTTTGGTGAAGTGCTAGTCATGAAACCTGCATCTATAATCAAGTAAAGTTTTTAATTTGCGGCAGATTTGAGGCTACTCCTTCTATGTGAAAGAAAATGGTGAGTAGTTGTTCTAAATTAATGGAGCAGCCACATTTTCTGAATTGTATAGAATTTTAAATTTAAAATGTAGAAAAATCTGCTCCCTGAGTAATTAATGGAGCAGCCACATTTTCTGAATTGTATAGAATTTTAAATTTAAAATGTAGAAAAATCTGCTCCCTGAGTAATTAATGGAGCAGCCACATTTTCTGAATTGTATAGAATTTTAAATTTAAAATGTAGAAAAATCTGCTCCCTGAGTAATTGGATCTAACTGATCAATTTAATCCTTTTTTTGCCACAAGTTAGTCAGTCTCTATCTCATTGAGTTAAAATATAACTTTTCCTGTGTGGCAGGAAAGGAAACTGAAATTGTGTTCCATGTTAAGGCCTGTTGAGGGTAAATAACTCTTGTTGAGGGTAAATAGCAATCCTATTTCTGTCTGTCTTTGAATGTTTTTAGTTATGGTTAAAAAACAAGACCTAAGAGCTATCGACAAACTTTAAACTTACCATGCATAAGAGTCGCTGACTACAAACCAAATGTCTCAGCATTGAGAGATCTTTGTACTTTTCCATGTGTGTTGTACTTTTTCAGTATGGAAGAAAAATAGAGTGTATATTGCTGTCACTACTTTGATGGTGTTTTTCCCTAGTCAGTAAAATATTAGTTATGGAGACACTTCCTTGGCAAAGGTTTTGTAGTGGAAAAACACCTGCCCTTCTCAAGTATTTATATTCATGTTTGAACAGTTCAGGGTTGTTTTAGAAGAACCCGAGATCTACTTATTTGGCTAAGGCTGCAATGCAATGCACATACCTGGGAGTAAGCCCCACTCAGTTCAATAGAACTTAATTCTGAGTAAACATGCAGACTTAAGATTGCTCTGCAAGTAAGGTGGTAAACCTGTGTCTGGGCGGTACCACATCAGATTGCACATAGGAACTTAGAGTGTTCCTTCATGCATCTGGCCCCCTCCCTCCAAAATTCCTCCACGTACTCTTTCCAGGCATGCTAGCTTTTTAAGCTAAAAGACATTTTCCTTGACTTTTTTTTTTGTATGAAAACATGTCTTCATGCATGCTTATGTCAGTAGTCTGACAATGATGTAGCCCAGGCAAGTTTATCATCCCAGTGAGAACCAAGCCTAATGTGACTGAAGTTAACTTTAAAATCTTATAAGGTCATTCAAACTACGACTATGTTGCTACACTAACAAGATATAGATCCCAAAACTAAAACTCAAGAATGTTGAAGGAAAGGTCCATTAAAGTCTTTAGCAATGACCATACCCCACAACCTTGACTATAATGCTCCATTGAATATAACAAGGGTGGCCAAACCGTGGCTCACGAGCCGCATGCAGCTCTTTGACATATAATGTGCGGCTCTCGGAAATATGTTGACTGAACTCCTTTTTACATCACAGTTATTAGAAAAAAGTAAATAAGAAATGTTCAAGCTTGTTTACCGGACTCCACTATAAATTGGGAGTTCACTAGATTAAAACACAAGTTTAATGTTCATGGTGAGTAAATACATTTAAGAATTTAAATGCATCTTAAATATTATGGCTCTCAAACACCTGAAGTTTATCTATGTGGCTTTTATGTGAAGCAAGTTTGGCCACCCATGGAATATAACATAGAATATCTGTGTCACTTGCTATCAAAAGTAGATAGTGATCTCATTCCTATCTCTGGCACAGATCCATCAGCATTGTTTCATGTAGCATTGCAGATGAGGTGGCTATGAGGTAGGTAGTACAGTTTTGCTTGAAGTTTCCAGCTGAACTCCACTCCTGAATGCGAGGTGGGGAGAGAGCTTTCAAAACTGCAACAGGTACTTGCTTGTCTGTCGATTGATTTAAATGATCTACATCAGTTGCAGTGTTGCCAGCTGAGTTGTTATAAAACTCATGTGTAGTTTTGTTTTTCTACTATTCCCTTCTCGTATCCGTTTTCCTTTTATCTTCTGCTTATCTGATTAAAAGGCATTTCAATAATTCCACATAGGAATATAGCGATACATAATTTAGTTATTAGAAACTGCATTTCTGGAAGTTTTCTGTCAGTCAAAGGAATTACAGTGAACCCTTTCTATCTGTGGATTCGGGATCTGTGGATTTGACTTGCCACAGGTCCCAGATCCATGGGGTCCATGTTAAAAATGCTGAAAAAGAAAAAAGGTTAAAAAAAGCGCAGGATTTGTAACCTGTTTAGAAGCAAACTGCGCAATTTTCAAGCCTCTGCCCCCCCTCCCGACCTTGTCCCAGAATTCATCCTGGGGCAAGACTGGGAAGGGGGGGAAGAGCCTTCGTGCAATCCGGAAGTGGGTCATTAAGCTTCAAGAAGACCTGCAGAGGCTTGAAAATGGCGTGGTTTACTTCTAAAAGGTAAAAAACCCTGTATTTTTCTTTTTACAACTTTTTTACGTGGACCCCAGTATCGGCGGATTCTCGCTATCCACAGGGGTGGTGATGGTCCGGAACAGATCCCCCATGGACAGTGATGGTCCTGAACAGATCCTCCATGGACACTGAGGGCCAACTGTATAAGATTTTTTTTCAAAACTTTTAATTTTGATTCTAGTTTAGGTATGTTTCTGAAAACCTGGGTGGGTTCCTGGGTTGGTGAGGGAGAACCCAGAGCTCATGTGAAGAGAAAGGAGTCTTCATCACTGGATCCTGTGTATCAAAACCTGCTGATAGTTTTAATAATCAACAGTGTGGTTCCCATTCAGCCTCCCAGAGACAAATAGTCTACCAGTGGGATCTCTGGGTCATGATCAGGTCTGAAATTGAGTTGGAATGGGTGAATGAAATTTGCTTCATCAAGGGTGTCTGGAACTCTGATGGGACCATCTACTAATTTGCCAGAAATGAGGAGTGGGAGATTAACCAATAGCAGGTGAGAATGTCTCTATCCTGAGTGTGGTAGTTTAAAAGTCAGCCAGATAGCCACGTCCTTTAAGGCATTTTTACCCAAGGGTGTATATACTCAACAGGAGTTAAATGCGTACACCTGTGGGCTGGGAGAAAATGTAAGTAATCTGGCCCCTTCAAAGGTATACATGTATAATTCTCGTAGCCATAGGATCAGTGGATACTGCCTAAATCACCCCCCCCCCCCCGTGCTTTTGAACTTTATTCCAGATGACGCTGTAGTTGGGCTCGCCTCTCCAAACATCCTGTCAGCATCAGAAACAGACACAGGCCAAAACTATTTCGGACAGCCATGCAAAAGTCTGCTAATGAGGCCTCTGATACTCTTTTGGCTTAATTGTATTCGGGTTCATACAGATCTGAGCAAATTTATTTGGCAAGTATCTTTCAGACTTATTGTAGGCTTAAACCTTGTGAAATTTCTTTACATTAATCACCTGAGCCTTTATCAGATAAATATGTCCATAACATGTCACCTGGGTATATCCTGCCACCTTATTGCCTGAAGCCAACACATCAAGCACTTGTCCTACTACATGTGCTGGGGTTGTAACTTGTAATAAATATTCTTGAAAATAACACCATGGTTGTCATGGTGATCAGACCCAAGCTGCACTAGATTGGTGGCTATTGAAATCCCCCAGAGACGAAGCAAGATGTTTTGACTCTGGCCTCCAACTTAAGGCAGAGGTCACCTCTGAAGCACACAAAGGAGGAGTATTATTCCCTTGAAACAGTGGTTCCCAAACTGGGAGGCCACAGAGTGCCACGGAATCCTCTTGGAATACAGTGCAATGCCAATTGGCAGGCATCAACATAATGTAATGGGGAGCCGCAGTCCATGGTCGCCAATGGTCAAGGGAGCCACAGGTCAAAAAAGTTTGGGAAACACTGCCTTGAAACATTGTTAAGGAAGGGGGAGGTGGAATGATAGCAAATGCACAATAAAATACTGATATACTTTCCATATTTGTATATCAGTATCAATATTGTGCAAATGAAATAATTGTAACATTCAGAGGGGGTTTGAATACATGTTCTGGAATGTGTTTTCAGGGCAGTGGATAGATGTTCAAACCAGTTCTGCAGTGTGTCAGTTATTACCTGTCTTTTCTCTTGTTTACAGTTCAGTTGCAGTCCGTTTGCACAGTATTTATTTGGATGTCAAACTGACTGAATGTATTCAGTATACTTAAAATTTGTTTTGTTGCATGTTTTTTTGTTACCTCTTCTCTTCCCCCCCCCCCCGGCTTTTCCAAGATGATTGGCAGGAACCAGTAGAGTCTTTTAAAAAAATCTGATTTCTAATACCATGTACACCTAATCAGTGCCATTAATGAATATAGGCTGCCGATGGACATACTGATGTTTCTAATGCTGACTGTTTGTGCAGTTTGCTAAACAAGCCCTATGCCCAAATAGCTTTGAATTGGAAACTTATAAACTGCACCCGTCCTTCACAGAACAAAGTAATAAATCTCTTGGTAATTCCAGACTTAATCAGTAACCTTTCTTTTGATCAGAATGAGTAGGCTTAATGAGTAGATGGCAGTTTTCATTTTCATCTTCAATTTAAGTGTTGGTCCCATGTTCAAGTTTGAGTTAATTTTGTCTTCCTGTAGTTATGTAATCGGATGTGCTTACTCCCTGTATCAGTTAGATGCATTCCCCAGGGTTTGCACAGAGTGTTTCTTAAACCACCTGTTTATGTGAATTGGACTCCTTGAGTTTTAAAACTGCATCTAAAATGGTCTGTAGTTTATTTAAATGCCTGACAGCATATTTGCGTTCTGTGTTTTTTAAATATCAAGAACCACTTTTGCTTTTTGAATCCATACTGGCTGCTGTTAAATAAAAAGCTGTGCAACTGTTTGGACTGAGTGAACTGTGAACAGAGCCTGAGGAAATGCAGGGAAATCTGTGCCAGCTCTGTAGCAAGAGAACGTCTCTTTACTTAAAGAGAGAGAAGTCTGTTTCTAAACGCACACAGCCATCCTTCTGTCTCTGGAGTTCTGGAGAATGTCTCCACTGTTCTACTGGAATTCCAATAAAAAGGTACCATTTCATGACTTAGGGAGAAGCTACATAAATCCATAAAGTGGATCTTTGTGCATCTAGGCCAGTGGTGGCCAACCTGTTGCACACCATGTGCCACATTTTATGTAGATAATCTTAAGTGTGCCACTTAAATAAACAAACAAATATTTCTAAGCTAATGAAAATATTTAAAGCACCGTGAAAGTGCAAGAAGAATGAGGTGCAGTGGGGTATAGAGATCTCCTCTAGTGCCACAGGCTTGGAAAGGTGCATTGGGTTGAAAAAGAGAGAGGGACTTCAGCGCTCAACTTGGGCAGAAATGGCGGTGCGTGCCACTACAAAAGGCTTGGCGTGCCACTAAGTGGCACCCGTGCCGTGGGTTGGCCATCTATGATCTAGGCTATTTTTATATGCATATTAAAATTGTAGCTCTTTTTCATCTCTTTGCACAAACTCAGCAGAAGAGCTTAATCTTTGTATGTGAAACTTGATGGAGCTTAAAAAAACAGTTATGCTAGTAAATAAAGGTTGATTACCCCTTACCCGGACATCCGAAATCCAGACATTTTTGGGACTATGACTCTTCCCCCCCTCCCCCATCACCTGGCTGGCACAGCGCAAGGCACACTGGAGCACAAAATTATTAAATATTGTATATGTTTACCTTCAGGCTATGTGTATATGAATAAATGAATTTTGTGTTTAGACTTGGATCCCATTCCTAAGATATCTCATTTATGCAGATATTCCAAAATCCAGACAACTTCCTGTCCCAAGCGAAGAGATACTCAACCTGCACCAGTGGCCTATGAGCCCCCTCGTCAGATATTTTATTGCAGAGTTGTTGTTGTTGTTTTTGCACAAACTCCAATGCATGGTGTAGAGATGGATATGGAGAGCTATGTTAATGTGCATACTGTATTTCATTTTGATTTGTTGGCGTTCAGGGATGGCGCTGTGTTAAAAATTGTGTTGCATCCTTCTTGTGCCTCTTATACAGAGGTACAGGTGTCAAGCTGGTGGCTGAAGTTCAAATGAGAATCTGTTTTCATAACACACTTCCATTGTGGTATCGCAGCACTCAAATCCTTGCACTCAAATCCTTCAAAACTGGTGGCCAGAGGCCTGTAAAAAGGCACTCTTGGATACACTTGAGTCATGATGGAAAGTGTGGTTTCTGAGGTTTGTAGGACTTAAGCCATTAAGGGCTTAAACATAAGGATGATTAGAAATGACAATATAGTTGCAGGATCTGTGCACTCCTATTGCAGATATTGTGGCATAGATTGTGTAGTAGTTCACTATATGAATGCCTGGGTTGTATTTTTTCTGTGCCCTGGGTTTCAAAAAAAAAAATCTTCCTGCATATGCAAAACTAGCTTGGAGGCTGACTAACTGTTTCTGGATATGCTCAAAAAACTCAGAGCAGTTACTGACAATTACAAAAATGAATTTTTTTTCAATTTCACAGTTTGGCCCAAATTGCATGTGATGGTAGAAGACTTGCATCTTTTTAATCATTTGTATAATGCTATCTGGATTGTGTGAAGCATTTAGTGTGTGTACTTTTGATGTTGTCATTACAGGATTGTTGTAAGGTATGTACTATTATCCCCATATTGCAGCTGGGAGAGAGCAGCTTGCCTAATAGTGCATGTCTATTTGGAAGTAAGTCCTATGGTGCTTAGTGGGACTAACTACCAGGAGAATCATGTATAGGATTGCAGCTGTTGGCCGCTTAGTGAGAATTCATGGCAGATGTGAGATTTGAAGTGGGAAAATTCTGATTTGCAGCTCACTCTCTTAGCCACTGTGTGTGTGTGTGTGTGTTTTGAAAAAACAAAGTTGTGTGCAAACAAGGGGTGCTGAACTCCAGAGATGTCCCTAGGGTTGGTGTCATCCAGTGAGTAAGTAAGTTGGCATAAAAACAAAACAAAAACAAACACACATTACATAACACTTAACACATAATATTTATATTACAAAATCTACAAGCACAACAAAATTACAGCTTAAAACATCAGAGGGAATACTATCAGCTTTGCGTGCTATAATGATTGTATCAACAAAGGCTGCCGATCTTTCCATTACGCCATCCATCTCTGTCGATAAAGGTAACGTACTACCTCCTGATCTGCCCAGCCCTGGAGCTTGTCTAATATAGGGCCTAAATGTTGCTTACGAGGGGCCTCATGGAGTGGGCAATACAAAAACATGTGTAGTAATGTTTCTACACAACCCACTCCACAAGGACAATACCTCTCGGAGACTGGTATTCCACTATATCTTCCAAGTAACAGAGCAGACGGGAGAGCGTTGCACCTAGCTAAAGAAAGGGCTCTGCGCGACTGGGGGCACTTAAGATTACAAAGATAAGGTGCCATCTTCCCAGAGCTGATAGGGATGTGAAATTGTAGTGGGGAACAGGTCGTACTCGCCGCACTATGCAACTCCTGATTTTCAATATCTAGAATTCTGGCCTTGATTTCGCGGTAGGCTGCCTCTTGGCTCGACATACCCAACCTCTCCACATCGAGGCCCAAGGAGTTTAATTTCTGTTGTAATTCTATTGCCCCAATAGGTGGACCAGGTTCTGACAAAAGTTGGGACAGCAGACTATCTTGATTACAATCATAATAGAGTCTAAGCCAGAATTTCGCCAACCTCAACCATATTAAGGTCTTCAATCGAATAAGGCCAGTTTCTAAACATAGAACTGAGTACGGTACACAGGTAGGTAACCCCAGGATTTTCCGAAGGAACATTGCTTGGATTTTTTCAACAGATTGATCGAAATTAGTATACCACACAGGGATGCCATACAAGACTTGTGGAATGATCTTAGCTTTATATACCTCCACGGCAGCTGGTACATATTTATTGCCCCGGTTGAAAAAGAATCTAGTTACTGCTGTAGAATCTAGTTACTGCTGTAGATGATACTTTGCCAGCATTAACTACAGCCCTACGATGAGCCACCCAAGAATGGTTATACTGAAAGGTAACACCAAGGTATCTTATCTGTCTGACCTGTTCGATTTTATGACCCTTGCAAATCCAGCTGAATAATTCCCATTTTTTTTTTGAAAATACCATTATCTTAGACTTATTGTAATTAAGTTGTAATTTGTTGGCATAAAAATACTCCAAACTTCCTGCAAGCAAACGTTTTAAGCCAATACGTGATCTAGACGTATCCAGTGCAGTAACTCATGGTGTCAACCCCATTAACTTTTATTTACCACAGTACAGGTCACCCAGTAAATCCGTAACCAACAAAAAACCAGTGGCCAACATGTTGACACTCACACAACTGAAGAAGAGTTCTAGTATTGGCTCTGATACATAGAAATGAGAGCTGACTCATACTTACACCTTATTGGTTCCATGCTGTGTCATAATAACACCTCATTGGCTCTTATTGATCAGTTTTGAGTTAAGGAAATCCACTTTTTGTTAACGCAGTTGTGTTTTCTTTTTCCGGTTATTTGACCATAACATTTGATGGAATACGATAATTCACAACAGTATGTTACACTACATTCTGCATGAAAGTACACATCGAATGTTATTTAACATGATAAATACAAGGTTTCCACAATTTTGGCCACTAGTAATGTCAACCCCCCCCCAGGGTATCACCTGGTACGGTCCACACACCCCTAGTGGTGCCACTGTTGAGCTCTGCTCATAGCTCTCTTTACCCTCCAGTTCTTGTAAAAGCAAAAAGGACAATTGTTTGCTTTGAAACTTTTTGAATAGTTATCTAGTGACTTCTAGTGGCTACTTCCAGGTCTCATTTCGCCTCCTTTCAAGTCACTCTTAAAAGCAATCAGTGGGACAATTGGTGGGGCCATATTTCCAAGTTCGCATTTGAGTCTTATACAAAGCCATCATGCAGGGAAGGAAATTCTGTACTAAATTACTCTTGTTCAGCTGTAGTGTCTAGAAGTGTCCAAAACCTTCTATGGCATAACCACAATTTTTCCTCCCCCCCCCCATCAAAACTCTTGATAGGTGTTCTTTCTTTTGCTAAGTATTCTAGAATTCTGATGATTATCTCTGAATGGAATAAATTAAGTTTTGTTTGAGCATACCTGGATCAGCAAGTCCTACTGATTTTTGAAGCCAGAAAAATAACAGGGAATTCATAAATCTAATCTTTAAAACATTTCATTGTTTCAAAAGTGTGCATGTCACTGTCATGCATCACTTTAGGTAAAAGCAAGCAAAATCAATAGTTATGTCTTGTAAGCACAATTGGGGTGATTCTTTTGCTTTAAAAAGAGATAATTAAAAGGTTAGGTATTGAAGCCTAGGAAAAACCTTTAGTTTTCTGAGACCTTGATTGGTGCTCATACAATAGATAGACGTTGGTGACTTACTGTATTAAAGGTGTTTGTGTGTGTGTGTTTGTAGCCTCTAAGCCAAGGGTGGGGAACCGGTGGCCTGCGGGCCGGATCCGGCCCCCGGGGCGATCCGGTCCGGCCCCCGCGAGCCTGGACCCGATTCCATTCGGTCCAGCCCGTGCGGGCTCGGACCGGAGGCTCCGGAGGCCGCGTTCACCTCACCCGACTTTCAAACCCTCCCGGCTGTTAGAGACATGCGCAGAAACAGCCAGGTTGAGAAGGAGTCGCGTGACTCCTTCTCAACCCGGCTGTTCTGCGCATGTCTCTAACAGCCAGGAGGGTTTGAAAAGAGCCGGGCGAGGTGAGCGCGGCCCCGCGCACACTCACCTCGCCCGACGCCTTCGCAGAACGCATGTCTCTAACAGCCGGGAGGGTTTGAAAAGAGCCGGGTGAGGTGAGCGTGCGCGGCCGCGGCCGCCGCCGGTGGCTGAAGAGAAGAGAAGGTAAGGAGGAGAGCGATGGGGGTGGACGCTTGCCTGGTGGGTGGGAGGGAGGGAGGGAGAGAGAGCCAGCGGTGGGTGGGTGGGAGGGAGCGAGCAAGCAGTGGGTGGGATTGCAGTGGGTGGGAGGGAGGTAAATTTGCGGGATGTGTGTGTAAATTTGCGGGGGGGGGGGGGGAATCGGCCCGCAGCAAATAGGTTCCCCACCCCTGCTCTAAGCTTTTGTGTTGTCTTTAGAGCAAATAATTAAAAACACATATTGAAATCTGCTAAAAATAGCAAAAGTGCAACATTTCTAATCCCATGCTCCAAAAGTCAGTCCAGATGCGGTCCTGCATATATTTATCCGTGAAAATAGCTTGAAGGAATTGATGTTGTTTCTGCTGAATAGAGACATACAAAGGGCAAATCTCCAGAAGCCGAGTCTGAGGCCACATCACGTTTCTTATGCCCACTGTTTCCTGTAGGATGTGCCCTTCTAGTTTTTCCATTGGGAAAACTGAAATAAAAGTTCTACCTGCGTGCAGTTCTGTTGTATTTAGTTCCATTTATAGCCTTGCTAATCTCTCTCTCTCTCTCTCTCAAGGTTCCAGATGTTATCAGCAGCATAAGGCAAGCTTCTAAAGCAGCCCTAAAAGAGGATGTCAAGCCCAATAAAGATTGTGAAGATGCCTTCTACAACTCGCAAAAGTTTGAAGTTCTGTACTGTGGAAAAGTGACAGTGGCTCACAAGAAGGCCCCCTCCACCCTGATTGATGACTGCATTGAGAAGTTTAACCTGCACGAACGCCAGCGCCTGAAGCTGTTGAGCGAACAAAGGAATTCAGAATCCAGCATCGACCTTGCGGAGTGTGAAGGGGATGTACTGTCGTCCTCTTTAGACAGCCCATTTGAGGAGATGGATGACACAAATGGCAATAACAATGTTGGGATGTTTACAGTTGGAAGTCAGACCAACCTGGTCAGCCTAGCTAGCTGTCGTGTCTCTTTCCCTGAACGGATTTTGGAGGATTCTGGTTTTGATGACCCACAGGAGTTCCGTTCACGGTGCAGCAGTGTCACAGGTGTGATGCAAAGGAAGGTTCATGATAATAGTTTAAAAGCACAGTCGCGAAGACGACATGCAAGCGCTCCTAGCCACGTCCAGCCTTCTGACTCTGAGAAAAACAGGACAATGTTGTTTCAGGTATGTTCTGTATGTAATTAAGTCTATTAATGGCCCACAGGAGACAAGGTGGATGGAGGCAGAGTCATTGGTCAGAGGCGTAGCCGTCCCCCCGCGGAGGTGGGGGCCGCCTGACGGAATGACACCCCCCCCCCCGCAAAAAAGGCACCTGCAAAAAAAAGCCTAAAAGAGGCCTAACAAAGCCTCTTTCAGGCCGTTTTTTTTTTTTTTTTTTGCAGCGTCCACAAGCGCCGGGGTGGGGGTGCACGAGCCGGCATCACGTACCTGGCCTTCTTCGTGCTGCCAAGGCTGGAGGCAGCCTTGTTGCTGGCCAGCTATGTCCCTAGAGGCTGCGCCTGCACAATTACTGCAGAGCCTCTCTAGCTCCTAGTCCCGCTGACTGGAGGACATAAAATGCTTAGCTAAAGGAACATAGCATGTCAACAACAGTGGCATTGTTGGGGGGGCGGCGGGCCCCCGGGCGGCAGGGTCGACACGAGCCGGGGGGTGCACGAGTCGCCACTTCCGCGGCAATTTTGCCACCCCTGTGTGTGCAGTGTTTCTCAGCCCTGTCGGTTACCGTACTTGGGGAGACTTTCCCCGTGACTGGGAACACTGATCGCCTAATGGTGTGTATATATGGGGGCACCGTTTACTGGTGGGCTTTGGGAGGGCTAATCACACGAACAGCATCCACAGAATTTGTGAACAGGAGTCTAGTGGTTTTTTTTGGGGGGGGGGGATATCCTAGTTACCCTGGCATTTGGCAATACAGGTATCCCCCACATAAAGCGATTTTGCATAACATGATTTCACTTATAGACGGAGGTCCCCTGTAAAAAAGAGCAAAGGATTTAAAAAGAGGCATCTTTTTAAATCGCCAGCTGTTTTGTGCTAGATAAGAGCTTGAATGTTCAGTACTGTGATTAAAGCCACAGTGCTGAACATCCGAGTCCTTATCTAAAGCCCTGTTTAAGGATGGTTTCACTTCACGATGGGGATTACAAAACTATCCCTGTTGTTAAGCGGGGGACACCTGTATTAAGGGCCTCATTTTCATTGAAACGTGTGTGAGCTGAACTGCTTCAGACTGTAGGTGTGGGCTGACATAATTGAATAGCACAAAACCTTGTGAGGGCAGGGGTAGTTTGAAAACCAAATAGTCTACTCTGTAAGAAGAGTCCTAGTCTAGTCGTCTTCTGAATATGCTAGTTCTCTGGAAGAGAGAAGTGGGGCATTCAGAACGATAGGTGTAGCCCCTCCCATCCGGAAGGCAGGGTCGGACGAAGCTTGCTTCCTCTCCTTGGGAGGGCGCTCTCCTCACCTCCCCAGTCCGACTCTGCTGGGTGTTGGAAAAAAAGTTTTTTGTAGGGAGGGAGGTATTCAATAACCTCACACGTTATACCACCTTGGTGAAAAGGAGACCATGTACTGACAGCACTGCATGTCTGATATTCATTTTTCTGTCAACAATTGCTTTTGAATAGGTGAGCAGGAGTGGCACTCTTTCCTAACCATTAGTGTTGGCTGAACATCAACTTTTGTGATACTTTCCTTTTATATAACTGTTGATGATAAGCCTCATAAGTAAACATTTAAGTTTTCAGATTAACTGTTGCTCCCAAGATGTTCTGACTTATGTCTCTTGTCTTGACATGTTCTTTTCAAGGTTGGTCGATTTGAAATTAACCTCATCAGTCCAGATTCTAAATCTGTTGTGTTTGAGAAGAACTTTAAAGATATTTCATCATGTTCTCAGGTAGGTTTACCAACTTGGTACAAGACAGGTTGAAGAAAGAGATTGGACATTTGCAAAGCAAAAATAAATGTGGGAAACTGAGTGAAAGCCAGAGAGACAGGAAATAACTTTTAAGATTTGCTGAGTGCTTGCTTCCTGTTCTAAACCCTTATGTTGTTGGAATGTGCTGTGAATCCTAAAGTTTTGCAGAATAGTTCAAAATGAATTCTAGATGATACTTCTTGATTCAACATGTCGCCTACTTATGGAAAGATAAGATGTTGGTATCATTTCTCTGGCGGCCATCACACAGGAAGAAAGGGCATTTTATTCCCTCCCTGCTGCCCCCCAAAGTCCAGGCCCTCCCTGCTGCCCCCCAAAGTCCAGGTCCTGAGCATGCATAGCAAGTGGGTGGTTCTAAATGGAAATTGTCCTTGTGCATTGACTGGTGAGATGCGCCTGTGTAGAGAACCATGGATGTGCGTTGTGATGTGGATGGTGGTGTGTGTGTGTCTGCATTCTGACTGACTGTATGCATGGAAGGTCACTTCTGCATTCAGATCTCTGTTGCTAAATGGTAATGACTCTTGGAGGGAAGGAAATTAAGGCTACTGGAGGGAAGGAAATTAAGGCTACAGCTAAAGTACACGGCCATCTCTTATGATGAGAGTAGTGTTTTTATAACAACTTTCACTGCTTCAATGTTGCTTTACCTTTTGTGTTCCATTCTAATTCTTTGGACTAAAATAGTAACATCACTTCAAAAACTAAACATTGAAACATTCTGGTATGGTTTGTTTTTTAAACACATTCCATGTGTAGAATTTGTACAACCACATCATGAATGTAAGCACCATATCAATATAATGTTCCATATCAGAAAGCAGCTGTGTGAGTTTCCTTGTACTTTGGAGGACTGTAAACAAGAGTCACATGTTTTTGGACTGGTGGATGACCCTGATGGGGAGAACCATAGTGAAAGATTAGAGAACCAAACTGGCAGGCAGATTGGGTCTGTATTCCCCATACACCATGTCCCTAAATGTACAATAATATGCAGTTGTCTGGTTTGCTTTCTTAGGGCAAATGCCAGTCATGATGATGGTGGTGGTGGTGCAAAAACAAAACTTTTTTGTTGTTGTGGGCAACTTCTTTTGGTAGACTTGCAACTTCTGCTCCATAGGTTTCTTTCTAAAATTATTGTACTTGTAGCTTGCAGGAGCAGAGAGAGACATCTACTTGTATGTTGACTGGCTGAAAACACTTGGGGGTGGGGGGAGGGAAGTGAAGTATTGTGAATTCACAATGGGGGGACAACAACTGTATTTATACATGTGCATACACATTCGCATACACACTTGCATAAAACAAAGCAAAAACCCTCAAGGTTTTAGTATGTACAATTAGTATGTAAGATTAGAATTAGGAGAGTACAACACTGGTCAACACATTTTTTCTGGCATAAGGTATTCCAATGGTTTTAAGGTAATTTTTGGGCGCTGATTCCAAATCTGGCATCAGTTTTTGTCTATCACATCAGGTTTTTGAGATATCAAATATTGCATTTGATAAAATCAATGGAACAGCAAAAATGCTCACCATATCATTGATGTCGTACTTTAAAGTAGGCAAGATAAACCTTCTTGACAAAGGTATTGATGTTGCGCCTTTAATCCTGCAAAGTGCACAGATGTAGCAGAAGATATCTGGGTCGTTACTGCATTTCCTTCTTTTGAATGTTGTAGCCCAGGGGTTCTCAACCTTTGGAGGCCCAGGTACCCCCTTATCATGGTCCAATTTTCTGAAGTACCCCCTGCTAATTAACTGCTAATTTTTGTTGTATCCCATGGTCCAATCTGGAGTTTTTAATTAATACATTCATTTCCTTCAAGACCTTATTTGTAGGATCTTTATCTAAAATAGTATAAACCTTTTGGATCCAAAATATCTTCTAATTTCCTATTATAATCCACCATATTCAACAACACTGTAGAATTTCCTTTATCCGCTGGTAAAATTATAATATCTTTATTATTCTCTAATAGCACGCATTTCAAAGCTGGAGATATTACTCATAGGTGGTTTGGCATTTTGCAATACCTGAGCCACCTCCACTCAAATCTCCTCTGCCACCGTACTATTAACTGCTAATTAATTGGATTAATCAATTGGATTAATCAATTACTATTACACCGTACTATTAACTGCTTAAATTACTATTACACTGTACTATTAGCAGTTAATAGTACGGTGTACTTTTACAGTTAATTAATTGGATTAATCAGTTGGATTAATCAATTAGGTAATTAATCATTAAATATAAAAGTACTAAAAGAGTTTTAAATGTGAAAAAATGTGTTTAACTCTGTGTGTGGGAGACAGAGAGACGGAGACAGAGATACATACATACGCAAGAATCTTTTTTTCTCCATGTCACACTTCCCAAAATCAGCTCCTCCCTCTCCCACCCCACCAAAGTACATTTTCTAAAGTACAAAAATAAGCCCAAAACCAAAATTAGAGAGACAGAATGGCTCCGAAAATAATTACAATTTAAAATCCATGTTAATTAACACTTAATTAGCTGCTAATGGGGCAGCTAAGGGGCAGGGCTTGGAGTACCCCCAGCAAGAAGTCCACATACCCCTAGGGGTACCCATACCACAGGTTGAGAACCCCTGTTGTAGCCAGATCACGCCCTGCAGAAGGAAAATATTAAATAAATGTGGATATCTACATAAAATATTATAAACACACTATTCTAAAAATACAGCACCGTATTTTAACACTAAAGCAGTAACTGACTCGCAACAACTTGCAATCATAAGTGACAAAGAGTTAATTTCGGGTAAAATCAATGAAAATGGGGTATGCCGATAGCATAAAAATGAGATGTGATAGAGCAAATCTGAGATCAGATTTGGAATCGGCACCCTGAAATTAGTCTAAAAAATGAGATGTGATAGAGCAAATCTGAGATCAGATTTGGAATCGGCACCCTGAAATTAGTCTAAAATAGCTGCGAAGGTCCAGGCCAGAATTTTTTTTTTTGTAGACCAGTGTAATCTTACAAGTATGTAAGATTAGAATTGGAGTACAATTAGTATGCAAGATTAGAAAGTATTTTTGCGGTAACTTTCATGGCCCGCTATTAGACAACAATGTTTCAAAGATACGGGATTCGATGCCATGTAGTAGAAACTTGAAATTTTAATGATTCCAAATAATTTTTAATAAGTTTATTTGTTTCCTTTAAAATCCTTTTTGTGGGGTCTTTTTAAAACTGTGTAAGTTTCAGGACTAAGCAAGTCCCTAATCTTGCTGCTATAATCCTCAGATTAAAAATTCTAATTTTAATGAAGCTTTGAAAAACAAACTAATTAAATCCGAGGCGTTACCACCAAGATTATATGGATTACCCAAGATCCATAAGTCTGGTTGTCCTCTGAGACCCATTGTCAGTAATATGAACCCACGCATGGGCTTTCCCAACATTTGGCAAAAATATTACAACCATATATTGGCAACACTTCTAGCTTTGTTAAAAACACCTACCACTTTATAGAAATATTACAACTCATCATTTTGAAACCTGAGTCAAGATTGGTGAGCTTCAATGTAACATCTTTATTCACCAAAGTCCCACTTGACAGAGTTATGGATTTAATTGAGAACCTTACAATACCTAGAGATCTGATCCCACTATTCTACCACTGTTTGACTTCTACGTATTTCGTGTGGCAGGGAGAAATTAGAGAACAAAAAGAAGGGGTGGCCATGGGGAACCCCCTTAGTGCAGCGGTAGCCAACTTATATATGGAGTCATTTGAACAACAAGCCCTGGACTCTGCCACACTGAAACCAGATGTGTGGGTCAGATATGTGGATGATGTATTTTGTGTGTGGTCACATGGGGATATAGAACTGGATAAATTTATGGAACATCTGAATGGACAGTGCAGAGAAATCCAGTTCACCATAGAAAAAGAAAATAACAACGCTTTGCCCTTCCTGGACGTCCTAGTATCACGGAAAGAAGATCTATCCCTAGGACACAAAGTCTATAGGAAACCCACAAACACTGGGAGATACCTGAATCAGAACTCTAATCATCATCCATCCCAAAAAAACTCATTAATAAATTCTCTAGTGTATAGAGCCATTAAAGTGTGCGATAAGGATTCCCTGGAAACTGAAAAAGTGGTGTTATATGATTCACTGCAAGCAAATGGGTATACAATCGCCCAGATCAATCGGTGTTGGACACAACAGAGTCGCAAGATCAAAGCCAGCAGGGAAGGGTCAATAAAGACAACGAAAACGAAAAAACCACAACAGAGGAGAAAATTTGGACATGCCTACCTTTTATTAAGGGAACCATAGATAAAATAGCAAGAATTTTACAGCAGGGAAAGGTAAAAACAATTTTTAAAGCAACTTTTAAATTGCAGCAAGCCTTGGGCAGCCCAAAAGATAAGAGACCGGCACTATCAAATGCAGGTATTTACTGTATCCCGTGCGAATGCAAAAAATATTATATCGGAATGACTGGCAGGGTGGCCGAACACGAGAGATCTTTAAGACTTAAACACCCGGAACAGTCATCCGTTGCAGAGCACGCTTTAAAAGAGGGACATTCGATCCGGTTCAATGAAACTAAGTGTTTACAGAATGAGGGTAACCCTAGAATTCTACGCCATTTGGAATCTTTAGAGATCAGCAAACACTTGACAGGAGGACTTTTGAATCGTCAACAAGACCTGACATTCACCAACCGGATTTGGCTGCCAATTCTGCATAGAAAAAATGATCGAGATATGGAGAAAATAGAGAGCGCAGAGGGTCTGAGTGACTGACAGCCGGTGCAGTTACTACGTCAGGTCACTTCCGCTTTCTAGTAACAGCACTTTCCCGCGCTTTTTACAATTTATACGGACAGTAGGTGAACTCAGGATATTTCCACCTACAATCTTCTTTGATTGTTTCCCTTTTGAAGAGGTTCTAGGACATTAGAACGAAACGTTTGGCTGCTTTTCCTTGGATTCTTTGATGTTTTATTCCGTGTGCGGCTGCCTGATCGGGAAACCCGCTACGGTTTGGAATCATTAAAATTTCAAGTTTCTACTACATGGCATCGAATCCCATATCTTTGAAACATTGTTGTCGATTAGAAAGTACTTTTTATAGAACTGGGTTTAATTACTTTTGATAGAAGATGCTCTCTTTTAATGTGAATCTTCAATGGTTGATGTACAACTATATTCAGGTTTTTCTTTGTCTCCTAGGGCATAAAACATATTGATCACTTTGGTTTTATTTGTCGGGAATCTACTGAACCTGGGATAAACCAGTATGTTTGCTATGTGTTCCAGTGTGCAAGTGAATCTTTGGTAAGTCATGGTTGCTCTTGCTTGTATCTGTCTGTAACAGTGCGTCTAATTTTAATCCAGGAATCAAATGTTTGGGCAATGCTGTTCTGCTTTAATAAGTTGGACTAGCCAATATCTACAGTGAGATCTGGGAGGCCCAGATGACCTCTGAGTTCATATTAATATATTAAATGACAGACTTCTGATTGTTAGTATTGTGCAGATACAAGCTTGAATTTCATGTGGTCAGAAATCGGCTTCAATCCGGGGGGGGGGGGGGGAACTCTAATCAAAGAATTGATAACTTCAATGCCATTTTGACCTCTCAAAAATAATTGTGTATATAGCTCTGATATACAATATGTAAGGCTATTGGCTGAACAGTTCAGATAGAAACATTAACTGAGAATATGCAATGATTATTTTTAAAAACAGAAAATTCCACAGTTTCTGAGTCCTTCAGCAAACCGCTGGTATGTACCAATTCAAAGAACTAGGTCTCTTCCTTTTTCCTGCAATATGCTTCTTAAGGAAACTGTAGAACTGCATCCAAGTATATAAAAGTTCAGACTAAAAGCTACTGTATAAAAGCAAATATTGTTCGAGTTTGTTCCAACTCGGTGCTATCTCAGGCAATCCATCTCATTTTAAAATATATTGAAGGGAAAAGGGCATATTCAAAAGCTTTTATGTGAGGCATGAAAATGGATTTGAATCTCTATACCAGTTGAAGGGAAGCTTTGTAACCTCTGACCCATTTTCCCATAGAGAATGTAAAGTTTGGCCCACTCTAACATGGGAGAGTGTGGGAATCTTGCATGCCTCTATTTGTGATTGTGGCGGGGCAAGGCCCAGACTGGCGTCTGGATACAATAAAGGCTGATGAGATGTTCAGTTGGTTACAAATAGGCTGGTCACTTGTCTTCGGTTCATTTCAATTCCAGTGCATAATGGAAAAGCATCCTAAATTCCTTGCAGTCTATATAGAAATGGTGTTAATTTTATTATGCTTATCGGAAATGTGTTTTGTCAAACCCTTATCAAATAGGTCTACTGATGCACAAAATAATTGCTCATGAAACCAATGTGAAAGAGAGCCTGATAGCCCCAGCTTCTCAGTGTTAACAGTCCATTTTTATGGTAAAAATAATGAACCAAGAACACGAACCAAGAACACCAGAACATTCTCATGCAAAAGCCCCATTGACACACATGGAAGTTCAGCTCTTGTGCAGCTCCCATTCATTTCAGTGGAGTTTCCACAGGAGAAATGTCCTGGTTGTATTCATAATTGCTGCTATAATGCCCTACTCAATGTTTTGCAAACTTGATTAAACATGAGAAACTCTATTGGTGTTAAACTCACATTTTTCTTTATATCTTTTGCTTGAATCATCCCTTTTCAGGTTGATGAGGTAATGCTCACTCTGAAGCAAGCTTTTAGCACTGCTGCAGCCCTCCAGAATGCCAAGACTCAGATTAAGCTATGTGAGGCCTGTCCGATGCACTCATTGCATAAACTCTGTGAGAGGATTGAAGGTACCAATGGCCTTTGTTTGCTGCTTTAAAACTGGAGACTTGTTTTTCATGCTGCAAAGAAACCACGGGGCATTATCTTTCAGTTACAGGTGGGCCCCCATATCCACTGGGGATATGTTCCAGGCCCCTCCGTGGATACTTGAAACCGTGGATAAGAGCGAACACCCCCTCCATGGTTTCCTGAGGCTCCCCCCACCCTGCCTCCCCTGCCGACAGGCATGCTTGCCCCCCAACACTTATTTTTCTTTCAGCAAGCTTTGTTTCTTCCTTAGAACAAACCTTAAAACAAACCGAGAAGCAGCCTCCATTGCAGGCAAGTAGAACGAGACTAAGTCCTAGAGAGGCTCTGCAAGGTTTCTCATTCTACTTGCCTGTAATAAGCAGCCAGAGGCTGCTTCTCCTGTTTCTTTAAGGAAGAAACGAAGCTTACTGGGGAAAAAAGTAAAAGCCTGGGGGGGGGGGGGTTTCCCCACGATCCGTGGATAACTGAAACCGTGGATAGCGAATCAGTGGATATGGGGGCCCACCTGTATATTAAAACTTGTTCTGCACGTTTTGGCTACAGCTGCTTGGCTGTTCAGTTGGCAGGTGTTTGTGCACATAGGACTGCAAGTCTGTAGCCATGCATATTTGAGCATAAATCCTCTTTATTGGATTGGCTTGCACATGTCCTAACTACGGAGAGAAGAGGGACTTCCTCACCAATAAGAATAGTTCTGCTCGATCAGGTTGAAGTCCAATCCAGCATCCTATTTCCAGAAAGAAAGCATGAAGGTGACAACCCTTTCTCTCCCCCTGCTCTGGTATTTAGAGGAACATGTGGGTCTCCCCTCCATGCATTTGTTTAATCCCTTTTTAAAGCCATGTAAGAAAAAGGCCACATTTTGTGGTGGCAAATTCCATGAATTAAGTGTTGTGTGAAGTCTGTCATGTCCTGTATCAGTTCTAATATTATGAGAGAGAGGAGAAATATTTCTCCATCTATTCTTTGTCCTCACCCTTTTAGAAACTTCTGTCAACCCCCCCCCCCCAATCTCTGTAGTTCTTCCCAGTGGTGTCGCTAGTCCCCCTGCTGCCCAGGGCTGGGTGATGTCATGCCGCATGCGCCACTCCCTTCTTGCTTCTGGAAAGGCTCCATTTGGAGCCTAACAGAAGTGAGGATGGGCAGGTATGCCCTGCTCATGCCTGGAGACACCGCCGCAGCTGCTCCTCGCAAGGAGACAGTGCATGCTGCCTGGGGTGCTCCCCCCCCGCCCTATGGTCCCCCCCTTTTTTTTTTGGTTTAGTAAACTAAAAAGCCCCAAACACTTGGCTGCTCTTCATAGGGAAGATACGTTGGTGATAGCTTTTCAGCTCTGTGATATCCTTTCTGAGATGTTGGCCAGAACTTCTGCACCCAGTATTCCAAGTATAGCCATGCCATTGATTTTATACAAGGACTGTAATATGCTGAGTTTATTTTCAGCTCCCTTCTTACTAATCCCTAATGTGGAATTCCCCCCCCCCCCCATACTGCTTGATCTTTGGATGAAGCCCACTTTGATGTCTCATTTATTTGTGAGATTAGGCAGTTGTACAGGCTAGGCTCTCCTGTGGTATCTATGTCCTAGAGTTCCCTTCCTAGAGAGGCTTTCCTGTGATGTCATCATTTGTTCTTTTCATGTTCGTTTAAGTTGGTGCATGAAAACATTTCTTCAGACTAGCCTTCGGGCTGTGAAGTAAATGTTTTTTTTTTTTCCGATTGGTTTGCTCTGCTGGAATGTTGCTTCCAGCTTTCCCCCTTCAGTTCCTTAAAACTGTATTTGATAGTTTTAAGTAATGTTGCCATGTTGCCATATTAAGTAACACTGGACAGAGATTTTCCTTGAAAGACAATTAATATTTTTTAAATAAACGAATCTGAACATTAAAAACAGACAAAAACCCCTAAACCCTTCTCATACAGAATGGAAAAGTGACAGACAGAAATTACTGTGCTAAAAGGGTAGCAAAGCTGCTAGTACATTACCTCCTCTCCCCCCACTTCAGGAAGAATTTATTCTGTCTGTGCTCTGAATTGTTTCCTGCTTTGGGTCTACATTTTTGCGCCTAGACTCCTCTGTCCATTGAAGCCAGTATCTTCACTGGGAGATAAATTGCAGAGCCTAAAGTTGCAGCCCATCTCTGTCTGTGGTAAATGTTCATTATCACAACAGTGCATATCTAGTTGGTGCCCTCTAGTGGACCAGCAGGCAAAGTATGAGCAGATTCAATCCATGTTTAAAGTAAGACGTATTAAGATGCCGAAAAAAAAAGTTTCAGAGTAAAGTGCTTCCATTTCAGTAAACTGTGCGCTCTCTCTCTCTCTCTCTCTCTCTCTCTCTCTCTCTCTCAACTAGTTTGTTCCTTCTGTAATAAGCCAATTCTGAAGTTCAGGTAGTTTTTTAGAAAGACACTTTATATAGGCACACTCACTGTGGGCACAAATCCAGGGAGTAGGAACATTGTTGGGGTACTTCTCCATGAGCTGAAATTATACTCTCTTCCAAGATGGCCTGGCTATCTTTAGACTTTAGAGTACTAAAGTCTAAAATTGGGATAGGAAATCTGTTTCTGCATCATTCAAAAAAAATTGCGAGTGTCCTCCAAGCCACCAACTGCATGAAATGGGACTGGATGTGATTTTCCAGTAGCAGCCAGGAACATCTTTATATAATCTAATCTATGGTCTTGCATATCTTGTTGTATATACCAGGTTGTTTGTTACCTCTTTATTACATTGTTAGTATTGTGTAGAAAAAAGGGACAATAAAAGTTGTGGAATAAAAACAGAAGTATGTGTATATAAAACCTGGGATCTCTGTTGTAACTAGCTCTGTATATGCAATATTGTGTCTAAACAAATACAATGTGATAGATTGTCAAATGAATGTGACTTATTCACTGTCAACCTGTTCAAAGTCTGCCTCTTCTTTTAAGGTCTTTATCCACCAAGAGCTAAGCTTGTGATTCAAAGACATTTGTCATCACTCAGTGACAATGAGCAAGCGGACATCTTTGAGCGTGTTCAGGTAATACCTTAGGTGGAATAGAGCTGTAGGATCCAGGTGCCAGATAGGAGAAACACAAAATCAAAACATCTGTAACGTTTACCCCTAATATCTAAATATTTGGTAAACAGCCCTTCGCCAATGCTTACTCCAGTATCTCTTTTTAAACTGTGATGAAATAAATTCCTTTTGAGACTCCATTACTAAAAGAGGGAATGGTCTGTTGTCATTCAAAAATCAGACTGAGCAGAATTGGAAGTTACCTATAGAATAACAATCAACTGGGATTGTTGGCCATGGTCTGTTAAAAGCATCGTTCCCTGATGTTTTGCCAACATCTGTGACTGGCATTTTCAAAGGTAAACAAGAATAGAATTGGAAGTGTCAAATCTCCAAAGAGATCTTATTTATTTACCTCTTCACAGAAAATGAAGCCTGTTAGTGACCAGGAAGAAAATGAGCTTGTGATCTTGCATCTGCGACAGTTGTGTGAAGCAAAGCAAAAGACGCATGTGCATATTGGAGAGGCACCAGTGGTAAAAACCTTTACTCAGATGCTAGAAGGAAGACTTGTTGGAACAATATGGGCTAAAAATTAAGGATGTGTCAATAGTTCTGAAATGGACAGCGCTACTGCACGTTGGTATGAAATCCAAGGTTTTGGAGAATCCAGATGTTCGACTAAATTTGTAGCGGAAACCAGATTTGACTTGGAGGGCTTCTGACCATAGGCCGGCCATTATACTGCACAAAAAACCAGAGAAATACTTATTCAAGTCTGACCTTATAATGAGCCCCAGTGGGACCATTGTCTATGGTGGCCCATTAGGGAGAGCAGCTAGGGTCTTTAAAAAAAAAAAGGAGACATTCCAGTCCTGGCTCCTTTCTCTTCTTTTCCCCACCCTCTCTGTCACTTGAAAGAGAGGGATACAGATGAGAAATAGAGGAAGGGCTGGAAGAGAAGTAACTGGAGCTGCTGCCAACCTCCTCCTCCTCCTCCCTCAAGACTCCCTGCCTGTGCCACCATTTCAGAAGGCAGGAACAATAGAGAGGAACCATTTTAGGTGGTCCATCTCAGCTCCTTTCTTCCCTTCCTTCACTGCATCTTGAAATAGGGAGTGGAACCATGAGGACAGGAAGGAGAAGGAGGTTGGAGATGGGGGAGAGAGTTAACAGTGTAACAGTCTCCTGCCCATGCTCCACCCTCTGCAGCATGCAAAGCAAACCTGTAGGGGGGGGATTTTCATGTCACAGGGAAGGTGGCATGGAGCTTGGTCTCGGCTGCCAGTAGGGCTTCGGTCAGACCTGATATTTTTTCATTGCATATTTCAGTGTAGGATGCAAACCTAACAAGGAAATTGGCCTCTCAAAATAATTTGGAGCCATAGCCTACTCTTTTAAATCACATTTTTATTTCTTTTTAAAGGGATCATAAGATAGGTATACTGTGTTTTAATCTCTTTCATATGGAACGCGAGTTGATTTGGCAGTAGTACGTATGTTAGTACCAAAGCTAGTGTGTCTCCTTGCCTTTATTTTACAGAATGCCTCCAACAATGCAGTTCTAGAAAATGCAGCTAGTGGTGGCAGGTTCAAACTTGACATTCTGAAAAACAAAGCCAAGAAATCCTTGACCAGCTCTCTAGAAAACATCTTTGCAAGGGTAAGACTAACTGCACACTGTCAACAGCTCTTTGGGACAGAATTGTCAATAAGATCCTTGTAATCTATCAAATCTATTGTTAGTGTCTTGACCAGCGGAATAGGTACCCCCCGTTCCTGGAACCCCCACAGATGTGAAAAACCACGAATACTCAGGTCTGCGGTCGGGTGTGGGTGGGGGGTGTCGACGGGGGTGGCGCCACTGTACCTTATCGAAGACCTGTACAGGCCCGCTGCCTGCTCCTTCCCTCTGGCGCCACGTTGTGGTAGTGTAAAATGCCTGTTAGAAGGGGAAAAATGTGGCCAGAAGTGACTTCCGGTTGCGTGTGCAACCAGAAGTCGCTTCCGGTTGCAGGTTTTTTTGGCCATTGGGGAGTGGGGGTAAACCTTGGTCGGGGGGGGGAGGGAGGGTTGGCCCCAGGTTGCCTGTTGCTGATCCCTAATATATGGCTTTACTGTTTCTACAGTGATGTGGCTTTATAATATGAGGCTGCTATTGCAAGTCTATTTTATTTAGTGTTAAACGGAGAATGGCACGCAACTTTCGTTGCTAGCTCATAGCTCCAATGCAGCTCTGTATTGGTAGGGGTGTGTGTGTGTGTGTGTGTGTGTGTGTGTTAAATATAACCTTATTTGACCCCTGGATTCATCTATGTAGCACACATCTCTTGCTTTCAGCACAGACCAAACTAAGTTCTTGGTAGATTAAAATGTAAGATGGAGAGCAAGCAAACGTCTGAACATCGATGTAAGCTTCAATGTTTCCTTGAAGCAAAGCCCTAATCCTGTTAAAGGTTTTCTTTGTGTATTCTGCTTTTGGTGTGCTGGCCAACTTTTAAAAAAATGAAAATAATTGCATGCATAAGACATTTACCAAGTGTTAGGAAAAATTGCACAACTGCAAGACTAAACATTGCTTCAGATGTCAATGTTTAATTATGATAGTATTTGTCACAGGAAAAAGGTGTCTAACTCTTGTGGTAGGGCATTTATCCAAGCTCATACATGACACATGCAGAAGGTGCAGGGGACGAGGACAGACATAGGCTGTAAAATCCTGGCTAATATATAGCTTGACAACACACCAGACACTGAAGCCTGTTCTTGCATCAATAAAGAAGTATTAATTTTCCCAGGTGGGGCAGTCCACCACTTCTGGTAGACTTATGGGGTCCATTTAAAACTCCTCCTGAGGTTGGCATCCTACATGCTCGCTCCCCCTAGTTGGTTGTTGCTTCAGTTGAACTGCTCTTGTGTATTGCTGTCTTGGTGTTGTTCCCTAGTAGTCCCAAGTAATGTGTGTGTGCATTTTACAGCAAATGGGGCATAAAACAGAGTTGGTGTTTCTCTTCTTTTTTTTTTTTAATGTTCTGTAGGGGGCCAACAGAATGCGTGGCCGTCTGGGGAGCATGGACAGCTTTGAAAGGTGCAACAACCTTGCTTCTGATAAAGTAGGTAACAGCTTAAAGAAGAGAAAAATAAGATTAAGATCTGCTGCTGCGTATACTATATACTACCCTGATTGATTTAAAAGGCAGGACAGTCTCTGCTAGAATGACTGGACTGTTGTGTCCATCTATAATACCTTCATACACAACAGCAGTCAATACATAACTTTTGTCCAGGCTTATAAATGGCCACATGTCTTTAAGCCCGTGGCAGGTAAAAATCAGTGCCAGGAATTCCAGGTAAGGAAGCTTGTTTTAAATGGGAAGGGATTTGATCCTATTCTCTTTTAAGCCATCAAGTTGAAACAAACATCTAACAGGTATATGTAGGCTAGTAAAAAATGTTAATGAACTAGTAACTTGTGGATTTACTTTTGAGGCTGATTTTATCCTTTTATTTTGTTCTTGTTTTGTTTTTTGTTGTGTGAAAGAGCATGGCAGTCTTTTTTTTTTTTTTAGTCTTTAAAAGAAATGTCCCCAGAACTTTTCAACAGAGAGCCTAAGAGGAAAATTAAATTTAGAAAGCTTCCTAGGTAATGAGTAACTTCCTGCCAGTAACAAGAATAGTTAAGAGAAGAATACACACATAAAGCCCCCTCCCACTTCATATCCTTGTTTTTTTTTTTCCCCAAACAGATACGCTGTTTTTTAAGGAATAATGTTTTAAATCTATCATCCTTTGCTATTAATCTGTCTGCGTAGCCTGGGAAAGCTTGTTGTATGTTAAAACAAGTTTTAAGCAGCTTCTCTGTTGCACATGCTCAGAATGATTTCTTCCCACTCGGAGATGTAGCTTTACTGTAGTTCTTGTGCCTTTAGTTTTCCTGTTGCTCTTACTCGTAACATATCTGTCTAATTGCTTTTTCTCTCTCCAGGATACTGCTTTGGCAGGACAGGAAATCTGTGCATGATATGTCAAGGAAATGAGTGAAGGAACCAATTTTGATTTGAACTTAGGGCTATAAGCTTGATTTCCTTCTCTTCCTCTCCCCTGAAGGCATGTCTAGTAGCTTTAGAGTGTTTTTTGAGTGCTGTTTAGGATTTTGTTGCAGTTTCTTACGAGAGAACATGACATTTTCAGGGCCAAGGTTGTCGGGCATAGCTCATAATTAGCATACAATAGGCTGAGTCAAAGGCTCACTTCATTTTTCCCCCCAAGCAGGAGTGGGTTTGTGTGTGTGAGAGAGAGCGAGAGAGCACTGCAACAATAGGAGCTATGGGACACACAGAGAAACTCACTTCTTTTTGTGTGACTGACTTTTTTTAGGATTGCTCCTCTGGGGAATCGCCTCCCCTAACCCCCCCTGCTTCCCCCATATCCTCGGTTTGGCAGCCATTTCCCGAAGAGGATTCCGATTCGCCTCAGTTCCGAAGGCGCGCTCACACCTTCAGCCACCCGCCTTCTAGCTCAAAGAAGAGGATTAGTTTCCAAGACGGGAGGTCCCAAAGTGTCAAGTCTCCTCTCTTGAGGCAGAATTCTGCAGAGCACAGCAGGTGGGTTCTGAGCAAGTACCTTTTTACTGCAGTGAGAAGAAGCTTCAGGCTTTTGTTTCCCACCTTTTCGAGGGAGGTGGCATTTCTCCTGAAACTGAAGGACAAGAAGAGCACCCGAATAATCACACATCTTTCAACTTGGAAAATACTTGTAAGCCATCAAAGAGCTCAGAGGTAACACCAAGATTCTAGTGCAACACAGATTCTAAGCATATTTTACTCAGACGTAAGTTCCACTGAGTTTGGTACTTCCTCGGATGCAAGTGTACATAGGGTTGCAATCTTAAGGCTGTGTGTTTCCGTATAGATAGACCTGTGCCTCTATGAATATTTGCATTTTTTATTTTTGCTTGGTAATACTTAATGGCAATATAAAATATGTTAAGCACTAGGTACTTGCCTCATATGGTACTGATAGCTATAATTACTTTCTCATATATATAAATGTAACCTGTCAGTGCAGATATTGGTTGGGTGTAAATAATCTTTCTTTGGATGCAGCCCGCTGGGAAGTTTTGCTAGGCAAACCCTGTCTGTTAAGATGAATGAAAGAGGCATAAGAGCAAAAGGGTCCAGTGATTTGGGAGGTTCTTACATTATTCATTTAAATCTTAAAGTTGTTTAATATTTTGAATATTGGGTAACCTGTTTTTTATTTGGAGATTTATTAGTTTTATCTAATAGGTTTCTTTTAGTCATGAATATATAAGTTGAATCTGATTTTTCTGTTGTTATGCTGTAGAGCTCTCTTTCCATTGTTCAGTAACTTGTAGTGCAGTGGGTTCTGTCCAAATACATTGTGACCTACTGACAGTACCTCCCAAGTGTGGAATGCTTCCATGCAATGGCAGCTGTTAAGTTGCCGTTCTTGAATGACTTTGCAGCAAAACCAACTTCTTGTCTTTCAGAACCCAGAATTAACTTCCTTTATTCATGGACCTGTAGAATGGGTGTCATGCTTCATATATGATTGTGCAGGCAGGGTGACAGGAATGCCGTGGAAACCTAACCTCGGCTTGTAGTGAGACTGACTGTGCAAATTCTAGGAGTCAATAACACACTGTGTCCCAGTATCCACGGTCTCCATGTGTTCCCAGAGTGCATTTCCAGAGTTCTCAAAAGTGTCTCCTGCCTGTGGAGTCTTAAGTTAGGCGAGATGAGAGAACTAGTGGAAATTAGTTATATCGGAATATCTCTAGCTTTGATATGTTGGTGGGGGCTGGGAAGTGAGCATTTCCCAGCAGCTAATACTCCCGTTGATTTGGGGCTGTTTCTTTTTCTTGTGAAATGGCAACTTTAGTTTAAGCTAGTGCAGTCCACTGCTCAGCTGGTGGGTAACCCATGCAAGAGGAGCCCGGATAGCTGAGCTCCCTGTGAAGCTACATCTCCATCCCTCAAGTCAGCACTAATACCTCCACTGCAAAATGTTTGTGCCTGTGTCTAGCTGGGGAGCAGCTCAAATGTTTTTGGTAAATTCTCGTGTCTGCTAGTACTCTTATCAGTGTAGCTCAATTTTTAAGGTTTAGGAAGTTACTGCAGCTCTATTGAGTAGTGACTTCTCCCCAAGCATATTGCAGTAAATTACTCCCAGTGGTAAGTCTACTTGCTGACAAGGGAAGAATTTCTCCCCCTTTCTATGTCAATAGAGTTAGCAGAAGGGCATCTAGATCTAGCTACCTCCCCTTTCAAGAAAAACGGAATATTGGATTATTGAATTGCTGCCTATCAAACCGACATTGTGTTGTGTGAATACATTTAATGCCTGACTTTTTTTTTTCTCAAACTCTTGACACAATTGTTCAAGTTTCCTGTTTCCAGAACAGCATCATAATGATTAGACATGCTGACTGCAAGGCTTGCTTGGTCACTGTATTGCTTGGTCAGCACATTTTCTAGTCAAAACAGCATCATTGCCACAGCTTGATCATATGTGTTTGTATGCTTGTGTATGGTCAACCTCAACCTTTTTAGGAGAAAGAAATGATTGACCTCTCTTTTTCCTTTTTTTAAAAAGCCAAAATATGTTTAATAATTAGGGAAGCCCTCCCCCCAAGTGTATCCTTTTTTAGAAATATTTAAAAATTCAAACAGTCCAGGAGAAGTTTTCAAATGTCTTGCATAATCAAAAAGCTATTTGAGGTGCTAAGTGCCAAACTTTGTGTTACGACTAGTGTGTGTGCACACGCATGACCCATTAAAGTTTTTGCTAAAAATAATGCTGGCTGGGGGCGTGATCTGAAGCAGAACCATAGGAGGACTTTTAATACCTTCCCTCTGCTCCGATATGGACTTATGCACTCCATTTATGTGCTTTTCTCAGTAATAAAGCTTTCATTAAAAGCCAGTGGAACACTAAATTGATCCACATTTATTGACTGTGCATTAGTTGTAACATGTTTGGCCCTGAGTGTGCACTTGGATGTTTAGGAATGTTCATTTCCCTAAAAGCAAACTTTTAGATAGTCTGACATCTGGTAATCAGAACTCTATCTCTAACAACTTCGTTTATTTCTCCATTCTGTTACTGTAAATTAATGGTGGAAGTGGTGTGTGTGTTAAAGACATGCTTTGCCTTGGTTGGAAGGAAGCCTATAGCCATAAACGTTGGGGCTGGGAGTGTGGGGCATTGAAAGTTGATGTGAAATAGACAACTTGTATTTAGCCATTTTTTTAATGTGGTTAAAGTGGTTTAACTTCTACTAAAAATTTAAAACAGTAGTGCCAAATGACTGGTGGTCCTCCAGTGCCTTCACAGTCATTGACTAGAACACTTAGGACCCAATCCTATCCAATTTTCCAGCACTGATGCAACGGTGCCAACAGGGCGTGCGCTGCATCCTGCAGTGGGGGGGGGGGGCTCCTCATGGTGGTTTGTTCCCTTACCTCGGGTTTGCATTGCGGCTGCATTGGCGCTAGAAAGTTGGATAGGATCGGGCCCTTGGGCAGTAACAGGTTTACTTGTTTATGGGCTGCACAGAGGTGATACTAAATGTGTAGTTGCACCATAATGTTTCAAAGCATTATGGACCTAGCTCCCTGCAGATAGGGAGGGATAAGCTAGATGAGCAGCTGTGGGTTTCAGCAGCTCCCTTGAGTTCAGCATTGCATTGATTTTTGATCTGTGGAACGCTGCTGGCACAGCTTTTTCTTAAACCTCTGTATGCAAACGTACTTGCAGCTTCTTTGAATGAATAAAACCTAAAACCTTGGAAGGGGATCTTCCCATCCTGGGGGAAGATAGTCCACCTTGACTACAGTCTGATTTTATAATAATGGAATTACGTATAAGACCCAAGTCTGTTGGCTGCTTTCAGGTTAATACCCATCTTTAGCAAATCATGGTGTATGTAACACTTTTTTAAATGCAGCTAACTTGCACATTGTTTTGGTGACGACAGCAATTGTAATTCAGATTGGTATTGTGCTTAGACTTTAATGTGGTGCAGGTGGGCTGGTGACAATTTTGGATGGGGCGGGGGTGTTGCACTGAACGACAGTAGGCCTAAAGACTCACTTGCTACACTTTCTCTTATCGCCTGGTGTCAGGCTCGCTCAACGTGCTCGCAGTGAGAGTGAATCATCTGCACCGTCCAGTCTCCCTTCTTCCTTCTCTGCCCCATCTTTCCTGAAAAGCTTTTACCAGAGCTCAGGAAAGTCGTCTCCTCAATCTGAAATCGAACTCCCCAAGAGGTGAGAGCATTGGTTTCTGCCTGACCCTGCATTATTGCACTTCCCACGCAGCTGGCTTGCGATAAAATCTTTTTGCCACTCTCTGCTGCGATACACCAGCTGATAATTCTGTGAACAAAGCATTTTATAGAAATGCTTGTTGAAAGTTACAGCACAGAGAACTTTGCTTAACAACTGCTGTGTTGTACCTCTAATGCCAACATCAAGAAAAAGAAAATCAACATTGCCATACCCAATTGGTGGGAATCCTAAAGATGATTAAAGCTGATATCTTTCAGAATTGGATTAAAACACACATGTTAATCCAAAGAAGCCTTTAAGACTTGAGTTTCCACCTCTGTTCATGGTGGTCTAGTACTAGACTGGGGTTGGGAAAGTCCTTGCTTGCTTTGACCTTGGGCAAGGGCAAGTAATTTTCTTAGCGCCTCATTTTTCCATCCGTAAAATAGAGAAACCAGATTTCCACCTTGCAGAATTGCTGGAAGGATGATTGAGATAATTATTAGACCATGGAACGCACCTAAGTGTGCCATATTTATAAATTCATTGCAGACTTGAAGGCTGTCAGGGTTTTTTTAAAACCTTAAACTCAGTTTACGTTCTTGAATTTAACCGAATTCAAGGAAAACCATCCATTTGTGGTTGGTTTTTATCCCAAAGACTGAACAATTGGCAATGTTGATGATTTGAGTGAACGTTCTACTAATTAGCTTCTCTTCAATGTGTGTTGTGGTTGGGTGCAGTGTTCAAATTGCCCGAGTGTGACTAACATTGGCATGATATATGTATATCTCAAAACTGCTTTGAAACAAAGAACCTAATTTGGCGCTCCCTTTAACAGTATGCTGTTTACTGGTATCAAATGAGGCTTGTTATAGGGGTTCATCTCCCATACCCTATCTATGACTCCCTTTGGGCAATCTAGATATTTGAATTTGTAAAAGGTGTATGCATCAGTGGTACAGCTGCATAGACACAGCTATGTTTGGGCCCATGACCTGCACTCCTTTCAGTACATAGTACATTGTTATACATTCTGATGGGTCTTCCTCCTTGGCACATACGTCTGTTCCTCAACTTCTGTAGCATGAGGATACAGCAGGGCCTCTGAGAGGAATTTTATCAGGTGGTACAAAGTTTCTTTGGGGCCCCTTCTCAAAGGGGGAGAGGGCAGCAATAGCCTGAAAAGTCTCTGGAGCCCAGGTCTACCAGGCTTCCCAATGCGGCACCCAGGTCTACCCACCTGGTAGACCTGGCCTGGCCACCGTCTTCCACACTCCATGAGGCCAGCTGAGATCCAGGAAAATTATGGGGGCCCTTTTTGACCCTGGGCCTGGGTAAAAAATTTCCCCCTTTACCCCCCTCTCATGGGCCCTGGGATACAGGTTATGTGAGGTAATTGGTTTGTGGAACTCCTTGCCAAAGGAGGCGGTGATGGCACCTGGCCTGGATGCCTTTAAAAGGGGATTGGACAGATTTATGGAGGAAAAGACCATCACAGCTTACAAGCCATGATGGGGATAAGCAACCTCCTGGTTGTAGGAGTAGGTTTTCTTTGTGCCAGGTGCAAGGGAGTGGCGACAGGATACAAGTATCTTGTTGTCTTGTGCTCCCTGAGGCATCTGGTGGGGCCACTGTGTGATACAGGAAGCTGGACTAGATGGGCCTTTGGCCTGATCCAGCAGGGCTCTTCTTATGTTCTTATGAGGCGCCACTATATAGTTCCATTCCTGTTCCCTCTCCATGGGGGTGGAAGGAGGAAATGTTCATGTTCTCCCACTGCTGGGCATGACTTCTGAAAACTAGTGCATGCATGCTAGAAGTGTCTGCCTCCCAAAGTAAACTTTAATTTCTGTGATCGCAATCGGTATTTTAATCACTTGGAAACTGTGGTTTCACTACCTTTTGTTCTACATGAAATAGTTGACTGCACCGCAGCGGCAAAGTGAATGTTTTTGTTTTTTTTTTAATGCTTCTGCCTTCTTTTAGTGCATCTGCCTGGGCTTTTATGTAGCTATAAGAGGCTCTAACTGAGCCAGATCTAGCCCTCATTGACCTATGATTTTCAGAGGGTGCATGGTAGGATGTGTGTCTAATTTTACCCTTTTTGAAACCTGGCTTGTAAGTATGCCAGTAGCCTGGTATCTGGCTCATAGAGTTCAAAGGTTTGGTGGTCTGCACTGCTACATACAAAGAGAGATCTTGGTTTTGGAGAATTTGCAGGAAAGAAGAGAGAAAACAACTGTTCAGGTAGATGTGATTCCTGGAGAATGTCATGGCCACGCAGGACCTAGCATACATTAAACAAAAAGTATTGGCATAATCCAGCTACGGTGATGGACCTTTTCTGTCCAAAATGATATTCAGAATGCCAATTGGTGATGATATTTTGCAATTCAGAAGTGTGGAAATGTTGCTTGCATATCTTCAGTGCTTTTTGTAAGTTCCAGGTTTGCCCAGAGTCTGGAGCTTGGTGAATTATCCTTGAGGCAGGCAGACCAACTGCAGCCAAAGTTTCAAGACTCTTATGGTCTTGCATACCTAATCTCTAAGACAAGAACCTATTTTTACAAATAAGATTTGGAAGCTGTCAGGATCACAGTGAAGAATAGAAATCAATATCCTTGGTGATGAGTTTGTTCACAGTGATGAATAGAAATCAATATCCTTGGTGATGAGTTTATTTCCTTCACCAATTTTGTAACTTTTGAAACACTTTAACTGTATATTCCGTAAATAGCTTTGAGTGAGTGAGGGGCATCCTCGGGATGCAGTTTACATTTCAGCTTTCACCCACAATGTACCTCACACCTGTTTCCAAGGAGAACTAAGGACCGATGTAAGGCCTCCTACAATACGGTATCTCCCTTGAGCACTGAGCTATCTAAATGGAAGTTGTGTATGTTTATGAGACAGTTCTCCACTTGAGAGATGAATGCCATCTTGATCCCTGTACTTATTTTTAAGGAGTGGGTAGAAAGAGGAGGGATAGGTGCAATATTCCTTGAATCTGAAGTAAAACTTCATGAACACTTGTCCTTTACTGGTGTGTTTTTACAAGTTTAAAGTAGTACACTATTCAAATCCGTGTCAAAAGAATGTTGTAAAACAACCATAAATATGGAAACTAAGAAATGTTGGACAACTTCATACTACCTCTGATCCAAGATCTGCCTTACCAGTCTTCAAAAGCTCAGCAAGTTTCCACAGTTGAGCCAAATTATAGACAAATTCTCCAACCAAAAGCAATGAGACTTGAACCTAGAAGCAAAGGCTGGCCTTCATATCTTGGCTTAAGTGGCTTCCTATGATTCGAAGCATTCCCAAACGTCTTAGGGCTTTATTGATGAGAACCAGCACTTTAAATTGTTTCAGAAGTTGACAGGTAGCCCATGTGATTATTTTATTTATTTTTAAAAAATATATCCCGCCTTTTCCTATGTCAAGGCAAATGCCCAAGGCAGCTTACAACAGAAGTTAAAATACATAACTTAAAAATACATAAAGTTTAAACAATACATAACTGTACATAAACAATTTTAAAAACAATAAAATCCATGGGGGGGCAGTATGGAGCAGATAAGCAGCATGGCAGAGCATCTTGAGACACAGGAGGCAGACCACAGCCCATCACCCAAACGCTAGATGAAACAAAAACGTTTTGAGCCCTCGCCGAAAAGTCATGAGGGAGGGAGTAATTCTCAGATCCCCTGGCGGAGAGTTCCACAGTTGTGGTGCCACAGCAGAAAAGGCTCGCCCACGTGTTGCCACTCCCCTAACTTGCGATAGAGGTGGCACTCGCAGGAGAGCCCCCTCAGATGACCTAAGAGCGGGCCGGAATGTATGGGAGAAGGCGGTTCCTCGGATATCCTAGGCCCGAACCGTGAAGGGCTTTAAAGGTCATTACCAGCACCTTGAATTGGGCCTGGAAACGAATGGACAGCCAGTGCAGTCGCTGAAGCAGCGGTTCAACAGAGTCAAACCACCTAGCTCCAGTGACCTCCCAGGCCTCCGCATTCTGCACTAGTTGTAGCTTCCGAACCATCTTCAAGGGCAGCCCCACGTAGAGCACATTACAGTAATCCAGTCTTGAAGTCACTAAGACGTGGACCACTGTGGTAAGGTCTGATGGACTCAAGTACGGCTGCAGCTGGCGCACCAGCCAAAGCTGGGCAAACGCACCCCTGGCCACAGCCGCCACCTGGCTTTCCAGGGAGAGCTGTGAATCCAGAAGTACTCCCAAGCTGCGCACCCGTTCCTGTAGGGGGAGTGCAACCCCATTCAGAATGGGCAGGTGACTCAGTACCTGCATCGAAGCTTGGGGCTTGTACACACACCTGCTTACACCTGCCTTGAAATTCTGTCACATTTTTTTGGCTGTTAATACCAGAAGAGTGAAAAGCAGAAGCTTTGCCTCAGTTGTTCTGTCTTTAAAATGGGAAGAATAATTTATTTCAAAGTTACTGTTGGTATGAATTCTTAAAATGCAAAAGTGTGTGTGTGTGTGTGTGTGTGTGTGTGTGTGTGTGTGTGTGTGTGTGTGTGTGTGTAGGGCTCCATTATCCCCTGTCCAATCAGTTTCTCTTGTGAATTAATGTGACTATTGCACAGTTTGACTCATTAGCAGTTTGTACTCCCTCTTTCTTTCTCTCTACTTGTATTGGCCTTAATTTAGGCTCCAGACATGTACCATTTCTAGAAAAGCAGGGTGTTCTGGACCTACTGGTGTGTTCAACCCAAATGTTCCTTTTCTCAGTAGAGCTCTGGAGGTGGGGTGTGTGTGGGATTCTGCAAGTCTGGCCACCTTACCAGTGGTACTGCCAAAAACATTCCCTCTATTCCCAGAGCGGTTGTGCGCCTCTCTCTCTCTCATATATATATATATATATATTTTGTTAATGATCTCAGAACCCAAATGTCCCCCTGTAATTTTAAGCAAATGGTTTAACAGTGTATTGTATTAGGGTGACATAAATGTTGCTAGGTGTTCTAATGCTTATGTAACAGTATTGTACTGTGTTATAACTGCAGATGTGTTAAAGTGAAAGGTTAAGTAGCGCTAAAACCCTCATCTCGGGAGTCTGCAGCCAGTTTATTGTTCTTTGGAAACACCCCTACAAGCTGTTGGCATGATTTGATTTGATTTGTTTGTTCAATTTATGTCCTGCCTTTATCCCCAGACGATAATATAGCCATGAGCTTTCTAATTGGTGGACTGTGCTTGGGAGCAGCTTAAGCCTGGTCTAGGAAGGTTTCAATTGGTGTTGCAGCTGGAACATTTGATTTGATCAGGCTGCAATCCTATCTACACCATTGGACTTACTTCTGAGTAGACATGCATGGGATTGGGTGCTCAGTTCAGTTGTTTGAAAAGCTTCAACTATTGAATTGGACTGCGGATCTATTTAAATTGTTAATCCTAATACAGGTACAAAATGGATGGTCCAAACTCCATCCTACCTTGGAAATAGGCAATTTCTCTCCTACGTGAAAGGAGGAGGAATGTCTCTTAAGAGACGGCACCTGCCACCACTCTTATAGCCCAATCCTATGCTCTGTTCAGCGATCCAGCTATTCCGGTACTGGCAATGCATGGATCATGAGCAGAGTAGGCAGGTTGGAGGTCTCCTCGAGGTAAGGGAACTATCAGAGTGACCAGGCCTGGAGAGCATAAAGGCTGACCTCCACCTCACTATTTCCGGCGCGTCCTGGGCGCGTGCAGAGAGTGCAGAGCTGTGTGGCTTCCATATTACCTGATCGCATCGGAATGCGGGAGAGCCGCGCTCTCCCAAGTTCCGTTGCGATCAGCTGTGGGCCATGCCCATGATTTTGAGGGGGTGGGACGTGGAGCTAGTTTTTTTTACCAATGGGATGAGAGGGGTTTTTCAGTCAATCGGAGCGCATTTGTGTTTCAGCCAATCACCGTTTAGATTTATTAGAAGGCGGGACAATCAGGAGGGACTACTTGCATGAAGAAACTGGTGGAGACCAGGGCAGCGCTTGGAAGTGGGGCGTCAAGTCCCCTAAGCTCGTGCACCTCCAGACGCAAGCCGTAGCGCAACGGAATTCGTGCGGTTGAGGTCAGCCTTAAGACTTTTGTAGCACTGCCGATTCAGCAAAGCCTTTTATTGTGCTGATCAGCTGTCTCAGGGTTGGGAGAGAGAAAGAGGGACCTGATCTCGGCCTGAGCCTGTTCTCTTGCTCCCACCGTGCCTAACAGCTGATCACTGCAACAAGGGCTTCACAAAGATGCAGTCAGCCCGATCCAGCCGATAAGCATCCTGTGTGTGCAAACAGAAAGCAGATTGCTGTGGCTGAATAGGGGTATTTTGTTACCTTCCACTGACTTCTCTAAACCTAATGTTCTTCCACTTCTTGGTGTTTTGACACATTTTGCATTGTTTTTGTAGAAAGCAATTCTTCAGCAGCAGAAGTCGTAAATGAGGGCTTATGTAATGCAACAGAAGTAAGCAAACGGGTTAGAGGTGTGTTTCTTACTGTGGTTTAGATGCAAAAGATGAGCTGCATCCGACTTGGCCAATAGTCGGAACTATGCAGCTTCGGGGGAGAAATGCTTTTTTTCCTTGGCTGCTAGGTAAAGTTGTAGAAATTTGAACTGCTGCTGTTTGCCTCTTTACTGGACTCCCCCCCCCCCCTTTTCTGGTTTTCTAGCTAACTTCAAAGAGTACAGTTTTTTGCTTTTTGTTTTTGTACAAAGGAAAGGAGAAGTTGAACTGAAAGCAAATTGAAAGAGAATAAATGCAAATTTTGCACGCAGTTGCTCCTCGGTCAGCTGCTACTTCTGGATTAAACTTCTTCAGAAACATTCTGCTTGCACACACAAAAGGAGGGGGGGAAATCATGATTTTGGAATGACAGTCCTGGAAAGATGCTACAAAGACTTCATTTTGGAAACAAACAAACCTCTCTCGCTGAGGGGAAAACCTTGCTTACATTTGGAGAAGCTCAGTGGCAAGTTAATGAAACTTGAAGTAGGAAGAAGAAAAGGGCTTCTGTAATTTCAGTATAATTTGGGTATGGGAATCTTTTTTTTTAATTTAAGTCTAGGCCCTGAAAGAAGTTGCAAATGTAGAGGCATACTTTTACAGAACCTTTTGAACTGGCTGAAGTGAGACCGTGTTTGTGGTTCCACAGGTAGGTTAAGTCTTCTGGAAATTCCTTTTAACTGTTACCTGAGTGGCTTAAGGGTTAAAGTACAAAGACAAATCGGCCAAGGCTTTTCGATGTAGTTCTGATCTGATTACCTCTTTGCACTGAAGCCACAGAAGAGTATGCAGTGGATCTTCAGAGGAGGTTAGTATATAGTATTAGAATGAGCTAGCTAATGACTTTTTCTGATACTGTTTTGCGCTTTAAACTCAAAATGCTGAATGTTCTCCATTTTTAAGGAAATGGGGGATGATTAAGCCAGAAACACGTTTCACGTTGGCCAGAAAGCTTTATCTGTGTGTGGATGGACCTTAAAATGTATACGGCAAAGTTAATGTCAATTCCGGAAACAAGTAATATTAACTGGGCACCTCTCTAAAGCTGCAGTCCTATGCACACTTTCCTGGGAGTAAGCCCATTGAATATAATGGGACTTACTTTTGAGTAGACATGCATAGGATTGTGCTGCAAGAATGGATGGATTATTACTTGCCTCTTTCTTTGAAACAATTTTTAGGATTTTTCTAGTGAAGGGCTGTGCCTGTTACCCAATTCGGAAAGTAGACTGTTTATCTTTTAATTGTATAATTGCAAAAAAAAAAAAAGAGGCCAGTCTTAGTTAGGGTAACTTGAGTTAGATAATTACTTTATTCATCAGCATTTATATTGTTATGGGCCATAGGAAGATGTTTTGGAGCTTTTGTTATTAACCTGTGCTCGACTTTTGACAGATTCCATAGGGAGCATCCGACTTGAAACATGTCCTAGTAAGGGTCTCTTCCTTAGCAAAAGGTTAGAGCAGACTTAGAAGAGCAACTCTCTGAAGACATGCCTTCAGTAAAAGGGATATAGAACACAAGTCTTATAGTGGCACACTTTTTCTGTTCAGCATTTAGTAAATAACATATTATGTGATGACCAAAAACTATGCATTGGGCATGTCCTTGCATGTTTCGTTTTTGTTTCTAAATAGCAGCTGCTGCAGGTTCTGATTCAGACCATGATATTGTAGGGGGAGGGAATGTAACCCTTTGCCCCTGTCACAGACCTGTTCTGGATTCCCCCCCCCCCCAGCTACTAACTGGGAACAGAAAACAAGTATGAAAGGGTGTTTAACGGTGTGTTTAACATAGCATGTAGTTTGACTGTAGGTTTAAGGTTGGCCAGTTCTCACCACCTAAAATGTGAAATTGCCAAATAAATGCACTCTGTATACTTGTAGTGCTACTGCTCTTCATGGAGAGTTTTTGTTGGGAGGTGGTATGCAGGTGCTCCCAAAGTTAAAATCTGGAGGGGCACTTGGGGCATTCGGATGTATATCAGAACTGCCATACATGCCTAGTTAATGGATTGGTCTGGTGAGTGAATAAGACCTTACTTTCTCATAGATTCTAGTGCCTGTGACAGTCCTTTTGATTGGGGCCAAACTGTGCCATGAAGTATGCAAGCTGCTGTCTGTAATAAAGCAAAAATATTTTAGATATCAAGGCTTGGCGTAGATGCCATCTGTTTCGTTATTTATTTATTTTTGGTCATTTTAAAATGTATCGCTTTTCTGCAACACCAACAAAAAGCTCACAAAGCAGTTTGTATAACACAGAAAATAAGAGAGATGATTTCCCTGGCCTAGAGGGCTCCCGATTGTAAATAAAAAATATGAAAGAGACAGCAGCGAGCACTGTCTAGAGACTCTGCTCGGGTGAATAGGGGGACCGTTGCATCCTGTCTCTCTTCCACAGAACTCAGTGACCTGCTTGGGGTTCCCGTTCTGGTACTGAACAGACCAAAGCCTGTTTAGCTTTAACAACGTCGTTGTATTTTGTGGGGGCTGTGAAACCTTTTTCTGCAGTTGCATCACTGTGAGGGTGCTTAAACCCAGGGTCATTTTCTTTTCAGTCCAAAGAGGAGTAGCTGCTTTCTATTCCATGGGGTGGGAAAAGAAACCAGGTCCATGTATTGTATAGGGTTTTTTCCCCTCATAGTCTCAATCCTGCATTTCTTTATATTTTTCAGTATTGCAAGACCATCTTCCTATGAATTTATAGTTTTTGCATGCTGCTTCTATTGACAGAGCACCTCAAATGGAGTGTACTCTGTTAAACTGCATATTTTTCTTTCTAAGTACCCCAAAAAACTTACCTAACCTGTTCTACTCTGCCTGGAAACATGGATACATAAGGAGACTGACCTCAGTTTTGAGATCAGTTCCTATCTTCTATACCCTATGCTTGTTTTTATTCATGCATAGACCTTTTACCATTAGAAGAGATTTATTTATTTAAAGAATTTATATCCCGCCTTTCTCCCAGCAGGGGCACTCAAGGCGGCTAACAAGATCAGATGTTAAATGCAATTGAAAGATGATGATACTAAGTAGGGATGAAGCAGGTAGTGTGATCCTGTCTAACGATAGATTCTAAGCTGTCTCATAAAGCACTTTGCGATGACTCTAGAGTAAGGGCCGCCGGTGCAGAGACCGGCAGCCCTCACTACGCCGCCCTCTGGATCCAGCACCCACTGGCGGAGGTACGTCCTGTACCAGTCAGTGCAGGGATGGGGGGAGGGCAGGCAGGGGTGTGGAGGGAGGGGGGCATTGCCCGGCCCAGGCTGGGAGGGGGCGGGGATATCGGCGGCATGCTCCGCCAATATCCTAGGCCTATTCCTGGCCCTGGCCAGCCTTGTTCCCCCCACCTTGTATGTATGTCGGCTCCATAGGGACATGGCCGGCTTACACCTGGGGAAGGGGATGAACGTCTCCTCCTGAGGTGCTCCCGGGCTGCCCCGAGCAGCTTGGGATACAGCGGCTGGCCCTTTAGGCCGGCCATGTATCTTTAGGCAGGATTGCGCCGTTAGATTAAGCCATATTCTACCCTTTCTTGTCTAGGTTTCCATCTGTGCTGAAACTTGGGTTGTAACTGTCTTTTTCCACATGTTGGAAGAGTGCCATGGTACAGAGTGCCATGTATAATAATACTATATCAATATTATTAGAAAACCATGTTACATCACTCAGAAGATGCCCAAGAAGATATGAGAATAATACCTCACTGTATGCTCCTATGTTGTGTTTCCCTTTCTGGCCATTTTTTGATAGTACTACAGAGAGAAACAAATAGAAGACGGGAAAACTTCTCTTTTATTCCCCACTCTCCCCTCCCTATACTGATCTCTCACAACGTCTTTACCTTGTGTTCACTAATCTTCACAAACATTGGAGATCAGAACCCCAGAGAGAACAGCCTGAATCTACAGAAATAAATGCTTTGTTATTTGCTTTTCTGCATGCAAATGATTTGATTATTTCAAAGGAGGCTTAATATACATTTAGCTTTACCCCAAATACCCTGTCTGTGTCTCTCACTTGCGCACACACAGCATAACCTTCTTCTATCTAAAAGACTGAGGCAATCGTGACTCTTCAGGTTGTTTTAAGCTGGGATAACTGGAAATATTTTACATTTGGATATACTGATATGAGGGTTGCACAACAAATTTGGAATTACCCTGACATGAGGGTTGCACAACAAATGAGGAATTACTGTGTGTAATTTTTCTTTGTATATGGTTTCTCCTAGTACTGTAAGTGCATTTGTAAGCAATGCTTGTTCAAGCTATGAATTTTTGTCGTTCCAGAACGGTAGCATAGAACCCTTTAATGGTTTGTAGAAGTCCTAGGAGTGGTACATTTGGGGTAATACTGTATGCCATGGGCTGAAAAGTGAGGGGAACATGGTGGGGTCAATCTGCTTAATTAAAGAAAGGGGGAACCCCTGATATATTAAGATTACGTTTATAGGATATAATCCTTTGTGTTTAAGACTGGTTGGTTTGCTGGCTTTGCATGGGACCCCTCTAGGCCTTTATCTATACTACTTCACAATGATATGGTTTGTCTTCTCCCTCCCAATCCTTTCTACAGCGATGGGGAAAGAAGAAAAAGAACCTCCTCTGTGTGTAGCAATGACTCTATAAATGCTGGTGGAATCATTCTTACCCCTCGCCGGATCTCTTGGCGGCAGAGAATCTTCCTAAGGGTTGCATCACCCCTGAAGAAATCTCCCTCAGCAATGCAACTTCCAGGTCTGTGTGCATTTGGGGAAAGCCATCTGTGCGATATTCTATCACTGCATTTCTCTCTTTCCGGTTTGTTTTTAAAACCAGTGGGCATCGCTGCAATTGCTTCTTCCTAAGTTCTAATACTTGAAATGTCTTGTTTCAGGCATTGATGTTGCTACATAGGTTTTAAGGGTGTTTTACTTGTTAAGCTTTGAGGTTGAAGATGTGCAAGTCTATGACAGAATACTTTGTATCTTTTTAAGAACTGCTGTTCCAGAGGTGGTGACGGGCATTTGACAAAGTGCAATGGCAAATTGTTTTGTGTGACTACTTTAGACCCCAAACCACACGTTAACTGCACGTGAACATGCGACTACCACAGCGCAATCCGACTTAACTTTTGTGCCGGTTTAACCGGCGGCGCAGCGAGAACGGGAGGCCCCAGAACGGAAAAGGGATTCAAATCCCCTCCAAATGAGGAATTGAATTCAAAGGGGATTTGAATCCCTTTTCCGTTCTGGAGCCTCCCGTTCTCGCTGCGCCGCCGGTTAAACCGGCACAAAAGCTAAGTCAGATTGCACTGCCACTGACTGATTCCTCCTCCTGTATCTCTCCAGTTTGTTGTGTTGTGATGCCATCATGCTTGGCAGTCACTTGTGGGCAAGGAAATGCCAATGAAGCAGAAGTGTGGAAATGCTGAGCATAATGATTGTATCTCCCAACTAAAAAGGTGCTGGGGAGCTGTGGGAGTAGACATGAGGCAGCAATAGCCATGCATTTGGAGAGTGTATACACTGGTTTTTAGTGTATACATATATTTATGGTTTTATTATTGAGATTTGATTTATTGTGAGTAGCTTTGGGAATGATTTTTTTTTGGGGGGGGACAGACAGCATGCACATAAATTTGATTGTACTTTGGGCCTTAGTGCCTGGTGACGAGGATAGTGATGCGGATAATGGACTTAACTGTCCTTTGGTTGTAATCTCTCAAAATCAGTTAGAACTTTGTGATAGAAGCTTAGTTTTGCCCTGTTTTGTTTGGCTCATCCGTTGGCGTTGCTTACCAGTGCAGAAATGGTAGATAGGAAAAGAAATAGGTAGAGAGAGGTGTGTGTGTGTGTGTGTGTGTGTGTGTGTGTGTGTGTGTGTCAGAGACGGAGAGTTTTTTGCTGTTGAGGGCCAGTCAGGCAAACCTGTGTGCTTAAAGCTAGGCTTACCATCTTCCCGGAAATGACCGGGATTGTCCCGGCGACGCCCCCTTCGTCCCCCCGTCCCCCCCCGAGCTGTCTCTTTGTCCCGGCCCTGGCCCGCCGGCTGCATCGCAGCGGGCCGGAGCTCTTCCGAGACTGTGCTGCCAGCTGCAGCGCGTCTCTGTTTTGATCTCTAGTCTCGCGCCTATTTGCGCGACGCTGGGAGCTCTCCGGAACAGCCTGAGTTCATGCATAAAATCGGAAAGAAATCTTTTTGTTAATAAAACTTTCTAAAGCATAAACAAGGGAGTTTTTACTTTGTTCATTTTCTGAGACTATAAGGAGCTGTTGTATCCATTGGGTGCTCTGCTGCTACTTATTCCCATAATCACAGTGTCAGGCACTGCTGCTACTACCAGTAAACTGCTCTAATAGCAGTTGAGGGTGCTAAATCAAAAGAGGCACTAATTGCATTTGGCAATTAGCAGCTGAGAAGTACTTATTCAAGGGACGCCTTAGGCAGGAGAAGAAGGGTTCGAGCTGTTGAGTATTATTTCAACTTGCTTATTACTTCTGAAGCCACTTTTTGATACATAAGGGAATGCAGAAGCCTGCCACTTCTGTCTTTGAGCTGCAACTTGCAGATTTATAAATGCTCTCTTGTGCTTCTGGCTGTACTGATATATTGAGCAGCAGATGTGATGGGTGCTGATGGTGGTTGGAGTGTATTGTCGGTAGGCTAGGGCAAATTATGAAAGCCAAGAACCTTAAAACAGTTGGCTCACTATTACATGGGACAGAGAAAATCCGGCAGCAGCTAATCACAGCAGCGTGATGAAGCCAAGATAATGACCCAGAATAGTTCTCCTTTTTCCTTTCTGTTGAAAGAGCACTTGTGCCAATCGGTACATGTGCACAGATATTCTACTGGGCACAGGATCACAGGATTTACAATTACAGAAAAGTCTCTTTAAAGTACAATCAATGTATATGGTAGTTTATTCAGTAGACTTTATTGCATAAGCAAAACAGAGCAACAGCCCCATAAGATTCATGCTTCAGGGAGCTCACAATCTTCAGTTATGGTGAAAAAGAGGGAAGTAGAAGGTAACAATAGATGAATGTGGGCAAGTGCATTTGCATGTATTTGGGCTTGGCTGCATATCTTTCATAGAACCTTAAATACTGGTGAGTATAGTAGGAGATGATGCATTGCTTATGCCAGTGTGATCTAATGATCAGATAGTTTAGTCAATCCATTCCAATGTATAATTCTTTGCAGATGGAGTTGATGGAAATGAATTGTTGCCACTTTCTCCTCTTGCAACGTCTTTGGAGGAAGATCCCCTTGTTTCCCTGTGGCAAAATGATGATGCCCAGGATAAGACTGGTGAGAAAAAGAACTCTGAAGAGTTGCAGACTCTGTGGAGAAAAGCCATCCATCAACAAATACTGCTACTTCGAATGGAAAAAGAAAACCAGAAGTTGGAAGGTTGGTGATGGTCAATAATAAGAAGGGCTTAAATTAGTTCAGCCTTCCAGATGCAGATGGCCTAATATCGGCTAATGAAAAACTTGAAACAGAACTCGCTAATGAAACGTTGCCGCAGCAGTATGGAGATAACTTTATTTACCTTGCAGAATTGTTGTAAGGGTAACATCGAGAGATGTTGTGAAGTGCTGTACAAATTTCAAGATTTTATGTAGAAAGGTTTCTTCGAAGGGCAGGAAATTTGAAAAACCATGGTCTACTACCTCATTCTTTTCAGAATGTCCTTGCTTCAGCTTGTGTAAACTGGGTCAGCAGAATCTAGGGATTAAGTTGTTCCTGGAACATACCACTTCAGGCTGCAGGTGGGAGATAATGTGCTTGATTGCTCACCAATCTAAACAACTTCCTTTATTTACAAAGCTAGTATGTTGGGAGAGAAGGGTTCAGCCTGTTGCATTGTTTTCATATGCAGGGAAACGTCTGTTTTGCTTGGAGGAGATTTACATCATCAGGCAGTCTTCCTCCTGTAGTAGTACAGTCAAGGAACAGCTTTGCCATTTGATTCTCCTGGTATATAAACTGATTCTTAAATGGGGTATTAAGTAGGCTTACCATAGTCCCGTATCTGGTCGGGGCAATCCCAGTTCGGGAGTCCAAATCCCGGTCTCCCAGCCGGTTTCCTCTTTGTCCCATCCGTCTGGGACTTGCACTGTCCGGGTCCGGGCCTCTCTGACGGACCCGGACTTCTCCTGCGGTCACCGGACGTAGCCAGCGGGGTCCTGAAACCAGCGCCAGCTCCCGAGGAAGCCCCCAATATCCCACCCGACAGCACTTACCTGGGAGTAGGCCAATCCTTGGCAGGATGTGGCCCCACTTACCTTGGAGGAGACCAGTCCTTGGCAGGATCTGGCCCCAGCCATCCTGAGGCAGAGGCAGCTCGACCGGCTGCAGCTGAGCCAAGTAGGGAAGGATGGGATTGTTGGGGTTGGTTGAAGGATTGAGGGCGGGGACAGCAGGGTGTGCCTCTCACAAGGGAGGGAGAACACAATAAAGAGCAGACCACAGCCGATGAGGAGGAGGGCAGTACTGGAGAGGTGGACTGGAGAACCGGAGCGACAGTCAGAACCAAACCCTCCAAGCCCAGCCTGGGAGAGGGATAAGGGTGCCTTAGTCAGCCCCCCTCCCCAGGGCTATTCTGAGGCAACGGTCCTGCAGAGACCTTACCTGTGGTCCGGAAGGACCCCTTCTACACTTCAGGGCTGGAGCCCACACTTAGAGCCTACGAGACCGCCTTGGCTACACCCCTCCCGGGGTCCCCCAAGAGGCTTCCCTTACATGCACCCATGCAGCGCTAATGCACTGCGTCTTCATCTTCTTTGTCGCAGCCTCACACCGCTGCACAAGGCTGGAAGCACTCGGAAAACATCCGAGTGAAGTTGGACATTTTCCAAGTGCTTCCAACCTCGTTGCGAAGCACCTCCAACGCCTGTGTGAGGCTGGAAGGTCTCGGAAAATGTCTGAGTTCACTCGGCGTGTGACGAGGCTGGAAGCACTCGGGGAAAACGTCTGAGTGAACTTAAACGTTTTCCGAGGTGCGCGAGGCTGCGACGATTAAGACCATGACTAACATTTTCCGGAGTCCAGGCTGGCGCGAGTCATAGTCTCTTGCTGTTCCACAGCTTTTAAAAGGACAGGCACAGATATTTCTCCCCTGCTGCTCAGTATTTTGAATTCTTAGAAGTAGAACAATTAGGTTTATGCGGGTTATGTTAACTTTTATGTTAATTTTTCCAGTCCATGTGACTTCACAATTCTTGGACATGCCCCCGTGACGTCACTGCCACCCCCCCTTGTGCTCCCAGAAAATTTGGTAAGCCTAGTATTAGGTATGCAAAAGGTACCAACCTGTGCAGGGTTCCATGGCTGAGCATCACATTTAAGGGGCTCTTAATCACTGCATTGGCCCCCTAGGCATGACATATTCCTATGCGAGTTTTCTCTGGCCTTTGTGGAAGCAATGTTTGCATATGAATGCATCTGTTATAGAGGACCACCACATGTGTTAATGATCCTTTTGAATGTGTAGCTTAGATACTGTACATGGAACCACACACAGGTAAGGTTTTTTTTTGCAAATGAGATGTCTTGTTTTAACATAAGTTCATATCATACTGCTGAAAGGGTAAGAACTTTCCCAGTCTGGGATGGGGCGTGTGGAATGGGTGTCATGTCATGTTCTTGTGTGCACACTCTCTTCTCTATTAATATCAATTTTATTTTGGTACATGAAATACACTGTTTTATTTGGAAAAAAAATGTGTAATGGCCAGTTTTCCTTTGCTCACAATCCAACCCCACATCCCTTCCTTTCTTTAACCCCCCCCCCCATTTCCCTATATGCCAACCTATCTTATCCCTTGATGAGGGAAACATGAAACTTAAAAAAATTGTGATAACCAGTGAAGCAACAAAAGACGCACATGAAATTGGGGGAAAATGGAAGGTGAAAGCAAAAGAAACATCCACCAATCCCTTTAATCCCTATCAATATGTTGGACTTTTCCCAGCCAGTCTCATTTAAGCTGTTACTTTGGCAGCCAAGTCCGTTCAATCTTGAGTCTACTGTTCAAATTCTGGACTCAAATTAAGTTTCCAGCACAAACCGTATCAATTGTTTGTTAAAAGACTGCATCAATAGCACCAGCTTCTGGAATGTTTAAGGAAGAGGGGGAGGGAGACACAGACATGCAGGGAGGCTTGTGGGAAAAAAAGTGTAAAATGTATTCCGAATGTAATGTCTTGCAATCTTGTTAAATAGATTAGGGACTAAAAAAAAGCATAAACAAATCATTTTTTTTCTTTCATAATGATTAATGTGCTATAGTGAAAACAAGAAAATAACCAACGGTGGCAGTGGGAATTCTGCTTGAGTAAAAGTTTTAATCCATGTGTTCAGCCTTGTTGACTCGTATCATCTTCAAATTATTTACTATATGACACAGCATTTCATCTTGCATAATTAAATGATTGAGGCAGTTTAGGCTGTAAATCTGCTCTTATGCAGAGGAGCCAGTAAAGTTATTGTTCAGGGGTTCTCCCTGCTATTGTGAAATTATTTTCCCTCCCCCAAATGCAGGTATTTTTCTCCTGCTTAATAGTCTTGATATGAAATATGTCAACCGAATACTAATAACACTTCTCATTCTTTCTAATGCTGTCGAGGAGCCTTGAATGACTTTTTTTTCTTTTATAGAAGGTAAGAAGCCTCTAAAGAGATGTTTGTTTGTTTGTTTCCTCATGACCACTGATCATCAGTGAGGAGGAATGACCTCACCCAGACCTTTTTGCAACAGTTGCCAATTAGATATGAATGCAGGAATTATGCTCAATTCCATAATTTTTATCCTACTGGTAAATTTCAGTGTGCTGAAGGAACACTTCACAAGCATACGGATGGGATGGCAGACTAGATGGTCCCAGAATGTTGGATCCAGCACTTTGGATCCATGTCTTCCCTCTGCCATGGGCTGGTTGTTTTCAGTGGCGTTCTGCGCCCTCCCGGCGCCTGGGGTGGGGGGCGGGGACCGAGCGCCCCCACGAGCGCTCGCGCGCGTCTGCCCACCTCTTCTTTCCCCTTCCCGGCTTCGTTGGTCAGTGGCCCAGCTGGGGCGCGAGCAGCTCGCGCCTCTAGCTGGGCTGCTGACTGACGAAGCCGGGAAGGGGAAAGGAGAGGCGGGCAGGCGCGCGCGAGCACTCGCGCACCTCTCCACCTCCGCCTGCTTTGTTGTCACTCCCCTGCTCTGTTCGGTCCAGCGGGCGGCGGCAGCAGCAGTAGCAGGAGGCGGAGGTGGGGAGTGTTGTACGCGAGCGAGCGCTCGCTCGCGCACAACACTCCCCGCCTCCACCTCCTGCTGCTGCTGCTGCTACTGCTGCTGCCGCGGCCCGCCGGACCAAAGGCAGGTCCTGGGGGGCGCGCGCCCCCTGGAAGCAGCGCGCTGGGGGCGCTGCGCACCTGAACCCCCCATATTAGGATGCCTCTGGTTGTTTTGTTCTGCCAGGGATGCATTTCATCTCATCAGTCGCCCTCTACAGTTAGAAAGTAGGGCATGCACCAGAGAGTTCTGTTGACCGAGAGAGGGTGGGGGAGAGGGAGGGAGAGCGACGGACGTGTTTAAGAGTGGGGGGTGAAGGAGGGGAGAGAGCAGGTAAGCCTAAGTCCAGCTTTGAAAAATCAGTAGGCTATATTATAACTTCTGATCTAATTCTGAATATAATTCCCTTGGGTGGGGGGAGCCTCTCAAGGCTTTTTTGCTGGCCCTGAACTTCAGAGTTCCCATTTCTGGACGAGGAGGATATTCACCATTGCCTCTCATGTGCTCCTTAGTTGGCTGTCATTTTATTGCAGAGTTTAAAAATCTGTCCCCAGTTTTCTTCTCACACTCAATCCCAGAAAGTCTCTCTCGTGGCCTGAATTCTGCATGCACATCTGCTCAGTGGAGAAAATTTGACTTCCTTTCATAGCATTATTACAGAAATCATAAACCTGGTCAAGCAAACATGTATGCCCTTCAGTTTCAGATTCATAGCTGGCTCATACCAGAACGTAAATCTCCAGTGATATACGAGTTTGAATCGCTGAAGCCAAACACAAATGGATTCATGCAAAGAGCCAGCGCAAGGGTTCAACCAGATACAAATACATTAAAAAGCAGGTCTCTGGCCTGGCGCCATGGTAATGCCAGTTCTCTTAACTGTGGTTAAATGATTGGGCATGAGCCACTGGATTGGATTGAGCCACTCTGTCAAAAGCCTCTCCCCTCTTATACATACCTTACCTGAAGTTAATACTATCCAGGTTCTCCTGGATGTTTCAGCCAGAATTTAACCAACTTTAATAAGCTCTGGGTAGCGTTAACTAACGGTGTGTTGTGAGGGATGGGTTGGCACCAATTGTAATTATGCTTGAGAGACAGAGTTGCATCCTTCAAAGGTTAGCACTGCTGTCAACGTTGGATGGAAAGAATCCATTTACTTAACAGATCTATTTTGTGCCTAAAATCTGTCTAATATACTTTTTAGAGTCAGATATCCTAGAGATGGGTTCCTCCAGTTTTTGAGTTGATGAAAACAGTATAACAGCACTCAATTGACATTGCGTTTGTTTTGACAACTTGAGTTATGATGTAAAGTGTAACGTTGTCTTGCATGCTTCTTGTATATTTTAACCCATTTGAAACTCCGTAAAGTTTAATGATTACCTAAAAAATGACTTGGGACCATTCCAATGTCCTACGGTTTATTGGCCTTTCTTACAAAACCTGGTAGAGAATGCTTGTTTAAGAACTGGTTCCTACAAGGTTCTGAGCATGCAGTGTGAACACAGCATTGCATGCACCTGCCTCCAGACATGCCTCTGGATTCTCTCGCCTGTGAGACATAGCGTATATAGCCTACGTGCGCATGGTGTTATCTGCTAATTGGCCGACGTTAATATGAAGTGGCGTGTGCCTTGTGTGTTCTCTCTTACAGCAAGCAGAGATGAGCTTCAATCCAGAAAGGTTAAATTGGACTACGAGGAAGTTGGCACTTGTCAGAAAGATGCTATCAATGTCTGGGATAAGAAACTATTGAATTGCAGAGCCAAGATCAGATGCGACATGGAAGATATTCATGCCACTTTGAAAGATGGTAATTTGGCATGTAAAAAGTTTGTCATTTGAAAAGTTGTGACTAAAGAATAAAGGTGTCTTGGCAGCAATATTAATGTGTGTGTTTCCAATAAAACTAATGTCATTGAATGTATTTAATGTAGAGGGGGAGAGTGTAATGATCATTCATTGCTATGGTAAGGGGGAAATGGGCATTGGGGGGGAAGATCAATGATGAATCTGCTTTATTTTATTTATAACATAATATTTTGTACAACTTTATTTATTTATTTAAAGAATTTGTATCCCGCCTTTCTCCCAGCAAGGGCACTCAAGGCAGCTTACAACATTAAAATAAACATGTACATTAAAATAATTAAAAACATATAATTAAAACAATTAAAATAAACAACCCCAGTGGGTCACCTGTATTTACATTTGTTAAAAGTCATTTTGATATAGGGAAGCATACATTTTATGAGAATTTAATTCAGACAGTAAGGAAAACACCCAGTGCTTAAGACAGTGTTATAAGGTACTGTTCTGCTAGGGTCAAAGTAGACGTTACTTTGAATGTATGAGTTTGACTGTCATTGTTGTCCCCTGGTTTGTGTGTGAAACAATGTGACACCAATGTATGGGAATAGGGGCTCTTTGGCACTTAACCCTGATCGTAATCTCCTGATTATGCCACCCACCCTACTTAAAGTATATTACTGCAAGTAGTGCATGGGGGGGCATGTGATCAGGATAGAAACTGTGAGGAGGACCAAGTGTCAAAGCCCCCCTACCCACCCACCTTCTGTGGTTCTATGGAAAGAGAAGAAAAACAGGCCAAATTCACATGTACAAAGTAGTATCTAGTTTGGACCTAAAATGTATGTATGTTTTGTCAGCTGACAAATAAGAAAACAAAAATCATCAACAATATGGCAGACAGTGTATATGGTTTGGGCTTAGAAATGGTAAGTAGATCTGGGCATTGTCATGCCAAATGAGAAGAAACTCCAGTGCTTCTCTCTAGAATACACAAACATCATTATCAATGGCATGGAACACCTAATGGTTGTGACCAAGAAGAGAGTACACACTAGGCCAGGGGTGACCAACCTTCCACCATTTGGGCCGCCTTAAGAGTTGTGGAGAAGACAGAATCTTGGCAGCTGCAAGTGCTGATGGTGCTGTTAAAGCAGCTGCACCTGCTGAAATGCCCTGTATAATATATAAACCATTAAAGGGCCCTGGCCTATACAACCATTAAAGGACCAGGAGCATTCATGTTGAAAGATTGGCCACCCCTGCTCTAGGTCTAACTAGGCATTAGCCTAAACATGAAATATAGCCTGTTGGAGGCTAAGCTTCCTGGTTTGTAAGTTTTTAAATAAATTAGTGTGCAAAGTGAACTAGAGCAACATTTCTATTCAAAGGTGTTGATGTGGATGGCGTATAGAAATGCAAAATAGTGGTGAAAGTAATTTGTGTAATTGCTTAATTCCCTGAATAATTCAGTTTTACATTTCTTTTCCTTCCCCACCCCACTTTTTGTGTTCAGGTGTTCCAAAATGCCGCCGGGGAGAAATCTGGCAATTCCTTGCTGTGCAGCATCGTGTAAGACATCGGCTGCCAAACAAACAGCAACCCCCTGACATCTCTTACAAAGAACTCTTGAAACAACTGACAGCTCAACAACATGCTATCCTTGTAGATCTAGGTAACTTCTCTGTCTTGGCTGACAGATATTTGAGACTACTGTATAGGTTCTCAAGAGGAAAACATTGTGCCAGTAGAAAATAGAGCTGTGCACATGGAATAGACTAGCCCCATCGCTTCATGCTGGACTTTTTATCATATGCATGGGGAATGTGTCGCAGGTGGGAGAGCGCCACTCTTTTGCTGCAGATCCCAATCTGGTAACCCATTCATTGTGGGGTCAGGATATCTTCCTGTAGTTGGCAGCTTTGTTCCCCTACTGGGCTTGCAGACACCTGTTGCTGAACTTGTGTTCTTTGGATTATAGACCGAGCATATGTCTAATAACAAAAGGGCTCCTTATTGATTCTTTGAACCTGGTTGCATGATAACCTGGTTATTGCATGATAACTCTGGGCCCCAGACTACAAATTAGTGTAGCTGTGTGTAACTTTCCACAAACTCTCTTTAACAAAGAACAGCTGCGGGAGATGTTCTGAATGTAATTGGAAGAATGTAAGGATGGTGACTCCTTTCTTTCCAAATGTTGTTCTGCTCAGAATCCCTCGTGCACAGCCTTTCTATCTGGCAAAGCAAAGATATGAACATGCACATCTTCTCAGAGTGGGTGGAAAAGAAGTTGGGTAGGGGGTGCAATTTTAAGTGGAACTAGCAGGCTAGAAAATGATTAAGCACATCCTTCCTATTGCTGATCTGCCATTCCTGATTGTGGTTTCTGTAGCTTAAATTAAAGGAAAAACTATATGAAAAGTTGCATGTAATATGATGCATTTAAGCAGTGTTTCCCAAACTGTGGGTTGTGACCCACAAGTGGGTCGCGAGCTTATTTTTGGTGGGTCACTAGGTCATGCGGACTGGACGCCGGCTATCGTGGCAAAACACGGGCCAAGGTGCTATTTGGCTGCCACGGCAGCCAAGCAAGCCACATGTGGCCAGTTTCACCCCCGGGCAGGCTATGGGAGAGGGTGGGACATGGAAGGGTGGGGCAAGGTGGAGGTGGGGCCCCTTTTGGGCCAGATGTGCGGCTGGAAGTAAAGCTATGTGGGTTACGACAGATTGTTTTAAAATTTGGGTTGCAGTGCTAAAAAGTATGGGAAGTACTGCATTAAAGCATAATTTTGTGTAATTAGCTTCTCAGATCACCCATAGATAGGGCTGCATGCATGCTTAAAAAATTGTGCCCCAAGGTAATCCAATTTAGCACCAAGAGAAGCTGAATTCTGCAGTTTGTATAAATTATACAAATGTGTGTAATTCTCTTACTTTGCATAAACCTGTTCTGCTTTTGCTTGTTAATGGGGAAAGAAGAAGCTATGTGCAGCGCTGTAGACCTACCCATAATCCCTAGAAATCCTATTCAGCCTGCTCTCTGGTTTTTGAAACTTTACTGGAACTTTCTAAGGACTTAAAAAAATCTATTTCTCCCCCCCCTATTTAACACCCCCTCCCCAGATTCTCACTGTTGTATTCTCTGCTTTTTCTGTGCCACCCATGGTATCGTGGCATATTCACAACTTTGATCAAGCTTATTCCCTCTGGGTGTCAACTAGAGTACCAGGAAAATCTCCCGGTTATGACCAAATGGGAACCCTCTTTGGATGGTTCTCTTTTCATGTTTCTCCCAGATGTGACAGAGGTTGTTGTTGGTGGCATTGTGGAAGAAATTGGGGGTGGGGAGATGTCTTGCCAAGTGGTAAAGATGGCCAATGCAGAATAGGGGAATGATAGTGTTATTGACAGAATTATGCACTTTTCCCCATCTGGACAAGGATCATCATGGTATACGTATGACCACTTTGGAAGCTGGTTGACTATTGAGGTGGTCAATTTCCCTAATGCTTATATGCACACTAAGGCAACTTACGTCTTGGGTAACTAGTCATTTTTATTTATGTAATTTGACTGCATATATGAGCCTTTAGTACTGCTGTTTATAAAAGACTGCATGCGAGCCTCTTGTGGCTTGAATATCGACTGGCAACGTACTACTTCCTTCCTTCCTCTTTTTTTTTTTTTTTTTTTTTTGCCCCAGGAAGGACTTTTCCAACACATCCGTACTTCTCTGCTCAGTTGGGGGCAGGGCAGCTGTCCCTCTTCAATCTTCTGAAAGCTTATTCCTTGCTGGACAAGGAGGTGGGCTACTGCCAAGGTATCAGCTTTGTGGCTGGAGTGCTGCTTCTCCACATGAGTGAAGAGCAGGCCTTTGAAATGCTGAAATTTCTCATGTATGACCTCGGCTTCCGGAAACAGTACAGGCCTGACATGATGTCACTACAGGTAAGGCAAAAGGGTTTGCAGAATGTTTCGTTGGGGTCAAAACAATATTGTGAAAGGCAGTGATGCCCGTTGGCTGAATTTAGCGTGCCAGCTAGTTCTGTCTTCTGACCTCCTATACTCACCACCACATTCAGTACTTTTATTCCCTTTTATTTATAACCCCCCTCCCCCCCGGTTCGCTTGGCTTGATGATATTTTCTTCCCATCAGTTTCTGATGGGTTCTATTCAGTTCTATTCAGTGTCTCAGTCTTCAGCTCGCTCTTTGCTGCTGTGTGACAAAGCTGGCTTCAGTGTGGATTGAAAAAGATGAGCACAGCACTGGAAGCTAGTTAACAGGTGTCTCCCCTCCTTGTATGTGTTTAATCTGTTTGAAGCTGGCAAACATATGATGTGGGGAGAAATATGGACTGTATGCTGTGATGCTTAGCAATATAATGGTTAAGGAGAACATAGGGAAGAAAATTAGTCTTTTAGCTGTGAAGTGTGTGTGTGTGTGTGTGTGTGTGTGGGACGGACGGACAGATTCAGGAAGGCAGTCACAGGAAGGAACCAGAGACACAGAAATCTCCTCTGCATGGAACAGAATGGAGGAAGAGAAGGGAAAGAAAAGAGGGCAATAGACAGATAGGGGTTTGCCTGTGTGAGAGGATGGTAGAGATTGTTCAGTGGTGAGAGAAGGACACTTAGTGCACACCCTCCTGTTGCTACTGAATTTTGTGGAGCTAAACTATTCTCTGAATCAATGAGTGCCAGACTCGGAGGAGTTCAGGGTAGCATATTTGGGGTTATCCCATTTACCTTTACTACAGGCCTGTGGGGTAAATTGGTCTGAGATTATGGATGATAACTAAAGCCTGAGATTACTGGGTTTTGACACTGTGTTGGGGTTATGAGACTCTTCTGATCCATTTGGACTGAACCTGGACTGTCCGGAGATGGAAGAGGTCAGAAATGGATGGTAAAGGGTCTGGGGTCTGCCTGTGATTCTCTAGGCCCTAGGGGTTTGAGGTGGAGAAAGCAGGCCTCATATTCCTAATAACCTAATCGGGAGTGCTACAGTGGAATGTGTCCAAGCTTAAAATGAACTAATCCAGTGGTTCTCAAAGTGGTGGGTCGTGACCCACCATTGGAACCACAAACTGTCCCCTGCACCCTTAAGGGGCGGGAACAGCATGACAGCGTTTGCGAAAACCAGAGGTGGTAGAAAATCGCTGTTTTTCGGCAACCTGAAGATCAGGGAGACCTGCAGAGGATCGCGTAGGCCTCCCCGAAGCCTCAGTAAAGTTAAAAAACGAAGCCATTTTTGGGTGCCTTTTCTGCAGCAGCAATCCCCAGGATCGCAGCCACTGCTGGCCCCGCCCCCGCAAGCACTCGGAGTTCTCGCCTTGCAGGGAGAACTTTGAGAACCACTGAGCTAATCGGTATTGAGCTCAAATGTAAGCCCATCCCAGACTGAGCCCAGGAAAGCTTGCCCATCACTACGTGGAAGTAAGTAAAGCTGTATGGAACCTGGCTGCTGGTCTGAAAAGCTGTTAAAAAAAACTGACAGTTTTCTTAAGTGTGATTCTTAACATTCTTAACAATGTGATAAGGTTTGACGGCTGATCAATATTTCTGTGCTTCTCATTTCTCTTCAGAGGAGATTGAGATTCTGTGCTTGGAATGGCAGTCAGTCAAAGCAATATGAATTTTGGGAGAGAGGTTCTGTTTGCAGATAATCAGTGGTGGTTTTGATTGATCGAGGAATTGGAGCACTTTCCCTTTGAGGAAAGGCTAAAGCAGGCTTCTTTTCTAAACTTAAAGATAGTCAAGGGGGATATCGTAAAGTGGATTGTAAATTAAGCTTGCCTTTGCAATCAAAGGCGCACATTCCTGGCTTCTAATAGAAATCTCACCTGTCCAAAACTCATATGTATTCTGAAAGAACATCAGGACTCCCAAAGCTTAACATTTCACCTAGAATACGCACCTGTATTGTGAGGTAACTTATGAATAGGACCTCTGTTTATGTCCCCATCCACACATTCCTATACATGTGAGGGCTTCCTGGTAGCATGCCTGACTTTGTCAAATGTTGATCACTGGGAGAACGGGGGCAGGGCTTTTAGCTCTTAGATGTAAAATGTCCCATGATCAATAGTGTTCTAGTAATCAAGGTGTCTTAGGCAATGTTTGTTTCAAATAACAGCATCCTAACTAGTGGAAGAATAAGCACTAGGGCACACAGATGCGCGCACACACACGCTCCTTCAACTTGTTGGTTATACAGGTTGATTACCCCTTATCCAGAGTATTCCGAAATCCAGACATTTTGGGGCTATGACTTTTTTTTAAACCTTTTCCAGCACCTGGCTGGTATAGCGCAAGGCATGCTGGGGCACAAAATTATTTAAAATATTGTATAAAATTGCCTTCAGGCTGTGTGTATAAGGTGTATGAGACACAAATGAATTTTGTGTTTAGACTTTGGTCCCATCCCCAAGGTCCCATCCCCAAGGTATCTCATTATGTTTATGCAAATATTCCAAAATCCAGACTAACCCGCAGTCCAGGCGACTTCCTGTCCCAAGCAGTCAAGATGAGGGATACTTAACCTGTACCAAATTTGCGGTCGCTGGCTTATGGGAAAGTACCATAACAATTTATTTAACCTCAGTCAATGACGTGTAGCATTCTCGTATCAGAAAACAAAACCTCCTCTGATGTAGGGAATCTATGGTCAGTCTCTAGAGACCTTTACATTGAAATGCAGCCTTGGGACCTACAAATGTGCCAGGTTCTCATCCCTCTCCCCCCCCGGACTGTTTTTGCAATCAGAATTATGCCTCTCCCATACTAGTTTCATATGGGAAGAATTTGTGACTTTGCTGACCTAGTTCCAAATTCCACTTGAGCTATAGATTCTTTGAGATTGCCTTGAGAAAGTGCCCGCCTGTAAAAAAAATTCTACCAACAAGAAAGATTAGTTCTGACCCAGTTCAGACTTGCTGAAAGAATGGAGATGGTAAAGACTGTGAAATTCTTGTGAGGACTAACATGATCTGTGCTCCCACGTTCATGGGATCATTCTGCATAAACGTCTCTTTTCTCCCCTCATGGGAAATATTTCACATTTTTTTTATATTTCACATGTTTATACCGCCCTTCCTCCAAGGAGCTCAGAGTGGTGTACATATTTCCTCCTCTCCTTTTTGTCCTCACAACAACCCTGTGAGGTAGGTGGGGCTGAGAGATAGTGACTGGCCCAAGGTCACCCAGGAAGCTTCGTGGCTGAGCGGGGATTTGAACCTGGATTTTCCAGGTCTAAGTCCGACTCCCAAACCACAAATAAGGCCTTCATCTCTGGGAAGGTGCTGTCCCAGAAACCTGGGAAGGCAGGGTTTTTTTTTTTTCCAGACTTCCTTAAAAGTTCACATATGTATATACTGTGCAGAGAAGATTACTGAGTTGGCAGAATGACTTTAAGCCTCGCCTCATCTGGAAGTCAAGGGGCCTTTTTCCTGTAGCCTAATTAATTGGGTGAGGGACCCGGTGACTGCACCTGGAGTGTTGTGCAGAAGAGTGAACAGCTTGTGTCGCTGGTTGGGGGAACCATGGCAGCCCAACTCAATATACCACAACTTCCCAGTTACTATAAAAACTGCCAGCAGAGGAGGAGGGAGTAGCCAGGCAGTGAGAGAGAGCTCCTTACCAAGATCTCCCAGGATAGCCTGTTCCTTGAGTTATACCAGGAAAAATCCAGCACTGTCCTCAAAAGTTCTGCATGTCTCCTTCATGTATAACCATCCTAAGTGGTCTCCAAGGTCAATTGTCCACAAATCTGTGCTAACTTAGTAAGCTATTCCCCCCAGTAGATTTTGAATTGCTCCATAGTTGGCTGAATATGTACACTCAGGCTCATGGTATTGTTGATGTAGGAGGAAAAAAAAGGCTAGCCAGCACTAGGGTAAGAATGCTGAACCCATTAGAAAAGGGCTGAGAAGTTTCTAATTCTTCCCTGTTTTACTACAGATCCAGATGTACCAGCTGTCGAGGCTCCTCCATGATTACCACAGAGACCTCTACAACCATCTAGAAGAGAATGAAATCAGCCCTAGCCTTTATGCTGCACCATGGTTCCTTACTTTATTTGCCTCACAGTTTCCACTGGGATTTGTTGCCAGAGTGTTTGGTAGGAATATTTTTTTAGTGCAGTAATAAAGTGAGTGATTTCTGATATCTGGAGGGATTGGACAGATCGATGTAGTTTTTTTTTCCCTTGCACATATCAGAATGAACGTAGGTTGTAATTTAAGCTAATTAATCTGTCAAAATGGAAATTGGTAGACATGTTAGAGACGTTGAGGTCTTGCAGTTTTTACTTAAAGATTTATTTTATCCTAGAGGTGAATTAACAGCCCCATCTTATTTGGCTCTATCGCTGCCAGAACTAGCGTTCCGACAACGGTAGCTGCTTTACGGCTGTCACAAACGGCGTTCTGGCAGCATGCAAAACCGCGCACTTCCAGAACTCCTCTGGAGAGGCTCTGCTTGCAGTGGTGGAGCAAGGAAGGCCCACTGACTCAGGTATGTTGGTGGGGAGGGCAGAACGGGGGGAGGTTGGGTTGCGTGTTGGAGGCAGGAGGAGTTGGCACCCAATGCATCCGACTTACACTGGAGCCCCGCGGCTTCCTCATGAGGCCATGGCTTCCTCACGAGGAAGCTGCTTGAATCGGCATATAAGGTGGTTATGCCATATCTCCGAAACTAGAGCTGATAGGGCAAAACTGATGCCATATTTGGAAACGGCGCCTCAAATATACTCAAGAATAGGTCTAACTTGTGAAGCAGCAGAAAAAACTTTGTTGGGCTGTGTTATCAGTCCAATCCTAACAAATGTTCCAGCTCCAATGCAGATACTCCCTTACCTTGAAGAGGTTCCGTGACTTCATGGAGGAAACATCCATCACAGGTTACAAGCCATAAGCAACCTCCTGGTTTTAGAAGTGGGTTTTCTCTGTGCCAGGTGCAAGGGAGTGACAACGGGAAACAGGTTATCTTGTTGTGCTCCCTGAGGCATCTGGTGGGGCCACTGTGTGATACAGGAAGCTGGACTAGATGGGCTTTTGGCCTGATCCAGCAGTGCTCTTCTTATGTTCTTACCCTCCCACTGCAGAATGCAATGTGCACCCTGTTGGTGTGGCTGCGTTGGTGCTGGAAAGTTGGTTAGGATTGGGTTGTATGGGAATTGTATCTCTTGTGAGAGAAGCTATGGATCTAGTAATTCTCAACACCCTTAAAGCCATAGAAAGCCAAAGTTCCTAGAAGCCATAGTCTACTGGTATAAAGCCAGTATAAAATTGTAGCATACTTGCTCTTCAAAGCCATATACAAAACACAAATTGTTAGCATTGTGTCACCAAGAGTAACTACTGTAGTTATTATGTAATGCAGAATAAGTTGGCATGTAGTATTGGGAAGAGATCTTTTAGCAATGGCAATATTAAGATTGAGTGATTCCTAAGGAATATATTTTATTCAGACAGACTGGTTTGTTTTGTCCGGACTTGACTGCCTACCACACTGTTTCAGCATCCCTGCAATGCTGCTTCATCATGGTAGCCTTAGACTGGCTACCTGCCATCTGCAGGGGAAATAGCAGGGCACCAGCTGGCAACTCCCTAGCCATGCCCTGGGTTTGTCTGCATTAAGCACTTGTCTGCAGAGACAATTGCTGAATTCAGGCAGGAATTTCTTCCCACAAGTTAGACCCCTGATCCAAACTCTCCCTACATTCAGCTCCTGCCCCCTGTAGAAAAATGCTGAATGTCGGGCCACCCAGGGTCCTGTCTAGAAAGCGCCTCATGACACTTACCTTCTTCATATTTTTTTTACAGCTTGCTGTATATGTTGACTGAAATGATGCCTTAAATTGGAAAGATAATCTGATTCATACTTTGCCTTCCTACCGCAGACATTATTTTTCTTCAGGGAACAGAAGTCATATTTAAAGTGGCGCTAAGTCTGCTCAGCAGCCAAGAGGAATGTATCATGATGTGTGAGACTTTTGAGAATATTGTAGAGTTTCTTAAAAACACACTCCCAGACATGACCAAGCCCCAGATGGAGAAGATTATGACACAGGTAAGGCTCATTTTTACCCAGTAAGTATCATGCCTAAAAATTGTATCCTGTGAGACCTGGGGTAGCGCAATGGCGATGAGGTTGACCTGTGAATCGGAAAATCCTCAGTTTGAGTCTCCGGACTTCCACGAACTCTTTATGTGCCCTTAGAGAAGCTGCTATTCTCTCTGCCTCGGCTCCTCCCACCATCTGCACTATGGGGGGTGAATACTAAGTTACCGTACAGGGTTATTGTAAAGATTACAAGACACAAACATGTGAAGTTGTTAGAGTGCTCAAAATGCAACAGTGGCTTTTATGTAGCACTTTAAGGTGAAGTCCTGGAATATTGTTCTGATTCTTCCCCCCCCCCCCCCCCGCCACACTATAGCAACACCACTGCTAAGAGAGATTGCTTGGCTGGGCTATATTTGGGTGAGTGAATGATATAAAAATTGTTCTGTGAAGAACCTTTGGAGTGGAATATAGTGTGTGAGCCACTGCAGTAATTCTAACTGCCAGTTGTTGTATTTCTAAAGTACAGGATATACAGTACATGCTTACTCTGTGAAGCCTGTAACTTCTTTGCATTCTTTACACAGCATATTTGCTAGAGGTTGAGAAAATTCCACCTGCTCTCAATAGGAACTTGATCTCTATAAGACAGATCTGTTGGTCCACATAAGGGGCCTGCTGGACTAGGCTCGTTGGGCCGAGTCTCTTAGGGTGAGGAAGTGAAATCGGGGTGGAGAGCAAAACTTGCAGGCAATCGTGCTCCTGCTAAGAGTTGCTGGCTGGTAGCAGCCTTTTATTGGCCCGGAAACTTGTCAAAACAATGCTGTATCATCACATAATATCATTTTAAGGAGCTTATAGGTTAAAAAAATATGAAAACTGTTGCATATCACTCTCGCCCTCAGTTTTGTTGCTTGCAATGAGGCAGCAAAGATGGGGGGGGGGGGTCTCAGCCCAGCCCTGCAAACTACCTGACTTGCTTGTATTAATCAACACAGGACTCTCTCAAAAACCAACTTGTTTGCTCTTCTCTTGGTAGGTATTTGAGATGGACATTTCCAAACAGCTTCATGCCTATGAGGTGGAATACTATGTTCTACAGGATGAGCTTCAAGAGAACTCAAATCCATGCGATAATGGTGAAGCTCCAGAGAAACTCGAACGGGCAAACAATCAGTTGAAGAGACAGAATATGGACCTCTTGGAGAAACTGCAGGTAAACCATTAAGGGCAAAGCGATAACTGTGAGAAGATATGAATCTGGGAACCCAGGTCTCTGAAGAACAGTTCAAAGGTGGTGAGGGGAGAAGTGCAGGATGAGAGCAGGGTGCTTAATTCTTCTGCTTCTCATTTCCTCATGCTTTCCTCTCTCAGACTCTTTTTCCCAGATGGGGTTCCCAGGTTCATGTCTGCTGTTGCTGGGTAAGGGGAATGCAGAGAAAAGGTTAAACAACCCTGTTGTGGGTGGTTTTAAGGTTCCCTTCACCTTGCATCTTTTTCTCCCTTCTGTCCTCTTCCACATTTTTAACATTTGGCAAAGATACAGATCAGGTAGCAAAACACTTTGGAGTAGAATTGAGCAAATGTGGGTCATGCTAGAGATACATACCATTACTGGCAGCTAGCCAGTTTATAGAATCAACATAATCAAGTGCTAGAGTTTTTTCTGGACTGTTGTCACTGTAGGCTATATGTGGGGAGGTGCATAAAGCACACCGTCACCACCAATTGGCAATCTATTTTGGGGCTCTCGGGAACCTTCATGTACTATTTATAGCCATCACACAGTTTGGAGGTCATTAGGTTAAACAGTGCAAGATTATGCTGTGGGATACCTTGGTTTAGATCTCACTTTCACAGTAAGTTAACGTTATAGTCTTGGTTTCTAGCTAGAAAATGAAAATAAGTATCTATTTCACAAGGACATGGTGATGACACTTGTGATGAAGAAACTTCTATACCTCCCATGGGCCTGAGAGGGAAGATGAGCAATTTGATTACAAGATACTTGCAAACGTTTTCAGATATGTCTTACTAGTCTTGAACCAGTGGCGTAGCTAGCCACTGTGGTACCCGAAGCCCTCTTCCGTGTGACGCCCCCAGAAGTGACATCACCACTGGAAGTGACGTCACACTCCCATGCTTTTTTAAAATGGTGCTGGAGACTGGAGGCAGCAGAGAACAAGGTATGTGGTTGCTCACGCCCCCTTCCTCTGCTGCCTCCTGGTTGCCTCAGCCCCCCTCCTGGTCCCCCCAGTCCCTTACCTTCAAAGCGCTAATCTAGCACCAAACAGCTAATCCGCGCTATACAATTGTATAGCGCGGATCAGCTGTTCGGCACTAGATTAGCATCTTTAAAAAATCTTTAAAACCCAACCAGGCTTTATCACCGCCATGGCCTTTTTGTTGCCCTGGGGCAGTCCACCCCACCACCCCCTAGCTACGCCACTGTCTTGAGCAGGCCCTCTTCTTAAAATCACTCTCTTGTTGTTTTCTGATAGGCAGCTCATACTAAAATCCAGAGTGTGGAATCGATCCTGGAAGATGTCTTGGCAAGAGAGAACAAAATGAAGAGTTTAATCCAGTCACTGGAACAAGAGAAGACACTCTATCGAAAGACTATTGAGAAACTCTGTAAATACTTGCCAACAGAAGCACTGTCCGACTGTGAGCAGCTGCTGAAGGAGGTGAACTGTAACCCAAGCAAAATCTAAAAAAAAAAAGCCATAAGTAAAGAGTTGCAGGCAACATGGTTTCTGTCAATAAAGGAAAGGAAAGAGGAACAGTTTGCTGTAAAAAGGTATCTGCATATCTTACACGGGTACTGGAGTTCTTACAGCAGCAGAGAGGCCTTTTAAATCTTGATATGCAAATCCCAGGATAAATGTTTTTAATAATGTGTGTACATAAATTGCAATGCAAAAAAAAAGTTGAATCTAATGAGGACAATTAGATGTATATTTAGGATTGATCGAAAGGAAAAAAAGAGGAAATGTCACTAGTTGAGACCGGTGATAACTTAAAATGCCAACCTCAATATGTTCCCTTGGTCTGTGTTGTGAAAGGAACATGATGTTGTGTATTTCAGTGCATTGATTAATACTTGAAAAGAAAAACAAGAATGTAACATTTTTTTCCCCTCCAAAGAAGAGCATGTTTCCCGTTTTAATGGGGGAGTTCTTTGTTTTGTGTAGGATTTTTTCTTTTTCTTTCCGGCAACTTGGGGGGGGGGGGGTGTCACACGATCCCTACAAGCTCTCACGTGCCTGTAATGAATTCTACTGACAATTGCGTATGTGTAACAATAATTCTGACCGGCTGTCGTTCTCTGGCTTTGCTGGTGAGGAGAGTTAACAGTGCCAAGTTGCTTTCTTGCGCCTGTTGACAAGTGGCCAGGCCTTGCTTTCCCAGCGATGCCTCAAGAAGTCATGGAAAAGTGAAGGTTAGAAGCCGCTCTCCCCTTCCCTGTGCACTGTTGTGTGAAATTAAGAGTTGAAACAGACTAGCAGAAGCCCCATGTGACGTATCTGTTTGGCTGTATCATTTCAGACCGCAGGTGGTGGATCAAATGTTTAAATTACTCTCCCACCTAAAAGACATGTACAGAGAGCTAGCATGTTGGAGAACTTTTCTTCTCAGGCGTGCTCATTTTTATCTCTGTCAGCATTTATTTTATATGGTGAAGCATTGAATCCTTTCACCTTATACAGCCCTCTAACAGATGGATTGCGTGGAGGGAGGCTTTGCTGGTCTCCTTAGCACTAAAGGAACACGAGGCATGGAATAGCATGTCCTGTTGTTGTTTTAATGTGTGGTGGTTATGGGGTTTCAAAGAGCCAAAGAAACCTTGTGCGGTCTATTTTCCTTTATCTAAAGGGCCACCCCTTTTGCACTGGGCCAATGACCCATCTAGCTTTTTTCTTTTACTGGGACATGGACACTGGATTAACGTTTTAGGTTTCCTTAAATATGTAGAAATACTATAAAACATCAAAGATGCCTCAGAGGAGCATATGGGCTTTAACAGTGTTAACTCTGCAGGGAGGCTGTTGTCCAGATCTAGCAATTGGTACACTTTCTGCTTAAAATATCTGTTCCATAGTATTCTACTTTAAAAAAAAAAATAATCTCCACTATAGACACAGTTTCCTTTACAGGCATCTTCTGTTCTTTTTTATTAACTCTTGCTCTGCACAATTTTGAAGATTTGTTGTTTTGAGGGGTTACTTTTGTCACACAGATCAGACCCTGGTCAGAATATGACCCTAACGAAGCTCTGAAAATAGTATGTCAGTCGTACACAGGACAACGTGCATTTTGGAACATGCTTGAATAGTTACAACCTTTGGTGGGAATGATTATTTGCCGTATCCCTCCAGGTATTGTTTTTAATAAGCAAAGTGCCAAATTCAGCCAAGTGTCTTACTCATACAGGTTATATGTGTGGCGGGGAGGGTTGAGCAGGGAAGGGTGCTGATGCTTCCTTTGTGTAATGTGCGTTATGCAAGTGACAAGCAAAACTGAGGGACAGCAAATGCAAGTTGGTTTGCTTAAATGCACCAACCAAATTGCATTTGCTGTGTTGTTGCTGCATTGTAAGTCTTTTTTTTCTCACCCCCCCTTTTGTTAGGCAATAGTATTGACGGCATACCGTGGGCACAGTCCAACTGGACTGTAAGAAATGAATGGGAGACTGCGTAACTTCTGATAACTTCCAGTTGTGTGCAAGAGAGAGTTCTTCTGGAATGTGCCTGGTATTCTTTTCTGGCCATTGCTGCCTCTTACCAAATGAATAAACTTGCATGGAATCTGGTGAAGTTGTAACAGTACTATATTTACCAGGTAAAAGAAAAGCCAAATGGCATATTTTGTTTTGTGCTTTGCAACTTCATCCGAAAACCATTCGAGGCAACCTCGTGCATACAGAATCAGTTCCAGGAAACTGTCAAACTATGTACTACGATGATTGAGTTGTTCAGGAACATGTTGCAATGTGTGTTTTGTTTTTGTTCTAGAGGCACAGAATGTTTCACCCTACAATGGACTTAATATTGACTTGCTCATGTATCACCTGGAGAATTTTCAATAAATGTCATTTCATTGCTGCATTTCCCCTGGCTGCTTTCATTTGCAGTACCGCTCTTCTGTGTGGAGAGAGTGAACAAAGGGAGATTCTTCTTTTCCTATCGTAACACTAGAACTTGGGGTCACCCAGTTTAATTGACTGGGAACAAATAAGGGCTGATAAGAGGAAGCACTTTTTCACACAATGCATAATTAACTTACATAATACTCTGCCAAAAAAACTGTAGCTTTGTTGCTTTAAAAGAGGATTGGAGAGATTCATGAACTAATGTACTCCGTGTTCATAGGCAGCATATCTCTTGGGATCAGTTTTTGGAGGACAAACAATGGCTGAAGACTGTTGCTTCCATGCCCTGGTTGCAAGTTTTCCTTGGGCATCTGGCTGGAGTATAGACTTTGTTCTGATCCATCAAGATCCGGCTCTCAAGTCTTTCTGAACCAATACACAAACAAACACACATTTGTTTGTTCTTTTTTTTAAAAAAGTGTATATCTTTTCAAAGACGTTTTGAGGTTAGTTTCTTCAAAACTGTGTCATTAAATATGATAACATAATGAAACTATATATTGCATGGGATATAACATATGCTATAGCAGCGTTTCTCAAACAGTGGTTTGTGAACTGATTTTTGGTGGGTTGCGAATAGCTGGCTGCCCAATCCTCAACTTCCGGGTTGCCTCAACTTCCGGGTTGCCAGCTGTTTGCACCTTTTTTACATGAACCTGTAAAAAGCCACCTGAGCCTCTTCAGCCCGCTCCGTGTTTTCAACGAGCAGAGGGTTGGGTGGCCAGCTGTTCACATTTTTTTAAAAAGCGAACAGCCGGCAACCCTGAAGTTTTGGCAGTGACATGATGTCATCACATCACCGCCAAAACTTCCAGGTTGTCAAGCACCGTGCTACAGGTGGGTCACGGGGCGGCAAAGATTGAGAACCACTGTGCTATAGCATTAAAAAAAAAAAAAAAGCCCTTGCTTAGCAGTGATTATAAATACCATTTTTAATTTTTTTTTGTAAAATGATTACAATTCCAAACTTTATCTCTAGGGGCAACTTCAACTCATAATGCCGGCAAAAGAGTCACTGGAAGAAGAAATACATGAAAATCCATTGAGCATCAGCAGAAGTTTTGAAACGTTCCTTTTAGAAATTCTTCCATTATGTTGCATGATTTGTTCTGAGCCCTTAGGAATATTTGGGACGAGCGTGAGGTGTATGATATACCTTGTAGAAAAAAATAATCCACTTTGCTGTCTTCAACTATAAAAAGAAAATGCACCAATGAACTAAGCTAGAAAAGGGATGGGGATTCTACAGAAATTGTTTTAAAAGATGCCGAAATGATTATGGTTGGGGCTTTGCGTTATCCCAAAAAATCTGCACCAAGAAGCTTGACTGCTGCAACCTGAGTAAATTATGGAAATTGCACAACTTTGCATTATTCATCTTATTTTGTCTAAATTGAGCTTGGCTACTTATGGAAGGGGCTTCGGTACTGAAGCTGTGCACAGCCCAGCCCAACCCTTTAAAACCTTATTTACAGCACAATCCTATGCATGTCTACTCAGAAGTAAGTCCCATTGTGTTCAGTGGGGCTTACTAACAGGAAAGCGTGCATAGGATTGCAGCATTAGTCATTTTCTGGTTTCTTGGGTTTCAAACTCGCTCTTGTGCACATTCTCACTTTTTCAAGCATCTATTTATATTAGCTATAACCAGGGATGTATCTAAGTAACTAGATCACGAGTGCGAGTGCGAGTCATTTTTGTAAGTGCGAGTCAGTGTCAACATTTTTGGGCAAGTACGAGTCAAGTGCAAGTCATTTTTGCACGAGTGCGAGTCTAGTACAAGTAAGGCCAGAAACCACAAGTCACGAGTCGAGTCACTTTGGGGAAAATGGCTTTTTCCCCTGAAAATGGGGTGGGTGGGTTTATGTGTGTGGGGACCTCTGAGACTCTTAAAGCACCCCCTATGCCCTTTCCCTCACCTCTCAGTCTTGTCACCACCCACCTGGTTTGGGAAAAACAAGCGTGTCTACATTCAAACCATTTATTATTCCCTCCCTGCACCTTTCCTTTGCTGAGCCGAGCATCCCTTGGGCTTGGAGTTTTGGTCAATGAGGAGGAACTGCTGCGGCAGCTTCACCTTCCCTCACTCCTCCCCACCCCTCGCGCTCGGAGTTGTGGCCAATGGCAAACAGATAGCAACAAAAGGGGGGGGGACTCAGAGCCAGGCTTGCTTTCCCACCCCCTTGAAAACCCTTCCTCCCTGCTGCCCTCCTCCTCAGAGGTCTCCACTGCGCCTGCCTGCCTGTGTTGATGCCGGCCATTAAAGGAAAATGACTTGGAAATGGCAAGTCATTACCCCCACGAGTGCAAGTCAAGTACGAGTCCCGTGGGTCGCGAGTGCGAGTCAGTGGGTCACGAGTACAAGTACGAGTACAAGTCAGGGAAAAAGTGGCTAAGTCACACTTGCGAGTTGAGTCATTTGACTCGAGTCCCCATCACTGGCTATAACTTTTATATTGGCTATAACTGTATATTGACTTTGAACTGTTTTAGAAAAGCCAAGTATAAAATATATTTTACTTTCCCCTGAGATTTTGGAATTGTGGTGTTCCAACAGCCTTGACTTTGGTTTTGTTTAGTCATTGAGGTAGTCAGGAACTGATGAGTATTCACTGGAATAAAATTGCTAAAAGATCAGATGCAATACTTTATAGACCCAGACACTCGACCTGCAAGAAATTCCTCTTTAAAGGATTATGATTCCTAGAAAGGACGACAATATGGTAAACACCTCTGTGACTTTCAGTGCAATTCTATGCATGTCTACTCAGACGTAAATCCTGTTGTATTCAATGGGGCTTAATCCCAGGCAAGTGTTATAGGATTGCAGCATCAATCTGAGGAACTCTGACTGCATGTACTGCAGACAATGACAGCTCTACAATAGTTCTCTGAAAAGCTGTCTTCTCTACACAATTGCAGAGAGAGGGCTAAAGCCTACTCCCAGTTCTATATTAGCCACTAGATGTCCTCATTGCTTCCCTATTACCTGGTGAAATTTCCCAGACACTTATCACTTTTGCACTGCACACATGGAACAACAATACACCTTCGCTTTCTATGGTGGTTATGGAATCACATGCATGAAGACTTCTAGTGGTTCTGCTATACTGTACATTTTTGTTTGCTCTAATCAGCTTTTCCCAATTATGTGACTTCTCCTCCCGAAAACAAACCAGTATTGCCAGGTGGACAAAACTTATATCTCCGTGGCATAGGAGTCCCAGAGGCTGACATTATTCCATTCGGATTTACAGCACATTTCACTTAGGGTGAAACCTCACACTGTACAAATGGTCCTACAGAGCAGGTTAGTGGAGCTGCTGGTTATTTATGTATTTAAAAGTTGTGTCCTGACTCTTCTCTTGTAAACAAGGTGTTCAAAGCAATGTACAGTAAAACATAATGTTGAAATACAAAATAAACTCACCATAATCACACCATAAAAACAGCAAAATAAAAAGCATAATGGAGCAGCACAGTATATACAATGTGCAATTTCGGAAGATGTTTTTTTTAAACCAGAAACCAACAACAAAAATCAGAAATGGAAGCAAAGGAACAAAAATAAAAGGCAGAACAGAAACGCAACCACCCTCGACCAGCAAATTTACCTAAATGCAAGTTGAAATTAGGAAAGTTTAAACAACCTGCCAGAAGGCAGACAGGGAGGAAAAACTTCTGGTGTCCTCTTTTTCTTTTCTTTTTTGTTCAGCTCGATTGCTTGGATGTGTACACCTTGGCAGAGGTTGCCTTTGATAGTTGCAAGATACAGAGCATGGTTTAAACTTGCATCAGACGACAAGCAATCCCAGCCCAGGCTAATAGCTTTTTAACATCAATTTTTAACGCACTTTGTTCCTTCCTGTTCTGTCAATCATTACTTTTGCACTGTTTCCACATCCTGTTTGCCAGGATATTCAATACTTTCCTCCTAATGCTTTGCCAGTAGAAGGGCAGCGGTCTTACTTGCTGCAATCATATGGCTGCCCCATTTTGTGTTGCGATTGTTTTACCCACCCAAAAGCAATCGTAATATACTGTTGTCTGAAAGCACCATGGATCTCTGGTGAGTCCACTGTTCTAGAACTAACAATGAGCAAAACTCTACTGTTCCTTGTGGCATCTTAACTGTTCATCTCTGCGAGACCAAAGGCAAAATATCTGGAATTCTGCATAAGCTCCTCCCGAAGCTTACTCCCAGAAAACACCAGAACAAAGCAATGTGAATTAAGTGGTGTCCTCTTATATTTAAGCCGGAGAGCAATTGTTCATCTCAATATGGTATCTTATCAGTGGCTGTGGCTGGTGTTTCTTTTGCATCTTTTTCAGATTGTGAGCCCTTTGGGGACAGGGAACTGTTGGTTGATTTATTTAGCAATGTAAACCGCTTTGTAAACTACTGGTACTTTTTGTCAAAAAGTAGCATATAATAATTCTGAAGATTTGCATAAAGCAGTGTTTCTCAAGCTGTGGGTCGGGACCCACTTGGTGGGTCGCGACCTGATTTCTGGTGGCTCCCAGGTGATGGAAAGATCAGATAAGTAATTGCCACAAGTTCTGAGGTTATTCAAAAATCTTATAGCTGTTAATTGCCCTTCAAAGAGCTGAGCTCCTGCAGTTTGCAAGGAACTGAGCTCCTGCAGTTTGCAAGCTTGTGTAAACATAGGGAGATAAATGTTTGAGCATCTCGTGAAGCTAGGTGGGTCCCGATAGAGTGTAATTTTAAAAAGTGGGTCCCAGTGCTAAAATGTTTGAGAACCGCTGGCATAAAGTTCTTAATTGTTGTAGCTTCTAAATGCAACGTGGAGCTTTACAGAATGCACAATTTTGTCTTCAGCATTTGGAGACTGGTAAATGAGTAGTGAAGCAAAGGAAGTGGGACTGAGAGTAATGGGCAACTGCTACATTGCCTAAGGTGTTTTCTGCAAGATCACGCAACGTCAGTTTTAACTGATGATTGAGGACCTTTTTAAACCTTATCAACATTTGTACATATGGCGTATAGACGGCCACTATGAATAGATACTTTTTTGGACATTGGAAGCTTTTTTTTTTTTTGGAGATGTATGTATAGATTGAAATACAGTACATTACATTTAAGTAATATATACGTTCCCTTTTTTGCTTGTGGATCTTTTTATTCTGAGTTTTGTTTCTGTATACAACTAATAAATGCAAATGATCTTCTGTTTTTGAGCCGATGAAAGGCATTTCAAAAAATTGCAAATAACTTTCTATGTGAAAGCACATTATTTTTAGTCTTCCCAAATTCAACAGTTTTGTACTGATACGGGTAAAGACGCCATGTATTAAAAATCTCGTCCTGTTTTTACAGTTTTTACAACCGCTGAGGCGCTTCCTGATTAGTTGCTTCCGTTTTGATCTAGCGCATTCCCGCGCTTTCGAGGATTTAAGCCCAGAAGTCAACCAAGCACATATCACCAAATCTTTTGTGGATTTTTTCCCCAGGAAGAGGGTCCTAGTTTAGGACCGAAACGTTGGGAATTTTCTTGGTCTTTTTATGTTTGTGCTCCGCAGCGTCTGCCTAGCAGGAGACCCGCTGCGGTTGTAAAAACTGTAAAAACAGGACGAGATTTTTAATACATGGCGTCTTTACCCGTATCAGTACAAAACTGTTGGATAATCGCAGGCTATGAAAGCTACAGAAAGAAATTGAAAATCTTCCCAAATTGTTTTGGATGGACTCAGGCACAGAGTTTGAACCGCCTGAAAGTTTGATACTCCTGAAAGAGGAAAACTGCAGGCTATTCTCAAGACACATTTGTGAGGCTAAAAGTTCTAAAACGTGTAGTGTATGAGTGCAGGTGGACCAATTATGGCTTGAACATATAAAGCTGGAACCAATCTTCAACTAAGGGTTGTGGCAAGTGCACTTGCAAAGTTGCAATCACTGCCCAGTTCTGAAAGATGTGCACATAACAGAGACCTAGTTTCTGGGATGCTGGACCTTAACGTGTGTGTGTGTGTGTGTGTGTGTGTGTGTGTGTGTGTGTGTGTTGTGTGTGTGTGTGTGTGTGTGTAAAAGGGGCTGTTCAGTCTAGAAAAATGGGGGGACACATGATTGAGGGCACAATCCTGCTTAAGGATATGCCGGGCAGCTCAGGCTGCCTGCTGGATCGCATGCACCGCCGCAGGCAGGCAGCCCGTGGCGCTAAGTCTCCTCGGGAAGGGGACACTTTTTTTTCCTTCCCTGAGTGTAACTGGGGCAGGGGCCGATTGGCCTCCTCGGAATTCCGCCAGCTATTTTGCTGGCGGAAGTCAGAGGAGGCCGTGTAATGGCTCAGCTGCCCAGCGGGGGACAGGATTTGGCCGCCCCCGCCCCCAAAAGCCTACACAAAAGCGTTTGACTGTGTGGATCACAACAAAACTGTGGCAAATTATTAAAGTGATGGGGGTACCAGGCCACCTTACTTTCCTAAGAAACCTGTATGCGGGTCAAGAAGCAACAGTTGGAACCGGTCATGGAACAACCGATTTGTTCAAAATTGGTACCAGAGTGGTACCAAAATTGGCAAGGCTGTATATTGTCACCCTGTGTATTTAACTTATATGCAGAGTTCATCATGGGAAATACCGGGCTGAATGAATCGCAAGCAGGAATCAAGATTGCCGGAAGAAATATCAACAACCTCAGATATGCAGACGATACTACCCTAATGGCAGAAAGTGAAGAAGAACTAAAGAGCCTCTTGATGAGGGTGAAAGAGGAGAGTGCAAAAGCTGGCTTGAAACTCAACATTAATAAAACTAAGATCATGGCATCTGGTCCCATCAATTCCTGGCAAATAGAAGGGGTAGAAATGGAAGCAGTAACAGATTTTACTTTTGGGGGCTTCAAGATCACTGCAGACAGAGACTGCAGCCATGAAATTAAAAAACGCTTACTCCTTGGGAGGAAAGCTATGGCAAACCTAGACAGCATAATAAGTAGTGATATCACCTTGCCAACAAAAGTTCATATAGTCAAAGCGGTGGTGTTCCCAGTAGCAATATATGGTTGCCTGAGTTGGACCATAAGGAAGGCTGAGCGCCGAAGAATAGATGCTTTCGAATTGTGGTGCTGGAGAAGACTCCTGAGAGTCCCTTGGACTGCTAGGAGATCAAATCAGTCATTCCTAAATGAAATCAACCCTGACTGTTCCCTGGAAGGACAGGTACTGAGGCTGAAGCTCAAATACTTTGGCCACCTAATGCAAAGAGAGGACTCATTGGAAAAGACTCTGATGCTGGGAAAGATTGAAGGCAAAAGGAGAAGGGGAAGGCAAAGGATGAGATGGTTAGACAGCATCACCGATGCAACGAACATGAAAATGAGCGAACTCAGGAAGATAGTGGAGGACAGAAAGGTCTGGTGTGATATGGTTCATGAGGTCACGAAAGGTCGGACACGACTTAATGACTGAACAACAACAAATTAAACTGTGGAGCTCCTTGCCACAGGATGTGGGGATGCCACCTGGCCTGGATGCCTTTAAAAGGGAATTGGACAGATTTATGGAGGAAAAGTCCATCACAGGTTATTTATTTTTATTTATTTTTCACATTTTTATACCGCCCTTCCTCCAAGGAGCTCAGAGTAGTGTAGATATTTCCTCCCCTCCTTTTTGTCCTCACAACAACCCTATGAGGTAGGTGGGGCTGAGAGATAGTGACTGGCCCAAGGTCACCCAGGAAGCTTCGTGGCTGAGTGGGGATTTGAACCTGGATCTTCCAGGTCCAAGTCCGACTCCCAAACCACTACACCATCCTGGTTACAAACCATGATGGGGATAAGCAACCTCCTGGTCTTAGTAATAGGCTATCTCTTAATGCTAGATGCAAGGGAGTAGCAACAGGTTACAGGTATATTGTTGTCTTGTGTGCTCCCTGAGGCGTCTGGTGTGCCACTGTGAGATACACGAAGCTGGACTAGATGGGCCTTTGGCCTGATCCAACAGGGCTTATGTTAAGTTTCCTTCCCCCCCCCCCCAGTCTTTATGGATACCTGGTGTCCTATTTTATTAGCATATGTACACCTATTCAAAACTGTCTTTCCCTAAAAAGAGAGAGAGAGAGAGAGAATTCCAAGCCATTGCCTAGGCGGAGCACGGGTGGTATTTCCTGCCTGAGGGGGGACTGTATCCATTTGGCAGTTGGCCATTTGCATGCATCGGTAGCACAAAATAAGCCAGGACTGTCAACACTGAAAACTGGTGGCCCATGCTAAGTACAAAAGCCGTCCCATGTAAATTCACACCATGCACAGGGGGGAGCACTGAACAGAGCACCACTCTGTGCATAGGCCCTGGTGCCCAAACCCTTGTTCTGCTCAGGCACACAAATGGAGGTGATGCTACAGATCAGCTGGAGAATAAAGGATAAACTGCACCTAAAGTAACACGTTTCATTCGAAAGAGGACTATTGCACCCCTTTGTGAAACTACAACCTAACGGGTTCCTGTAAGATGGGACACTTGGGCAGAAGATCAAAGGTTGAAGAGGATAGATCAAGCTACTGAAAACACACTGATCCTGACCAGCATTCGGTTTTCCTGTATAAACACCTTCCTTTCACAAGAGTTGGAAGGCTAGTACTAGTGCAGTCCTCGGTTAACAAACTGAGGAGAAGATGGAAAACTGGAAAAGATTTTACGCAGGGATGCCATTGCAGTAAAATACACAACACATTTGATGGCACAATCTAAGGTGGCCATTTGCAGCCACTGTGCTGCATCACGAATCATCCGTAGGTGTGCCGCGGGAGTTTGTCGGAGGGACATTTATTAGTAATGCCATTGGGGGAAGTGAGCCCCCCACTGGAAGTGCAGTGTGCCTTGTCAATTGTCAAAAAACTGATTGTGTGCCCACAATTGTTGTGCCTTTACCAGTGTGCCATGAGATGAAAAAGGGCTAATGCAAGATTATTGTGCATTTTTCTTTTCTATACTTTGTGCTGGATTCTAAAGATGCTATTTAGCTCATTTAAAATGGAAGATGGCTACACAATATATAAGGAGGATTGATAAATCCTCCAATGCTTTTTTTTTTTTTAAGGAATTGTCCCCAGTTGGCTGGCCTCAGCGTCTTAAATTGAGAAGTGACAGAAGGACACCAGTTCAGATATTCCATCAAAGGGTGTAGACGCAGATTTAATCAATAAAACCTGAATGCATCTTATAAAATAGATGACCTTTCTTCAGGATAATTGAGGATCTTCTAGAAGATAAAGTCATTTCTATAAACCAAGATGCTTTCTTGACCCAAGATAGCACTTTCTCGTGGAATGGCAGTGCTTCAAACAAGGCATGGCACTTGCAGCTGAGAAGCATCAGGGCAAAGCAGACCAGCATTAGAGTCTCATGTACAATGCTTCTGTCGATAGATGCTTATCTGACTTCTCTGCTGCCAACAGTGCTGTGCTACCTACCCCATTTGAATACTTGAGTCGGCATCAAACAGCTGAGCGCCACTAATGGTGCCACAGGACCATCCATTGCTGCTGCTTGGGAGGAGAGAAGGTGTGTGTGTGTGGGGGGGCACGCTGTTTCTGTGGAAGACCTTATGCTATGCAGTGGGATTGGCATTCCTGGACAGGAGCCATTGGGAGAAGTTAGTCACAGCTGTATCCTGTTCCTTTGCTTTTGATGAGTCGGTTGCAATTGTGCCCTTTCCCTTTAACTCTGGTGACACATTATTATCTGAAAGAACAAGCCTATTGTAATACCCTGATCTTTATACACGGGGATACTTGCAGTGGCGTAGCTAGAATGGAGCGGAGGCAAGTAGTTCTGCAAGACTCCGTTACACCGGAGTCAGCAGCCCCTCCCCCTTGCTGTTGGAGCCATTCTGGTGGCAGCGGCAACACGCAGGACACTCCCTTGTCGCTGCCGGAATGGCTCCAACAGCAAAGGGGAGGGGCCGCTGACTCCGGTGTAACGGAGTCTTGCAGAACTACTTGCCTCCGCTCCAGTCTAGTTTCACCTCTGGATACTTGTTCAGATACCGAATACTTCCTACGTCGAGAATGTAAATTTTGCTGGACTTTCCCTGTTTGATATGTAGCAGTACATACAGGAAGTAAGGCAGCAGTGATAAACAGTATGCTCGTTATTTAGCCGACTCTGCTGGGTTTTGTGTTTACCATCTAGAAAGCATTATTTCCTGTAGCACCCTGAAAAACGCTGTTCTCCCCCACCCCACCAGCCTGGCAATTTTAATCCTCCTCCTTTTGTATTTCAGAGTTGAAACGCCATCGTAAAAGTTAATGCAGCTCTTCATAGGGTTCCTCTCTCTGTAGGTGTGAGTTTCATAATGGAGATTTAGTGGGCTGTAAACAGGATGTCGAATGGTGCCCTCCGTCAAAAATTAATGATGGTGACGGAGATTAAATCATTCTTCCATGAAAATGCGGCACATAAGGCTGGGAGAGGTTTGCAAGCAAGCTGAAAATAGGCTGTTCCCCGGGGGCAGCCCCAAGAGCTCGTGGCTGTCTGCCTGTTCCTTCATTCCCTGCAGAAAACTCGCTCTTCCCACAACGGGGAGGTGTATCGTAGAGCAACATTTTGAGTCATTCTAGGTGCGAGCTCTTCATATGTACCTCAGATAATCGTATTCTTTTCCTCCCTCCCCCCCCTCTCTCTCTCTCTCACACACACACACACACACACACACACACACACACACACACACACAGTTTTACAGTTGCTTTGATTACTTTGGATTGGTGATTCACGATGGCTTTGCTGAAGTGTCACCTTATGGGAGTCAGTTGCTTGACAAAATAACGGTTCTTAGGGAACATAGACAGTGGTGGCGTTTCCCTTCCTTGATTGGAAATGTACTGGCAGAGGTGGAATTTGGGAGCCCATGTACTGCAGGGGCTGCTGGGAGTTTGGGCTGCAACTCCCAGTTTGCAATTTTGAATTGAGAAGGAAAGAAGAGAGCCGGGCCTTTCTAGCTGGAGTTCGGCAGAATGTGAGTGTGGCCTTCAGGGAGGCAGCTGCTCAAGTTGCTCCCTGGGAATCGAATGTAGGGCTCACAGCTGCACAGTCAGCTTATGGGAGTGTATGTCTCCACTATGCTGTGCTTGTGTATTTGTAAACACAGCAAATATTACAAAGATGCTACAAGTCTCCAGGACATCCTCATCCAAAGAAAATGAACCCCTAGCATTGCTCCTGGAACTTCTCGCTGCTTAGGGTAGGACCCTTGCCCTACATTCCATCACACTTTGGGGTGACCAAAACACTGACGTCAGTCTCTGCAGACTTATGTCCCTGGCAGTGTTCACCTCAGTTCAGTACTATGCAATTGTACCCCTTTATCCTGTATATGTAAGCAGTGTTCACTACTATGGGGAAAAGTAAATGACTCTGCTTGCAAATACTTCCAGTGAGAGCAAAACCTCTTTTTGTTTTTCTAGCAGTAGGGGGGGCACCTCTACTTGAGAGGAGTCCCACAGGTGATTTTTAGTGTCCCACTTCCAAGCATTCCCTTCACACCTAATCTGTCTATTACAGTAACACAATTTGGCTACCTGCAGAATCTCACTCTGAATGCTAACAACAGTTTGATGCTAAGTTTCTGTCACTGTTGGAAAAATATATATATATTTGTAGGACTTCACAGTGGTTTAGTGGTGCACACTGTAATGGAAGATGATCCAGAAGACTGGCAGTGTGGTGTCAGCAGTTGACAGATCCGGGCAGCAAGGAGTTAACAGATGAAGACTTAGACTTTGACAGGACTTTGACAGGACTGGACAGCAAGGGGTTAACTCCCAGGACTGCGTGGGTGGAAGCACACCTACTGCCCATGCAGGGTGTGCCCCCCAGGTGTTGCTAATAATTAGGGCTTTAAGGAAAAAGCCAGGACTTTGGATTGCAGCCCCCAGCTGTGATCCATAATGGACTAATGAAGGTTTTGAGTATAAAAGGAGCACAATCTTGCTGAGGACTCTCTCTCTCTCTCGCTGCGGTCTCATCTCGCTGAAGGATTTCACTAGAGGGCGGGATGCTGCTGCCACGCCGGACTTCTGGAAGGACGACGCCCAGCTGGAGGACGCTGTGCTGAGGGAGGAGGAAGAAACCAGCCTGCTGCCTGCCTGGACGCCAGCTGAAAGAGCCCGGGTTGAGAGTGACTTGTTGGGAGAAGGAAGACAGCAGGGGCTGTCTTCTTTCTGTGGACTGTGCTAAGCAGAAGGGTTTCTGCTTTGGTGTTAGGGTTGCTGTAAAGCACATTTTGTTAATTGTCCATTGGAGTTCAGCTTTTGTTTTTTTGCGCATAGCATCCTAACTATTTGAGAAAGGAGAGGTGTTGATCAGTCGAAGCGGGCATTTAAGGGAGACAATTTGAGATGGAAATCGTATTAAAAGGGAGTGGGGCGATGCCCAGTTGGAATTGAATTAAATAATTTAAGACAATTTGGTACCCAGGGTGGGGTAACTAAGTCTAATTATTTAAAGGGACCAAACTTGCTCCTAGAAGGAGAAGTTGGGTCAAGACACACACTTTGTGGTTGGATGAGCACAAGGCTTTTTCTACAAAATGAAATATTTTATTTTCATGAAAATGAAATGTATTTTATTAACCTTTTACAAACAAAATGCAGGTGTTTTCTTGATGCTTTGCAAAAGGTGAAAAAGATCTACTTTAAAATATTGCATTGCCGATTATGCTCCATTTCTAGCTATTATGCATAGGCTCAAGCAGACCTCAACCTAGAGGCATAATATTTCAAGGCAAGTAACCCAGCCTTCTCTAAAAGTCAGCTTAACAGCATGTTTCATGGGCACGCCACTAGATGGCGTCATACTTCTGATGATTTTTCAGGTGATTAATTCTTAGCCTGGTATATAGAGGATTCCCAAGGCAAGCTTCTTTCCCAAGCTGATTTTTCAGATTATCCTTCTGTAAAAATGTAAACATGACGCCAAAAAAATTAAAAATTGTGTGTGCTCTGCAGGGCTCTGGTTGTGTGTTGCTTTTGTTCCTTATATAAGGAAATGAAACATTTCCATGGAGAAAATCTTCTGGACCTTTTTAATTCTCTTACACAAAAGACCTGCCGGGGGGGGGGGGGAGAAAGACACACCTTTTACTCATTATCTTGGCCACCTTTTTTTGTTCTAGCAATTCTTGGCTGGATTTCTGAACAGAAATTGGGGCTAATCATATGTATCATCCAGTGGAATTACTTGTCTCTTTTTTTGTGTCGGTGTAGAGCAAATCTTTGTTGCTCTTCGCAACCTGGCCATAGAAAAATGCACCTTTTTCATGTCTATCTTTTTACCTCTGTGTTCTTAACATTAATATGTTACTCCTGGTGTGTATGCTACTCCTGGTGCGTATACTTAAGATCATCAGAGCTAGAAACAGAAAAGACCTATATACAATTGCAGCAATCTCTCGGTAAACACAGGATATGTCCTATGATAAAAAGAACATATGAGCAATCATTGCACAGGTATTTAGCTTGAGAGCGTGCTTGGCTAGATTATGATTAAAGAATTTAAAATCCTTCAGATTGTTGGACCAGTTGCTGCAGAGGTGTTGGGCTGTGGCTGTTCGCAACAAAATATATTCCCTTTTTATTGATTTACAATTATCCGTCACAATGTACGATTCCTGTGTGCATGTGTAATTTTCTGTCTGTGCTAGGGTAAAATTAGATATGATATGGGACATATGTGATCAAGATCTCCCTTTTTCTTTTATTCATTTAACAGCCCCAAATGGCTGCTTCCAGATCAGGGTGGGTTGGGGAGGTGAGGGGTATTAACCCTTTCCTCCCATGCTGTTTCCCTTATCTAAATCCCTCCCTCCCCAAAACTGTATTTATAACGCACAACTAAACACATTTATTTAAAACACTGACATTGTTCCTCTCCATCAGGATTTCTGATTCACTTTGCAACACAGTTAAAATCAACTTTGAATAAAGGTGATGTTAAAACTCCGACGTCAAAACAAAACCAGCAGCAGAAAAAACAAATTAAAAATGTAGAATGGATGTTCTTATGAACAGGATATATGGGTTCAAAAGCCATGTAAAAATTAAGGCTCTTGTTAAAAGCTGTGGAAAGTTTCAAAGTGCTTTTAACAAGAGCCTTAATTTTTACATGGCTTTTGAACCCATATATCCTGTTTCTTTGAAAATTAAAAAAACGTTAAGGTAAAGGTAAAGGTGACCCCTGACAATTAAGTCCAGTCGTGTTCAACTCTAGGGTGTGGTGCTCATCTCCATTTCAAAGCCGAAGAGCCAGCGTTGTCCGAAGACGCCTCCGTGGTCATGTGGCCGGCATGACTCTCCTTGCCGCAGCGCGTAGCATGCAGCTGGAACACGGAGCGCTGTTTACCTTCCTGCAAGCGGTACCTATTTATCTACTCGCATTAACATGCTTTGGAACTGCTAGGTTGGCAGAAGCTGGCCAAGCAACGAGCTCTCACCCCGTCGCGGGAATCGAACTGCCGACCTTTCGATCGACAGCTTATGGTTCAGCGGTTTAACCTGCCTCTAAAAACTTTCAAAATAGCAGTAAAAGTGCACACAACCATCAATTAAAACCCGTTGAAAGTCTGTGCAAAGAGCAGCATTTCCAACCAACATCTAAAGGAGGCCTGAGAGTGGGAAGAAGTTAAATGGGGTGAGGATTAGGGGTTAAACCAAAAAGGTTTCATGGAAATGGTACTTTGTAACTTTGATAAGGTCTCTGTATAGCAGTGGTTCTCAACCTTTTTAGGACCAGGACCCCCTTTTGTAGAATGACAATCTGACGGTATCCCCCAAGACCTAGGGTTGGAAGTGATGTCATTAAGTAGGACGTGACGCCATTGTGCCGGCAGGACCGGACATTATGTCAGTAAACAGAGATAAATCACTTTTTAAAAGTTGTACTCATAAGCAGCCACATTGGGGGGGGGGAGAGAGAAGTGAGCGAATATTAACTGAGAATGCTAAAGGGAAGCAGAAAGTAACAACAAGGTGAGCAAACAAGCCTCAAGAGAGCATCAGACATTTCTTTCTCTGCAGTAGGGGTGGCTATCCAACTGACATCCTGTGACACCCCCCCCCCCCAGAAACTGCTTCGCAACCCCCTTGGGCATCATGACTCCCGGGTTGGGAATCACTGCTCTATAAGATATGTGCATATTGAGTGACTGAGCAGTTAGTTGTTGACTTGTGTCTTAAGCAGATGGGTGTCTTGCATCACTGTGGCAAAAGCCAAGTAGCCAGAAGACTGGTTTTTCAAGCATTCTTTCTGATATGGTTGTTTTGATTTCCTCCACGGGGCTGTTTCACCCAAATGATTCTCCATGGGGGAATGAATGAGGTGAGAAAAGTGCCCTTGTGACAATTTGCTTAGTTTTACCAATGTAGTAGCAAGAAGTCCCCTCACAACATTCATCATGTTAACTCACATGTCGTGTTCTCCAGGTATGCGCAAAAGAATCCGTAGATGTCGGCTCTCTCCATGATGATGAGTCTTCGATTTCTGTCATCGGTAAATCCACACAGCTTATTTTACTTTCATAAAAAGTAAACCTATCACATAGGTTCTCAACCAGTGGTACTAGTACCACCAGTGGTACTTCGGTCGACTACTGGTGATACTCGGACTGCCGGACCACCAGAACCCCGCTCCAACGCAGCGCTTTCAGCAGTGCGTTTTCACTCCTGAGAGGCTCTTGCCTTTGGCCGAGCCTCTCGGAAACACTGAGAAGGGCCCTCCCACCCACCCAGAGCCTCCTACCTGCATTTTCTGGCCTCCAAGCCCCTGAAAACCCCAAAGTAACTGGTGATTATGTCATCGCCAGTCACTTCTGGTGGTACGCTGCGGGAGAGTGGCGCCAGAGGTGGTACTTGGCCGGGAAGGGGTTGAGAACCCCTGGTCTATCAGATTTAGGATTGTCAGCCTGAGATTCAGGCATTCCAAGTCAGGTTGCCAAGTGTCAGGTTTTCAGCTTGATGTTCATGTGTTAGACTGAGGGCTGTCTTTGGCTGTTCATGCAACAGTCCAGTCTCCAACCACCCACCACCTCTGTCACGATTCCCTCCTCTGCTATATTCAAAATTCAGTATTTGCTGCTCCTCCAACTTGTCTTAAAGGAGATGAGGAGGCAGCTTTTTGTCTGTTTGTTAATCAGTAGTTGGCACTGGCGTCACTGTAGCGGGGCGGGCCGCTGGGGTGTGACGCGCGCCAAGGGGTGACGGCGCGTCACCTCCGCGACGGCGTGCGTTCACCCTCCGGAGGCTGGACGCTCCGAGGCCGGGGAGCGTCCGGCCCGGCTGGCGCTCCAGGGCCTTCTGAAAAGAAGAGGCCCTGGAGCCCTTGCGTTAAAACGCGAACTTTGAAGATTTTCGCGCATGCGCAAACCCTTTTCTGAGGGCAAGGGCCTGCCCTCTTGCCCTCAGGAGGGTCTGCGCATGCGCAAAAATCTTCAAAGTTCGCGTTTTAACGCAAGAGCATTGGGCCTCTTCTTTTCAGAAGGCCCTGGAGCGCTTGCGTTAAAACGCGAACTTTGAAGATTTTCGCGCATGCGCAGACCCTCCTGAGGGCAAGAGGGCAGGCCCTTGCCCTCAGGAAAGGGTTTGCGCATGCGCGAAAATCTTCAAAGTTCGCGTTTTAACGCAAGCGCTCCAGGGCCTCTTCTTTTCAGAAGGCCCTGGAGCGCTTCCCGGCCGGCTCCCGGAGGGTGACGAGCGCCGGATAAGGTAAGTTTCTGTAGGGGGGGTGAGTCGGCGGGGGGTGACGCGCGTCCCCCGCTCTGGGGTGATGCGCGTCACAGTGATGCCACTGGTAGTTGGTAACCAGGAGACATAATCAGATCCTACCTCTTGAATCTCGGGTTGGAGATGCCTCCAGTTTGGCAAACATAATCTGATTACTTTTTAAATATCTCTGTTTATTTTGTTGTAATATGCCTATCATTTTTTTTCCTCCATTGGCTTTCAGTAAAGATTTAACACTGAATTTATGGCCCTGCAATTATTAGCATGGCAACAGACTATAGGCTCATAAAAAAGAGATTGCAGTAACTTCTCTGTAGAGGCACACAAGCAGAGGCATCGTCTGATATGGGGCGGTGGTGCGGTGGGCCCCAGGGCGTTGGGGCGGAAAGGCTCCGTGGGGGGCGGGAGCCTCCTTAACTTCTATTTTTTCCCCTTTTTTGGGTTTTTTAAAAGGTTTTTTTAAAGGTTTTTAACGCTAACGGGGCTTCTAAAAGGGTATGTGTGCTTTGCGCAAACTTATCTGTAGTTCTAGGACCCTCCAGTGACGATCAGGGGCGCAGATCGTCCCTCTGCAGCTCTACTCCCCGGCATGAACTCTGCAAAGCGTCCAGGAGCGCGCTGCAGAGTTAACGCATGCGCAGAGCGACGATGTTTCCACTCGTCGCTCTGCGCATGCGTTAACTTCGCAGCGCGCTCCTGGGCGCTTTGCAGAGTTCATGCCGGGGAGTAGAGCTGCAGAGGGACGATCTGCGCCCCGATCGTCGCTGGAGGGTCCTAGAACTACAGATAAGTTTGCGCAAAGCACACATACCCTTTTAGAAGCCCCGTTAGCGTTAAAAACCTTTAAAAAAACCTTTTAAAAAACCCGAAACTCATTATGCAAATTAATTATTTAATTTGCATAATGGGGCGGCCGGCTTTTCCGCCACAGTAGCAGGGGCGCCTGGCTACGCCTCTGCACACAAGAGAATGTAGATTCTAGCAGGGGAAGCTGCTCTCCCCCATCCCAACAAGAATATACAACAAATGCCCAAGTAGGGTTACTAAATAACCAGATAACACTAGCCAGGTCTCCCTTTGTACGTTTAACAGTACAGTAGTTTGATCTGCCGAACTCATCAAATGAAGCTTTTCATGGCATGGAGTAGATCATTATCTCTTGCTATTGTTTGAAGATCAAGCCGCTGTTAAAGACAGAGCTACAAGGACAAGGTGAAAACCTGTGGTTGACCCTGTGTGTGTGTGTCGAAATCAAATCGCTACTTGTGCACATATTCATTGTTCCAGCCTCCATGATCGTCTGTGGATTGTGGATACATTGTAGGGCTTAGCACAATTTACACGTTAATGGCTTCATTGCAGGTAAGGTTTTAATTCAACAGTGCTTGCCATTTGGGGTCTCAACTGTATTTTTCCTAGCAACACCCTCTCCTTAAAAAGTCCATCACTAAGGCCTAGCAGCATCGTTTGTGCCAGGCTGCTCCGGAGATGCTGCGATCAATCTGCAGATTGATTGTGTGCATGTATGTCCTTGTGCAGGGATTGGAGTATGTCTGGAACTGGAGAAGCAGAGAAGAGCACATTCTCTGGGGTTTTGTGTCTTTATGGAAGAAAGCTCTGGGAGGTCTATAGAGACTCAGCGATACTGAGCTTTTTGCTCAATTAATTGATTGGTTAATTAACTTTTTCAAAAACCTCCTAAATTACTTGGCAAACTTTGCTCATGGTAATTATGATAGGATTCCTGAAAGCCTAGAACAACATTCTCAGGAATGTTCCTTTTTGTTTTTTCTCTTTAAACGAAACATTTACGTGTTTCATGGGATTCATCCATTGCCATTATTATATGGGTTGTTTGTTTTAGAATTCTATTGCTAATCTCCCATAGGTGTTGTGTGAAGCTTTGGCTGGCGCTACTTGCATTATATATATATTTTAAAAAATACACTAGGCTTTGGTAAAGGCTGGAAATGGCTTACCAACACCCCCCCTCCCCAAGATTGCCGCTCTATTGCCTTCATCAGATTCTAGCCAGCATTTGTAGGAGTGTGTGATCGGGTATGGATCATGTGGCAGCACCAATTGTCTGAACTGCCACCTTTGTGCAGGGGGGTGGCCAACCTGCAGCATGCCAAGTGCCACGTTTTGTGTAGATAATCTTGAGCATGCCACTAAAATAAATAAATAAGTTTCTTCAGTAATTAAAATATTTAAATGCTTAAATATATTTAAAGATGCCTCTTTAAATCTTTAAGAAATTTGCATCTTTATGAAATTTGACCCATTCAGGCATCTTTATGAAATTTGACCCATTCAGGTCTCTCAGAGTGGCCGGAACGCCCCATGCAACCAATCACAGAGCCAATCTGCACAACAGCCCTTCCAGAGCAGCCTTTCTACAGCATTTGGCTCGGCTCCAGGTACTTTTGCGTCTCGGGCAGGAATGCTGGCGCGTGCCACTTCAGAAGTCCTCCACTATGGAGATGACGTGCTAGAGAGACTCTGCAAGGTTGCAGCCTCCTTGCAGGCTTAGCTGGCCTCTCTAGCATGTCATCTCCATGGTCGAGGACTCAAGTGCAGGCCTTGCAGAGCCTTGCACCCTCGGGAAAGAATGAAGCTTAAATCGGTCAAAGTAAGTGCTGGGGGGTTGTGGGGGGTGCCAGGGGGTAGCGTCCATCTGGCTGATGATTCTAGCTAGGCCTTATTTTCAGGGGAGGTCTTATATTCAGGGGGGCTCAGTGGGGAGAGCTGCTGCCTTTAAAGCCTGAAGACCAGTGAACTTGATAAGTTCGAAACATGCCGCCGGCAAAAAGCTGTGAAAGCCTCCAGGAGGAGAGATAAGAGCTTCCAGCTGCGTCGGTCGAGTGTGGGAGGCGCCAGCCAGCAGAACTGTCAGACTGTAAAAAAAGATACCACCTGGAAAGTAGCCGTTCATGAAAGATTGGACATTTATATATATTGTAAAAAAAACCCAAGGGGGGTTAGGACAGCCTGCCCATGTACACCGCCTTGGATTAAAGTTGGAGGAGAAATCCAATGACCAAGAAAGGTGGTATATAAATACTGTATATTATATTATATTATATTATATTATATTATATTTATGAGTGCCAGTAAAAATCACACAAAAATGACGGTCGGTCTTACATGTGGGGGAGGTCTTATTTTCAGGGAAACCGGGTAGTTTCTTGGGGAAGAATTTCCCACATGCCAGCATTGGACAATACAGAGCATCCAGTAAAAAGTGTGGATCTTGAACTAAATGGAAATGTTGCTAGGAGGTCTGCCTGGTAAACGTTTGGAACCCTGGCTGGTGGGTCAGGCTGGAGGAACTGGCATGCACAGTGCATCCATTTAGAATGCACAATTCCCCATCAGCTAGGATGTATACGGGAGAGTATGCTTTGATAAGGGTATAGGTTCCTAGTTGGATTGGGACAGATGTCTTTAAAGCCATCTCGCCTTTAATGGGAGAAATGTCCCCTTTTCTTCTGAGGAGGTATCCATAGAAGAACAGCTGACAGGGTAAATACCGTATACGAAAAATCAAAGTGGAAAAAAAATGCACTGACTGAATATAATTTACTGTCCACAGTCTATCCTTACAGATGTCAATGGCTATAGCACTTACAAACAAAAAATTCATACAGGAAACACTACAAAATGGGACGCAAGTAGTAGTATAAAGTGCAAACGTTCAAAATCTCCTGTGTGTGTGTGTGTGTGTGTGTTAAATTCCACCATGTCCTTAGCAGGTATAAATCCAGGTAGTGCTGCTGCCTCATGTTTACAAATTCGAATTGCAGGTTTTAAATCCCAGCCCAGCTCAAATTATACAGATGTTGAAAGTGGTAAGGGAAAAAAAAATCCCCCAAACCATTGGTGTGCGTCCAATTATGTACAATATTTAGTGCTTTGATGATAACCTTTTTAAGGCAACAAGGTTGGCAGACTTGGAAAAGTACAGATAGGAGAGGAGGACAAACGAGGTCTGACATGGAGATTGCCAGATGAATGTGACTTGAAATGAAATTTCAGCTTCAACGCGGTTGGAAGCTGACCCTCTGACCTCCTGCTTCCCGGTACTGCACCACCACACCCACAGGCCTCCATTTAATCTTTCGTCCTAGACAGTCCCCAGGATACCACTGCTTTAGATCCCTCCCATTAGCTGCAGGAATCTAGGATATCCATGGCAACCAGTCCTGATTCTAACCCCAGGGAGGAGGCAGCGGAATTGAAAAGCCCCAGTCAGCGCCTGCATCTCCAACTCGGTGAATTGACAGTCGGGTTGTTTCCTTAGCTCCATTAGATTACGATGTACATTTCTCTCTTTCTTTGTTCCTTTCTTTTCAGCCTCTGCAGCTCTCTCTGTGTCAGCGGGTGAAGCCTTTCCTTGGTGCGCTTGCCTATAGAGCTCTCTTTGCTCATAGTTTTTTTTTTTTTTTGATTCGCTCAGTGTTTAGAGGGCACACTTTACAAATTAGCGACAAAGTCCCTCTGAATATGTCAAGTCTATCATAGGGCTGATCTTATAAACCAGGCAGCCTGGATAATAAATAGCTTTTTTATAGGACAGTTAAAACGCTGACTCAAATAACTGTAATCATTGCAAAAGTGATTGTTTATGGCACAGATGCTTGGGACGAGATGCCTCCTTCCATCTTGCCAATGCTACAGCTAATTTGTGCCCTGTTGCCCTGTGGAATTACAACTTGGCCCTCAATGGATTTGCATATAATAAGTTAGCCAGCAGACCATTTGATGTGTTGCTAAGCACATGCTCAAGATCGTATTTTGCAAACTGGTGACACTTTAATGCACAAAGAAGTGGTTTAAGAGCACATTACCATAGCTATTAGTAAGGAGAGCCAGCATAACGGAGCAGTTAGAAAGTTCGACTCGGAGTGGGGAAACCCAGGTTCAGATCCCAACTCCATCTGAAGCTTGCTGGCTTACCTTAGGCCAGGGAGTAACTCTGTCTAATCTACCTCACAGGGTTGTTCTGAGGATAAAATGAGGGGAGGTATGGTTGCTGCCCTGAGCACCTTGGAGGAAAGTCGGGATAATATTGGAAATTGCAAATTGTCAATGTTCATAAGTCAGTTTTGACAATTTGCTGTGCAAACATTGACCAGAAACACTACAAAAATGTTAACAGGCTCTATGTTCTGACATTCATGCCATGCAAATGGTTTAATGGAGGTAAAAACTGAAATCAACCACAGGGGAAGTACCATCAGAGGTGTCGTCTGATGTGGGGCAGTGGTGCGGTGGGCCCCAGAGAGTAGGGGCAGAAGGGCTCCGGGGGGGCGGGAGGCTCCTTAAGTTTCGTTTTTGTTTTGGTCTTCGGGTTTTAAAAAGCTTTTTAGGTTTTTTTTAGCACTAGCGCAGGGCTTGTAATCTTTAGTGTATGCTTTGCGTCACTTATCTGTATTCTAGGAGCCTCCAGCGACGACCTACTCCAGTGCGACGATCTCTTCCGGGGCGCAGATCGTTCCTCTGCTCTGCCCCTGGCGCGAACTCTGTAAAGCGCCCAGTAGCACTTTACATAGTTCACGCATGCGCAGGACGACGATGTTTCCAATCGTCGTCCTGCGCATGTGTGGACTCTGTAAAGTGCTGCTGGGCACTTTACAGAGTTCGCGCCAGGGGCAGAGCAGAGGAACGATCTGCGCCCCGGAAGAGATTGTCGCGCTGGAGTAGGTCGTCGCTGGAGGCTCCTAGAATACAGATAAGTGACGCAAAGCATACACTAAAGATTACAAGCCCCGCGCTAGTGCTAAAAAAAGCTAAAAAGCTTTTTAAAACCCGAAAAAAGACTTCCCTTCCCTTTCAGTTTCTCTCTCTCTGTTCCAGGATCTTCTGCCCCACTATCCCTTCCAGAGCTCCCTTTGCTCTCTTCTCCCTCTGCTGGCCTCCTCCTTCTCTGGTTCTTCTCCACTTCTCAAGGTTGTCCTTACTCCTCTAGAATCTTTGCATAGGCTCCTTTATGATTCTTTGGTGGGGGTCCTGGTGGGCTTCTGGAGGGTGCAGGGAGTTTGAGAGGGTGGGAAAGCAGGCTGCAGAGTACCTGGGGGGGGAAGGACATTGTTGCAGGGTGGGTGAGGACTTTGGTGGGCTTCCAAATTTTTGCGCCGCCACGCCGTGGGGCGTCAAGGGTTACGGCCGCGCGTTTTTATGGGGGGCGTCAAGGGTTTGGGCCACGGTTGAAAAATGGTCTGGCTACTCCTCTGAGTACCATGCTAGAACATTAGTTTGAAGATTTTTCTGCAACAATAGATTAGAATCTTAATAAATTACAGTTGACTGTAATCTGCTATTTCAATCAAACTTGCTACAATTCCTGCTTGGAAAGATAGCAATTAAGATCAACCTGCTATCCAGGATATTATTTTTTATTTATGAATAGTCTCCTGGAACTTAGATAATGGCATAAACTGATATCACATTTTTATGGCAAGATAAACCACCAACAGTACCTTCTTTTATAAACGTCAGCTCAGTGGGGGAGTTGACCTTCCAAGCATTAGGCAATGTTATCAGGCATCCAAAATAGCTAAAGCCCCAGACAGTTTTGTTTAGGAGAAGGCTACATTTGCTGGGCAAGTTGGTATCCCCCTTACTAGTCTGTTATCTCATCAGAAAAGGGCAGAAGGGGATGACAGTTGAAAATATTGTCAGTCTAGTAAAAAAAATTTAAATGCAAGTCCAGATCTTTTCACCTCTTGTTTTTTTTTTTTTTAAGAACAATGATCAAATTCAAATCTATTAGAGCAGGGGTTTTCAACCTGTGGTACGGGTACCCCTAGGGGCACGCGGACAATCAGGCAGGGGTACCCAAGAGGCTTCCCCTTATCAGCTAAGATCAGCTGATTGTCGGCGACCAGAGGATTTTTTTTAAAAAAATTTCCCTGCCCCCAAGCTCCCCCTCCTTCTGTCTCTCTGATTTTGTGTTGGGCCTCTCTCTCTCTCTCTCTCTCTCTCTCACACACACACACACACACACACACACACACACACACACACACACACACACACACACACACACACACACACACACACACACACACACAGAGTTAAGACATTTTTCACATTTAAAATTGTTTCAATACTTTTTGTATTTTTAAACGATTAATTAGCTAATTAATTGATTGATCTAATTAATTAGCAGGGGATACCCATATTTCTTCCATTCTAAGGCGCCATCAATTCTAAGGCTCACCTTTAATTTTGCTACCACCAGCAGGAAAAAAAAAATCCCCCCAGGATTTATGTGCAAATTCCACCCCCAAAATGCCACCTTCATACTTACCGGGGCTGGTGGGGGCTTCAGGGAGTTCTGTACGACCCTCTGCAGGCCTCCCCGATCTTCAGTTCGGCGAAAAACAACTGTTTTCGGCCATTTCCGTTTTTCGCAAAAACTGGAAGTGCCCAAAAATAGCCGTTTTCCGCCAAACTGAACATCAGGGAGGCCTGCGTGACCCTCTGCAGGCCTCTCCGATCTTCAGTTTGGCGAAAAACGGCTATTTTCAGGCATTTCCGGTTTTCCTAAAAACCAGAAATGGCCGAAAACCGCTGTTTTTCGTCGAACTGAAGATCGGGGAGGCCTGCAGAGGGTCGTGCAGGCCTCCCCGAAGCCCCCACCCGCCCCGGTAGGTATGAAGGTGATGTTTTGGGGGTGCAATTTGCACATCTTCGATTCTAAGACGCACCCCCTTTTTATTGCTAAATTTTTAAAAAACGTGCATCTTAGAATCGAAGAAATACAATACTTCAGAAAATTGGACCATGATAGGGGGTACCTGGGTCTCCAAAGGTTGAGAACCCCTGATTTACAAGATTCACTACCATAATATGTGATGATGGCCACTAGCTTAGACTGGACACATCTGATAAAAGGGAAAAGTGTGTGTGTGTGTGTGTGTGTGTGTGTGTGTGTGTGTGGCCAACAGTGTAAGCTGAGTAATTTTAATGATTAAATTAATTTTAATGATTAGATTAATTAATTAATGCTAATTAATTAATTGGCACAGGCAGTACTTCAAAATTTTTTACTGTTCCGGGGGTACACTTGGTGAAAAAGGTTGAGAACCCCTGTATTAGAGGATGTACCGGCCCGAGAAGAATATATTTTGACTTTTTGAACTGATGGTTAATAATGCAGTGTTATCTGGTAGAGGAAGGGGGGCATTCCTGATCCTTTGGGAGACGCCCCTCCTACCAATAAAAGGCAGGGGCAGGGCCAATCCAAAGTGTTGTCTCCTCCTGCTGTAGAGGGCATCCCACCCCCAGACTGGCCCTGTCTCTGCTAGAGACAGGGTGCTAATCCTCTTGAGTTCTGTAGCTCAGTGGTTTTCTTTACCTTTTTTCTTCTCCTCATTCTTAAAAAAGAATTCTTTAGCTGTAGCCTTCTCAGCTGATTCCTCACTGATGTAATCCAGTTGAATTCTAGAGCCACTGCCACTAACATAATGGCTCAATGGAGCATTTGGCTAAGGCAATAGGATGTGGACCCATGTTCCCGGTCTTCTTGCCTGGTTGGGATCCCCTTTTCAGGCTCAAAGATTTTAGGGAAGATACTAGATTCAGCCCTAGTAGAGAACAGGGACAAGAAGAAGGTGCTCCCAATGGCAAGTAAGGAAAGGAAGAAGCCTTCCCAGTTCTTTCAAGCCTCCTGCCAGTCTTAATACTCCAGGGAGCAGGGCAGTATCTGAAGAAAGTGAGGTAGAACTAAACTACTCCATAAAACCAACAGGTCTGCAGGGGGAGGGCCCTCTTTAACAACCTCAAAGGGGAAAGGGGGGTCTGTGTAACACATGATGGTGTAACACATGATGTAGCCAGGATGGTGTAGTGCAGTGGTTCCCTAACTGGGGCGTCGCGACGCCCCAGCCGGGAACAAAGGGTTGCTATGCCCTTAAGGGACATGGCAACCCGCGGTGACGACAACGGCACGCCCGGGATTGCGCCGCCGCCACCACCGCCGTGCCCGAAATTGCCCTTTTTACCTGCATTGGTGGGCAGTGGGTGTCCGGCGGGGGTTGTGGGGAGCCTGCGGACCCCTTCGCAGGCCTCCCCAAGCGTCGGAGCAGCACTCCGATGCAATCGCAACTCACTTCCGGTTTCGTGTAAACCGGAAGGCTCCTCACAACCCCCGCCGGACACCCACTGCCCATCAATGCAGGTAAAAAGGGTGACTTCGGGCGTGGCGGTGGTGGCGGTGGGGGGATGCCGGGCACGTCGTTGTGACCCCTGGGAAGGCCCCGTTGCCACTTAGAGCAGTGTAGGGCCTACCCAGGAGTTTGGGAACCACTGGTGTAGTGGTTTGGGAGTCGGACGTAGACCTGGAAGATCCAGGTTCAAATCCCCGCTCAGCCACGAAGCTTCCTGGGTGACCTTGGGCCAGTCACCATCTCTCAGCCCCACCTACCTCACAGGGTTGTTGTCAGGGCAAAAAGGAGGGGAGGAAATATGTACACCACTCTGAGCTCCTTGGAGGAAGGGCGGTATAAAAATGTGAAAAATAAATAAATAAAAATAATGATGCTGGGCTTCCCACAGCCATATGCCCATCAAGGGCCATCTTCACCATTTTGTAGATTGGTGGTGGACCATCACCACCTAAGAGTGGGTGCTGAAAACAGTGAGCACAGGCTATTCGCTGGAGTTTGTCAGGACTCCCAGGGAAGGTTCTGGAACATGCCCATGTCAAGAAACAACCAGAAGCACACCCTAATGAAGGCACTAATGCAACCCCATTCAGAACAGGTTGCTAGTCTAGCACCTCCTGCATCATGGATTTCTGGACCAAGAGGACCTCTGTTTTGTCCGGATTCAATTTCAGCTTGCGAGTCCACATCCAGTTCCCACTCCGAGATTTCAACAGTGTGTCTCCCCCCCCCCCCCGTATTTGTGATGGTGGCAGGGGAAAAAAAAGCCTTTGCTGCCATCACACCCAGCAAAGGCTCTAATATGCGCTCTCACCTATGTTTGATCAGAATCATGAGTTTTCCTCCACCGTTGCTCAAGGCATCTACCATCACCTGCAGTTCCTTGATAAACCAGGGAACTACCTTGGCTCTACGGCATAGCAGAGGCCACTCAGGAGCAATCTGATCCACTGCCCTAATCATTTCCTCATTGTAGAGGTCAACCAGAGCTTTGGATGAGTCACTGACCCTGGCAAGAGGAAACCCCTCAGGAATCTATCTGGAACCATCAGCCTCTGGGGGTGGACCTTACCTGCAGGGGTAAGGGGCTGAGAAAATCTTGTTATAAATTGTTTATTTTCTAAGCACACCTCTCCTTGTGCAATTACATTAGATATATTTAAAGCAATAATGAAAAATGTGTACCGGCTTTTTTGAAACTGGATACAAGGAGCTTAAATGATAGGTCTAAATGGGAAATTCATATTCGCACAATAATTCCCCTTGAAGAATGATCGTGGGTTTGGTATAACCCACGATCAAAAATCTGCTGTATATGAACATGAAAGAGACTTTAATTCAGTTTTGTTGGTATTTCCTTTCCGATTAACAGCATAAATCCTATGCTTTTTTATTCTGAAGTGCGTCTTACAAAATTCACTACTGTAATAATACTTTATTATAGTATTCTTTGTAAATGTTCTCTGGTTACAATATTCCTTCTTAGACATATTTTTCCCTTTCATCTTTTGGAAGAACTCAAAGAAATGAAAGGGTATGATATTCCATGTGATCCTAAAATGCTAGTTAAGAACATAAGAAGAGCCCTGCTGGATCAGGCCAAAGACCCATGTAGTCCAGCTTCCTGTATCACATAGTGGCCCCACCAGATGCCTCAGGGAGCACACAGCCAACAAGATAACTTGTTTCCTACTGCCACTCCCCTGCACCTGGCACGGAGAAAACCTACTTCTAAAACCAGGAGGTTGCTTATGGCTTGTAACTTGTGATGGACTTTTCCTCCATGAATCTGTCCAAACCCCTTTTAAAGGCATCTAGGCCAGGTGCCATCACCACATCCTGTGGCAAGGAGTTCCACAGATGAATTACACACTGGGTAAAGAAATATTTTATTTTTTATTTTTTTTAGCGTATATATTTATATTTTATTGATATATTAAAACATAAAAACAATACATATTTCATAAAGTTATAGCAAGCATGAAGCAATACATCCTACTAGCATACTATTCACCATTTTCTACATATAATATCCAACTAAGCCAAAATAACACCCACATTCTATTCATTAAATCCGCATATCATCACATCGTTCTTCTCTCTCTCTCTTAAAAAATCGATAAATGGTTTCCAGTTATTCTCGAAAAGGTTAACTGACTTTTCCTTAATTAAAATTGTAAGTTTATCCATTTCAGCATAGTCCAAAACTTTCAGCCACCAATCTTCCAGCGAAGGTATCTCAGAATTCTTCCAATATTGTGCATATAAAATTCTTGCCGCAGTTATCATATATAAAAACAAAGTTTGAAATTTTTTGCCAACATGATCATCCCTCATACCCAACAAAAAGGTTTCCGGTTTCATTTGAACCTTAATCTTTAAAATCAACTCAATCTGTTTATGAATCTGAGTCCAATACTTCTTTGCTTGGGGGCATGTCCACCACATATGGTAAAAAGTTCCTTCTTGCTTTTTACATTTCCAACAGCTATTCGTCACCTTCTCATACATTTTTGCTAATTTGCTTGGGGTTATATACCATCTATACATCATTTTATACATATTTTCTTTAATATTAACATTTAACGTAAATTTCAACTGCTTTAACCATAGTTGTCCATTAAAGGTCCATTAAAATAACATGACCTACATTTTTCGCCCAATTAATCGTACATTCCTTAAAACCCATTTGGTCCGGCGGTATGATTTTCCCAGAATTTCCAAATGTCAGTGTGATCCACATGTCTAAGGGACCCCCATGTAGAAAAAACCACCTGCAGAAAATTTCCCAGGTGTACCTTGCACCTGGAGCATAGGCGGTGCTTTCGGGACTCAACGGGACTTAAGGTGAACTCAACTCGTCCATTTACTCCTATGTAAAGCATGGACTTGACAACACAAGATTTCAAACAAAAACATAGTTGTGTTTAACACACAGCTCCAGGGCTTTAGGGGTGTTTAGGGGGATGTCTCAGCAAAGTGTACCTCAAGTTTCAAGTCCCTACCTTCAAGGGATTTTTTTTTATGACCCTTCAAATCCTTGAAATCCTGCAGCTTTAGTTGTGAGTGCAGGTCTATATAGGCCAATTCTGCCACCCAATAAGTCCCGTTGAGTCCTTTGAGGTACGCCTAATGTTGCGCATGTGTACAGCTGTTCCCCTGCACCTGAGTTGCTCCAAACAAGGTGGATTCAAAAGCCAGGGCCCTGGCCATGAAAACAAAGCCAGAGTTTCATTTTTAATTTCAGTGAGGGGGGGGGGCCTGCCCCCCTATTCCGGGGCATCATTTTCCCTAAAAACAGTGATCTTTGCTCCTCTGGGGGGGTCAGTGGGGTGACCCTAGAACTCTGAAAATTGTTTTAAAACATAGTTTCATCTGTCTACTTTCCACAAAAAAAATTTCAGAGAATTTGGGGAAGCCATTTTAGTTTCGGGCGTACCACAAAGGACTCAACGGGACTGTTCTTCTTCTGTCAAACTTCAAAAGCAATTTATACATTTTTGAGATTACCTGGTCTTCAGATTTTAATTGTACCTCCAATATTGATTCTTCTTCTACAAATCCATATGCCTTCTTGTCAACTTTAAATCTCTCCAAAATTTGAGCATATACAAACCATTGGCAATTAAAGTCTTCTTCCATTAATTTTTCTCTTGACTTCATTGTACAGTCTCCTTGTGAAAAATTTAATAAATTTCTGTATAATAGTCCTTTCTCTTTTGGCATGCTTCCACCAAAGTGCGCTTCATATGGTGCAACCCATAATGGTATTTTCTCATAAAACCTCATTTTATATCTATTCCAAATTCTCCATAATGCATGTCTAACATAGTGATTTTTAAATTCTAAATTTGCTTTCACTTTATCATACCACAAATACCCATGCCAACAAAATCTCAAGTCAGAGCCTTCTAACTCCAATAATCTTCTATTTTGTAAATACACCCACTCTTTCAACCATACTAAACAGCATGCTGCATAGTATACTTTCAAATCCGGTAGTCCTAATCCTCCTCTCTCCTTTGCATCTTGAAGGATCTTATATTTCACCTTCAAGATGCAAAGGAGAGAGGAGGATTAGGACTACCGGATTTGAAAGTATACTTTCACCACATCCTGTGGCAAGGAGTTCCACAGATGAATGACACGCTGCGTAAAGAAACTCTCCCTCCACTCAATTTTAGTGCATGTCCCCTGGTTCTGGTGTTGTGCGAGAGGGAGAAGAATTTCCCTCTATCCACTCTCTCCATCCCATGCATAATTTTATACGTCTCAATCATGTCCCCCCTCAGGCGCCTTTTTACTAGACTGAAAAGCCCCAAACGTTGTAGCCTTTCCTCATAAGGGAGGTGCTCCAGCCCACGAATCATTCTGGTCGCTCTTTTCTGCACCTTTTCCAATTCAACTATATCCTTTTTGAGGTGTGGTGACCAGAACTGGACACAATAGTCCAGATGTAGCCTTACCATCGATTTGTACAAAGGCATAATGATATTGGCCGTTTTATTCTCAATCCCTTTTTTAATGATCCCGAGCATGGAATTGGCCTTCTTCACAGCCGCCGCACACTGGGTCGACACTTTCATCGACCTGTCCACCAGCGCCTGAAGATCTCTCTCTTGATCCGTCACAGACAACTCAGAACCCATTAGCGTATATGTGAAATTTTGGTTTCTTGCCCCAATGTGCATCACTTTGCACTTACTTACATTGAAGCGCATCTGCTATTTTGCTGCCCATTCTCCCATTTCGGAGAGATCCTTCTGGAGCTCTTCACAATCCCTGCTGGTCTTCACCACCCGGAAAAGTTTAGTGTCATCCGCAAACTTGGCTACCTCACTGCCTACCCCCGACTCCAGGTCATTTATGAATAAGTTGAGAAGCACCGGTCCCAAGACCGATCCTTGGGGCACACCGCTTTTCACCTCTCGCCATTGTGAAAATTGCCCATTGACTCCCACTCGCTGTTTCCTGGTCTTCAACCAGTTCCTAATCCATAAGACGACCTGCCCTCTTATTCCCTGACTGTGGAGTTTTCTCAGGAGCCTTTCATGAGGGACCGTGTCAAACGCCTTCTGAAAATCCAGATATATAATATCCACGGGTTCGCTCGCATCCACATGCCTGTTGACCTTTTCAAAAAATTCTAACAGGTTTGTGAGGCAAGATTTCCCCTTGCAGAAGCCATGCTGACTCTCCCTCAGCAGAGCTTGTTCTTCTATGTGTTTTAAGATTTTCTCTTTAATGAGACTTTCCACCATCTTCCCTGGAACAGATGTTAGGCTGACCGGCCTGTAGTTTCCTGGGTCCCCCCTCCTTCCTTTTTAGAAGATTGGCGTGAAATTTGCTATCCTCCAATCCTCTGGCACAGTGGCCGTTTTAAGGGACAAGTTGCATATTTGGGTCAAGAGGTCAGCATCTTCATTCTTGAGTTCCTTCAGAACTCTTGGGTGGATGCCATCCGGGCCTGGTGATTTATTGATCCTTATTTTGTCAATTAAGTCTGAGACGTCTTCTCTTTTAACCTCTATTTGACTTAATTCTTTTGTCAGGGGAGGCCATTCAGGCAGTGGTATTTACCCAAGGTCTTCTGCTATGAAACAGACGCAAAGAACTCGTTTAATTTCTCTGCAGTCTCCAAGTCCCCTTTTATCACCCTTTTCTCTCCCTCACCATCCAGCGGACCAACCGTTTCCCTGGCAGGTTTCCTGCTTCTAACATATTTGTAGAAGTTTTTGTTATTCCCTTTTATGTTGCCTGCCATACGTTCCTCAAAGTCTTGCTTGGCCTCCCGTATCATCTTTTTACATTTCTTTTGCCACAGTTTGTGCTCCTGTTTATTTTCCTCATTAGGGCAAGACTTCCATTTACGGAAGGAAGCTTCCTTGCCTTTTATAGTCTCTTTAACTGTGCTTGTTAGCCATGCCGGCACCCTCCTGGACTTAGTCGAGCCCTTCCTCCTTTGTGGGATACACTCCCGCTGGGCCTCTGTTACTGTTGTTTTAAACAGCCTTCATGCACTCTGGAGCAATTGGACTCTTTTTACCTTCCCTTTCAGCTTTTTTTCTAACTAGTCTCCTCATTTTGGGGAAGTCTGCCCTTCAGAAGTTTTTGTGTCAGATTTGCTCGGCACTCTTCCCCCGACATGCATGGCGAAACAGATCGCAGCGTGGTCACTATTCCCCAACGGTTCGGTAACATTTACCTCCCTGACCAGGTCTTGAGTGCCACACAATATCAAGTCCAGAGTCACCTGTCCTCTGGTCGGTTCCGTGACAAGCTGCTCTAAGGCACAGTCATTTAACATATCCAGAAATCCAGTCTCTCTTTCATGACCAGAGCATGAATTGACCCAGTCGATTTGAGGATAATTGAAGTCCCCCATGACTACAACCCTGTCTCTCATTGACACCTCCCTGATTTGCTTCCTCATTTCAAGATCCCCTTCAGGTTTTTGATCTGGAGGACGGTAGCATGCCCCTACTATTACATCACTGTTTGAGCCTAGTAATCTAATGCACAGTGATTCTACGGCGGAGTCAGAACTCCCCTCCAGCTCTACTCCGGTGGATTCTACCCCTTCTTTGACATAGATGGCCACACCACCTCCAACATGCCCCTCTCTGTCCCTCCTATAGAGTTTATATCCTGGGATTGCAGTATCCCACTGGTTCTACTCTTTGCTAGTGTAACTAAGCTAAGAACTTGTGACTGAAACATTCACATATGCTGCCCCCCCATTTACCCTACCTCCATCTCCTCCCCCCCTCTATGGTCTCTCTTGTGTCAATATCTAAACTGTAAGCCCCTTGAGGCTGAGACTCATCTTTTCACGCTGTGTAAAGTGCCATGTATATTGATGACACTATAATCGATAAATAGTCTTAAAATCTATTATAGATGATGAACTAATTACTTGTCTGTTATTTGTGGCAAAGATGTGCATTACTTCCCATTAGACATCTATGATACCATCACCAGGGTGGTATAAACAAGTATGAGCTGTGACTATTGCCTTCCTCATACCTGATGCCATATTATTTCCAGATCATTATTTCCAGATCAGATTATTTCCCCTCCAGGAAGGGTTGGAGGCAGGGAGAGCGCACTATCAAGCTTTGCCCCCACTTGATGATGTACACATGAATCCTTGCCCCCACCCTCCCTGTGATCAGCATTTGTCTGCAATAACAAACACGGGGATGGTTCCTCCCTGTGACTGTGAACCTGGAATGTTCCAGGATGTCCATCATGGGGACAATCTCTCCTCATATACAAAATTTGTTTCTGCAGACAAATGCTGATCATGGGGAGGGTGGCAGAGGCGTCACTAGGACGCGCGTCACCCCAAGGCGGGGGGGCGCGTCACCCTAGTGTCACCCCCATAGTCACCCCCGACTATGCCCCCCTTAATACTTACCCTCAATACCCTCTGTCGAACCCTGGGGTCTACATGTGAGTGTGGTATCCCATGTGAGTGTGGGAAGGATTATATAGGCACTACTAAATGCCCGATTGCCACCAGAGTTACAGAGCACAAGAGAGCCACCAGATTGCTTCAAGCAGAACGATCAATCAGCAGAACGACCACGCAAAAAATACAGGTCATACAATTCAATTTGAGAAGACAAAGTGTTTATTCAATGTTTCTGAGAATAGACAAAGATTTAATCATGAAGCAATACAAATAAGCAGACGAAAAAACCAAGATCTCATGAACAGACAACATGAACTGTCTTTCATAGATAAAATCTGGCTTCCCATATTACATAAGAAAGAGCACTCCTGGCAGTTACAGCATGACCTCAGGCACCTCTGAGCTACATCCTTGCGGGGTTATTTCAGGTCACCACCAAGATTCCATTCTTCTGTTACTGTTGACAGTTAAAGCCTTCTTCAGTGGCACCCAGTGCATTTTACATCTTGCCAGCACGGTGCTGCTGTACACCAGAAGACGTCCACAGAAGTGGACGAAACGTTGTGTGTTTTGTGTTCTGTTAAATACATTTTCTAACATGGCATCTAAACCCGTGTTCCCTATTTCTTACAAAGTCGAATGTTATTCAGGTTTAAACCTGTTTTCCCCATTAAATAAATAGGGACTCACAACTCGCAACCAAAAACTTGGGACTTGGGGGCAAAACCTTGGGACTTGACTTGAGACTTGGAGTCAGAGACTTGATCCACATCCCTGCTACCTAGTAACCCCATGTCCCATGCATACTGCTTTGAAGTCCATGGTGAAAGAAAGGTGGGATATAAAAATGTAATCAATATGAGGTGTATCCCTGCTGATTCTTCTGGATGTCACAGCAGCTTTTGATACCATCAACCATATCATTCTGGGCCATGTTGCAGAGACGGAACAGGAGGGCACTGTGTTAAGATGGCATGGCAGCATGGTTCTGGTCCTTCATGGAGGGTAAGGCCTAGAAAGCAGTGCTGCTGCTCTGCGGCCGTTGACTTAGAGGGTGCTGTAGTGTTCCATCTTGTCCCCCCATGTTCTTTAACTTGTACGTGAATGCCACGAAGTAAAGATATCTGGAGATTTGGGCTGAGGTGTTCAGTGAATTTTCTCAGGGTGAACTGCAGAGGTGGCCAACCTTTCCACATGAATGCTCCTGGCCCTTTAATGGGTGTATAGGTGAAGGCATTTCAGCAGGTGGAGCTGCTTTAGCAGCACCCATTAGCAATTGCAGCTGCCAAGATTCTGTCCTCTACACAACTCTTAAGAACGCAGAGTTTGGCCACCCCTGGTGTACTGCTATCTTATTGGAAGCCTTTCGGATGCCCTGAAAATTCACCACCTGAGAAGGAATGTAGAAATTTGCTTTGAATTTAGGAAAAAGCCAGCCAGTCAAAATGCAAGGCTGCATGGTCCCTCCTGAAAAGTTTTTTTTTCTCTGAATCTTGTAAAAACACTTAGGGCTTCCCTTGAAATATTTTACCTGAGGATCAATTCTCAAATTTTGCTGCAGGCAACTTTTGTTCCCTTCAAACACTCTTGTGTTCAGATGAGTCTTAAGCAACCTACCAGCCGGCAACCAACACACAACAACATGTTTAAACACAAGCAAAATAGTTCTGAACAAGACATCGGCTTGTGTTCAGTTTCAGCTGTAAACTCTGTTCTCTGCCACCTGCGCAAGAAGGTATTGCTCCGATAAAATGAATGCTTACATGCATAATTAAGCAGCAGTACAATATGACATAGCCTACTAATTTGTTGAACAAGATTCAGCAGAGTTATAAAAAAAGGGAATCTCAAATGAGCAGCATCATAGCTCACTATATGACAGAAGAAAGACAGACCTGACACGATTCTTTGAATATTATAACAGTGTCCTGGCAGAATAGCATACAAATTTGGTTTGAGTAATTTCTGAGCTTGAAAACAAAGACATAGTCTGCTTAAATATGCATGCCATAGAAAACTGAGGTGAAGCTAATGAATATACACAGATTTTCTTTCAAAGGCCCATGGGAACGATACCTCCTTGCTTTCTGAGGTGGGCGGAGCATCTGTCCCAGCAGGCATCAGCCACGAGTGGGGTCTGGCAGCCAGATGTCTTTGGCAGCTCTTTCGCCTTGCCCCAACCAGCCACGTCCTTGGCTTTGGAATGGAGGAAACTAGCACATGTCAGTTGCTAGGCAACGTACTGTCCATCTTCAGCATCTCATAAAATGACAATTTGAGCCAGGAAAAGAGCAGAAGGATAACTCTCATAGGCACCGCGGAGAAACTGTCCAGTTTAAAACTTCAAGTGGGTTCTCAGTGTGTGTGTGTGTGTGTGTGTGTGTGTGTGTGTGTGTGTGGTGTGTGTGTGTGTGTGTGTGTGTTGTGAGATGTAACTGAAGAGTGTCAGCGTGACTTTGTAACTTGGTACCATTGACCAAGAGGGCAAGGATGGGAGTGGAGCAAATCACTCCGTGAGTGACAGGTAGAACTGATCCTCTTGTCCCGGGAGACTCAGATTTCCTTCTCTCACTCATTTGCAGCCTCTGTTTTCTACAGAAAAAGCTCACAAAGAGCCATAGCTGAGGCCCATTCTCACAGTCGTCTCTGGTAGTGTTCATTACAATCCCCCCCCCAATGCTTTTTGGAGTATTAAACAGCAAATTGAGAAGAATGTCTATAACTTATAATATTGGTTAATGTCTAATGTATCAGACTAAGATTGTAGAGACCCAGGTTCAATCCTTGCTCAGTCAGGAACCTCCTTGGGCCAGTCAGCCTGTCTCAGCCCAACCTACCTCACAGGATTGTTGTGAGGATAACATCAAGTGGAGGATTTTGGATGCTAACCTGAGCTCCTTGGAGGAAGAATGGGAAAAATGTAACTCATTTTTTTTTAAATGACACTAGCTAGGCAGTCTGAAATCCTATGCATGCTTATTTGAGGATGTATTCCATTGGAATTTAGTAGAAGCTACTTCGGAGTAAAATATGAAGGGCATGGCTGTAAGCAGTCGCATCGCTACGACGCACGACACCCCAGAGCGGTGTCACGCGCAGGATGTCACGCGCAGGAGCAGAGCACCCTCCCCGCTCCGTTTTCGGCTCATTTCAGAGCCAAACGGACGCAAGGGCGGGCCCAGCTCCAACGAAAATGTGAGTACCGGGAGGGATGCGCGTCACCCTTGTGCGCGCGTCGCCCCCGGGCAGCCCGCCCCGCGCGCTTCCCCTCGTCGACGCCAGTGGCTGTAAGCAGGGCCATTCAGAGGAATTTTATCAGGGGGTACAAATTTTGTTTTGGGCCCCTTCCCTACATATGAATTTGGCTCCTGGGCCCCCCTTTTTTGCTCCAGGGCCCCCTTTTCGACCCATTTTTCTCCTTGGGCCCAGGTACAAATTACCCCCTTAACCCCCCTCTCAGAGGCCCTGGCTGTAAGTGGCTGTGTGATCAGGTTTCTGCTCAGAAACTGCCCTGATCTTACTAAATCAGATCCTTAACCGATTTTTGGCACAATCCTGCTCTATCACTGCACTGGCACAGTGCATGCTGCGCTGGTGCATGATGTCACAAAATCACCGTCAAGCACTTTGCAATGGCATACAAGTTGTGGAGACTGGCACAGACTGGAGAGTGGCATGCTTCGGAAAACGTAGGATCCGTGCTGAGTAGCATGGAGGTGGAATGGGGGGAAGGACAGAAGAAGGGCGGGGAGGGGATGGAATGGGGCAAAGGGCAGCGACAGGGGTGGAAGGTTGGTGGATTGGGTCTGGGAGGGGGTGCGATGGGCAGCAGTGGTGTGTACCGCACCCTTTCCCCCTTCCAGGGCCTGTTTCCACAACACAGATCCGCTTGGACTTGCACCAGCCATTTTGCTCACACAGTTCTGAGTAGACCCGTTGCATGGGCTGGGGCTTTCCCTGGGGGAAGGGGACGAATTTCCCCTTCCCCCAAGGAGATATCCCACCTCCTAAATTTCCACACAGAATGCAGAGCAGCTGTGCTGGCCTTGCTGCATCTGTGCGCAGGAAGTCAGGTAGGATTGGGCTGCTGGCTATAACCCCAGACATTTCTACCTGAAGTAAGTCCCATTGTACATAGTGGGTCTTACTTCTGAGTAAACAGGTGTGCTGTTAGTCCAATTTGGTATAAGCCACCAATATGGGTACACTCAGTTTTAGAGTAATTTGGTTAACTGACACAAGCTATATTTAATCTGATTTAAGATATGGCTGTACCTCATTTGAGGAATTAATTTTGTAAAATGGGTGCAATTTCTGTGAGTAGGCAAGCTATAAGAAAAGCCCTGCTGGATCAGGCCAAGACTTATCTAGTCCAACATCCTGCTACCCAAAATAGTCCACTAGTCCACCATGGCTTACATGGTGGACTGGCTTTTAATCAATGTAATTATAGGTGACCCACTGGGGTTTGTTTGTTTTAACTGTTTCAATTACTTGTTTTAATTATTTTTAGTTATATTTTATTATGTATGGTATTTTCAACATGTTTAATTGTAAGCCGCCTTGTATGCCCTTATCGGGAGAAAGGCGGGGTAAAAATTCTTTAAATAAATAAATAAATAAATTCTGGGAAGCCCACGAGCAGGAGAGCAAGGCAGCTTTCTCTCTCACCATTGCTCTCCCGCAACTAGTATTCAGACTCGAGCATATTGTCAGTAAATCTTAAGAGCTAAGAAACAGTGCCACTGTGCTGTGCCATTGGCTTAGTGTTCTCTTTTACTGCCTTTTCTCATTGATTTACCCGGTCTCTTGCTAAATTAAGTTTTTGTTGGCTTTGGTGGGGAAGGTTGTCTTTTGTTCTCCTTATAGGAATACACCTAAATAAGAATTTTTATAGTGTTAAATATCAATACTGTTTACTTAGGAACTGGTGGAGATTTATAGTTATAGTTATATTTCTTCATGATATAATTAATACATAAATATAATAAATAAAAATTGTATAATTATAAATAAATTAATGTCTGTTTACTTATTAATTATAATTATATTAATTATATAATTATAAGTGTGTATAAGTACACACACACACACACACACACACACACACACACACACACTATTTTCCTTCTGGAATTACTGCAAATGACAGTAGAACAGAATGGTACTCACAAATGTTTTTAGGAGAAAGTGTTTGAGTTCTCAGGGAATGCATCAGGAGAGTGGTGTATACACAGGCCTAGTTTGCACTATGAAAACACTTTTAATTCTAGCTCTGCAGGTTTACTCTCCAATCCTAAAAATGTGCATTGTGATGTTAGTGCAATATTCATGCCATGCGGCATAATGTGTCTCAGTTTTTGGCACAGAGATCATTCTCAGCAGTCCCCATCTTAAAGCACGGGACAGTTCATGTTTATTAATTGTCCAAACACAGATGTAGAGTTCTAGATTCAGGCTGGCCTCATCTTTTCACCTGTAACCACCACTCGAGCTTGAAAGGATGAACCTGTCTTATTTCACAGTTGTATTAAAAATGATAGGTCTATAAACGCAGCAGTAAACACTGAAAAGCCTTCTCTTTATTTCCAGCTCAACTTCAGTGTAGGCAAGGATTATGGAAGCTTATTGCGCTGCCAGAAGTTCCCCAGCGATAATGGAATAGACACTGCCTGCCAGAAATGCAGTTGACACCACACAAAATTATTTCATTTTCTGACTAATTCTGGATTCGGGCTCAGTTCAACCAAGATGATACCCGCGGTATCCCCCAGGTGTGCGTCTCTCTGAAACAACCAACGGGGGATGACACTTTTGCCACCGCTGTCTGATGCTGGAGTCCCTTGCGAACATCTTTTCACAGTTTTAGCCATTATCTGGGATGGCGGAAAGAAAATGACACGGTAGCCTTTCATTTTAAGATTCTAGAGTAACAAAGCTGGAAGAAAATAGAGATATTATGATTCTAATGCTTGGGATTAGTTTACCTCAGCAGAAAATCTATTACAATAATAACTTTTCGATGAAACGCAATTGACTTTTTCTTTCCCCTAAAGTCCTGCAATATTTCAGTGGCAAGATTTCAGTTATCTATTACACCCGCTCTAAGGATTGCTCTTATCAGCTGGACTCTGTTCCTACAGATAACCAGAGGTATACACATGCTCAGGGAAAATGAGGAATCAAGAATGTTCAAAGAAGTGCAGTATATGCAAATGCTGTGTATCTGCTTGTGATGTTATTTATTACTGCCTACACTGACATGCTTGTAAAAGTCATGAAATGCCAAGCCAAACTCAGCCCTCTGCCTGTGTATTGTTGCCTGGCAGGTATTTGATCCCCCAGCCATCCTACCCCACCCCCAGGTTCTGCAAGCCAAGGCAGTCAAACACCAGGTGGTTCTAAAAACCCCTAGTGGGCTACCCTGTAAGACTCATGAGTTAGATATGGTTTTGTCGGTGATCATAAATTATGTAGGTCAGTGCTAAGGTGGAAGAATCATAGAACGAAGAGATACCTTCAGCAGCATACCTACAATGCTGAAAATAATACAAGAGCTACAATTCTATAGATCATTGTCCAAAAAACCAGAAGTGGTCATAATCGCTGCAGAGCGGTGATCTAAATCTCGGGGAGGCCCGCGGAGGGGGCTGTGGGAGGACAGGGTTCCAAGACATACACCCCCCCCGTAAGTGACAAAATTATTTTTTTTTTAACATTTTTTCCTCCTCAATCCCTGGAGCAGCTTTGCACTTTTAAAAATAATTCCTGCTTAAAAAAAAACACCTAAAAATGAATGAATGTTCACATGGAACTTTTGAAAATAAAAAAGGCAGACAGTCCACTTGATGCATGGGACAGAAATGAGACTGACAACTTAGCTGGCATCTGATTTGCTAGGACTTATGCCTGTCATTTCAGTTGCAAAGCTGGGCTCAACTTGCATTTGAGGGACTTGCTGTAAACTCCCCCCCCCCCAATTGCATCTGTCTTCACCCGAAATGAACCAGGTTGTCTCTGAAAGCAAATTAGTCTGGTGACTGAGCACATCCCTACAGGAATCTCTGTGTTTGTTGAATAATAAAAACAGATGGACAAAGGCAAAGACATGCGACATTCATGTCCAGAAAGCTACCAGGCATGAAATGGAGTATCACTGTTACCAAAAATGACTACATGTTGTCGTCAAAATACTGTATGTGCAAAGCCACCAATTTTCTGTGTAAACATCAAACAAAATTACACTACAGTTTATCAAACGATCTTGTATATGCTCTAGACGCTTATTGCAGTTATTTTGCAACCTTCTTTGACGATAACAGATTCTACCAATAATTTTTATGGAAGGCTGGTGACGGGATTACCCCATTGCCGCCACTGGCGTCACTGGAGCGTGGCGGGGAGGCCGCCACGGGGTGACGCACGCCATGGGGTGACGCGCGACACCCTCCGGACGCTCCAAGGCCGGCCCGGGAGCCGGCCTCGGAGCGTCCGACCATTTTGAGGGCAAAATGCCCTCAAAACGGTCTCTGCACATGCGCGAAAATTGTAAAAAATACCCGTATTAATGCGCTGCATGGGCCTTCTTTCAGAAGGCCCTGGAGCGCCGGCGGGGTCAGACGCTCCGAGGCCGGCTCCCGGGCCGACCTCGGAACGTCCGGAGGGCGACGCGGGCACCCGGGGCAGGGTGCAGCCGGGTCACTCCCCCAAATCATGGTGTGGCCGTAGGGCAGAGCCTCGCTAGGGTGACGCGCGCTCCCCGCCTTGGGGTGACGCGCGTCCTAGTGACGCCACTGATTGCCGCCATTGCCCGGCCCCCACCCCTGAGCACTGGATAGAGGCGTGAAGAGGAATCAGCTGATTAGCTGCGGGGCTGCATCTGGAAGTGGCGTAGCTGAGGAGACAGGCATTGGCGCTCCCGGCCAGTGGCGTTCTTTGATGGGGGGCCCTGTGGCCTTGGGCCCCGGGCGGCCCCCAGGCGCCAGCTTCCGGGGTCGCCTCTTCAGCCTCCGGGCCGCCGCCGCCGCTGCCGGCCCCGTGCTCACCTTGGTGCGACTCCTTTTCAAACTGGCTGTTCTGTACATGCGCAGAACACCTAAGAGGCCAAGAGAGGGGTGTATAACAGGGTGGGGGCAGGGCGGAACCAGGAAGGGGTGAGATCAGTGACACTGGTGCGCGCTGAATCCTATCCCCCTTCTCTGGCTGGTTTTCCCTACATGAGGCTCTTGGATTTGCACCACCAAAAAAAGCGGCACAGATCCATAGAGACCCATAGTGGGGTCTGTGGCTTTACCCGGGGTAAGGGAATGGAAGTTCCCTTCTCCCAAGGTGACCTCCTAGCTCACATTTTCTGCTCAGGATCCAATGTTGCCTGTACCAGCCTCGCTGGATCGCTGGGCAGAAAGTTAGGTAGGATTGGGCTGTCAGTCTCATTTTATTGGGGTGGGAATGTACATGTGTCTCTCCAGCTTCACATTCTGAATCACTTCATTCATGCAGGCAGGAGAGGGCCTATCCAATTGCTAGGCAACTGCGTTTGAGGAACATGTAATTCTTTGCATGTGATAGAATCCCGAAAACCCACTACCTCTCCTAAGAAGAGCAATAAGAACATGTATCTTTCCTTCAAGAGGACAGTCTCAGTCCACTCCCAGATTTGCATGTTTGAAAATCCTAAATTCACAATGACATAGGTCAGAGTGTGGCTTAGTTAGCACAGCTATTATCACCCTGCTTACACTTTGTAGATGTGCATTTGAAAGTACAGTATATTTTCGACAACTTGGGTGTAAGTAGCACCAGCACAAAGGCCGGCACTGCTCACATCGCTGCATAACTCACCCGACTCCAACTGTCACAGGTAAGTCCCGTGCCAGTTGGGGTGGCGAGGGAGGGAGGCCATTGGCCAGTCCGTGCTGGGAGGGACCGTGGATATTGGCAGTGACATCCTATCCTTCCTTCGGCGACGATATCCTAGGCTTGCTCTGCCTTTACACTGCCTCCCTGAATGTTCGCCAGGTCTGGACCTGGTGTGCATTCAAGGAGGCCCATAGGCCCCAGGCTCACTTACACCCAGGGATCAGGCCTAGCAGTCCCAGGGCAGCTCGCAATAGGCTTAGGATACAGCGGCCGGTCCTTCAGGCCGGCTGTGTATCTTTACACAGGTTTGGGCTGTGAATCTGCTGCCACCAGCCCAGTAGATCAGGCTAGTCAGAGGGGCTCCCTGGGCAGAAGCCCACTCCTAGAACAATACAGAACCTTAGGGGTCTCTATCAAAATCACTCTCACAGTAGTGCCTGCAAAGCGAGGAGATGTGATAATCCATGGTATTTCCCAGAACCAGGCAGCCTGTAAAAGGTTTATTAAACGTCTAATAAAAGGGACAGGGGATAACAAAACCAAATGAACAAGGGAAAAAAAGTAAGGGGAATCGAATTTAGCAGAAAAAGGTTAATCACCTGCAATCATACAATTGGCCAGCAGATGCTGCTGCGGAATCTCACACATGTGTGTTTTTTTTTTTTAAACTCAGAGCTTTACCGTGAACTTCAATTGCTTTCCAACATGTTCAACAACTAGAGAAGACAACACTGACATCAACATAAATGTTAATGATTTTTCTGACTAACTGTTTCTTATCTGATTGTACCTGGATGATGGAACCACCGACTTCTTACACTCACATCTTGTGAGGCTGGTGGGCTCTCCGGCCTGGAGCGCTGGTTAGTTGGAGGAAGAAGAGAGTGAGCTTCCAGCCAGGAACTGTTTTTGTTTCATGGCTGGAATGACATCATCTGTTACCTGATCATCTGTTACCCCCTGACATCTCCAACTTCATTTGCATGGCTCTTCCTGTTGAAATCCAGGAATGTTTGAATTAGGAATGAGCCTGCCGGATTGGCTCGTGTTCCTGCCATCCCCCTCCCAAGAAGGGGGTAACTAACTCAAACATTCCTGGATTTCAACAGGAAGAGCCATGCAAATGAAGTTCAGCCAACAAAGGATCCATGGAGTACTCTTAGTAGCAAGAGCAGGGATGAAAATGCCCAAAACCTTGAGGGACACACAGAGAAAACAGGCAAAACTCCAGAGAAAGGAATAGAACACACATAAAATATAGATATTTTATGACAAGCATAATGTATGAACAGCCCTTCCATGAACAAAATGACATAATATGCGGACTTTCTCTGTCTTCTCATTGTTGTGTGCATGACGTAAACATTACAATATAAACATGAATAATTGATCTAGTGATGAATGGAAGCTCACAGATTCCCTACCTCTTCATTTTAAGACATGATTTCTTGGTTTCTTTTCCTGATTGTTATGGAAATCTAATATTAATAAAGTCATAACGTTGTAATTTGATTCTGCCAGTGACTGAAAGTTATGAACACTCAGCAAAGTTATGAGTTATGAACACTCAAGTAAAGTGTCACATGTAGGAGAAATCCGGAATGCATGCTGAAGAAACATCCATGGTTTTAGACATCGAATGAGGAGTAACAATGGGATTAGTAGCCATGCTTAGGAGGGAAGAAACCTGTATCGTTAAAATCACATTAAAACAGTAAAAATTGGCTTCAGAGGTCGACGTTTCGTCCGATTTCTTTGGACTTTTTCAAGAAAGGGGGCAGAGAGGCTGTGAAGGTCTTAACTGAGCAAAGCAGCTGCTATAAGTAACATCAAAAGAAAACAGACTCGTGTCAGTTAGCCTTAGGAAACCCCGGCCAACCGCTTATGTTAACATTCTGACTTAACGGAACCAACACTGCAATTCCTCTTCATTAAAGGAACTCTGCACAATGTAATATCCATTTGGTATTTGGATGTCAGCGGCATCACGAGCCGGTGCGTCACCTCTGGCGAGGGGTCGGCCGGCTCAGTGCATCACCCCCACCCCCAGGCGCATCACCCCCACCCCAGGTGCGTCACCCCACCACCACCACTTCCGCGTCACTCCCACTTCCATTTCCCCCCAGTACTCACCCCACGCGCCGGGAGAGGGTAACACTCTGGCAGGTCGAGCTGCGTCTTCTTCGGCGGCTTGGCCACTTCTAAGTAGTCCGGGCAAGGCTGAAAGCGGCGCATGCGCACAATGCCGCTTGAAGTCTTTCCCTCAGAAGGGCTGAACAAAGACATGATTGGGCCTTTATTCTGCCCTTCTGAGGGCAAGGCTTCAAGCGATGTTGTGCGCATGCCGCTTTCAGTCTTGCCCGGCCTACTTAGAAGCGGCCGAGCCGCCGAAGAAGATGTGACTCGGCCTGCCAGAGCGTCACCCTGTCCCGGGGGTGATGCGCCAGGAGGGTGACGCGCAGGGACTCCCTGCGTGTCATCCTCCTGGCATGTCACCCCCTCTTGGTGCGTTGCCCCCCGCGCCCCACCCCCCACCATGTGGTAGCGATGCCACTGTTGGATGTACTACCAAATCCATGGTTTTGTAATAAACATATTGACAGATTATTTTAAGGGGAAGTCTCTGGGGGCAAGGTGTGCATTTGGAATCACATGGGGGGGAGTGACTGCAGGAGAGCACTCAAAAAGTTTGATGTGCAAAGCAGAGGGATCAGTGGACAGGTCCCTTCCCCTTCTCAACCCACTGAGCACACAAGTTTGGCAGGTTTTAGTGTTTCAGAAGCACTAAAAGCACAGATGCTCTAAATTGTGTTTGGCGGGGGAACCTGCTGCATCTAGTGGTTTCCTTCCAAAATATTATTTTGGATTTCAGACGGCAACAGGTTCTTGATACAGCAGCAAAACATATAAAAAGTACCATATAAAATAAACTGCGCCCTGTTGCCTTCCAACTGTGTGTCCTATAACCACAGTAAAATGCCACTGTGATAAATCTTTACACAGTGGGGTCAATAAAGCAATAGTACTTTACTGTGAAAACTGATCATTGAATGTAACGACTGATTCATTACACTATTAATGTGTCCTCAGCTTTGTCTTAAAGGCAGTTTACTAAGCGAGTGCTCGTTAACTACTGTAATGAATAGTTTCTTGGAGGGGAGAAAAGACATAAAACAGTCTCTGGGTAAATTTATCAACAATCATGAGGGCAACTTTTCAGAATGCTGAACCTTGTGACAAAAGGATGATGATAGTAAGAGACATTTCATGGCAGCAGTTCAAGATTTTGCATAGATTGGTCAGAAATGGAATTGGCGTATGAAAAAACTTACTAACTTCATAAATTATCATCTTGGAGGGCAGATGCCCTGCTTTACTGATTCTATTCTATTCCTTCTTAGGTAAAAAGATCCGGAGACCATCTGAATATCACTAGGTGCAGAGTTCTTGCAAGAATAGATTTTCCACATACAGTATTTGAATCCGGTTGTCGTGTTGGTGGTACTTGCAGTTGAGAGCAGAACAATAAGTGAGATTTGACATGAAGCTGTCCCTAAAAATGTCAGTCCTGTGTCACATTCTCCCTATTCCCCATGTATTATTTCATTTGATATACCCATGTTGTTTATTGTCTTGCCCTTCCAGCAGCAGCCAATGTCATGGACGGGGAAAACAGTTTAGTCAGATAATTGTTAGAGGGAAACAGGTGGAGAACTCAACCTGGAGCGATCCAATTTAGTGGCAGCTCCATCTTGAGAATCATTTACAATACTGCCACTAGGAAGAATGTTTCTGTGGGCTGTCATTTTAATGCACAATGCAGGGCTTGGAACGTCAGAAACCGGGGCCAATAGAGGGCTTTGTCTCAAATAGTGGTCAATATCCTCCTCGATTGGTGAGAGCAATCAGTATGAGCACTGTCAATCAGTTCAATAATGCTGGTTGACTAATCACCTGCTTTTAAAATAAATTAAACTATTACATAAAATAAATGTAAATGATTTACATACACTGAAATAAATTAGCATGGTACTAAAACATAAGTAAATGTGATTTTGATGTACGGAAGGCAAGATATAACTTACATTTTGGAGAATGTTCTTACTGTTAGAAGGAAAGGCTGTCTTTATTATTTTCTTTCTTTTTTATTCTATAGAGAGCAGCAGCACACCAGCTCCCAAAATGAAAAAAAAAATGTTCTCCTCTTGCAGGCCTACCAATTAAAGCTGGTCCTCAATGACTGACCAACTCAAATGGCAGTTGATCCAGTTACAGTCTCTGCTTTTCTTGCTTCAGCTTGCATTTTCATTGAGCATCCCAGTTGGATACCTTTTGAGGGACAGGGGATGATGTGATATTACTATTACTACTATGGTGTTTATATACCGCCTTTCCCATACATCCAAGGCAGTTTACATAGGCAGGCTGTGCATAAACCCCATTTTTCAATGAGGCATTGAGAAAATCTCATAGAACCTCCATTTCTCTAGATGTTTCCCTTCGTAGTGCAGTCATCATCCTGGCTGGCCAATTCTTTTATTCCAAGCACTCGCAGGCAACTACCCAAGTTTCAGTTGTTCAAGGGTTGTATTTTTTGCCAGCTGACTCCTCCACACTCCACTCCTCCACAGAAACACATCAGTGGCTCTCGATCTCTCTCTGTTGCCCATCCAGCAGCTGATTCTGCTTAGCTTTTCAGGCAAGGCGGCAGCTCAACCTCCAGACCACACCTCCTGCCCATATTATGCGTTTTGTTCTGATGCTTTTGTTATGTTGTGATGCTCTTATTGGGGTCAGGCTGGAATTTTATTCTCCTCTGCTTCTACTTTTCACATGTCTGCTTTGGTTCTAGGATACCAGAGATGGTGACTGTAAGGCATCATGGGTCTTGAACTGAGGATTTGGACAGCTAGACCCCAAAGCACCATGGCAGTTTGCTCGAAGAGTGCGCTTCTGTTTTATCTCTGTGCTTGTGTGCCGCCAGTACAATACAACAGTATGGAAGAGCATCCTGCAGCTTGCTAGCATAGCTGTTATCAGGCGACATAAAGGGCCAGTGGGAATTCACCTGCCATGGTAAAGCTTCCAACTCATTCAGTCTGGCTCCTCATTCAGAGCAACTTGTCGTTAGAGAGGATATCAAGCTGCTGTCAGATTGTGCTTGCCAACTTGGAAGTGACTGGCCATCTGCCTTGACCACCTCTAGACCATCACTAGCCCTGAGAGCGAAAACTGAAAATAAGCCATTTTATGGAATGAATTAGAGCAGAAATCTAAAATAGCTTCTTGGATGAGTGGGCTGTGGGGAGTTTCATGCACTCAAAAGCCATCACTCATGTTCTTCTGGCCATTGCTGTATTTGGATCTGGAAGGATGTTCCTCAATGGATGGGTGAAGATCTTCCTGCTGCATGCTCATCTTTGGCTTCAGTGACCCGGAGCTTGAAAAGACCATCATCTCAGTCTGGATTTGGGTATAGTTGCCAACAGCCCACCATGGCTCTGACAGAACATTATTATTATTATTATTATTATTATTATTATTATTATTATTATTATTATTATTATTAACAGTATTTATATACCGCTTTTCAACAAAAAAGTTCACAAAGCGGTTTACAGACAAAATCAAATGATTAAATGGCTCCCTGTCCCCAAAGGGCTCACAATCTAAAAAAGATGCAGAACACCACCAGCAAACAGCCACCAGGAAAGACACTGTGCTGGGGTGAAAGGGGAGCAGTTACTCTCCCCCTGCTAAATATAAGAGGGGCACCAATTGAAAAAGTGCCTCTTGCCCAGTTTGCAGGTGTTTCCTTTCCTCAGAAATCTCTGCTCCTCTTTGACAAAATTACCATCTCACAAACAGAAGAGAATGATCTTTCTTCTTGCTTTAAAATACAGAGGTTAGTACAGTAGAAGCCCTTGGAATGCAAATTAGAAACGACTCCTGCTAAGCTCAGGGCCAAACTCGGTGTTCAGCAACAGGCCCAGTGAGGGGTAGGGGATGGAGAGAGGTGCAAATTGGAAGTAGAAAAAGTGGAGGGTGTAATTTCCCCCTACTTGTCACTTTCCCAGTGCAACTCACCCCCACCCCCACCCCCGTTGCATTTCCCTAGTCTGGGTTCCCAGGCATGTGCTAACTATGGCTTGGACAAAAGCAGCTGGTAGAAAAGAAAATCAGTGTTTCAGGAGAACACCCATCCACTGCATCTACCCAACAGATTGCATTGCACCCTTCCCATAGCTTTTCACATGTTTGGCAGAGACCCAAGAAATTCTGGAGTCTTCAAAAGTGAGTTTAGGAAGTCAGATTTTTGTCTTCCACAAACTTCTCTTTATTTCTACAAAACGGGACTATCATCATCATCATCATCATCATCAACAACAACAACAACAACAACAACAACAACAGCCGCAGCCGCAGCAGCAGCAGCAGCAGCAGCAGCAGCAGCAGCAGCAGCAGCAGCAGCAGCCGCCAGAATTTATATACTGCATTTTCTTGGTGATCGGATTTCTCCTCTGACTTTAATTCAAAGGTGGCTTACATAGGCAGGCTTGCTAAACCTCAAGGGTTTTTTACAATAATACAAATGTTCTAGTCTTGCATAGAACCCTTCATTCCAGGTGGTTTCCTTCACAGTCCGGCCTCTCCCTGACATTCAACTCCCACACAGTAGTGTCGTTAGGGTAGGGGCAGGGTGGCCCTGGGCCCCAAGCATATGTGGCGGCAGGGGGGTGTACTTGCCTTCCAGATGCATCGCCACGGCTCTCATCGTCTGTCTTCCTTTGGGCCCACCCGCCCACCCTGGAGACGTTTGGCTCCAAAAAGGTAAGCAAAACGGCGACGGGTGTGTGTGTGATTGAAGCCACGGTGTCGCACTTGCGCAAATGATGTCACGCCCCAGGGGGTGTGGTGTTACGTGGGGGGTGTCGGTCGCATTGACGCTCCCTCAGGGGGGTGTACGCTTGCCACTGCTCCCACACTTTGACTGAAGGCAACTCTGTCTCCCACTCAGAGTGCCAGCTGCAGCGTTCTCTCTCTCACAGAGACTCTGTAGCTTGTCACTGGTATGTCGACAGCTCTCCGACTACACACGGATACTTCCAGGCATCCCAAACTGCCTGTGGTAGGAGATGGTAGGACAAGAGACGTCCTCAGATCTTCAGGCATATGAAGCGGTCGCTCTGCCAACTGAGCCAGACCTCTTGTCCTACCATCTTCTACCACAGTGTTTCTCAAACTGTGGGTCGGGACTAGTGGCGTTCCCAGCCCTCCCAGCGCCTGGGGGGGCAGGGTTGGAGCGCCCCCCCAAGTAGCCAGGCTCGGGGCTCAGCGCCCACTCCGCGTGTCCCCGGCCTCCGGAGGCTGCGCTCCGAAGGCTGGGGATAAGCCCTCCTTAAAGTGACCGCCCCGTTCGGCGGTCGAGAGCTTTATGAAGAAGCCGAACGTGTCGCAGGCTTTTATAGGGTTTGCGCATGCGCAAAACCCCAGCGACGCGTTCGGCTTCTTCATAAAGCCCTCGACCGGGGTGGTCGCTTTAAGGAGGGCTTTAAGGAGGGCTTATCCCCAGCCTTCGGAGCGCAGCCTCCGGAGGCCGGGGACACGTGGAGTGGGCGCTGAGCCCCGAGCCTGGCTACTTGGGGGGGCGCTCCAACCCTGCCCCCCCAGGCGCCGGGAGGGCTGGGAACGCGGAGTGGGCGCGCTGCTTCAGAGGGGTGCGCCAGCCGGGCTCTGGTGCCACGCCGCTCTGCGCAGCCCCGAGCCCGGCTGCCGCGCCCCTCGCCCACTCAGCGCCTGGGGGGGAGCACACCTGCTCCCCCCATATAAGAACGCCTCTGGTCGGGACCTGATTTCTCGTGGGTGATGGAAAGATCAGATAAGTAATTGCCTCAAGCCCTGAGGCTATTAAAAAATCAGATAGTTGCTAATTGCCCTTCATAGAGCTGAGCTCCTGCAGCTTGCAAGATAGCTGAGACAAGCTTGTGTAAATATAGGGAGCAGAGGCATATCAGGAGCAGATGCTGCGTGGAGCGGATGCTGTCTGTAGGGGGGCGGCCCCGCTCTGGGGGGGGGGCGGCCCGGCTTACCAGGGCGCTCCGAGGCCTTCTCCCCCGGCCTCGGAGCAGGAGAAAGCCCCGGAGCGTCCACCACGACCGGTGGACAGGGCTTTCTGAAGGCGGAGCGCTAGTTAGCCTTTTTTGCACATGCACAGAACGTTTACGTTACGTTTACGTTGCGCATGTGCAAAAAAGGCTAACTAGCACTCCGCCTTCAGAAAGCCCTGTCCACCAGTCATGGTGGACACTCTGGGGCTTTCTCCGGTTCCTAGGCTGGGGAGAAGGCCTCAGAGCGCCCGCCCGCGTCACCGGGTGGGCGGGCAGGCGAGCGAGCACTCGTTCGCTCAGTGGAAAGACTAGGGCGAGCGGAGCAGCGCCGCCCGGCGCCGCGGTGTCGCCTGGAGCCGCTGCTCCGTTCGCTCCAGTCTTTCCACGCCTCTGATAGGGAGATAAATGTCTTGCTTGAGCGTTTTTTTTCTGGTGTTTTTTTTCTGTCAATGATAGGTACTGGGAGCAGGTGAAGGCTGGGTCACAAAATTAAGCCCCTCAAGTCTTGAGGTTATTCATTAGGGCTGCCTCATTACGTAAATGGATCAAAGTTTTTTTGCAAATAAATAAATAAAATATGACCTGTAAATAAATAAATATATTTTTTTTCTAGATAACTTTTTTTTAAGGCTCATGAAGCTAGGTGGGTCCCGATAGTGTGTCATTTTAAAAAGTGGGTCCCAGTGCTAAAACGTTTGGGAACCACTGTCCTACCGTCCTGATGCAACACACATTAGAACGAGACAAATTCTAACAGAGCATATCTCTAGCTTCCCCTAGGCTTTAGCAATACTTCCTGGTTTGTTTGTTTTTTTCTTTTTCTTCTGAGGATCCACTTAAGCTTGGGAGCAATAGCTGATGGTGTACAGAATGTGTTGTTTCTTTTGGAATAGCATTTGTTTAGATCCTATCCTTTATTGTTCATGAAAGAGAAAAATAAGTAAGTAGTCCATAAGACAATATAGGACATTTTCATGCAGCACTGTGGTTTTCATTACCCCAACATCTTTTAAATCCTTTAATCCCTTAAATAAGGAACATATCCCAATTTTACAGTGCTGAGCTTCTGAGAACCTGCAGAAATAAAAGATTTTGAAATTCTCTGGTAAAGGGATTAGTCTGCATAAACTATTGCTTCGCAAGCATTACTGTGGCTTCCAAATTCAAATGCCAGTGGGAAAACAGCAGATTCTGATTGGCTGGAAGCCTGAGTGGAGAGAAGTTGGGGTCATGGGTTTTTAAAATAATGATCCGAATATTTTAAGATCTGATTTGCATATAACTCAATTTGCAGCAAATAGAAAGTCTGACCAAATTAGCAGTCAGAAGCAATTCAGTACTCTCTATCTGGTTAAATTTTGACACTGCAGAAGACAATACTTCCAAGGGCTTCTGCTTAAGATATATATGTAAATAATTATAATGAATTACCCCAATTTCTTCTATGCCTGAAGGATGTAAGATGGTTACTATGTGTTCACTGACCCAGTTCCCTTCAGGCTGGTGCTATTACGACTTGCTATTATTTATATAGTACTTTGTTAAGCAATATGAATGCTAAGAGAGGCATTATTTCTTCCATCTGTGCAACAGCCCTGTGAACGAGGCCATCATTACAGTGAGGGGAGTGGAGTTTTTTGTCATTTCTCCAGGCCCATATAGTGAGCCTGTTATGGAGATTTAAACAAACAAACAAACAAAACGCCTGCAACAACAGGTACAAAAACTTGGCTCTTTATAGCAAAATAATAGAATATACCCTTCATTCAGGTATTTAGAAATAGAATATGCAACACATTGTAGAGCAGATCGATACCCAATGACACAGTACTCTGGGACTACAGTGCCGAAAAACAGTCAAATATTTTTCCAAAAAATTTATTATGTGTGCTTCATGTACATTGCTGTAAAGTGTAAAGAAATCCAAACTAGAGCCGAGTCAAAAGCAGAGGCCTGTTGGAAAGCAGCTTTCATTTGAATCAAAAGAAGCTCCTCACTTTCAGCAATTTTGGAGGGCTGTTGTGAAAAACAGTCACAAAAGGCAATTCATAATTATTTTCTGGCAGGAGCCAACTATGCAACCTCTGTAGGATGCTTTGCCCTCACTCTGAATAGACTTTATCGCCCTTGATGGAATCAGCAAAGAGCCAAATCTGATTGACTACATGAAGTCATTTATGTCATCACATCCAGTATGTGATCTCTGGTTGGCTGGGCTCCCTTAAGAAACAAGGAAACAGGAAAAAATGGCTGCTGAAGTAAGAGCAAAATGGAGGAAAGTGGCTGGAGACAACCATGAAAAATGGTAAAGTTAAGGGTTTTCTAGGAGGAATTAACTTCTGAGGTAGTTTCTAGTGAGATAAAAAAAATGAACTCTGAGAACATTCACCTCAGCCCTTATTCAAACCTCTTAAAAGATATTGTTCACAATTCCAATGAAAGCCTGGTCCGTCAACCTATTTCACAGTATTTCTTTAATGAGATGAAAGAATAGATACAAATAGTTCAGCATCCAAATAATATGGTTCTGTATGAACTCATAATAACCACAGCAACATCCATTGTAGATAGAATTTTTTATTTTTTTTGTATGTTATGGTGTACGTGTTGTCTTCCTAACATTAACTGCTACTGAATACGATTTTGCAGAATCTCTAGCCAATCAAGGTGGAATATCCTATTTCAACTATCCTTGCTCTGGGGAGGGAAAAAAACAAGACTCTTGTCTTTTCTTCTTCACTTGACCTTCACTGCAGCAGTTATTGGTAAGTGCAAGGGCTGATGCTAGTTTACTTGATTAAAGACTTCCAAGATTATGTTATCTCTTTCATCCTTCACAATGATCATGTTTCCTTAAGTCTGCCATTGATTTCCTATTGCTTAATATCAGCAGCCTATTCCTTTACAGTCAAAACTCATGATTCCATTTAAATTCACGTGGAACAGTCTTTTCCCATTGCATAGGGATGTGCACAAGAACTGCATGGTGGATTCACTTGGAATTGCTCTTGTTACTGCTAAGTGAAGGAAATGAGAGGGAGGTTGCTTGGGGGAATATGGAGCTAGCAAGGAAGTTTTAGGAGCTGGTGTGACTAGGATTTGTCACATCCAGTGCGAAAACTCATGGTGTCACCCCCATGGACCTCCTCCTATACCAGACCATACAGAATCCTTAGTACTGTTTTTTATACTGTTACTCATAAATCGTACTTCCCGTATATCACTGAATGTAATGGCAATAGTAGTGACATAAACCCAGTCAACCTCCTAAGAGATCCCAGCATTCAATGGGGGAGGGGAACAACATCGAGCAGCCACCAAACCGGTCACTGACTAGCTAGACTCCAGCAGACAGAAGGAACTGAAGTCCTACTGCAATCCCCCAAACTCAAGCCTCTTGGCAAAAAACAAAAACCTTCTCAATCCCAGCGCCTGCGCTTTTGCCTTATCCAACAACAGATTATAGCATCTGTTAATTGGGGGAGAAAGTGGGGGTGGGGTGGGGTGCAGGTTGGTTGGTTGGGGGTTATAATTTCCCCATGGAGTTTGGAGGTCAAATGTTGGGTGGTTAAATAGGGCTCAGGAGAGAGATCAGAAATTTCCTTCAGACGAAAGTGGGTTTGAGAGTCATGATAGCAAAGGAGGCTTTGGAAAGGGAGACTAGAAAGGATCTCAAGTAGCTGCAGTGGGAAAGACCACTGCAGTAGGTAAAGTCATTCCCCTTGTAGGAATTCTCTGCTTGCCCTGTCATGTTTTGTAGTCATGTTTCCTGGAAGTAGGAGCCTGCTGGCATAAGATTACTAGTTAACTTGTTATAGGTGGTGTGAAAATGCACCAGTGGTAGAAAATGGGTTTCTGCCATTGGTGCGTTTTCACACCACCGATAACAAATGTGTAGCGGAATTTTAAGCAGACTGATAATTAATAGGACCAGGAAGACTGGTAAACAAGGGAAAAGTATGGGTTTATTTGTTACGCAGCGCAGTGGACAGCCCCAGTTGGGGAACTGACCCTTTGCTCCATGTGAGAACAGTTTTTATACATTTCCAAGCAGAACATCACATGGTTGCTGAGAATGTGCATAGTCACAGAGTCATACAGGAAAAACAAGAGACTTTTGATTTACATTTTACAGAAAACAATGGGAACAATAGTGGGCTGAGCTAGTCAGAGGACCCTTGATGGTCCTTGATGGTCCTTGATGGTCCGATCCTTGAGTTCTGGGAGACTTAATTGAGTTAGCTCTGGGAGTCTCCCTGCACCCAGAGTCAGCCTAATGTGTATGCTCTCCTTGAAAGGAGGAAAGATTAAGTTGCCAAATGTGAGGTTTTTCCTGTGACCTGGGGAGGCAGATATGAACAGAAACCAGGAAAATATTTTTCTGCATCAAATGGAATAGAAAGTCATTTTGGTGTCACCCCTTCCTAGGGTGTCACCCGGTGTGGTCTGCATCCCCTTAGTGATGCCCCTGACTGGCAGGACAAGGGAACAGCATTTTTCTTCATCTTGAATTGGCTTGGAAAAACGATTCAAGTTTTTCCAATATTTTTTTCTGAGTTTATCCAAGGTACATTTGGGAGAGCTCACCCTTTCCTAGCATAGATCTTTTAAAGTCATCTACACTACAGTACGTCCTTGCTTACCTCCATTTTGTTTCATTTCAATGTCATCCTCTGTGGCTGCAGCTACTTCCAGTTCGCACCGGGCTCGCAACCCACTTCCTGGTCCTATTTGTGTCCCAGAATGCCTTGCAGGTAGCTTCTGCAAGGCATTTTGAGCCAAGAATAAAGTCAAGGAAGCGGGTCACGTCCCATGCAACCCAGAAGTGACTTTGCAGCATGCAGTGAGCCTGCCAGAGCCTCCCGGAGTGTCCCGCCAGTGAAAAATACGTTAGTTATACATTGTTTCACTAAGTTAACGTCACAGTTTTCAGAAACCTATCTACGATGTTAAGTGTCGTAAGGATTTCCTGTACTGGCCATTGCTCCATCTTGTGGGAGTGAATTCCAAATGTTAGTTACACATTGTGTGCAGAGACCGAGCTAAGATAGTTTGAGTCAGTACCAAATGGGCACAACAGCTACATTTCCATGCCTAGCAAACTAGCTCCAAATATTAGCAATATCTTTCCAATGGCAATTTTTTTGACACAAAACGCTACACTAATTTCTTTTGGTGGGTAAGCAGGCTGTTTATAGCCTAAAGGTTCTAATGAGCAGATTACTGTCATTGGCTAAAAATTATGATGATATAAGCAGGGAAGCAGCTTTTTGTTTTGTTTTTAAAGTAGAATAACATGGGTCTTGTCACAAGAATTAGCTGTTTTGCTTCTATAACATTGTTTAACCCCCCGCCCCTTTGGTTTGTTCCAGCAGACTTCTCACTCAGTGACAAGCCTCTCCAGAGCCATGGGGGAAAAAAATCTCAGCAAATGACATTTTCCATATGGATGTAATATTTTTAACAAAACCCACAATCCTGAAGGGTTTTGTCAGGCTTCCCCCCCCCCTCACACTCACAGACTTTTGTTATCAGCCAAGAAATCTGTCTTAGCAAAACTGCTAGATTAGATCGTTGTTGGATGGAGTATGGGGAGGAAAGGGGAACTGAAATTGTTGGAATGTATTTTCCTTCCCTCCCAGCTGCCTTCTCTTCTCTCCTCTCTACAGCTTTTGTTTAACAATTTCTGCCTCAGCGGCAGGGCTGATTCTGGCTCCTTGAGATAAAGGGAATGTATGCCATTATGATGTAGCAAGTGAGAAGATGGCCATCTTTTGTATAACTTGATTGCTTCTTAATGGGCATGTTGGCCATTTGGCATTTCTACAGTTTGGAATGCAAACTATCTGTAGGGTGGAGATTGAGGCCGATGTTCTGCGATGTATAAATCAGGACAGGAAAACAAAGAAACAGTTGGAATGTAGCCAGTGTCAGACAGAAGCCTGCATTTTTTTTCCAGCTTCGGGGAGAACAGCTTCTGCTTTAAAGACTAATACTGTCTGGGTGCTAGCCTGCTCCGTCATGTTCAATTTATATATTTTCAATTACAGATATTGTGCAAGCATAAATATGTCTCCAGTACTATGTCCTCACAAGAAATCTACCCTACATAAAGAACTACCTGTGGAACTTTCTGCTACTCAAAAGAGCCGCTAAACAAGATGTTATGGTGAAGGTGCAAGTGATATGATAGGCTTGCTTCCCAATAAAGTGTTTTCAATCCACAGTATATCAGTATACAGGCCTCCCCCCATATCCTCAGGAGATACATTTCCACTGCCACCATGGATATCCGAAACCATGGATAGTAGTGAACCCTATACTTACTGTGGTGCTGCAAGGCATTACTAGTGTAATTGACTAGAACTGTAGAATGGTTGCGGATAGCTTCAGAATGGCTTGAAGAGCTGTAGATTGGCTGTGGATAGCTTCAGAAGAGCTTTAGCAAGGCATCCTGGGACCCTACAATTACTAGTGTAATTGACTAGAATGGCTGCAAATAGCTTCAGGATGTTTTATAACTTCCAGGTGCTGGCAGAACGGAGGAGCGCGACAGGGGTATTTGCGAACCGCGGATAACTGAAACCATGGATACAGGACCCGCGGATACGGGGGGAACTCTATATTCAGCTAAAGATATGCGCAACAAAGATTTCAAAAACCAGATCTCAGTTCTTTCCTAAAAAAGGGAAGAACGCACAACACCTCTTTTTCCTTTATATCTGCCCTTAGGTGTCCGTAGAAGAGGTTTTTCTCCCCCAGTTATCCTTCTGACAAAGTCTGGCAACTGTGCCTCCTTTCCTCCCAGAGTCATTGTCTTTCCTTACCTATCTGGTAATCTCTCCAGAACCTCTGATATTTTTTTCCTTCTGCTTTTTTTTTTTTTTAGCAGCAGTAACCAAATCATGATTACATCAGCAAGATTTGTGGCTACACCTTGAACTTCCTCTGCAGTATGCACTGGGGTACAATGAATCCTTTAAAAGACTAGCAATGGATAACAGGTGTTCATTGGATTTTCCAAGTAATCTAACTTCCTTTATATACTACATATGCTTTACACTTCCTAGAACCCTCTCTTTGGGAGCCATGGATGGAGCTGGCCCTCGCTCAAACCTTCTCAGACTGTGAGGTAGGCCTCTGTAGGCGGTTGCCAGGGAAGGTGTGAGCTGCTCCCTGGTGCCTCCTGACGTTTATCTGTATTGAGTGTTTCAAGAGGCAGAGTATCAGACACAGCTTCTGTCAGGTGGGGATGGAGTGAAGCAAGAAATGCAATGGAAGCAGTCTTACCCAACATCAAGGGCAGATCGCCCTAGTTGCTCAAGCCAGGAAGCAACCCCTGAGTTGGAAACATTAAAGGGGTGAGGGAGTTTTGCATGACTCATACTGGACTGTTGTTATGAAGAGGTTTCCTTGCAAGTCTGGCACCACTCCCTATATTTTCTTCCTTTGGTGTGCCTGACATATGTTAGGTCTTGAAGTTTGCTATCTGCCACAATCCTATTCTGCCACCTTCATTCTCTGTTCACGCTATACACCAAGTTAATATGAACAGGGGGCTATTCTGGGCTTGCGTCCTGACACAGAGAACATCAAATGCACATATGGGATTTCGCGAGATCCAAGATGGTGGCGCCCGGAAAAAAAGGTAAGTTTAATCAAATTAAAATGGCGACGGCGGAGGCTTCCAACTGGCTTGAAAACATTCCGGGACAGTTCTGGGTCCTGAGGCAGGATTCCGGGACTGTCCCGGAAAGTCCGGGATGAATGGTAAGCCTACCCATTACTCATGTTCAGTAGGGTTTTTGAGTTACTTGCATACAAATTGTACACACATTTGATGACCTTTGGGGGGAAACGATATCCCTATTTGCATGGGAAATTCTATAAATGTACAGATTGCATGCTTCTAGGATCTGTTCACAGGTTCCATTCAATGCATGTTACTATTAGACAGGGATGGAGACAGCAAGTGTGATTTTGCCTGTCCCCTGCCATGCATTCCCTGTAATCACCATGTTGCATGAACAGGACTTATGCTCACAAGATAGATTTTCACAATTATTTTCATTATACGGCAGAGGAACGAAGGCTGAAAAATGGTACTTTGCCCAAAGGCCATGAGTTCTTAGCACAGCTATTTTAATCCAGGTCTTCTCCCAGATTTTTCATCCAGTTTATTCATCATGGAACCACACAGAATCCGTTTCTAGTTGCAAATGCCAGAATATATCATAATCATCACATTTTCCCAGAAGCATTATGAATATTGTCTCCTGCCCTTTGATTCCTTACCACAGCGAAAATCAAAGAAGAACCTCAAAAGTGTTGCAATTGCAAGTCATGTGGGGATTATGGGTGATATTCTCATTTCAGAAAGTAATTATCTAATTTGGTTAAGCACTGCATTGTATTCATGATTAGCACACCAGAAATTGTTTAATCGTGTTAGTGCTTCAGCAAATATTCAGGTTATTCATTACATTTGCGTTCCAGAAATAAGGGTATGGTTTGTGTGTGTGTGTGTGTGTGTGTGTGTGTGTGTGTGTGTGTGTGTGTGTGTGTGTGTGTGTGTGTTTTGTATTTTGATTATCTTTAGTCCTCACCTTGTTTAACTTGATTTGAGTATACAACTACCTTTTAACACTGGAATATGAATTATGTAAAGTATGCAGTATCAGAAAGGCACCAGGGATTGCTGTGAATATCTGGTGGTGGATATATTGAGTTGTGCGAGATACTGGAAGACATAATCAGCAGAGGACTATTGTAAAGTAAATGGTTGCCCAAGATCTGGGAAGCAATAAATTACTAATGTTAATAAGATACTGAAGGAGACCTGCTACATCACAATTATGACACAATATAGAGGCTGCTTTGGTACATAAAGGTGAAATACTGTATTCTGGACAGAACTATAGAATATTTCAACTGGATTTAAAGTGTACTCACTGATCTTAGTTATATGACAGAATCCTTTAACTCTTCCATATACTGTAGTATGAAGGCTTGGGAGTGTATAAATACAAGGCATTTCTCAAACAAAACCAACCCTCCACACCCTAGTTTGTCCTATAGGGCATTTCAGCTCAGGGATATACTACATGGGCCATATGTAGTCTGTGAACAAACATACCTGGAATCAGATCTACGGTGGATGTCCTCCTGGCTGAAGTCCCTGCAACTAGTGGCTGTTGCAGCAGGTAAGAGATACTGCTCTGCTGATCAGGCACAAGCTGAAGGCTAGGATGCTGGTATTTATGCTTGTCCCAGAGGATTCACGTTGCCAGTCAGTGGCACCCCACCTAGGGGTGGGGGCCCCTTCGCGGCAGGATCAGGCTCCAGGTGGCAGGCGGGCGGGGGTGTGTGTGTCACAGCTGCCGCCGGAGGTGCAAATCGTCCTGTTCGTTGGGGTGAGCGAGGAGCGTTGGCGGCATGTTTGGCCCTCCCACCTGCTCTGCGTCTTGATATGGTGCATAATAGCTGCAGACGTTATATCACTTCTGGCGTGGGGTGGTGGTGGTCATAGCTCCGCTACAGTTGCCAGTCACATCCCTCACTTCTGGTGCCATTTTGCTAGGGACCCTGAGGCAAAACCCTTCACTGCCCCCCCATGTCATCCCCTGCCTGCCCCCCTGATGTCACCACTACCAGCGCCACAGTATTACTGAGGGTTCAGGGGTTTGTCTGGCCAGTTGGGCTCTTGAATAAGCCCTTGGCCAGTTCCTGCCTTGACTGATCCCTAATGCAACCCGTCATCCCTATTCTGTCCTCGAAGAGGGCGAAATGGCTTGAGCACACTTAGTTCTGGGCTAGTTTCTGTCCATAAGACTACAATGGTTTTGGAGCCTCTGACATGTACCTACCTCGATATTTCCCAAATGTTTGATACATGGGTCACAGATTTTTCTAGATTAAAACTGGAGGGCTACACTCCTGAACAATGGGGAAGCCGGTTGCTTTTCGTGTTCTTGTTGGATTAATAGTATGCACTGCTGTTGGTTTTTTTGTGGGTTTTAAATTTATTGTATTTTTTTAATGCGGGTTTTTCTTGTGGTTTGTTTTTATGCTATTTTGATTCAAGATTGTAAGCCACCCAGGGCACCCTGTTTGGAGAGAAGGGTGGAATACAAATCTTTAAAATACATAGGTAAAAGGTAAAGGTTCCCTTTGCTCGAATGCCAGTCATTACCGACTCTAGGGGCGGTGCTCATCTCGGTTTCAAAGCTGAAAACCCAGCGCTGTCAGAAGACGCTTCCGTCGTTATGTGTCCGGCACGACTCAATGCCAAGGCGCAAGGAACGCTGTTACCTTCCCACCGAGGTGGTACCTATTAATCTACTTGCAATTTCTTGCTTTCAAACTGCTAGGTTGGCAGGAGCCAGAACCGAAGACGGTAGCTCACGCAGCACTTGGGTCTCGAACTGCTGTCCTGCCTACCTCCTGGTCTGAAGTTCAGCAGCTTAACCACTAAAGTATGTTTTAAATAACTACTAAAGTATGTTTTAAATGAAATGCATACATAAAAATATTCTCCAGTCTTTGCAACTATAGGATTGATTGTTGTCTTCATATTGTCCCAGCTCATATTGTCTTCCACAGGTTGCCTTCAGGGAATGAATCCCTGAGTATCCTTACCTATCCCTCAGAATGTCACTGCCTATATATTGGCAGAGAGGGGAGATCACTGCCAACACACCACCCCCATGACTACCCCCATGACATCCCCATGACATCCAACATCATGGCTTAAGTTTTCAAAGCACATTTCAGCTCCTATTGTGGCACAGGAATGTGCCCAGCACAGTTTGGAAATCTTCCTCCTCCTCCTCCTCCTCCTCCTCCTCCTCCTCCTCCATGCATCTGATAAAGGCTATAAAGGCTACTGTTGCTTTTGAATAGCCATCTCAAACAAACCAATTAATCTCTAAAGTACCACTGTAATTTGTGTATGTTCCGTGTTTGGCTTTACTGAACTTGTATTGGCTCATCAGCCTTATATATTTTGGACTCTTTCTGGGACTCCGATTTATGAGGTGATTGTGAAATGTCACCTCATTCTGGCAAAACAAATGCCTGGTCAAATCTGTTCTGACTGAGTAAATCTGTAACTCTTAAAAAAATGATACCAGGAAGCAACTTTTCCCTCCTAATCTGTATTTATTACATGACTGACATATTACATACATTGATCAATATATTATGATATATGCCTAGAATTTCTTTTCTACATCCATTTGCTGTTAGGGTAAGAGACAAAGAACTTTGTCTTTTATAATGACTTTAACATTTATATGAGAGCACTCAGTGTATCCTGGCTTGGTTCTAGAAAGAAAAACATGGTTAACCAAATCCCCAACCATCTTGGACAAATGGCAATTAAACCAAAAAGTTAGTTGTATTACTCAGACATCTGCTGAACATCCCAGAATTAACCAAAATCACTTGGATGTAACTATGGCCAAGAATTATAGGCTTTTTTGGGTACCTAGCTGGCTCAGAGGTCCACGGCTTGTTACTCCCCAGTGATGTACGTATGTATGTGTCAGGGCCTGGAAGTTCAAACTCTACTGCAGCATTTCTCAAAGTTCTCCGCACCATGAGTTTAGGAAGTTGTAAGTGGCTGCCGGTGACGGTGGTGGCACTCCCGAGATCATGCTGCTGCTGGGACAATTTTTTTAAATAACTTACCGGGGGTCATGCCAGCCCTCCGGAGGGTGCAGAGGGGGTGTGGCTCCCTCTGTGGGCCTCCCCACACTTCAGCTCCCTGAAGCGATCAAGACCCACGTCCGGTTTGATGGAATGTCCTATTTTCTACTGGTTTGGCCCTCCTAAGGTTTTTTTGGAGTAGACCTATCTTGGCAGCAGCAGCAGGAGATACTTTTTAACCTTGTGGGTGGTCACGGGACCTTGGCAGGTCCTTTGGTTATTTGGGGGTTGAACAAGAGGGGCGGAATCCATTTCACTCTTGCCACCCCATTGTTTCAGATGGGGATGGGGTTCTATTCCCCTGAATAGAGTCCCATTCTATTCCCTATTCCTCTTTCAGCTCTTCTCTGGCATTGAGCAAGGAGAGATAGCTATTGAGGTGATGTGAGCAGCAACTCCAAATTCAGGGGGGGAAGAACCAGGACCTATAAGGGAGCTCCAGGGGAAATGGAAGCACACCCAATGATAGAGGTGGCCACAGCCTTATCTCCAAGGTGACGAAGACGCAGCTGCCATCCACAGAAGCCCCAGTTGCCTTGGGAAAGCCTGGAGGCTTTTGGGGACCCCTGTGTGGTTTGCTGTCTTCAGAAGCAAGCCATACCAGCACCCCGAGGGTCTCCAAGTCTGCACAATGTATCTGAAGCTTCAGGGGAAGAAGGCAGCCATGTCCTCTCTGCCTTGGAGACAGGGCTGTTACTACCTGCATCATTGGTCAGCAGCTGTAGCCACTGCATTTTTATTGGCATCTTCCTGGCCCATCAGTTCTCTACTGTGCTGGGGATTGCTGCTATCACTGTCCCAAACTGTTACCTGGTGAATGGAGTTTTGGGCCATATGCCCTGGTTGTTCCTCAAGGCCAGGATCAGATGTGTTGATGCAAGGCCTGGTTCAGAACTGGGGAGAGGAAGGAGAAAGAACAAACAAGTGTTTGGGATTTGCAACCTGACTACAGAGCTCTCTGAACTGAATTTGGCCCATGGGCGGAACGTTTTCTACACTTTCCTTGAATTATTGTTATGTCATATATTTCTATACTGCATGCTGCTGCCAGTGGAAACACCTTAATGATTAGACATATAGATGCTGCTTTCTAATATGACAGAAAGGCATAACATAGTGTGCTTTTGTGCACTAGGAAATTGCTTTCTGGAATTTTTCTTATGAGGTGATAGTGGGTGACATAATAATTCCAGGGGATGAAGTGCTACTGAGGTTGGACATTGATTTGATAAAGCTGTTTTCTCATATTATTTGGAGTTTCGTTTGTTTAATGTCAAAGCTCTGGAGAGATTATTGTCTTTCTTAAAAGAAGGCATCCGTTAAAAATGGATATGGACATCATTTTGACGGTTTAAATCTGCAGCATTTGGAAACCATTAATGTCAGAGTAGGTAAGTCAGGAAAGGTTCAGCTGAAATGATGGTGGGCTGAATAGAATTACACAAGCGGCAATATTTATTTTGGAGAGAGGTTGGAATAGAACGTACGCAGGACGAGGAAATTGCTCCTTTTGAAACTGGGGTCAGGCCGATGTATGCATGAGGACAGCCTGCCCATTATGTGGAGGAAGATATTTTTGGCACCATTATGTGGTGCATCGTGTCGCACTTTGGGTCTGATTTGCGGGTGTTGCTTCTTGCATGGTGGGGGGAGAGGCAGGTTTCTGAGAACTTGATCAAGAGCCTGAGCTGTGAATTAAGACTTACACACAGTTCAAATTCACTTCTGTCCTGAACTCCCTAGATGGACTAAGGCAAGCCACTGCCTTTCACTCTCAGCTTCCCAGCTGCAGTATGGGGATAATAATAATACTTACTTACCTTACCAGGTGTTGTGACAACCAAGACAATACACATGCAGTGCTTTGCACACTCAGAAAACTCTATACAACTGTGTTGATGTCTTTTATCAGGGAGTTTTACTAAATAGCCTTTACTCTGCCCAATTCTGTGATATCATGATGCTATACTGTATATTTGGATTACCATCCCCCCCCCAAAAAAAGCATTGTCCCCAGGTGGAGCTGGAGAATGATCTGGCAAGTCAGGTGGCACCAGGGAAGGAATCTGCCAGGGAGTGGCACCAGGGCATAATCTGATGGGTTGGGGGGTGATCACAGTGGAATTTGGTGGGGCAGAGGGTAACCTGGCAAATTGAGGGGGGTGCAAAGCAATAGCACAGAATTGTTTCCCTGGCTTGCACTGAGCTTTATTGGCACTTTGGACCCTGATTACTTCTTGTCAGAACATGTATTAATGGCTAAATGAGTAAAAGATTAAAATATTGCCCAGTTGGCAACTCTCCTCTGTCCTCGGATGGGCATTCGTCAGAAGCAAATTAGAACACAAAGCAAAGTTATGGCATCCTTAATGTCCTGCTTCCTTGCCAGTATAATGCTACACCCTTCTTTGCAATTAAGCAGTAATTTGGAGTGGGGTAGAAGGGCAAAATCCTGTGTAAGGATCTGGCCGGCGGTCCAGGGCCACCCGCTGGATCCTATCCCCATTCCAGGCCATGCTGCTGCAGCCTGGAGGTCTACTCGGGAAAGGGGACGTTTGTCCCCTTTCCCAGGTGTAAACCGGGGCACGCCCAATTGTCCTCCTCGGATTTCCGCCAGTTAAATAGCTGGTGGAAGTAGGAGGAGGCCGTGTAATGACAGAGTCGGCCCGGCGGGGATGGGGATATCTATTGCTATCCCCGCCCCTCCCAGGCCACTATCCCCGCCCCCTCCCGGGTTCGACTCGGCCAATGGCCCCCCTCCCTCGCCGCCCGGACCGCCTATGTGGCAGCCGCTTGAACCTTACCTTCCTCAGGCGGCCGCATGAACATCCCGACGACAGAGTGAGGGCGGCCGGCCTTGCGCCGGCCTCCCTTACTCCCAAGTCATCGCAAACATGGCTTACGGCACGTTTGCGACAGCTTCCAGCCGGAAACTTCAACAGGATCTGGCTGGAAATCAAATTGCAAGTTATATTAGGGTACTCTATATTGAATATTTCTCACAATTCCTGTTCTGCAATAATGAGTGGGTATATGATATAAAAGTCAGTGTGAGGTAGGCTTACCATATTTTTCAAATTTCAAACCGGGACACCCCCCCCATAACCCCCCCTGCAAGGTAAATAATTAAGTAATGTAAAAGCAACGCAAAACCAAGCACAAACAACCAAAACCAACCCCAAACTACAATCCACAACGAAAAACGCACCACAAAGTACAAAGTACAAGCAAAAAAGAGAAACGCACCACAAAGTAGAAGCAATCAAGAAAAACGAACCCCAAACTATTAGCAACAAAGAGAAATCAACCACAAACTACTAGCAATAAAGAAAAAACAACCATAAATGCAAACACAAACCAGAAACCCAAATAAAAAATCAGTTCAATGAATTAATTATAGAAGAAAGGGGGCGCGAAGCGTGCCCGAAATTTTTAAATAAATAAATAATTAAGTAAAGGGGGCGCAAAGCGAAATTTTTAAATAAATAATTAATCTTTATATTAAAAAATATATTAAAAAAATATGCTTACCTGGTCGCTGGTCGTTGCTGGTCGCTGCTGCTGCTGCTGCTGCTGCAGGGGCCGCGGCAAGCAGGCTGGGGCCGTAGCAAGCAGGCACCGGGAGAAGCACAGCCTGCTTGCCCGGGCAGCGCGAGCCTCCGGCAGGCTCGCGCAATGTGGGCAAGCAGGCTGTGCTTCTCCCGGTGCCGCTGTGAGACCAGGCTGGTCTCGCAGCGGCACCGGGAGAAGCACAGCCTGCTTGCCCGCGTTGCGTGAGTCTTCCGGAGGCTCGCGCCGCACGGGCAAGCAAGCAGGCTGGCCCGGTCTCCCAGCGGCACCGCATGGAGCCGCTGGGAGACCGGGAGAAGCACACCCGCTCGCCGCGCCGCCATCTTTTTTTTTTTTTTAATTTTAAGCTTACCGGGCAGCATCTTGGATCACGAAATCTCGCGTGATCCAAGATGTCAGCGCCCAAATCTCGTGAGGGCATGATGCCCTCACGAGATTTGGGTGCCGACATCTTGAATCACGCGAGATTTCGTGATCCAAGATGCTGCCCGGTAAGCTTAAAATTAAAAAAAAGATGGCGGCGCCCATTCGTCCCCCGGGACCGGACCGGGAATCGAGCCCGATTTCCGGGACTGTCCCGGTGAAATCGGGACAAATGGTAAGCCTAGTGTGAGGACTACAGACAACTTGTGCAACTGTCTCGATTCATCCCAGCATAAGATTTCCCCAGTGACAGTTTGCTGTTTGCTCCCTTGTCTTTTCTTTTAGATTGTAGTACTTTTGGAACAAGGAACCATCTTGTCATTTCTTGTTGTTTGTGTAAACCATTTGTGAACTTTGTTTTGTTGAAAAGCAGCAGGGATGTGGATCAACTCTCTGGGTCCAAGTCTCGAGTCAAGTCCCAAGTCTTTGCCCCAAGTCCTGAGTCTTTGGTTGTGAGTTGCGAGTCCCTATCTATTTAATGAGGAAAACGGGTTTAAACCTAATTAAAATCGACTTGTTGTAAAAGGTGTCTCAAGTCGAGTCTTTCAAGTTTTTACGATCGCTGAGTCAAGTCCGAGTCATTGATACGACTTGAGTCCGACTTGAGTCCGAGTCAATAGACTCGAGTCTACATCACTGAAAAGCAGAATATAAATATTAAAAATAATTATACCTCAAATACAACCTGTAAGCATCCAACATGCCATCTTCCATTTAACAATAACTTTAAAGACGTTTATCCTCTTTCATTCAGTGATATGCTAATATGCTCATCTAACTGCCCGCATCTCTCCATTGTTGTAATATCTGGAGTCTTAATATTATGGTTGGTTGTTATGAGTTTCAGAGAATGACAAAGAATGACAAATATTGTAAAGAAATATTTGTAGCAAAGAAATATTTGTGCTATTTTAATTAGGTTTCTATCCTACTGTATCCAAAGGGCTGGAGGAGGAATGATATCCCCCCAAATCTGAAAAGCCAGCTCAGAAGATGACAAGAGTAAATGTCCAGTCAATTGACATGTTTCCCTTTCTTTGGGTGGAGATGACCTTGATGTTTTGTCATTTCCAAGTGTAAATGGTTCTTTCCTGGCTAGGGCAGTGACAAAACCCTGTGATAAGTCACTTGCCTAAGAGATTCTTAGAATTATAATCGGGTTAGTTGTGTGTTGGCTGTAGGAAATTAGCTTATATTGTATGTATCAGGAAATGTAAATGTCTAATTTACACTGAATGGCTCATGAAAGGAGGACCAGGATTGGCTATGATTTATGTCATTCACCCTTAATGCTCACTCCTAATCCCTTTGGGCCGAGGATATTCCTCTGGGGGTGGGGAACTCCTAGCTGTGGGAGATGTGATCATTAGAATCATAGGGAGATTGGTTTGTGATGGGCATGCAGGCTTGCCCGCCTGGTGTGAAAGTTGTGGACTTCATGTGTCATCTTGGTAGGTGGGTCATGCTGGGGAGGATGCTGCAGTCATGGTGCATGTTGGCACTCATGATGCTGGGAAATGTAGCTAGACAATCCTGGAAGTCGAGGTTGTTAGGTAGGATGTTAAAGCCTAGGATCCTACACAGTACTAGTGGTAGCACTTGTAGCAAACCTGGACACTACTACCATGATAGTGTTCTTAGAAATGGCTTGGTGTTTTATTTATGTCTTGCATGCATATCTTACCCTTCTACCAAGGATCTCAGGGCAGGAGACATGTTGCGCCCCTCCCCTTTTATCCTCCCAACAACCCTCTGAGAGAGAGCATGGCTGGCCGAAGGTCACCCAGTGAGCTTCAGGACCTGAATCTCCCCCAGTCCCAATGTGACATTCTAATCACGACACCACACCGGTATGAACGAGCCAATCTCATTTGTTTTCTGAGAGCTTTCTCTCAGCTCATATTAGTTTCAACTGCCCCTCAGAATTCATCTATTTTTCATCTGAGTCAGGAACATTAATCACAGCGGAGACAGAGCAGTGCAAAAGTCCCTGAAGGCTGGTTTTTCAAGCAGCTGTGAACAATGAAGTCCCTGAGCTCCAGCACAGGGCACAACCCAGGGAAGCTCCAAACAGGCCTTTGGAAGCTGTGCTAAGACCAGACTAGAGCTAGAACTGGAAGTGGAGGTAGAGTAGAACTTGCACCAATCACATGCACTAAGGGGCGGGCTTACGGAGAGAACGTCATGAGACTCGGCCTAAGCTTGAGCCCATTTGGGTTGGAGAAAGAAGCTTGGTAATTGCACAGATCCTTTGCTCTCAAGGCTTGGGAGCTTCCCGTATGGGCTTGCCTTCTTGTGGGCTACCTCAGAGAGTGCACAGTTCCCTGGATTCTAAAAAACAGCTGCAGGAATGGCGAGGCTTTTGCACAGCTCTGCCTAGCCTGTGATTAGTGTCTAGACTCTAGAACTTGGACAAAAAAGCCAGATGAAATGGACTGTTTTGTTGAGAGATCTCATGTGGTCAGATAGTTCACAGCAATCAATGAGAGCAAGACGTTCACATAAGAGAATTTCTGTGTATGCTCCTATGTAGTAGCCTAGTCAGTCTGAACACTGACCACGCAATGTGCAGAATTCCATTTTATATTCCAGATTGGAGAAGAACTTCCAGGAGAAATGTTGTTTGGTTCATTACTTGTTTATTTACATTATTTATACAATATATCCCACTTTTAGTAATTAAAAGAACAAAAACAAACAAACAAAAACAAAGCCAAAGTGACTGAGCACTTTGACTTTTCCAAACCAAATTATTTGGAACTGTGGCATCCCTAGTTTCTGTACACTGAAATACAGAGGTTAGTTCAGCTGTAGCAATAAAGCAAAAGCACACTCAGTTTGGGGTGAGTCTTTGCTGCATCTCAAAGAGTATTTCTATTTATTTATTTATTGTATTTCTATCCACTTTTAAGTCAATAAATGCATGTTAACTCATAAAGTGACTTTCAAATAAAATATATACAGTATATAAAACTTTCTGCCAAGGCTCGAACAGAATTTTACAGTAGTGCCTGTTGAACCACAAAAATTAATGAGAGCCGACAAGGCCGTGAAGATCCTTGGTGTGACTGTAAGGACAGATTCATATATTACTGGGTAGCAGGGGAGCCAATTTTCTGTGGTCTGGTCTTGCGCTGTTCTGGTAACATCTGGAGAGAGGGATCATTTGCGTTTCTTTGTTTAGAATTGGCCAATGAATATGATTTCTTCCCATGTCTGTTTTGCTATCCCTCAAGTAAGCGTGATATTGGCATAAGAAGGAGTTGTGCCATTTGTCTGACTCACGTAGTCTACACCAGGGGTTCTCAACCGGTGGTATGCGTACCACTAGTGGTTCACGGACCACTGGTTGGTGGTATGCGGAGCCCTGGCAGCCAAGATGGCGGTTGTCAGGGCGACCATGCTGTGCTGGAACCCTGGAACTGGCTGCTTGAGCTCTGAAGAGCCTGCAGACCTCAAGCCATGTGGGTGGTACGCTGCACTGCCAATGTTGAGAACCCCTGGTCTACACATATCACCAAAATAGCATGGGAGCAGAGCACATGGAAGCAATTCCCATGCCACTCCATTAATGAATGAGCCACTATTAGAAGGACAGGAGTGACGTATGAGCATCTTGCTTTAGTTATAGGCCTTCTGCCGACTTAATAGACTCTAGGGATTAATATGTTGTAAACTGCCCTGGTAATTGTGTGTGTGTGTGTGTGTGTGTGTGTGTGTGTGTGTGTGTGTGTGTGTGTGTGTGTGTGTGTGTGTGTGAGAGAGAGAGAGAGAGAGAGAGAGAGAGAGAGAGAGAGAGAGATTGTGAAGAGCAGAATACACATTCATGGAAGTAAGCAAGATATGAATAGAATTGCTACAATGCAGATCAATAGTAATTCCCTTCTCTAATTAATATTCTATTATGCTGGCAAGGAACTTTGATTATGGACATGCATTTCTGACCCACCTCTTCAAGGGATTGACTGGAGGAAACTAGTACGTATCCTGGATCTAGTTTAGTCAGGGGATTCTAGTTTACCTAGACTGGACCTAGATAGAAAACAAGTTTTTGAATGAAAGGGTGCATCTTCTTCCATATACCTTGTTTTGAGTGGTAGTGATATTTCTAATTAGTTTGTAAAGCTATCCAGTTTGTTTATTTGTGCTTAAACAGTCCTAGAGTGAGCATATGGATAGAGTCATTGGCTATTCAAACCAGCTACCCTAAAGGGCTTCTACTGAGTAATTTTTCTATAGGAAAGCAGCTACAGCTGTGTAACTCTGCCGCAAGGTGAAATGATGCTTGTCCAGTGTGCTGAAAGAGCAGTCACTGCAGTAAACAGATAAAATGGGAAAAGGAAATAGATGAGACAGGTGTTGAATAGCAAGGAGACAGATTAGCCTGGCCTCAATGAGCGAAAGGATGTAACACCACATACATCCAAAATGGCTATTTGTGAATTCCATATGACAGCAAGAAGCTGTGTGTCATTGGGCAAAACAACCTGACAATTAATATTAATATTAATAATATTGGGGTTTCGAAAGGGCTGGGTCAATTCTGAGCCAGTGTTGTCTAGTCACGTGGGACACAGCTTGATCCAGGCTCAAGTTCCACAATTGCCACAGACTTAATGTGTGGCCCTGGAAAAGTTGCTATCAGCCTCAGTTCCCCATCTGTCCAAATGGCTGTATTAATGACCAGGTGGTTGAAAGTGATAAAACCTAGAAAGGTTATGAAAAATTTCAATGAAAAATGCTGCACACATGCTAATGAGCCGTAGGACACTACTCCTATACTTATTCTGGTAGCTTGAGGCTGGCTCAAAGATAACAATTGATTGGATTATACTTGTGGATTATCCTGGGGGAAGGTGAACTTTACTTCCGACTTGGGTTAAGGGATCATGAGATTGTAGTCCAGTCAGCCTCACACCCTTTGTTTATTTGCACACTTTGGTTAAACTAAGCCAGGGCTGGCTGGCTGGCTTGAGCATCACAACAGATTCTGGCTTGTTCTTATCCTGGATCAGAAGTAGATTTATTCCTCCCCTCACATGTGAAATGGGTGGGGGAGTGTGTGTGCCTGAAGCTAGGAGATATCATGCAAAGCTAGGATTCAGTTCTGGTTCCAAATGATATCTGATCTGGTCCAGAGACAAAGAGCCAGAAATTCTTGAGCTGTAATTGAGCTAGACTAGAAGTGCCCAGGGGTGTGTGCACTCCACACAGTTACTCTCTGGGATGCTAATGCAGGGTTTTCCTGCATAGTTTACGAGCGCGCTTGCTTCCAATAGGCCCTGCTTGCATATCCATAAATAAAGGAACCATAAGTTAGATGGGGTTAGGTGTTCTCTTACCTAACCCTACCCTTAACCCTGTAGTACTGCCCTCGACTTCTGGCAGTGAAATAGCCTACTCCCTGACTGATTTTTTTTTTTTGTCCATTTGTTGGCTGGTAACAGTGCGCCGCAAGCCACTGAATCGTAGGGGCTGCCAGACAAAGCAATGCCAGAGACATATTAAAATAGCGATCAAACTGGAAGAATTTGCAATTTTGTCTGCATGCTGCACACCCAAGTGAGAGCACGAACTATTTATACAAATTAGCAACTGTGAATTATTTACCCCGTTCTGCACTTATGTACATCTGTAAGGATCGCTGAAGAGGGCCAGATGACAAAAATAATGAAGTGACCGAGAGAATAGAAATTGCCTGTTGCCTCAACGATGCCCTGAAACACACGTCAGCTGATTATTTGCAGATGTTCTTCATCTGACTTGGCTGCAAAGTAAGTCCTGCAAAGTTTTTTTTTACTTGGCATTTTGTTCCTCAATTTTGCTTTTGGGCAAATATTCTGTGATCTGCTCTTGGAATCATTTGGCTGATTTGTTGTTGATTTGAAGATTTCCCCCCCCCTCTCAAAAAATGAAACATCCTTTCCTACTGCAAGAAAAGCTAAGAGGGGTCCTTCTGCTCTAGCAGAAAACCAGGAGGAAAATTCCAAATGCCTTCCATCAAGAAATCTAAAGAAATGATCATAGCAAAGCTGCTAACTAGCAACTCGGTATGAATGGTTCTTTTATCTGCTTAATAAGATACATCTATTTGTAGGATTTTAAGACACAATGAAGATACCTTGTAACTGTTTCTATAGTACAATGCTAGGGTCACGAGTCAGCCAGTTAGAAACTAACCTGAATTCTTCTTCTTCTTCTTCTTCTTCTTCTTCTTCTTCTTCTTCTTCTTCTTCTTCTTCTTCTTCTTCTTCTTCTTCTTCTTCTTCTCATCATCATCATTATCCCACTTGCTTTGAAACACTGCAAAATCCACAAAGCAGAATCATTTAATAGTGCCTGCTAGCACTGAGACTTTGGAACTGAGTACTTGTTAGACATGGGTAGGCAAAAGGTCACTCTGAATCTACACCAGTTGCTGTGATGGCGATCTAAAGTCACTCCCAAATCTTCTGTTTGCTCCACCTGCCATGCCTTGTGGTTTGAGTTTTGTTCAAGTTGACCAGAGTACGCTACTGAGGGTATTTTGTGTGTGTGTGTGTGTGTGTGTGTGTGTGTGTGTGTAAAAACAATTAAGAACTGTAAACAGGGCCAACCCAAGACCTCCCAACGCCTGAGGCGGCATGCCAAATGCTGCCCCCCCTTACCCAATCTGCTTTTCCCACTCTCCAATGTTCTAGCTCAGCACTTTTCTCCCCTCCACATTTCCGTCCCCCTCTTCCTTTTCCAATCCAGGGAGTGGAAGGAGGAGAAGGAGCAATGGAGGTAAGTAGTTAGACAGATGGGCACCCCCCACCACCAATCTGCTGCCTGAGGCGACTGCTTCAGTTGACCTCAGGGATGGGCCGGCCCTAAATGTAAATATTGTACAAGTCACCATTTTGAAACATGCTGCACCTCCCCGAGCCCCAATTTCACACTAGTACCTCATGAGGCTTTGGCAAGAACAAAACAAAAAACTCCCAGAAGTCTATAGTCTGATGATGAGGGCCAAATAATTACACATGATATGGGAGATCTCTGGTCAGATCTTGGGGGCATGGAGAGGAACCTTATTTTGATCAAGACTTCTGCAGTGTGTGGGATGTTACACCTTTTCTTCCCATGCTGTTTCCTCATCTTGAATCCTCTTCTGAAGCTGCTACAGGACAAGGTGGATACTTGTCTTTTTTTCTCTTCCCCAACTTTGGGGGCAGGGTAATTTGTCCCTCAATTTTCTGCAAAACTCAGTACAGGAAGATTCCAAAAATTACTACAGGGAATGAGGAAAAAAAGCCCGTTCTAACCTGGCAGTTTTAAAGAGAATCCCTTTCTTCCAAAAGAAGGAGGAAAAAGCATGTTTTCTGAGACTATGTAAAAACTTTAGTCATCACGATAATGCAAGACTTATTCCAAAATGTGCCTTTACTATTCCTAGAAGCATAGATGATATCTGAACGAGCTGGTTGAAAACTGGAGACAGATAATGCTCTTTAAAAAGGAACTCTGTTTTACATTATATTAAAAAATAAATTAGATGCTGTAATTAGATTTATTTCTTCGGCTGTAGAATTTGGTGCTGGACCTGTATGACAGTTCTCAGTTTTTTGCTGAGCAGATTTTTGGTTTTGCACATTGCATACCTGGCTGTGCTGAACAAATGGATTATTATTTGACCATTTCTGGTCCTTTCCTCCTCTTCCTTAAACACTAACTAGCATAAAGCAACACACTACAGCAGTGGTTTAAAGTTCCTCTTTTGAGGCAACCTTTTCATGCTACTTGCTTGCTGAGAAACCCATGCATATCTGCCAAGGAAATCCTGTAGGGTACAGAGAATTCTGGGACATATTCTACAGCAATCACCCAATTCATGCAGGGCTCTGGCCTCTTGGGCTCACAGTTGCCTGCCCCTGAGCAGGTCAGCACGTTGCCTTGGACAAATGTTGGGGTCCTTACTGCTATCGACCCTGACTCCCCTAGGATGGACTGGACTCAGGCAGCAACCAGCATCTATTGACTGACTTCCTTCTTCTACCCACCTCATTGTGGGTGAGGCAGTGCAAGCGAGTTTTTTTTTCTTGCCTCTGGCAACAGTGGGGCAGCAGCAACAACAGAATTGTTGTCATCCACCATGGTTTTCTTTCACAGTGTTCCACGAAATCTCACATGTTCTCAGATTTTGCATGACCCTATGTGTTGCATGGGGCCGGGGGGGGGGGGGATGTGGCAGATGACTAGAATGTTGCTGCTACTGGCCTGTCCCTGCCAGAACTGGTGGCGGTGAGAATAAAATAATCCCATATTCATTGTCACAGAAAGAGGGCCACAGGAGGGCACACTGCCAAGGGTTCCCTGGTGTACCTTAGAAAACAGCAAGCACTCTTTTTGAGACTGCGCATGGCAGGACATGGTCTGTAGCAATGGACAACAACTTTCAAGTAAGCTTGCACGTTGTCTCTGACTTCATTAAGGAACCTTAAAAATCTCCTCAGGATAAAGATGCTGGTTAAATGGAATAAGATGTCTTAATAATAAGTGCTGAAATGTGTTCATAATCTAGTGTTGATTTTATATATATATATAGTAACTTTTCCTAATCCATTGGAACAGACAAGATGTTAACCTTAACATTGAATCTTATGTTTTCTATGCAGACTGTTGAACCTTGATTACAAAGTTCAGGCTCCATGCAGGTGTTGGGAACTGAACTAATTTATTTACAAGGTCATATCAACTCCTTGAGCCAGCGGGTGGCGCAGTGGGTTAAACCACTGAACCATGAGCTTTCGATCGAAAGGTTGGCAGTTCGAAACCGTGGGACGGCTCCTGCCAACCTAGCAGTTCGAAAGCAAGAAATTGCAAGTAGATTAATAGGTACCGCGTCAGCAGGACGGTAACAGCGTTCCATGCGCCTCGGTATTGAGTCATGCCGGCCACATGACCATGGAAACGTCTTCGGACAGCGCTGGCTCTTCGGCTTTGAAACGGAGATGAGCACCGCTCCCTAGAGTCGGACACGACTGGACTTAATTGTCAAGGGATACCTTTACCTTTACCTATCAACTCCTTAACTAGGCTCCTAATGCAAACCTGCACAAGGTTTCTTCTACTCTAATAATAAGAAGGAAGGGGAAGCCTGAAAATGTGACTATGCTAAGGGGGCAGTGCATGGTTAATTCTCTGTGTTCCTTGAAAACACACTTTTGATTATCAGAATGTACACTTCTCTCTTACTTTATATTGTATCTCATTTTAATTGTTTGGCTGTTCTACAGTAGTGGAATCTTGTGCTAATAATGATAATAATATTAAAAAAAATCAATGAAGACAAAACGCAGAAGCAAATTGGAGAAAACACATATGGCTAGCTAGCCAGGGATTTTTATTTTCAAAAAAGGAAAACTGCATAGTGAAAGCTAGACCAGGGGTTCTCAACCCCTTCCTGGCCAAGTACAACTTCCGGTGCCACTCTCCTGCTGTGTACCATTGGAAGTGACTGGTGATGACATCATTGACAGTTACTTCTGAGTTTTCAAAGGCCAGAAAATGCAGGTAGGAAGCTCTGGGCAGGTGGGAGGGCCCTTCTCAGCATTTCCTAGAGGCTTGGCCAAAGGCAGGAGCCTCTCAGGAGCAAAAACACGCCATCGAAAGTGCCGCATCAAAGCAGGGTTCTGCCAGTTCGAGTTCTGCCAGCAGTTGGCCGAAGTACCACTGGTGGTACTAGTACCACTAGTTGAGAACCCCTGAGCTAGACAACTTCTCTTGCTTTCTGTGATGGGAGGGGAGAAAATCCTATGAGCAAATTGAGTAATCTGTCTTTGCTTTCTGCCCCCTCTGGTGGCTTGTGCAGCATAGGACAAAGATGTGCATATTTAGGGGCTATGCCCCTGCACCTAACAATGATTTTAAAAGTATATAAAGAAACTGCTTGTTTTTCCTGACAAAATGAGTTGGTTTGGGGATAGGGCGCAGAAACCGAAAGGACAGCAAGGGAGTGATTGTGATGTACTGTACACAGCATTAGACACCCTTGGACCAGCCATTATCTCTTAAAGTAACCTCCTTCAGAGGGTTGTTGCAAGGATAAAATGGGGAGAGATGAGCCATGTACCCTGCTGCCCTGACCTGTTTGGAAGAAGAGCAGGATAAAAGTGTAACAGTCTTAAAAAAAAAATCTGTTATATGAGCCAGTAGAAATCAAGATGTACCAAAGATGCTAACAAAGAAGCAGACTTCAATAGGAATTGTGCTAATCATGGCATGCGGAGATCTAAAAGGAGGGAGCGGAAGAAAAAAACAGGAGGAACTTTTCTACATGTTTTGACATGTATTTGACAATGTACCACACGTACATGCCGGTCACTATAGCAACAAGCTGAATCAAATGGGTATATGACAGGACACAACATGGCTTCTGTAAAATCCTGTGTGGAATTCCTTATCAGGTAAGACGAGCAATCGACAATGATCCAAATTTTTCCTAGAGCCTTTTTTTTGGGCAGTACTCTCAGAGATGAATTATGCAGGTTTGGTAAAGGATGAGAATAATCAATATAAAATCCATTTGAAATAAGCGCACAAGTTTTTACCACAAACCTTGTGAGGAGGAGACGGGAGGTGCAATTCTCAAAATTCTGCTTCTGAGTGCCACAAGAAGAAAATGATATAACATTCCCTGCCCCCCCCCCCAACAGTAGGTTTCAATGTTTTCAGCCTGGGATCTACCTGTAACTCCAACCTGCTTTATGGGATCCATGCTTAATTCATAGAATCATAGAGTTGGAAGCGACCCACAAGGTCATCTAGCCTAACCCCCTTCCTGTAGCTGGAAATCCTCAGAGCATCTCCAGCAGGTGCCTGTCGAGCCTCTGCTTAAAGATCTCCAGTGAGGGAGAATCCACCACCTCCCTTGGCAATCTGTTCTTTATCATATCAGTCACTATTTTTCTTCTCCTCACCTTTCACATTCTCTCCTATTCCTTCTTTCCCCCTTCCACCACAGGTAAGTTAACAGCATACAATCATAATGCACAAATCTTATCCTGGTGTATCTTTACAACTACTCTATAAAGTGGTCAGAGAGTGGCTTGCCTTGAGTCCATGGCATAGGTGAGATTCTATGCCATGATGTCCTGATTCATAGCTGTCTCTCAGCCACTATGCTACAGCCACTTCTAATATACAGTGGGCCCTCCGTATCCGCGGGGGTTTGGTTATGGAACCTCCAGCAGATACCGAAATCAGCGGATGTTCAAATCTGCTGACAAAATGCTATAAATTTGTGGAAATTGCATAAATTTGTGTACATTACCTAAACATACGTAAATTACTTAAACTTGCTGCTTAAAGGCAGGTGCGAGGCAAAGAAGGCTATAGCAGGGTAAGGTTTTTTTTAGTTATTTTTTTAATACAGTACATATTCAGACCATCATTGATTAAATCCATGGATGTGAAGCCCGCGGATACAGAGGGCCCCCTGTAATGTCAAATTGCAAAAGGGTACAGGGCAACAACCCCTCCAGATCTGTTGTGAGAAGGACATAAGATAATTAATCTTAAAGAAGCAAATACATTATGCAAATATTCTGTCAGTGAGTATTGCCCAATATATTAGCAGTTTATGAATCTTTCAATTCTTTTATTCCTTTGCTTCACAAAACTTTAAAAGAAAATGGTGTCCATGGTATATTCTGCCATTTGTCATATTTACAAAATCTGGATTGATAAAGTGGAATCCGGCTGACTGTAAGCAACATTATATGGAGCATGATCCAGCCACTGTTAAGCTTTTTTAAAAAAATCCCACTTATTTCAGTGAGGGGAAAGTTATTAGCTTTGACTGGTGCATGCCCTGGTTTTATCATCATTCACTCATTATGATTCATCATGAATATTTTTAATGGGGTGGTGGTGGATTCAGCAAAACTTCGAGAGTGTACATTTTTGTGTCGTTCCCTTCTTCCCCACTCTGCCTCTTCCTCCTCCAATGAAATAAGATGAATGGCATTTTTACTGGAATCAGTCTATTACAAGATGATTACATTTAGATTATTAAGGAATACTGAAGTTGATTTATAGTGGACTCAGATACCTTGACAACTGAGGGCTCATTTAAAAGAGCTGGGTAGGTTTTTATAGGTTGTTTATATTAAATAGATGCTGTGTCTTTTAAAATACTTGTATTTCATTCATTATCTGCTGCTGCTGCTGCTGCTGCAGTATCTAGCTAGGAAGATGCCACGCTGTATGTAGTTTGAGATTTTCTTCAGTTGATTTGCAGGGTTTTTTTCATATCTGGTTGGGGTGATGCAGAGATGATAGATGCTGTTTTTCCTACTACATCATCTAAAATTGATCTCCAGTTTTGCTAATATAAAGGACCATGTTTCTCTTTACTTCTACTCTCTACCCTACAAGAGGCCCATGTGCTTCACTTACAGCCTCCTATTTGGAAACCATGCTGACAGTGCACTGATGTCTGCATGACATTTGTCATATCCTTAGCCAGTTCAAGCAATGTTATGTTGGTGTGGCATCAGCATGATGATGTCACTGCAGTGTCACTGCATCATCAGTGTGTCATCTGTGTGATGTCAGTGCAACATCTAAGGAGCCAATCATTTCATCCACCCAGCTCTAACCCCAGTGGTTGGAGAAGTGGTGCTGGGGTGAACTGAGCAGGGGATGTGGTAGGCTCAAGGCCAATGAGTGGCTACTGCTGGTGAACGGATGGGGCAGGGGGGTGCAGGAGATGAAATTTTCTGATATGTTCCCCTCTCCCATTGTGCCCTATGGGTTTACTCCTACCTATGCCAGTTCTGACACTGGCATTGCATTTTTCTGGCATGGGGGTGCGTGTGTCTGTCATCTGAAGAGGGTTTGGGATATGGTGTGTCCACGTCCCTCCCAGAACTCCCCCATGTCCCACCTTGATCTCTTCCCTGCCTTGGCCTCTCCACCAGCAGAGCTCCACTGGCATCTGAACTATGTCCAGGCTATATCTGTGTGGCATTTTTATGGCCTTTTATGATGTCATGTCCATCAGTGGGCATTCTTCTACACTAGTAGGGCTGTCGTTGCCCAGGGTATGTGGAGATATGCCAGTGTATCTCAACGATAAGATTGGGCTGTCAGTTCTGGAAACTGAACTGAGTAACTGCAACATTTTATGTTTTCTAAAAATAGGAGAACAGTCATTACAGTATTGGGTTTTTTGCCCCATAAGTCCAGGCAAATTAACATCCGGCACCTTGTGACACCTTGTACACGGCACATTTTGGAGCTCAGCAAACTGGACGTTTGGCGATGATGTGATGACATCATCGCCTGACATCATGACGAGTCACGATGCCACGCAGCTGTCGAAGGAGTCTGTGCACTGGGAACGCTGCTTGTGAAGCTAATCTAATTAAGCAAATGCCACTCCTCTCCATCTTGCTATATTGCAGTCTTTGCGGCTCCTATAATATGCCCAGCTCTTCCCTCTCACACAATATTTGCTTTGCTTTACGTTCAGCTGAATAAGGAATGTTTATTCTTTCAAAGCTCACAACTTTGTATCATTTTGGTTGAGTGCCAGCCTGTGACTTGGGGACTGTTTCACTTTGTCGCATCGTTGTAGAACAACTTTTTCTATTGTCTGGAAGGGATGGTTTTTTGAGCTGAACTAAAGAACTAAAACACAGTTTTTGCCAAACTGTTGCTGGCTGAAACGAACTTGTCTGAATGAAAACTGGAGGTACGCTTTCCCCTTACACCCTAAAGGGTTCATTTTAAGTCTAAGAACGATCAGCCCCACTGAAGAGCTCACCCCCTGTATGCCTGCATGAGTCATTGTCCGGATGTGCCTCCTTATTGGAGAGAAGCAAGGCCAAACTAGTGGATCATGCAGAGATACAGCGGGGAGCCTCCTCTGACAGTCGGCAAGTTAGATAGATGGGGGCCTTTAGCGATGTAATTAATTACGTTTGTTGCACACAGTAGCATGTCCTGGCACACAGCTTAGAAGTACTGCAATAGAACAAAGGCAGGCGTAGGGAATGAATTCCGCGTGCTGGCAATGGAGGTGCGCTGCTTCTCTGTGAAGGCATAAAAAAAATTGCAATGATATATAGTCAGGATAAAGCAGAGGAGTGAATCAGATTAATGAATATAACAGACTGTGACACAATAAATGTTACCAAATCAGACTATGCTGTGAATGTGACCAGGGCCGGCTTCTTGTCACAGAACCAGTAAAGGCAGGCAGTATGGTGTGTCTTTGTAAGCCTGCTGGAGTGCAATCTTGCACTATAAAAATCAATGGGAGTTCTCTTTGCTGTCAATTAGAGCCAGAAATTGGCATCTCCTGTTGTGTATCGTGGCAATCAGCCTTATCCAAAATTTGGAACAAGGGGTGTGCAACCAACCCTTCCAAATGGAACTTGCCAGTCCTATCACAGTTCTTTAAGCTTTCTTTAAAGTACCTTGGATGTTCTACCTAAGCAGCAACCCAGTAGCGTGGGATGGGGCGGGGGGGGGCAACCACTCCTGGACAGGAGGGGGAGCATCAAAATGGAGGCGGGGGCATCATACTGGTGGTGGTGGCAAAGATGGCGATCCGGGCAGCGGTGATCTGATCGGAGGAGCCTGCAGAAGACTCCTGCTGCCTCCGCACAGCTTTTGGTTTGGCCACTTCCCTCCCACCCAACCCCTGAGGGACGTTTGGCTCCAGCTGACTTCACTCGGGAGGCGGGGTGAGTGACATCAGCGTCACAAGGGGGGGCTGGTGCGACACCAGGTACACTATTGCAGCAACCTTTCAATTCAGGTAGAATTTTGCTTTCGGATGAACTGAGTGGCTGTCTAAGGATGTTTGACTCGGATGCTCCAAATTTGCCTCTAATTTCACTTTCAGGAAAAATTCAGCGACAGCTGTTGCAGGCTTAGCCAGGGCTCCCCCCCCCGGCCACCCAGGGAGAAGGAGAAAGGGTGTGTGTGCTAATGTGCACACATTTTTTTAAAAAAAATTGAGGGTGAGAGGAAGATGGCATTTTATGGCAGTGCAGGTGATTCACTCCTCTCCTGCTTGCCCCATGGGAGAGCTCTACATCGTGGGGTATGGAGAATGACATTCTAAAGGGGAACAAGCAAAAAAAAAAAAAAAAGGAGATGTAGAGGCTTAGAACTGATGCCAACAAGGGGAAGGCATTTACAGAGAGGATGGGGGGGGGGGTCTTGTTTATACCGGGCGGGAAAGGTTTTCTGTCCTAGGGGTATTTGTTGAGTCTCACTGTCATTGTCTTCAAGCAGTGGCAAAAAGGATGAGCCCTTCTGGCTTGGCTTAAAGAGATGTTCTTCATCAGTTCAGGGCCCATCTCCCAAGGGACGTCCAGGTGAGGACGGGTTCAGGGGGTTGGCCCAGATGTGTTTCTACAGTAGGGGCCCTACCATAAGTTGCGCCCTGTGCTAGTACCATGTTTACAAACCGGAGCGAGGAGGCCCCGCCCCCTCGCTGTCGGAGCCAATCCACGCAGCGAAGGTGAACGGGCAGGAGACTCCCTGCCCATTTGTAAACACTGTACTAGCACGGGGTGCAACTTACAGTAGAAACGCCTCTGGGTTGGCCTAGCCCCCTGGTGGGCTTATGCACACGTTGCTAATGCACACCGCTTATGCACACGTTGGGGCTCCTGGTCTTTCCTCTGTCGCCTCCTCCTTTTCTTCTTTCCCCCTTTCTGTGGCTTCCCCTCCAGCCTTCTTCACCTCTCTTCCCTTCCTTCAATCTAGCTTCCTCATCCTTCCTTCCATTCACCTTGCCTCCTTTCTGTTGCTTTCAGGGTCTCCTTCCCGCCCCTCCCCCCAGCTGTACCTGTTCGTCCTCCAACCTCCAGCCCCATCTCCTCCTCCCTTCCAAGCCTGTTTCATCCTCCTCCTCTGTCACTTCCGCCTCCCCCCTGAGACTTTCCTTTACCCTTTCAAACCTCTCTGCTCCCCCCCCCCAGTCAGCAAGACCACAGCTGGCTGCGCTGCCAGCCGTGTCTCATGAAACTCCATTGCCCGGTGATGACATCATTCCCAGGTAAAGATGCCGAAGCCCCATTTGACCGCTGCTTTTCACGGCTTCCCGTCAGGCTGCAGGTCAGAGATTGGATCAGGCCGGGTGCGACCACTGGCTGGGTGAAGTGGTACACTCACTAAGCAGAACAGCTGATGGCTGCCATGTGATGATTGGAGTGGGCGGGGGAGATTCCCATCCTTATTTTTAAGTGGAGGAGGCAGTGGAAGTGGGAGGGCACTACAATTAACACCATGAAATCACACAGTCACTGACTAGAGAGTCACCCTTGATTATGTTGGCAGCCCTCTCTCCTCTCAGGGTGAATATCCATTTGGGAACCATATCCTTGCAGAGTGCTGACTGAGGCACTCCTTGCCTCCACTACCTCCTCTTGACATCGCCCCCCCCCCCCGGCTGCCAAGCAGCAGTTGCCAATTGTTCTACCTAGCAAACCTCCTCATTGACTGCAGCTCTTTGGTGGCAATAGAGAAGATGAAGAATTATTGGAATGCAGGCGTTGGGAGTTTCTTTGACATGTAGCAGAAGTGGAAGTATGAGGTTTTGTTGTTGTTGGTGTGTGTTTGGCATTTCATGAGATTGACATTTTTGTTGTGTAAGCTGCCCTAGAAAATTATTTTTGGAGGTTGAGTTACAAATCAATTAATAAATCGATCACTGAGGTAAAACAAAGACATTGCTGGCAGAGTGACTGACACAAACAGCCTTGTCCCCAAAGGGCTTTTGTTATGGACCTGTTGTGGCCAAGCCAGTGTTGTGGCCAGTTTTGTTTTCCATTCAGCCTTGTGAACAGTTTGTGGGCCCTGGACCTCAGGATGTATCCAAAATAGACCTGGCGCCTCTCTTTCTTCTTGACAGCTAAAGCTGGAGTGGAACTGTGGAGTGAGGCAAAGAGGAAAGGAAGTGAATCTGAACAGAGAACTGTGGAGTGTAGTCTTCTGAACTGAGGGATTACATTTTTAAAAAAGAATGAATGTACAGGTTGGTTACCTCTTATCTGGACATCCGATATCCAGACTATTCCAAAATTCAGACATTTTGGGGGCTATAACTTATTTAAAAAAACTTTTCCCAGCACCTGGCTGGCATAGTGCAAGGTATGCTGGGGCACAACATTATTAAAAATATTGTATAAAATTACCTTCAGGCTATGTGTATAAGTTGCACACGAGACATAAATGAATTTCGTGTTTTGACTTGGGTCCCATCCTCAAGATATCTCATTATGTATATGCAAATATTCCAAAATCCAGACAACTCTGAAATCCAGACAACGTCCTGTCCCAAGCAGTCTGGATAAGGGATACTCAATCTGTATTAGTCATGTGCACAATGACATACGTAGAGTTGGATAAAGAAAGCACACCAAGATGAGAGAGATTCTGAAAGAGTTCGTGCACATGAATTCTACTGAAGACTCTAGAAATAAGGACTTCTCAGGACTTAAAGGAAATCTCACTTTTATTTAGGTGAGAGATCAGGATTAATAAATATAGCTATAGATATACATCAATGATCATGAGTAAACAAACTTTTTAAGTCAATTTTGCTATGACTGTTTTTAGTGATTTATGTTTAATATTTGATACAACAAGATATGCCTCCTAATAGAGACATGTGTCCGTGGCGTATATAGAAATTCAAGAGGAGACGGGTACCTTTAATGTATGTGTACTTTTGAATATAGTGAGCGGTTAGCTGATATTCTTCAATCTTCCCACTCAGTCCAATGAAACTATACTTTTCAAATGAAAATGTGAGAAATGTAATAAAAAAAGAAGTGACATCTGCTCTATGGGCTTTAATTCAAGATGTTTGCCTTGAAACCTCAATGCAGGCTGCAAGACAATATTTCTCAGACTATGGAATCCTCCTCTGACAGTCATGATTTTTTTTTTTTAAAAAAAAATATATATATATTTGATCTTTTATTTGTGGAATACTCCAAGAGTCACAGGCAGAAAGCAATCTCATCATTTTCCTCAAAGGGCTTTTCACATCCCACACATTAGCAACTCATTCAATTATATTTTTATATGGTGCTGCTGGTTGTGATTATTATATTAAAGGAATGATGAGGATCAATGCACACCCTTGCCATAAGGTCTGTGTGCACCAGTGCATGAGACTCCAGGCCAAGATGATTTAGACTCCTAGTCCTTCGTTTTGTTTTATTGACATCCGAGAAAGCATCTGCATAGAAGTTCAAGGTGAACTCAAATGGATAAATAGAAGCATAGCTGCAGATGTTTGAATGAAGCGATGGAGGATGGTATCTTCACCATGCCAGAAAGGACTTTCACCTCAATCTGGCTAGGCGCCATGCATATTTGGAAGCAGCGCTGTCCCTGAGAATGGTGCCAGCAGGGTGGAGATTTGCACACGCGAGCAGGTGCTGTGCTCAGGATTCTCCAGGCCGAACCAAGCTGGGTCTGCATTGTGTCGGCCTTTTTAAAAAGCCACAGTCCTTCTGAAGAAATCTGAAAGTGTTACCAAGGAAAGAGGCTAAAACGTTCTTTCTGAGGGAAGGACATGATGTTAATTATTAGTAATTCATCTTTTTGTCACCTTTCAGTAAAAGCAGTATGCAAAGTGACTTACAAAAATACAAAGGGAACAGCAGCATCAGTGATTTAAAAACCAATAATCTAAAACCACTGATCTAATACATGGAACTATAAGGCGCTGAACAAAACTGCCCCACCCTCAATCATAGCAAATTTGGCCCTTGCAGGTGGTGAAAGGGGGGGGGCATTTCAGTGATATGGGAAATGCAAAATTTGTCAAAAGAGGTTGCAGAAGGGGACTTACCAGTGTGTTGGCAGCAGTGCAGTTACCCCACCCCACCCAAACCCTATTTTGCAACAGTACCAGTGAAGGGTCTATTTGGTGGTTGTTCCTGGTGGCCTCCATTTTTTCCTCAAACTGCTCCATATGTAGCATTGTCCCAGGCCATTTGGTAGAAAAAAGGCATTCTTCCAAATGACTGTCCTACTACCTGGACTGTTGGGCTGAAGTGGGTTTTGTTCTCTGACTCCCCCCCCCCCCGTTTTTCCCGTGGTGATGGGCTTTGTCCACGGTTGTCTAGACCAGGCACGGAGCAGGCAAGGGGAGAATAGATGGATGGGAAAGAGAGAGAGAGAGAGAGAGAGAGAGAGAGAGAGAGAGAGAGAGAGAGAGAGAGAGAGAGAGAGAGAGAGAGAGAGATTCTTAGCTTTGTCCAGCTTCAGAGTATGCAGTGGGGAGGGGTTAAGAAGTCACCTGGTTCCTCCTCCAGGGGCAGTTTCCTTGGGTTTCCAGGCTATTTCCTCTTCCTGCAGAGGACCAGTCCCAAGCAGCTCTCAGATTTTGGCCCCAGCAGCCTCATCACCAGATGGCTATAGGGCTTTAAAACCCTTCAGCCTATCACACATGCTCTCCGCAACCCCCCCTCCCCATGATCCCCAGATCCACCATCCCTATCACAGTGGTGATAGGGGTGTTGATTACATTAAGCCAAAGCTGCTTAGATTGTCCCCAAATGGCTTCCATCGCTTGCTGCTATTGTGACCTTGTCGGGATAAGTGTTGCTTTGCCTGCATTGGAGCCGGCAAGGCTGGGATCTGTCTCCCGAGCTGAGAGCACTCCCAGACATCACCTATATGATTAATGAGTGCAGCTAGCTGAATTATTATTGTTGTTGTTGTTGTTATTGGCATCAGGACCCACGTCATAGAGCACCTGGCCCAGGGAAATCTGCCAGGGGATGAATTCCTGCGCATATACTGTAGATGAAGGAACTACTAGCTGACATGATTCTTTGTTTGTTTTTAGCAGTTTTGATCTTGCCAGTTTATAGTTTCATGTGACTGTGGTTTTGTTTTTTTTAATTGTATCCTTCCCAGGAGCTCAGAATAATGATTTACACTCTTGACAACCCTAACAGCTGCACCAGGCTCGAAGAGAGTGAGCTGCAGTTTGATGAGGAAGGATTTGAATTCTGCTCCTCATCTATATGCATGTCCACTGTCGCCTCCATTTTTCATTGGGCTCCGGTTGGTGAAACCTCTGCTAGAACCTCCAGAAGGTTCTAGCAGAAAGAAAGTACTGTAGATCCCACATGCCTGATGTCTACCCACTTTTGCTCTTGAAATGTACACTTTGAACCAGGTCTGGAACATATAGGCAAGCCGTATAAATGAGCCAAAAGAGTTTTAAGATGTCCCCTGCAGCCAGACTCCATTTACAGGCTGACTGCAGCTTCTGGATCAATCCTCAAGGGTAGCCCAACATAGCACACATGGTAGCTAGTGACCAATATGGGAAGTTGCCAGAACATGGATGATGATGGTAGTCACTGCATATTTGGAAAAACCAAGTTGCTAGATGTGCTCTGTTGTTTCATATGGCCAATCTGGTCAAGGGCATCTGCCTGCACAGCTGTTGCAAATGTTCAACTAGTCCCCACTGAACTTGACAGATGTGTCTGATTGGGTGGGAATGCATGTCTTTACATGGGGGGGGGGGGAAGGGAACTATGCACATGCAATAAAACACGGCTAGAACTGGATTGATTTCCAGCGTTGGCTGGTCCAAGGGTGGACTCCCTCACAAAAAGGGGTCTGTTCACTTATGCAGTAGAGCTAAAAAGAAACAGCTGAAAGGGAAGCAAACTGGCTTGGCCCTCTTACTTTTCTGGCACAAAAGAGTAACAAAACTGTTACTCAGTCATGGCTGCTGGATGCAGAGAACTCCTTATAGGTAGGATCACAGTGGGTACAGAATCACTCTCATTTCGCTAATAGTTATTGCTCTTGACCCAAGACGGGACACAAGATGATGCAGAAGCTGATTTTGTTCTGTACAAAAGCAATTGCTTCATCGTAATCACAGGTCAACTGCATGATTGGGCGTGAGCAATTACTTTGGAAAATTCAGAAAAGGTTTTCCACACCTGCCCTCAACAGAATAGGGAAAAATGGCTTCATATTTACCAAATTGGCCCGGAGAGATTTAGAGACCGATTTAGAGTTGCAGGAAAAGTACTATAATCAGAAATCCTCCTTCTTTTATATTTCCCCTTGTGATGTTCTTGCCAAAATAGACCAGGCCTCAGCTTCTGTACTAGACTGGCTTTTGTTTAGCATAAGTAAACTATAAAGAACATCTATGTCCACTGTTTTAAAATAGCAAAACTTACCTTTTAAGGTACAAAAAAATGGAGAAACAGAATAAGACAAACTAAGGCCCAGACCCAATGCACAGACACCCACGTGGAAACCAGCATTTGCGGTAGAATAATTGCATGTTTGGATGTAAAACCCATATTGGTTTCCTTGTCCATGACTTTTTCCCCACAGAATAAGACAAATGCATTGTTTACTTTTTAATCTGTATGTCAAACATGGTTGCAAAACTCACGTGGTTGTCAATATCCCTTGGGTTTTAAGTTCTCAGAGGAAGTAAAACAGCATCCTAGGCTCACTGGCGTCGCTGCGAGGGGTCGGAGCTCTAAGTTCCGCCGCGGTCTGACCCTCCGTTACAGCGGTGCATGAAGCGGCCCCGCCCCTCGCCTTCGGAGCCATTCAAGACGGTGAAAGCAACGCGTCTTGAATGGCTCCGAAGGCGAGGGGGCGGGGCCGCTTCATGCACCGGTGTAACGGAGGGTCGGACCGCGGCGGAAATTAGAGCTCCGCCCCCTACAGCAACGCCAGTGCCTAGACTAGTTCCCAGCAAAGCCCTCCTGCACCATAGCTTGTCCACTCCTTGTTTTCAGCTTTAAAAGGCAGCCATCTCTTCCCCTTTGCTTGTGGTGAGTAGGAGAGAAAGGCATGAAAGTGGACCTAGCTTAAATTTCGGCTGAAATCTTAAAATTCGACTGAATCTTAAATTTCAGATGAATCTTCGACTGAAATTTTCAGCATCTTTTCGATTGACTAAAGATGCAGGGAAGCAATATTCTGATTGTTCCAGCTAGTCCTGTCAGCATCAAGGAGCTTCCTCACTGCCTGACGAATTCTGCATGGAGTGAGGAGGACTTGAAAGCCTTCATAGATATTTACTAGGAAGAGACAATCCTCTCTTTGTCCTGTCTTTGGTGAAAGACAGGCATCTTTCACCAAAAATTACTGAAATGTGGAGCAGTTAACATACAGCCTAATCCTAACCAACTTCCCAGCACCAATGCAATTGCAATGCAGTCCCTAGGTAAGGGAACTTTCATTCTGTTATCTTGTGGAGGCCTCCATGACTGTCCGTCCCCCCACAGAATGCAGTGCATGCACCATTGGCATGGCTGCATTGGTGTTGGAAAGTTGGTTAGGATTGGGCTGATAAGAACATAAGAAGAATCATGCTAGAATCAGGCCAAAGGCCCATCTACTCCAGCTTCCTGTATCTTACAGTGGCCCACAGATGCCTCTGGGAGCACACAAGACTACAAGATATCTGTATCCTGTTGCCATTGCCTTGCTCTGGCATTCAGAGATAGGCTACCCCTAAAACCCAGAGGTTGTATATAGTCATCATGACTTGTAACCTGTGATGGATGATTTTTCCTCCATAAATCTGTCTAATTCCCTTTTAAAGGCATCTAGGCCAGGTGCTATCACAGCATTATGTGGCAAGAAGTTTCACCGATTAATTACGCACTGGGTAAAGAAACATTTCTGACTCTCTGTTCTGACTCTCCCACTAATCAATTTTAGTGGATGTCCCCTGGTTCTGGTGATGTGTGAGAGGGAAAATAACTTCCCTCTAATTTTATGTCTCAAACGTGCCCCTCCTCCGAAGCCCCCTTTCTAGACTGAAGAGCCCCAAGAGTTCTGCTACATTTCTCAAGGACATGGGTTATGATGGGGACCTTGAGGCATGCAAGAGCAAAGCCAAGGAACTGAGGAGGAACTAGAAACTGGTGAAGGAGGGCAATAGCCGTTTTGATTGCCCCAGGGCAAGCACGTCCTTCTTTGACATACTTGACTAGTTCTCTGCCCCGCCAAGAGACGTGGAGGAATAAGCGGGAAGGGAGGAAGAGTGGTCTTGAGCCTAGTTCCTGTCAACCCAGAGATGTCTTCCTGCCCACAGCCAGAACCTTTTGCACTGGACAATTGTCCCAAGCCATGGGTGATGCAGGCAGCCTGCTGCTTGAACTTGTCTCAACAGACGTCTTCAGAATCAGGTAATTCCACCCAATCCCTTGTAAACAATATTTTGGAAACGTGCAGGAGGCAGCAAGTTACTGGGAGCAGGAACAGCTGGAGAGTGGTCAGTGTCTTTCCCACCTTTGTCGCACTGACCACAGTAAGGATTGGATAAGTTATGAACTACTTAAAATCCAAGGCTTTGGAAACTTGGGGGGATGCAGCCAGTCAGCAGGAATGAAGAGAGCTGGAAGGGGTGGGAGTTGATGTCTTTCTGCCTTTGGCACCTTCAGCAGTAAGGATTGGACAAGTACTGCACTATTTAAAACCAGGCTCTCCTTTGAGCTGAGTGAAGCCAGTTGCGCCTCAGTGACTGTCCTTGGCGCGGTGGCTCTACCTCTGTGTCGAGCCCGGGCAGGGCTCTGGAGCCTTTCCGAAAGGCTGGCTGCAGCAATTACTTTTGGGTCGAGCCAAGCTTGGAAATCGTATGTAATTAGTGGTGATCTGATGATGTCATCACGTCATTGCAAGTTACTTCCAGCTTCTGGCTCCATGGCACACCTTTTCCTCACCGGGTGACACCACGGTAAGTGGTGCCACTGCATATGCAACGTGTTGTCATGGGGCAGTGCATTGGCTCTTTACTCTGCCTGCTCCAATCCCCATATGTATCTCAGTCTATGCAGCATGGTTGTGTACTGGGGAAGAAATTCTCTGTGTTGGAAGGGAATCTTGCCTCATAACCCTCTCATCCCATGTAGTTCCAGATTCCAATGCATGACGGCAAGACTGTGCAGTCGCAGCAGCAACCACAGCACAGCACTGTGGATCGATTGGGCCAAAGTCAAAGATCTATTAAGCAGTTCCAAATGAAGGAAAGGGAGAAAGATTTGCCATTGCAATGTGCTTTTATTGTTATAGAATAGAGAAAAAGATAGTGTAACTTACACAAAGAAGTGGAGTGTGTATAAGATCCTGATGTGTGTCATTGCCAAGAATATTTCATATTGGTGAAAATTATGAATGTCATTTAAAAATATTATTAGAAGTCGAGTAGAGTGTGGCATAAGACATGAAAAACTTAGTGTTGGGAGTTAATTTTCTGTGTGATGAAGAGCTGCCTCTTCCTGATATCTCGCACGCTCAGCAACAAAACTTGTGGGAAGAAGGTTATATTACTGACAGGAAAGAACTTAAAATTGGTGGCCTTTGCTTGTCAGCAAAAATATGTCTTCCAAGTGTGATCGGAACAAGGTGATTTCACAAACTCTGGAATCCTGTTGTTATGGAAACTGGCGTTTGAAAAGAAGGAGACTTCCTTTTCTTTTCTTTTTTTAAAGAAAAAAGGAGGGGTATATTCCATCAGGACTAATTAGTGTGTTCAAGCTTGGTTGAAGAAAAAAGAAAAAAAGAAAAAAACACCTAATAAGGTATAACCCCACATATCTGATACCAAAGTCGGTATGATATTTTACATCAACAAGTCAACCAGATGCAAATTGGATCCCATTGCTGTGTCTCTTAGTTTAAAAATGACCTCTTACTACTTTTTTTCTTTTTATATTTTCGTCTACATCACCCTGTTACATCCACTGGAAAAGCAACTAAGTTTAAAAAAAAAACCAGAGATAAATAATACAATTAATGAAAAAGAGAAGACTGAAATTACTTCAGACCACATTGAGATTATCTAAATATGGTCGTTCAAAACCTTGAATTGAAATGTTGGAGCCTAATCATGTCTGTTGCTTTGATTGACTGATTTTGGTTAACTGTGGGCTGGTTCAGATGCTACTTACCTCATCCGACTGGCTCCATTTGTTTAATGATATGTACGCTCGTGGTATGAGCATATCCTGGCTGAAAGTCAGATTCTTTTTATACAGAACCAGTAGAAGTTACCACAGAGCCAACATTGTAACTGAAACTGATCAAATAGTTTATTGACTTATGGAAAAGATCAGGAATGTAGTTGAGAGGGGTGATGGTGAAGCACAGCACTGCTCCTATAGAAGAAGGGGCGACAGCAGCAGGTGCCTTTTTTTGAAACTTTATCAAAGGAACTTAGCTGAGAAGAAGTCAGGTGCAGCAGAAGGGAAACTGAGAAATTTGACTTGGGGAATAAGCATCACTAAGTTTAGTAGTGCATGTAGAGGAGTGGTTCAGACAAACCGACTGCTCCCCTCACATGGTTAGAGAGATTTCTAAGGAAAGGGGGGGGGGGATGAAGAGAGAGGTCAGAACGTGTGTGAGAGCACACATGATGAATTGCATGGGGCTGGTCAGATGAGATAAGTATCATCTGAACTGGCCCTCCATTATTTCATCCTAAGTGGACAGTGCAACAGGGTGAATATGGATGGTCACTTACCACAACATATATACAACAGTTTCAAAGATTTGACTGTTACGGGTATCATAGCCATGTATAATAAAACAGACTTGAATAAAAACAAAAATACAATCCTACTTGCGTCTTTCGTTTCTTTCCGTTTCATCAAGACAGACAGAAATCTATTAAAATCCAAAGTCCAGTGTTTTAAAATTCCAATGTTTCGTTTCCTGTTCCTGGAAACATTGTCTAGGAAGCAATCTATAAGATTGAAAGCTCCATCTACAGCTTTGGATTATTTAGATTCCTTCTCAGGGTTTCCCTCTTCCTTTCCCTCCAACTTGACGTCCCACCAACTGCATATCGTTTTCTCAGGACTTCTGAACATGAACAACTGACGATGATCTGGCAGCATTTACAAAACTGGTATGACATGTATATATCCAACCCAATTTGAAAGGATACGTTAACTCAGAGTGGCAGGTACTCTTTGCTCATGTACATGACTTTTTGGAGGAAGAGGAAATAAAGCGGAGAGAAAGAGAGCAATTCCTTACAAGATCTTGGTACCTTTATTGAAAAATTAGCTGTTTGCCACCCCCAGCATTTTAACATTTTGAAAGGTTGTTCTTGGCAAGGGCTGTCGGCAGCAGAACGAGAATATGAAGAAAAATATTAACAGACCTTGATAACCAAACACCTTGGGGGGCTTAGCTGTCCATTCGTGTGTACAGTTGTACTGCTCTGCAGAATGAGGCAAGAGAACAAAACAAATAAGGTAGGAAAAGTCTGCAACATGAAAAGCCCAGCTGGAGGATTTTGTTTTTGTTTTGTTTTTTAGAATAATCTTGTATATGGATAATGCAAGACTTGAGTCATTTGGAGAATGGGAGAAATCTGTCTCTGTTTTCCTGTTAACGTTTATGCATCTCACCTTGGCACACATGATTTCCTGCAGAATTAATGATTGGGTGGTACTAATAGCCCTCTGCTACGCCTCAGGCCACCAACTCTCCCAGCCAGCATTTAATCAGCAAGAAATGTATTGAGCATTGATGGCTGCTCCTCTATAAAAGAATGGGCATTGATTCTGTCACACAGGGTTCCCTTCCCATTGTAAAAAAAAAAAAAAAACTTATAGAATTTAGTGTCACTCCCCCATTACACCCACCTAACACTTTGCTATCAAAATCAAAGAGCAATATAAAGGATATCACTATCTGAGAACTAAAAACACAAATTTCACAATCTGAATAAATTGTTAACACACATGCTTCTCTATATTGCATCTTGCAGGCCAGGAAACTTACTTTGCAATCGTTGGATGGGAGCGGAGGAAGTTGTTTGTCCTTTCCCTTGCTAGCCCACTCAAAATCACCCCCAGACACTTTTCTCCCCAAGAGTTAAAAAGCCATTTGCAGCCCTCATGGAAAATCATCACAGAATTACATGTAGTTTTGCTCTGTCAGTTCTTTGATATCTGAGATCATAGGCATTGCTACATACTTAGCTTCTGCTTGTTGAATATAAGTTGCCTGTCTTTTGCTCTTTTCTTTATCACTAGTCTATTCCAAATTGATATTCCTAAGCAAACAAACCACTATCTGTCCTAAATCCTCCTAAATATTTCCTAAACAATTTATTTCCCTAGTGGGGTGATCAGATGGCCCGGTAGAGGCAAGTAAAATATATATATTTTACTTACCTCTCGAGAGGCTGCCTGCCCACCAATGGGTAGCCTTGTGCCTACCCCAACTATTTAGCTGGCGTACGTCCAGGAGCTTTTGGGGGGTAGGTCCAATCCGGGAAAGGAGGATAGGATCCTGGCGTGCTGCCAAGATCCACACCTGAACCACCCACAACTTGCTCCCGCCGGCGCCGCTACCTTACCTGCTCCAATTCAGCCTGAGTAGGCCATTGGCATGTGTGTGGGGCCTCTGGCCATTTGTATTGGTGGCCCCGCAGTGTATCACAGCAGCGCACCTTTGCAGTGTTGCATTTACCGGCATCAGGAGATCCACCGCCATAACTGTCCGATAGTATTGGCTGTGTTTCTGAGAAATAAGGTGAATTTTGGCTTATGTTAGCAGTTATTATGGCCTTTGCATTGTAAATTGTCATGGGCTGCATCAGGCGATATATCTCCCATAATCCATTTCACTGTATAGAGAGAAGCGAGTGTACTCTATTGATCCCTCGCCATCTAGTGCAGGGATTCTTAACCGGGGGTTTCCATACCCCTTGGGGGTATGGGAACCTAATGATGTGGGGGTATAGGACTCACAGCACAATCTTGTGTAACTCTTGCACCGGTGTAACAGTAGATCCACCGGTGTAAGGTGCACTTATGCCAGTGTAACTTGCCCTACATCGATGAACACAGGAAGGACACCAGCATAACCCCTCTCAGACACAGTTCAGATGCAGGACAGACGCCAGTGCAACTCTGCTGGTGCAGGGGGCGTTCTGGGGGCGTTCGGACACCCCCGGAATGCCCCCTGCTCTGGTGGAGTTGTGCTGGTGTCCGTCCTGCATTCAAACTGCGCGTGCACGGCTTCTGAGAGGGGTTACGCTGGTTTCCATTTTGCGTCCATCGGCGTACGGTAAGTTACACTGGCATAAGTGCACTTACACTGGTGAAAGAGTTACAAAGGATTGCGCTGTAAATCTCTGAACAATTGTTTTTTAATTGTTTTTAGATTAGATTAACTATCACCATGATTGACTGAGGTGTTCTGTTCCTACCTATCCATATGTAAAGCGCAGCCAAGCTATTGACATCTTTTGAAGTCTTACTGGTACCTAATAGACCTGGTGATGATGATGATTTCAACAGCCTGGCAAAAAGATATGAGGCATATTGGGCAATCCATTGAGGGTCTGTAATCGTAAAAAGGTTAAAAGAACCCCTGATTTCGCGTATTGTCCTTGCAATCCCCACATGTACATGAGGATGGAATATCACCTAATGGTATGGTTGATTTACTATTTTAAAAGTAGCAAATCAATTACATCTTTGGGTGGCATGAAGATGTTCTGTCTCCTCATCTCTATGTGGATATAGCAGAGAGGGGTGGTGGGCTGGCTGAGTGGTCAATGACAAGGTTCCTACACTTGTTCCTCTTCATGTGAAGGGCTGGATCAGGAGAGATGAATTGCCCAATCTGGCCCTATAAGAAGTGTTGTGGGTGGTGTCAGAGGTCTCCTAGGTCATGTACTGACCAAGGGCCCATGCCCACAGAGGGTAAATCTCTGAATTCTTGGTACTGGTGGTGGTAGTGCTCTGTGTGCCATCAGTGGGCCTACGGGGGTACCATAGGGGGCCCAGTGCAGGACGTTGCCCCAAGGCCCCCCAGCAAGCTGGTGCTGGCCCTGAGAAGGGTCATGTGTTCCATATTTAAACAGTTATGTCTGACTTACAAGGTTAAACATTGCTCATGGTAATTGGTAATGTATAATCATTCTTAGCTTTGGCTTTCTCCTACGTCAAATTGGAACTTGTGTTTTCTGTTGGCAAAAATCTGGCCATACTTTTATTAGGACCAACCAATAGGAAACAAAGTCTGGAGCAGCAAGCTTGGGAAAAAGCAAGCTTGTGATTTTAGACAACGGTATGTATAGTTCAAGGGTGGGCAATATATGACACTGCAGTCAGTGACTGATAGCAGGCTATAGTGATAAATTGTAGTTATAAGACCCTACACTGCTGACGCCATTTATTTCTATCATTAGAACAAGGAGACTGGAGGCCTGCAGATTTGAGTGCCATTAAGCTGGATAACGGCCAATATCATTATGCCCTTGTACAAATTGATGGTAAGGCCACATCTGGAGTATTGCATCCAATTCTGGTCACCACACCTCAAAAAGGATATAGTTGAATTGGAAAAGGTGTAGAAGAGAGCGACCAAAATGATTAGTGGGCTGGAGCACCTCCTTTATGAGGAAAGGCTACAGCATTTGGGACTCTTCAGTCTAGAAAAAAGGCACCTGAGGGGGGACATGACTGAGATGTATACAATTACGCGTGGGATAGAGAGCGTGGATAGAGAGAAGTTCTTTTTCCTCTCGCACAACACTAGAACTAGGGGACATCCAATAAAATTGAGTGGAGGGAGAGTTAGAATGGACAAAATAAAATATTTTTTCACCCAGTGTGTAATTCATCTGTGGAACTCCTTACCACATGATGTGGTGATGGCACCTGGCCTAGATGCCTTTAAAAGGGGATTGGATAGATTCATGGAGGAAAAGTCCATCACAAGTTACAAGCCATAAGCAACCTCCTGGTTTTAGAAGTAGGTTTTCTCTGTATGTCAGGTTCTTATGAGTCCAACAAAATGAATGGTTCAGGCAGTTGCCGTGAGCAGCAAGAGAGAAGTTAGGCTGATTGGGAAAATCTTGGGGTGGTGCTGGTTATATTTTTTTATCCCATTTGGGACCAAAGGATCTAGACTGGGAACAGTAGCGTCACTAGGACGTGTGTCACCCTAGAACATAAGAACATAAGAAGAGCCCTGCTGGATCAGGCCAAAAGCCCATCTAGTCCAGCTTCCTGTATCACACAGTGGCCCCACCAGATGCCTCAGGGAGCACAAGACAAGATAACCTGTTTCCCATTGACACTCCCTTGCACCTGGCACAGAGAAAACCCACTTCTAAAACCAGGAGGTTAGTTATGGCTTGTAACCTGTGATGGTCTTTTCCTCCATGAATCTGTCCAAACCCCTTTTAAAGGCATATAGGCCAGGTGCCATCACCACATCCTGTGGCAAGGAGTTCCACAGATGAATTACATGCTGGGTAAAGAAATATTTTCTTTTGTCTGTTCTAACTCTCCCTCCACTCAATTTTAGTGCATGTCCCCTGGTTCTGGTGTTGTGCGAGAGGGAGAAGAATTTCCCTCTATCCACTCTCTCCATTCCATGCATAATTTTATAAGTCTCAATCATGTCCCCCCTCAGGCGCCTTTTTTCTAGACTGAAAAGCCCCAGACGCTGTAGCCTTTCCTCATAAGGGAGGTGCTCCAGCCCACGAATCATTCTGGTCGCTCTTTTCTGCACCTTTTCCAACAATATCCTTTTTGAGGTGTGGTGACCAGAACTGGACACAATACTCCAGATGTGGCCTTACCATCGATTTGTACAAAGGCATAATGATATTGGCCGTTTTATTCTCAATCCCTTTTTTAATGATCCCGAGCATGGAATTGGCCTTCTTCACAGCCGCCGCACACTGGGTCGACACTTTCATCGACCTGTCCACCAGCACCCCAAGATCTCTCTCTTCATCCGTCACAGACAACTCAGAACCCATTAGCGTATCTGTGAAATTTTGGTTTCTTGCCCCAATGTGCATCACTTTGCACTTACTTACATTGAAGCGCATCTGCCATTTTGCTGCCCATTCTCCCAGTTTGGAGAGATCCTTCTGGAGCTCTTCACAATCCTTGCTGGTCTTCACCACCCGGAAAAGTTTAGTGTCATCTGCAAACTTGGCCACCTCACTGCCTATCCCCAACTCCAGGTCATTTATGAATAAGTTGAAAAGCACCGGTCCCAAGACCCTGGGGCGGGGGGCGCGCGTCACCCTAGTGACGCTCTGTCATCGCGGCGCGGGGGGTGGGGGCAACCCGGCTCCCCCCCGCGTCGCGTCGCCCTCCTGGGTCGCCCTTCGGACGCTCCGAGGCTGGCCCGGAAGCCGGCCTCGGAGCGTCCGACCCCGTCGGCGCTCCAGGGCCTTCTGAAAGAAGGCCCACGCAGCGCGTTCATATGGGTATTTTACGGATTTTCGCGCATGCGCAGACCGTTTTGAGGGCAAAACACCCTCAAAACGGTCTCTGCGCATGCACGAAAATCCGGAAAATACCCGGATGAACACGCTGCTTGGGGTCCGGGGTCGGACGCTCCGAGGCCGGCCTCGGAGCGTCTGGAGGGTGTCGCGCGTCACTGAGGTCACCCCATGGCGCGCGTCACCCCCAGGCGGCCTGCCCCCCAGCCACGCTCCAGTGACGCCCGTGACTGGGAAACATGCATGTCCCAATTTATTTGAACTTCTTTTCAGCCTCTTCTGCTCACTCTATTTAGTTATGAAGCCTAAGAGTACAATTTGGCAAACCACTGAACAGAGAACACAGCTCCATTCCCCCCCCCCCCGTGCGCAGACACACGCACACGCACACGCACACACACACACACGCAACAAGATGTAGAGGTTGCAAATATTTAATTTTTGCCTAGGGCAGCAGAATAGTTTGAGGAAACCCAAATCTTACTGAAACCTTGCAATAACTTTGAGAGATGGGATTTTGTTCTGATACTAATCTCTCTAGGGAATAAAACTGAAATTGAATGGATTCTGTGCAATTCACAGGTATAAAGCAATGCTTCTGCAGATTTCTCTGAGAGCAAACCAATGCTCTCATCTACAACTCAGCTAAACAGGGCTGCCTATCGCAAAACTGAGCAAAATTACTTTCTGTGTTTAATATGAATACGTTTTACTATCATTTTCAGTAATGTAACATCTGGTTTGTCCTAATACATTTGTTATGTGACATTTGTGGGAGCAACATGGCTAAATAAGATAAATGGCTTGTTTTCCAAGTGCTTGAAGTCAAACAAGAACACAGTCTCAAAATATCTCCAAGAATAAAAAGCCCTCTCTTTCCCTGGAGATTATTACTGTATGATTATGGTAAATACGTTGCAATGAGTTTTACAGTGAAATGCAATTGATGTTGATTTTATCACATGCTGGGTGTAATCAAGATACCAATTTCTGTCCTGGGTTTAGAGAGTCTTGGACACAGAAAACATAACTGGGGGAAATGGGGTGGTAGATGACCACCTGCATTGAGTGATAAAAGATGAAAGTAATTACAACACATAAACATGGTGCAAACCAGTAGAAAGTACACTATGAAAAAATTAGTCTGCCTCTACATAAAGTATAAAGAGACTTAACAGATAGAAGTTTGTTGTACATTAGGAGTTGTATAAAGAAGTTACAACCACATATTTGAGGAAAAAGTCATTTCCAGAGCAGTGTGTATCCTGTGTGTAATCCTGTATTTAAAAAAAAGGTATCGCACCAGTTGTCAGAGGGTTTGGGTTTCAGTACTCTGAACAGTTTCTAGCCCTCTGATGAATGGAAACAGGAGCACTTTCCACTCATGACCAGCAAGCTGTGCAGTTCTGTGGCTCTAATGGAAGCCCAGTGCAGGTTCCCACTTCTTGGTGCATGATGATGATGTCATCACTGAGCTCTCCGGAGCCACCCCCATGTAGCCAGGGTAGCGGGAACACTGCTCATGACATCGAACACATGGAAGTGGGGGGAGCTGGATCATGCATGTTCCTACTCTCAGCCTCTATGTCAGGGGTGGCCAACCTTCCACCATTGGGGCTACTGTGTTCTTAAGAGTTGTGTAGAAGACAGAATCTTGGCAGCTGCCAGTGCTGATGGTGCTGCTAAAGCAGCTGCACCTGCTGAAATGCCCTCACCTATGCAACCATTTAAAGGGCCAGCATTCATGTTGAAAGGTTGGCCACCACTGCTCTATGTGTTCAGAACATGTGCATAGACCTTACACTTATACAGCTCCTTCTGTACAATCAGGAACCCTGAACTAGCAGGCTTAACCAGGGCTTCACCCAAGATTCTTCTGTCAGTTTTCAGACCGATGTTTGCTTGGGCAGTTTTTCAACAACAATTTGAATTGTGAGATTATTTCCCTTTTTAAAAATCATGTTTGTCTCCATTGTATCTTCTAGCTGCTGTTGCTCTGATGTCATTTTTCCTGGTCATGAAGCAATTATTGAAAAGTTATTGTGAGGGTGATCTTATGGTGATTTGCCCCTCTCATCCCCTCAATTATGCCCTCTCAAACATGCCTTTTCCAGAAACATTTTGACAGCTTCAAAGGGCACTCATCAGTAGTACTTTCACTTCAGCCCTAAATTGTAACGAATGTGAGTTTTGCTTTATTTTTAAAAGCTACCTTGGGTAGAACGTAGAAAACTGGGGTATGTATTTTAAACAAGAGCAACAAAAATCTATATGCTGTAAATTTAATTGTGTAATGAACTGTGATATGCAGCACATGGTTATATTTTCATTAAAATGAGATGGGAATCACAGTTGTGGCATCCAAATTTTTGCTGAAAAAACAAAAATATTTCATAACTTCTTAAGCCGGAGGCACACCGGGCACGTCCCATGTGCGTCACGCAGTGTGGGTCCAGCTGCGCGTGCATTTTGTCGGTGGGATGTGCCTCTGGGCAGAACTTCGAGAGCCGCCGGGAGGCATGTCCGCGTCGACGCTTCCCCTGGCCATGCCAAGGTTTTCCTGCATTTTTCGCATCCGTTTTGCATTCCAGCCAATCAGAGATAATTTCCTGAACCCTGGAAGCAGAACGCAGAGCAGCACAGGAGCCAATTATGTTCTAGTTCGAAGGAAAAGAGAGTGCAGGTGGGAGTTTGTGAAGAGAAACAAAACATAAAAAGCCGAAGCCCTTGCGATTAGCTGGCAAGATATTGTGTGTTTTTTCCTTCCCCACCCCCACCTCCCACTGACACTTTACAGTAAGTGGCTTTAAAAAAAATGAGAATATACTGAACTCTCGAATGCACGTTTTGCAGTTATGATGAAGACTTGCAGCCTGAGCGAATAGGTGGTTTATTTGGAAGTATGTCCTATTGTGTTAAATGGGGTTTTTCATCTGGTAAGCGTACTTTGGGAAAAAAAAAGAAAAAGCTGCAAAACCCTGATTCATATCTTGAGAAATAATGCTCCGTGTGGACTAAATACAAAATCGGAATGTAAAAAACGGATTGCATGACTCTCTAGCCAGAGGCACCTGGGCCTGTTTTGCTGAGGAAGAGGGGGAAGGCCCCACTGCTGGCTCCCTTTGCCACTCTGGGCTCACCGTGACCGTCCTTTCCCGCTCCCTGCATCGGCAAAAGGGTAAAAGAGGAGATGGGGTGGGAGATGCAAGGTAGCAGCAGTAGCTGCTGCTGCTGCTGCCACCGCTGCTTTGTCTGTTCCCTGCCTGTCTCAAGAAGAGGAGAGAAAATGGTGCACAAGGGACTTAGGAAGGGGGCGGGGAGGAGACATTGCTGCGCATTGACAGCATTGATGGGAAGGGGAGGCTCTGCCATTTGGAACACCGTCCTGGCCTCTTCTCTCTCCCACCCCCCGCTCGCTCAGAACTCTCTGCCTCCTTGTCCCCAGCGACCAATCACTGGGGACAAGCAAGCAACCCTCACGGCACGACTGCGATCTGGTGGGACGTGGTTAATCCCATCCAGCCCCCTCACGTCCATCACGTAAGGGAACGCACTAGATGCGCGGGATGCGACGCACGCGAGACACGTGCGGTCTGCTACAGCCTTTACTAGGAGAAATACTCATTCTTGATAGCTCCCCCCCAATACATTAACTTCATTTATCTAGCTCCAACGTAAGAGACATTGCCAATTAAGTAACCTCTAGCAGCATATAGTGCGGGTGAATCTGGTAAGGCGGTGATGAGGTGATACGGCAAAGAGATGGCCGAACAGGTCAGCAATTTTCAACCAATGTGCCATGGCACATTGGTGTGTGGTCTGCAGGTGTGCAGCGGGAGTTTGGGGGAGGGTTATTTATTAGTAGGGCCATTGGGTGATGTGAGCTCCCCCCCCACTGGCAGTGCGGTGTGCCTTGTCAATTGTCAGGAACTGGTTGTGTGCCTTGACAATTTTAGTGCCTTGTCAGTGTGCCATGATGAGATGAAAAAGATTGAAAATCTTTTGAATAGGTTATCCATAAAACCTCACTCTCCAGGTGGATAATTTCCTGGCAATTAATAACTGGGGGTTACGTAGGGGCTCATAACTTTATGGTGGACTATGGTGGTCCTCAGCAAACACCTTTCTCATCGCACAATTGCCCTTTCTTTATTACTAGGAAAATGCCTTGGCGAAATTGATATTTTTTTATATACAGTATATGCACACAACTGCAATTAAAAAAAACCCCAAAATCTAATGCTTGTCTGAGTAACAGAAAGAGATTTGGATCTCTTTCCAAGGAGATCCAAGAGGTTACCTGTTCTACAGGGCAGCTCTAAGACTTAGTTCCACATGAAAACTGTTTGCACCTGCAGGACAAATTTCTCTGGGGCTTTGGTTCTAAAGAGAAAAAACAGAGCTCAAGCTTAGTTATGCCAGACTCTCAGTGGAAAATTATATAAATAATTTTAAAATACATATAAAACCCACCTTCTGGTTTGCCTGGTGGGTGGCATTACATTATCTTGCCGCAATGCTTTTCAAGGTCCATTAATTTCCACGTGCAAGCTGGAAGAATGTAGAATAATGTCATCATTCTCTTACATTTATACCATACGTGGAAGGGCAAAGCTGATGCCTGTAGAAATTTGTATCTGCGACTGCCAGAAATGGCAACCGAGCCAACATCACAAACTGTCTCCAACACGATATTGTGGCTATCGCCCAACCTTAAGCATCAGTCACCATCAGACTCTTTCTTGCCTGTTGATAGGAAAGGCAGGCAGCACCAGCCTATGTATGTTGACTCCAAAGTAGAGATGGGCAAATTTGGTTTTTCTCACATCATATTAACTCCAAAATGAAAGAATTGTTTCTTGGAAAAATCAACAAGAAATTGTTTCATCTTCTGAACCAATATGAATGTTGGAAAAGTTTGTACCCCCCTTCCCTGTAGCCCTCCACACCCCTCCAAATGAATGTTTTATTCACTCATTCAGTAGCAGCAGATGGCAAGCAGTGAGTGGACTGTGGGTCCTCCTGGGGTGTCCTTCCTCACCACTGCAAATGGTAAGTGCACGATCCTTTCCCCCCCCACACACGTTTTTCTGCTGCACAAGGAGGCTTTTTTCCTTCCTTGTTCTCTCTCCTCCCGTTGTGAAGTGACTTGGTGACCCAGCACATCAGGATGAATGGTATGGTGGCTGCTAGGACTTTCAAGGGCCTTTGCAATGACACTTTCCAGGGGCTGCTGTAATCTAATTAAAATCGATATCAAGCCATTAAAATACCACCTAAAATGGCCAACAATGGACAACAGGAGTACAGCAAAAAGAAAAAAACAATATCAATTCCAAATATCAAAACCACCACAAACACTACTGTCTTTGCCCGTTTATGGAGAAAGGAATAAATGCGCATCCCATGGGAGGGGCTGTAACAGAGCAAGCCCTACTTCTTGTGGGAACCGATGGATCATCTGTGTAAGCTGGTCCCTAAAACAGCTTCACTAGCTGACCTTAAATTTAACAAGGTTCACATGATTTGATTTAGTGGACTTCCTTATCTCACCTCCCCGAAGACTAGGCTGCTCCTGTAGAATTAGGCAGGGGCTGAGTCACCGGATCTGAAAAGGCATGTTGCCAGATTAGCAGTCTGGAGGCCTTTTATCCTGGGGTTTCCTCTTTTGAAGCCTGAGGCAAAAGTGGGGTTTCCTCCTGAAGCCCCTGAGGCAATATGCCAAATGCTGCCCCCTCTTCCCTGATGGTGTGCCAGCCTCTCCTCCTTCCACTCTCCAGTGTTCTAGCTCAGCACTGTCCTCCCCTCCACATTTCCGTTTCTTCTCTGTCCCCCTCTTCTTTCCTTTTTCAAGTTGCAAGTTTTGTTTGCCAAATGTCTGTTCCACACGAATCCTTTCTTTTACCTATTGCATTTTCTGTACATGGCCCAGATGGCACTGTGGGCCCTGATGAGCAAGCCACGGAGTCATCATGGCATCTAGTTCTGGCTGGGCAAGTGGTGCCAGGTCATGAAAATGCTCCTCAGTTTGGGGTAATGTTTTCCGTGGGCTCAGGTCTCTTGGCGACTATAGGTGGCAGGTTTTGTGTGAGCCAGGGAGGAAGGAGGCGGGATTTTGCTACGCACCTTGAGGTAAGCAAAGGTCAGTTGTGGAGCCATCACCGAGCTCTAGAGGCTGTCTCAGGGAAGCTGGCTGGTGAGCACTCGGGCTTGGATTGCAAAGTCAACCTCAAAGAAGCCTTTCTGGCTTGGGGGAGACGGTGCAGTCTGGCTGCCTTGACCCTTAGGGTAGGCTTGGTGATGCTTGGGCCATGTATTGACGGGCCACAGGATTGAGTCAGGATGGGAATGCCTACAAGGGAAATACTGTAGAGATGGTTGCTTGCTGTCTCTCCTAAGTTAGATGCCTGCAGTAAAGGGGGGGGGGGGGAGTTGTGAGGCTAAGCCTGCTGCCCAATTTTAAGTATGGCATTCAGTAAAGTGGCCCCAATATACCGTATTGTCCCGAGTATAAGACATACCTGATTATAAGACGCACCCTTAAAGTTTGGTGCTATTAAAAAATTTTAATTAAATCACTGGCATTAAATTGCAACAGCCTGATTATAAGACGCACCCCTAGTTTAAAAACTTAAATTAGGAGAAAAAAGTGAGTCTTATACTCAGACCAACACGGTATATCTTCTCTCATGTGTTTATTTGGGGGGGGGGGAGGATGCATGGCCAAGGTTGGATGTTCTATATTTCAAATAAAGGATTAATGTAGATTTGACTACTGTGAAAAGTCTGTTTTCCCCCCAATGCTGGGTATACTCATGTAGGGGACTAACAGTGCAATCCAATGCATGTCTACTGGGAAGTAAGTCCCATTGTGTCCAATGGGGCTTTCTCACAAGCAAGTGTACATAGGATTGCAGTGTTAGAGCATACATTAATGTATATCCCATCTGGGCTCAAAATAAATACATCCTGTTTTGGAACCACATGAGAGGTGTCTTAATTTACATACTAAATGGCAGGGAGGTGCTTTGGCACAATAGATTCCTGTAACTTAAAAAGACTGCTGCTTAGGACTACTGTCAATGGCTGTCTTTTCATTTGTACCAGGCTTACTAGCTAGGGGTGCTACTCCTGCGAATCTCTAGGGCCTAGGCAGCCCAGTCCACTCAGCTAACTGCCAACCCCACCCTGTCTGTCTCCATCTTTCTCTCCTGAAGCACATTCTAACTGCTGTAACTGCCCTAACTGCTCCCCTTGTCCTTATAAGGAAAGCTCCAGGATTAGCATACTCCATCTCCGATTGGCTGACCATATCTGATTATGGCCCACCCTCTAGCATGTCACAAAGGGCTGTTGAGGGTGAGGGTGGAGTCATGTCAGCTTGTGGTCATTGAGGTTCTTGGAGCCTCAGCGAGCACCAGGCTTTTCTCTGCAGATCCTGGCGTTGCTCAAATCCTGATCCTGCCCCTGAAGAGCTGTCCGTGCCTGGTGCAGTAAGCTGAATACACAACAGGTTTGAGAGTATAGACACCTTTCATTGCTTCAAAACGCAGCTGTGAGTGAGAGAGACAGAAAAGAAGCTGCAAAGCAGTCAAGCAAGTCGTAGCTCTGCCCTACAAAATGGCAGGGCGCAACATTTATACAGCAAGTTGCTTATCTCAGTGTCCAGGCAGAATAGTACCAGAAAAGGCTTTTCTCTTCCAGGTAACTTTTACTTCAGAATGTTTCAACTTGTTTTATTTATAACCACATTCTACTGCTCTAACTGCCCCTCTTGTCCTTATAAGAAAAGCACCAGTATTAGCATACTCCATCACTGATTGGCTGACCCTGTCTGACTCTCTAGCATGTCACAAAGAGCTGTTGAGGGTGACGGCGGAGTCATGTCAGCTTATGCTCACTGAGGTTCGTGGATATCCAGACTGCATGGGAAAAAAAAAAAAGAGGTACGGAAGGTGAGGGATGCACAGAGGGGGCCACTGAGCTCAGGGCCCTGCCTCTACCTATCTGCCACTCAAAGCAGCCGCTTCACCTTGACTCATGGGTGGACCAACCCTGCTTTTAAGTCTCAGCAAAACAAGAACGTTCTGCCTTGGCTCCCACTTGACCCGCATGATTCTGCCATCGTTCTGACTGAGATTTGCCCTGCTCCCTGTGCTGGCATGACTTAAAGTGGCGACGCTTTTGGAATCAAAGCAGGCAAACCTCAGTGCGCCTGCAGGGAGCCAAACCACACTGGAGCCCTTAGCAGGAGGGCAGGATTCAGACTCCCATTAGGATGGAGACAGGCTGAACCCGCTCTCAAGGGCATCCATTGTGTGGTGGGGTGAGTGAGAGCGTGTGCTTTTTCTATTGCAGGGATGCAGCGGCAGGGGTGCGGGAGCCAAGAGGCCATTGGCGAGGCACTCTCTTTGATCCAAGTCCAAACTGTTGTTAAGGACAGCTACTTCCCAGGGTGAGTAGGACATCACCATTCCCAGAAGATAATGTGAAGGAGAATATTGGGGGGCAAATTCAATATGTTGAATATATGCTCAGATGGCACAGGGGCATTTGGGCACCATTGACATTGCCAATTACTGTATATGCTACGTGGACCTCTCACATCCCAAGCGAGAATCACACCCCTGCACCAACAAGTCTTACAGGGAAGGGGGCAAAGCTCACGGGAGTTTTCCCTCCCCCACCCAAGGGCTGGGCTGCCATGCCTCTCTGGCAGAGGGCAAGGCGATGTCTCCATGCAGTAGTTGGCCACGAGGGTGGGCCTGTGCCAGCACTGGGTGCCATGACTAAGCACTTGTCTAGTAAACAAGAGATCCTGGGTTCAGCTTCCAGTGGTGCCTGGGCAGCTTGGCCTTTTGCCCCCTGAGCAGTGTCCTGGCCAGGCCTCTTGTAGCCCCATGCCAGTCAGCAAAATCAAGACAAGAGACTTGCCAGAAAATGCCGTGACTCAGCTTTGAACTGAGGTTGCTGCAGCCACAACGCAGAGTACTCACCGCTATACGATCACAGCTCAGGCGCCAAGAGGCCGCTAGTGCTCCGGGTCAGTTTTGGCTGCCTGGATTCTCAAGGATAGTGTCTTGCGCAGGCCAGAGAAGGCAAAAGAGCAGTTGCTGAGGGCACCATAGCTTAGACAACCAAAGAGCCTGCCTTGGAAGCAAGAGACCCTGGGTTTGACTCCCTGGGGCAGCCCCTGTGCACTCCCTCTTCTGCCCAGCCAAAGTCCCTTGTCTGGCTGAATGGGCGCTGTATCTGGGTAGCTGCCTGAGCAGAGAGGAAAAGGAAAGAGGGAAGTGGCAGCTTGCAGGAGTCTTGAGCTGTGTCTGTTTGGGCTCTGTAGGACACCCTCTCCATCACTGAATTGGTCATAGATGTAACAGTGAATCCTTTTTGTTCAATGTTTGTGAAGCTAAGCGTATTTCAGAAGTTATCACTGTTTTCCAGCTGATATACCGAGCGAACTTTATACTTCCCTTTTCTACATAACTTCTAAAGGTGGTGTTGTTGTTCAGTCGGTAAGTCGTGTCCGACCCTTCGTGACCCCATGACCCATATCATGCCAGGCCTTCCTGTCCTCCACTGCCTCCCGGAGTTTGCTCAAATTCATGTTCATTGCATCTATGATGCTATCTAACCATCTCATCCTCTGCCGTCCCCTTCTCTTTTTGCCTTCAATCTTTCTCCCAGCATCAGGGTCTTTTCCAATTAGTCTTCTCTTCTCTAAAGGTACCAGTTTCTTTCTTTTTTTTCCTTCTGCACCTGGCTCTCAGTGTGAGTAGGAGGAAATGTACTGTTGGTAAAAGAAAAATAAGAAGTGGGGCCATATGTATTTATTTTTGTGTTGCATTTTTATCCCACCCGTTTGACATCATGGGATGCATGGTTATTGGGTTACCAGGCAGTCACCCATCTAGGCACAGACCAAGCTAGGTGACCAGGTATGGTCACCTTGGTTTAGTCACCAGGTTGGTTAGTCATGTGCCCTGTGGAGTTATAGGTGATCCCTGAGATAGCCAAGATCCAGACTAATAAGTCTTTGAAAGTCAAAACCAGCATCTTGAATTAGGCTCAGAAACAAACTGGTTGGTAAACAATACAATTGTTTCAACACAGGTGTAGGATGCTTGTGTTCTACCTGTTGGTAATTGAAAAGTGATGTTCTGGACCAGCTGAACTTCCTAGACTGTCTTCATGAGAAGCCCTGTTTTTGGGTGTGCTCTAGTCTAAGACACATGTAACGTGTGCACACGGGGAAAATTGGCTGTGTGCAGGGAGACAGAGTACAGTGGCTCATGGCACAACTCAGTGGACTGTCATGAAATGAGGAGGAAGGCAAGGTACAATACCATATTGCTTGTATTGTACTTACTATAAGAAGAGGAAGAGGAATCAAAAAGGGAACATAATGCAATATTGGCATACAACTAGGTCATACGTGCCAGTGGTTTCTAGGCAGGCAAATAAAGAAAGAGGAAATCCCTACAAGGAAAGAGGGCAAGTTATAGCACAAAATGAAGGAATGGAAGAAAGGAGGGGATAAAGATGTTAGGGAAATCAGTATGATTACCCAGGAAGAACAGAAACTGAAGAATCGGAGGTTATGCCATAGTAAGAGAGGTAATTGGTGGAAGGCGGGAGAAGAGAGAGCGGGGGGATGGGGACGGGGAAGCACCAATGATTCCAGCTGCAGTGCAAGACCATGGTTTGGGTCTGTGTTTTCTGTAGTTTGAGCCAGGGCTTTAGGGAAGGAGTGAGTCCCTTGACAGGCTATAAAACACTTCAGTCCCTTGTGGCAGAGATACTTGTCTTTCCCACTGCCCGATTACTCTTAACTGATGGGAAATTGTGGCATTGGCAATTCTCCTTGTTCTCAAAGTCCTTGATGGATCAGTTAAGTATGGATTGGAGGCCTGGGGTTAATCTCTAGGCTCACCTCTTAAATAGTAAAAAAAATAGGCCATGAAGTCCTGGGTTCCACTACACACTCACAACACTCACAGCAAACCAAAGGAGGAAGGGATAGAAATACTAAGGGTGTCATCAGTTTGACTGAGCATGAACATGAGACTGCACACGAGACACAGGGGATGGGGCGGACTGGAGTGGTTAAGGGTCCCAAAGACCAAGGTTACCTATCTGTATCTGCTGAGATGAGGCTTTGTTTCAGGGATTGTGGGGCTGGTTTGTCAAGACATAGTGATCACCTGATTCAAAGGTGGGGGGAAAGACAGGAATGGGCAGGGACGCCCCTAGCCCAATGTAGACGTTGTGCGCATTAGAAAAAGGAGCCCCTTCCTCCCTGCTGGAAGAGACATTCCACCGGCATTCCTCCTCCTTTCTATGTGGTGCCCTTGTGCAGATAACTCTATATTAGTGGAACGAGGCCAGAATAAATGACTTCATCTCCATTTTGGGAACATATACCAAGTCAGGTCATTGGTCCATCTAGGGCATTGTATGCAGAGTATTGTCTGCAGTGCCTGGAAGCAGCTCTCTAAACGTTCAGACAAGTTCTCAGTTCTTCCTGGAAATGCCAGGGACTGAGCTTGGAAATTTCTGCATACAAAGCATCTGCTCTACCACTGAGCAATTAGTGCCTTTCCTCTAAACGAGATATCTAAAGAATGGCCCATAACTCCATATGTTGGATGGGCAGGCACAGCTCTTACAGAATCTGTCTTTGATCTTAAGGGGGTATAGGGTCACTGGAATATTCAGGCAAGAGCAAAGCTGTGTGTAGGTCCAATTCTTACTGGCATGTGTCACAGTTGGAGCAAAGTAGCACCAAAAGAAATGTGTTCAGAGCACATTGTGCTTGACTAATGATTGTTTGGCCTGTCGCCACACCATCTATGGATCTGATGTCTTCTAATCTTGGAAGCTGAGCAAGCTGTTCTGGAAGATCACATTTTGCTGGCCGCTGGACATGGGATTAGTCACCATTTGGATAGGACATTTCCAAAGAAAGCGGAGATGCTGGAGGATGTGGTACAGTACTGGTGAAGCACTAAGTGCCAATTTGCTCTCTTGAGTCACTGCTGGGCCTTCACTCCGACAGCATGAAAGAATGTTCTGCTCCTGGGAGTCTTTTTTTTTTCTTCCCATTTTGGCTGATTCAAAACACTGTAGTTTTGCCAAGGTCCACCCAATCATTCTTTTCACTCACACTTAATTAAAAATCATTGATGCCCAATGCTGAACTAAATTTTCATGTTCACTACACATAATATTCTGCCCAAAGTCACAGATTCTCTCCAGCGGATGGACAGGAATTGTCCCCCTGCTTGTTCGGAATTGCAAAAGGAGGATGGCTTCCATACAGCATTGTTCTGACAACCAGTGGCTCAGGAGAGGCTGCAGTGGGTGGCTTACCATTCCATTGTCTCTCTGAAATCACCACATCTTGATGATATGTCCAACCTCAGAAATTGTCGCAATTTTTTTGAAGGAATCTTTTAGTTGTTTGCTTTAGCAGCCACCATTTTTCCCTAGTCAGAATTTCTGTACAAAAATAACTTCAGTTGCTGAGAGGCTGGGTTGATTTGAAGCGTCGATAGCAGCTTCTCTTATCCTTTCTCTTCCTCCCCCCCCCACTGAAAAACTTCAGCAGTGATCCTCAACTTCTGGAATACAAAGGTCACCTAGCCAGCCCTTCAAAAGGCTCTAGGGGCATATAAAGGGCTTAACCATCCTTCAGAAGATCAAGAAGACATTGTCCTCCTGATGAGGTTCTTTGGACAAGGATGCCATCATAGGAAAGACCCCCTCTTTGTAACCCTGAGACACTCAAGAGTGTAGACCTACCATATGATCTCAGCATGCATGGAAGTTCTTATGAGAGCAGCCGTTCCCGTACATACCTTGGGCCCAGGGCACGGTAGAGAACCAGGTAGACAACAGGAGCCATTGGGGTAGCTGGGATCCAAATCTCTGAATCTTAGATTCAAGAACCAAGTGTCTAGGGTTGCCAGCTAGCCAGAAAATAGTAGAGGGGTGCAATAATGTTTCATTTCTCCGTTTGTTTTCACGAATGCAGCTCCCGTTCATGTATTGTTCTTTTGTTTCTACTAATGTATTTATTTATGAAGGATAAGAAAGATAAGCACTCCTATTATGTGAAAAGTGCTTTTTCTTCAAGTTACTGCAGAGGTCCAGCAACGAGGGGAGACAGAGGGATGAGCTACTTTTCTTCTCTTTGGTGCTGCCTATGGCAGCTGTTTCGGATAACAAAATGTCTTGGGCTAACCATGAAACGTGTGAATGGGGACTCTGATTACATTTTCCTTCTCCTGACATGCTATCAGCTACTCTGTCATATTTACCTATCGAACCGTTGGAACAGGGGATTGTAGGAGTTTTAAGTATGGGCACCATATAGTTACCTGGAACTTCCGGTTGGGCGGCATCAAGGGAGGACGCTAGGAAAGCAAGCTCCCTTGAGCCTACAACTTTTAGATATTTTATTAATCTCCTTCTAATAGTTTTTTATCAATATTTGCTAGCCTAGTTGCTAAAGTTTTACCTTCTGAGTGAGGACTGCCAACCGGTATTTTTGCAAGCAGTACTTGGGCATTTCGCCAGCACAGATAAGGAGTCGACCTCAAGGACAGCTGGAGATACAGCAAACACAGAAGAATGGACATTTTGCTGAAGAAACAGCGTTTGTTTTAACTACAGCGGTAAAGGCCATAGACTTTGGCACAGTCAGGACTGTTTCAGTATCTCAAGGCTTTTATGAGTCCGACAGAATAAGGTAACGAGATTTAATTATGGGTCTGAAAAGGACTCTCCCTAATGAGAGCGAGGGGGGCGAAAGACTTTCTCCGGTCTCCAAACAATCGAGGCTGGATGACTTCCTTGTCCCAGTGAAGGTACCTTCAAAGCCGCAGAACAGCTTGGAGCAGCTGGAGGCAGCTCCTGATAAACTTGTGGGCCTGAAAAGGACTCTCCCCAAAGAGGGTGAGGGAGGCGAAAGACTATCCCCGGTCTCCAAACAATCGAGGCTGGATGACTTCTTTGGCCCACCGAAGTTACCTTCAAAGCCGCAGAATAGCCTGGAGCAACTGGAGGCAGCCCTCAATAAACTTGTGGACTCCCCACAGCAACTCCCCAGTGAGGTTCTACAGGGGAATGAAGGAGTAGCTTGCCAGAGAGCCACACGTAACTGTGTAGAGACGGAGGACTTTAATCTTCTAGCACAACAGGCCTTTTTGGCAACAGAGACACTTCAGAGAATTTTCTCCCACCCCGAGCAGATTAAAGGACTGCTGTTGGAAAGGGGGAAAGGTACCCAGGTGGAGAACCTGCAGAAATCTATAGGGCAGGAGGGCAGAAACACCAGCAGAAGGCCCTCTGTGGCACAAGACACCAGAAAATCTACCTGGTCAACTGGTGGCCAAGATTCCACCACGCTTGTTTACGAACCTAGAAGCATAGTTATCAATGTGTCTCCGTACAGGGGGAGGCGTATGGACTGGTCCTCGAAATGGAGGGCCAAACAACACCTTGCCTTCCTCCTTTGTACGCCTGTTTCCGCCATTGATATCCAGGTGCTGGAAACGCTACCCAGTATATATAGCCGGGACCGATTCCTTATTTACTTTGGCTCAAATAGAATCCCGAGCCAGCTCCTGGCTCAAGCCCCTGGGCTTGTGGGCTTTGGAATTCGACCTCAACGTCACTTCAGAGTTTCCACAATCCAGAGGCTAATTCCTGCTCTTTCTAAGAGCAAGAAAGAAGAGGCACTCCTGCACTACACAGAGAGAGATTCCAACGACTACGGGAGTAGCCCCTTGTGAGGCGAATTGTTATCCACTGCTTCCATCAGTCATCATTAACAAAAAGCCGGTGTTTTCCAACGTAAGTGTACCCTCCGATGCCCCTGGACTTTACCTGATATCGGAAGGTGTTAGCCCTACTCATCATCAGGAAGCTCAAACACCAGTTTGACTGTGCAAGTCAGGTGCAACGAAATTGTTGGAAATTGCCTCTTGGAACATCGCTGGTTGGACTCGATGTAAAAGCCAGGACTATCCTTTCTTCCATCGGAATTATGATATAATCTTATTGCAAGAGACATGGACGGCCAGTGAACTTAGGATAAATGGCTATCATGCCTTTAGCGTGGGGGCAGTTTCGGGGACGGGGATGGGGAGGCTGAAGGGGGGTCTGGGCATTTTGGTTTCCACATCTCTTAACGTAAAGTGCAGAGAGTTGCACCCCTTGGCCCACCAGGCCATGGCTGTTTGTCTTGAATTCGGTGCCACAAGACTTTTGGTAGTCAATGTGTATCTCACCCCTCAACAAGCTAAGGCCCAAATAAATAAGATCTGGGATGACTTGGAACAGTACATCGAGGATCTAACTCTTGAAAATTCAGCGGATCAGGTCCTTTTGGCGGGAGATTTTAATTCTCGTATTGGCCCATTTGTTCACCCCCTGGAGAGGAGATTGGTAGGGCATATAGAGGAACAGGGTGTTACCCAAGTTTACCTTCATTACCCGCGTCTTTCCAAGGACAGTAAGGTAAACCTTGCTGGCTCCCGTATGGTGGAATCGGCTATGAGACTTAATCTCTACATTCTAAATGGGGCCACGATGGGGGACTATCCAGGGGAATTCACTTTTCTAGCAGGAGCAAGGTGTAGCACCATTGACTATTTTCTGGTTAGCGAAAATTTATCATCCTCTGTTAGGAGGATGCAGGTGCTCCCAGACCTAGACAGTGATCACCTACCCCTCCTCTTATGGCTGGAGCTCCCATTCCAACATGCCCATCTTAAAAATTTGGCTGGAACATCTATTAAGCCCTGGAAACGCGAGGGTTGCCGCATTAAGTGGACCCCTCAGCTCGACCAAAGGGCTAAAGAGCTCCTGGCAGAAGAGACTAATGTGGCCCTCCGAAGAGCCATTATGAGTAATCAGGAGGGAAATGTCTTCCTGTCTGTCTATAAGCAAATTATTCAGGGGTTGAAGCCTTTATTGGTGCAGGAGTCCAGCCCACAGGCCAATCAAGCACGGCATTCAAAAAGGTGGTTTGATGGGGAATGCCGTGAAGCCAAGCGGATGCTTAATTCTGCCTACCAGGCATATTGAACTGCCCCTGGCTTTGACACCCCAGCCTTCTGTCAACATATTCTGGCTCTTAAAAAATCTTACAAAAACATAGTGGCCAGGAAGAAGAAGGCAGACATGATGGCAACCTGGGAGCAACTAATTCAATCGGCCAAAGAGAGAAATACAACCCATTTTTGGAAATTGATAGCTAATCATTCATTCAAGGACACTTCACCTTTAGACTCGCTTATTTCAGCCACCACTTGGGAACTCTATTTTCAAAAGCTTTATGCTGACACATCCGGCAATGGTCCTCTGCAAAATTTAGATGATCTCCCCCAATGGCCCCCAGTTACTGTAAAGGAAGTCACAGTACTAATTCAACAACTTAAAAGAGGCAAAGCTCCTGGCATTGACAGCATTCCTCCTGAGCTGGTAAAAAACCATGTGGATTGGTGGGCCCCGCTGTTAGCTTCCCTTTTCACTAACATTAACACCACAGGACGGATACCGGAGGACTGGCGACAGGCTGTTATAGTCCCATTTTTTAAGAAAGGCAAGAGGGATGACCCAGCCAGTTACAGACCAATAAGCTTACTGAGTATTATCAGTAAGCTTTATGCAAGTCATCTTTTAGGCAAGCTTAAAAGTTGGTCGGAGCAGGAAAACTTGCTGGCAGATGAGCAAGCAGGATTTAGGGAGGGCAGGAGCACACTAGGTCATTCCTTGATTATGCAACATCTGGTGGAAAAATATACAGCCAATAATCTAAGTTCCATACATGCTGCATTTATTGACCTAAAATCAGCCTTCGATTCCATCTCTAGAGTTAAACTGTGGCAGAAACTGGAGGGTATGTCCATTGACAGTAGATTATTGTGCCTGATTCGAGCCCTGTACTCCAATACATCTCTTAAGGTAAGATGTACCCAGTATGGGCATCTTTCAGAACAAGTTCCAACTTGTAAAGGGGTAAAACAGGGCTGCGTCCTAGCGCCTCTTCTGTTTAACATCTATGTAAATAGCCTGGTGGGGTACTTGGACTCACCTGATTTTCATCCTCCAACGTTAGCCAACTGTAAGATATCTGTGCTGCTATACGCCGACGATACAGTCATCCTCTCACGAACACCAGTGGGACTTAGAAGGGCCTTAAAGAAGTTTAGTACTTACTGTGACGATAATCAGCTTGTCATTAACTACTCGAAAACCAAAGTTTTATCCTTTGGCAAGAGGCCAAAAATCAGGGCCTGGAGCATCAACAGCCACAAGATTGAGCAGGTTTGCACCTATAAATACTTGGGGGTAATGTTGCAAGCGACTGGAGCCAGAACTGCTCACCACGAGTACGTGGCCGAGGTAGGCCAGAAATCTGCTAGTGGAGTAGTCAAGTTCTTTAACACCAAAGGTGGCCATTATTTGCCTGCGGCAATTAAATTACATCAAGCAAAAATTCTGCCCCAGCTTTTATATGGGACAATTTTGGGGCCCCTTTCCTCCAGTTTCGCCCCCTTGGAACGGGTGCAATCCAAGTTTTTAAGATCTATCTTCCATGTGTCCAGCTATGTTTCTAATGCAAGCTTGCGCTTGGACTCTGGCCTGCTCAAGGTTGAGGCTAGGGTTTCCCTAGCCTCTATCAACACTTGGCTAAATCTAAACTTTAACGCCCAGGGCCTAACATCACTAATCTTACAAGATAACTTTCAATCGTCATGGCTTATGGCAGTTCACAGGAAATTGAGATATCTGGGATTCTCCCCTGAGGTTGTGCTGGCAATGGACTTTTTTCAAGCAAGATCAGCCATAAGGCAAAGGCTCCTAGACACAGAGCGGCAAGAGGACATCAGCAGAACCCCACACTTTTTAGCTGCAGAGGACACTAGATATAAAGTAGCGCTGGCAGCCTATCTGTCACTGCTGGAGCTCCCTGCGCATAGGAGGGCCTTTTTTTTGGCCAGGTGGAGAGCCCTCCCTTCGGCATTTTTGGAGGGCTGTTTTAGAAGAATTCCAATATCTGAAAGGGTTTGCCCGTGTGACTCGGGAGAAGTGGAGACACTAGACCATGTCCTGTTTCGCTGTCCATTTTATCAGGGGCTGCGTGTTAGGTTTATCTTCCCCTTCATCAAAAAATATCCCAGTTTGACTGACGTGGAGTTGGCCAAGATGCTTCTCATGGGAAAGAGCCCTTGGTTTACTATACAGTGTGCATGTTTTCTGGCAGCTGCTTGCAGAACTCGAAAGAGTATTGTCAAAATCGAGGGAAAATTTTAATGCTTATCTAAGTTTTGTTTGTTCTCTTTCGTGTAGTGTTTTCTGCTTGTTTTAATTTAGGCCTGTTATCTGATGCATTGATGATGTTGTGTTTTGTTGTTTTATGTTGCTGGTCATTGACCGTTAATAAACTATTGGATTGGATATAGTTACCTCCTGGTAACTCTTGGGGTGGGTAAAATTATAGATCTCAATAACTAAGGGCGCAATCCGATCTATATATATATACACTGCCATTGGATTTCTCCTCCGACTTTATTCAAGGTGGTGTACATGGGCAGGCTGTTCTAAACCCCAAAGGGTTTTTACAATATAATAACGTTCTAATCTTTCATAGAACCCTTCATTCGAGATGTTACTTTCACAGTCCAGCTCTCTCTCTCTCTGGTGTTCGCCTCAGCACGCTTCAGCTTGCAGCTCCACTCCCCCACAGGGCTCTGCAGCTTATCAGCTTGACATGCCAGCAGCTCTCTGACAGACTTCCGGCCGTCTTGAACTGCTGTCCTGCAGATCTTCAGGCATTTGTGAGACGAACGCTCTACCAACTGAGACAGACGTCCTGCTCCCCTTTCCGTTCTGGGGCCTCCCGTTTTTGCTGCACCGCTGGTTACAACAGTGGCGTAAGTAGAATCGGATTGCGCCCTGTATGACACTTCGTAAATAGATACTAAGGCAATTCTGATGTCCTCCCAGCCAGTGGAGCTCTTTGTGATTTGTGAGGAAAAGATGGCAAACCAGCTATTCTTTATTTATCCATCCCTGCATTTTTCCTCGCTGCACTATCGGCTGCAAATGCTTATTTTTAGATGATATCTAAACATTTCATGTGTAATAGTTATTGCAAAGCAGCTGGGAGTACATTTTCATGAAAACACCTGAAGGCCAAGCCAGACACTGTTTTCTTCTCCCCAAGGGAGGCTTCTAAATCTTATTCAGTTAATTTAAAACAACACTTGAGCAGTAAAAAATGGTTTGCTCAGCCTTGCACAGTAAAAGCATTGATTTACGACCGCAGCGACTTTAATGATAGCTTTATTATATTAAATTATTTATTGCTGGGGATTCAAACAAACGAATGCTAAATGCAAAACCAATAATAGTCCTCTCTTTTTGGGAAGAGGTTTGATTCCTTCTTCCTTCACTGTTGTTAATCAAACAGTTTATCTTTACTCATTCAGAATATATGCCTGTGTTTTTATTTATCACCTTTGTGACCCGACCTTCCTCCACGTTCAGGGCTGCAAGCAAGGAATTATCCCTCTGTTCTCGCGGCAACTCTGTGAAGTAGACCTGAATGGACTTGGGTCCAGGATGCAAATACAAGGTCACCCTGTGAGTTTCATTGCTGAGTGGAGATTTGAATCCTGGTCTCCTTGGAGAAAATCCAACACTCTACCCACTATACCCTACTGCAGTGGTTCTCAAACTGGTGGGCTGTGACCCACCACGCCAGCTGGAAGCAGTTTCTACACCATTGGGGGGGGGGTGGCGACAGAACCACTGCCCTACTGGATCTATGAGATGCTATGCAGTGCTATGGTGACTCTTAGATAAGCGTACTTCTTCTGGCACTTCCAAATGTCTTGATAAGTGTGTCACAAAGCAAGCCCGACGTATGAGCTGAGCCCATTTTGCCTTGGTGTGGCCTTGCCTATAGCCTTCTGAGCTAGGCAGTGTAGCATGGGAGAGGCAGGCCAGAGTAGGGGCCATCCGGAAACTTCCATCGGTCCAAAAATGTGGCCCCACATGTGGCAACAGGGGCCAGGTGGTTTGACCCAGTCATGCCTCTGCTATAACAATTGCACAGACTACCGGTCCATTTCCAGGTGCCATTCAAGATGCTGGTAATTACCTTTAAAGTCTGACACAGCTTGGGACCAGGGTACCTGAAGAATTGTCTCCTGCCATAAATGGTCTACCCCTTAAGGTCAGATGAATGAGTCCTCCGGTAGGTGCCACTGCTATCAGAAGTTCAGTTAGTGACAATGTAGAGGAGAGCCTTCTCACCCCAGTGGGTGGGTGGACTGAACTTAGATTGGCCCCCACTCTGCAAGTGTCTCAGCAATGCTTGAAACCCTTTTTGTTTTGTTCCAGCGTCTCTGAGCTAGGGTGATCCTTTACCATCTATAGGTTTTGCTTTTTTATTATTGATGCTGTTTTCCTATCTTTTTCTATGTTTTGTTAATAATTCTAGTTACTGTGATTTGATCTTTTGTAATGTTACAATTTTATAGTTTTAATTCATGACTGTGAGCTGCCTTGGATACCGCCATTGGAAGGGGAAGAATAATTTTTAAACGCACGCACGCACGCACGCACACAAACCCCCCCCCCATGCTCCCTTCTGTGTTTTTCCAATATGGATACCCTGCTTTTATTCACACGGTTTTCATGTAAATGATACGTTCATGGGAGGCCCCTTGGCAGTTCACAAATCTAGATTACATTGGTCCTGCTAAATCTATTCACAGTTCTAATTCTAAGTCTTGTACAGTGCTAATTACTGGTATGCTTTTGTTATCGGTGTTCATCATTTTTATGCAGCCCTCCTGTGGCACACACTTTGGATCCATGAATATCTTCTGCTTGTGTGGTAGGAGACAGCATTTTTCAGCACTGAAGTTCAGAGCCCGTTACAGAGCTGACAGTGGAGCAGTATTTGATATGCCAAAATGTTTTGACAAAGGTGGTCCCTCTTCAGTGACTGGGCTCCCCTGTGAAGGAATTCCAAAGCTACTTTTGGGAGCGATCTCAGCAGTCATCAATCTTTGTATAGTTATGGATTTGCATTACAGTATTTCACTAATGAAAGCAAGTATGAGATGACCTCTCTATGGTCTAGCCTAGACGTTTGCAATAGTGATATGGAGACTCAAATTGATATAGACACTGATTTGGAGAGCTCCTCTTGACTTTACAGGTTGAATCATAGAGGACAAGCAGCTGCCAATACTTCTGGAGGTTGCTTGGTTGCATAGCTGGGCCATCGCTGGTGTGGCTGGTGCGGGCCGCACTGAGTGACATAAGTGACGTCCGGGAGGAGGAGGGACGTACAACAGGCCTGTGGCGCCCGCAAGGCTGGCAAATTGAAGGTTCCTGCCTCACGCACTTGCCCTGCTCCAGTTCAGCAAGCCGAACCCAGAGCGGGCAAAATGTAAGCCTCGAGTGTGTGTTTTTGTTGGAAATAATTGGCGGTGATGCGATGATGTCATCATGTCACCGCCAGTTACTTTTGCTTCTGCACCTGGGGGTGCTTCTGTACCCAGATGATACGACAGGTCCGCACTGGATGATACGACATGGTCCGTAAGATGCATAGATGTCCACCAACCGTCTGATGTAGTCCCACTTCAGTTATTTGACAGAGTGAACTCCCGTAACCTCTCTCAATAATGAACCCACAAGGGAAAGGGGAGGGCAGAAGTAGGAGTATTGATAGTGGCCTGTGTTCTCTGCAGTTATGTGGCTCTTTCCTGGGGATACCACTCAACCACATCCACTACACCTTTCTATCTACTGCGCATTGAGCCATCTGCTTGTTCATATTTCCCTGCTTATTTTGCAGCCAACCCTCTGTGAAGATGTATTATTTTAGGGAAGGTTAGTAGTGGTACAGCTCTGTCACCAAGTTCAGATACCTGAAAGGGGCATAAACCACATTCTACCAGGATTTGCATATAGTAACGTATAATAGAAATGCATCAGCCTGGATTTGTATTTTTCAATGAGCGTACAAGAGAGTAAGATCATGGCCATCATTTGAGAATTGAATCATTGGATGAAACTGATTGGTGCAATCTATTTTGAATACAAGCTCCTCTCGATCAACGTGGTCTTGATTTACATGTTTTTGAAGTAGCAAATTTACAAATTAATACTGGAATTCAAATTTACACTGACAATTTTTGAAATAGTGCAATCAATTAGCTGCTAATTAGTTGCTAACAAACAACTCCATTAGATGCTGGCAGCTTCCTGTGAGGAAATGTGTCTAAAGCCAGAAGATAAAAAATAGAGAAAGGAAATGCATTCACAGAGTTGCCACTTACAGCACAATCCTGTGTAATATAGGGCTGGCGGAGCGAGATATCTCCTGGCCTAGGGTGTTGTGAAAGTGCCATAAAGCACTTTTGTGGCTCCTTGGGAGTAAGCGGCGCTGGCGCTGAGGCTAACACCACTCAATCAGCCACCGGCCAACACCCATGCTGCCAGACGCAGGTAAGTGCTGTGCTGGGCAGCGGGAGGGCATGGGGAGGGCAGGCCAGGGTGGCAGGGGAGGGGGCGATTGGCCAGCATGGCCAGGGAGGGGTGGGGATAGCATCGGTGTGCTCTGCCATATCCTAATCCCCATCCTGGGCCTGGCCGGTCTTACATGGCATCCCCGGATGTGCGCCAGCAAAATAGCTGGCACGCATTCAAGAAGGCCCATTGGGGCTACTGGGGCTGACACTGGGGGAAAGGAACTCACATCCCTTTCTCCCGAGGTGTGCCCCAGCTCTGCTGGCATGGCCCTAATCCTACTTTGGATCCGCAGCAGCGTGCTTTGCGTGCTGCAGCAGATCTTAGGCAGAATCGGGTTGTTGTTTTTCTTACTGGCATCTTTGTTTTCATCATTGGTTTTTTAGCCATCAATATCAGTAGCCACTCCCACTCCCAGTAGCCTCCCTCTTCAACCTGTCCTAGAAATTCCCATTCACCAATCGAGCTGCAAAAGCCACCTCCCCCTCCCACATGAGCCTGTATCTGGTCCACCTGAGTTCTCTCCCATGCTTTCTTCCTCCATCATTCCATCCCGTGATGTTTTCTCCCACACATTTTGGTTGGTTTGCCCGTTCCTCAGCGTGTTGCTTGCAATGAACTTACTGGAGGGGCGTTAGACGGCGAGTTTACGCCGTACTCCCTGCTGTGTGTTGTGTTGCCTATGCCATCTTGGGCAAGCAGAAGTTGTCAGTCATTAGCGTGAGTGTTCAATGACTTCCCTCCTAACCTATGCCATTTACATTGGTTCCTATGGGAAAAATAATTTTAATTTACGCATTTTTAGTATACACGCTGATTTCTAGAAAATGTAACCCCCCTGTGTAAATGGAGAGGTTCCTGTATCTTATATTTTTAGAAAGCAGTAATTATTCATGCAGTTTGGTAACTAAAAAAAATATTCAAAAGTATTGTTTGGAAAGACAAGCTTAATTAACCTAGACTCCTGCCTTTTTTCCTGGCCCTGCTCATGTTGCTGGGAATTCCAAACCTTCTCTACTCAAGTATTTGTTCTATTCTGGCCTCCTCTTCCAGCTGTCCCATTGCGTCTGCTTATTGTTTAAGTGGCTGAGAGCATTTTTATCCCCTTTCCTCTTTCCAGTAGCTTCTAATTAGGATCTCCATTTTAACATGCCAAACTGCATTCAGCTGCAAACCCCCCCCCCCCCCAGTATCTTAAGTGTAGTCAACTGGACTCATGTGGACGCAGGTCACAGTGAAACCAGAGGAGCCCTATCTACGAACCTGTCATGAGAATAAATAAACCTTACCAGAATGTTGATGATGAATCCTTTCTGAGGCATCACATCTGTTTGACCAATGCACACTGCTTGCATGGACGTAGCTGAGCTTGTCCTTTTCAGGGGGCAGGGCTGCAGCATTTTTCTTTTTAGAGTTCAATTCAAGAGCTTTGACACAGATTCAGTTAAGAGGAAGCACTCCTTTTTTTAAGCTCCTCCCTACAAACTGCTGGTCTCTTAGCCCTGAAGAGCATTTACTTCCAAATCCCCAGAAAATAGCAGCCTGCCCACCTAGAGGAGTTCACTCGTGTCACTGTTCATTCTTTAGGAAAAGTAGAGCAACAAATTCTGAAGCACAGCTCTGTGTTTGTGTTACTATGACACAAAGCCATACTGAGAGAGAGAAATCCTAACCCTAACCATGCTCATCCTCTATCTTGTGTCACATCATACGGTGTCTGTGTCTGTGTCTGTGTGTCTGCGGATCTGCTATCCACAGATAGTTATCCAACCACGTGCACCTCCCCCACGCCCATTACCTTAGTTAGGTTTCCAGCCACTGGCATCGCTAGGGCGTGGGGGGGGCGATGGGGGTGACACGCCGAGGGTGACGCGCCCAACATCGCAGGCCGCATCACCCCCGTGTCACCCCCTGAGGCCTCCGCGTCACCCTCTGAGGTCGCCCAGTTCGAGCTGGGAGAGGGTTATGACGCGTCCTTTTCGCCCGGCAGCTCGGCCGGTTCTGACGAGGCCCTCAGCGGCGTTTTTGCACATGCGCACAATGCCACTGAGGGCAAGAGGCTTCAAGTGGTGTGCGCATGTGCGAAAACGCTACTTTTGGCCTCGTCAGGAGCGGCTGAGCTGCCTGCCGAAGAGAATGTGTTGTAACCCTCTTCTGGCTCGTACCGGGCAGCCTCAGGTGGTTGACATGGCGACCTCGGTGGGTGATGCGGTGAGGGTGGGGTGGGAGGCGACGCGGCAGCAGTGGGAGGTGGGGGTGATGCGGCGGCAGCGGGGGGTGATGCGCACTCCAGTCAGCACTTCCTGCTTCCTGTTTAATATTGCTTGAGCCTCTCTAGTATGCAGGCTTCTTGCCTGCTCTATGCTATAAGCTAGCTGTGCCATAAGTCAGCTGTGCTGTAAACCAGCATGCTGGCTTATAGCATATTTGTAAAGAAAGAGACATGCTTGCTTGGCGCCAGCGCTGGAAACCTAACTAAGGTAATGGGTGTGGAGGTGCCTGGGGCCTGTAGGGGGTAGCGTTCCCCCCTATCTGCAGATTCCTGGTATCCGCGGGAGGGCAAGGAACCTATCGCTGCAGATACAGGGGTGGGGGTTCATACTGTACATAGTCATTCTGCTCCTCATGTCGAAATCTAGTTGTATCTTCCATTCCTTACATTTAGAGCTGGAAGTAGAGCAGATGCAAGACTGGCATTTAACAGCAGCCATCGTCTTGCTCTTACCTTCCCCTGGTTACACTTAGTAACACAAACTGTCATATCTTTTTGAATTTCTCTGCTCCTGCCAGCAGCAGCCAATGAAATGAGCAGGGGTGGGAGCACAGTGAAGTCATCTCATGCTTTTTTCTTTTTTCTTTTATAATTAGACCATATATACGAGGAGAATGAGGCATGGAGCATGAAAGAGGCATGTTTTCAATGGCAGCCACAGTTCAGCTGTGATACCTAGTTCCAATTTAGGAATATAACCACAACTCGGCAATTATGTGACAGGAGACTTGCCACTAAGTGAACAGTGGAGAAATGGTTTAAATGAGCCGAGATTAGTGGAAAGGACAGAAACGTAATTCCCCAAAGCTGTTTACGATGGGTACTTCTGGTACATTGTTCTTCATTTAGGACTCGCTAATCTTTGCCAGCCCAAGACCAATGTTTCACATATCAATTCACCCCTTGTGCTATCATCTACAATGGTGGTGATCCCATCAACAAAACCTTCCAAGATCCTACTGTTAGGTTCTGTCACACCATTTAGAAATTCCTAGGATATTTCTGAGCATTGGAAGAGTTTCTTAGATGATCTTATTGCATTCTTCTGCCAAAGGCAGTTTGCTCTGAAAATCAATTTTTTTTGAAGGACGAGTACCTTGGAGATCATCATCTCTCAAAAGTACAATTACCAGAGAAATAAAGCCTCTCCATATGCACATTAGGATACCTTCAAGGATGTTGTCTGTGCTCAGGATGAAGTCTTTAAGAAACAAGCTAATCGGCCAGTCTCCTGCTGAGAAGTGAAATGGTGAGCAGTTGGAGAACTGAACTGCTATTGGTGGATTTCTTTGAATATGCACATTTCTTACTATTATCAAATCACTAGCAGATGTCACGGTGCTTTGTTATCATGTCAGATTGTGCTTTTCCAAGTGGTTATCATGCATTGCCCTTGACCTTGTGAGATGTTCATCAACCAACATAATATCTTTTGCTTTTTGAGTAGCACGTTTTATTGAGTGTTGTTATCAGTGCTGACAAGTGGAGCTCTCACTCCAATTTTCTTGGCCCGTTGTAAGCCAAACAAATATAAATGTTTCCAGTTGTGTATAGTTTCTATAGGTCATTAGGAAGAACTTATCACTTACGCTGTTCTTTTTCATCCTTCCCACGAGAATGTCCGTGCTCCAGTTGATTGATTGCATATTTAACATTATTGGAAGTAATGCTTTCTCATGGATGTCAGGCAACTAATTTCTCCAATTATTTCTATATCAGTGTCATTCTTCTCATGTATAACTGTCACCGACTACAATATGCCTTCTAATGTTGCTTATTATCAACTCCAAGCACAGTTAACTCATTTCTCTCTCCTGGTTTAATCAAAATCGTCTTGGGTTCCATTTGACTGACGTTTTCCCAGCACTCACATATATTGTTTTGGATTAATTTCTGCTTTGTTAGCCATCATCTCTCTATCAGTTTGTTTTGCTTTCTAAATAATGTGCAATGATTTGTGCAGTGCCCTGGGATTTAAATTAGATTATTCAAAGTGGATGGCTCCATTTCTTCTCTCGCCACATCATCTAGCCTATCAATGGTTACCTGTGGGGTGTTCAGTTTCTCCTTATTCAGAATTCCAGCTGTGGCATCTAGCAACTTAAATGTATTCCTTAATCAGCTCTTCAGAAAATATAGAGGAAGCACTTATAAGCAACCCGCTCTATGGAACATTTAGCTAACTTTATCTTAATCTTCCTTAACTCAATAATAATTTAGTTCCATATGAAAATCAATATGAAGTTATTCTCGAGCTATTTAATATATATTTCCTGCCATAAGCATAGCTGTAATTTGCTTCCAGTAAAAAACAAAGGACCTCAATTTTAACGCAAAGGGTACGAGGACACTGACTGGTACCAAAATCTGTCATTTGGCAGCTCCCTGGCAAGAACATGCAAGGTACTATATGTTTCATTTTTTCCCCCTTCTCCTTTATCAGTGAACATTTTTTTTAAAAAAGAACAGAACAATAACAACAAAAGAAGGGGGGGAAAGGGGAAATGCATGCACAATACGAATAAAATATGTACAGGTTACAAAACATATCAATAGCAACTGATAAAAATTATTAATAAGCAATCTATGCATAAATCTCTAAGAGAGGTTTCCAAATGTCCAAAAACATATTCCAGATGCCATATATTCAAGTATTGATAAAGTTAAAAAGTCCTCAGTCCATTCAAGAATAGTAGGTGGGCACTTATCTTTCCAAAGCTTCAATGTAAGTCTTTTCTTGCATCGAATAGTGCATGCTTCATGACTAGGAGGGCCCTTTGTAAGTTTCTGTGTTTGGTAATAATAATAATTAACAATAATCATAATTCATGTTTACATAGGGATTTTGGGGTGTTTAATGGCATAATCCCATGCATGAGGTACCACACAGAGGTATGTTCCATTGTGTTCAATGTGTATATAGGATGGCAGCCTTACAGCCCAATCCTAACTAAACTCCCATGTAGCAATGCAGCATGGACTGCGCTGCGTCCCGTGGGGGCGTTTTGCATGCTGGAGGTCTCCTCGGGGTATGGGGACATTTGTTCTTTGCCCCAGGGTAAGCTATAGCTGGTGCACGCACGTTCGTGTTGATCTTTGCAGGCAGGTCGGGCCCAGGAAGGGGGGGTTGGATACAGTGTGCACTCGCACCGCCGATCCTACCCCCTTCCCAGGCCTAATTCGCCCACCCCCTGTTGCTGCCTCTTTGTTCAACCCCCCCACCCTTACCTCTGTTCCGCTCTCTGCACACGACTCATTGGTGCCATTGGTGGCCATTGGTGCCAGCAGGAAGGCTTGGGCCTGATCTAAATTGTTCCTTGTTGCCATTGGTTTTAAGCAAATAAAAGGCTTTGGTTAGTTTGACCCTAAGAGCTTCATAGTAGAGCTACAAACTGTAACTGGTTTATTCAACAGATAAGTCAACTAACCTTTAGTTGAGTTGGTGTGGGAAAATGTTAGTCAATGAGGGCTACTTTTAATTGGTGGGATTCTTCCTTAAAAAAAAAAAAACATGAGTGGCAACTTTAGTTTGTTAGCTTGTATGATATCTTACCCATCCTTCAATCGTCTCAACATTTGTCTGTTGAGATTTTGGTTGTATGCAAATGTATTTACATTTAAATGATTGATTAATTAATGCTTTGGTTGAACGGCACATGATTAAACAGTTAAAATTATTTAATTGGTTGGCAGTCATATTTCACATGTATTATCTTACAACAATCCTGCAAAATAGGCAAGTATCTCCATATTGTAGAGATGGAAGTTAAGCCTGAGAAAGAATGGGTTGTCTAGAATCATCTAGTGTAGCAGTTCTCAAAGTGGTAGGTCACGACGACCCACCACTAGAACCCGATGCTGTCCCCTGCTACCTTAAGGGGCGGGGACAGCATGGCAGTGATCCTGGGGATCGCCACCGCATTTTTTAAAATGCAATTTTTGCAGTTACGGGGGGGTGGTCCTGGAGGCCTCCGGGGTGTTCAGGGAGGCCTGCGGATCCTTCTGCAGGCCTTCCTGAGCTTCAGAACGTTAAGGAGAGGCGATCTGAAGTTCAGGAAGGCCTGCCTTGACAGAGGTCATCTGCCCGCCTGGCTAAGCGTGGGTGCAAGGATCCAGATCCTGTCACACAGAAAATACCCAGAAAATCACATTATTGGTTTGTTTTATTTTTCAGCTTTCATTTCAACATTTTGGCCAATTCCTTTGCTTCCCTTCCCTTTTCTTAAGCTTGTATTGGATCCCCCCTGGGGCCGATTTTGGCCAGTTACAGGTCGCATGACGTCATCCAGGGGGGGCGCAGCTTCCGAGTGACATCACGTGGCGGGGCGGGGCTTCCGCCGGGGGCATCAACATGGCCCGCGGCCCCCTTACTACGCTGCTGCAGAGGCCCTAATGGTGGAAGGTTGGCCACCCCTGATCTAACTACTACAAAAAAAATCTCAAAGCAATGTGCATAGCAAAAGAAATGAAAATATGATTTCCTGTCCCAAAGGGACTCACAATCTAAAAAGTAACATAAGGAAGGTATAAAACAGGAAACCGTCACTGGGAGGGACATTATGCTGAAGTGACAAATTTCAGCATAAAACTGACCACTGATTTCAATATGATTGAAGCACTTTGGATTGGGGCCAACAGCTGGATTCCAAACAAACAGTGGTTACTATTTCCTGTTAATGACACTGATGGAAGACTTATTTGTGCAGCTGTTTTTGGCTCATTTTGCAGTGCAGGGAAGGCAGCCAGAGACAGTCTTACCATATGATGAATCTATCATGCAATAACATCTGTTTTACTGTTGGTTTTAAAGAGTGGCCCACATATATAGTCACACAGGTATTGACGAACAGTCCGGGAGAATACACTAAATGGGAAACCCTTCAAGATGAGTGTCTGTGAACATCAGGTCTTTTAAAAAACTGTGCCCAGTTGCGTCTGTATTTAGAGGGAGAGGGACTTCTCCCTCCTCGTTTCATTTATCACCTCTGAACCAAAGAGGTGATCCTACAGTCCTGAAAGTTTTCCTCAAAGAGTGCAGGGCCTATACATTTTGCTGTTCTTATCTATGCTTTCCTTCCAGTAGAGTGCTCTAGAACAGAGTTTCCCAACTTGTGGTACGCGGACCACAGGCTGGTAGTACATGGGCTTCCGGCAGCCAAGATGTCGCACAGCGCAGCAGCCCAAAAAGTGGCGGCTTGAGTTCTACCAAACCAGTACAGCTTGAGTGCTATAGCTGCCAGCGCAGGGAATGGCCCTCCCGCCTTCCCTTGCGTCTTACCTTGCTGTTCTGTGCTCTGGCGCGGCTGTGAACCCAGCAGTAAGTGCTGATGACGTCATTGGCACTTACTTCCGGTGGTACGCGGCAGGTCGGAGGCCCGTGAAGGTGGTACACAACGTGAAATGGGAACCTTGATTCTAGAATGTTAGCTTCCACTATCTAAATTCTTCTGCCCAACCTGTGTTATTGTGTAAACCTTGGTGGGGTGATGTCTTTCTGTGTGAGTCTACTGTTTTTTTCCCCCCATTAAGATCTTCATGCTGAAGAACTTCATTCATCAAAAGAACCATGTACTTCAAACAGGGTTGGCATGCCAAACTCAAACTCCTGTGCTCTTTTCACATCTTTCATATTACAAAACATATATTGTGACCAATCTTATGTGAGAACATCATGAATGGCGATCTTCAGATGTGCTGCAGGAATGAAACAACCTGCTCTGTGTTGGTAGGGTCCTGGGTTCAGTCACTAACATCTTCAGTTTTAAAAAGGAGATCTCAGACGGTAGTGCTTGGAAAGATTGCGACATGAAACTTCGATGGGACTGTTATCTGTCAAAGAAGGCAGCAGTGGGCAGATGAAACAGTGACCGGACTCTGTATAACTGGCTTATTCCTCTTTTATTTTATTCCACTCAGTATAACTGGTTTATTCCATTTTATTTTGTTTTAAAATTTATACACCACCTTTCCAAATACAGTGCTTGAGGCAGTCAACACATAACATAAAACACGACAGAACAATCCAATGAAATATAAATGACCAAGTAAAACAACAGCAGACAAAATGAGATCGCAGCCACAGAAACCTAATACAGCAAATCTCCTTCCAGCCATAAACATAGCTTCTCAATGGGATAAACTGGAGACTGTAGGATTTAAAAACGAAGGCTACAATCCTGTGCACACTTGCTTGTAAGCCCTATTCAGTCCAATGGACTTACTTCGGAGAATGTACATAAGGTAATTTAGTTTTAGCACATCGAAAAGGTTGGCCACAAGCTGAAAGTGAAATGTTAAACATGTAAGAATTAAATTATTAACTTAATTCTGCCCCCCCCCAAAAAAGTTCTTGATTTTTTAGATGCTCACTTAAGAAGAGCCTTGCTGGATCAGGCCAAAGGCCCATCAGGTCCAGCTTCCTGTATCTCACAGTGGCACCACCAGATGCTCGTGAGACTCCTGATTATATAGTCTCCTTCACCTGCTAAGCAACAGCTGCAGTCCTCTGTACACTTACTGGGTACTGCAGTAAACTCAGTGAGACTTAACTTCTGAATAAACACAATCAGGCAAAATGCTACTTGCTACAAGAGTTTGAGCAATAGCTTAACCTTCTGAAAGTGTTGACCTTCTGGAAGTGTCAAATGTATATACAGATTGATGTTGTGAAATAGACAGCAATTCTAGAGAAACACTATAGATTTCGTTGGAATTCTTTTGGCGTATGTGATTTGAGGAATGCCCTGTTAGCTGGCCCATTATGCAATCAGAAGTCTTCAAAAGGGCATAATTTAATTTGAACATGGACTGTCTCTATGCATTTTAAGAAAATGACACCATATTTAGCAGAAAGATTTCCCTTGTGGACGTTGTTTATTCTGGGCACTGAGTGTGCCCTGTTGATAGGCTTACCATATCCAAAGGGGGACAGGGTGCCTACGCCTTTAACCATTGTAAAAAGAGGGAATTTGGGCAGGTGCAGCTTGTTGCACCCTTCCATTATGAGCTGCACCTGCCCAAATTTCCTCTCTTTACAATGGTTAAAGGCGTAGGCACCCTGTCCCCCTTTGGATATGGTAAGCCTACCTGTTGACATCCACCTATTTTTGTTTACACTAAGGGATAAATACACCGACTGATAAAGGTTGGCTTCCTCTTTGACATGTTATGCTTTTAAAAATACGTAATAAATAAAAAAAATTAGTAAAAAAAACACCCGTCAACTGGATTTTGATGTTTGTGTCTTGTAGGTGGCTTTGAATGCCTCTCAGCTTCAGCAGCGAAGTTCCTCACATTTTGCAAAAGTGTGGAAATGTTATACCCTTTTGCCTTTATCAGCAGTGTGAGCTTTTCTTGGACTGCTCTCGGTAATTGTGTGAGTCTGAAATATTTATACATTGACCATTGACCTTTTGGCAGCCCAGTTTGTAACGCCTTTCATCATGTGACTTTTGGTTATAGAGAGAGCCTGTAGAAGTTTTGCAAAGGTTGAGTTTACACAAGCCGTTAACAGTTCCTTCCTAGACTAGCATGTCAATATACGTTACTGAATAGCTGGAAGAGTATCTACTTAGACTGAGAAATGACTAGATCCAGCCCATGTGGGAATACACAAAATGTTAAAGATGTGTAGAGAAGTCTTGGATGGCACTGAAGCCTTTGAAAAGAATATTCTAAGGGGACCACAACACTGATGTTAGCCCACTATATGAGACTATAAAAAGGTAAAGGTATGCCCTGACAATTAAGTCCAGTCGTGTCCGACTCTAGGGTGTGGTGCTCATCTCCATTTCAAAGCCGAAGAGCCAGCGTTGTCCGAAGACGCCTCCGTGGTCATGTGGCCGGCATGACTCTCCTTGCCGCAGCGCGTAGCATGCAGCTGGAACATGGAGCGCTGTTTACCTTCCCGCAAGCGGTACCTATTTATCTACTTGCGTTGACATGCTTTGGAACTGCTAGTTTGGCAGGAGCTGGCCAAGCAACGAGCGCTCACCCTGTCGTGGGAATTGAACTGCCGACCTTTCGATCGACAGCTTATGGTTCAGCGGTTTAACCTGCTGCACCACCCGCTGGCCTATATGAGACTATAACAGGATGCTAACCATTAATGCCTTAAGGCAGGGGTTCTCAGCTGGTCGTACCAGACCAGTGGTACTCAGACCCCCCAAACACCATGAAAATGCAGTGCTTTTGGTGCCTTGTTTTTGCTCCCAAGAGGCTCCTGTCTTTGGCCAAGCCTCTTGGGATCCCACCCGCCCACCTGGATCCTCTTACCGGCCTCCAGCGGCCTCCTATGTGGCTAGGAGGCCTCCTGCTTCCTTCTCCACCAAAACCCCAGAAGTAAGCAGCAATTACGTCATTGCTGCTTACTTCCAATGGTACTCGCCACGGCAGCCATGTAGGTGATACATCGCGCCAAGCACAGTGAGAACCCCTGCCTTAAGGAGATCCACAGAAGTAGGCTTCTCTACGTGAAAATACTTCATGGATTGAGAACATCTGAAGCTACCTCATGCTGAATCAGGTTATTGATCCATCTAATTCAGCATTTTCTACATGGCCAGGCAGTGGCTCTCCAGGGTTTCAGTTGGGGATCTTTATCAGACCTACCCGGGATCAGGTGTGTTTTAACCCCTAGGCTTTCAGGTATTTCAGGGCCCCTCCAGCACTTCAGTCTTTCACCAAAGAGATCGGAAAGATAAAGGGATTAACCTGATCAGCTGAATCACAGCTAGTTCCTCTCACTCTATATAGAGACTTAACTGGTAGATTTAACAGGTAGAAGTTAGTGCAGTGTCGCTGACTGTGTTCCATAAAAGGGACACTAACAGGCAACGTGGGTCCCTGCCCCTACGGGGCCCCTAGTGCTGAAGCCTAGTCAGCCTTATGGATAATGCACCCCTGCCTGGGATTGACTATTACAGGGATTGACTTTGGACCTTCTGCAGGCAAAGCACCTGCTCTTCCACTGAACTACAGCTCCATAAAGCATCTGCCTGAATGTCCAAATGAGACAATCCAAATGAGAGCGCTGTCTATCACTGCCTTGCTTTGAATAAGATGCCGCTCTCCAATGGGCATTTGAACATTTCTCTCCATTCACATTCTTGTGTAAATTGTTGCACGCTTACACATTGTTTACACACGCAATTAGCACGGGATCAAAATGTAGGATTTAAAAATATCTAACCAAACGTTGAGATTTGCAACAAAGTGCACATTTGTCATAGTTTATTTAAAATTGCCACCTGCCCAGAATGAAACCTTCCTCACAGGGAGCCCAATCCTATCCATATCTTCTCAGAAGTAAATCCCATTGTAGTCAATGGGGCTTACTCCCAGGTAAGTATGGATAGGATTGCAGCCAGAGTAACGTTCTGCTCAGGATGTCAATCCAGTTATTGCATCTTGGCTGAACACCCACTGTTTAAAATATACATCTTGCACTTGGCAGGTGACTGAAGAAATGATGAGGCACTTAGAGAAATTACATTTCTACATTATCGCCTGATAAGCTCTTAGTGCCATTCATGCAGTTTTGGTCCATGGGAAACCACACAGCTTAGCATGGAGCTTGGAATTGCCAGAAACCAGTCTCTTCTGATTGATATGTTAATGTTTCAATGGCTGCATGTAAAATCTATTATGACAATATACACACAGCTTGTATTAAACCTTTAGTATTGGGTAACTGGAAGCTCACGATGGTGTTGTTCAAAATGACAAAGTAGGAACCTTGGCTCATTAGACACTTTTTTAATTTCATACTTGTCTTCTGCCAAATCCTTTCCCACTTGCACAAAGTATAAATATAGCCCCAAAGTTTTAAAAAGTATTGATGAAAATGCTATTTAGAGTCAATGAAATAATCATTCCTTTTGCGGAAGCGTATGTCACAACTGAAACCAAACCAAGTTACTGAGAACCTAGTTAGGTCTCAGTCGGGAAAAGAGCATGGCTTTGCTCCTTGCATCTTTGCATGTGCAAATCCAGTTCTGTGACCCTGGAGGTGTGATATTCTTACCCCTGTAATAATCTGAAAATAACAGTTGTTCTCTGGAAGGAGTAAGGGGGGCATTCCTGACCAATGGGATATCCTCCTACTCTAGGAAGGCAGGGTCGCTTTAAGACTAAGTCTCCTCCCACGTAGGAGGGCGCGCCGCCCCCAGTTTTGGCCCTGCCTTCGCTAGAGGCAGGTCGCTTCCTTCGGAGCTCCACAGCTCTAGTTAATACTAGGTCTTCTCTTCAGGTTTTTTCCTTTTCCTTTTCTGTTTAACTGTTTTCTGCCGTCCCCGGTGGTCCTCCCTGCTTTTTCCTCGCTACTGCAGGTCTTGCCACCGATCATGCAGGGGCCTCTGAGGCAACTCAGGCCTACTGGCCTTGATGCAGCCTTTTACCTCACTGCAGTGTCTGAGGCAACTCAGGCCTACCGGCCTTGACGCAGCCTTTTAACTCACAGCAGCACCTGAGGCAACTCAGGCCTACCGGCCTTGACGCAGCCTTTTATCTTACAGCAGCGTCTGAGGCAACTCAGGCCTACAGGCCTTGACGCAGCCTTTTATCTCATAGCAGCGTCTGAGGCAACTCAGGCCTACAGGCCTTGACGCAGCCTTTTATCTCACAGCAGCATCTGAGGTAACTCAGGCCTACTGGCCTTGACGCAGCCTTTTATCTCACAGCAGCGTCTGAGGTAACTCAGGCCTACTGGCCTTGTCGCAGCCTTTTATCTCACAGCAGCGTCTGAGGTAACTCAGGCCTACTGGCCTTGACGCAGCCTTTTATCTCACAGCAGCGTCTGAGGTAACTCAGGCCTACTGGCCTTGACGCAGCCTTTTAACTCACAGCAGCATCTGAGGCAACTCAGGCCTACCGGCCTTAACGCAGCCTTTTACCTCACAGCAACATTAGTTGCTGAGGCGCAGGGGAGGATATAGGCCTGCTGCAAGGATCGTCATTTTTATTTCTGCCGGGGATTGGCTCAGCAGTCAGTGGAAGAGCGGATCCCTTCAGACCGTCGCCACTGCTAGCTGCTGGACTTGTTTCGCGCAGCTGTGGCCCGAAACACATTTCCTCAGCAGAAGAGCGGCTCCCCCAGGGACCGTCGCTGCTGGACCATCGCCACTGCTAGCGGCTGGACTTGTTTCGCGTGGCTGTGGCCCGAAACGCATTTCCTCAGCAGAAGAGCGGCTCCTCCAGGGACCGTCGCTGCTGGACCATCGCCACTGCTAGCGGCTGGACTTGTTTCGCGCGGCTGTGGCCCGAAACACATTCCTCAGCAGAAGAGCGGCTCCCCCAGGGAACGTCGCTGCTGGACCATCGCCACTGCTAGCTGCTGGACCTGTTTCGCGCAGCTGTGGCCCGAAACACATTTCCTGAGCAGAGTGGCACTCGGGGATGGTAGTTGGACCTCAGAGAGTTCTTCACGCGTCCCTCTTCTCAAGCTGCTGTCATCGCTGGAGCCGCAGGTATGACCGATGCGGGTTCAGCTGATATGGGGTCCAAGGTTCTGGAGGGTCAGGCTGCTGGGGAGGGCCCATCTGTTGCTGCCCAGTTCAGCAGGGAAATGCAGAACCAGATCTTGGAGCTAGTTAAAGGGGCAGTACAGGGAGTGGTGCAGGCTTCTCAATTTAGACATAAGGTGGAGACCAAGCGCAGTCACCTAAAGCGGCGTGGATCTCCCAGCAACTCAGTTTCTCCCAGCCCCATATATATGTTTTTCCTCTGAGGTTTTCTGTTGTCTCTTCTGACATGGATTCACACACACACCCCGCAAACGCCACCGGAGGGAACACCAATCTAGGACACGAGGATATGAGAGGGGTTCTCACAGGTCCAGACATCGCGTCCTAGCTTCCCCAAGCCCCTCCCCACCTTCCTCTGCTTCTAATGCTTCAGGGTCAGATAGGGAGGAAGGTCAACTCTCGGGCGATGAGGGTGAACAGCCTGAACCCAAGCTGGACAGGCTCTTTCCCACTGATTTATTTCCCAGAATGCTGTGCAAGTCTTAGATCTACAGCAGGCTTCTCAGGGTGATTCACAGCCCGGTCCAGCCCAAGGCAACTGCGGTACAATTCAGGCACAATTGCAGCCCAAGTGCTTTAGGCCCGAGTTGTGCCTGAATTGTGCCTGAGTTGGGCTGCAATTGGGACTGAATTGGGTTCAGGCACAATTCAGGCACAACTGCACAATTCAGGCACAATTGCAGCCTAAAAGTGGGCGTGTCGGGGGTGTGACGGGGGCGGTTACGAAATTTGGTCCGGTTCCAGACGCTGGAGAGCCCCTGACACGCCCCCTCGAGCCCAACTCAGGACCAAAATTTGGGCCAGCAAAAAGGGTGGACCAAAATGTGAGGAGACCCATAGGAGCCATTTTACCTTACCCACACCAGCCCTCTCCTGAAAAGTTCTAACACCCTGGGCCCGAGTTGGGCCTGAGTTAGGACCAAACAGTTGTGGCCTAACTCTGGACACGGACCCAAATAGTTACCCTATCAGCACCCAGCCCCACCCAGCCTCTTTCCCACAAAAGCCCAGCCCCAGCCCTCCACTCACTCTCTCTCTCTCTCTCTGAGCACGTGGCGTGGGGTTCTGTCCCCCAGCAGCCACAAAGTGGGACTTTGAAAACTTTTCTAACACCCCACTTCTCTCTTCTCTTCTCCTCTCTCCTCTCTGCCCCCCTCTACGGCAGAGAGGGCTGTTCTGCCTGTGGCCAAACTGTGTACTCCTGTGCCTGGGCAGCTGTCTCCATGCAAGTGTTTGCTAACCCATGTCTTTCTCCCAGCCCCTCTCCCCCCCCACAGGCAACAACACCAGCAGGTAAGTGCAGGTAAGTGCAGGGTTCATGCTGACATGTGGTCTGACATCTGCCTCTTTGCATAGAGAAATATAGGTAGGATACATGCCTCTATACCAATGTCTTGTCTCATAGCTGCCTGCAATGCCTGCCATGATATGCCTCTTTACCAATGTCTTGTCTCATTGCTGCCTGCAATGCTTGCCATGATATGCCTCTTTACCAATGTCTTGTCTCATTGCTGCCTGCAATGCCTGCCATGATATGCCTCTATACCACTGTCTTGTCTCATAGCTGCCTGCAATGCCTGCCATGATATGCCTCTTTACCAATGTCTTGTCTCATTGCTGCCTGCAATGCCTGCCATGATATGCCTCTATACCAATGTCTTGTCTCATAGCTGCCTGCAATGCCTGCCATGATATGCCTCTTTACCAATGTCTTCTCTCATTGCTGCCTGCAATGCCTACCATGATATGCCTCTATACCAATGTCTTGTCTCATAGCTGCCTGCAATGCCTGCCATGATATGCCTCTATACCAATGTCTTGTCTCATAGCTGCCTGTATGAATGTGAGCACACAATGCCATGAGTGTGGAACTGTAACCCATATGTAGACACCAGCTGTTCCCCCCCCCCTCTTTTCTCCACAGGGTCTACTGACAGGTCAGTATTGCTAGGATTGCCATGGTTGTGACCGCCAAGTTGTGTTGTTGTCTCTCTCTTTGACCCCTTTCCCTTACAGGATCATGCTCACCTTACACCCAGGGAAGGAGCGCAGACCAGGCTATGTGTGTCACACCACTCAGCTGTGTTTGATTTCTCTCCCTGCAGGCCTTTGCAACCTGCACACTGGCACTTCTTCAATGGGGATTGCTACCACACAGCAGCTGCCATGGAACACCCCTGTGATTTATGTCTCCCCAGGAATGTCCACCACCACCTACCTTCTGGGGAGCACCCCTGGGCCCGCAGTCTGGTTGCCCCATGGTCGTCTGACTCGATGCTGCCAGAGGTCTGGGAGCCTGCCCTGCAACCCTCCTTAGCTGCTGCTGCTGCTGCTACATTCTGAGTGGCTGCTGTGCCTACCCCTGGCAGCCTCGCCTGGCCATCCCTGCCAATGTTCCAGAACAATAAAGATGCCCCTTGGGCAAAGGCCCCTTGAACACCATGACCCCAATGTTACACAAGCACTGCCCCACACACACACAGACAGCGCCCACCACACAAGGCCATGCATGAATCCCAGCCAGGGCCTGCCACAGCCAGCCCAGGGCGAACACAGCAGGGGGGCTGCCAGACCCACAGGGCTCAGAGGGGAGGGGGGAGTTGGGGGGCCTCTCAGGCAGGCAAACAGTGACAGGTGACATGGCGCACGTCCCCCACGTCCGTGAAGAGCCCTTTCAGCAACTGGGGCTCTCACCCACCCTCGGTCCGCCCGTCAACGGCGTCCGTGTCCGCCCGTCAACGGTGTCCGTTTCCGCCCTCAGTCCGCCCGTCAACGCCGTCCGTTTCCGTCCTCAGTCCGCCCGTCAACGCCGTCCGTTTCCGCCCTCGGTCCGTCTGCATGAGAGGCGCCCGTTCCTGCATTGCCTCCATCTGTGAAGTGACCCCTGTGTCCCTATTGGTCTCTGCAGACCCCTCTCCCTGTATTCCTCTCCCACCAGCCTTGTTGTCTGTCTGTTTCTGACCCACCCGTGTCCCTCCCCAGCACCCCCTGTCCGCCTGCCTGTGTGCCTGCCTCCCCTCCCACTCCCTGATGATGGACGCTGGCACCCCCCCACCCCGCCAGAGCGCCTGCCGCAAGGCGCCTACGTTGCCCCATCTGGGGAGTGATGAGCTGCGTGAGCCGTTCCCGCTCACAGCAGACAAGCCCAAGGCATCTCTCGGTCTTGGCCGGGGCACGGAGCAGAAGGCATACCGGGATGCCTTCTTTGTGGGCATAGCCACGGCCCTGGTGGCCCAGGGCTTCAGGCAGCGCACGGGCATGTCATGGCGGAGGCGGTTCCAGACCTCATGAGACCCCCCTTGTGCGCGCCGTTCCCACCCCCTCCTTCCCTTCTCTCCCCCGCTCACCCCCCATGACTCCCACATGCAGCCTCACCGTGGCTTGGGGGTGGCATCGCAGTCTGCAGGAGGGAGGGCAGTGGCACTCCCCCCTGCGGCAGGTGGCTAATGCCCAGGGTGCCCTGGGGCAGCTGGCACTGGCACAACCTCTGCCCTTCAGCTGACTGTCGCACGCCCAGTGCCTGCAGGCCCACCTGTGGCTGCCCATCTGCTGCGACCGCTGCAGCAGCTGTGGTAGGTGCACACAGACGAGCTGAGGAGGGGGCTCTTCACTTCCACAAGACTGACAGCTCCCCACAGGTGCCTGCCTGCCTCTGTGGTAAGTTTTGCCTCGATCCTGGCCCACTGCTCTTGCCTCCTGCCTAACTCAGGCACAGTTGCAGCCTAACTTGGTCCTATTTTGGGCCCCAATTGGGCCTCAACTGTGCCTGAGTTGGGCTGGACTGAGGCCTCAGTCTCTTCTAGGGAGAAGTTGTCAGTCAAGTGTCTTTTTCCCCAGGGACCACCCAAACCTCAACTGGTGCCTTTTCCTGATGCCTTTCAGAGGGTGTTGGACACCGCATGGTCCTCTCCAGCAGTTACTAAACACTCTTCCCGCCTTATTAACAAGTTCTTCTTCTTGCAGAAACAGGTGATGGCTAATCTTAAGGTTCCAGTAGTGGATGCACCTGTGGCGGCCCTCTCCTCTTCTGCGTCGGAGGGGGAAGGGGGTCCTAAGGATCAATGCGACAAGAGTGGAGGACTCTCTTAGACGCAAATTCGAGTCTACGTCTTTCGCACTCAGACCCGCCACTACTCGATTATGGCCAGAGCTGCTTTTCTGTGGTGCGAGGAGTTAACGGAGTCCGATCCCAGTTTGCCCAACGGGGTCAAGAACTCTCTGAAGAAAATTGCCTTGGTATCAGCCTTCTCGGCTGATGCATCCTTTGACACGATGCACCTCACAGCCAGAGCCATGGCCTCAAATGTGGTGGCACGTCACAACATATGGTCTGCCACTGGGAGGGGGACCTGGGCTCTCAGTCCCGGTTGGTTGGGGTACCATTCAGGGGAACGAAACTTTCGGAGAAGCTTTGGAACCCTTTTTGGTAGAAAACAGAGAATCGTAAGGTTTTACCTTCGGTTCAAAGGGAGCCCTCTAAGGGAAAAGCACAGTCCTTTTGGGGGCCCCGGAGAGAGCAGTGTTCTCGCGAGGGCCACACGTCCCGTAACAAGTGGAACAAATCAAGAGTGTTCCCTCAAAGCCATTCCAGGGGAGGCGGACCTTCCTCAGGAGGTGGCAAACCCAGCAAGGAGCAGCGTACAGCATGACACTTCTCCATCCGTTGGTTCAGACGACGTTGGTAGTAGTCTCCTGGACTTCGCGCATCGTTGGTCTTGGGTCACCAACAATGCGTGTATTCTGGAGACAGTATCACAGGGTTACGCATTGCAGCTCCTGTCCAAACCCAGGGACAGGTTTTGGCCAGTACCAGTTTCCAAGAATCGACTCAAGCACCAACAGAGGCTCCAAGCACTAAAACATCTGTTGGAGATACAGGCCATAGAGGCCGTGCCCAAGGGTCAAGGGGGAACAGGGTGTATTCGACACTGTTCCTAGTCCCAAAGAAGAATAGAATGTTCAGGGTCATCTTGGACCTCAAGGGCTTGAACAGATGGCTGAGGAAGAAACATTTCTGGATGGAGACATGGAGGTTAATTGTGGAGTCTCTTGAGCAGGGAGACTTCCTGACCTCTATAGACCTGAAGGAGGCTTACCTCCATGTCCCCGTTCGCCCCAGGAGTTCTCTAGTGCCGAGTCAGCAAATCAAGCACCTGGGTCTCCAGATAGACTTTCTCTGCAGAAAAACATTCAAAGGTCACATGTGTTCTGCAGCAGGTGATGGAGGCCACAGCGTTGGAGGTCAGGACGCTGGCCTGATCTTGTATGTGGCATCGATTGTCAGGACATAGTGGCCTGGGTGAGGGCTGATATGAGACCTCTGCAACAATTTCTGAGGCTTTTCCAAAAGGAGATTGAGAGGCAGAGTGCCTTTCTGCTCCCCATTCCAGTGAACCTCAAAACTAGTTTGGGTTCACTATGGTTGTCAGACGACTCAAAGCTCAGAATAAATTTGCCTGAGTTGCAGGTGATCCGCTTAGCCCTGCTAAGCTTTCAGGACCAACTAAGAAATGCCCACGTCCTAATTTGCACTGACAACATAACAGCGAAAGTGTACGTAAACCAGCAGGGGGGAACCCGGTCTTCCAGATTGAATCAGGAGGCCATGCAGTTAGTGGAGTGGGCGGAATCACACCTGGCCTTGATCAAGGCCGTGCATCTGGCGGGAGTCAAAAACGTTACAGCGGATTGGCTGAACCGCCGGACAGTTGGAAGCAGAGTGGCAGTTGTATCCCCAGGTGTTCCATCTAGTAGTTCAGTGGTTCGGAAAGCCCCAGGTAGATCTATTCGCCTCCAGTGCCAACAGGCAGCTGCCACGGTTCTTCGCAAGGCAGCCAGACACAGGTGCCAAGGCAGTGGACGCACTGCAGATTCAGTGGCCCAGCGGTCTGCTATATGCCTTTCCCCCGGTGGCACTCATCCCAAGAGTTATCCGCAGGACTTGACGTCTTGCGGCAATCGGCAGTGTTTTGGGGGCGGGAGGAGATCAGTCCTTTTCTAGTAACCCGCATATAAAGCGTTTCCTCAGAGGGGTCTCGTTGATTAACCCTGCCCCGGTCCATCGGTGCCCGGCCCGGGATCAACATCGTTTTATCTGCCCTTATCCAGCGTCCTTTCGAACCTATGGTCACATTTCCGATCAGAGAGCTAACCTTAAAGACTCTCTTGTTGGTGGCAGTGACATCAGCCAGGAGGTTTTCGGAGTTGGGGGCCTTGTCTGTGAACCCCAACTTATGTATTTCCCATAGTGACAAGGTCGTTCTCCGCCCGGACCCTGCCTTTGTTCCTAAGATAAATTCCCTGTTTCATCACCAACAGGACATCGGGTTGCCCTCTTTTTGTCCTAACCCAGTACACCCGAGGGAAAGGGCCTGGCATAATTTGGATGTGTGAAGGGCTCTTCAGTTTTATACCGATAGGACTAAGGAGTGGCGTAAGACAGACACCCTGTTCTTAAAATTCAGATGGCCAGCGGTAGGTGCTAAGGCCTCCGCCTCAGCTTTGGCCAGGTGGATCAGGGAAGTCATCGTACTAGGCTACCGGTCCTTGGGGTAAGGTACCTCCAGCTGGTATCACTGCTCATTCCGTGAGATGCGCCGCAACGTCGGCGGCCTATGAGGACTATGCCTCACTTGAGGAAATTTGCAGGGCGGCTACTTGGTCATCAGTCCATACATTTATGAGGCATTATAGGATTGATCAGGCCACATCCATAGACGCGTCCTTTGCTAGGAAGGTACTGCAGAGAGTCCTTCCTCATTGAATGGTCGCCTCGTCTGCCCGCCCTCATGGTTACTGCTCTTACATATCCCATTGGTCAGGAATGCCCCCCTTACTCCTTCCAGAGAAAACGGAATTTCTTACCTTTCGAGAATTCCTATTCTGGGAAGAGTAAGGGGGGCATTCCGTCCCACCTCTACACAGACACGGCTCTTTAGGGGTGCAGGACATGTGCCAAAGGGGAGTAGCGTAGGGGACGCCCTCTTTCCCTTACTGCTTGTTTTTTCTCGGAACCTCATACCTTGAGTTTCTCTGTTTTCTCTTGTTATGCTGTTCTGCTGTTTTTTTTATAGTTCATAGAAATTATAGTTCACTGTGCGCCTGGATTCCTGTCTGCACTGTTTTCCGGCTGAGCCATGCAAGGATCCAGGCATTTGTTCCAAGGAGGATGCTCCAGCTCATCAGTTCCAAACTGGGGGCGGGGCACCCTCCTACGTGGGAGGAGACTTAGTCTTAAAGCGACCCTGCCTTCCTAGAGTAGGAGGACATCCCATTGGTCAGGAATGCCCCCCTTACTCTTCCCAGAATAGGAATTCTCGAAAGGTAAGAAATTCCGTTTTCATATACATCCATGACATTGTTACATTCCATAGATATACAGAAACGTATTTGGGCAACAATTTAAAAAAAATTAAAAAATCATGCAAGCTTCAATGAAAGGCCAGCAAATACGTAACGCTTTAGTCAAGTGTAAGGAAACTAAATCTGTGGTGGGTATGGGACTAGCCACACTGTCTCATCCCTTCCCTATCTCCACACATTCAGTGTAGCATTAAATGTACATAAGCACAATACAGTAGGGCCCCCATATCCACAGGGAATACGTTCCAGGGCCCCCAGCGGATATGTGAAAACCATAGATATGGCCGAACACCCCCTATGTGGTTTTCTGAGGGCCGCCCCGCGTGCGCGGCCCCCAGGCTCTTACTTTTTGCGCAGCAACGCTCCTTTCTTCCTTACACAAACACTATAAGCATCCTCCTGCTGCTTATTGCAGGCAAGTAGAACGAGACTAAGTGCTAGATAGGCTCTGCAAGGTTAACAGGAGGGGATGGAACGGGGGCTGGGAAGGGGCGGTATTGGCGGCAGCAGTACCACTGATATCCCCCTTCTCGGCCTCAATCTGCCTTCTCGAATCCACTCGGACTTGAGCCAGCCATTTTGCTGGAAATTTCTCTGGTGCAGGTCTGAGTAGACCCATTCCAGCACCGGCTTACCTGGAGGAGACGGCCAGGACTGCCCCCCCACACAGGATGTAGCGTGCACTCTGGCAGCACAACTGAATCAGTGGGGAGGAAAAGAATAGGATTGGGGCCAATACACATGTAGAGGGGAAGTGCAGGATCATGGTGGGAGTCCCTACATCCTGATCTGCTTGTGTTCGCTAGAACATCCATATGGCATGTATGCACATACTAGTGTATGTGTGTAGGATCACTCTGCACAGTCTAGAATCCTGGAAAAGCAGGATTCCCAATAATATGGTGAAAGTCCTGCATTTATACAATTGTATGTACATTGACTACATGCTGACATTCACGTGAATGTGCATAGGTCTCCCCTCTATGTGCATTCGCTCATCCTGGTTATGCAGTGAGACACTATAAAAACTATACATCTGTTGAATGTAGCATGGGAAGAGTTGATGTTGAATGTGTGGAGATGGGAAGAAGATGATTCCATTAGTAGACAGGCAGAGCACATGCTTTGCTGAAGAAGTGCCCAGGTTCAATCACTGGCATCTCCAGGCAAAAGATTCCCATCTGAAATCCTGAGTTCTATCAGTCAACCTAGACCAGTGGTCTTCAACCTTTTTCATGCCATGACCCCAACAAACAAACAAACAAAGTATGAGGCTGGGGACCCACCATTGATGCCGCCTCCCGGGACCTGATCCGCCCACCCTTCGCCCCTGTCGCCACCCCTTGCCCTGGCACCAGCAGCCTCATCCTGCCAAGTTTGCCCTGCTTGTACCACCAGCTGCAGGGTCATTCCGGAACAGAAGAGCTGAACTGTGGTTCCCCAGCAAATTGAAAGATGGAGGGGGATGAAATCCTTGTGGAAGTCCCCCCTCAGGTTCCCCATCCTCAAAACATTATTCCCAGTGGCCATTTTGGTTCCCATAAGTTGCCACGACCCCACAAATGAGACTTCGCAGCCCCATTGGGGTCCCGACCCCAAGGTTGAAGACTATACTGACCTAGATGGACCAATAGTCTGGTTCAGGTGAAGGCAGCTTCACCTGTCCAAGAAGGCTTGGTGTATAAGCCTGCAGCCCTATCACCTGTTCTCATATGCCGTTTGCCCAACGTGCATATAAGCACCGAACCAGGCAATTCTCTTTCGAAGGAAATGTTTATGAATGGATGCCTTGTCTTTCTGAGAATTTTGGGCCCCCAAAGTAGTAATTAAAATTATGGTCTACCTTTTCCTTGACATCTCTAACTAGTGATGGATAAAAAGTTTTTTAAAAAAGATTTAAAAAGGTAAAAAAAATGATGAAGAACAAGTGCTGTTATGCGTTCAGTTGGATGAAAGTGAAAAAGAGGAGCAAAGGCTCTGAGAAAGAAAACTCTCCTCATGTGTAACGGAGTGGCAATACCAGTCCCTGCACATGTGCATGCAACAGTACCTATTTGACTCATGACAGTGACATCTTGGGGAAAAAAATTGCGTGCCCAAGATAGGATTGGCAGAAGACGACGTTGTCAAGGCAATACTGTCATCAGCCTGAAGGACACATCCGCAGCGATGGCAAAGTGGCTGTGAAATCATCCTTCGAATGCATATGCTCTGTGTAAGCAAAGTAAATGCGGTCAACTGCCATGCATCTGAAGTGTTTGGAGAGACGCCTTTCCCAGGTTGTGCCCTGTAGCTAATGAGCATCTGAAAAGGTGAGTCGCCTCATCCATCACCTCCTCTGCATCCAGGCCCTGAAGCTCTCAATCAAGCTGCTGCTCAACCCAATATGAAAGAGTTCTGACAAGGCCGACACAAAGACATGTCCGTTCTACTGTGTGGAGGGGGGGGGGGGAGAGAGAGAGAGAGAGAATAATTGGGCAAAATCAACCTGGTGCAGCAACAAGAGCCAAACATAGGCAGGCTCGGGTACTCCAGTTTTCATGGTTGCAAGTTGTAGAGCACAAAGTATTTAAGGGGTTTAAAACCATGGTAAAAAAAGAAAAGAAGAAATTGCTCAATTCCCTCTCTCAAAAAAGCAGAGGGGACTGAACAAGTTAAAAAACACACTTCCAATTTCTCTCAACTTTTTGGCAACCAAATACCCTAGTTGCCTTCTTCAGGGGTGGGTTATGAGTCCACAAGAAATGAACCCAAGCCCAAACTAATCGGCACTACAGAGATTTTGGGTTCATTATTGTGTGTTTTTTTAACTTGTTCAGTCCCCTCTGTTTTTTTGAGAGAGGGAATTGAGCCATTTCTTCTTTTTTACCGTGGTTTTAAACCCCTTAAATACTTGGTACTCTACAGGCAGGCTCCCTTGTGGGCTGGCAAAGTGAATATACAGACCTTACCATCAGCTTTTCGATCTTTAGCAAGAATGTTTTTTAAGGCACTTTTGTATTTATAAGGAATTAAAAATTCCCAAACATTAAAAAGCAATCAAACAAATACAATGTAGCTTAAGTATCCCCCTCCTGTACCCATTTAGTCGAGTCCGACTCCAGGCGACTTTATAGGCGAGAGCTCTTCATGCTGCTTCTGCCATGAAGCATTCCGGTGAGAGTTTGCTGCGGTGTAGTTCACCATTGCTTTCCCTGCCCCTCCCCTTGGGACCAGCATACAGCCAACGAATCAGCTACATGGCTGACAATGCAATCCTGTGTAACCTTGTAACAGTAGATGTACTGGTGTAAGTGCACTTATGCCAGTGTAAATGCATTTACACTGGTGCATCTGCTGTTACACCGGTGCAAGGTTACACAGGATTGCGCTGTGGGTGTGTTTCCCAAGCAAAAACCAGCAAATAGCCACTGTGAGGAACACTATGCTGGGATGAATAGGAATGGCTTCTGTCCCCCTGCTAGAGATAAGAAGGTCACCACTTTAAAAGACACCTCCTTTGCAAGTTAGCAGGAATGGTAGCTTTAAGTATAGATGTGAACAAGAACAAAAATAAGAAAACACGGTATGTATAATTAGAATTACAGTATGTGAGTGGCTCCGATCAAAAGGCGTGTGTGTGTGTGTGTGTGTGTGTGTGTGTGTGTGTGTGTGTGTGTGTGTAAAATTTTGTATTTGGAGAGCTGTTTCAACAGGCTGGAAAAAAGACCATTAGATAAAGTAAATGATGATGATGATGATCAGTGTTATAAAACAACAACAACAACAACAACAGTGTACTGGGGGCATTAAAGGTAAAGGTATCCCTTGACAATTAAGTCCAGTCGTGTCCGACTCTAGGGAGCGGTGCTCATCTCTGTTTCAAAGCCGAAGAGCCAGCGCTGTCTGAAGACGTTTCCATGGTCATGTGGCCGGCATGACTCAACACCGAGGCGCATGGAACGCTAAGCAAAAAGAAAGCTTCCTTTTGACTGAGATAAATGGAAGAGGCACCACTTTTCTAAACAGGAGAATTGATGAATTATCAAATTATTTTCATCAGTGTACGCGTTTTAGCCAAGATCACAGTCCTCCACCTTGCTATAATTTGTTTTGTCAGACAGATTTACAGATAGTGTGTGATTAATCCAAATTGTATAATGACCTTGATACAGTCATTATCACTTTTTGTCTGAGCCTTCTCCAGTCATGCCAAGGTTGCATTGGGTTCTTTTCGAGGTCCAAAATTGTTAAATAAAAGTAATCACAGGCCAGCACACAACATGCTAACTGTAGTAAGCAATTAACGTATGAAATCTTCCCCAGAGCCACTTTGGCTTCATTTTCAGACTCCTACATTGCCTGAAGACACACTCTACATTATCTAGAGCTCACTTTCTTTGATGTTAATAGCGTCTGACATTGTTGTAACCAAGTTGTGTGATGTCTCCACATTTACTCTTTGGACTTTTTTTTTTAATCCCAGCAACTCTGATCCATGATTTAGACAAATCACCACCCACTTGTTTTTTTGTTGTTGTTGCTTAAGACAGATCCAAAGTGATTATTTAGTGTTTAATGCTATTGCTTTATCCACTGTCTTTAATTTTCCACTATCTTGTCTAAGCGGATAAGTCATTTCACTTTGGCTGCCTGCTAGTGCAGTTTAAAAGCTTTCCATCATTGTTTTTCTTTGCACCACTAATTATTATTTTTTTACTTGCTACAATAGACTGTTGGATATAATTACTTTAAATGCTTTACCCTTGATGCTCCTCTCTACAATTTTGAGACAATTCAGCACAGAGTCCAGTGCATGTAAACCCATTGATTTCAATGAGCTTAAGAACACTAAAACCATTGCTGGATTATGGCCCTGTACTATAGCTATAGCTTCGCTTCACATTCTGTTATGTTGCATTCTTAAAATTTGGAGAAGCATTTACAGTGCAATCCTGTAAATAAAGCTAGCGACGGAACGAGCGTTCCGTCGCCGGATGACATCATGAACGTGCCGTAAAGCACGTTCGCGATGCCTCGGGAGTAAGGGAGGCCGGTGCAAGGCTGGCCTCCCTCACTCCGACGCCGGACCAGGACGCGGACGGTGGCGGAAGGTAAGAGTTCTGTCGCTGGTTGCGTGGGCGGTCTGGCTGGGTGAGGGAGGAGGGCCATTGGCCTAGCCGGCCCGGGAAGGGGGATGGTGTCGGCCATATCCCCTTCCCCGCCAGGCCGTCTACGCCGTTACACAGCCTCCTCTACTTCCACCAGCTATTTAGCTGGCGGAAATCTGAGGAGGCCGATAGGGCCAGCCTGGATTTACTCCCGGGGAAGGGGACGAGTGTCCCCTTCCCCGAGTAGACTTCCGGCCTGGTGGCAGAATAGCCGCTGGGGCTCAGAATCTGGCGGGTGGCCGTGGGCCACTGACTGGATCTTTACACAGGATTGTGCTGCCCATTCCATAAGTAGAGCTTTGGAGAATAAAAGGAATTCTTAGGGCTGGTAATTTTATTTCCTATCCATTGTGGAGGTATGATGTTCTAAGTATGGTTAGGAGATTAGGAGCACCTAGCAAGCTCCCATCCCTCTTTTACCCAGAGGTGTCATCAGGGGGGGCGAGGGGGCGGTGAGCCCCCAGGTGGCGGGATTGGGGCCCCGGGCAGCAGACGGGCAGGGTGTGTGTGTGTGTCAGGGTGGCTGGCGGTGGCGTGACTCGTGCCGTTTGTCAGAGCGAGTGAGGAGCAGCGACGGTGATTTTGGTCCTCCCTCCTATCCTGCGCCTCGGTTGTGTGCATAATGGCTGCAGCTGTTGCGCAGCAGCATCGCTACACCCCCACGGGGGAGAGGCCGCCACCCTGCCCCACCCCGCGTCACCACCCCCACATGATGCGGGCGCATGACGTCACACCCCGCCTCCGAACACCCCCCTCCGCTATTTTCACTCTATTTCAGAGCCGTTCGGGCACATGGGTGGGCGGGTGGGCCGAAACCAGCAGCGAGACTTCAACAAAGAGCCGGCAAACGTAAGTTTCCGCCCTTCTGAGCCTGCGATTCCGCCCCTTCAGGGGTCGGCGCCCTGGGGCCCTGGGCACCACCTGGTGCCCTGTGCACCAAGGCTCCCCCATACAATGCCTCTGCTGTTGCGCCTCTGCTGTTCCGGCACAGGGGGCGGTCCGCGAAATGCCACTGCTTTTACTCTTTCCTCTTGTGTATAAATTTCCCCCTCCTTTTCCCTTGTAAAGCTAACCATGGTGCAGTGTTACATCCGTACTGATATTATCTTAAGACTAACCTTGGTTAGGTTCAAACTAGCATTTGCAAACCCATTCTAATGCTGTGTGGAGTGGCCGGCAATGAGACACCAAGCTGGAGATGACAGGGAGAAGTGAAACTTGGATCCAAGGCAGCCAGAGTCATCTTCTGAGTTCAATGTGGTAAGCACAGCTCTGGCATTGCCCTATTTCTTGTTTTATACTCTTCTCTTCCCCAAGTAGTAGAATGTTCCTAAACTTCCCTGGAGCGTGATGCCCTTCTCCTGCTGGCGCCGGTTGCAGAACCTGGAAGTGCCGATGATGCATGATGCGATGCTGTTACTTCTGGGTTGCGCTGCCTTAGCAGTCTTCAAAATCAGCATAGAGGAGGATAGGGCAGTGGGCAGTGGGAGGGCCCATAAAAATCTGGGAACTCACCATGCATGACAAAGCAGAGCCTTTGTTGCTTCTGACCCGGGTCCTTGCGGACTTGCGCCAGCTATAGAGCTGGCACAAGTCTGAGCAGTGGCGTCACTAGGGCGCGCACCGCCCTAAAGCGAGGGCGCGCACATCACCCTAATGACCCCCTGCAAATTTTCCACGACGCCTTTGGCGGCGCGGAAGTCTTACCCCTCCCCGCTGCTGCCGGCATCCTCTTCGGATGACATCCTCTTCGGTCAGCGATCCAGGGCCTTCTGACGAAGGCCTAATGCGTCAATACGTGAAGTTTTAACTTTTCGCGCATGCGCACGTTTTCTGAGGGCATTTTGCCCTCAGAAATGTTCTGCGCATGCGTGAAAAGGTAAAACTTCACATATTGACACATTGGGCCTTCGTCAGGAGGCCCTGGATCGCCGACCGAAGAGGATGCTCCGAGGCCTTCTCCCAGCCTCGGAGCCTCCAGAGGGCGACGCGTGCAGCGGAGGTGACGCGCGTGGGTGCGCGCGTCACCTTTCTGCGTGCATCACTCCCTGGCGACGTCCTTGAGTCTGAGTAGATCCATCTGCCCAGCATGGGCTTACTCTTGGGCAAAGGAAGGCCCCTTACTCCAAGGAGAGCCCCAGAGGCCAACATTCCCCTGTGGGATTCAACGGACACCGTGTTGGGCCTGCTGCGCCACTGTGCAGGGAGTTAAGTAGAACTGGGCTGCTAATGATGTTTCCCCTTTCATTTCTGCTTTGGCTAAATGGCCTGCTACATTACATGGCAGATAAAGTTTTCTGATATGGCTTTTAAACTTTTCTATTTGTTATATTGATCTCATTTATCAACTCTACAATAAAATGTCCTCCTAAGTCAATTAGCTTCTCCAGTTATACAAACCTCGCTAGTGCCATTGACAGTAAAGAATAGCATCTGATTTAGAATTAAGACAATAAAATATTTGGTCCCAACTCTGACATCTAAAGGGATTAATCAAAGATGCAAAGATCTTTTTGTGTTGATACTGCTTAGTGCTTTCCACTTCCCCCAAGCAGCAGGAGGAACAGCCTTTTACGGGGTCAGTTTCCTTGGAAGATTAGTGTCCTGGAGATTTATGACATGTTTGTGATACCTGTTTATTTTCAAATGTACAGGTTGAACTTGGGGTGTGGGCAAGCAGCCCAGCAATGCTAGCCTATAAAGCAGTATCAGTTCCCTCCAAAGCAAACAGCATACGTTTGGAAGCCCCCACTCCCAATCCAGCTGCAAAAAGTCCGATTTCTTAACTTTCCCCTTTTCCCCATACCCTTTATTTGTGAATAGGAAATAAAAAAAAACACAGAACAATAACAGACGACAACAAAACCAAAAGAAAATAAAAAGAGGGAAAATACACATACAGTGTGCATGGAATAGAGATTACAAAACTTATCAATAAACAATCTACAGAAACAGAGTAAAACATTTTCAGGTTTAAAGGCCATGTAGAATAACAACTCCTTCAAAACAAAGGAATTCTTAAAACATAGAAAGTTCTTATTACCCAACGTTTCACCAGCAACTCCTGGCTGGCATCCTCAGCGGAAAAGGTTCCAAAGTGTCCTACTGGAAGTCCTGAAACAAGCGATAACAGAAAGCAATAACAGAAAGATAACAATCTACAGAAAGCATATTAATAAGCAATCTATGCATAAATCTCTAAAAGAGGCTTCCAAGTGTCCAAAACTGTCTCCCATAAGCCATGCATTCAAATGTGGATAAAGTTAAAAGGTCCTCAGTCCATTGAAGAGTAATGGGTGGCTTATCTAAGAGTAAGAGCAGGCTTATCTTTCCAATGCTTCAATAGAAGTCTTTTGGCAGCAGTGAGGACACAAAGAGTCCATTTCCATTGTCCTGCAGATTCCACGAAATACACAGATAACTCAAAAGAATGTAAGCATCTACAAATATGTTATAGTACAAAAGTAATACAGCAGATAACCTCTTCCCCGAAGAATTGTATCACTATACAAGACCACATCATGTGCCTAAATGATGCTTCAGGTACACCACAATGCCAACAATTGGATTCTTTGGTGAACCCCTTATTATGAGGGCGTTGTGATGTCCAATGAGCTCTAAAAATATTTTTTTCCCTAAATTAATCTCAATTTATGATACACTTGAGGGGACAATTGTGTAAGCAGCAGGAGGCCCAATGGGCCTCCTTGAATGTATGCAAGCTCCGGAGCTCGTGTACATATGTACCCTCCATGTAAAGCTGGGCCGGGCCTGGAGAGGGCTTTGGATATCAGCGTATCTCACCGCTGATATCCCTGCTCTCTTCAGGCCCGCCACAGCCTATGGCGACCCTCCCTCACCACCCAGTCCGCCTTCCCTCCATCCCTGCTGGTGTGGACATACCTGCTCCAGTGGGTGCAGGTCCAGGTAGGAGCCGGGGTAAGGGCAGACAGTCCTGCGCCGGCAGTCCTTACTTGCTGGGTGCTGTAAACACACTTTACGGCTCGCTTATGACACCCTGTGCTGGTGCACTGTTACACAGGACTGCGCCGTTCATCTGTCAAACTGTTTTTCTCCAGCCTGAGCCTAAGCAGTTGGGGTCTGCTATATAGACAGTAACCACTTGCCACCAACCTATTTAGCAACCATATTTCATTATTAGTGCTCACTAAAGCAATGTTTTAAACTACTAATTATTACAAAGAATTAGCGAAAATATTTTCATATCCAGAAAGGACAACAATATTTTCCTTTCCAAATAAACAAAATTGCAACTTGTTTCAGGACAAAAGACCAATAAAAAGACTAAACTTCTATAAAGACGAACGTTTTCCAATGTTCTCTCTTTTTTTTCAGCCTAGAACTCTGTAGTCTGTTCCGCTTTTACGTTTGCCCTGGGTTAACCTGGTACATCCATATGGTCTGCTATCTCTGGAAAAGATCTGGCAGACTTTATCCACTACAAATTCATGTTTTTCTTTTTGTGCCATCTTTCCCCCCTAATGTTAATTATTATTATTGTTTCTGACATCACATAGCCAATCTGCTTCCTTTCTTCTGCTTGCCTTGATTATTATCCTCTTCCTCCTGCAATTTGGCTTCCTTCTCTGCCCCAAAAATCTATGCTTTTTCATTGAATCACCATGCTATTTATTTTGCCTCATTTGCGTAGACACTGAACCCATGGCAGCTAAAGCACACCTTTCAGTCAGTCTGTGCTGGTCTGCATTTATGCTGCCACAGACGGAGACATTTGTGTTGGCAGAAGTCAGTTATTTATTTAATTTAGACTTTCTATTGCATTATGGAATAGCACAATGTCATAACCTCTTATGCAGGTCCTCTTATGGATTAGGAACTGGTTGAAGACCAGGAAGCAGAGAGTGGGTGTAAATGGACAATTTTCACAATGGAGAGAGAGGTGGAAAGCAGTGTGCCCCAAGGATTGGTCTTGGAACTGGTGCTTTTTAACTTGTCCATAAATGACCTGGAGTTGAGAATAAGCAGCAAGGTGGCCATGTTTGTGGATGACACTAAATTTTTCTGGGGGAGTGAAGTCCAGACAGAGGTGTCGTCAGGGGGGGCGATGGGGCGGTGGGCCCCCGGGCGGAGGGATCAGGGGCTGCAGGCGGTCGGCGTCAGGGCAGCCAGCAGTCGGCACGACTCGCGCCGTTTGACGGCGCAAGCGAGGAGCATTTGCGGCGGGTTTAGCCCTCCCACCTGCCCTGCACCTCGGTAGTGTCCTACCTACGGCTGCAGTCGTTACGTCACTTCCCGCGCCGGGGGGGGGCGGTCAACGCTCCGCCACTGAGTCCAGAAGGGATTGTGAAGAGCTCTAGAAAGATATCTCTAAACTGGGGTAATGTGCGGCAAAATAGCAGATGCGCTTCAGTGTAAGTAAATGTAAAGTAATACACATTGGGGCAAGAAATCAAAATGTCATATATATGCTGATGGGTTCTGAGCTATGTGTGATGGATTAGGAGAGAGATTTTGGGGTGGTGGTGGACAGTTCAATGAAAGTGTTGACCCAGTTTGCGGCAGTTGTGAAGAAAGTCAACCTCATACTCAGGATCATTAAAAAAGTGATTGAGAATAAGATGGCCAATATTATTACGTCATTGTACAAATTGATGGTAAGACCACATCTGGAGTGTTGTGTCCAATTTTGGTTGCCACATCTCAAAAAGGATATAGTGCAGTGTTTCTCAAAGTTCTCCCCCGCAGAGCGGGGAGAACTTTGAGTGTTTGCGGAGGTGGGGACAGCACCGGTGTAACCAGCAATGCAGTGAGAACGGGATGCCCCAGAACGGAAAGGGGATTCAAATTCCCTCCAAAGGGGGATTCAAAGGGGATTTACATCACCCTTCCCACCCTGTCTTCCGCCCTGCCCTCCCCCACTGGTTACACCAGTGGTGTAAGTTGGATAGGATTGCGCTGTCATAATGTTATAATCCTCTATCATGTCCTCCCCATAATTACATTGTTCTGAATGAAGATCTCTCAAGTGCTTTAGGCTTTTCCCTGGGGCATCTTCTAAATTTGCAGTGGGAGGGATGCCTGCCAGGTCAGAAATATCCCACTGTTCACGTGGCATGAAGAGCAGTGTGGTGGACCACAAAAATAAGGGGAGGCAAATGTGGTTTGGGACCTTGAAATTGGTCATCCCTGAATCAGGCTATTCAGCCATTTGACTGCATGTCAGAGGAACTGTGATTTTATTTAATGAAATGTGTCAGTCATTTTAGGAAATGTTAATGAAAATATTTTAAAACAAGAAAATAATAGCTCATCTTTCAGACAAATTATTACACAGAAGTTAAAACTGAAGTCATTTCCATTGGCTGCCTTTGCAAGAGATTTCATTATAATTAGCACAACAGATACTTAAAAGCTTGAGTTGGGATTTACTGTGTAACAGGAGAGTTCTGGAATGATGTGACACTAGGCTTATGTATTTTTTATTGTAACATTTAATTGCACATTAAATATGTATTAAATTTGACAAAGACAAAGTGAACTTCAGAGGATAAACAACTCAACTTATTTTTGTAGTTTGAAAAGAAAACGAATTGAATGCATCCCTTTCCTTTTGTCTCATAGCAAGTAAACAAAATGAGGCTAGTTATAGCCATTGCACAAACGTGAGTTCAACCCACCACTTGTCCCAGCTGGGTTCTGTATGTCATTGCCCAATCCTATCCCCTGCCATGTTATAAGCATGCATGCTATGGGGGGGGGGGGATCAGACAGCCTGCATGAAGTAAGTAAAAATATTTTTTTATATTTACGTTATAGGAGATAATGGGTCTCCTTGGATATATGCTAGCCATTTTACTGGTAAATGTCCAAGGATAAAAAGGGGGCGGGGCAGGCCAAAAATGGGGGATAGGATCCAGCATGCGTGACTGCCGCCCAGATCCTCCCCCCTCCGGCCTGCTCTCCACCCCTGCCCTCCCCCAATCCACCTTGGAAACCCCGAACCTCCCCCTCCCTGCCCCCGCCACCAACCTACTGGTACCTGTGGAGCCTCATGGAGCAACAGTGGCCTGGCATTCATGCTGCTGTAAAGGAACTTGCACTGCAGGACTGCTAGTTCCAGCAGCACAAGACCCTAATAAGACTGGGGCCTCAGTTACTGACAGTTACTGACAGATATACAATGGGAATATCTAAAATACAAACTTATAATGGTTCTCTAACAGTTCAGCTGTCAGAGCTTCCCCACAAAATTCTTGGGAATTGTCATTTAGGATGGGTGCTGAGAATTCTCGGTCAAGATCTCTAACCCACCTCACCCAGATCTATAGTATAGTTCCCAGGGCTTCCTAGGTAAACGTATGATTATTAAATCAGTTTTAAGTGTGTAGTATAGATAGGCTGACCATATCCAAAAAGGGACAGGGTGCCTATGCCTTTAACCATTGTAAAAAGAGGGAATTTGGGCAGGTATAGCTTGTTGCACCCTTCCATGATAAGCTGCACCTGCCCAAATTCCAAAGGTATAGGCACCCTGTCCCTTTTTGGATATGGTCAGCCTAAGTATAGATACAGTCAAACATAGACACAATTTGCAAGTCCCCTCTTTTGTGTGTATAACCTTTTTAGGCATGATCAGTCTGTAGAAACACTGGAATAAATCAACATCAGTGAGCAGAAACAAGGGTACAAATCCTGACCTCCCTGCTCTTATTTATTTTGTTATAAACTCAGTGGTGTTCCTCGGGGGGGGGGGGGTACTGTTAGTTGCACACAGGTCTATTCAGCATTACATGGTGGCCCCGCCCTTGCCCACTCACTGTCAGAGGCTTGGAGCCATTCCAAGCAGCGAAGGCAATGCGCAGGAGACTCCCTGCGCTTTGCCTTCGCTGCTTGCTCGCAATGGTTCTGATGGCTAGTGGGCACTGAGTAGACCTGTGCGCAATTTACCTTACCACCCTCACTCTAGGAACGCCACTGCATAGACTTTAGTGAAGTCAAGGTTTGATCCAATGGTCTGTCAGTGCAGAAGTTATGAATTTGGGTCCTCTTCATAATACATCTGGCATAATCCAGAAAATGTTAAGCACTTTTATGTCTAATTTATTCCAAAGGCAGAAAACAGGAAATCAGGAATTGACCCAATACCTCTGATTTACCACCACACAGTGGCGGAACGAGGGTGGAGCAGGTGGAGCAGGAGCTCCAGGCGCTCGGGCGGGCGGGGGGCGCGCTCGGGGGCACTTACCGAAGCGAAGCTGAGCGCTGGATCGGCCCACCCGCCCTCCCTGGAGCCCATTCGGCTCCAAAATGAGCACAAAACGGGCGGGGGGTGCGTTGACGTCATGCAAGGGGTGCGTCGACGTGACGCGCGCAGGCCCCACCCCACGCACCCGGACGCCGGGAGGGCGCCCGTCGTCTCTGCCACCACATGCGTGTGTCCCCCTCACAAAACCCGGGCAGAAAATGGCAATCTAGTCCCTTCCCTCCTTCTCACACAACAAGTTGCAGGACACAGTGAGAGTTCCCCCAGCATGTCCTGTTTTGTTGAAAAGGATTGCACAAGGATAGGAAGGAGCAAGGTAAGTGAATAGGGAAGTAGATTGCCACCTTCCATGTGAGGTTTTCAGGCCTGGGCAGCAGCAATCCACTTCCCTACCACTCAGTGCACTTCCTGATTTGTTTAAAGGAACTGCTGGAGGCAGCAGGGCTACTCAGAAGAATTGTATCAGGGGATACAAAGTTTCTTTTGGGTCCTTTCCCTTCATGTGAATTTGGCTCCTGGGCCCCCTTTTTTTGCTCCAGGGCCCCCTTTTTTGACCCATTTTTGGCCCTGGGCCTGGGTACGATTGTACCCGCTGGCCTTAACCACCCTCTCAGAGGCCCTGGCGGGAGGAAGGAGTGAGGTGAGTGGGCAGGGAAGCAGACTGATGCGGCTCTGTCCACAGTGGGCTGGAGAGAGGAGGTGGCAGACAGAGTGCAGCGCACCCTGAATCTGTTTGCCACTCCCCTGCCACCTGCTGCTTGACACAGGAAGCTTCACATCCATTTCATGGATGTGCTGGAATACATTTAATAGTTAAGAAGGTCAGGGCCTCTGAGAGGAATTTTATCAGGGGGTACAAAGTTTCTTTTAGGACCCTTATCAAAGAGGGAGGGGGCAAAACAGGATAGGGGGAGGGCAGCAATAGCCGGAAAAGTCTTTGGAGCTCAGGTCTACCAGGCTTCCTGATGCAGTGCCCAGGTCTACCCACCCGGTAGACCTGGCCTGTCAACCGTCTTTCACTCTCCATGAGATCAGCTGAGACCCCAGGAAATTTCTGGGGCCTGGGCCCCCTTTTTGACCCTGGGCCTGAGTACAATTTGGGCCCTGAAGAGGATGAGCCAACAAATCCCTAGTTAAAATCTGACCTCAACACAAACTCAAAAAGTGAAAAGTGTATTTAACTCATCTTTATTAAACTCAACAAGCCTTAGAAGCAATTTTCTTCAGCTGGATTGTACCCAGTAAAAATATCTTTGAATTTTCTTTAACATTGCTGTAGCATTATATTATTTGCCATGAAAACATCTAGTAACGTAACGGCTTCTTTTACCATTCATTTATTTTCTACTATCTTGTCCATGAAATGATCCAGCCCTGCTGAAAGCAATACATGAATCAGAAACATTTATGAGTCAAGGACCCAACAGTGTCTCGAGTCATTAAGATTTTCCATGTTTTCTGTGGAAATCAAAGACCCCGCTGCTCTCTTTTGAAGCTGTTGCTGTTGGTTTATGGAGCATTCGATGGTTTTCGGCAAAGGTATTTTACTACAAACGTTCATTGCTTCACAAAGGAACTGTAGACATTGGAAGAAATTTCCAATATCTTGGGACCCAACCTGCTGGCACCGTGATGAGATATCTTAAATGTTAACTATCCGTGATTAATCTTATGCCAACTTTAAATGCTAAAGGAGATTCCGTAACTTTTGAAAAGCAACTTGGAAATAATTTGTATTCCTGACTTTAATAGGATTGTATCATAATTTGTAGGAGCTATATGGATTCATAGAAAGAAATCCCCAGGTCACTGCAGGGACTCTGGAGGCCACCTTCTAGCTATTTTGGGATCAAGGATGCTCAACTGGATGGGCTCTTGGTCTCCTCCAGATTCCAGCAGGACTATTTGTAGGGTGAAGACAGACATAATATTTTTAAAGCAATGAGGCCAGTTTCGAAGCACCCTTACTGTATTCAGTTCAAATACATGTAATACTATCCGGGGTCAAGTTCTGAGAGGGTGGGGGGGAGTCCATTCGGCAAGTTTGCAGTAGACGCTGGTTGTAGATGTTGCTGGTAATCTGGAACCGATGATATCCCAGGAAAACCATCCTCAATCCCTAAACCCTCTGGACTTAAAAAAAAAGTTTCATGTTTTCATTAATAAGGTGACAAATTATATATAGCCAGATTACTGTACGTATACGGTATAGCACTGTTCATCAGGAGGCTTTGTTGTTGTTGTTCAGTCGTTAAGTCGTGTCCGACCTTTCGTGATCCCATGAACCATATCCCGCCAGGCCTTCCTGTCCTCCACTATCTTCCTGAGTTCGCTCATTTTCATGTTCGTTGCATCGGTGATGCTGTCTAACCATCTCATCCTTTGCCTTCCCCTTCTCCTTTTGCCTTCAATCTTTCCCAGCATCAGAGTCTTCTCCAGAGAGTCCTCTCTTCGCATTAGGTGGCCAAAATATTTGAGCTTCAGCCTCAGTACCTGTCCTTCAGGGAACAGTCAGGGTTGATTTCATTTAGGATCTCCAGCACCACAGGTCGAACGCATCTATTCTTCGGCGCTCAGCCTTCCTTATGGTCCAACTCTCGCAACCATACATTGCTACTGGGAACACCATCGCCTTGACTATACAAACTTGTTGGCATGGTGATATCTCTGCTTTTTATTATGCTGTTTAAGTTTGCCATAGCTTTCCTTCCAAGGAGTAAGCGTCGTTTAATTTCATGGCTGCTGTCTCCATCTGCAGTGATCTTGGAGCCCAAAAAAGTAAAATCTGTTACTGCTTCCATTTCTGCCCATCAGGAGGCTAGCTGGTAATTAAAATTTCTTACCACAAAATCCTTGCTGAGAGTGCTTGTGTTTTCTTCAACACACTGGCCTACAAGAACAATTTATAATGAGAAAAGAACTTCCACTAACTTAACTTCCTTCTGTTCTATTTCTGAGGGGCTGCAAACAAAAAAGAATCGCACATCTCCACTGCGCCAGACCCATGTGTATTAACTCCGTTGACTCATAGCCGGAGATTGGCAGACTGCATTTTTGGCTTGATTCACTTCTAACTTCATTGAATGGAGCAAGTTCTTTCTTCTTTTGTTTAGATCTGCTGAACTTCATTTCTTCCTGGACATAGTCCACCTGGAATCAGACTGCTCTCCACTTGCTTAGTTACTTGTCTAGTCACACTGGCACTCACAATAGCAGTAGCAGATTCTACAGTTTGTACTTTGTTGTAGTTGTGTACATGCATGGAGAGACAAGACTGATGACTGACTCACATCTGGTGCAATTTAGGGGTAATAAGATCGGTAAAACAGGCCCCTGTAAATACTCTAGCTGCTGCATCTGGCTGATTTTTATGAATTCTTTTCAAAGGTATTCTACTTAGAGTGTATTACAGTAATCTCTGGATGTACCTAAAGCCCTCTTCAGACATTATAAGTCTGGATACACTGAACCTGGGTAAAAGGGGAATAGAGGATGCCAGCTACCCACACCCCTCTGCACCACCATATTCTATGGCCATGCCCCTGTTTCTACCTGTATTTTGCACTTGTCTGCAGTTGTGGAACCCAGGATATTTTCTCCCCAGGTTCTGGAATGCTGAACAGTCATGGTCCCTGTGTCCAGGACTTGCCTCTACAAATAAGTGTAAAACGCTGGGAGAGCAGGGGGAATGGCCATGGACCACGGTGGCACAGACGGGCATGGGCAGCTGCCACAACATCATTCATTTTCTATCCAGATACAATGTTCTCAGTATTATAATGTAACCAAAGCCTGAGCTTCGGTTACATCAAGATTAGATTATTGTAACACACTCTATGTGAAATGCTTTGAAAGGTATTCAGAAAATAGGTATTCAGAGGTGTGAGGGGAAGGTACAGGGAAAAGGCAGGCTGACCAAGGGGAGTAGCCTTTAGTGGTTAGTGCTCATGCACTCCTTCCTGCTCTCTGCGTCATTTTTTTTACTGGGTCAACTGAATGGGGTGGTAAACTGGTAGTTCTATCTGCTGCCACCATCTCATGCTAAAGACACCAGGCAGAAAGGGCATTTGTCACAAGAGCAAAGGCGTCGCTCCGGTAAGGGCGGGGCCGTAAGTTTCGCTCGTCCTAGTCCCGTTTTACCGAGCGAGCAGGAGGCGGCCCCGCCTCCTCAGTGTCGGAGCCATTCCCCTGCAGAGAAAGCAGCAGGCAAGAGACCCTGCCAGCTGCTTTCTCCGCAGGGGAATGGCTCCGACAGTGAGGGGGCGGGGCCGCCTCCTGCTCGCTCGGTAAAACGGGACTAGGACGAACAAAACTTACGGCCCCGCCCCTACCGGAGCGACGCCTCTGCACAAGAGGTTAACAATATTCAGAGAATTATGCTTGAACAGGCATGTGTGCAAATAGCCAGATCTTTTAATGTTTTGTTTACAGGAAAAGGCACAACTGGCAGATCAGTCTCAACTGGGTAAAAGTGCTCCTGGCCACAGCCACCAACTGATCATCAGAAGCAATGCTGGATCCAGGAGAACAGTCAAACAGACAACCTGATTATGAAGGGGAAATGCAAGCCCCATGCAAAGCACGCCACACACCTAAACCTGGATCACTTACAAACAACAAACACCACCTTCATTCTCTCTTGCCTGAATTAAGCTGATTGGCTCCTTCTGGAGAAAGAACACTGGGTTAAGCATTGATCTTCTACTGCAAGGGACTTCTTAGGTTCATTACTTAGCTCGCTATTGTTTGATATTCCACTTAATTTCAGTGGTGGTGCCAAGTAGTTACAAAATCACAGAATCTGCTGTGGCTAATTTGGCTGCCAAACTAAATAGACAAATAATTAAAAAAGAGGTGAATGAAGTCTGATTCCAGGTGGACTGTGTCCAGGAAGAAATGAAGTCTAGCAGTTCTAAACAAAAGAATAAAGAACTTCCTAAATGCAATGCAGTTAAAAGTGAATTGAGCCAAAAATGCAATCTGCTGATCTTTGGCTAAGAGATTGAGTTAATACACATGGGATTGGCAAGGTAGATACTTGCAATTCTGTTGAGGCAGAAAATATCAAAATTGCCCTTGGTAAGTGGAAGAAATGGAAATTGACTTAGTGAATGTCCTTTGCAAATGTATTTAAGAAAAATGCAAGCACTCCCAACAAGGGTTTCCAGATAAGGAATGTTAATTACCCAATAACATTTGGCAACATTTCCGAGACCAAGTGGTAGCATCCATACCATATCCATATGGTAGACCGTAGATGATATGGGAGGCCAAGGAAGACTTTGAGGAATGTATGGCAGGCAACATAAAAGGGAATAATAAAAGCTTCTTCAAATACGTTAGAAGCAGGAAACCTGCCAGGGAAACGGTTGGTCCGCTGGATGGTGAGGGAGAGAAAGGGGTGATAAAAGGGGACTTGGAGACTGCAGAGAAATTAAATGAGTTCTTTGCATCTGTCTTCACGGCAGAAGACCTCGGGCAAATACCGCTGCTGGAACGGTCTCCCCTGACTAAAGAATTAAGTCAAATAGAGGTTAAAAGAGAAGATGTCTCAGACTTAATTGACAAAATAAAGATCAATAAATCACCAGGCCCGGATGGCATCCACCCAAGAGTTCTGAAGGAACTCAAGAATGAAGTTGCTGACCTCTTGACCCAAATATGCAACTTGTCCCTTAAAACGGCCACTGTGCCAGAGGATTGGAGGATAGCTAATGTCATGCCAATCTTTAAAAAAGGAAGGAGGGAGGACCCGGGAAACTACAGGCTGGTCAGCCTAACATCTGTTCCAGGGAAGATGGTGGAAAGTCTCATTAAGGATAAAATCTTAAAATACATAGAAGAACAAGCTCTGCTGAGGGAGAGTCAGCATGGCTTCTGCAAGGGGAAGTCTTGCCTCACACACCTGTTAGAATTTTTTGAAAAGGTCAACAGGCATGTGGATGCGAGCGAACCCGTGGACATTATATATCTGGATTTTCAGAAGGCGTTTGACACAGTCCCTCATGAAAGGCTCCTGAGAAAACTCCACAGTCAGGGAATAAGAGGGCAGGTCCTCTTGTGGATTAGGAACTGGTTGAAGACCAGGAAACAGCGAGTGGGAGTCAATGGGCAATTTTCACAATGGTGAGAGGTGAAAAGCGGTGTGCCCCAAGGATCGGTCTTGGGACCGGTGCTTTTCAACTTATTCATAAATGACCTGGAGTTTGGGATAGGCAGTGAGGTGGCCAAGTTTGCAGATGACACTAAACTTTTCCGGGTAGTGAAGACCAGCAGGGATTGTGAAGAGCTCCAGAAGGATCTCTCCAAACTGGGAGAATGGGCAGCAAAATGGCAGATGCGCTTCAATGTAAATAAGTGCAAAGTGATGCACATTGGGGCAAGAAACCAAAATTTCACATATACGCTAATGGGTTCTGAGTTGTCTGTGACGGATCAAGAGAGAGATCTTGGGGTGCTGGTGGACAGGTCGATGAAAGTGTCGACCCAGTGTGCGGCGGCTGTGAAGAAGGCCAATTCCATGCTCGGGATCATTAAAAAAGGGATTGAGAATAAAACGGCCAATATCATTATGCCTTTGTACAAATCGATGGTAAGGCCACATCTGGAGTATTGTGTCCAGTTCTGGTCACCACACCTCAAAAAGGATATTGTTGGAAAAGGTGCAGAAAAGAGCGACCAGATTGATTTGTGGGCTGGAGCACCTCCCTTATGAGGAAAGGCTACAGCGTCTGGGGCTTTTCAGTCTAGAAAAAAGGCGCCTGAAGGGGGACATGATTGAGACGTATAAAATTATGCATGAGATGGAGAGAGTGGATAGAGGGAAATTCTTCTCCCTCTCGCACAACACCAGAACCAGGGGACATGTACTAAAATTGAGTGAAGGGAGAGTTAGAACAGACAAAAGAAAATATTTCTTTACCCAGCATGTAATTCATCTGTGGAACTCCTTGCCACAGGATGTGGTGATGGCACCTGGCCTGGATGCCTTTAAAAGGGGTTTGGACAGATTCATGGAGGAAAAGACCATCACAGGTTACAAGCCATAAGCAACCTCCTGGTTTTAGAGGTTTTAGAAGTGGGTTTTCTTTGTGCCAGGTGCAAGGGAGTGACAACGGGAAACAGGTTATTGTCTTGTGCTCCCTGAGGCATCTGGTGGGGCCACTGTGTGATACAGGAAGCTGGACTAGATGGGCTTTTGGCCTGATCCAGCAGGGCTCTTCTTATGTTCTTATGTTCTTATCTCTAGACCATAGGTGCTGCGCTTTGGATAGTATTGAGTGGAGGAAATCAGTGCATTTCTTTTTACATGCTTCTTAAAAGTGATGCGGTCATTTGATTTCAGTTCTTAGAAATTGAATAGGGATGCTCCATAGTAATCATATGCATAGAAACTGCCTGGTCTAGTTTTTTTTTTTTTCCTTTCTATCCACATGATACTTTACAAATCTTCTGCATCCTTAATGTTGGATGATTCCCGCTATATCCTGTCCCAAGAAAAAAGTGTCAGTCAGTGGTTATCACAATGAAGACTGGTAGTGTCTGTAGCATACACATTGAAAGGTGCAAATTTAATGAAGCTGGGAACCGCTAGTAGCCCTCCGAAGGTGATGAACACTAGTGAGTCAAGATACATCACACCCTGCTTTTGACTCATGTCTACGCAGATAGGGTTGCCATGGTAACTCACTGGTTTTTCTTGGGGGAAAGCTAGGTAACCATATTTCTTTTCTGAACCATATTTCTCTTCTCTCTTGTGGAAACCACTGAACAGCACACCATACCTTGCAATTATCTTGGAAAATGCATCATAGCGAATGAAATTTCAGACTGTTCTTCTTAACATAAAACAAACGAACAGTGAACGATGAGCAGTGACCTAAGTACCTATTGTTTGACTGAGGAACAAAGGAGAAATAACTTCAGTTTTCCCCAGTTTCTTATTTAAAGTAATCGGCAAAAACTGAAGTGGCTTCTCATTTGTTCCTGAAACATCATGCACTGTACTGGGCAGCGCAATCCTGTGTAAGGATCTGGCCGGCGGCCCAAGGCCGCCCGCCGGATCCTGAGCCCAGGATGCCATTTGACCAGCGGGCTGGAGGTCTACTTGGGGAAGGGGACACTCACCCCCTTCCCCAGGTGTAAACTGGGGCTGGCCCGATAGGCCTCCTCGGATTTCCGCCAGCTATTTTGGTGGAAGTAGAGGAGGCCGTGTAATGGACTAGCCGGCCTGGCGGGGGATGGGGATATGTTGGCAGTCATCCCCCACCCCCTCCTGAGCCGGCTAGGCAAATGGTCCCCCTCCCTCCCTCACCTGCCGATCCGCCCCCGCCCCCCCACCGGATCTGGACTTACCTCCTCCAGCAGCCATCCGGGTGTTCCGGTGATGGAGTGAGGGCGGCCGGCCTCTGCACCGGCCTCTCTTACTCCCGAGGCATCGTGAACATGCTTTATGGCACGTTTGTGACTTCTTAGAATGATGGAGCGCTCGTTCCGCCATTCCACCGTTCCGGTGGATTGCGCCGTAAGCCAGTATTCCTCTTTAAGAACTTCAGTATTATAATCATAATAATAATCAGTATTTATATACCGCCTTTTCTTTGATCATCGGATTTCTCCTCTGACCTTAATTCAAAGGCGGTTTACACAGGCAGGCTTTCTAAACCCCAAGGGTTTTTTTTACAATACAATATTTTCTAGACTTGCATAGAACTTAGTCTTCATTCTAGGTGGTTTCATTCACAGCCTCTCATTGGAAACCACCAACCTCTCATTGGTGGTTTCCTTCACAGCCTCTCTCTGGCATTCGCCTCACCACACTTCAACTGACAGGCAACCTTGACTCCCACTCAAAGTGCAGCTGCAGCTTCTCTCCCTCATAGAGGCTCTGCAGCTTGTCAGTGGTATGCCGACAGCTCTCTGACAGCACACGGATGTTTTGTTTCACTTCTTTTTTAATGATGGGTTAAGTGTAGGAAATAATGACATATAAAAAGTGAGTTGCAGAAGGCCAGAGAGACTATCAATATCTTGAATGTTGTTGCATTTGTAATGGAGAGCAAGTATTCAGGGACCAGTGAGAGTGACTTACACATGAGCTAAATTTTCCCATTGAAATCATTGAGTTTAACTTAGCTAGATTGTGTCCCATGTTTCTAAACCTCGTTATTTACAGAGGGAGGTTAGATAGTATATACCAAAAGTTCAAAACTTAGAAAACTAATTACAAGAAACTCACATGTATAATTATTTGTCTAATAGTGAACTTTACCCAAGTGAATGGTTTCTGGTGCCAGAAATAACTTTTAGATCTTGGGGACTGACAATACGATAGTCTTTTAGAATGCTTTTGCTTCCGCAATTTGCATTTGTTTTTAAAACCTCTATTATGCAAATACCCTCTCTGCACAATGCCTTTTGTATTTCTTTTGTGGCCATCTCATTTATCTAACCCGTACTAACTGGGCAAGAAGCACTTTTTCAATAGATGCTCCTCTTATATTTAGCAGAGGGAGAGTAACTGCCCCCCTTTCACCCCAGCACAGTGTCTTTTCTGGTGGCTGTTGCTGGTGGTGTTCTGCATCTTTTTTAGATTGTGAGCCCTTTTGGGACAGGGAGCCGTTTAATCATCATTTGATTTTGTCTGTAAACCGCTTTGTGAACTTTTTGTTGAAAAGCGGTATATAAAAACTGTTAACAACAACAACAACAACAACAACAACCAAGATAAATGGTCTGATTTGCACTTTTCTTGATATTTCAAAAAATGTTTTCTGCTGAAGAACTATTTGGAACTATTTGAGTGCCAGACAGTGTTGCAAAGTGTTGCAAATTCAATACCTCTTGAATTCTCTTCAGATGCTACCAGTTGCTTTTCAACAGCTGATCCAATTCAGGTCACTGAAAGGTCTTTCCATTGTTAGCGAGCCAGCCAAATGCTTAGAAAGAAATTCCAGCTGGTGTTTTCTTCTTGTATTTTACAAGCCAATTCTCTCCACCACCATCCACTAGGATGATTCTCTCCAGCATCTTGGTCATGGTTATTTTGTTGTTGTTGTTGTTGTTGTTTTACATGTAACCATCCATATACAGGGTGGCCACAAGAGCCCTATGTGTATGAGGTTGTTTGGCTTTGGAATTGAAGCCATTTAAGCCTGCATAAGGACTTCTTTGTGGCCACCCTATACATGGCCCTGTACACAGAAGAAGAGGACAGTTTCCTGCCCTGAGGGGTTTACAGTTTAAATTGTGACACAAGGGAGACAACAGAAGAAGGAGAGAGAAATGGAGGCAAGGCAAACCGAGGAAGAATATGCAATTATTTCATTTACATGTACTTAGGCTTAAGTGCGGTAAGGTATGAGGAACAAGAGGTTTCAAGAGGTTTACCAAAGCCTTCATGGAAAAAGTGAGTTTTGAGGTAGGTTTTGATAAAGGAATAGAGGAAGCTTCACGCAGTATTCTAGGCGGACATTTCAGTAATAAAGGGCAACAGAGCAGAAAGGATGAGAGTAATGTGAGGGTCAGCTAATGGTTCTGGCACGTGCTTAGGACATCAAGGGAAAGGGTTAAAACCACTGAGTTTTTTCCAGTGCTGGATTTACCATGGACCATGGTGCAACCCCCCCCCCCCATTTTTTTAACCTAAACAAAGTCTGGAAAAAATGGGAGAATCACTGAACCCAAAATATATTAATTCAAAATATATTGTATCGATTTTTTTTTATTTTTTACTAAATTCTGCTCCAAATGTCTTAAAGAAAATACAATAATTTAAATTAAAATATCATTCATTTTATTTTGAATTGCATATATATGAGGGCTCTATAATCTTTTCAGTACTTAGGGCCTCTCCCAGGTCTTAATCCAGCCCTGGTTGTGCAGGTGAAGGAGCAATAATCATGGGAAGGCATGTAATTGGATATGAGAATGGAGAAGTAAGCTATATCTGCCAGGGGTTTTAGTCTCTGAGGTACGGCAAAAGGGGGTCCAAATTGTCTGGCCTTATGTACGGCAACTACTTTATCCCAGTAGTATTCAGACTGTATGCGCTGCGCTTTATCTACAACTTCCCTCAGAGACACCCTGGTCCACTGCATTCACCCGCAGTGCGTGAGGATCCCCCGCAGCCTCTTCTTGGTCATCCGGCGGCAGGTCTCCCACTAGGGTCGTCTTGGATCTCGCTCCGGGTCCACCCAGTGGCGTTCCGCCCTCCGCTCCCATCGTCGTCGACATCTCGTCCCCGGTCCAGGAATTCCGATACCAAAACGAGTTAACTTCCACCCTCGGACTTGGGAGTTCCGCTAGCAGTCGGAAGTCTTCCTCGTCCCACTCAAAACGCTGCTCCTCCAAACTTTCTCCGTCGTCTGACCCAGAGACACTACTCATAATCTGCCTCAGTAAAATAACAAACCAGTGCCATCGTCCGTATTATTCCATGTGTGTACAGACCAACCTTGGGAGTTACTCTATCTTCGTGTATTACTCAAGGGAAAAGAAAAAAAGGCCCACCGCTAGCCAACCATGTCAGGGGTTTTAGTCTCTGAGGTACAGCAAAAGGTGGTCCAAATTGTCTGGCCTTATGTACGGCAACTACTTTATCCCAGTAGTATTCAGACTGTATGCGCTGCGCTTTATCTACAACTTCCCTCAGAGACACCCTGGTCCACTGCTTTCACCCGCAGTGCGTGAGGATCCCCCGCAGCCGATCTTCTCTGACCCAGCCACCCTGGGATTCCCTCCCTTCTCTGACACACCGCCCAGAGAATGTCCGTGTCCCTTCCCCTTCTCCCCAATGTCTTGCTCCCGGTTGGTCTGATATTGTAATACACACAAAGTCCTCTTTAGAATATAAGAGAATTTATTATAGAATTAAAGAATTCGTTTTAGGTGCAAAGCCTCTTCCCCCACCCGGGGTGGTTACAGAAGGCTTGCAGAAGAGAAAGTACAGACAAGGCACATTAAAACAACAAAAGCTATCTAAGCTGACTAATACATACCCCCTGAGGCTTCAGGCATTCTGATGTAAAACGGACAGAGCTTTCCGCTGCATCTCAGGACAGGCGAGGGCCAAGCACAAAGGAAAGCTCTCATTTTTATACCTTAATGTAACGGTCATTCTCCCAAAGGTGGGGAGACCAAGGTAGGTTAAACTGACCAATCCAGGGTCCAGCACGTACACAAGTCTCTGGACCTCATGCCTGATTTACAGCACCTGTGTGAAGTTTCTTAGTTTCACTTTCCTAACTTTATGTTGATAAATTGCCCAGCAACAGATGTTCCCTTATCTCTGTCCTTGGGCCGCATTTCGAAGTCAGCCTGGTTTCCTTCATGGAAGCTGTCTGTAACATTCACACTTTTAGAGACATCAGCATTTCAAAGGAAAGCCATAAACTTGTTGAACATCCTTGCAGCTATCCTTTTACATAGACAATTAACAGACATGTATTCCATGAGATAGTATACAACATTAATAGAACATAGGGTGATCTCTGGCTCTCCTCACAATATCCTCTGGAGGGTTTGGAGATATGGGATTGGGTGGCAGGAGAAAATTCTGGCGTAGAGAGGTAGAGCTGGGTGTCATCAGTGTACAAATGTTCCTGAAGCTCACTGGATGCCTGGAGGTCACCCAGAGACACAGCGTACAGAGAGAGAATAGGAGGGGCTAAGAACAGATTTCTGAGAGATCCTGCCAGAATGCAGAAAAGTAGAGAAAGAGTTTCCACCTGTGGAAATACTGAAAGACCCATTTGACAAATAGGAAGAGAACCATCTGAGGGCAGAATCATGAAACCTAGAGCATAAAGGAGTCAGGCCACCTAGAGCTGCTGCAAGGAAAAACAGATACCAGCCAAGGAAGAACAGATACCAGTTCTTAAATCTGCAATCCATTGGAGAAGAAGCCACATCCTGATCCCCTGCAACTATTATCTGCTGCAAGGTTTTTCTTGGGAGCTATTTACATTGGGCCACTTCAGAAACCAGTAGCTCTAGAACCACCATCTCCCCCCCCCCCCCAAGGGGCTGTACAAATAAATCAAATTACGTTTTGGCAGGCATTGCTTGTCATACACAGGTGGGGAAAGCTATACCACTGAAAGTCCTTTTTGCAGATATACTAAAATTGCACAGCACAGCTACTTTGGTACACTGTGTCCAGACATTTCCAGTAAAAAAAGTATAAAAAATGGTGGTTGTGTGTACAACTATGAGAGTATGAAAGTAGAATCATGATGAAGTGCCAGAAAATGACTGAGCTTTTACCTGAACATGCAAGGTAAGTAGAAAATACAGGAACAATTCTAAGTTACAAATACAGTATACAAGTGAGTGTAAATGTTCCTCTTGTTGAAAAGTGGTATCATCATCATCATCATCATCATCATACTTACTATACACTTTTACAGAAATAGAGGAATACAGAATCAGAGGTTCATTTAAAAATCAACAGGGCTCATTTCCAATGTGTATATTTAGAACTGCGGTGTCAAAGATGCAATGCATTTTCTCATAGATAAGTAATTTTTATGTTCTGCCATGCACATAATAAGGATGGTTCCAAAGTTTCAGATTTCAGTTTGGCTTATCAATTACGTAGTTAATAAGGAAAGAAACAAGAAGTTTTGTTTTCATGAAGAGAAGCACTTTAAAGTTGGCTAAAAATAGCCATTCTGGAAAGAGACTGAAAATATTCCCCCTGTTTGCTGACATGATTGTGACGTTCTTGGTCTGTTCCTCTTCCTTAAGCTTACCAGATTTTCCTGGTTCTAAACCAAGACGCCCACCACAATTAATTAATTTATTAATTAAATAAATAAGTAAAATAAATTTCAAAAATCTTTTTTGGGTGTGTGTGTGCAAAGTGCTCTTTTGCTGCCCCGCAGGGTGTTCGATTTCTATTTATTTATTTATTTATTTATTTATTTATTTATTACTCAATTAATTATTTGACTTGCCGGTCCTGTCCCGCCGCTGCCATTCTGCCGCCATCTTCACTGCCAGCCATGGCTGCGGTGGCGGCCACCAACACCATTGTCGCCCCTGCCGCCTCTGTCGTCATCTTCTTCTTCAGCAGCAACCCCCAGCAGCAGCAGCAGCAGCAGCCTCCACTGCTGCTTAAGAGGCTTGAAAATTTAAAACTTACCTTTTTTCCTTTGGCGGCCATCTTGGATCTTGCGAGATTTCCCAAGATCCAAGATGGCCACCGAAGGAAAAAAGGTAAGTTTTAAATTTTCAAGTCTCTTAAAAGAGGCGGTGGTGGCGGTGGCAGAGGCTTCCACCGGGCCCGGAACAGACCGGGCCCGATCCAGGACCCGAGCCTGGGTTCAGGGACGGTCCCGGAAATTCCCAGATGGATAGCCTTCTCTTACTACATTACTACTGTTGTGTTGGGCTTCTTTCAGAGCTCTCATGCGTTTAGTGGTGGATCTGTTACCACCTCCCAGGCCCCTAAATCTTGCCAGTCCCTAAAAGGACTGAGTTTGCAGTCTTTAGGTGGGTGGAAAATGTTTTTTTTTTTCCCTCCTTCATCTACTGAAGCTGTTCTCTTTGCCTTCCTTGATCAATCTGCTGTTGCTTCGCAGGCCTCAAAATTTCTTTTTCTATCAATCTCAAACAGCAGGCCGTCAAGGATGAGAAAGCTTGAAAGCTTTAGTTGGATGGGAGATGGGGAGTATTGAGGAAGTCTCTAATCTCCTCTGCCCATCTTTGAAAACCTAGATGTGGTGGGGGAGGAATAGATTGGTGGAGAGAGAAGGGAGATCATCCAGGGAGAAGGGATTGTTGAATCTGAAAGAAGTCATGGTGGTGTGTACTCCGATACAGTGGTTCTCAAACCTTTTAGCACCGGGACCCACTTTTTAAAATGACACTCTATCGGGACCCACCTAGCTTTATGAGACCCTCAAATATTTAACTCCCTATAGTTATCTTCCAAGACTTTAGAATGCTTGCATACCACAGGAGCTCAGCTCTTTGAAGGGCAATTAGCAGCTATCTGATTTTTGAATAGCCTCAGGGCTTGTGGCAATTACTTATCTGATTTTTCCATCACCTGGGACCCACCAGAAATCAGGTTGCAACCCACCAAGTGGGTCCTGACCCACAGTTTGAGAAACACTGCTCTGATAGCATCAGAACTGGGGTGGGGGGATGACTATCTCTGATCTGTGGGAGGAAAGAAATGGTGGATGTTTAGTGCTTTCTGTTTGCTGGCTCAGCCCTAGTTGGGAGGGGGCATCCTCATCTTTGGATAGTTATGACCCCAAATAAGTACTAGACAGATTTGGGGTGGTGCAACTTACCAATAAGTAATGATTTTCTTTCCTAATAAGGCAGGTACTATCTGGCCTGGAATCCTTCCTCTTTAATCCCAAATGTGTGAAGACAGGTTGTCTGTAGTTGTTTGATTTGAGGCATGGGACAGATCTAGTAGGGGGATTTCTAGGTACAGTATTCCCCTTGGATTTTCAGCTTCCTGATTATGGACAATAGGCACATGATATGGACAAGAGTTGCTGTGTTCATCAAAGATGAAACGTATATCATAATAAATACCAATAACAATAGGAACAACACTGACAACCAAGACATAATAATAAATAAAAATTACAACAGCAGCAACATGAACAATCTATACCCAAAACGATATCATCATGAATAATGATTAGCAATAGAATAATAGCCAATAATAATAAGCAACAATAACAAATAAATAAAAATTGAATCTTGGGATTTTCTGTTTTAAAAATGCCTTTTCTGGTGACTGTTGCTGGTGGTGTTCTGATCTTTTTTAGATTGTGAGTCCTTTTGGGACAGAGAGCCACTTAATCATTTGATTTTGTCTGTAAACCGCTTTGAACTTTTTGTTGAAAAGCGGTATATAAATACTGTTAATAAATAAATAATAAATAAATAAAAGAGAGGAATTCAAGCCGGAGCGTCAGAGTGGAAAACTTTAAAACAAAATCTATAAAGTGGCTGTGTGCAAAATGGAAGAATCTAGGTTTAAAAATAAATTGTTTCTTCATTTGCTGCAATTTTGCACTGCTTTCTGGATTGGCAAAGGCACTCGGGTCAACTTACAATATTATAACAAGCACATTCCAAAACATTTAAAAAGCAGTGTTGCCTGGCGACCTTGATGGTTTTCTCAGGAGCTGGTGACAAGGGCTCCATGGCCCGTCGGGCTTCTCCTTTCTTGCCTTCTCTCAAAGCGCTTCTGAGGCATGAATTTGGAACTATACCAGAGTACTTTGGTGCTCTATCTCTTTACCTTTGAAAATGCCAGCCACAGATGCTGGCGAAACTTCAGGGAATGATGCTTGTAACGGCCCATGGCCAACAATCCCGGTTTATTTTTATTCTATAGATTCCTCCGGCCATAAAAGTCTTAGAATCGATATCATGTATTTGTTGTTGTAGCATCCACAACCACCACCAACAATAGCAGTACTTCTTCTTCAGTCCATAGCTGGTGCTTGGGGAGCTGGCTGTCCTCTCATCCAGTACATCGCTGTAGGTGCCACTTGGGTCCGTATGTCATTCACGATACGCTTCCACTCTTGGCAAATGGTGGCGATATTTCTAGCCTCATTGATCTTTGGTTCCTTAGGTCTTCCTCAATGTGTTTAAGCCATGTTTTCTTCGGTGCTGCCTGTTGAACCCTCCAGTGGGTAGGTCTCTCTCATCAAAGGAGCCTGTGTGGCAGCCGACTGGTAATCATTCTGCAAATGTGGCCAAACCATCGCAGTCTGCATTTTTGGATTTGTTCTCGAGGGTTGATAGTTTCATCTTGTCTCGTTCTGACGGCAATCATGAAGAGAGACACCCAAGATCTGTCTCAGGCATCACATTTGGAAGACTTCGAGCTTGTTCATATCTGATTTAAGCAGAGTCCATGTCTCCGATCCGTATAAGAGAATTGGCAGGATCAATGTTCGGAAGAGGCGGTACTAGCAGTACTACTAATAATTGCACAATAGCAACAACCAATAATTATAGATGATGATGTTAATAAATAGCATCAATAATTATATCAACAACAATAACAACAATAAGAGAGAAATTGATTTTCACAGTTTAAAAATAATTCAAGCCAGGGTGTTTAATCTGTATTTAATCGGAGACACTGAGTGAAGTCTGGTTTGGAGGCGCTCTCTTCAATACGTATCTCTTCCTCTTGCAGCTTAAGCAGAAAGCACTCTTTTGGGACACAAGGGCTGTCTGTGGTATTACAGCCCACTCCAATTGCTGGATAGAGATTTTAGCTGTGCTGGACATTAGGGGCTCAGAAGTACCCAGATCGGAAACCAAAGCATGTCAGATAAGCACCCGTATTCTCCACTATGATGTCATCAATTCTCCAAAGGGGAAGCTCCACGTCAAAGGAATTTGTCCCAATAACATGTTGAATTCTGACTATGCTCTGGATGTTGTAATGAACCAGGAGGCTGAATTCCTTCAGGAGGCTGAATTGCACCTACACATACAGGTAGCTCAATCAGTTTCATGTAGGGACCAGAAATAGAGGGAAGACCTGAGATAAGACTGCAAAGTCGATGTGTTCTGAGATTCGGAAGCAGATATTTTAGTTAGCCTTTGGTTTAGGCTGACTTCATGATTTGGGGGACCCTTGGCAAGCAGCCATTACTGGGCCCCCTTAACCTACAAAGGGAGTACCGGAAAGTTGTGTAACAAAGAAATGGCCAAGAGAGAACTGGCTAATAGTAAAACATCTAAATAGAATTTACAGCACAATCCTGGGTAACCTTGCACCGGTGTAACAGCAGATGCACTGGTATAAGTGCAATTACACTGGCATAAGTGCACTTACACCGGTGCATCTACTGTTACACAGGATTGCGCTGTGTGTGTAAAGGTGTTTGTATAGCATGGGTTCACATCAACATAGAGGAATGTCCATCCAACAGGGTAACAGTGAATGATGGAGTGGAAAGAATATGACAAAAGTGTGTTTCTACATTGATGTCAGGGATATGATGATGCTGAAAAAAAGGAAAGGCCAGCCCCTAGACTTCTATGGTAAGGACTATGTCAATTCCATATGATATACAGTCCAAGATCTGAGGGCTGAAAAAGTGGTTGTGAGATACTATAGTTGAGAGCAAGGCTTCATTTCCCAAGTGGATATAAGAGCTTCAGGACTAAAGTGAAGAGAAAGAGAATTGGATCAGAATTCTAAGACCACACCATTTTGATATGACAGCCCAAAATAACATCACAGGGGACTTTTACCTTGGCAACATCCTGGTTCCTATTTTGCGGCTGAAAGAGCAATAGACCAAGATATTCAGAACTTGCTCCCATATCATACTTTTGTGTTTGTGACTGAGACTGAGAATTAGGGTCAACTATAGAAAAGCTGACCTTGCCTCTCTCCTGCTTGTAAGAAAAAAAAATCTGAAGGTATTTGTTTTAAGAGCAATCTCAAGACTTAGAAAAATGCCTTTTGCAAATCCGTGCATTCAGAGGTAGCAGGGACTACAGGGACTATGTTTTGGTTCTATTGGCCGTTCAAGGCCTGACAAGAAGGGTGGGGAATCATGCTAGTAAATAGTTGCTGTATGCATGATTCCCCAGTCCACCAATGGGGACTGTGCTTAAACTGGAATGCCTTAATTTTAATGTCAGCCCTGGGCAAAGTTTCCAGGGGTGATTAGCAGTGACGGAACACAGACTGTTGTCATTTTAATAAATGAGTATTTATTGGTTTGGATAAAGTCCCCCTAGTCATAAGGGGCCCGCCTAAAAAATTTATTGATGGTTCAATTTGATTAGTCAAAGTATTTCTCACACTTTAAAGAGATGACAATCTAATATAGCCCTGTTGAAGTTTTTTTGTTAATCTCATATAGCAATTTTCAACATTTTTCATCTCGTGGCACACTGACAAGGTGCTAAAATTGTCCAGGAACACCATCAGTTTTTTGATAATTGACAAGGCTGCACCACTGGCAGGGAGCTCACATCCCCCAATGATGGCCCTACTAATAAATGACCCTCCCCCAAACTCCCGTGGCACATCTGCAGACCATTCATGGTACACCAATATGCCACAGCACAGTGGTTGACAATCACTGATCTAGTACCTTAATAATTAACTGGGTAACCAATTAATGATTTTGGTTTCCTGATAAGCCTAATCTACAAACCAAAAATTTTAGTGCAGAAGAATTTTGTGTGCCCTGGCCTGTACACACTAATAGGCTTACCATCCGTCCCGAAAAACCCGGGACTGCCCCGGTTTCCAGGCTCTGGTCCCAGATCAGTCCCGGGCTTTTTGGGCCCGGTGGAAGCCTCCGCCGATTTCAAAGTGTAAAAACTTACCTTTTTCCAGTGGTGCCATCTTGGATCTTGCGAGATTTCACGAGATCCAAGGTGGCGCCGCCGGAAAAAAGGTGAGTTTTACACTTTGAAAGTGGCGACGGTGGAGGCTTCAGGGGCAGCAAGAGTCCTGGCTGGCTCAGATGCAGCTGGCCAGGCTCCAGAGGAGGAGGAGGAGGAGGCGATAGTGGCAGCCGCGAAGACAACGACAATGATGTGGAGGATGTGGACAACAATAACGTGGATGGATGGTGGCAATGGCGGCGGCGGCCACCACAAAGAACAAGAAGAAGACGACAATGACTTGGATAGTGGTGGCGGCGGGACAGGTAAGTAAAATAATTAATTGATTCATTAAAATTAAATATTTGATATTAATTAATTAATTAATTAATTAATTAATTATTGGGGGTGTCCTGGTTTACAGCCAGGAAAATCTGGTAAACCTACACACTGGGGGGGGGGGGTAGGCAGCCAGAAGGCATGTATCCCTGATGAATTTGATTGGTTTATGTTAGGCACATCAGCTCTTACAGTGAGGCTAAACAGGGCTAGGAAGGCAGGCAGAGACACAGGAGACTGGGGAATAGGTAAGAAAGCTGGGAGTACAAGAAGGTATCTAGGAAGCAAAACACACAAGGCCAGAATCTAGCTGTTGCCCAGGCAACCAGGCCCATCTTGGAGGCATTTCTAGGCAGGCCAGGCCAGGGAAAACCACTGTTTTTCTGTAGCCTTAGTGGCTCTGCACAAAAGGCTAGTAGAACACAGATCAAGAGGCCCCTGCTTTTCATTCTAGCTGCTTCTGACATACCCTTGTTTAAAAGCTCAGGCTCATGTTCTTCGTGTGAGACAAAGAATGTTTGAACCGTACACTATCATTGTCTTGTAAGTGAATACAGCCCTGTAAGTTGCAGGTATTCCCGTGAGGTTCAAATACCAGGTGATGAAATGCTTGAACAAAAGGGCACCTGGCTATAGTTACTTTTGTATTTATTCTGAAACCTGAGCGTGGCCCTTATTTCAAGAGTCCTATTTCACCACCCTCACTATTATATAACAAGATACATTGGAGGCTTTTTGGAGATCTGGCATGTTGAATGGAAAAAAACAGCAGCATTCCAATGGTAGATTGAATTGAAAGCAACGTGGAATGCAAACTCCCTCATATGTATCCAAAGACAGAAACCTTGGAACAGGGCCTGAAGCGTGATCAGATTGAATCACTTTATTTATCAAATGAGTTACGTAAATCCACTCTTAGGTGTGTCCAATTCTGATGGTTTCGTTAACTGTGGGATTGGAAAACACTAAAATAACACCTGATCTAAGGACATTTTCACACATGAGGGTTAAAGAAAGCTACTCTTGTTTTAATTGCTTTGTAATGTGAATTACACTGTGAGACACAGGAAGCTGGACTAGATGGGCTCTTGGCCTGATCCAGCAGGGCTCTTCTTATGTTCTTATGAATGTAAAATTGACACTGGACATTCTCAATTATTACAGTGGACTCTTCTCGCCAGTTTTTTTTCACGAGCAGCGAGTGGCCTCCTGGGACAAAGTGCCTCATTGGGACAAAGTGCCAAGGTAAGAGAAGACACAGCGAGTTGAGCATCTGTGCGAGTTCAGCAGCAGGGCGAGGAAGCCAGGCCCCAAACACTGCCTGACACTTCCCTTGAGGAGAGGAGAGCTCCAACTACATTAAGTTTCCCAAACTTAGATAAACCCATAACTTACACACAAAAGCTATGAAGTCATACAGCCAGCAGAGGGGTGGGGGCTATCCAGTGTTCTGCACCATGTGTCACATGTATGACTATATGCCTCTTGGGCATAAGTCATGGGTACGTGCTCGGTGCCAAGAGCTCCAGGTTCTCAGGGAACGGGTTTACTCCCTTGAAGCCATGGTTGCTGACCTGGAGAAGCAGAGACGTAGTGAGGGACCAGGGTGAGACTTCTAGGGATGTGGAGGCGCATCCCACCCTCAGTTGGGCAGCTCCTCAGCTGCCAGGGAAGGGAGTCTCAGGGCTGGAGGACATCGCTCTGGAAAAGAGGGAAAAAAATCCCCCAGTGGGGACCCCTTCTTCAGGTGATGGACCCGTATCCAGTCGCACTATGGATACTCCTCTGGGGAGGGGGGGAAGGGGCTTTCTTGTAGTGGGTGATTATTCTATAGTCAGGAACATAGAGAGGGGGGTCTGTGATGGATGTGAGGACCACATGGTGACTTGCCTGCCTGGTGCGAAGGTTGCGGATGTCACTTCTCGTCTAGATACAGTAGACTGGTAGAGAGTGCTAGGGAGGATGTAGTGAGACTCTACAGCACGTTTGCAACGGCTTCCGGAGACGGAACACTCGTTCTGTCTCCGGGTCGTTCCGGTGGATTGCACCCTTAGTCTTTTAGGTAGAATATAATTCTTGGCTGCTTTTATATATGAAAAGGCACATGGACACCACTCTTTAAGTACTCTTTTACTCACAGGGTTAAAGCAGTTCCACAGCAGGTGGAAAGCTGAGCTCTAGTGCACACTTCATACTAGATGCTAACTGCTCTGATTACCCTGGTGGATGCTGGGGATTTGACAGGTTGTTGGTCCTGCTGAACCTCTCTGTGGCATTCACCACCATCAACCATGGTGTCCTTCTGGGATGTTTGGCTGGGCTGGGCCTTGGGGGGCACAGTTTTGCAGTGATTCCAGTTCCTCCTGGCTGAAGGTCCTACAAGATTTTCTGGGGAATCCTGTTCAGTAACCTCAACCAATGAGTGGTTTTGAGAGATGAGAAATTGCTCTATGCTTCATTCCTGGGCCCTGGCCTCAGCCAGGCTATCATCAGCTTCTTCCTCTCCCTTAGAAATTGGTGCTATTGCCAGGTGCTGTTGCCAAGGGTCACTGTACCACATTTAGGTTTGACAGGAGTACCTTGAGAGGTCTCCTTTGTTGGATTCTCCAGCTCACAGTTTGGTATGAATTCAAGGGAAGGGACAGTTTGAACCTGGCTGTGGATTGACATCCCCACAACTGCTTCATCTTATTGGCTAGATCTTTATCCAATATCATAGGTGTGGAATTATCCATATACACCATCAAATCAACATTCCCCATCCACCCTTTATAACTAATGAGCAGTTGAGCCTTTCTAAGTTAAAACCTTTAGACCCTCAATCTAGTGGAATCTAATTAAAATGGTTGCTGACTGTTTACTCCTTTACAGCCTCCTGCCCTCTCCTTTACTTGCTTTCTGTATTATGTATCACTTGTTTTAATTTATTCGTATATATGTGTGTATGTCTTTTTGTGTTATGCCAATAAAGGACCCTCAAATGGCTTCCCCTCCTCCTCACATCAATGGTGGCAGAGGTGTCGCTCCGGTAGGGGCGGGGCCGTACGTTTCGCTCCATCCTAGTCCCGTTTACCAAGCGAGCAGGAGGCGGCCCCGCCCCCTCACTGTCGGAGCCATTCCATGCAGAGAAAGCAGCAGGCAAGAGACTCCCTGCCTGCTGCTTTCTCTGCACGGGGATGGCTCCGACAGTGAGGGGGCGGGGCCGCCTCCTGCTCGCTTGGTAAACGGGACTAGGACGGAGCGAAACGTACGGCCCCGCCCCTACCGGAGCGACGCCTCTGAATGGTGGACACCAACTCTCCTATATCTCTCCAAGCCATGAAGACATACCTGTAGCCATCCACCTTCAGAGCTATTCACTTCCCTTTCTGGAATCAGTTCAGGGTGGGGCTGGTTTGTAGGCAGGAAACCTTTCTGCTGTACCACAAAGTAGGCACGAGGTTTTAAACTCAGGTTGAGACTTTTGATCACTGGTTTTTTATATGACTCACCTCACCACAGTGGAAACTGCAAAGAGCTGACTTATCTTCTTCCACAATGATATCATACCTCAGAGGAATCCCACTTCCAGAGAGGGATCCCAAATCTCTAAAATACTTCCCAAATGGCTATAAGGAGTCTGGAGTACCAGTTCTTTTCAGTGTTCAATACAGATCAGCTTGTTTCATTTCAAATGTCAAAGGTTTATTAACTTACGGACTAAACAGTAGGGAGGTACAGTTCATATGACTGTTACACAGGCTAAAGGGCTATCTTCTGATTTGTTCCATGTTAACTAACCCCACACCTGACTCCTGTGATGCTACTCCTTTATGCTACTATTCTCCTAGCAGCCTTATCCACTCAACTAACTTCCAACCTCACCACTACATCAATCTTCTTTCCTTTCTCTTCCTTATAAAGTTGCAGCATTAGCATATTCCAGGGGTGGCCAAACTGCAGCTCCTGAGCCACATGTGGCTCTTTGACATATAACGTGCAGCTCTCGGAAATATGTTGACTGAGCTCCTGTTTGCATCAAATTAATATAAAAGGTAAATAAGAAATGTTCAAGCTTTATAATTATTTACTAGGTATATACTGAGAGTCTACCAGATTAAAACATAAGTTTATTGTTCATGGTGAGTAAATATATTTAAGAATTTAAATGCTTCTTAAATATTGCGGCTCTCAAAGAGCTGAAGTTTATCACATGTGGTTCATATGTGAAGCAGTTTGGCCACCCCTGGGATATTCCATCACCATTTGGCTGGCCCTGTCTGGGTCTCCATGGCATTCTAGCAAATAACAAGCCAAGCCTTTCCTTTGATACAACTGAAGGTTCTGGAACGTGTGTTTTTACACCCTTCATATACTTTAATGATGATTACTTAAATTATCATGTTATTGCTTTAATGCCTCTTCTACATTTTGCTGTTGGCTTGTTTTTCTTCCCTGTCTTGAATTCTTCTCATAGTTCTTTCTAGCACATTCCATGCTTGTGTGCAGTTGTCATGAAACCTTTTTAAAAATATTATTATTATTCCCCAGCACGATACTCAAGACTATCCAGCTTAACTTACTATGCAGAGATGTAAAATATGTCTTTGCGAGTCAATGGTGGCATCATAAATACTCCATTATGGGATATTAATGAAAGGGACTGCCAAGTTACCCATCATGCTAACATAGCAGAGGGCCCGTAAAAATAGCAATAAATCTGATGTTCTTAACAGCCAATCTACACTCTTCAACACATAAAAATGTGGCCTTCATCAGATATATGGCTCAAGGTTCTCTAGGTCCACCAGTTTGGTGTCATGTATAATGAAAATAGCCAGGATAATGACCTTATCAAGTATTACCAACCTTCATTTATATACTAGCTACTTGTCTCTTGAATGCACAGTAGAAATTCTAAGCATCGTAAAGATACATCTGTTAGCTGAGTAATACCATCTACCATATGCTCCCTGAAAAGATATATGGTATACAAAGCTGACAATGGAGGAGGTGCTGCAAGCTGGCTGGTCAGATGGCAGATCCCCCAGATCCTGCAGAAAATAGTTCTGGTGACACCCACCGCTACCCACTGATTCAAGGCAAATATCTGTTTCAGTTATACTACATTTGGAACCTCAACCAAAAATAAAAAAATAAAAAATCCAAGTTAGAACATCTCTTCTCATTTCTGCTAGAACCTCTTTCTGTAGCAGAATGGCTTTCGTCAATGTGAGCGATGAATGTTTGCCGTTTCCAATTTCATACACCACTGTGAAGCGACAGCTCTTGGAAGCCATAAAGTAGAAGGCAGATTCACCTTCTAATTTACCTCCATCTCCTCTCCACTCACCCTTGATTCCTTTGCTGTTAAATTCCATAGCAACGTAATGCTTAACATTGGTTCTATGGGTATCAGTCAGCCAAAGTGAAGCACTTTAAAATCCCATTCACTTCAATGGGAGAGACTGAAGCACATATTTCATTCTCTCGTTAAAATCGATGGGACTTGAAAAGTGCTTATCTATCTGTGGCTGGTTCAAGTTCTAAGATTCTTGTAGAGAAAACCAGTCCATGCCAGGCGAAATAAATATATGTGTACACACACACACACACACACACACACACACACACACACACACACACACACACACACACACACATGGTGGGGTTAGCCTAGCGCTAGATCCCAACCACCCCACAACCAGCCAGAAGGCTCAAAAGTCCCTGCTGCAGGTCCCTGAGGAAAATGTCGGCACTGGCCGTAGAGAGGTGGATGCCATTTCCCCTAAACAGGGCTGGTGAAGTATAAACAATACCAGGGAGAGCAAGAGCTGGCATAAGTTCGAGGCGGACATGTACTGGCCGCCGAGCCCGGAAATGGGACGGGGATGTATTGGCCAACATCCCTGCTCCCTCCCAGGCCAGCTCGGCCAACCGCCGCCCTCCCTTGCCGCCTGGCCTGCCATTGCACCTGTCGGCGGGAGACTTACATTCTCCGGTGGGGGCTGGGTCGTTTTGGCGGTGGAGTGAGGGTTTCCAGCCTCCGTGCCGGCGGCTCTTACTCTAGAGTCATCACAAATGTGCTTTACGGCATGTTTGTGACAGTTTAGACTGGCGGAGTGCGCGCTCCGCCGGTCTAATGTTAGTGTGTATTACGCTGTCACTTTATTGCTTTTTAAGTTGGTATGACCATTGAGTTTTTAAATGTTAATGGGGAGATGGTGCCTCACACAATTGTCCCCAGCACAGGAGATGGAGCCTTCCTGTTTTGGTCCCTCTCCTATCTCATATATGACACTCACCTCATGGCTAGGGAGGTGCGTGAGCAGCTAATTGTGAGGCACATGGCGGACAACTGGGAGGAGGTCTCCATCATGTCTCACGACAACGAGGGGGACAACTATCATTCGATGGAACCATGACTTTTAGTAAATGCAGGGTGTTGTCTTACATGGGGTAGTTGTGCTACATTTAATTGGTTCATTGCAATCCAAGGAAAGTTTATTGGAGACAAAATGGATTTAAAGTACTTACATCCTGTAGCGAAGCAGGGGCATCACTCTAGTAAATACATAAGTCACTACTTTCAGCTACCTGGAGCTAATTATTACTTTATTTGTTCTATTGGTCAGGGTAAATTTTGTCTGACTCCCATAAAAGTCTCATCTGGCAATCTATACCAGTGAAAAGAAAAAGAAAATGGAAAAGATTTGGTTTCAAGAAAACCATTTCACATTTACAGCCAAACTAGAGAAAGTGAGAAATACATCATTGTATTCCTATTTTTTCAACTTACAAAAAACCCACAGCAACTGGTGGGGGAGCAAATTCATATATTTTTATTCCTGTAATAATTAGCAGGAGAGGGGCATGATTTTAGTCAGGAAATTTTATGGGTAAAGGAACTCCACCTTCCCTCATGCTGCAGTTCCTGTCAGGATTGGCTACTATTTTTTTTTAAGTCATTTTTGCAGCTCCTCTAGTGTAAGCGGTGCCAATGCAGAGGCTGGCACCACTCACACCGCCCCCGGACGGATTCGACACCGCCGGACGCAGGTGAATGCTGTGGTGGGAGGGCATGGGTAGGGCGGGCAGGGGTGGGGAGGGAGGGGGACATTGGGTGGCCCGACCTGGGAAGGGGTGGGGATATCAACCCTGGGTTGTGCCGATATCCAACGCCCCTTCCCAGACCGGGTTGGCCTTACACGGCCTCCCCGAACATGCACCAGCTAAAGAACTGGTGTGCATCTGAGGAGGCCCATTTGGGCCTCCGGTGCTTATACAGGGGGACAAATGTCCCCTTCCCCGAGGTGAGCCCTGGCTGCACTGGTGTGGCTCGCATCCTGACTAGGATGCAGCGGCTGGCTCTTTAGGTCGGCTGCCGCATCTTAGGCAGGATCGGGCTATAAAATATATAGAAAGGAAAAATAGTAAATTTTATAGGAACTAGAATATTGCCAACAAAAAAAGAAATGCTTATAAACCAAAAGCCAGATATAGAAGGCAGGAACATTTGGTGTCAGAGCTCATTAGACCTTAGCCTAGAATATGAGCTTAATTTCAGGGATGAGATCTGGAATATGTGAGGTAGTAAAAAAAGTGAAGGTACCTCTGAGCATGTACAAAATGCCATTCCCTCAGCACCGAGCAGCTTGTCCTTGCACACTTTGAGCCAGTTCTCAGTTTGGTTGGCAGCTGCTTATCGTTTACTCTGGAAAGAGTGTTTGCATCCTGTGTTTTGGGAGTTATAGTATATGCCGCTAGGATACAATGTGTAGAGAAAGTAGTTTTCATGCCTGCTATTTCCAGTGATTGATAGATTTTATAGGACCATAGAGAATACATTACCACAGGGCATTTATTGTCTCCAGATAAATAGAAGAATAAAAGCTTTATTATGAATTCATTTCATAATGAAATTGTATCATCTATCTGGTAGAGCTTCACAAAAATAATTGAACTGAGCACAGCCAAATATGCACTAAAATCTATTTCAATAGAAACAGAAAGAACTATTTTCTAACTATACCATGGAATACTACCCACAAAGAAGAGTACCGTATCCTCTGGTTTTCCCAGTATTTTGACCCACCATTGGACCTCTGCTTAGTGGTTCCACATATGTTTTCTATTGAGGTTGGACACTTTCAGAGACCTTCCAGCCTCGCGCAGGCGTGTGAAGAGTCCAGGCCTGGATGAAGACACAGCGCATTAGCGCTGCAGTGGGGGCAGTCCCAGCCGGCCGGGACGACGAGAAGGCCAGGAGCCCGGGATTTGGGTGCCGGAACTGGGATTATCCCGGCCAGAGACAGGACTATGGTAAGCCTACTTACACTACAGTTTGATGTATATCTACTTAGAAGTAAGTCCCATTGACTCAGGTCCCAGGTAAGTGTACATTTGCAGCATTAATTTCTGAATGATTCTGTTCAGATTGTGAATTCTGTAAAGACCTATCCATTTATGGCAATGTTCAGTTTTAGTTTTGATATACCGGTATGTGTTGCATTTTCTTATCTCTGGATTTATGCTTTATTAAGAATATTATTTCTTTGAAAAAAATTACAATAAAATGTTAAAAAAAAGCTTTGAAGACCTTGAAATATATTTGGAAAAAACCCTATATATGTTAAAGCATTATTTGTACATATTTTTCATTTTTTTTATAACTCACCATAACTATAGCAATGCTAACAATAGAATTCAGCCACTCTTTTTCAGAACAAAAGGCATGGTGCTCTTGGCATCCAGAAATAGTAACCTACTATAGCACAACCCTGCGCATGTTTACGCAGAAGTAAATCCTTTTGTGTTCAGTAAGTTTTCTAAGAGCGCAACCTGGAGCCCCCTGCGGCCACTGGACCAGGTAAGCCGGGATCTGGTGGTGCAGGGGCGTTTCGGCGGGTGAAGGAGGGGGGCCATTGGCCCAGCCAGTCTGGGAGGGGGCGGGGAATGGCCTCGGCCATATCCCAGCCCCCGCCGAGTGGCTGGGCCGTTACATGGCCTCCGACTTCCGCCAGCTATTTAGCTGGCAGAAATCCGAGGAGGCCGATAGGGCCTGCCCCCGTTTACACCCGGGGAAGTGGACGAGCGTCCCCTTCCCTGAGTAGACCTCCAGCCCAGCAGTAGCATGGCCGCCGGTGCACAGAATCACAGCCTTCTTATCTTGTGCTTTGCCAGAAATATACATGCCCCTGACATGTAGTTTAAAACATGGTTGGGGGATGACCCCTTTGTCCTCCCTAAATGCTGCCCTACTTTATTTCATTGCTAGGGATGGTGCAAAATTCCTCTCTTGCCAAAATTCATGATGGAATGCATGGTTCCAGACTCCTCCCACTCCCCAGCAGAATAGATTTTGTAAAATATGATCGTATCTACAGATTCGGTGCATTGTATACATTTGCGTTAAAAAAACCCCACATCTTTAAATGCAAACATAGCAATATATAATTGCACCAGCTATTTGGTTAGGAAATACCTAACAATACTTGAAAAAAATGCATGAAAAATAGTATTTTAGAGAGTGACAGAAAAAAATCTGGACTTTTAGCGGAAGACTATGGAATAAAAATCAAAGGTAACCATGTAAAGTTTAGGTAGAATGGAAACTGAGAGATCCATCCATCCCTATCATTGCCTGCTGTTTCCAAGCAACAGAAGCACTAAAGCATCACCATAAATTGACATCAGTGTTCATTTTGGGCTCATCCTCAGATGAATATTTTAGGTACAAAGATACCCCTAATCTCCAATTCTGTATGCTCTTCTAAGCTAATTGATAAATAAAACAAAAGCTCAAACCTAGTTATTCAGTAAGCAAACGTGAATCTTACAAATAAGTGCAACAAATCCATATGACAGTGTCATACTACGTAGAGTTAGGCATGCCTAAACTCATAGAAACCTGTGGCTTAGGCATGTTTAGCCCTGTATAGGCTCAGGGCACACATCTAATGTTACTCTGATTAGAACCAGTGGCGTAGGAATGAGGGGCAGGCGGGGGGCAGCCCACTAGTACCCTTTTTCCGGCAAAAAAATCTGGGGGTGTTTTTACACCAGAAAAGCTGTCGGAGAGGCAGGACTTGTGATGTCACTTGGGGCACGGGGCTTGTGACGTCACAGGGGTGTGTGTCATGGGGCTGCCCCCCCCCCCAGAAGCTAGCTACGCCACTGATTAGAACAGATGCATGAGGAACGTCTACATGTTTTCTTAGAGATTGAATGAACTGGGTAAATTATGAATGAATGAGCTGAATAAATGAACTTTTCAATATTCCATGGCATGATAAATTGTCGTTCAAATACCACTTTTTTTTACCAGCTAGAACAAAACAATTTTCTTCTTGGTAATTGCAGTGCAAGGAGTTTCTAATTTGTTATCCTTTCATAAGCTAGTCCAGAAGCTAATGAAGAACTTCACATTAGTTAACCTACAATTTGTTATTTAACCAGTCATATAATAGAACCATAAACACAGTGCTACTCAGTGGTTTGACTAACTCTGATTTCTTTACTCTACTTGACACTAATTGCACTTCCATTAAAATAAGTAGATTTGTGAATATAAAGCCTGGTTCAAATTATTATTTTGATAATATTTTGATGGATTATTGCAGGGGTGGCCAAACTGTGGCTCCTGAGCCACATGCGGCTCTTTGACGTATAATGTGCGGCTCTCAAAAATGTGTTGGCTGAGCTCCTTTTTGCATCACAATTAATATAAAATTTAAATAAATTTTTTTCAAGCTTTATAATTATTTGCCAGGTATAAACGAAGTCCACTGGATTAAAACATACGTTTAATGTTCATGGTGAGTAAATATATTTAAGAATGTAAATGCTTCTTAAATATTGTGGCTCTCAAACATCTCTCTTACAGCTCTCAAACATCTGAAGATTATCATATGTGGCTCTTACATTAAGCAAGTTTGGCCACTCCTGGATTATTGTATCCTAGTAAAATGAAGGTGTTGTAAACATTGCAGATAAATGAATAATGTGGCATGCGCCATGCCTGTTGGTTTTATGATATTTTCTGTTGCAGGGCTGCATCAGGGTACTCGTATCCCACCTCATGTAGACCCAGGCTGGGATCCAAGCAAGACAGGTTGGAAACCAACCCAGGGCATTTGCTATAACTAACATCAAAGGAGAGTGCAATCTTAGTTACAGCAAGCCCCCTGGCTGGACTTGAATCTGGTTTGCTTGGGTTTCTGTGCAGTGGGATACCAGCACCCTGACGTGCATGAGTGCTTTTGGGACTGTGGCTCATCCTGTCCCTCCACTGGCAAAAGTTGGTGGACTCCCCAACCTAAACCTTTGCTGTGGCAAGGCTTGTGTATTTATTTCACATGGCTGCCCTCTTCCAAGCAAGCTATCTTCCTTCCCTCGATGTGCTGCTGTCAAAAAGACATTTCTTGGAAGTGTACGTGCACTGGTGGAACATGTCCCCATGCAGCCTGAATTCCCCCCCCCAAATGCCACCTTTGCACATGTGTGTGTGTGTGTACACACCCTCCCCATGGATGGGGGAGGGAGGGCAAGTGAATGAGCGCACTCCTGTCTCTCCTTCTCTTTACTTACCAAGAGCGTGGTATGCAGCCTCCCTCCTCTGCATCGTTTCGGTTTGAAATGAAATGTGAACCAAGCATGTACTGCTCCTACTTATTCCAAACAGAAGTAGCACGGGACAGGGGCCTGCGCTCCGTGCCTCTGGTAAGCAAAGGGAAGGGTGGGCGGGCTCTAAATCACCTGTCCCAGCCTTATTTGGTGCTTTGTAAGCACCAACTAGGCAGGAAGAGACAATGTGGAGCTGTGGCAGTTTTCTCTCCCCCCCCCCCCCCGCTGGAGGGAGAAGAGGAAAAATTGCTACTGTGACTCCATATCGTTTCCCCTTGCCAAGTGGCGTTACTGCGGTAGGGGCTCGACAGTAAGCCCGTTCAGCTTCGCTGCGCGGAATGGCTCCGACGGTGAGGGGCGGGGCCTCCTCGCTCCGGTTCGTGAACGCGGTACTAGGACGGGGCGCGACTTACTGTCGAGCCCCTACCGCAGGAACGCCACTGCCCTTGCCTACTTGGTGCTTCAATGCATTATTGAGTTTGCATTACGATATTTTCACGATACGATGGAGTATCTGGAATTGATTTGTATGGTAAAGTGAGGGTCCACCGTAAACAGACACCCAGGCTGAGAGTCAGGCAAATCAGATTTAAGCCCAGTCAGGGAATTTGCTATAACCAGTATCACATTCACCTTTTGCATGACTGGTCAGAAAGAGGTAGATCTTGAACCCGCACTGGCCAGCTCTCAGTGCTTCTTTCTTTAACCACTCAGACATAGCAGGGAACATGCAAAGGGTCAAGGAAGGGACATTTCACACACACCTAGACAGGATTTGATGCTCCAGAGATCTAGCAACCCTAGGTAGGGGAGGATAGAGTAATAAGGAGTAAAGAGAACAAAGTTCAAAATGTTTGACAGCGCAATCCTGTGTAACCTTGCACCGGTGTAACAGAAGATGCACTGGTATAAGTGCACTTACACTGGCATAAGTGCACTTACACTGGTGCATCTACTGTTACACCGGTGCAAGGTTACTCAGGATTGCGCTTTGAGAAATATTGCTGAGATGTAATAAAAACCTTTCAACACTCATGGGAGGATGAGTCTCCTTGTATTTGTGATGAGACTAATTTACCATAAAATTAAAACAAATTGTATACTCTGGTGTAGCTCCTCTGAAGTCAGTGAGATTTCTTAGAAATATTTCTATTATGTTGGTTCTGTTACTTCAAAAGCAGTGCTAACAACATATACAATGCTTTCATTTCATGAATTCTGACTGTTTCTCATTATAATATATGCAAATAAGTGTTTGTATCCTTTCTGATCTTTGCCGGCATTTTATAGTAAATGAATTTATTCTGATTTTATTTGTGTTTGTTTAGATCGTTTAATTAGTCTTTGTGAAAATGAAAGCAGAACAGTAACAAACTTAACTTAACAAACCCCTGGAGTTTTAAATTCATCAGTCATCCAATCAAGTAATGTGTCCTTCTGCATGTGATTCATTATCAGCCAACTGCAGGCTACATAATTAACATGTATAATGCAGATTAAACAAATCCAGACATTTGCTTCACTGTTTGACGTGGTACTTTGTGATGTGTCAATGCATGGCAATTAATTTTCTGACATTTTCATTTGTTTCATTGTCAGCCTTGTCACCTCAGTGGGTTATAAAAATTAAATGAAGTTGCCATGTGAATTCCATAATGAAAAATTTGTGAATTTGGGGGAAAAAAACACCCAAAATCGTGGCCTTTGGGTTTATGCCATTCAGATGGATTAAGTTCACCGCATTGTAAGTTGTCCATGAATTCTCAGTTTCATGCTAGGTTAGGAGCATGTTGGTAAAAATGAGATATGGAATACATATATAAGCCAGTTTAAATCTGGGACTAGGCAGTTAGAAACAGGCTTGATACAATTTCAAAGAGCGGATTTATCCCCTCTATCCTAATGGTAAAGTACCTCTGAAAGCACCTTGTCACTTTTGCCCGTATAAGATATATAGTTACCATTCATCATATGGGAGGGCAAAAAGAACTGCTGCACTTGTGGACTACATAGTGATGGAGGCAAAACCTGTTTTTTACCCCTCATACTGGATCAGATCAGAATGGATACAAACACTAACCCACAGAATGGGGTCTGCGCTGCAGGACCAGGGTAGCCCCTCACACACAATTCATCCATATAAGGATAAGAATTTTGCTAGTATAACCCTTTGTTCTCACTACAGTTTTGTTTTTCTTAAACATGATCTTGTTGGGGAAACTTCTTTCTCCGTTCTAATGTTCTTTTTCCTCCAGTCAAAACTGTCCCATTTCAAGCACGATCTCCAGTCTATTCGGAAGGAAGGTATTAAAAGAGTCCTGTAAATCCATGGGGCAATCTACAGTATATGTTTTACACAGCCCCTTCTCAGCTGAAAAGGTATCCTCAAGAGGGGCTAGTTTGCACTGGAGGAGTTGTGGTTGAGAGTTGCCGGAGTACTTAGTCCTTCTCTTGCCAGTCACTTTTCTTCCCAATTTCCCAACTGGTGTTTTTTGCCTCCATGGGGTGCCAGATCTGTGTTTGCAAGGTAAATGTGGGTTGGGAACACTGACAGTGTTCAGTGACAATGTTCAGGGGTGGGGGTTTCAAGGGCAAAAAAAGATTGGCGGGAAAGAGTTTAATGTTCCGTTCACTTCCACTCCTCTGCTGTCAAGCACCACCTCTTCAGGGTGCTTTACAAATCCCATTGGGATTGTGTTAAGTATGGCTGCCGTGTCACATGTAGGTTTGCCCTTGCACTTATGGACAGGAAAGCAATGTGAGCAGTTGAAGAACTAAATCCTTATATATACAGTTGCCCTCGGTAAGTACTTCCCTGGGAAAGGCTTCTGGCTGAAAGACCTACAAGGATTGCAAACTGGAATGGTTTTGATGAGGTTTATAACCTTCCGTCAGATCAAGATGAATATGTAGCATACAAAATAGCATTATATGTGGTTTCATCACACACACACGCAGCATCGTTTCATAAATTTATGCAATCTGAGGCTGTATCCTGTTATGGAGATAATTTCCCTTACAATACAGAGGGGATGATAAATCATTGCGTTTATGTTTTTGTGGACCCTGTGGCTTGTATAAATGAATATTTTTTTTCCTTTTGAGGTGATGACCATTGGTTTTCAACAAATAAATTGAACTACCGGTAGTTAAAATGTTAGCAAAGGCTGGTGCATGCTCGGTTGTGTTAGTGAAGTTCTTGTTACTAAGATTGGGATGTTGCAAGGCAAAGGCCCACCATCACCACCTCTACCTGCTGGTGCCTCTTTACGCTTGGACTGTGACACCCCCCTCCTCATGGTGGCCACAGAACCACCACCTGCCCTGTGAGGAGGAGAAGAAAAAAGTGAGGCACGTATGGATGGGAGAATGCTTGGAAATCCTATGTATCCCGCTTTGGGTTCCATCCTGGAAGAAAGGTGGGAATGTAATAAATGAATGATTATATATGTTTGCATGGGCAGCGGTGGCTGGGGGGGGGGCTTCGCCCAACTTAAGCTAGTGTGGTGACCGCAGCCATATCTGAATCAATCAGACCTAACCATAGTGATCAATGCCTTGGTGACATTGAAACTCAACTACTACAATGCATTCTATGTGGGGCTGCCCTTGAAGATAGTCTGGAAATTACAGTTAGGGCAGAATGTGGTGGCCCATGTAGCCTTTGGGTCCAAGCGATTTAACTCAAAATAAGAGAGAAGATATGATAAGAATTAATAAAACCACAAGTTTTCATGCAAAAAGCAACAATCATGTTTATTGCAAATACAGGCACATGAGAACAAAGATTATGATTATTGTAATCCTTGGCCACAACCTTCAGACAATTTGCACTTGAGTAGTCCCATTAATTCCAGTGGAGCTGATGTCTATAACTGCTTGTGAGTAAGTGTTTTGTGGAACTGCTGTCTAAAGTTACTTATTCGTATGCACTTAAATGTTTCTGCTGAGCAAACACCTCATGAATATGAAGGCAAATGTTTATCTACTGTGTCAATATTTTAACAGTAGAATATTTTCCAGTGGATCCAGGGTGCAAAATAAACAAAGCTGAAGCCTGGAAGTAAGGCTTTGTTTTGTAAAAAAATAGTGTTGATGTTATTTAGAAAATATTTTTTAGATGGCCAGGAGCCAGTAAACTGCTATACACACAGGAATGGGATAGAATGCTTACCTCAGGGCACACAACTTACAGTTTTCCTCTTTCACCTTTTTCATAATTAATTGCAAAGTGTTTTTAAACACAAGAGAATGTTAAAAAATAAAATCTGTTGTAGAATTCATTATGGGATGGGAATGTTGTTGAGCAGTAGCATAGAAAGAATGACAAGATGGGGGCACCTGCCTGAGGTTCATGCACAGAGCTACACCATGACCTCAAAGGTAATGTAATATATTTGCAGTTGATAGAATAATGTTATGTCATATTTCCTTGCTGTTTTGGAAAGTCAGTGTTTTCAAGGTTGTAGATAAAAAGTCAGCTATCTAAGCTGGGAGGCTTAGTGAATGCAGCAGGAAAGGCAACTTGGCACACTTGAAATTCCATAACACCTCTGTGCCAATGGCCTAACCCAGCAAATAGTACATGCAGTAACCCAGGGGTTCTCAATCTTTCCTGCGCTATGATCCACCTCGTCCTCTGTGGTGGGTTGCGGTGGGACAACCCATCTTGTCCACTTCCAGGTCGCACCGGGCCGGTAACCCACTCTATTGGCCTCCGCGTGCCTCGGAATGACCCTCAGAACCCTCTGGAAGCGACTTCCTGTTGGTGAGTCATTGGGCTTCTGGAACAACTCCAATTTGGAGCCATTTGGAGACCAGGGCGGGTGGGTGGGTCCCACTCGCAACCCACCCGTGTGCCTCCACAACCCACCAAGTGGGTTGCAACCCACAGTTCGAGAAGCGCTGTAGTAACTGAATAAAGTTGTGGGGGGACAAAGGAGATGTGGTCCACTGATTATTACAGCCAACAGAACTGCAGAGCATCAAGCTGTTTGAGCGCTGACATAAGCAATTTTCTCACTATTATTATACTTTTTATTTTTGAAAAGTTTTATCAGTGTTTATATTAAAAGGTCAGAAGAGTAACATAAGGAGAGTGGCAAAGGCTTCTTGAAGTATATGCTATGGATCGATCATCTACTCTGGGACGTGCAGCTGCATGCACAATGGACAAATGCTTTTGTGGGTGTCACAGCGCAACAATAACCAGCACCATGAATGGGAAGGAAGATGAGCAAAACCAATCTGCTTTCCCCCTCTAGACCCTCCCTTTCTATGGACTTTCCCACTGCCACCAAGTGGAGATTTATAGTTTTCTATATCTGGCTTCACAAACCAGCTTTTTATCTTTGGAACATTCTTTTGTCTTAGTATCCAAGCATTGGATCCAACTATTGGTTTAGTTAGTTGATACTAATCCAATTTAGCATTCAACTATTGGCTACTAGGCATGGAACTAGCTGCTAGACATGGGATGGAAACTCCACAAGGAAAAACACACACACTTCAACACCAAGGTAAGTAATATAACAAGAATAAACGTTTACTGAATACTTTATAGTACAGTAGTTTCCAATTTAAAGAGAGAGAAAACACAGTTTGAAAAAAAGTGTGTAAGGGGATAGGAAAGAAACAGGGACCACCTTACAGAACAAAACGGGAAGGAGATAGAGCGTTCCTTCACACCTTTCACACCCTTTCTTGCTAATTAACTCTCCTCTTCTCCAGCACCAACTGTCAGTTCTTAACAACTAGAGACCGAGAGCTAACACTGATTGCTAACCAATGATTGACAGTTCTTCACAGTGGGTTTATTTTTGTATAACGAAACAGGGAAGAAAATCTAAGAAGGCAACAGAATGTGTCTATGGGTCTGAGGACCTGGCTGCCTTATTTCATACTGCTAGGGTTGCCAACCTTCCAAGATAGGCCTGCAGTCCCTAGAGATCAGCATCCATCTCCAGATGACTACTGAAAACACTCCTGGAGATTTTAACAGGGTCTCCCTGGCTTAATGACATTATTATGCCATGTTGAGGGGAAAAAAGTCTCTAGGAATAGCTTTCGTCAGAGTTGTCAACCTTAGATACTGCAGGAGCAACATGGGTACCACTTCATGTGACAATTAACCATATGTCAAAGTATCCTTGTTTGTGTACGCAACTTTATTTGATTTCTCTCAGATGTTTCATGCTTCATTGTTGCTTTATAAGAGTGTAGTGCATAATCTAATTTCTATTGATCAAGCAGCTCACAAAATTAATCCATGCAAGCAAATCCCACTGAAATGAGCACCAGCAGGACCTCCCCATACATGAGACCAACTGAAGCGGTTGCCTTAGGTAGCAGGTTGGTGGGGGGTACCCATCTCTGTCCACCTGCTTGCCTCCACTGCCCCCCTTCTCCTTCCACTCCCTGGATTGGATAAAGAAGAGGGGGATAGAGAGGAAGAGGAAATGTGGAGGGGAGGAGAGTGCTGAGCCAGTACATTGGAGAGTGGGAGGGCAGAGGCTGGCACAACATTGGGTAAGGTGGCCCGAATTTGGCATGCCACCTCAGGAGGTCTTGGACCAGCCCTGATCATCAGTAATGTTGAAAGTAATCATTCACTTAAGGGTGCAATCAGCAGTGCCGGTGGGATTAAAGAACTGTTTTTCTGATGTCAGGAAGAAGTCCATATATTTATGTTTTATTCATTTATTAGGATGCCGTATATACTCGCATATAAGATGATCTCACTGATAAGACGAGGGCACGTTTTGAGCCAAAAATCCTGAAATTTGCTGTGACCCTTTGATAAGACTTGTGGGGTCAGATCCTGGAAAAAGCTGAAACGACTTACCAGTAATTGTTTTGAAACAGCAACAAAAGTTTGGGGTGGGTTAAAATAGAGCCATTTTACCTTGTTCTGAAGCAGCATAAAATGGAGCTCTTCTCCAAACAGGAAGAAAGGTGAAGGAGCATTTTGTATTATATATGAAAATATAAAATGCAATAGGCTCCCTCCCTGCAGAAGCTGAGCTCTTTGCAAAGCATCACCTTTTTGCAAAGCAATGAGCTCTCTTGCAGACTGTAGCAGCTCAGGTCATCACAGTTCTTTGCAAAGGAATTAGCAACTACTGTATCTTGCAAACTGAGCTCAACTCAGAGCAATTAGCACCTATCTGATTTTTGAATAGCCTCAGGGCTAACATCTGGTTGTCAGGGATTAGCTTGGTTTTGATCACTGACCTGTGGATAAGACAACCCAGGCTTTTCAGAGTCTATTTTAGGCATACATTTCTCGTCTTGTATGAGAGTATATATGGTATTTATATACCGCCTTTCTCAATAGACTCCTATATAAAAGGATGAATAACATCCTATATGGATGCCTTGAGCAAGGGCACACATAAACATCTTAAATAGCAAGATCTCAAAGCTGTACACAATGTTGCTGTTATTTTTTGGTTCATATATTTTACTAGGCTGGTAGAGAAGGTAGCATCAAGAATCAGCCCATGCCAGGTTCTGAACTTGGATCATTGGGGCGAGAGGTAGAAACTCTCAGAAATCCAAATTTCCTAGTACTGTATACAGAATCACAAAATAACATTGTTCGTTTGTTTGTTTACAATATTTATATACCACCTTTCTCATAGACTCAAGGCAGTTTACATAGGCAGACTGAACATAAAACACCACACCATTTTTTCAATGGGGTTTTCACAAGTATTATTCCATGAGAAAATCTCATAGAGCCTCCCTTTCTCCAGATGTTTCCCTTCATTGTAGTCATCATCCTGGCTGTCAACTTCTTGCACTTTTCTGCTGCACCAAGCTTCAGACCGGTTTCTCAAAGTGGTTATCCGTTCTTTTGCCAGCTTACTCCTCCACACTCCATTCCTCCACACAGATAGGCCAACGACTCTCTCAGTCTCTTTCTGTCTCTCGGTCTCCCATCCAAGCAATTGATCCTGCTTAGCTTTTCAGGCAAGGTGACAGCTCAACCTCCAGACCACACCTCTTCCAATAATAGCCCCCAGTCGCTGTAAAAAAACTGTGACCTCTAGCTTGTGCATAGTAATTAATGTATAGCAAAGTAGTAACTACTGCAAAAGGAAAAGATGGCACCAAGTTCCAAATGGAAACGGTAGTGATTAAAATGTGTCGGTAGTGGATGTTATGTGTCCACTCTTCACAGATCAATTTTAGACTATACCTCGAACTGTCTGGGGTCTAGTCCACTCCAAAATGGATCTAGCAGGGCCCTTTAATGCCTCTAGGCCCCCATTAATTGAATAATTACAGCTACTTACCAGGGACAGGTCAATGGTGGAAAAGGCTCCATTTGCCACTAGCCACAATAAGCCCAAAACTATAAATACTGCCATGCATGCTCACTTGTGCAGCACAACCAGGGACACTGGGGACCATGGGAAATGCAGTTTAGAGGACAAGAAATTAATCAGGATGAAATCTGGAGCAGATTTGTATTGGTCTATGCATCCCTAGTGGTTGACCATTTCTCGTCTCTGAAACAATGTTATCTGCTTGGGCTTGATTGCATTTGACAAAGTTCATGGCTGAATGAACGAAACGTTATGCTGGATATGTTTTTAAAATATTTTATTGTATTTTTAAGGAAGACTTAAAGTATTTTATTATACATATGTGATTTTAAAAGGACTTACAAAGTCATATATTTAACAATACATGTTCTGAACATTTTTTAAGCTTTTTGTGTTTTATGACTATAATCCCGATGAACACGCTTCGATCCTGGTACATTGTAGCTGGTCATAAGAGCATGAGATCTATTTTAATGTTATCTCACTCACAGTAGCCTTACCAAATTTTGTTTTCAATTTCATATGTAAGGAAAACAAGCAATTGAACCTCCATGTGTGCTTCATACAAATACTATTGTGTGACTTTCTCATGTGCTGAATGGAAATGCAAAAGAGCATTGCTAATCTGCCTTCAGAGGGGCACTTCCAGGAATAAAATTCATTCCTCAGCAACTTCTCCCTCTTGGTCAATGATATTGTACCATCTGTGCATTTCCCCCATAACTTTAAAAGCCTTACACTTAAGAGATGCCAATTTTATTGTAGAGCTGAGCATTTATGAACGGGTGAAGTTGTTCCAGCCCCTGGACTAGTATATGGAATGTAGTGTGCCTCATGAGAATGAATGAAGAAGTTAACCATATACTGTATGATTTATAGCAGTCCGAAGAGTACAGTACGTAACCCTTGGGAAAATAATTATGGGACTAATGTTCATCTGCATCCCTGAGAAATGCAAGCCACAAGAAAATATGTACTAACTTTCATTCCTAGCAAGGTGATTGCTCCACCTGTTTCTCCAGTCTTAGCCATAATTTTTGATAGACCTTTAAACCTGGCATCCCAGCTAGGAACATATGTGTCAGACTGATCTCAGTAGGTGGAACAATCCTCACACATGGTAACACCATGCTTTCTCAGTCTGTTTGGACAGCTGGATTTATTTCACGATACTGAAAAATTCTACCAAGCGAGCTAAGTTCTGTTTATAGTGCTCAAGAATAACATGGCAAAAAAAGACAATGTAGCCTGTACTAAATTGAGCATAAATTCGTGCTATATGGAGGACCCAAAAAGATAGGGCGCAATACATTGTAACATTGCTCAACATGTTGAAAATGGAAAATTCATTAAATTTTCAGAGTCTCCCATTTCGAAGGTGAATGTGAGCCGTGCAGAGCAAATATGCTAGATCGGTGGTTCTCAAACGTTTTAGCACCAGGACACACTTTTAAAAATGACACACTATCGGGACCCACCTAGCTTTACAAGACTTAAAAAAGGTGATCTAGAAATAAATAAATATACAAGAGCTCAGCTGCTTGCAGGGTAATTAGCAGTTATCTTGCAAACTCCAGGAGCTCAGCTCTTTGAAGGGCAATTAGTAGCTAACTGATTTTTGAATAGCCTCAGGGCTTGTGGCAATTACTTATCTGATCTTTCCATCACCTGGGACCCACCAGAAATCAGGTCGCGAGTGGGTCCTGATCCACAGTTTGAGAAACACTGTGCTAGATTAAAGAGGACAAAATCTCAGGCCCAAAGTTCCACTGCTTTGAAAACTCCCAGGCTACACCTCATTGAATGTCGCTGAAGTATACCGATTTGCATCAATTGCATCCAAGACGAACATTTTTTAAGTGTTAAAGCAATATTTGTAAGTCCATAAAATAGAACGTGTCTCAGCAGCAGGTGATGGCACTCGCTAAGTTTACATTGGCTCTTTCTTTTTGAAAATGAATTGCAGAAGTAAATTGTCTCATGACTCACATTTCTAAGCTTCACTTTTTTAATGACAGGAATGCCAATGCCTTTATATTCTTGCAGAGTAAGCACTATGCATAGCAAAGTTTCTGTTCTTCCTTTTGCAAAAATAACAATAGGAAAATCTTTGCTCTGCAGCCTGGCGTCAAACATTTCAATGTTCTTCTGGCATCTGTTTTTGTGATTCACAGCGTGTTTTAAAACATGGGCTTACAAATCACGAAGCGTTGCCATCATTAAAAATTATACAATATTTTTTAAATAATATTAAGAACAGTAACATGTGTATGCTATGTATGTAATAGTGTGTGTGATGGTGATATAAAACAGCATTGCTATCAAGATAGGAAAGCAGAAGACAAGTTGTGTACTAAGGCTGCATACTCCTAAACTTTCTGCTGCAGAAAGGGAAGCAAGAGATTGCTTCCTTTTCTTCAAAAGCTATGAAACCATGGGAGTCAGATATCAGGAAAGTGGTCAGTATCAGCATCTAATGGTCAGATAATACAGTAGAATTGGACCAGCCAGGGAATGCTCCTTCTTTCTGCTTTCCTTGGAAATATGCCTCGTTGAACTCAATGAGACTTGCTTCTGAATAGACAATGAATAGGATTGCACTGTAAGGAGATGAATGATGTTCAGAAACTGAACTGTTCCTTTAGGACCAACAGGGTATATTACCACACACAGAATGAGCTGCAGCCAATCCTATCCAGCAGAGCCAGGAAAAGTCATACTTGGAATGAAACCAGTTCAATTTGAATACTGCCTCAAGTTTAATCAATAATCAAGTTTAAGCAGACGATAAAAGCGAGATGAGTCTACATGGTTGACTCCATGCATTGCTCCATTTACAATTTTATTAAAGTTTTCCTCTTTGTTCAAGTATTCTCAAACTAACCTACATCTTTGGCTAGCTTTCTCATCTTCACTCCTTTCTTTGCATGTCCAGTCACTTAGGTTTGTTTATTTATTTAAAAGATGTATATGTTGCCCCCTTCTCCCTGATGTTTGCGCACCCAGGACAGCTATAATCCCCCTATAAGATTTAAGATTTTATAATCTTAAAGATTATAAAATTTTATAATCTTCACATAAAAGTGTCAGAGATACAGATTTTTAAATGAATCTTGCTGAACATTGCCAGTGGCATCGGAATGCCTGGGGCAAGGGGTGGTGGTCTGCCCCTGGGCGGCAAGCGCGGGGGACAACCCCGCCATGCCAGCAGCAAAAATGGCGCAAAAATGCAGCATGGGAAAGTCCCCGCTCGGGCTCCAGTTACTGTTTTACACTGGCAGTGACGGCATCGGGGGCCAGGGCGGGTGATGTCACTTTCGGTGGTGCCATCACTCCGCCCCCCGCTCACACAGGGCGTCGCATCACCACTGTATATTGCTGAACACATACCCTGATTACGGCCCTGGCCTGAGCCTCTGGAACTTGTACTTTGGATCTGTTTTTCTAGTAAATTACCTGCCAGGCGTAGGGTCGTGTCTACCTACCCCACAACCCACTCAAACCTAGATTCCAGTTGCCTTTCTGCCATTTTGTCAAGGCACAGTTCATTTTAACAATGATATGAAAGATGAAATGGAAAGATTTGAAATTACTCACTTTTTCTCCTCCCAAACAAAAGCTGAATGTAAACAGATTCTGAAGTGCAACCCAAACAGGTCTGCAGTAGGCAAAATAACCCATAGTTTTGTTCCTATCTGAGGCAAAGCAGATGTCATGTTTCTTTATTATTATAACAACCATTCATATTTTTTTTCAGTTGGTATAATAAGGATTTTTTTATAGTTTCAAGGCAAGGGAATGTTTAAGGCAGAATTTCCCATGCATTCTTACATTCTTTTATATGATTTAGCCCTCCTTTTTTCCTGCTTCCCAATGGCCCAGAGGTTTGGCACTGTGCCAGATTTTTTTCCCCCCATATTGGGACAAAAATCCATCTTGTTTTTGATCACGTGCATCTGTTGGACTTTCCTTGTACCACACACGCTTCTGACCTCCATCCTTCACACTCTACCTGTGTGCTCTATTTATGCCTGGAGGGGTGAGGTAGTTTGTGAAAAAAATGTTTTTACCTGACGTGACTGTTATGTCAATGTTCAGATAAAATACCCTCTCTCCATCTGACATTTCAAATGATTTTTTTTTATTTTAAAGTAAACTCAGCCAGGACTCTTTAAATTACAACGTGCAAACTTGTTTTACAGTTTGGTCCCAACCTGCCACAGGAGGGTGTGAGCTGACCATAAAAAATGGCCCATAATGCACTGATTGTACAGGCACTCTCCAATTTACATAAAGGTTCCATTCTGGATACCCTTATGTAAGACCATTTTTTATTTAAGTTGAGTTGCCTATTCAGAATAGCCTATTCAGGCTATTCTCGCTGCTGTGTAAACAAAACTGGGATCGCTCCCAGCATGCTCCACATTCCCTCTTTTGTTTAAAGAGCTGGTGCAGGGCATGCTGGGAGCGACCCCAGCTTTCTTTACAGAATGGTGAGCGTGAGTGGCTCCTCTTGTCCCACCAAACAGTTCCCCAATTTCCCAGTCTGAAATGGAGAATTTTGTAGTTATAGGCAATGCATTGAGATAGCAAATGGACAGCCCAAACTTTAAGTAAAATTGGAATTAAATAAGTCAAGGCTTACATAAGTCAAGGAGTACTTGTACATTAAAGAGCATTCCTCGAAAGTGACCAAGCCAAAGAGTGGTGCCTTCAGGTCAAACTAGACATTATGTGGCCCTTCACCTTTGCCATAAGAGCCTTGCTGGATCAGGCCAAGGGCCCATCTAGTTCAGCTTCCTGTATTGCACAGTGGCCCCACCAGATGCCCCTGGGAGCACAAAGACAACAACATACCTTTATCCTCTTGCCACTGACTTTCTCATTCAGAGAAAGGCTACATCTAAAACTCGGAGGTTGCATGCCATCATCATGACTTGTAACCTGTGATGGACTTTTCTTCCATAAATCTGTCCAATCCCTTTTTAAAGGCATCTAGGACAGGTGCCATCACAATGTCCTGTGGCAAGGAGTTCCACAGATTAATCCCAACCCACAGGTGTATACATTTAACTTCTGTTGCATATATACACTCTTGGGTAAAAACGCCTTAATTTTAAGCTAGGTAAAGAAATACCATATCATTTTGTCTGTTCTAATTCTCCTGCCAGTAAATTTCAGTGGATGACCCCTGGTTCTGGTATTGTGCAAGAGGGAAAAGAACTTTCCTCTATCAATTCTATCCATCCCATGCATAATTTGAAGTTGCTGAAGCTCCACCTGAAGCCACTCTTAACTGCAGAGGGTGAAACATTCATGAGACACTAAACTATGCCCACAAGTGTCTCTTCTGCAATTAATACCAGCTTCAAGAGGATGTTATTTGGATTAGGGCTGTGGTTCAGGAGAAAAAGGTTAGGACCCCCCTGCCCATATCTTGGACACATACACACAGAGAGAGAGAGAGAGAGAGAGAGAGAGAGAGAGAGAGAGAGAGAGAGAGAGAGAGAGATCTGTGTTTTGAGATAGGAATTTCTCACTTATTTTTTACTTATTTTTCTATCATGCCTTGTGAACTTTGCAATCCATGTTTCTGAGTGTGAGGAGAAATTTGATTGTGCAATGTGTCAGGGTGATCTGTCTACCTGTTACTTTCATGTAATGTAGTTTGGTCTTAAAGGTGCTCTCTGTTTGGGGATTGCTTGAGGAGAACCTGAAAACGTTAGTTTTTGCTTTGTTCTATGGGGTGGGACTGAGACAGGGGATGGAAAGAAGGGCAGTTTCACATCGAAAATGAGTAAAGGGTGAAAGTAATCAAGTTGTGAGCTGCTTAAAGCAGCTACTGGCCTGGTCTGATAAATGCTGACTGCTCAGGCAGAAAACAGGACATCAGCTTGAAATGAGCCCATTACTAACAACAAACAAATAAGGGTTTCAGAGTAAGGGCACCCAATTCGTAATATAAGCAAGTATTCTGAGCAGTGAAAATTCATATTACAAGCACATTATTTGCAAACTGCACCAGCCTCACTTTTAGCGAAAGATTTAGACGAGGGATTCTGAGAAATAATATCAAGGGAGAAGGACTATGACTTGACATGTCACAATCCTGAAACTCCATTGAATTTAAATGGAAACTTTGAATTCATGAATTTAAATAGACATGGTTGGAATGTTCTGTTTTAATTTGCAGTCATGCAACATTAATCATTTTGAACTGGCGCTACTAACAAGTTTCCATTTTGGGGGATGGGGAGGAATTCTTTCAAAATTTGTTATAAATCTACAATATTGGAAACATTAAACACAATTTTTGTGAGTCAACTTTATTTTTCATCCAATTTCAATCAACTTTTCTGGAGTACACATCTGTTTCGTTAACATGAATGGTGCAATCCTGCCTAACGCTGCACCGGTGGAGCAAGTGCTCCTCTGGCACAGGGTGTTGCAACCGGCACAGGGTGTTGCAAACGTGCCATAAGGCACATTTGCGGCACCCGTGGAGTAAGCGGCATTGGCGCCAAGGCTGGCGCTGCTCACTTCACCGCCAAATGATGACCCAGCCTCAGGTAGGTCCTGCGCCAGGCGACGGGAGGGTGTGGGGAGGGGTGGCAGGGGGAGGGCGTAGTTGGCCAGCCAGGCCAGGGACGGGGGCGGGGATATCGGCAGCATGCTCCGTCGATATCCAGTGCCCCTTCCCGGGCTTGGCTGGCCTTACACCGGCACCTCGGATGTATGCCAGCAAAATAGCTGGTGTGCATCCAAGGATGCCCATTGGGGCTGCTGGGGCTTACACTGGGGGAAAGGGACTTGGCGTACCCCAGCTCCACTGGCGCAGGCTCGATGCCGTGCAGGATCTGCGGCGGATTGTACACAGGATTGGGCTGTAAATTAAATATATATTGCTGGCATTCACTGTTTATACATGTTATTAGCCTTTCCCGTTTCTCCACCACCACCCCTTATTTTTTGCCCTCTTAGCCAATGACAAACACAGTACTGTTTCATGGGACAGACACCAAAGTGTTTTAAGGAATAAGGTTGTATCTCTGTTGGAAAGAATAGATGAAAATAAATATTTTATACAAATATGTGTATAAGCTTGAGTTTATAGATGTTTAGCTGCATATAGGGGAAAAAGAAGTAAATATACTCTGACAGCCCAGTCCTAATGGGCCTTTTTGCCAATGGAACACATGTCCCACTGGCATAGACTGCTTTATGGCCATTGCAAATGTGACTAGGCCAGTGTGCAGGGACTGGCCTCTGCTGCAGGTGGCGGTTGGCTGGGTCCACCTAAAGACAGATGCCTGCCAGTGCAGGTGAGGCAGGGAGGGGGTTGAACGGGGCAGGGGTGGGTGGAACGGGGCGGTGATGGGTCTGGGAGGGAGGGCGGATCAGGCCCGATAGGGGGCGGGTTTGACGGTGGTGCATGTCAAATCCTGACCCCCTTCCCAGACCTGATCTGCCTCATGGATAGATCAACTCGGACTTGTACTAGCAATCAAGCTGCAGCAAGTCCGAGTTGACGAATGATGGTTGCTGGCTGTTACTCCAGGGCAAGGGAACTAATGTTCCCTTAAAATGAGGTGATGGCCACAGTGTTCCTAGTGGCAGCAGATAACTTCATTGTTACATTTTTATATTTGCAGAAGAATGCAGCAAAATAGTCATGTGAATGTCACTGTCGTTATAAATCTAGCATCGATTTATCTGAGAAGCAATTAGTTCTCTATCCACATTTGCCTTTAGATCTGTTTGGGGTGGAGGGTCGGGGGGGGGGGGAAGGGAACCGTTCCTCAAGGTTCCTCAAGGTTCCAAGCACCGTTTGCCCTTGCTGGAGTTTAAAAGTGATATTTATTCCTGCCTGTGCCGTTCCACAGTAGTCATACCTGCCTGTCTGCAACAGCGTCTGTCCATCTGATGGGGAGCCTGAGGCAACGCTAGACAGTCCCTAGGTGCAGCGTGGCTAGGCAACAGCAGCAAATCACATCCCCGCTCACAGGCATGCACTCTCTGGCTCCTGTTCTTTTCTACACTCTAGCAGCTGTGTGCAGCATGATAAATTGGAGCAGGGCGTGACAGATGTAGGAGAAGCAGCCAGTGCTAATCAAACCCCCAGCTTTCAGCAGCATGAAAGCAAGTCTGCTAATGCCTGTTTCTTTTTGTGTGTTTCTTTTTTTTAAAAAGAAAAGTGCAAACACATTGTGAGGAGGATAGGGGAGGGGATGACTGAAAACAAATACTCATTAAAATCTTGTCATAGGAAATGGAACAGTGTCCAAATAAGTCCTTTATGAAAGTCGCTGTGCAGATAAAACGTTTAATGTGTGAAAAAGGGGAAGTGTTGGGACTCAAGCCTGCTTGGAACGGGTGCCTCTTCGTTCAGAGCACTGTTGTTCCCCAAACTTCTAATAGCTGAGTTGCATTTTTTTTTCTAAATTAAAACTGGAGGCAGATTTCACTTTTGCCATCTGCACTGACTTGTTTGCACTGGGCATACATTATGCAAGGACCTTTTCTTTAAACACACACACACTCACACACACACACACACATACACACACCCTCCCTCAGGAGTTCCGATCCTAATCCTAATCAGGACTGCAAAGTATAGGTAGGTCAACCTTTTTTCTCACATGCAGTTTCCCTTCAAAAGAATCACCCTCCCAAAGTTGCATGTTTGCCTCTAAAGTGGGTGCATGCAGCAAATAGCCATTTGAGGAGCATAAAGCAGCTTGGGGTGAGTAGGTCATTTTCAATGGGAAATGGCATGTGGGGAAAGAGTTGACCCCCCTCCCTGTGTGGCCCTAATCAGAATTGGATTCCCTGTGGCTCTTGTTTTGGGTCAAAGAGGTGCCGCTGCTGCTCTCTTAAAACCACATTTAATTGCACCTCTAGGCTGGCCCTATGAATTGTCTCTGAATGAATCACAGTCCTGGGTGTGACTCTTTAGGGGGGCTTGTAGCAATGGTTTGAATGTATGAAGCTGCCTTGTACTGAGTCGGATTCACAGTCTGTCTAGCAGCCCAATCCTGTGTAACTCTTGCACTGGTGTAACAGTAGTTCCCCCGGTGTAAGAGCACTTATGCCTGTGTAACTTGCACAGATGCAGGGTGGACACCGGCAGATCCCCCCTCGGACACCTCACATGCGCAGTTTGGATGCAGGACAGACACCAGTGCAACTCCGCCGGTGCAGGGGGCATTCTGGGAGCATTCAGACACCCCCGGAATGCCCCCTGCGCCGGCGGAGTTGTGCCGGCATGTGTTCCACATCCGAACTGTGCATGTGAAGTGTCCAAGGGGGGGTCACGCCGGTGTCCGCCTTGTGCACGGCAAGTTACACTGGCATAAGTGCGCTTACACCGGCAGATCTACTGTTATTAACTAAAAGGCTAAAAGGCAAGCAAAAAGTAACACAAGGTGAGCAAACAAGCCTCAAGAGAGCATCAGTCATCTTGGGGGTGGCCATCCAGCCTACATCCTGTGACACCCCCCCAAAATTGCTTTGCAGACCCCTTGGGGATTGCAACCCCCAGGTTGGGAACCACTGCTGTAGATGTTTTATTGCTCTACTTAAGGAACAATGGATTAAGGTAGGAAAACAAGGACAATCTTACAGGGCAAACCAATAAACAGCTACTTAAGCGCATTCCCTGCCTTCCTTTCCTAGATTCAACTTTTAGTTCCGGACAGCCAGACTATATTCCCTCCTCTCACCCCAATAAAGGAGGAGGGGCTTCTCCTCTTGACTAACTGCTCCTAAGGTCACCTCCCAGATCACTTTGTTTATCCTTGTGGAGATGCAGGTGACAGTCTCCACCTCCTGCCCACCTAAATCTATATTCTTCGTCCCCATCCGATAGGTAAATCTGGATTGATCGTATCCTCGATTATATCCTCGATTATATCCACTAACCTTGTCGATTTTTGAGGAGTAGTACCTGGAAAAAGAGTGTGCTGGGGGAAATTGGAACCCCGTTGCCAAAAAGAACAATCAAATGCATTCATCATATCCCATTTCACTGCTGAATCTTAACATTGGCACCAGGCCTCTGGACAGAACTATGGGTTAAATGAAATAAAATGTAAGCCCCTCTAATTTAAACCCTGGTTTAAAATTCAATCAATTATAGTAAATCAAATCAATGTACATTGATAGCATTAGATTAATAATCATGATTATAATACATGACTCCCTTCTAGGAATTCTAGGAATACCACAGAGAATATAAAATATTTAAACGCTCCAAGCAATTATAACGTAACTTTAGTGTATGTTTGATCATTGCTTGGATGCCCTTTAGAAAGGGCAGGGAAGCACTGTTGCCTCCCTTTGCTGTGTTTCTGACCACATGTGATTATTCCTCCAGAGTTCCTATATTTGAGGGCAACTTGATTGTTCTAGAGACACTGAATAACAATTATTAGAAGGACAATGTCCACCAGTGTCACAGTATATTCGCTGATCAAGTTCTTGTGGTCAAGTTCTTCTTCCTAGCTATTCTCTCTACCATGATACCCTAATTTAGCAGGGGGAGGGGGCATTGTGGACATATGGAAAAGCAAATTCCAAGCATTTCTTCCATGCTTCCTGCCCTCTGAAGGCCCCCCCCCCGGTTTATACTTTTTGGGTGGGTCTCCTGTTGTGGTGGCAATCAGAGGCGTCGCTCCGGTAGGGGCGGGGCTGTACGTTTCGCTCCGTCAGAGTCCCGTTTTACCGAGCCAGCAGGAGGCGGCCCCGCCCCCTCACTGTCGGAGCCATTCCCCTGCGGAGAAAGCAGCAGGCAGGGTCTCTTGCCTGCGAAACGTACAGCCCCGCCCCTACCGGAGCGACGCCTCTGGTGGCAATGTAAAGCAAGAGTGTTGTGTAACCTGAAACCTTGCTACCCTACCAACACAGCTAGTATGAAAGAAGCTGTAAGAACAACAATGTGGTCCTCAAAGCCAACCGTTTTCTGTAACTGTGACTATTATGACTACAGGATGTTCAATGTAGTTATTTCAATGTTCAGCATTTATTTCCCACATATTATAGTTGTCTCTGATGTATTTTTGTTAGGGCTGCAAGCTTAATTGGTTTAATTAGAAGATTAATTGATTAAAGTTTTAGTTGATTGGTGCAGGACAGTTAATCAGTGAAAACAAATGTTAATTTGTGGTACTGCAAGTTAAAGGTGTGCTGTGCTTTTTTTCAAGTCTGTTTTGATTCTGGTGAGTTACTGAAATTAAGAAATCTTTAAAAACCATTAAAGATGGCCTTCTATCAACTAGTGGTAGCTTATGCTTATTATGTTTGAAGTAATTTTTAATAGTTCAAAAAAGCCCCTGTATTGCATATTGTCTCAAAATTTCAAAGATGAAAATAGGGGTCTCACAAATACACAAGAGCTTGCCATAGTCCCGGTTTCTGGGGTCCGTCCCGGCAGTCGGGACGTCTGTAAGCCTTGGCTTTGTCGCTTCTCATCGCCATTCTTCGCTCCGGCTCGGACTTGTCGTGCGCCTGTGCGAGGCTTTCGCAGGCGCTGAACACGGCTACAAGCTCTTTGGGATCATCCGAGTGGACTCAGACGATCCCAAAGAGTTTGCAGCCGTGTTCAGCACCTTGCGCAAGTGCGCGATGATTCCCACCGGGACGAAGAAGAATGGCAACGAGGAACAACAAGGCAGTGAAGAGTGTGCGCAGCAGAGTGGGGGCTGTCCTGGCTGCAACGCAGTCGGCCACCGGGTTAAAGAGAACCAGTGTGTTTCAGCGGGGGCAGTCCCGGCTGGCCACAACACAGCCAGTCAGGATGAAGAGGACCAGTTTCAGCGGGGGCAGTCCCGGCCAGCAGGCTGCTTTGGGTGCCATTTTGTGGCAAAAATAAATAAATAAAACATTTCAGCCAGCCGACGGCAGCCAAATTCACCACTCGGTTTGGTTGATGTGCAAACAGGACCACCTAACAAGGCAGGTCCCACGCCATGCCGCATGGCGTGAGTGGCTGAAACAGCCAGGCCCGACAAGGGCCGATCCGATGAAAATGCCTCCCCTCACCCCACCAAAAAGCAGCCAAGGGCCGACTTCAACCCCAGGGGCTAAACAGTCAACCACTGGCTGGCACAGGGAATGCCTTGCAAGACCAGGGCCTTCAAGCAAGGCAGCTGGAGCTGGGGGATGCCTTGCAGGATCAGGGCATTCAAGGAAGGAGGAGGTAAGGGACAAGAGGGTTCCTTGCAGGATTAGGCACTTGGAGCACCTGGGGTGAGACATGGGAGGGGCTTCCACTATATAACTACTCATCCCAGGCCAATGAGGAGGCTCAGTGTAGGTGGGCAGTCAGGCTGTGCAGATGGCTGTCTTGCCTGTGACCCAACACTAGCGAGGTCCAGGAGAAGGTTAGAGAGTGCTGTAAACCCCCCTTCCCTGAACCTGCACCTGAGGCCTTGGGAAGCACGCATCTTGTGGGATGCTGGCAAAAGGGTACCCATCCCTGGGGTGCAGACAAAATGTTTCATTTATAGAACTGCTACAAATCTAACACATGATGTAACACTATTTGGATAGAGGAGAAATGGAAGGAAAGCGCTGATCTGACATTTCATGTTCATATATATTTACATGTTTGTTAAGTGCAAGAGAATACACCTCCCCACTTACCCTACTTGTCAGAGACTTACAGTCCAATCCTATCCTCCCTGGCGTAGGCACTTCAGCCTGGGCAGCTTGGCACGCGCTGAATCCTATGCAGGGAAGGGACAAGCTGGAGGTTTACTTGGGGTAAGCGGCTTTTGCCCGCTTACCCTGGGTAACCCCCAAGTGGCTGCAATGGGGCTACTCAGTTCTCCACCAGCTCTTTAGCTGGTAGAGAATCAAGCATCCCCATGTCAGCTGCAAGGGCCTGGGAGAGGGGCTAGGATACAGTGTGCTGATCCCTCCCCCTCCCAGGCTCAATCAGCCCACCCTACCCTACCCTCGCCCTGTTATGCCTCCTCCCCATCCTCCCCTGCCCCCCCCCAGGCCCTGCGCCACTCAGAGCGGCACTTACCTGCTCCACTGCACAGGTTCTTCTGCCGCTTGGCGGGTGGGTGGCTCAGGCCTCGGCACCAACGTCTACTCGTGGAGTGCTGTAAACGTGACTTACGGCATGTTTCCGATTCCTGGATTGCGCCGTTAATTTCTGGAGTGCCAAGGGAGAGGTCTGAAACTGTGTACGTTTTGAAAAGGCAGCCCCAGTATCTCCTCAAAAGGCAAAATAGGAACAATTACATACCAGAAAACAGACTATGGCTGCAATCCTATGCACACTTTCCTGGAGTAAGCCCTATTGAACACAATGGGACTTACTTCTGAGTAGACGTATGTTACTGAAATTCTGGTATTAGGCAAACTTCTTTCAAATTAATTGATCAATTGATTGGTTAAAAGGTGGATTATTAACTTGTATATGCAAGTAACAGACTTAAGTGGTGAATTTGGCGGTGCAGCTAACTTTTATTTCAATCAGAAAAGCTGACTCTGTGTGTTTTTCCCCACTCTTCCTTAACTGTGGTGACTTCTCGGAGTCCCATCAGAAGAAGTTTCACTTCCATGCGATAATCAAACTGTCTCACTCTGACAGACTTCAGCACTGGTTATTTCTTGGCTGGAACATGAGGGATGATCGAATATGCTTCAGGCACGGCATGTTGTGACATAAATATAAAGAGATAATTCTCTGATTTATTAAATTGAGGTAACCAAGCCATCACATTATTGAATAATATACTAGAGAGAACATTCTTGACGTAAGCATAAAGAAGATACCTTGGGATTTAAATAGGTCTCAAATGTTGGAAAAGGGGGATTCTAACCCTGTGCCATGGTTTTTGTGAGGAAAAAAAAAACTTGTTACAGCCCAATCCTTTCTAGCAGGTCACAGCGGCACAAATAAGGCGCTTGCCACATCCAGTGCAGGATAGGGCCTACTGGAGGCCTCCTCGATCGTCTCCTTACCCCGAGAAGAGCCCCAGCCGCTCTAATGGGTCTATTCGAACGTGCGCCAGCTATTTCGCTGGCGCACCTTGGAGCCAGTCATGTAATGCCAGCCAGGCCTGGGAAGGGGGATAGAATTCGGGAGAGCGTGCCGCCGCCGATCCCTCCCCCCTCCCAGGACCAGCGGGCCAATCCACCCCCCCCCGAATGCCCCCTTCCTGCCTGCGCCTCTGTCATGCTGTGGGGACCTTACCTTCCCCAGCAGGCATAGCGCTGTTCTTGGCGTGGAGAGAGCGACAGCGGCCTCGGTGCTGGTGCCACTTACTCTCCAGGTGTCGCAAAGTGCTTTACAGCATGTTTGCGACACCCTAGAACAGCAAAGCGATTGCTCTGTCAGTCTAAACGTAGCCAGGATTGCACTTTTAGTCTCCTTTCCACTTAAAAAACAAACAAACAAGCAACCCTAGCCTTACAAAAGGGTGGGAAGCCAAGGACAAAGGACAAGAGAAGGACAAAAAGCAGAAATTCCTCCAAGTGAACTAGGAGTCCTTACTGGGGTGCTGGGCCCATAACCTATTGCCAATAGACCAGGGGTTCTCAACCTTTGGAGGCCTGGGTACCCCCTATCACGGTCCAATTTTCTGAAGTACCCCCTGTTAATTAATTGCTAATTAATTGGAATCAATCAATAAATTAGCTTTATAATTTTTAATCAATAATTTTTTAATCATTAAAGTAAAAAGTATTTAAACAATTTAAGAACAATTTAAAATGTGAAAAAATGTCTTATTTAACTCGTGTGTATGTGTGTGTGTGTGTGTGTGACACACACACACACACACACACACAGAGGCCCAACACAAATCAGAGAGACAGAAGGGGGGTGCATTTTCTCAACTACAAAAGAATACAATGCACAGATGGGAGAGAGGGGAAAAAACACCAAACAAACAGAGAGGGCCAGCGCAGCCATTACATGGCCTCCTCGGACTTGTACCAGCTATATAGCTGGCAGAAATCTGAGGAGGCCTATTGGGGCCTCCCCGTGTTACACCTGGGGAAGGGGGACGAACATCCCCTTCCCCTGAGTAGACCTCTGGGCTGCTCCCGGAAAGGGGATAGTATCCGGTGGGTGGCCTGGGCCACCTGCTGGATACTTAGGCAGGATTGTGCTGCCCAAGTGTCTGGTGGAGTTCTCACGGTCAAACTGCACATTGTATGTCTGAGCACCCACATCACTGGAGTGTGGCGGGGGGCAGACCGCCGAGGGGTGACGCGCGCAAAGGGTGACATGCGTACCCGCGTGCGCGCTGCGCGTCACCCTTCCGGAGGCTCCGAGGCCGGGAGAAGGCCTCGGAGCGTCTGCCCCGGGCGGCTGTCCGCGGCCTTCTGACGAGGCCCAATGTGGCGACACGGTATTTATTAGGTTTTTCGCGCCTGCGCAGAACTTTTCTGAAGGCAGAAGGGCAGCCCTTGCCCTCAGAAATGTTCTGCACAGGCGCGAAAAACCAGATAAATACCGTGTCGCTGCATTGGGCCTCGTCAGAAGGCCCCAGACCGCCGGCCGGGGAGGATGACTTTGGAGCCGGCAGCAGCGGGGCCTGGGGGTAAGACTTCCGCGGCGGACGTCTTACCCCCGGCCCCCGCTGCTGCCGGCTTGGACGACATCCTCCCTGGCCGGTGGTCCCTCCATGCTGCCTTTGGCGGCGCGGCGAATTTGCGATCATTAGGGCGGCGTGCGCCCTAGTGACGCCAGCATGTCTGAGATCTGTGACTGCTTTCCTGATGTGGTTTGTGTATGTTTACTAAAAGCAACTGCAGGTTGTGTGCATCTACATATGCATGCTGATCATATCAGCATGCTGATATGATCAGCAAGCAGCATGGTGGGTGGGGACATAAAAACCCTTTCCCTACCTTTTTCCCTTTTCCCCAATTTATATCACTCCCATCAAGTTGCTGCTTGCCCTGAGGAGGGGTGGAATACAGGTGTCTATATAATGTCTGTATTGTTCTCTTCACAGAGCGAATAGCAGCTGGGGGAAGCAATTTAGATTAAAAAAAAAAAAACAGTGCTGGGAGGAAGGATTAAACACATCCTGTGCTGCTTCACAGGTTAAATTAACAGTCTGCCCGCATCCGGTGTATTCAATACATGGAAAAAACCATAGTGAGATCAATCACAGATCTCCAAATGTAATGTTAAGTTTGGATTAGAGCGGTAAACTTGTGCCTGTAAACCAGTAAACTTGAACAGATACAGTATTTTGCTCCTACAAGCAAAAGAATTCCCTGTGCATATGGTTAGTTTGAATGATGCCATCCACCTGCACTGTCCACCATGCAATTAAAAACAAGGGCAAGTACATTCCCTCTATCCCACCTAGCATACTCGTCAGATCTGCATACTCACGTGAGGGTGGAAAGTCTGATCTGCCCCTAACCATGTGTGTTTAAATAATGTGATTGGTGCAGTTTCGATGTTCTGCCCCCCGTGTGAGTATGCAGAGCAGCATGGTGCACCTGGAGGGGGCGACATGCACACCCTGGTTTTCAATCATGTGCTGGAGCCAGCAGACGGTATTGTCCAAATCAGTCCATAGTAAAATCAAAGACAGAGAAGAAGATTTTAGCATTGCTCTCTCCTTGATGTGCTAATTTTTATTTATTTTTTTATGTTTAGGAGTGGTTGGTTCACAAGGGAACATTTCATCATGGGAGCCTTCATCTTCAGTCTGAAGTAGTACAACCCTGATACAAGTTTATAGCCCAGTGGAAAAGCAGAGCACAGCACAGTGAGAACTATGCCAGAGGGAAAACTCTTCCTGATTTCTTCTCACTTGGGACTAGGAGAGGAAGTATTTCCATTAACATCTTTTTACTTAACTAAGCAGGTGTACTAGTATTTAAACCCTGCTGCCTCCTAGCAAGCACATTAGTGTGTGGTGCCTAGTGCATCTTTTCCCTGATGAAGCCCTTTGAACAAAGGGTGAAATGTAGGAACATGTTAGAGATTTTTTTCTACTTGTGGACCATGTTCTTTAAACCTGAAATTTTTTTATTGCTTTAGCACGCTCCAATAAACACACGAGTCAGAATATGGATAAAAGGGCCACTTTATTTAAAATAAGTACAGAACTAAACCTGAAATTTTTTAATCACGGTATTTCCATTGTCTTATGATATAAGGCATATATAATATTAACTATACCAGAGGCGTATGGAGGGCGGAGCGAACGGAGCAGTGGCTCCGGGCGGCTCCGCGGCTTGGGCGGCACTCCGAGGGACCACCCGATGACACAGCGGCTCCGCGGCTCGGGCGGCATTCCCCTGGAGCGCCTGCCCGGCCTCGGAACCTGAGAAAGCCCTGGAGCGTCTGCCGCAACCGGCGGCCAGGGCTTTCTGAAGGCAGCCGCTGCATCGTGGCCTTATTTATACTTTTTTCCAGCACATGCGCAGAACGTTAAACGTTAAACGTTCTGCGTATGTACAGAAAAAAAAGTATAAATAAGGCCACGACGCAGCGGCTGCCTTCAGAAAGCCCTGGCCGCCGGTTGTGGCGGACGCTCCAGGGCTTTCGGGGGAGAAGGCGGGCGCGCACGCAGTCGCCCCCAACCCAGCGGCGGCGCCGCCCCAAAGGGGCGGTGCCACGGAGGTGCTCCAGGCAGCCTTAGCTGCCGCAACGCCTCTGAACTATAACATTTGTGATTTTTAAGAATGAATCAATTAGTTGAGGAACTGCCTCTACAAAGCATTTTATTTTTAACTATATTTCATTAATATCAGTTTGAAAAGATTGTTGTATTAAATTGTTTTAATACAATTCAAAGTACTAATGAACCAAGTCTGAGGCTCATCTGAAATCTTTCAGCACAAAACCTTTCTCCAGTCCAATGTTTGGGTCACCTATAATGGGACATACACATCTAGTTTCGTTGAAAAATAATGAGATCAAGAAGTAAACTTGTGGGGTTTGCTAGCAATTCCATTTCAAAGCATTTCACTGTAGAGCACTTTCTAGCTTTTATGGTATAGCAGAATGGAATAGATACCATTGCCATTCCAGTTCAGCCAAAATCAAATGTTGTTTAACCCACAGTTTGTCACAGATATTATCTTGACATCTGTATGTTAGCACATCTGTTCAGCTGTATTCCTAGAAGCACTATTGTGGTGTCCTACAGAAGAACTAAATTGCATTTTCTTTAAGAATGTGTGCTGTTGCAAAACACACAGCCAGGAAAGAACTGAACTATAATATTTATTTTTGATCAAAAACAGAAGAGGCTTTGTTTCTCAGTATGGTGTAAAAACAATTACACCTTCTAGCCATTTCTGTTCTGTTTCCCCTAAAATAAACCTCAAAATCCAGTACAGTTATGGGTGGAAACTGAGGATTGTGTATGTGAAAAAAATCTCAATCTGCTGTTGAATGTTCTCAAAAGTTCCTCTTTAGCACTTTGGGGCTTCTTCTGTGGGGGCTTCTTTAAGTTGTCCTGGAGGTTGTGGTTTAAGCCCAGGTTCCCCTGAGAAGAACCTGGAAGTAAATGTGTGGAACATCTTAGCAGTGTTCTATATGTACAGAAGTGCTGCTTTTTTTTGCTATAGATTCAGACTATGCAAGCAGCTACCACAGATGGTCAGAACAAAGGGACATACTAAGTAGATGCGACCCTAAACATGTTACTTCCTCTTCTGCGATTGGTTTCTTTAAAGCGGGGATGGAATGTCCTGAAACCGTGTGTGTGTGTGTGTGTGTGTGTGTGTGTGTGTGTGTGTGTGTGTGTGTGTGTGTGTGTGTAGGGGGGGGGCTTTAGTACTTTGTCTCCGCCTCAGTTTTGATCTCGATCATACCCGCCCACGTGATATTTTGAATGGTTTTAAAAAAGCATCTATTGAAAGCAATTTTTTAACCATTAAAAAATAGTGCACATGGTGGGGGGGGGGGGTTGTGATCGAAATTGGAACTGCAGCAGAGACAAAGTACTAAAGGCCCCAGAAGAGGAAGTCACATAGTCCCGTTGAGTCCTTAGAGGTACGGCCGAAAAGTAAATAGTTAAAAAAAAATGGCTTCCCCCAATGTTCCAGGAATTTTTTTGTGGAAAGTAGACAGATGGACCTATGTTTTAAAACAATTGTCAGAGTTCTAGAGCCACCCCACTGACCCCCCAGAGGAGCAAAAATCACTGTTTTTAGGGAAAATGATGCCCCGGAATTGGGGGGCTTGCCCCCCCTCCTCACTGAAATTAAAAATGAAACTCTGGCTTTGTTTTCATGGCCAGGGCCCTGGCTTTTGAATCCACCTTGTGTGGAGCACCTCAGGTGCAGGGGAGCAGCTGTACACAGCTGTACACACGCGCAACATTAGGCGTACCTCAAAGGACTCAATGGGACTTTATGGGTACGTGTTGCGCAAACAACTCAGTGGTCTTTTTAATGCACAAAAAGAACCAAAGCTGCGTATTTTAAGAATTTAAAGGGCCATACAAAAAAATCCCTTGAAGGTAGGGACTTGAAACTTGGGGTACACTTAGGTGAGACATCCCCCTAAACACCCCTAAAGCCCTGGAGCTGTGTGTTAAACACAACTATGTTTGTTTGAGCATTTTCGTGCTGGACTCACAACAAAATCTGCGTATTTCAAGAATTTAAAGGGCCATACAAAAAAATCCCTTGAAGGTAGGGACTTGAAACTTGAGGTACACTTAGGTGAGACATCCCCCTAAACACCCCTAAAGCCCTGGAGCTGTGTGTTAAACACAACTATGTTTTTGTTTGAAATCTTGTGTTTTCAGGTCCATGCTTTACATAGAAGTAAATGGACGAGTTGAGTTGACCTTAAGTCCCATTGAGTCCCTAAAGCACCACCTGTAGACCAGGTGCAAGGTGCACCGGCGAAATTTACTGCGGGTGATTCTTTCTACATGGGGGTTCGTTACAAATGTTGATCAAACTAACATTTGGAAAGTCTGGGAAGGTCATCAGATGGAAGACCAGATGGGTTAAGCCTCATGTCCAGTATGAACCTTAGATTATTGCTTATACTCTCACAGCGCAATCCGACTTCACTTTTGTGCCAGTTTAACGAGCGGCGCAGTGAGAACGGGAGACCCCAGAACGGAAAAGGGATTCAAATCCCCTTTGAATCCCTCTTTTGAAGGAGATTTGAGTCCCTTTTCCATTCTGGGGCTTCCCGTTCTCGCTGCACCGCTGGTTAAACCGGCACAAAAGTCAAGTCGGATTACGCTGTCAGTCTATTATTGGCCCTCTCTCAGATCAGACAAAAATAACAGTGCAATCCTAGGCTTGTCTACTCAGAAGTAAGTCTCATTATGTTTAATGGGGCTTACTCCCAGGAAAGTGTGCACAGGTATGCATCACTTAACGATGGGAATTTCTCAGAACATATTTCTCAGAATATGTTCTGAGAAATGCGTTGTTAGGCGATTTCGTCGTTGTGTGAGTATTATAGTGCCCAACGAGGCATTTCTCAGAACGTATCCCTGTCGCACAAAGTACAGAACTTAAATAGGCAAAGTACAGGCATTCACATTTTTCATCTTGCCGGGCCCTCCTCTGTTTATTTTCCTCCACCAAGGATACAGAAGAGGGCACACAGGACTTGCCTCAGAATAGTTTGTGCTCCCTTATTGGGTAACTTCACTCTTCTCCTAGTTCACCAAACAATATCTACTTTCCTTGGCCATTCCCAAAACCAATCACTGTCTGCTCTGAGTGTCTTTGACATAGACCAAAACTCTACAAAACTGACGAGCTCATTGGCAGATAACAGGATCACTTACAGATAAAAAATGGTGACGATGGGGGCAGGAATGAGTGATTTGTTTAATCTTATGGGACCACCGTTGTATATGAGGTCTAACGTTCAGCGGAACGTCATTATGCAACGCATACCTGTATAGGATTGCGTCCTAAGATTCATCAAAGAATTTGTTTGCAGTAGCAATGTCAATTTCATTTCAACATGGCTTAGCATAACCAGTGCTTAGAATTTCAGCCTTGCAATCCATTCTACGCTTGTTTACTTGATGGTAAATCCTACCAAGTTTAGTAGGTTGCAGCCCTCGAGTCATTACAGAATGACTCATGCTCATATTCGAGTACATGAGAATTCTGGGAATGAGGTCGAAAATGGAAGCAAAGGCATTCTTTCATCAAATCCAGATAAGCAGGAATCTGAGGGGTTTGGCTGTATGTGTATTATTATTATTATTATTATTATTATTATTATTATTATTATTATTAACAGTATTTATATACCGCTTTTCAACAAAAGATTCACAAAGCGAACTCTGTGAAACCCTGCTTGCCACTGCTTGCAACAGCTGCAGAGTGGCAGGGGAAGGTAATATTTCTGCAGGGGAGAAATAGTCAATGGATTTCTTAACCCTTTCCCTGCCTGTAACTTATCTTGAACAATTCCTTCCCCCACAACTAGTTCTTAAAACTTGCATTTGCTGTACTGTAAGGAAAAGCAGTGGAGAGGGAGTGGGTTGCAGAGGAAAAGCAATGGGCAAGGGAACAGTTAAGCCAGTGGTTCCCAAACTGGGAGGCGCGACTCCCAGGGGAGCCGTGGAAACCAGCCAGGGGAGCCGCGGAGTGCCATGGAATCCTCTTGGAAAACAGTGCAATGCCAATTGGCAGGCATCAACATAATGTAATGGGGAGCCGTGGCCAATGGTCGCCAATGGATAAGGGAGCCGCAGGTCGAAAAAGTTTGGGAACCACTGTTTCTTCGCTCCCCTGCTCATTGCTTTATGGTTCCAAATCATGCTTTCCTTTGCCTTGTTGCAGTTTTTCCAGCAACTGCGCCTGGCTGCCACAAAAACCTAGTTTGGCCCTAGCAAATCAGAAGACTGCGTTCACCATAGCTTTACCCTAAGACTGGGTACTCTGCTCTTCCGCTGGATGCATGCCCTGAGATAGCCTGTATCTTTGGTTGTTTCCAGACTTCACTGGTTTTTCATACTTGCCCTTCTTTTTGCTCTACTGTTGGCCACTATCCTGACCTCTACAGCTGAAGTATTTTACACAGAAACTGTTTTTATCAAGGGGGGGGGAAATAGTACAGGAAGCAACTTATGGTAAGCAGTTTTGTCAGTAGCTGTTGAATATGAGACAAAAGTCACTGGAATTTGGGGCAACTGATTTCCATAGAAGTCTCTCAAAGCAGCATGCTACATGCTTTGGTCTACTAGGAATAGCTCAAGTAGGATTCTGATTTCCCAACAGGACATACTAATAAGATCTTTCCCTAGTTATTCGAGATTCTTATTGATAGTCTTTTCTTTGTGCAGGTCCCCCCCACCCTCCCTGGAGCCCTAGAAATCCCTAGCTATGCAGTTTAATGCCAAATGTCTGCATAACAGATAGCAAAGATGATTAGGTCATGTGACCCCTGTGGCTACATAAGGATTTGCCTGTATGGTCTGGTCTAGAGAGATTTGCAATCAGCTGCTTTGCAACTAAGAAGAAAGCCCAAAATGCAGAGTGTGAAAATTCCAACTTTTCTGCCAAATATGGTGTGTGCGTGTGTAGTTTTTGCTGCCACTGCATCTAAGTTCTGTTCCCGTTAAGTGTATGGTAATATCCACAAACGTCTCACCAGCTTTCTTTGTAAAATCCTAAGAGGTAAGTAAAAGGCAAAAAGTATACACACATATGAACACATACCACCAGGGGCACCATCAGGGGTCAGTTTTACTGACCCACTTCTGATCCCTGAGACCACCTCTGTGTTGACTACCTTCATGTGATGCTGATGGAACCTCTTGGAGGCTCAGGTAGGAGGAGGGGGCTCATCGTGGAGGACAGTTTGCCAAGGGCTCCCAGAACCTGGCGCTGGCCTTGCATACATCACCACCAACTACAAAAAGAAAGTCTAAACTGAATACGAGTGGTCTACATGAATAGCTTAAATCGTTCACAGAGTTGCGAATAAATGATCTTCATTCCCAACTTTGTGAAAATATGTATACCAGTTTCCAGGCCCGGCTCACCCCCTCGCTGACACCTGACAGCATGAGGCGATCCTGGGGGGGCACTGACGCCACGCCCTCACGTGACCCGCCGGGCGGGACCTCAGCTTGATGCGCACATCCAGCGCGGCTCCATTCACCCCCCCCCCGCCATTTTACTTTCTATTTTGGAGCCGTTTGAGCTCCAGGGCGGGCTGGAGTGCCCAACACCAGGACGAGCATGGCGGAGGAAACGCAGCGCGGAGGTAAGTATGCCCCTTCACCGCCACGTCCGGCCACTGCCCTGGGGCCCGCCGCCCCCCTGCCCCAACCCCGACGACGCTTCTGTCAGGTGGCAACCCGCCACCCAGTGCCTAAAGTGTACCATGCAGTTCTTTTCCCTTGCTACATCCTGCCCAATCAGCCACCACCAGCCCTGATTATTTCCATAGGATTATCTCCATACCCCCCCCCCTTGTCCTCATCCTCCGGCTGCCATCCTCCTTCTCGTCTTGGTTTCCGCTGTCTGCCATTTCAAAAGGCAGGGAAGGGAAGGAGGAAGTGGGAGAGACGGAGAGACTAGTGAGCTAGAGCGGCCCCTCTTGTCACTTCCTCCCTTCTTTCGGCATTCTTTCTGCTTCTCAGAAGGGTAGGTACCACCAGACAGGGAGCTGAGAGGAAGAGGAGGGCAGCAGTTTCGACTGCTTTTTGAAGGCACCAGGCAAGGAGCTGGGAGGATGAGGACCTTCATTTTCATGCTGCTTCTGCCACCAGATAATAGGTAGCTGCTCCCCCGGCCCTAATGTGCTACTCTGGACTCATGGTCAAACCAATGCTTGTTAGAGGACTGGCCTTCCCAGTGTCTCATAAAGAGGCCTACAGTCAGTGTCATTTCATCTTTCCTTTTCTCAGATGTAACCATTGCAGGATTTTTGCTACTGCTAATGTCTTAATTAGCCCTTCTTTGATTAATGGGACTTGGGGAGATTTCCACTAGTTAGCAGACATGATGCTAGTTGTAGTCTAAAGATTCACAGTTTGATTTCTATCTTTATTCTCTATGAACTCTTTTAATACAGGCAACAATCAACCACTGGGTCATCCAAAAGATGTACCTTTTCATTGCAATTTTTTCCCAAACTTTTTCTAGTACATCATGGTAGATGGGCATAACCATGGCTGACACAGAAAATGAGGCACTTCCAAAAATGCATTGGCTAGCCCTATGCATTCTATTCAACTTGTGATGTTAGATACCACCCGTGAGGCTTTTACTCTATTTTTTTTTTTTTTTAGATTTCAAGAGAGAGTTGGTTCTCACGTGATTTGGGCGCCGCCATCTTGCAAGATTTCACAAGTTCCAAGATGGCTGACAGGAAAAAAGGTAAGTTTAAAAAATGTTAAAAGCAGCGACGGCGGCAGAGGCTTCACCGGGACCGGAAAACCCAGGAAAAACTCTGTTCTACTGTCATAAATGCCTCCGCACAACAGCCCAATACAGCTCCAATAGGATTGGGCTGCCCCTGACAAAAGATGGGGTCTACCAGAGGGTACTCCTCAAGGACCCTCTCAAAGCTAGAGCCAGACTCACACCAAACTCTCAGAAAAGCCTTGGGGGGGTCCCCCCTCTGGAAAGTTTAGGGGGGGATGAGCCCATTCTGAATCAAGATAGGATAAGTTCACCCATCTCTAGCCTTTCAATGATTCCTTGGGCCATTACACTGCTCATATGAGCTGTTAAACACACATGCCCACAGCTGCATATACCACAAATCAATCCTGAGGAGGTCATGCTCTCCCTGTGTAAAGTCTTATGCCTTAGTTCACTTTCAGTTCAAACAAGACATTGTGGAGGCAAGCAAACATTGCCTGTACTTGCTGGATAATGAATTTTCCCTCCCCTTTTTGCTGTTCTCCCCCCCCCCCCCACATCTATTATAAGAGTACTTGAATGAGGACTCCACTTCCACTAAGATATAACTGCTATCTCTGCCTGTGTTTCTCTCTGTGTGTGAGAGAGGCATTCTTGCTTGTAGGCTTTCTGGGAGCTAATTAGTCTCTCATCATATATAAAGGCACCTCCAGGCATCTCTAACGTGGACATAGTAGCTAACCCTGCCTGCTAGGTTTTATTCCGTCAGCCAGTGGTTATAGCACGATGAAGGCACCCAGCCATGAAGAGATGCAGCATCTGGCACTTAGATATCAATCTTGGTTTTAATTTATAATGCCTGCTTTAAAAAAAAAAGTACTCTTTTTTTTTAAAAAAAATGCAAACAATTAGACTCCATTTTCTGGTTTGGTTTTTGTTTAAAAACTGCTTTGTTCTTTTCTTTGAGATCACATCTTTAAATTTATTGTTACTACAGAGGCAATTGTTTTTATTAGAGTAAGCCCAAGGCTCTGGGGCCAACTTCCATGTAGGCTTGTTACTACTTGTTGCACTCTGTTGCAACAAAACAGAATAATTTCTAAACAAAACACACAACCCCCCCCCCCAGACCTCTCAATCTTCACAAAGTTCCAAGTGTTTCTCTGTCAGCTGCTAAAGATCCATGCGGGTGTGAGGCTAAGGAACGGCCAAAGCAGGGTGCCAGCTGAGTTCTGGGCGATTTTTGCTCTTTTAAAGAAAAAGTAGATTCTCAGTGTGAAGATGACCCAAATGTCTTGCCATTGTAATGTACGTAACATTTTCTGGTTTTTCAGGTAGGACGTCTTGGCTCAGTTGGTAGAGCGACCGTCTCATATATGCCTGAAGATTTGAAGGATGGCAGTTTGAGATGGCCAGAAGTGTCTGTGTCTGTAGGAGAGCTTCTGGCACACCGAGCTAATAAGTTGCAGAACCTCTGTGGGGGAGGGAAACTGCAGCTGCACTTGAGTGAGAGTCAAGGTTGCCCTGTCAACTGAAGCATGGTGAGACGAATGCCAGAGAGAGAGAGAGAGCTGGACTGTGAAAGAAACCATCTAGAATGAAGGGTTCTATGCAAGACTAGAACATTATTGTATTGTAAAAAAAACCCTTGGGGTTTAGAAAGCCTGCCCATGTAAACCGCCTTTGAATTAAAGTCGGAAGAGAAATCCGATGACCAAAGAAAAGGCGGTATATAAATACTGGTTTTATTAGTAATAATAATGTATAATATACAGTATCTATATACCGCCTTTCTGGTCATTGGATTTCTCCTCCGACTTTATTCAAGGCGGTGTACATGGGCAGGCTGTTCTAAACCCCAAAGGGTTTTTACAATATAATAACGTTCTAATCTTTCATAGAACCCTTCATTCGAGATGTTACTTTCACAGTCCATCTCTCTCTCTCTCTCTCTCTCTCTCTCTCTCTCTCTCTCTCTCTCTCTCTCTCTCTCTCTCTCTCTCTGCCGTTCGCCTCTGCACGCTTCAGCTTCAGCTGCAGCTCCACTCCCCCGCAGGGCTCTGCAGCTTATCAGCTCGGCGTGCCAGCAGCTCTCTGACAGACGTCCGGCCGTCTTGAACTGCTGACCTGCAGATCTTCAGGCATTTGTGAGACGAATGCTCTAACCAACTGAGCCAGACGTATTATATCATCATCATCGTCATCATCATCCTATACTGTATAGTGTTTTTAGAGTGCCAATTACAAGTCAAAAGATGAAGCCAACAGCAAACAGTAGCTCATTTTATCAAAAGCTAACCCATGATAATTCCCATACTAGAAACCATGGGGGCAACCATGTTCATTTTTTTAATTACAGTATTTATATACCGCCTTCCTCAATAGTCTCAGTGTTTGCCCTTTCCATGTATAATGATGAGGGTGTGTGTGTGTGTGTGTGTGTGTGTGTGTGTGTGTGTGTGTAACATGAAAAGGATGACTGGGGAAGGGATCTGAACATTCTCCTTCCTCCACCTTATCTCACCCCATACACTTCAGTGGCATAGCCAGACACCCCCCAGGAGGGGCAGCGGCCCCCTTTGGCCCGATCGGGCTGCTTCTGGTTTTTTTGGCATGAAAAACAACCCCCTGGGGTGTTTTTTCACCTGATTTACAGCGCAAACGGCCTGAGTGGGTGGGTGAGCCAATCCCCGACACACCGCCAGGCTGAAAACACACCTTTTTGCTGCTGCCGCCGCCGCCATTTTCACTGCCACCACCAGGTAAGTTGCACCCCCCCTGGTGCCCTGGCACCCTGTCACCTGGGGGTGGTGGGCCCCCGCAGCCCCTAACGATGCCTCTGATACACTTTTCTCCCACCCCATCTTCAATACTGAAGTGAACAAAGCTGGGAGAAAAGCACAGGGAAGTAAGATGGAAGGAAGGAAAGGTTCAGCTCCATACACCCCTCTTCAATTTATGGCATGCACAAACCAAACATGCACTTATTCCATGGGCAAATACATCCTTGAGTCACATCTGTGGGTTTTAACACATGTGAGATTTGCAACCACATAATCAGTGTAATCCAGGGTTTTCTTTGAAGCTCAAGCTGTTTCACTGCCAGTCTCTCCTCCTGCACTGCCAATCATCCCTTGGCAGACTTCCTGGGTCTGCAGGTATCCCAACTACACTTGCCCACTGAAAGGGGCCAGAGCAGTAGCGTAGGAAGGGGGCAGGGGGCATCTTACCGGCTCCACGGGTGAGAAAATGCTGGTGGCAGAGAACGCAGCAGTGGCACAGGCAGCAAAGGTGGTGGAACGGCTCAGAGGAGGCAGCAGAAGCCGTCCGCCACCTCAGAACGCCATTTGATGGGGGGCCCTCCCTTCCACCCCGCCCATGAGGGATGTTTGGCTCCGACTGATGTCACTCGGGTGCGGGGTGAGTGACGTCGCATCCGGGCGTGACATCACGAGGGGAAGGGCGGCCTAACTACGCTACTGGGCCAGAGTTTCCCTCTGAGGCTTTGCTCTTCTTAGGACAGGATACTTTCTGATTCTGACATCTACTGTACTGTGATTGCCTGCCTCAGCTTCCAATAAGGGAGTTTTTCCTCCCATGATTTCTGAAGTTCGGTTCTTCAAGCAAGAAAGCGGGTTTCCCACGAAGGGAAACCTCTTTTGAAAAAATGTTCTCATGGGGGGGGGGACACTGATTGGGAGATTTCTGAGGCAACCTTCCCATTTGAAACCAGGGAAGGGAGCTCTTGGGTACCCCCCTGAAAGACAAATCAATCACCCCACAAACAGAATGACATTTCCTCCAGTTTGCATGTTGAGTTCTTCACCAGCTCCTAATGTAAAATGATATTCTATGCTAGTGTTGTCAGCATTCAGCCAGCTTGTAAAGCACATGCACTGAAATTCTTTCATTTTAGCCCCTTGGGATCAAATCATGCTTTTCCCATGCAAAACAACACACTTAGGGAACTCCCTGCCTCTACCATGCTCCTGATCTGAATCTGGACCTCCCTATGTTTGCTATTTGACTGGGGGGGGGGGGGAGAGAACTTCCATAAATGCCAGTGAGAGCTTTTTTTCTCAGGTCAAATAGTATACATGGGAGAAGGGGTGATCCAGATCAGGAATGTGGGTTTTTACAGTTTTACACATACATAAAACAAGCACGCAGTAGCTGCATAGTGTGTCCTTCAATAATATCTAGGTTTGACCTTTATTCTTGATGGAGAATATCTTCTCTACTTCTGTAGATTCTCTTGATTTGTTTCTTGCAAGTGTCTTGTGTGACTGTTGTTTCCTCATCAGATCAGAAAACTTGTTTTGTTTCTATTTGTATGTGTTTTGGTGATTTTGGTGAAATTTGGTGATTTGGAAAGAGTGAACTTCAAATAGCTCTCCATGATGGCTGGTATTGGGAACTTCAGTTCCCAATGCTCTGCATGTTGTATGTTCTCATTAATATTGGCGTATGGACACACAGTCGTGCCATGCACATGCTCTGCATGTTGTATATGAGAACACACAAAATGCAGAGCATTTGTGCCTGTGTGTGCATACGCCAATATTACAAGCTGGAAATGAGTTTTTCTAAAACATACCATTTTTCTTTGCTAAATGCTCTTTAAGACGGCTGATGATTCACAACCGAACTGATTCCAAATCAAGCTAAAGGGAATTCACATATCACTCCTGGAAACAGAAAGCAGACTAGATTGACCTTGATCTGAGCCAGCAAAGCAATTTTTACGTTCTTATATAATGATTTTAAAAATAACAGGTCCAGCTGAATGGTAGAGTTCTGCTCGCTTAAATAAATTAAAATGCAAATCTTTCTGTTACAGGTAATGACAAATATTCATCATCCCTTCTTTAAAAAAAGATAGCTGTGATGACTGCATTTTATAACTCATGGTTTTGGGGTGTTTTTTTTTCCCCATTCCTGATCAAACTCACAAGTAACTCCCTGGAATCATTAGCTGATGTAACAGAAATGAAGAATGTTTACATTTTGCATACCTGGGCAACACTGTATCAATAATTGATTACAACTTTGTACAGTACTTGAGCTCATTAATAGGAAATGCTCTATGCTGGTCAATGGAGTATATACTGTACATGGCTCAAATGGGCTCCTCTGTTATCAGGACCTGATCCTAACCTCAGCTCCTTTCACCACTCTTGAAATATATTCAAGCACGTTGTTTTCTCTTCCCCATATTTCTCGAGGCGCTGGCCAAGTCGAAGTGCCCTTTGGTAGTGCACAAGTAGCATTGTCAGAGCACATTCTGGAACAGAAACCAGGTTAGTTCCTAGTGGTTTTTTAGAATCAGGAAACGGTTTCCTGATTCTAAAAAACCACTAGGAACTTCTGCAGGCATATTTGTGGTTTCCTGTTTTCTTCATGATTTCCCTGGCACTGTGCCATTCAAGGGTTTAATTCTTTTTTTCTGTTTTGATAGTGGCAAACTGCAGAAGCTTCCAGAGTCTCTCAAAATGATATGGACAGGAAAGGAAATAGGATTGATAATCAACATTATTTATTTATTTATTTATATAGAATATGGTATATACTGCTTTTCAACCACAACAAAAACTCACCAAGCAGTTTACCTTGCAAGAGCAAAGAGAAGAAGAGGGTCTTCTGTCCCAAATGGGCTCACAACTAAAAAGAAACACAAAGGAAACATCATATTCAAAGATTTATAAACAGGATTAAAAGCCATGTGTCTCCTAAAAGGAAATTGTTAATGTTTTAAAAACAAGTTAAAAGTTTAAAAACAACCAGCTGAAAAGAAAGCATACTGTTTAAGAAACACTAAGTTACAAATACAACGTTTCACCCAAGTTTATGGGCATCCTCAGGTAAGAGTCAGGTCTTTATAGGCTGGTAGATTGCTCTGTTGCGTAACATCATTCACAGCCGGTTTGGCTCTTTTCTTCTCTTACCTGAGGATGCCCATAGACTTGGGTGAAATATTGTATTTGTAACTTAGTGTTTCTTAAACAGTATGCTTTGTTTTTAGCTGGTTGCTATCAACCTTTTAACTTGTTTTTAAAACATTAACAATTTCCTTTTTGGAGACCCATGGCTTTTAATCTCGTTTAAAAATCTTTGAATATAATTGCTGGCCATGAGAGTTTTAGATTGTTTTTAAAGGAAACATCAGCAATCTGTCACTGGTCGGGAAACTGTGATGGGTTGAACATGGAATTTTACTGCTTCGAGGGCCAAACTAGTCATGTTAAATGCATGGTTGCCACCAAAAGCAGCACCTATGCATCTAGCTCCCTCACCCCCTTAGTAACATCTAGTGGAAATCACCTGCATCCTGACAGTCTCTCTGTCTCTGTCTCTGTCTCTGTCTCGGTCTCTCCTTCATTGGCTGCCACTGATGGCGATTGGGCATTGTGACGGCAGGATTTAAAAAAATTGTACAAGATCAGCAGTTCTCTACCGGTAGTATGCGAGGTGGATGTCGGTGGTATGCGTGGCACCCATGGACATCCACCTCGCATCATGGTCATGGAAGCCTCATGCGAGCCTGCAAAGGCCTCGACTTGGCAGCCAGAGCTCCAGCACGCGGGTTTTGAGCACTTGGAAAAGCCCCCCTGCCTGCCTGGAGCCTCTTACCAACCTTTGCAGGCTCATGCCGTGGCCTTCAACCCAGAAGTAACTGGCAATGACGTTATCGCCAGTTACTTCCAGTGGTACGCAGGGACCTACCTGGCCTGGTAAGTGGTACGCCAGTTTTTTGGGGGGGGTTGAGAACCCCTGTACTACATTATTATGGGGGGTGGGAGAGGGGAGTAGATGTATGGGTGCCATTTTTGACAGCAGCTGTACATGTAATGTGACTTCTAGATTTTCCCTTGGAGCAATGAGCTGTTGCCTGACAACTATGTTTATTTCTTTTTATTGGATGTGTGAAGGGTGATGTGTGTGTGTGTGTGTGTGTGTGTGCAAGCATGTGTACATAAGTGCTGGCTGGCTGCCAAGACAGCATGACCCAGGCCAGTACCATGAGTTATAAGCAGGACTGATGGCAAGAGGGCTCAAAAGATCACCTCAAGATGTTTGATCACTTCCAAATGTGATGTGAGAATAAGCTCTTCTTTCTCAAAGGAATGTATGGGGAACTCCCACACTGACTCTATGTCCAGCATATTTTGAAAATCCTGAGATCTCCTGAGTAGATGATCCTGGCTTGAGGCCATTATTAGTGGGATCATCATCATCCTTGGTGGGTTCTGGCTTCACGACACAACAAATATCGCAAATTGATGGGAAATGCCAAGAAGAATGGGTACATACAAGTACAACTCCTTATTCTAACACTCTAACGACAGACAAGAGCTTCTCTTCAGATATTATCTGTTTAACTAATTTGTATCATAACCTTCCTCCAGTGGACTTTGGTGATTTTAATGTATTTTTAAACTCTGGAATTCCTCATATTACTTTTTATCCTTACATGACCTTTTAAACCTATAAACTCTACCTCGTTTTCATTATGCTGGGTCATGAAAATATCCATGCTACATATTATTACTTTGTTGGCCAGTGGCCTTGTTTTTCTGTAGTGGCAGCCTGCCCCAATAATTGTGCCATGCCCTGCAAGTGCAGATAAGGAAACCAGGCAAGTGCAGTAGCTTTAGGAATTTTCCATAAGGTTTCTCCAAACAAGTGGTGGGTGGGAAATGAGACACAGGAAAAATGATGTACTTCTGAGTTTAGCCTGGATTTGATGCATTCCTAACATCAATCTTGGACGAAAAGCACAACGGTCCGGCTTATCCTCCATGCCTTTCTAGCACTGATGCTTGATCAAAGACACATGTTAGGCACACCCCAAAACAAAAGGGGTTCTGGATAACATTGTCTTCACAACAACTCTGTGAGGTTGGTTAGCCTGAGAGAGTATGACAAAGCCAAGGTCAAACAACGAGCTTCGTAGAGGAGCAGGGATTTGAATTCAAGGCTCTCCCTGTGCCGCTGTCAGTCTCCATTTCCCTTGTTCCGAAGCAACTGCATTGTATTTTCTAGGGCTATACACTCCGACGGTATTTTGCATTCCATCTTCCCTTTCTTGTACTGAGCACTTCTTGTTTGTTTGTGATATAACACGCTGTTGCAAGTGCGCCTTAGAATAATCACGTCTCTTGAGTGAATATTTGCTGTCAGTGACCAGCAACAGTTGGGTAAATTGCTGCTACTTGATTCAAAACACCATGAATAAATCCTCTCTTTGGTGCTAGTTAAACTGGCTGGTTTATTTCTAGCTTGCTATATCTTTGAAGATCATAACTTCATTGAAAAAGGTTCCCGCAGTAACAATGAGCTATTGCAATACAGTAACGCATTGTAAAAGGAATGTATTCATTGACAACAATTTCTTGCAAGGAAGAGTATTGTAAAAAGGGCTCTATTCATTCAGAGCAATTTCCGCCAACTTAACTGATATCTGAAAATAAATTTAAAAAATGATTTCTACCACATATAGAAAGCAAGGGGGGGGGGAAACCTTGGATAATAGACTTGGCATGGAATAGAATTGAAGTATTTGCTATCTGCACATTCAAGTCAACAGCCCAAAATATTGTAGCAATTTGACACATGCCAAGTCGTGGCATCATCAGCCCCCAAGCTTTTGCCTGGCAATCAGTCTCTAAATATTATTGACTAGAGAATTACTCACCAAAAGGTGGGTATGTCTACAGAACTCTAGCTAGAATGATGGATTGCAATTTATTGAATACGTGGGTAAGCCCCAGAGGCGTCGCTACACCCCCCAGGGGGGCATCACCGTGACACCCCCTGTGATGTCACAAGCCCCACCCCCTTTGACAGCAATTCTGCAGTGCCGTGGCAAAAAAGCACCCCCGGCAGTTTTTTGCACGTTTTTAGGCTGTTTGCGGCCTGGGCAGGTGGGTGAGCGAATCCAGTCGCCTAATCGTCCTAAAAGCGGCTGAAAACCGCCAGGGGTGCTTTTTGCTGGGCCGCTGCCAAATTGCCACTGAATCCGGCGACGAGTGCAACCGCCCCGGCGTTTGTTTCCCCCCCCCCCCCCAACGATGCCTCTGGTCAGCTCACTGCCGTTCAATCTGTAGTTTTCTTAATTGCTGGGCTACTTTTGGGGTAACTTCCAGGTAAAAGGTCACAAATTCCCCATACTCAGTAGATTACTTCCCATCTTTCTGAGTTTTCTCTCTTCCAAATACTCAGTGAAGCAGTTTAAAAGAAGTAAATTGAGCAGGCAGACTTGCATCCGTGCCTGAACTCATATCTGCATACTTATTATTACAGTTTGCTTGTTCCATGGCAACACCTTTTGAGCTATCCATTGTACTGAATAAAAAGCAAATACTTAGAAAGAAGTCATGCTTCTTATCCTGGGTAGGCTTCTTCACATGTTACACATGTCCATTGTTTTTTAAAAATATTGCAGCCACCGCTAAAGAATCATATATACAAACACCGGTTTCCTTGTTCTGTTCCTGTCAGACTGTATCATTACAGTTGAATGACCAGCAAAGAAACCTTGATTGGGATGATGATGGGGTGGTGTCCATAGATGGGAGCAAGCTCCATTCTCAGTGATAATGGCAGTGGTGTCACTTGGGTTGGTGTCACCCGGTGCGGTAACTCATGATACCCCCATTAACTTTATTTTAATATATAACAGTGCAGCTCACCCCCCCAAAAGGAACCAACAGAAAAACAGTGGCCAACTTGATGACACTCACACCACTGGTGTCACTGCACGGGGGTGGAGCTCTAAGTTCCGCCGCGGTCCGACTCTCCGTTACACAGGAGAACGAAGCACCCCCGCCCCCTTGCTTTTGGAGCCATTCAAGTCGGTGGAAGCAACGCTCAGAATGGCTCTGAAAGTGAGGGGGCGGGGTGCTTCATTCTCCCGTGTAACTGAGAGTCGGACCGCGGCGGAACTTAGAGCTCCGCCCCCGTGCAGTGACACCAGTGATTCACACAACTGAATAAGAGTTCTAGTATTAGCTCAGATACATAGAAATGAGAGCTGACTCATACTAACACCTCATTGGCTCTCGGAACAATCAGACTCATTGGTCAGTTTTGAGTTAAGGAAATCCACTTTTGTTACTTAAGGCAGTTTTTTTTTCTTTTTCTGGTTATTTGGCCATAACTTTTAATAGAATAGACACATGAAGGCCAAACTACACATTTGGCCAAACTACACATTATGCTAACTGGGTGGCTGCTTGCCTAAAGTGGGAACTGTGCACCTCCTTCTGTGTAATGTCCGCTAGAACTTATCCATCTCGTGACATCATGATGTTCTGCATCTTGCCAGCCCTACGCATCATTAAGATGGGCAGGGAGATGCAAAACATGACGATGATGTCAGAACACAAGTAAGCTCTACTAGATATTATGGAGGGGAAGTTAACTGCACAGCTACTGCGTTGGGCAAGATGAGTCAAGGAGGAGGAATTGTGTGCCCTCAATCCCAGACCTTTTCTCCAACCTGCCTGTCAACATGATGTGTACCTTTGCAAGTTAACTGGCTCAGACGGGAAAAGGTGAGTGAGAGAGCTCTTTGGGCTTAGAAAGAAAAGCAGGAAAGGAGTGCAAACTGATAACGTTTATTGGCTGGCTCCTAATCTCCAGTTCCAAAATAACTTGTGTAAAGCAAAACCACAGCAAGGTTCAATCTTGGGCATCTCTACTCTTGTCCTCTCCTTGACCCCTGTTTATATGTCCATAATATGGTACACAGAGAGTGTATTCTGTATATTTCAGATTGTGCAACTGAATAACTGCCCTGATGGGCGAAAGAAAAGGAATGGGGTATTTCAGACTGAAATATGAGCTGCCAGACACAATGTGTGCAGCGGTCCTTATAAGCTCAGGTTGTTGCAGTGAGGAGGAAAAAAGAAGAGAAGTGAAGGTTTGGTAAAAATAGCAACATACAGTCCTCATGCCTTGGTGAGTCCACTTGTGTATTCATCTGTGACAGAATGAGGCTTTAAGGGTAGAGATCGCAAATGTCGAGAATATCGGTAATGTGGGATAAACTGGTTTAAAAGGAATAGGCTATTTTTTTTATACCAGGAGGTTTGGAGGCAATCTAGACAGACCACAAGCTAGAAGAAAAAGCTCTTTTTCTTTCTCATCCCAATTGAAGATGTGTATAAGGCATATTTTTTTTAACTGATTTTACGGTTTCACAAGTGATTTCCAAACCTTACCCTACCAGGTCTAAATATTTCTGGGAACGTCATTCAAAACCTGCCTCGGAATTGACAGCTTCTGGTTGAGAGGTAATACAGTAGCTTTTGTGAGACACCTTTTCAGAGGGTGCTAGATGGCGCAGCAGTTTTTGAGAGCGACGCTGTGGGCTCTTGAAATGTGGGCCTAAAAGGGTACAAAACAGGCACTGTGCTTACTTCATGGGCCCAATTGGATGGCTTTTCCCCACCCGCAGCCCCCCACGCATTTTGCCTCTTGTCCTAAACGGCTTATTTTTGTCTTCTGTTTCCTGATCCTGGACTTGAGAACCCTGCTGTGCGTGACTAGAGCGACAGCCTCAAGTGTTTTGCATCCACAAGAGGAAATTAGGTCAGTGCCCTTCCCAAGGTTGATGAGTTGCCAGCCTGCGAACACAGGACATCTGCTCAGCATCAAATGGGCTGGCATCATGTTTAGCTGGAATAAAGGGGCTGAAGGAGCAGCATTCTAGGGGGTGATGAAAAGTGCCATTCAGAACATGCTACCTTGCCTGACCTGCCAAGAGCAGCAGGTTTGCTCTCTGCTGAGCTTACTTTATTGCAAGGATACTGGGCATTTCCTCTCTTTTCTTTCTCTACCTTCCCCCCCTTCTCATTTGCCAAAACTATGAAGAGGTATGAAAGAAAAAGAAATGCAAGAAAGCAAAGTGGCTGTCAGATGAGGCTTTACAAATAGCTGTGGAAAGAAGGAATGCAAAAAGCAAGGGTGAAAGGGAAAGATATAAACAACTGAATGCAGAGTTCCAGAGAATAGCAAGGAGAGATAAGAAGGCCTTCTTAAATGAACAATGCAAGGAAATTGAGGAAAACAACAGAATGGGGAGGACTAGAGATCTCTTCAAGAAAATTGGAGATATCAAGGGAACGTTTTGTGCAAAGATGGGCATGATAAAGGACAAAAAAGGCAGAGACCTAACAGAAGCAGAAGAGATTAAGAAGAGATGGCAAGAATACACAGAAGAACTATACAAGAAAGATCTTAATGTTCCTGATGACCACGCTGGTGTGGTCACTGACCCAGAGCCGGACATCCTAGAGAGTGAAGTCAAGTGGGCCTTAGGTAGCATTACTAACAACAAAGCTAGTGGAGATGATAATATCCCAGCTGAGCTACTTAAAATCCTAAATGATGATGCTGTGAAAGTGCTGCACTCAATATGCCAACAAATTTGGAAAACTCAGCAGTGGCCAAAGGATTGGAAAAGGTCAGTTTACGTTCCAATTCCAAAGAAGGGCAGTGCCAAAGAGTGTTCAAACTACCGTACAATTGCACTCATTTCACATGCTAGCAAGGTTATGCTCAAAATCCTACAAGCTAGGCTTCAGCAGTACGTGGACCGAGAACTACCGGACGTACAAGCTGGGTTTCGAAGAGGCAGAGGAACTAGAGATCAAATTGCCAACATGCGCTGGATCATGGAGAAAGCACGAGAGTTCCAAAAAAACACCTACTTCTGCTTCATTGACTACGCAAAAGCCTTTGATTGTGTGGATCACAACAAACTGTGGCAAATTCTTAAAGAGATGGGGGTACCAGACCACCTTACCTGTCTCCTGAGAAACCTGTATGTGGGTCAAGAAGCAACAGTTCGGACCGGCCATGGAACAACTGACTGGTTCAAAATTGGGAAGGGAGTGCGGCAAGGCTGTATATTGTCACCCTGCCTATTTAACTTATATGCAGAGTACATTATGAGAAATGCAGGGCTGAATGAATCGCAAGCCGGAATCAAGATTGCCGGGAGAAATATCAACAACCTCAGATATGCAGACGATACCACCCTAATGGCAGAAAGTGAAGAAGAACTAAAGAGCCTCTTGATGAGGGTGAAAGAGGAGAGTGCAAAAGTTGGCTTGAAACTCAACATTAATAAAACTAAGATCATGGCATCTGGTCCCATCAATTCCTGGCAAATAGAAGGGGCAGAAATGGAAGCAGTAACAGATTTTACTTTTCTGGGCTCCAAGATCACTGCAGACGGAGACAGCAGCCATGAAATTAAAAGACGCTTACTCCTTGGAAGGAAAGCTATGGCAAACTTAGACAGCATAATAAAAAGCAGAGATATCACCATGCCAACAAAAGTTCGTATAGTCAGGGCGATGGTGTTCCCAGTAGCAATGTATGGTTGCGAGAGTTGGACCATAAGGAAGGCTGAGCGCCGAAGAATAGATGCTTTTGAACTGTGGTGCTGGAGAAGACTCCTGAGAGTCCCTTGGACTGCTAGGAGATCAAATCAGTCAATTCTAAATGAAATCAAGCCTGACTGTTCCCTGGAAGGACAGGTACTGAGGCTGAAACTCAAATATTTTGGCCACCTAATGCGAAGAGAGGACTCTCTGGAGAAGACTCTGATGCTGGGAAAGATTGAAGGCAAAAGGAGAAGGGGAAGGCCAAGGATGAGATGGTTAGACAGCATCACCGATGCAACGAACATGGAAATGAGCGAACTCAGGAAGATAGTGGAGGACAGGAAGGCCTGGCGGGATATGGTTCATGGGATCACGAAGGGTCGGACACGACTTAACGACTGAACAACAACAACAACAACAATGAAGAGGTTTAAAAAAAAAACAAATAGAGAAAACGAGTTCACAGGTGCAGACAAAAACATTGATGGGATGGGACTTTTAAACATCCAGTCTGCACATGTTTTATGCTAGGCTCTTGCTGAAGAATAAATGCTGATGAAGAGTCAAGCGGTTTAAAACTCACAGTTGTGAATAAAGTGTATAGAACTCACCGTTGTGAATAAAGACTTGAAAACTGATACCCCTGACATGGCCAAATCCAACTGATGGCAAAGTGAGACATTGCTGGAGCCCTAAGACAACCTATCTTTTCTTCTGCGAGACTGAATTGGGGTGATGGTGGTGGTCTGTAAGCATGCAGCAAAAACTGACTGTGGGTGATGCTGATTGGCCAGTGTCCATGATGTCCCCAGTACACCTCCCTTCAACCTCCAAAACAGTTTTGCAATTGTTTTTTTAAAAGGGTTTACTGTTTAAAACAAGACAAAGAATTAAAAATCTAGGTGGTCAATACTGATGGCTGACCCAGTGTGACCATGAAAGGAAGCCAGGCTCACTCCATCAGTGTGGAAACCACCGACACTTCTCTTTGAACACAACACTTGTCTTCAGCTTAGGTTTCTACACTCTTTTGATTTTATATTCTGTACCCAGCTTTGAGCATTTCTAGTGAAAGAGCAGTTAGTATGGTTACGAATCAATCAATCAATCAATCAATCAATCAATCAATCAATGGTATTAACACAATTCGGAGCTAAGAGATAGGGAGGAAAGCGAGTGAAAACAGAAATGCATGAAAACCTGCCCTATACTGCAGTGAAGCCCTACAGCATAGGAGACACCTACTCAGGTTGGGCATGCAGGGAGGCAGCCAGAGTCCTGAAGGTTAGGAAAGCAAAAAGCATTCCCTGCCTGGGGCAAGAGAAAGTGAGAGGTGAAGTCCGGCTCTAGCCTGCGCTGACTGCTAGATTCTGTTCGACACCAAGGGAATGTCACTGCCTTGCAGTGCTATCTGCTCCTGTCACTATCAGCACGCAGCAGGTGAAACGGTGTCGGCGATGGAGCTTAGCCGTGAGGCCCAAAGGCATTCAAGAGAGCCAGTGAAGGGGTAAGGAAGATCCCCAAAGGAAAGACTAGAAATAATATTAGTTGAAAAAAAAACAAAACTGGAATGCGAGGGTCGAACAAGAAAGTCAGGCTGCCCTAGTCGCTGCAGTTGGATCAATTCTAAGTTGAAGGAGGGGTTACCTACGTCCTCTGCCTCAGCAACTATTCCTGCAAGAAAACGAAGTGACGCAAACCAGCCCCTGCCTAGCCTTCCCATCAACTTGACATATTTTTCTTCCAAACCAGAAAACAAAATGCTTTTAGCCAACACAAATGTTCAAGACAATATATGCATATAATGATAGAGCCAGAAGGGATTTGATTATTATTATAGCCACTTTCAAAATGCACTTACTATTCCATTTTTTTTTTAAAATCATCCTTATAAGAATATCGGGAAGTGGTTCATTATAATCCCCTTTTTACAGACCTGATCTAAGACTACTCACCAAATGTGATTTGTACCTGTAGGATCCTACTGTCATGTTTTTGTTTGTAGTTCTGAAGCCTCAAAACTTTTAGTTATTGGGGACATTGTGTTCTTTATGAATTTGGGAAGAAAGAAAGAAAGAAAGAAAGAAAGAAAGAAAGAAAGAAAGAAAGAAAGAAAGAAAGAAAGAAAGAAAGAAAGAAAATTCTATGTCGGAATAAAACAAATTTCAACAGAGAATACAAGGAAAGGCTACAGCATTTGGGGCTCTTCAGTCTAGAAGGAAGGCACCTGAGGGGACGACGATGACATGATTGAGACATATAAAATTATGCATGGAATGGATGGAGTGGGTAGAGTTCTTTTCCTTCTCGCACAACACCAGTACCAGGGGACATCCACTGGATGTGGCAGGAGAGTTAGAACAGACAAAAGAAAATATTTCTTTACCCAGCGTATAATTAAGCTGTGGAACTCCTTGCCACAGGATGTGGTGATGGCACCTGACCTATATTATTATTATTATTATTATTATTATTATTATTATTATTATTATTATTATTAACAGTATTTATATACCGCTTTTCAACAAAAAAGTTCACAAAGCAGTTACAGACAAAAATCAAATGATTAAATGGCTCCCTGTTCCAAAAGCGCTCACAATCTAAAAAAAAAAAAAAGATGCAGAAGAAGAACACCAGCAAACAGCCACCAGAAAAGACACTGTGCTGGGGTGAAAGGGGACAGTTACTTTCCCCCTGCTAAATGTAAGAGGAGCACCAATTGAAAAAGTGCCTCTTGCCCAGTTAGCAGGGGATGCCTTTAAAATGCCTTTAAAAGGGATCAGACATATTTATGGAGGAAAAGTCCATCACAGGTTACAAGCCATGGTGACTATATACTGTACATTACATCCTCTGGGTTCACCTAGGTGAACAATTGCAAAATTCAGTTGCAGGGTTTGTGGTGGTGGCCACTGACTTAGGTAGCTTTAAAAAAAAGGATTGGACAACTTCATGGTGGCTAGGTCTGTCAATGGCTATTGGACATTATGGGAAAATGGAATCTCACAAGTAGAATGTTTCTGAACACCAGTTACTGATGGCGGGGCTGGGGAGAGCAAACTGCAGGAGAGAGGGCTATAGCCTTCATGCCTTTCTTGCGAGTGTCTGAAAAGCATCTGACTGGCCCTTGCAGGAAACAGGGTGACAATCCTTTTATTCATCAGGAAGGCTGTTCCTGTGTTAAACGGGCCTCACTGCTCTACAGAGCAACAGCTCTGGGGAATAACCCCAGTGTTTCACTTCCTTGAATTCAGCACCCACTGAATTCAAGGACAAACAATCCAGAATTCCTGACCTACCCTAAGCCCCCATTTCCACATCCCTGGGGCAATGTGGTTGCTGCTACCTTGGCAGTTGCACACGTCTGCCCATGTGGTTTGGCTCCCTTACGTGATCACCTTGTGTAAACACACAAGGGAGCCCGCCTGTGTGGGTGGTATTTTTATACATTCCATGGAGCAGCAGTGAGATCTGTTTGAGTGTGACTATATGATTGCCACCATCCAGTGATGTAGACTTGAGTCTATTGACTCGGACTTGAGTCGGACTCAAGTCGCATCAATGGCTTGACTTGGACTTGACTCCCCCATTTGCAATATGGAGGTAATAATACTCATATTACAGGGTTGCTGTAAGGACTTCAAAAAGATAATACATGTGAAGCACTTTGCACTGTCAGAAGCTCTATAATAGTATATAAAAGGTAAAGGTGACCCCTGAAAATTAAGCCCAGTCGTGTCCGACTCTAGGGTGTGGTGCTCATCCCCATTTCAAAGCCGAAGAGCCAGCGTTGTCTGAAGACGCCTCCGTGGTCATGTGGCCGGCATGACTCTCCTTGCCGCAGCGCGTAGCATGAGGCTGGAACACGGAGCGCTGTTTACCTTCCCGCAAGCAGTACCTATTTATCTATTCGCATTAACATGCTTTGGAACTGCTAGGTTGGCAGGAGCTGGCCAAGCAATGAGCGCTCACCCCGTCGCGAATTCGAACTGCTCACCGTTCGATCGACAGCTCATGGTTCAGTGGTTTAACCACTGAACAATATATACAAATATATATACAATATATACAAATATATACAAATATATATACAAAAATATATACAAAAGCTAAATATTATCATCAGATAGCAATAGTTTTTTTTTAAAAAATCTTCAAAAATACAGTCCAGAGCAACATCTCTGGAACTGGCACAAATATTTCCTTGCAATGTGTGTAAACAAATGTTCTTTTGCTGATAACTTTTGGGTCGATACACACTTGATGCAACAAGAACACGAGAGCAGCAAGATCACGAGAGCCTAAAGCCACCCTTCCACCACACGCATTGCATCCTGGAGTAGCCGACGTGTCAATTCTGATTGGCCCAACACGTTGCTCCGCATCCCACCCCCACAACATCGAACGTAGCCTCTCATTGGCCGAAGCTCAATTTATTCAAGTTGGAAAGCACCGGAATAACCTTTGGCCAATGAGAGACCGTGTTTGGTGTTGTGTGGGCAGGACGCAGAGCAACACGTTGGGCCAATCAGAATTGACTCCGTGATGCAACACAGCGAGACGTGTGCGGTCTGTTACAGCTTTAATACTACATGTGTAGAAAACAGCACTACAGGGCTCAATGGAGCTCTTTAGCTCCTACTGTCCCACGGCCAGGCACACTGCTGAGGGCATATTGCAATGTTTCTGAGCATGCATGCCTTTCATCTACAGCTGTAGTGGCCACACATGTCTTCAGGGCCATGCACACAGGTTATTCATGCTGCCCTAGTGAGGATCAGTATGCTAGATCCACATACAGGAGTGTGCACATGCCTACCACTTGACTGGGAACATTACAAAGCACCCAATCATTACAGAGCACCCAATGCTACAGGTATCTTGCAGAACAGGAGACCACTGGCCCGGGTTCTATGAGATTTTCTCCTGCATATGCAAAATAGTTGTCCATAAACTAGTTTCACATTACATACAATTTACTCAGACTAGATGTATACAAACATTTTTTTAAAAAAAAACTGGTTAAAACAATTGTTGGACAAAGAAGCTTTTGACTTTGTTTAGCTGCAAACTGGCTCATATTTTGTCAATCTGAACCAGTTGTCCTTGCCTCAGTGGGGTAATATGATTAAAATCAAGGCAAAAACTATTCAGATAATTAAAGCACAATGCGATATACTTGAGGCAGAATGCTAGGATGAATGGATGCCACTTTGGAAAATATTCATGACTATATCCTGACCTGATTAGCATTTCACAATAGGCACAATTATCTCATCCAAGATGGCATATCATTACTTGTCATTTTGATTGTTGCCTCATCTCTCTGAGAGAGGCTTCTTTAATCTCTGGTCCTGCAAACCAAGCTCCTGATAAGATTACGAATTTGCTATATCAGTACTGTAATTCTTTAGATGAAGATTGCTGAGCCTCTGTGCTGATTCTTAGTGGTCCTTTCATGTACACTGTTTTATGACTTGTAGGGAATAATGTTTACCCCGTTGAACGCTGGGGATGGGTTCCTGGAAACAGGAGTGGTAACTGAAACAGCGCTAAGCAGGGTCATTATAGCATAGTCCCAATGATGATGTGTTCCCGGCACTGTGATTTATTACTTACAACCAACAAAATAGAGGTTTATTGGATTACTTCAACCATAATACAGATAACAAACATGATTTAATCAATACACTTTATATTGTCAAAAATGAATAATAATGAAGGAAAAATTAAATACAGTAACAGTGCAATCCTACCCAGCTCTTCCACTGGTGCAACAATGGGAGCCTTTGGGAGGGAAAGGGGATTTAACAATAGAGTGGCGCCAGAGGTGGTACTTGGCTAGGAAGACCTCCAAAGCCTCCTGTTCTGCCCTCCACCACTGCTGCACCGGTGGAGGAGCTGGGTAGCATTGAGCTGTAAGTTAGTGCACTCACCAGTGCACAACCCCGAATATGGCAAATTTGACAGCACTCGGAGAGAAGATTGGAGTTACTGGCAGGAAGGTGGGCCAGGTTGCTGCACATCCTGCTTCTTGAAGAAGGCAGGCATCACGTTGGGGTCATCTGTGAGCTTGAAGCTTCTTCTCCCAGAGCAGTTCTTTCTAACATGAGATTGCATCAGCAACCATTTTCTTCATTGCAATGCTGGGGTCAAAATCTGTATCCTTTTCAGTGCATAGATCCAGGACCTCCAGGGCCTTATTGGTGCCCCCTGTCAAAACTGTGGTGACGTTTCTATTGTAGGCACATCATCATCTGTGAGGTCATCATCGTCCTCCGTAGAACTCTGTTGTTCCAGCTCTACCAGCTCTTCGTTGGGGAGGCTTTTCTGGTGAGACTGGTATAGCTCTTGCACATTGTTGATGTCAATTTCCATTCTTAGTTCCTTGATCAGTTCAACAATGTCAATGGCAACTGCTGCTTCATTCTCTACAAATCCCCTGAAGTCATGACACCCCTTGGGCCATAGTTTCTTCCACCTACTTGTTCATAGAGTTGGTTGTCACTTCCTCCCAGGCTGCAATGGTGTTTCTGATGCATTTCACAATGTTGAAGGACTTCCACCAACCCCTGATTGACTGCTTATCTTTATCATCTGTTTCCTCAAAAAGTTTTTATACATCTAGTCTGAGTAAATTGGCAGTAGAGCTTGAAATTTGAAATGCTGTTCTGATCCGTTGGTTTATTCAGTGAAGTTGTGTTTGGTGGAAGGAACACCATGTCTACATGAAGTAAAGACTGCTGGCTGTTCAAATTCTCAGAGTGGCCAGGGATATCATCGAGCACCAACAATGCTCTGTTTTCCAGGTCATTTCCCTCCCAATAAGAACTGCACTGCTGGACCGAAACTGGAGTTGAATGGCTGCTGGGAGATGTCTCTTGTCAGCCACACATTTTTGCTTGACTTCCAGAAGACAGGCAGGTGCTCCTTAGAATTACCTTTTCATCACTTGGGGTGTCTTTGAGTAGTAGATAAGTACAGGCTTTAGCTTAAAATCTTCCAAAACACGACTGCCCAGCAAGAGTGTTAAATGGTCCTTGGAGGCTTTAAACCCTGACACATGCTTCTCATCTTGGTAGATCAGTGGTTCTCAACCTTTTTAGCACCAGGACCCCCTTTTCTAGAATGACAATCTGTCGGAACCCCCCTAAGACCTAGTGCTGGAAATGATTTTAGGAAGCAGGAAATTATGTCAGTAAGCAGGAATGAATCACATTTGTAAAGTTGTACTCATAAGCAGCCCCATTGGGGGGGGGGGGAAGTGAGCTAATATTAACAGAGATGCTAAAGGACAAGCAGGAAGTAACATAAGGTGAGCAAACAAGCCCCAAGAGAGCATCAGACACTTCTTTCTCTGCAGTGGGGGTGGCCATCCAGCTAACATCCTGTGACCCCCCAAAAAACCGCTTCGTGACCCCCTTGGGGGTCATGAACCCCAGGTTGGGAACCACTGAAGTAGATGAAAATGCATAATGGAACGCACTTCCAATAAAGATCAGTTTCATGCACATGGAAGACAAGTGGGGGGGGGGTAGTTACCACGCTGGATGATTGCCTTGAGTGTGTCGGGGAATTCAAGCACTGCTTGGTAGTCAACACTCACTGCCTCACCACTCACATTTATGCTGTGCAGGTTGCTGCGATGTTTGAACCTGTTGAACGAATTATGACTGGCTCCAAACGTTTCTGTTGTTGCTTTTTTGCCTTGTTCTTGGAGTTGGTTAAAGATGCTCTTTGCTTTCTCCATGATGAGGAGCTGGCTCATACGCCTATGGCACTGATTTTGATCTTCCACCCATATGCTTAACAGTCATTCCATCTTCTCCAACATTCCATCTTCTCCAACAAGTTGCTCCTAGACTGTGTCAGCTTTGTTGCAGTCAGTGCAGTGGTGGATTTGGCAAAGGTTTTTTTTTTAATCTTCACAGCATTCTTTAGAATTTTTCTGATGGTTGATGTTGCTAGGCCTAAAGCATGACCTGGCACTCACTCAATTCCAGTCTCTGTAACATCTGCATTTTAACTTCCAGTACAATACTCTGTCTTTGCTTTTTTGTGTGACAGGTCCAGCACTATCACTTGCATGGCTTTTGTCAGTCATTATGGGTCAAAACGGATCATCAGAATACAAGCACCACTCCACTCAGGATAGCATGGTAGAGAGCGCTCATTGGCTGAGAGTGTGTTCGCAGTATGGCATGCGAACACTAACACTCATTGGCCTTGGCCAAAAGTGTACAATACAGTGTGCTGTGCTAGCTCTCATTGGCTGGGAGCATTCAATTAGCACGTACACTACTATACAGTACTGTATTGGCTGAACGGTCATAGGAAAAATATACATATTAATGATGTACAGTACCCCCCCCCCCCATATCTGCAGACTTGGTTTCCGTGGTTTTCAGTTATCTGCGGTTCCCCGCCCAGTGAGTAAAGGGAGGGAGGCTTATTAAAGTCTGTGAGCTTTCCTGACAAAGTGATGGGTTTGGATGGGTTGACAAGCTGAGAAGGCAGAATCCGTTTAGAAGGGGACCCAAGTAAAGCAACACAGATCTATGCTATACATTTATCTCTCTGTTATATTAGATTAATTAGCATGACTTCTTCCAAAGAATGCTGGGAAATGTAGTTTGGTGAGGGTACTGAGAATTCTACTAGATAGCCTTCCTCACAGAACCATTGATCCCAGAGCTCCATGGGAAGAGAGGAATGATGCTTCCCCATCCAATAGCCTGTTGCACCCCCAGTATTGCAAATCTGCATGGAGAAATGTGTTTCCATTCACTGGCTAGTGCTTGTCTTTCTGCTACTGGACCAAGGCAAATAGACATGTTGTATGTTTGAGGGGCAAATAGTTTGATATGGAGAGGGTCAGGACCATCTGACCCCATGTAATGCTATCAGCCAGTTAGAGTTACCTCCTGGTTAACCACATACGAGGCTTTATGCAACTTTTTCTTCAACCAAGTTTGTCATGTGGAATGGGAAACCTACACTGGCCAGAAGATTAATTTGCATTCCAAATGCCTCTGTGCCATTTTTTTTTCTTACACATGAGGAAAAACCAGACATTAATAACACAAGAAGTGCAATGAAGAAGCCTCAGTGGCAGTTTCAGCCTCACATGCGAAAATGCCCTCGTTTACCTGTGGTAAATTACCTGCATCCACTGGGCAGGGATAGTTTTGCTACTATCCAGATGTCAACTCAGCAGTTCTTGTCGGTACAGAAACCAACGGGTGAAATCTTGGTAGGCGCACAAGCCCTTAGAGAGAGATGATGTTGACATCATCAGACTTTTCCTCGTTTGTTTCCAGCCTCTCCAACCATTGGGGTCAATGCTGAGGACACACAGAGCCCAGATGCTAAACTGAGGATCTCATCTTTTCAGTAGCTGCATCTGGCTCTTTGGCTGCCTCTCCAGGCTGATCTGTTGGCAATCCTGGATTTGCCTGTGGGTCTGTCATCTGTCATATTGTTAGGCTGCTGACAGGCTGTCTCTGCGTGCCTGGCCTTCCTCGGCTGCTTTGCCTTTCAGCCGCATTTGCTGCTGCTGATTGTATTACAGGTTTCGGAACAAACGCAAAGAAAACACAGTTATGACCTGTCATTTAGAAGTCAAACTCAGGAGAGCTTTTCCATCCTACGTAGATAGATGTAGACGTATGCAACATATTTATTATCATCAGAGATGCTTTAAAACTGGGTTAGGAATCCACAGACTGCTTTTTCATGCTGTGCTAGCTAGGGAACGCTGGATTGTTTTCACAAGGACACAAATAGGGTGCAATCTAGTCACAGGTCAGCATAGGCTTAACTCTCTCTCTTGTTGTTGTTCAGTCATTAAATCGTGTCCAACCCTTCGTGATCCCATGAACCATATCCCGCCAGGCCTTCCTGTCCTCCACTATCTTCCTGAGTTCGCTCATTTTCATGTTCGTTGCATCGGTGATGCTGTCTAACCATCTCATCCTTTGCCTTCCCCTTCTCCTTTTGCCTTCAATCTTTCCCAGCATCAGAGTCTTCTCCAGAGAGTCCTCTCTTCGCATTAGGTGGCCAAAACTCTCTCTCTCCCCCACTGCTTAAATTCAAAGTACTTGAATTAATATTCTTGAACCGAAGATATCTCCCCACAAGGGTGACCCAAGCCCATCTGCCCCATGACACAGCACCATATGACATGGCACGGGGTGACCTGACCCACCCACCCCAAATTCCACTGCCCACCTCCAACACCAGCGTGTGTGCCAGCAGCTTGCATCTGCATCTCTCTCACACGCCATCGCCATCATTCTCCACCTCTACCTTTTCCTCTACCACTAGTATTTGTCAAGTGGTCAGGTGGGGAGGATCCTTCCTGGAAGTGGAAACTCTGTGCTTCTAGTTCCCAAAACGTGGCAAGGAAGAAAGTCAACAGTGGTGGCCCAGAGAAGGTGGTGGCTTGGGAAAAGGATTACAGTGGTGGCTGAGCTGGAGGAGGAGAAAGATGAGTACAGTGTCCAAGGACAGGGCACAAGATAGAAGAGCAGACAGGTGACCGGCTAGGAGAGATGATGGTTGGCACAGGGACTGGGGTACCCTCCCACCAGTTTGCCATCTCTCCCAGCCTACCACTCAAAGCATGCTCTTTGGTTAGCCCCACGGCTGGGCCACTAATGTCTATCTTACAAATTTTGAATGGTTTGGGTTTCTATCAGGTTAGTTGTCGTGGCTTTTCCCAAAGAACCCTGGGAGTTGCAGTTTGATGAGGCTGCTGTGCTGAGAATTCTGGTAGGGAGACTGAGGGTCAAACTACATATTACACTAAATGCATCATTTAGGGCAGGGGCTGCATCAGGGATCAACCAGATTGGACACTAGCCAAAGGTCCACACTTATCAAAGGCCCCTCCTGGCTAACCCAACCCTTCAGCTCCCAGTACTGATGGCAGCGGTAGCACTTAGTGTGCTATTGAAGTATTTATTTTATTTTATTTTAAAAAAAATATATCCCGCCTTTTCCTATGCCGAAAGGCAAATGCCCAAGGTAGCCAGGGGGTACCATGGGGGTCCCAATGCAGGGGTTTACCTCAGGACCCCCAGGTACTGGTATCAATACTGATTAACAGATAAACCTGATGTGCTCCAATTTTCATCTCATAGGAGATGCTCCAGGCTACTACAGCTCTCCTCTCCTCACTGCCTCTTTTCCTACCCACGGCCTGCCATAAATGTAGAGCACTGTGGGAGAAGGAAGAAGATTTTGTGGCACTTGATCGGATCAACCTGCCCAGTGGCGTTGCTCTAGGTGGGGCGGAGCTCTAGGTTCCGCCACACTCCGACCCACCGTTGCATGCCCACACAAGGTGGCCCCTCCCCCTCGCCTTTGGAGCCATTCAAAGCAGCGAAAGCAACGCACGGGAGACTGCTTACTCGTTGCTTTCACTGCCTTGAATGGCTCCAAAGGCGAGGGGGAGGGGCCGCCTCGTGCCGCTGAGTAAAGGAGGGTCAGAGTGCGGTGGAACTTAGAGCTCCGCCCCCCTGGAGCAACGCTACTGAACGTAACCACATAGTGGGCAGCCAGCACAGGAAGTGGCAGGTAGTGAGTTGCACGTGAGGCACCCATAGGCTCTCCTGATCCAGTGTTCAAAGCTGCCACTTCACCTAGCCTCATCAGTGGGCCAGGTTTCCACTTGTAACCTTACATGCTGGGTGGTGGTGGCTTTCCACTCCCTTGTGGTAGGAAGATGATCCTTATCTAATACCCCATACCCTGTGCCACCCATCCTCTCTCCTAGCCTTGATCCCAGAGTCACTATAATTTGGATACGTTTACATACTCATCTAAATATGTAAACTTATCCAAAATATAATGACTCTGGATCAAGAATTTGTTTTACCAACATGAACTTTATTAAGCACTTTCTCTTTTTTAAAAGAGAAAAATTATAGAAAAAAACATGCAATTAAAATCTATATTACACATATAATGGGAGAGAAGTGGGGGTTTGCATCAAAATATTATCAGACAAATGATGATCATACATTAACATAAGAACATAAGAACATAAGAAGAGCCCTGCTGGATCAGGCCAAAGGCCCATCTAGTCCAGCTTCCTGTATCACACAGTGGCCCCACCAGATGCCTCAGGGAGCACAAGACAACAAGATACTTGTATCCTGTCGCCACTCCCTTGCACCTGGCACAAAGAAAACCTACTCCTACAACCAGGAGGTTGCTTATCCCCATCATGGCTTGTAAGATGTGATGGACTTTTCCTCCATAAATCTGTCCAATCGCCTTTTAAAGGCATCCAGGCCAGGTGCCATCACCACCTCCTGTGGCAAGGAGTTCCACAAACCATTCTAAGACTTTTGTGGCTGGCATGGTTATCTTTACAACTAAAATTGTCCGGGTTTTGTGACCACGGTCCATAATACATTCGAACTCCGAACATTTCACCCATACCTTTGATGGGCATTCTCAAAGGAAAAACACAAGACTCTCAAACAGTCCTTCTGTTATCCAGAGAAGCCGACTATTTATATGCTGGTAATTGTGCAGTCAAAACAATTGCCAGCGTATAAGTAGGTTTCTCTGGATAACCGAGGGACAGTTGGAGTGTCTTGTGTTTTATCTTTGAGAATGCCCATCACAGTATGGGTGAAATGTTCGGAGTTCGAACGTATTATGGACCGTGGTCACAAAACCCATACAAGTTTAATTGTCAAGATACAAATGATGATCATTTGGGATCATGGCTTTAGCTTAGTGGTTCTAGCATGACCATTCCACTTTCAGCAAACCCCAGAAATCTGGCCAACTGAAAGTGTGTTTGCTATTAGGGCTTTGAGTGGGAGAAACCGTGTGTGTCTTGGGGGAACCACCTCATAAAATCATTACATGGTAGGTAAAAATTCCTCCAAACACACCCATAATTTTCATGACTGGCCTGTGTTATCAGTACAAGTGAAAGTCTCATTTTGTGGTCTTGCGGCTCAGTGGTTTGTATATGCTTGCTTTTAATTGTAATCCTTGCTATTAATTGCAATATTTTCATTTCCACATACACCTGGCAGACCCTGGCGTGTACAATTACTGCTTAGCAGAGGAGCTGTGGGTAGTGTGTTGAGCAGACTGTAATTTATCATGAGTTTTCTCATCCCGGCTTCCTTGGCACATAATAATTTGAGGGAAATAGTTAAAATATTAAGGAAGGGGGGGAAGAAAACAAATCTCTGTTAACATGCCCAGTGGTGAGAGAAAATTACAGGTTTCATTGTGTATGCCGCACCATCTGCCTCCACGCAGAGCTTAACCTGGAGGCTCTCCCAAGGGAAATAGCTGTGGATAAGTTATTCAATTAGAACAGCATTATTGGGCAGCTACCTTGGAGAATTGGGTTGATGATGCTGTGATTATCCTCCTCTGCATTCCTTCATGTCCCAGACAGGCTGTGATGCTATTCAACCTCCTTAAGTGTTCACTCAGCTATAGACTAGGTGAGCAATTGGAAAGGGAGCTTTTGGGGGGGGGGGGTCATGGTGGAAGGAAATCCATTATGAATGAACTTTCATTGCTTTTAAAAAGACTAAAAACAAATTGCATTTTCCCCCTCCCTCCCCATTGCAGGGTCTATTTCTAGTAAACAAAAGTGGGGCACTGAAAGGAGATAAAAAATACAGGCAGACTTTTTATTGTGAGCATTTAATCTGTAGCTCTGTACCTCCAAATTCAGGCAGTGAAATATTACTCGGTCAAGGTGACGTAGTTATCGTCTACCTGGGCATAAGTGCCTTTTAAGAGCTGCAGGCTGAAGTCACATTTTGTACGCGGCATCAGAATCTTTAATACATTTATTGTATTGTTTAAAAATGTATAGCTACTTGCCTTATCCTTTGCTCAAGGCAGCTAGCAGTTCAAATAACAGAAATGAATAAAATCACACAGACACACTTGCAAAGTGCTCAGCTTCTTCTGCTGAATCTCCCTCCTATACAAAGCTGTCAGAAGTGGTGAGCTCCAGAGCTTCTGTACTCTCTCTGGCTGCTTGTCTTGCCCGTCTGTGAAAAGCAGAACTCTGGCTGTTCCAGGCAAGGCTACAGGCCGTCACTCTGCCAATGCCTTTGTGGCTAACTAGTCTTCCCATCATCCTCCACATCTGCTCCCACATCTGCTGCAAGGGAGACAGAAAGCACAGAACTGACTTTTTTCAAACTGCCCAACCTGGGAATACCATGGGACTGCAGGAGACCAATGTTTGTTGCAATTTTAGGGGAGGCTACTGTCCTTGGCTTACTCCTTGGAAAGAAAGCTATGGCAAACTTAAACAGCATAATAAAAAGCAGAGATATCACCATGCCAACAAAAGTTCGTATAGTCAGGGCGATGGTGTTCCCAGTAGCAATGTATGGTTGCGAGAGTTGGACCATAAGGAAGGCTGAGCGCCGAAGAATAGATGCTTTTGAACTGTGGTGCTGGAGAAGACTCCTGAGAGTCCCTTGGACTGCTAGGAGATCAAATCAGTCATTCCTAAATGAAATCAACCCTGACTGTTCCCTGGAAGGACAGGTACTAAGGCTGAAACTCAAATATTTTGGCCACCTAATGCGAAGAGAGGACTCTCTGGAGAAGACTCTGATGCTGGGAAAAATTGAAGGCAAAAGGAGAAGGGGAAGGCCAAGGATGAGATGGTTAGACAGCATCACCGATGCAACGAACATGAAAATGAGCGAACTCAGGAAGATAGTGGAGGACAGGAAGGCCTGGCGGGATATGGTTCATGGGATCACGAAGGGTCGGACACGACTTAACGACTGAACAACAACACTGTCATCCCAGCAACCAGAACCCGAGGGGTTGGAGAAGCTCCTGCCCTTCACAAACTCTGCATGATGGTGCTCACCACAGTGACTAGAGCTTGGGGGAGGTGACCCAAGTCATTCCCAACCCTTTTGGCTATGTTGGTTCTACTCAGTGACACATAGATTTTGTCCCTGCTTCTAGAAAAAGAAATGTTTGGGTTTACATTGGGAGCACCACTCTCTGATTTGGAAGCCTTTGCCCCAGATCCTTGATTTGGGGGACTCCGTAGTTACTGAGAGGTGATGGAACTGCGCTCTGCACTTGCTCAGAGGCACATTCATCTACTCTTCTTTCACTGATGCCAGGATTGAGCCCTGGCATTCACAGATGTCAGGGCCATGCAAATTAAGCCCTTGATCTCCTCCATGATTAGTTCATAATCTAAGAGACACGAGTGCCAAGCTAGTTACATGATCAGCAGCCTTGAATGACAGATCTACTTCTAGTGCATACAGCTTCGGACTGCAGGGCGGGACGACGTATTTAAATGCTCCCACTTTAAAAAAAAGAATCTCTGCAAGTAAAGAAAATGACTGCGCTAGAATATTCTCTGTGAATATTCTCTGTGCAGGGATTTCTTTTATGTTGTGGTAGAGCATTCACACTCTCCCACATCTTCAGTCAAGTTAAACATTTCAGAAACAAATGTATCCCATGACGCCATTGGTCCTGTAGCTTGACGCTCATGATTCCCACATCCTAAAATAAAATAAAATACATGATTAGAATACAACATCCAAGTCAGTCTTCAGTGTCCATATCGCGTCATCTTGGGGGTCCTTATCTGTTTTCCCAGCTACAACACAGATGATATTGCTGCTGAAGTAGCACTTTTCCATGAACTAAATCCCCTCCCCATGCTTCCTTTATGTGGCTCTCATGACTTTAGCCCAAATTTGGAAATGTATTTTAAGTAATCCCAGAACCTGGGGGTGGGGGGTGGGGAGTCTGACTGGATCTGGATGAGTCTCCCCACCTCTCACCAGTATGAGAATTTACTGAGCAAGCCGCAGATGCATGGCTAGAGTCAGTGAACTCATGTATCTTGTTGTGAGTACATGCCACAGGGAGGCTAAGGATGGCCTTTTTATTTAGACCAGATGGGACCAGAGCGATTGCTGCTTTCTCCCTCCCGGTACAGGATATAGGCTCAGTTGGGGAAAGACAAGAAGAACATTATTTTGCAATTTGGTTTCAACCTAAATTTCATCAGACCTCAAAAGTCCCCCCCCCCAAGAAAATGCAGTTCAGAACTGATTTTATCTTTAAAATCTAAATGTACTTTCATATGATATGTGATTTGATAGATTTCCAGTCCAATCCTAAGTAAATCCCCCCCCCCGCTGATGCAGCCATGCCAATAGAGTACGTGCTATATCTTGGGGGGGGGGGCAGTCCGGAGGCCACCTCAAGGCAAAGGAACTTTCATTTCCTTAGGCTGGGGCAAACCTCCAGAAGTAATTTGCGTTGACGCGGTGACGTCATCACTTCACCACCAATTCACATTGAGTGGCTTTTGCCCGCTCGGGGCTCAGCTTGCTTGGCTTGAGCAGTTTGGCAGCTCACCTGAGTCCTGAGAGCTGAAGTCGCGTGAGTCGGAAGCGACTCGCGCAGCTTTGGCTCACAGGCGGGAGATGCGGGAAAAGCTGAAGGCAACAAAGGGGCTGTCACTCCTTCTCTGTCTTTGGCTTTTCTCATGTCTCCCACCTGTGAGCCAAACCTGCGCGAGTCACCTTTGGTTTGCAGGAAAAGCAAACTGGGTGGGAGGGGCCGCTTACTTGCACGGTGTGCTGTAGTGTCTCTCGCGACTTACTAAGTAGCTCAGCCAGAAGATTCCTGTGTCTGAAATCTCTCCACTCCCAACAGTCTCTCTGACAGCCACTTTACAAGACACAGTGGAGGAGCAGCAGGAGGAGAAGGTCAGGTCTCCCATCACCAACCTCCTCTCTGAGCAGATGAGAAGGGGGTGGGCAGCAAGGTGGAGCAGCTGGGCAAGCAGTGGGCCATGGAGGTGGCCAGTGGGGCGTACAGGGCACCCGCCACCAGTTCGCTGCCTCCTTCAGCTCTCTGCCCGAGGTGAAAGGTTCCTCTGGCTTCATCAATGACAGCACAACCCTATGCACGTCTGCTCAGAAGTAAGTCCCATTGAGTTCAAAAAACTCTTCCAGTCAAAATTGTTTTAAAAAAAACACACACACCTATGCACACGCACACACACATACTACCCAATATATACAGTATAGGAGTCCCACCGTATTCGCGGGGGATACGTTCCCACTGCCACCGCGGATACCCCAAATCACAGATAATAGTGAACCTGACTTACCTTGTCACCACAAGGCATTCTGCAAGGCATTCTGAGGTGTGACCGGAAGTCACAAGGCAGCTACTCGCTATTCTACTCGGCGCAATCAGAGGGGAAGCTTGAAAGCATTAGCCTTCAAGTAAGCATGCTTGGGTAGCAGCTTTGGCTACTGTATACAGTTTTTTTTATGTATTTATAAACTGTATTCAGTTTTTTATATATTTATAAACTGTATTCAGTTTTTATGACTGCAGTACGGAATAATAACACAGGCCTGCGCACATTTTGCTTTCTTAAAAGTGAGATCTATTGTTGGGTATATTTGGGGCGCTGATTCAAAAATGTCATCGGTTTTTCCCAATCACATCTAGTTTTGGGGGTACGGCATCGCCACCTCATAATGCGAGTCAAGCAGCTTCCTCATGAGGAATACAATGCCATGGCTTCCTCACAAGGAAGTTGCTTGACTCGCATTATGAGGTGGTGATGCCGTACCCCCAAAACTAGATGTGATGGGGCAAAACTGATCCCATTTTTGGAATCAGCACGCCAGATTCATATAAAACCACCACAAATTTTGAAAACATTTTTTGACCCCCAAATAAATGTGCAGGCCTGTGTAATGGAGCTTTGTGAACTACGGATAAATGAAACTGCGGATACACGGATATGGGGCGGACACGTGTGTGTGTGTGTGTGTGTGTGTGAGAGAGAGAGAGAGAGAGAGAGAGAGAGGTTTGTGTGAAAACTTTAACATACAATGCATTCTTCAAATCTGAGTTGCCCTCAGCCTTCAAGAGAGGCATCTCCCCATCGGGGCCATGGGCTCCCAGCTGTTGGGACACAGCTCCTGGGCTCCCAGCTGCTAACCATGACTATTTGCTTGCAAATATAGCTGGATTGAGATCTCACGTTTTTGCTATAATAACACACGTAAACCCATTTTTTTTTCTCCTGTGTTACAACCAGGGAATTTAGAGGAGTATTTCTATACTAGTATACTATCCAGGAAAAGTGCTGATTTGGCAAAGAAATGAGCATCTGCATTTGTCAAGTTTAGGATTGAATAATATAAGGAAGTCATAAAAATTCAGAGAAAGAACCTGACAAAAATTTTGGCATAAGCTGGGCCTGGGGGGAAATAAAAGACTTCAGGTGGACCAAATCCAAAGAAAATACTTTGGGCTTATTTCAGTTTTTTCTTTCTTTGGGATATTTAATAGTGTTTCTTCTTCCAGAACTATTTTTAGTATGTGGTAGAATACACTTTTTAAAAAAAATGTTTTAAGGGACAGCTCAAAGTAGTCTGAATGTTGTCTTATATTTACTACAGTTGCTTTAACTAGCTTTCAGTCCAGCTAGAAAACTAAAATAAGCCACAGGACCTGCTTTTCAGTATTTTTTTTATTAATTCTATTTCTTGTGATGTTTTTATTCTATGTTGTATACCACTTTAAAGGCCTTCAGCAGAAAATCAGCTTACAAATCCAAATGTGAATAAATGCATATAAATAAATGAAAATCTAAGCATCTTATTTGTGTTCCCAGTAGCAATGTATGGTTGCAAGAGTTGGACCATAAGGAAGGTTGAGCACCGAAGAATAGATGCTTTCGAACTGTGGTGCTGGAGAAGACTCCTGAGAGTCCCTTGGACTGCTAGGAGATCAAATCAGTCAATCCTAAATGAAATCAACCCTGACTGTTCCCTGGAAGGACAGGTACTGAGGCTGAAGCTCAAATATTTTGGCCACCTAATGCGAAGAGAGGACTCTCTGGAGAAGACTCTGATGCGAACTCAGGAAGATAGTGGAGGACAGGAAGGCCTGGTGGGATGTGGTTCATGGGATCACGAAGGGTTGGACACGACTTAACGACTGAACAACAACAACATTGAAATCAGTGGCTAGAAAACGTTGACTGAGTCCAAGTCCTGTTGAACTCAATGGATTCAATCCAGCTGTGTTTTGAAGACTGAAATTCTAGGCACTCTTACTAGAAAGGAAGACTTGTTGAACTCAGGGAGGATTGCACTGCGCATCTCACTGACTTCAGCGGGCAAGATGGGCAGCCCAATCCTACTCTCCCTTGCCCTGGGTCATGTAGTGTGGGCCCATGCTGAATCCTATGTGGGGAAGGAGGCGGCTGGAGGTCTACTCGTGGTACCCTGGATAACCCAGTTCTCTATCAGCTCTTTAGCAGCTTCATCACGTGGTGGTCCAGATTCAGGGCCAGAAGGATGGCGCAGGCATTCCCACTGGCACTTTTTGCTCACAGGGTGTCACAACATGCTTTACGGCACATTTGTGACACCTTATGCCGGCATAGCGCATGCTACACCGGCACAGTGCGTCAATAGGATTGCACTGTTAAGCACTTGCTTAACTATGCCATTTAAGTAAATGGGGTCTCACTCAAAACCTATGTATGTTTAGTTGGATGGAAGCCCCATAGTATTCAATAGGCCTTACTCTTAAATAAGTGCACATAAGAGTTCCCATGAGACAGATTGGTTGTACTCACTGATCTCAATAAGGCAATTCAACTAACATTTTCTGGATCTGGGCTAATGTTTATTACCAATCAATGCCTGTAGGATTAGAGAGTTCTAGCCTCAAGTTTCACAGTGATTTGGAGAGTTGGTGTTGGCAGTGCTGAACAGGAAACAGCCTAAATAAATCTGGATTGGTTTCCCTTTATGTGCTTAGGGTTATATTTAAACAGGAACTTGTTGTTACTTCAGCAGTTCATAATATCTGAACAAAGTTTAAAGGGCATCAAATTCATCATATATAAAGTTGAGTGCTGCTTTCCAAGAGGATTACTTTAGAACGGAATTAACTTAAGGAGCATTTGAAGGATAGGTTAATCTTGTGTATTGATTATTAGCAATAAATGCATCATTTTAAAGAATCGCAATTACTTGCGATGACTTCAGATGTTCATCTGTAGTAGTGATAGCAGGAAGAGTGAGAAACATTTTCCATCATTGCTTCAGGATTTAATGCAAAGAAGAGAGATAAGTATACCCTCCACAGCAAGATGGGCATGCTATCTGTGTTAAGGAGATGGGGTAACAGAGCAAGCAGGAATAAGCCATGCTTCCTAAGAGCTACCAACTTTAGATTTCAAAAATCCTTGGTCCTTGGCAGGGTTGGTGCCAGATTGCACTGGGCCCTGGGGCACCACCCAGATGGGCTTATTAAGAACACAAGAACATCAGAAGAGCCCTGCTGGATCAGGCCAAAAGCCCATCTAGTCCAGCTTCCTGTGTCACACAGTGGCCCCACCAGATGCCTCAGGGAGCACAAGACAACAAGATAACCTGTTTCCCGTTGACACTCCCTTGCACCTGGCACAGAGAAAACCCACTTCTAAAACCAGGAGGTTGCTTATGGCTTGTAACCTGTGATGGTCTTTTCCTCCATGAATCTATCCAAAACCCCTTTTCAAGGCATCTAGGCCAGATGCCATCACCACATCCTGTGGCAAGGAGTTCCACAGATGAATTACACGCTGGGTAAAGAAATATTTTCTTTTGTCCGTTCTAACTCTCCCTCCACTCAATTTTAGTGCATGTCCCTTGGTTCTGGTGTTGTGCGAGAGGCAAGCCACTATCCCAAAATCTGCAATATGGCATGTGAATAATAGCCTTTTATGAGACCAAACTAAGAGCCAGACCAAAACTAGATGAGATGACTGTGATCAGATCTCCAGCCTTTTTATGTTTTTGTAAAAAGTTGCTGTTGGGTGAGGGGCGCATTCAGATCAGGGTCACAACACTGGGGGAGAGAAATTAACCCTTCTCACTGTTGTTTTCCTGCTGAAGATCACAGACACTCCAGAGCTACTGTTTGCCCTGCAGTTTGAGTGGGATGATTTTCATCAGTGTAAACGGAGCGGAAGGTAGGGGTTAACCCCCCTTCTCCCAGTATCATGGTCCTGATACTAATTCTTCCCCATGGCTGCTTTTAACAAATATTTAAAGAAACAGGAGAGCCTGTCACAAATCTTTTTTGTTGTTGTTTGACCATGGAATCATGTACACGATGCACTTTGGACACATGAAATGTGCTATATAAATGCTTGCTATTATTTTGAGAATGACCAAGCTTGTGTACCATCATACCAGGAAAATATTTTTGTCCTAACTTTTGTGCAGGCAAATTCCTTTCTCCAGCACAGTACAGCATGTAGCTTTAATTAGTTCAGAGCCAATTCTAGCTTTCAAAGCTTTTACACCATTATTTATTTTCTCCTAATGTTCATTAGATCTTCTGGAGTTTGACTAGGAAGTGCATGTTTGAAGGTGGAGGAGGGGAAACAATTAAAAGAGGGCAAGATAGTGAAAATTAATTCAAAGCTGATAATCCAATAACACCACTTTTCTTATCGCAATAGCTATTAAAATCTAGTTTAGGATATCACCACTGTAATTTTTAATCACAGCCTACTTGGATTATGGATGAGTTCAGATTTGGCATGCATACTGCAGCTTGGCTTAATCCAGGGGGAGCTGCAGAATACATAAAAGTTGACACCGACTAATACAAATTGGGAAAACACGACCTTTAAACGATGTTACGAATGAATAATCAGTACCAATCTGAGTGTTTCCGTACGTTACATAAATGGTTCTATTGCCTGCAAAAATACACTGTCCTGATAAGTGTTAACACTTGTCAGACATCATCTAGATCCTTAGTCTTTCCTGATACTGACTAGACAGAGACAGAATATCCACCAGCCCAAAAAGTGCCAATGGGGAGGGTTGGTAGGGAAGGGAAGAGAGACAGAAAATGGACACATCAGCTGAAGACAGCTGATAGTTTATACAGGACGTTGAAGGTGTTTTGACAGAACCATTGTCATCCATCATGTGCATATTTATTTTTTGTCCCACTGTAATCTCTGGGCATTTTTTTTTGGGGGGGGGGTTGAGTTTTTATAGTGCTTCAAAAACAAATTTACCGGAGATGATAGAGGGATGTGCAGGCATAGCATGGGCATCATGGTATGCCTGCTCCTTGTGGAAAGCCGCCTTGACTGCCTTCCACTGGCCTAGCAGCTGGCTCACCAAGTGACCAGCCCTGTGGGCATCCCTTGCCTGCCCCACAGTCACTCACACAGCCCGGTTGGGGGCTGTGGTGCTCTCCATCAGTGTGGGCCTGTGGGAGCTCTCGTCCACCGCCCTGACCAGGGCCAGGACAGCTTCTGCTGGCCAGTGCTGGTGATGGCCTGGCCTAGCAGCCATTTTATCATGGGATTAAAGCCAGTAATGTAATACTACGATATCACCGCAGGGAACATGGACTCCCCATTGGAGGTGCGTCACTCCAACGTTTGAGTCCTGGTAGTGATGTCATAGTATCGCGCCTGGACACAGGAGCCAGGGGAATGCAGCCAGGCCTATCCCAGCCACTCCATGGGTGGCAACGTGGGTCACGTGCTGCTGTGAGCATGTCCAAGTCAAATGGCTGCTTGTCCCCCACTTGGGACCCTGAGTGTTGGGCTGGGACTGTGCAGGCTCCGCTCCCAAGTCTCTCCATGGGGCTAGCTAAGGCAGTGAACTACTGGGAGGATCCCATCTACCAAAGAAGGGGCAAGACATGTGACCCGGTCAAAGTTTGTATTGAACAGTGTTAGTGCTAGAGCAGTATGAAAGAGAAACATCAGTGGGGTTGCCCAACATTCACCTCCAGGCAGGGCTGTTGTGCCATAATTGCATGTTATCCAAGAGACAGCTAAGTAACAGGTGCCAGTGTGATCTGGCTGCACTGGCTGTTTCACTGTCTGCCATGGTGGTTGCAATGCCACAGAGGCCTGGCTGGAATGGGCAGGTTGGCGGTCTCACTAAGCAGCAGCTGAGTGCCCACTGGTTGCTGCAGGCAGGCGAGCTGTCAGCTTTCCATGAGGACTGCATGACGTCTCAACATGTGGGATTGCTGCTTGTGGGAAGCAAGGTATTATTATTATCATCATCATCATCATCATCATCATCATCATCATCATCATCATCATCATCATCATCATCTCACCTTTCTCTCCCATAGGGGGACCCATACATAACACGGAATGAGTGACGAGGCATGACCTGCAGCAGCATGGACGTGGCATTTCGCGGCTGGAGTAGGTAAGGTCTGAGGGGGTTCCCTATCCACTAATGCAGTGCCGTCAGTGTGGTTTGGTCTCTGATATGGCCCCGTGTCATGCAGCTGTGATCTCCTTGGCAGGGGCTTCTATGCTGGAGTTGGTGTGCTGTGATTGGCTGCTAAATGTAACCTGTATCCTATGCTGTCATGGGAGGGGGAGGCTGGGATTTGCATTTTTCTGCAAATGAGTTGCATTTTTCTGTTGTTTGTCCCTTCCCCATTGTTTCCTATGAGTTTCCTCCTACCTCTACTAGCTCTATCATTGGCATAGCAATTTTCTGTTGTCAGTGGCATGTCTATCATCTGAAGTGGGGTTAGGATCTGGTGTCCATCGACTCCTCTTCATCTCTCCCACGACATGCTGCTTCTCTCTGTTTTGGCTTCTCTGCCAGCGGAGTTATGCTGGCAGCCGATCTATGTCCAGGTTATGCCAGAGGGGCAGTTTCCCGATGTTGGGCCAGCGTCCGTGGTGCAGCCATCGGTAGGAGAACTTCTACGCCGGTGTGGCGGTCATTGCACCACCATATGTGGAAATGTGCTGGCATGCCTCGAGGATAGGATGTGGTCTTTAGACTGTTGTCTTCGAGTTTAGCTGCCTTGGTCTTCACTTATTTCTCTTCACCATCCAGAAAGGAGAAAAATGCATATGTGGTGTGGGGTTAGAAAGGTTCCCTTTTTCAGTTTTGATTACTCTGAAACAAATCCAGGGGCTTGACACCAGTGGCCATTTCATCCCATGCACAGTTGCTCTTGAAATCCAGGAAGTAACCATCTAGAATAATCTCTTGAACACAGGAATTGAATGTCTGCTGCCCAGTAGCATGTTTACATATAAACCTGCTGAATTTCCTCTGTCAATTTAGAGCAATTTCTTCTTTATCTTTCTGTTTTTTTCTAGCCCCATTTTACTGCCTTTCAGGGGACTGTTTGAAAATTAATAGCATTAATAAACATGATTGATTAAAAATACCCTAAGACTTCATGCTGGGTGCTGTGAATAATTATGAAATAAATCATCGGGATAATCTTCACAATCAAAACGTCCTTGCTACTCTTTATTTTCATTTAAAATCTGGGGCTCAAAACTTCGTATAGGGACCTCTGAAAGGTCTTCATTGACTTACAGCCCGGTCCAGCCCAAGGCAACTGCGGTACAATTCAGGCACAATTGCAGCCCAAGTGCTTTAGGCCCGAGTTGTGCCTGAATTGTGCCTGAGTTGGGCTGCAATTGTGACTGAATTGCAGCCCGGTCCAGCCCAAGGCAACTGCGGTACAATTCAGGCACAATTGCACAATTCAGGCACAATTGCAGCCTAAAAGTGGGTGTGTTGGGGGCGTGTCGGGGGTGTGACGGGGGCGGTTACGAATTTTGGTCCGGTTCCAGACACTGGAGAGCCACTGACACGCCCCCTCGAGCCCAACTCAGGCCCAAAATTTGGGCCAGCAAAAAGGGTGGACCCAAATGTGAGGAGACCCATAGGAGCCATTTTACCTTACCCACACCAGCCCTCTCCTGAAAAGTTCTAACACCCTGGGCCCGAGTTGGGCCTGAGTTAGGACCGAACAGGTGTGGCCTAACTCTGGACATGGACCCAAATAGTTAACCTATCAGCACCCAGCCCCACCCAGCCTCTTTCCCACAAAAGCCCAGCCCCAGCCCTCCACTCTCTCTCTCTCTCTCTCTCAGCACGTGGCGTGGGGTTCTGTCCCCCAGCAGCCACAAAGTGGGACTTTGAAAACTTTTCTAACACCCCACTTCTCTCTTCTCCTCTCTCCTCTCTGCCCCCCTCTAGGGCAGAGAGGGCTGTTCTGCCTGTGGCCAAACTGTTTACTGCTGTGCCTGGGCAGCTGTCTCCATGCAAGTGTTTGCTAACCCATGTCTTTCTCCCAGCCCCTCTCTCCCCCCCCCCCATACAGGCAACAACACCAGCAGGTAAGTGCAGGGTTTGTGCTGACATGTGGTCTGACGTCTGCCTCTTTGCATAGAGAAATATAGGTAGGATACATGCCTCTATACCAATGTCTTGTCTCATAGCTGCCTGCATAGCCTGCCATGATATGCCTCTATACCAATGTCTTGTCTCATAGCTGCCTGCATAGTCTGCCATGAGATGCCTCTATACCAATGTCTTGTCTCATAGCTGCCTGTATTAATGTGAGCACACAATGCCATGAGTGTGGAACTGTAACCCATATGTAGACACCAGCTGTCCCCCCCCCCTCTTTTCTCCACAGGGTCTACCGACAGGTCAGTATTGCTAGGATTGCCATGGTTGTGACCCCCAAGTTGTGTTATTCTCTCTCTTTGACCCCTTTCCCTTACAGGATCATGCTCACCGTACACCCAGGGAAGGAGCGCAGACCAGGCTATGTGTCTCACACCACTCAGCTGTGTTTGATTTCTCTCCCTGCAGACCTTTGCAACTGGCACACTGGCTCCTCTTCAATGGCGATTGCTACCACGCAGCAGCTGCCATGGAACACCCCCATGTTGTTCGTCCCCCCAGGAATGCCCACTACCACAAACCATCCGGGGAGCACCCCTGGGCCTGCAGTCTGGTTGCCCCACGGTCACCTGCCTTGATGCTGCCAGAGAGGTCTGGGAGCCTGCCCTGCAACCCACCTCAGCTGCTGCTGCTGCCCCACCGCCCTGGCTGCCTACTTGCTGTCCCTCCCCTTTCTATGGAGCAGGCCGTGGTTCCACAGGGGAAGAGCCCGCATCTCCAGGTCCATGGGGCTCGCCTGATGCTGCTGCTGTGGTCCTAGAGGCTGCTGTGCCTACCCCTGGCAGCCACGCCCGGCCATCTCTGCCACTGTTCCAGAACAATAAAGATGCCCCTGGAAACACATGTCCCCAATGTTGCACAAGCACTGCCCCACACACCCACACAGGCAGGCCCCAGCACACAAGCCTCTGCATGAATCCCAGCCAGGGTCCGCCACAGCCATCCCTGGGAGAACACAGCAGGGGGGCTGCCGAACCCTCTGGGACCAGAGGGGAGGGGGGAGTTGGGGGGCCTGTCAGGCAGGCAAACACTGACGGGCACTGTGGCGCACGTCCGCCACGTCCGTGAAGAGCCCTTTCAGCAACCGGGGCTCTCACCCACCCTCGGTCCGCCCATCACCGGCGTCCGTGTCCGCCCGTCACCAGCGTCCGTTTCCGCCCTCTGTCCGCCCGTCACCGGCGTCCGTTTCCGCCCATCAACGGCGTCCGTGTCCGCCCTCGGTCCGTCTGCATGAGAGGCGCCCGTTCCTGCATTGCCTCCATCTGCGAAGTGCCCCCTGTGCCCCTATCGGTCTCTGCAGACCCCTCTCCCTGTATCCCTCTCCCACCAGCCGTGTTGTCTGTCTGTTCCTGACCCACCCGTGCCCCTCCCCAGCACCCCCTGTCAGTGTGCCTGCCTCCCCTCCCACTCCCTGATGATGGACGCTGGCACCCCCCATGCCGCCAGAGCGCCTGCCGCAAGGTGCCGACGTTGCCCCATCTGGGGGTGTGATGAGCTGCGTGAGCCCTTCCCGCTCGCAGCAGACAAGCCCACGGCATCTCTCGGTCTTGGCCGGGGCACGGAGCAGAAGGCATGCTGGGATGCCTTCTTTGTGGGCATTGCCACGGCCCTTGAGGCCCAGGGCTTCAGGCAGCGCACGGGCATGTCCTGGCGGAGGCGGTTCCAGACCTCATGAGACCCCCCCCTTGTGCGTGCCGTTCCCACCCCCTCCTTCCCTTCTCTCCCCCGCTCACCCCCCCCATGACTCCCACGTGCAGCCTCACCGTGGCTTGGGGGTGGCATCGCAGTCTGCAGGAGGGAGGGCAGTCGCACTCCCCCCTGCGGCAGGTGGCTGATGCCCAGGGTGCCCTGGGGCAGCTGGCACTGGCACAACCTCTGCCCTTCAGCTGACTGTCAAACGCGCAGTGCCTGCAGGCCCGCCTGTGGCTGCCCATCTGCTGCAACCGCTGCAGCAGCTGTGGTAGGTGCACGCAGACGGGCTGAGGAGGGGGCTCTTCGCTTCCACAAGACTGACAGCTCCCCACAGGAGCCTGCCTGCCTCTGCGGTAAGTTTTGCCGCGATCCTGGCCCAATGCTGTTGCCTCCAGCCTAACTCAGGCACAGTTGCAGCCTAACTCGGTCCTAGTTTGGGCCACAATTGGGCCACAATTGGGCCTCAACTGTGCCTGAGTTAGGCTGGACTGAGCCCTTAAAGACCTATTGCTCTCTTTCCTTTAGCAGAGTGGGCAAAGAAATGGAGGAAGACAGAACATCTTCCCACTAATGGGGAGTGGATGAAGACGGTCATGCAGATGTTGACCTCGCAGGCTCGATTCCAAAGGAAGAATGATACTTCTCTTACTATTTGATCTCACTTTTTTGGTATGTCCAAACTCTTGAAGAAAAACTAAATGCTCCCCAAAGATTTAAATGCACCTTATACTGATGCTATCTGCACACCTTTGAACTTGTTATCGTACTTATGAAGCTGTTGTATGTGTACAGTTCTGTTGAGGAAATCAAATTACAGTATTTCTTTTTGAATTCTGTTCATGTGATAAATTGGCTTCAAAAGTGATGCGAGGTGATGATGATGATGACCAATAGTAGTATTTGATGAGGAGGGACATGTGCCAACATTCCTGTCTGACGTCCGACCCAGCTGTGCGTACTTTTGTGCTGCAGAGTGCCTGGCAAATCTTCAGTGAGACGACACCTCAGCATCTCAAAATGTGCCACTTGTTCAGCGTGACTATTGCACCCTACCTACCTCCGTGCCCTTTAAAACAAGAATGAACTTGAAGAAACGGCTCCACTTTAAAAGAAAGCCTCTTAACCGACTCAAACTACCAAATAAATCTTCCTGCTAGGCGACCGCGCGGTTGGTGCAGGATCCCTTTCTCCCCCTTCAGCTGCCACTGGAAACCTGAAAACCGCTGTCAGGGTTGCGATGATGATTTCACCCATTTGTACTTGTCAAAGCCAATGCAATTTACCCTTTGACATTCAGTTTCCATTTTCCCTTTGGAGATCCCAGTTTAATCTTTGCTTTATGAAAAACGGAGCAGGGGAGGTGTGAAGACTCTTCAAAGCTGCAAACACACTTTTCTGGTCAAACAAAGCCTGAAAAAGCAAAAGTCGTAGAATGTCACTCTACAGCACTCAGAACCCCATGGTTCTCCGACCCTGTTATATGAATGCCCCCAAGTCAGACAATTAAAACCATAAAACAACGCTATCTTCACCATCAGAAAACAATACAGATTCCGTGGCTATAAATTGTGCATACCTTCACATTTGAGGCTATATACCCTATGTCTAGCTCAGTCATACCCTATGTCTAGCTCATGTCATTCAATGACATGGGGATACCCTCACTTAGAGCAAGGTATTAATTCATCAAATAGTTGAAGACTCCTGTGAACTTAAAACACTCATCCACAGAACTGGCTACTTGCTATGTCTCTTCCTTATCTGGCTTCCGTCTTTCCAACACACACACACACACCCCCAAGCTGCATCATTCAGGTGCTCCTGATGCAAATATTGCAGCAGAATGACCTGCTCTCAGAGAGACGTTCCTGTTGCATCTCTGCAGGAATCACTGGCCTGTTTCTAGTCACAAGGACCCCTCAGATGTGCAGAAACACAGGGGGTGGTAGACTTCTCTGTGTATGAGTTCTTATTTTTTCATACTCTAATAGTAAATGTTTTTTGATGTAAAATTTGAAGTGAACCGCGGATTAGCATTCAGGAAAAAAAAGCGTCTCTCTGCTATAAACCTTGAGCGACACTGTTTTACTTAGAGCCTGTTTACCTGCCAGGATAAAAGCAGCATAGGCTTATTCAGGATGCCCAACCAAAGTGGCTGATGGTTCCAGACTGCCGGGAAACTGTCCATTGTTGCAGAAACAATGGGTGACTGTACCTCAGTGTACCCTATGACCCTGGATGTGGCAAAAATACAGGCCCTGAGAATTTGCTGTGAGAATTGGCACCTCCTTTCCTCTTCCCCCCTACTGGAGTTTTAAAGCTGGGAAGAGTCTTCGGAAGTAACAGCTGAATCTTGCACAACTTCCTGTCGGGCTGGTCACATAAGCCTCTTCATCACCTGTGGACTGTGATGAAGTGATTGTTACCATATATAGGAAAGCCATCACAGATCAAGGATCACGGAGATAGATCTTTGCGTATGCTTATAGTGCCTTATAACACTGAATGCTTTTCAGGGGCATTCTCACATTCAGGTGCAATTCATCAAGTGTTAAGTAATCTAATGATGACAAATCAAATGATGTACACGTAGATGTGAATCAATCCCTAGTTAGATGGGACTCAGGGTTACTGTCCACAGGAACCAGATTGCCAGGAAGGGCTGGTTTGCCAGAATAGGAACACAAAAAAGGATTCATTCTTCTACCACCTTAGTGTCTACAATAAAAGAATGGGCAGGACCGTGAACAGTCTTCAGGCAATGCTAGTTATGATCCATTTGTCCGCTGCTGCAATATCAGAGATATGGTACTCTCCAGAAAACGTGTGCAATCTGTCAGCGAGGCATGTTTTATTTATGGGGACAATGCTTAGTGAAGCAACTGCAAAGTAATAAATAAAGTTTGCAAGAGATTAATGTCGAAGTCCTGCTTCAATAAAGTGGTTCTGTTTTGCTTCAGGTGCTTTTGAAGTTCTGCTTGGCCAACTGGGCGGATTTGCCAAAGACATCGCTTTGCCTAAGACAAACTAATAGACATCTAAGGAGGAGTCTCTCTCCCCCCCCCCCCCCAGGAATAGTTGTGAAGGAAAAAGGAATGTGTTTACTTTCAACAAAATAGGTTTTGTTCAGGGTTCCATATGGAAAGATGCATCCTGTATCCTCGCCCTTCACTTCTTATATCCAGAGCATGTTCTCTTCACATTGCAGAAGGAGGAAAGGAAGCAAGTGGCTCGGTGGTAGAACATATACTTAGCATGCAAAAGGTCCCGGGTTCAATCCCTGGCTTCTCCAGGTAGGGCTGGGAAAGGCCTGCCTCAAACCTGGAGACCTCTGCCGGTTGCTGTAGACGACAGTGCTGGCTACTTCATACTCATAATAGTTTCCCCCTTGCTTCAAAAGGATAATTTCTATGTAGAATGCAACTAACCATCTGTACCAGCATTCTCAAGTTGTGTACCAGGACAGATTTGTCTGCTGTGCAAGAACTACCAGTGTGCTTCAGAAATTAAAGGTTTCTATAAGCACTGCCTGCTGTGACTCTACATGATGCATGATCTAGCCAGCATCCACCAGAATTCTGCAGCTGCATCTCTGCAACAGGTATGATTGGATAGTTCCTGATGCAGCAGTGCAGTCAAATTATCTGCCTTCAGAGGAGATTGCCTGTTGCATCTCTGCATGCGTTACACCTCTGACCCTTGCCCTCAAAAAGTCAAGAGGCGAGCACATATCCATGATGCTATATGGAAATACAAAGGATGAAATCCTCTGAGGAAAGGTACATACGCCGACATATCCCCAATAACACACAAGACAAGACATTTGGATTCAAAATGGATCGCCATTTTTATTGAACCAATTCACCAAATCTTGCAGTGAATCCTAACTCTCCTGCCTCTCCATACCCTTTTAGTACATGCTCCTTTCTTGGAGGAGACAGCCAGCTACTGACTGAAGTGTTCCCACCCTGACTCTAAGCTATATCATCCACTGACAATCAAAGCCTTCACATGCCAATCTGTGAAAGGGGTCAAGGAAGTTCTGAATTGCACCCCCCCCCAAAGCTGAGCAGGCTTTGAGGTTCACTTTGCAGTCCTTGACTGAGGGGTTCCCAGCTAGCATCCCTGAGCCAAGCAGCCTCTGGGAGTTGGTTGTGCCCCCCCCCAATCAATCCACTTACCTCAGGGTGCACACCAATCGCTATTCTTAAACGTTGGCCTGCACTATACCTTCCAGTTGTGACCAACCTAAATACTATACCCTTTCAACAGTCCAGAATAGGAACACAAAAAACTCCTCATTCCTGGCCAATCAGGTAGAGAGCAAAAAAGTCCTACTTGGTCCCCCCAAAGGTGCCTAGCTAATCTCAGACTATTTTCAGGGTGGGCTCCCCCTCTGCTCTCACATTGAATGACACACACACACACAAAAAAAAAATCCAGCCTTAATGGGTACTCTGTCTCCACCCTCCTTTTGCCTTCCGCCCAGTCATCTTTCCCCCTTTTGCGTCTTACCTCAGGCAAAGGGAAAGGAGCCAAAACTCTCCCCCTAGCGATTCCATGGGGGAAGGACAGCATCCCCCTAGCATTAGGGGGAAGGACAGCATTATTACTCTTGTGTGTGCTCCAAAGAAAAACATGTTTGGCTGCCAGAGCCTCCCAATTTAATTCAAAAACATAATGTGCCTCAGCTATCAGAGGATTGGGAAACGCCAAGATAGACGTACATTCTGTTGCCTCATTAGCAAATATTGACCGAGGCTTCTGGTTCTCCTATAAATCCAGTTGCATTGTCTACCTTTTCTCAGAATTTGTAGGTGGGCTCTCCAATCCACCAAACTCAAGGAGCACCAAATGCCTACAGCCCCATTCAGAGGTTATGCCCCAAGCTGTTTCCGAAATGTTCTAGGGTGGAAATCACAGGGAGGATCTCTCTATGTTCAGTGTCTGTCACTGCTGACAAATGTTGAACACGGCAGGGCAGTGGGAGGACTTGATCACAGTAGTGTTAGCTCGAGGGGGGGCAGTGCGGTGGCACTGGCGTCGCTGGAGGTGGGGCGGAAAGCTAAGTTCTGCAGCTTTCCGCCCCACCGTTACTCTCCGGTACAAGGTGCCCCGCCCTCTCGTCATAGGAGCCCGTCAGCGGAAAGAAAGCAACGCGCAGGAGAGTCCCTGTGCGTTGCTTTCTCTTCGCTGACGGGCTCCTACGACGAGGGGCGGGGTGCCTCGTGCAGGAGAGTAACGGTGGGGCGGAAAGCTGCAGAACTTAGCTTTCTGCCACACCTCCAGCAACGCCAGTGGCGGTAAGCCATTTGTTGCCTTCGCTACCGGAATGCCCTCTCCAAGCTAATGTTCTCCAAGCAAAATTGCCCTCTCCAAGCTAATGTTTCCCCCATTGGGTACTCATATCTTTTTCCTGCAGGGGAAAATCAACTGGGGACAATTTTAATATGAAGAACAGCCCATGGAGAAAAGTTAAGCGCTTCTCCCCGACTGCTCTTCCTCTACTCTCAATGGTAGCTTTCCAAGGCTATTTTTCATTTTTTAAAAAAATAGCTGGGAAAAAGTTACCTGGATCTGCATTAATGTCTAGTTTGGCCATAATGTGTTTTGTAAAGAGTGGTAAGAAGTATGCCACAGGGAAACAATGAGAGAGTGTAATTGAAATGAGGTATGCATTAAACCAAATGGATTTTTTTCACTGTTGATTTTAGTACAAGCCAAGCGGCCTTTAGAGAGTATCGAATATCTTCTGAAGCTTGTTTAGCTGCTTTGGCAATTAAGTTGTTTGTGGTCTATTATTTGTCACTGCTGTGCCCATTGTGGAGGTGGGCTGGCAGCAATGCCCACACCCCAATTGGTGTGCAGGAGGCTGGGGGGATGACTATCTTTGGCATGCTAGGTTGCTACATGGCTTGTGGGTCTCAGCCCCTCTTGTTTTGCCCATTACAAAGGATGGCATTGCCACCTACCTGTCTCCACTCCGGGTCAACGAAAACCTGGGTGATCTTTGTCCCAACACCATCTGCCTCGCTCGCCTCTACTAAATTCGCAGAGGAGTAGTAGGCAGTGGAAGCTTAGTTGGACTCAATGTGACTTGGTGGTTGAAAGATTCTCTCCCTAGGCAGGGTGAGCCTCTTCAAGCTACCTGCACATTGACTCCACGTGAAAGGAGTGTAGGTGTGCTTGCACTCCAGGTAAGCAAAGGCTGCAAAGATCTGCTTCCTAAGCCAATATTTTAGAAAGATGTGGCAGGGGCAGGGACTATACCTGTATAGTGTTCAAAAGCTCTTTTAACTGCATTGACTGCCCTAGAAGAGAAAGGATACAAGCTGATAGTGGGATCTACAAGCTAAAGGGTAGTGGCAAGAGTTAAGGCTGTGCACCATCACCAAGCATTGGCCAAAGGTGGAAACTAGAGGGAAATTGGGAGACCAGCTAGGAAGTCTCTTATAGGCCAGAGTGGGTCAGGTGATATCCCCTGCTCCGTATGAACACTTTGCTTGCTTGCTGGTTTGAGCTACTAGGAGTCTCTGCTTTGGCTGCAACTTGTGTTGACTTCAGAACTTCCTAAACCTGCCGTGGACTAGGCCTGAAAAAGTGCATCATCAAGAGGGTAATTTGTGAACCAACCCATATGGTCAGAATAAAGATGGAAATAGGTTAACGGTCGATACATTTAATGTTGGAACGTTCCACTTTTGATAATGGGTTACAAATGGAAAAGCAGGAAATAGAGCTGGCGTGCCAACTTGAATGAGTCAATAGTCCAGTGACCAATTTGATGGCATCCTTAGTTGTGGAAACTAATTATAAGCCTGAATATAATGAAAATGTTGTTTTTATTAAGCCCTAGAAAACATCTGTCAGTTACTGTGTCAGTTTCATGCTTGAGTCATATCTATTCTCTGGGACCTTTGGCTTGAAAGAAGAGCACATTATGTGGCTCATCCCCTCCTACAGAGATCCCATCCTGTGTCCACACATTTGGGTTATTCTGGATTAGCTCAACTGCCTTAAGGAGTGCGTGGCTATGCATTGTGATTACTTTCTCCTCCTTGCTTCCTTTCCCCTATTTTTTTTTAATTCTCTGAGGATTGTGCACATTTTTGGGCAAGGAATATGCACAATTGCAAAGTGCAACCAAGGAAGACATTGAAACAAAACTGCAATGCATGAAAGGCAGCACTGTGACTTGGGGGAATCCTGAAATCTGTTTGGACGTCACTGCCTGCTGTCCTGAAAGCACCGCTACATGACATGAGAGTGGGTTGTGGCTGTTCTGAGGTAAGGAAGCTACACTCTGTGCATGCTCAAAGGCTATTATATTGATGAGTATTGCTTTATCTGTTCTGGGATGGAACGTTAGTACTGATCAAGGAATGGACATTGGTGCTGCCAAAGGATAGCAAGGCTGAGTTCTCGGGCACCAGGCCTGTAAGTAGTTTATTGATAGCTTGGTTTTGATATCTTTTTGCTGTGGTATCAATTGCAGAGTGGATCAGGCAGCAACCCCATGTCCACTTCCTTCCTTACAATGTTTACTAAGTGATATGGTGATATCTCCCTTCCTCCAAGTGCCATTCAATAATGTGGACTGGAGCAGGAAAAGGCATGCAAATGCTGAAATGGCACACTTTCCTTCCTAAATGTTGTAGAGGTAGTAGGAATAACTGGACATTGGGACCTTGGGTACATATGATGACCAGCATCATATCTACTTTCACAGGTGACATCAGAGGTTGGCTAGGTCGGACACGGAATGAGGGCCTGTGCCCCTTGGAAGATGGACTTGGCCAGATGGACTCCGAAACTCTCAGTACTACCCTCCCACCATTCGGCAGTCTTAGTGCCCATTGTGCTATCTGGGAACAGGTAGGGGCAAGATCCAGTACAGGGCTTTGTTCCAGGGCACCGGCTGGCACCGGCACTGCCTACACCTTCATCCCACACTGACTTCCACATGTTGCTGTTGCAAAGAATGCAAAAAGAGACCTATTACAGTGCAAACCCAGGCGCATCTCTCTCTCTCTCTCTCTCTCTCTCTCTCCTCAAAACCACATCCTCAAGGTACATATTAAAAACAGAAAATGACTTAGTTATGTCACCAATACATTTTTCCCAATGTAATGAAGAAGATATTTATCATACAATTGCGTATATAATTTTTACAAAATGGTATGTTGTGTTATTCAAGTACAAAGGGTCTCCTTAGGACCTGTCTATTGAGCTTTGTTATGCATAAAAGCAATGACTTTGAGCAGAGGGATCAATACACGTCCCAAGAGACTGCTCCACATCTGAACTAATGGAGCCACTCCACTCGAACGGGTTCAGATGGGCTCACTTCCTTGTGCCCAAATATGCTGTACTTTCTCTCACCTCAGTTTTTGAATGCAGAGTTGCCTCATTCCAGTAGAATATGAAATTACTAGAAAGGCATAGTTTGACTTCCAATATATCATTTCCGGGACGGCAATCAATCTTGGAATGCTGTAGATATGCTTCCTTCAGGTCGCTGCAGTGTAAATAATATTAATTAATCACCCTGGAACGATGGCTAAGATCCCCAAAGGTGTGGCTGAATTCAAAAACTGCACAACTAGTTCCATGTGCCCTTGATGCATTGCAAGATACTTCTGAAACTGAGGGATCTCTCCAAAGTATTTTGTGATATGGAACAGGGCCTGCTGTTTCCAAGTTTTTTTTAAAAAAAAAAATCTGTAAGGCAAGGGCAAGGGGAGGTGGATTTTCAAGGGAGAATTGTTGGACAGGGGTATGTGTGTTTAATCCTTCCCCTGCCTGCCAATTCTCTCTTGCCAATGACAGCCCGCCGTGCTTTTTGAAATGAGTTTTCCCCAACTGGGCTTTGAAAGCAGAACAAAGCCCAGCTAAGGGAAAAGCACCCTTGGTGGGCATTTATAGAGGAAAAGGGATGTTGGGTGTCTGAGGAAAAGAGTTGTGTGGAAAATAAAGAATGGTAAACTGGCTAAGGGGGAGAGGAGTGACAAAGGAAAGGGGAAATTTGGTGGGAAAATAGCTGTAAGAGGTAAGGGTGGCCGAGCCATATGCAGCTGCATATATGGGAGGAGCAGATACAAACCTATTTGCCCTTGTAAGCAACTCAGGTGCCGGGCCCAAATGGCACTCAGATCTTTGCCCCCCTGTTCCTGACTCTCCTTGTTGTTCTTAAGTATTAATAGTACATGTGTACTCTTTCTGTGATTCTTTAGTGTTGTCTGTGTAAAGTATTAAAAATACATAAGCAATCTGTTCGTTTGATCAAAAATTAAATGGATTTTTTCTGAGGTATCATCTTTGCTTTCCTGCATTTCAGCCTAGAAACTAAAATTCTGTTTGAACTATGACTTCTGTGCAAACAAAATAGAGGCCACTGGTTGGGTTTTTATTCCTGAATAAGGAGGAAAGGAATTGTTCATTCAAGAGGAAAAAAAAACCTTTCTTAATGCAATTGTCTTTTTAAAACCTATATTTAAAAACTTTCTCAGTTGTAGAGATTTTAGTTTTAGAGCATCAGCATACAGTATGCTACGAAAACTGCTGGGAACTTTTTTCATTAAGAGGTATATAAATATTATTATTGATAAAAATATTAATAGATGCATTAACCCACATTAAAAGCAAGACCATTTATGAAGGCAATCCTAGTTCACATTAACCATGGTTAGCCACAATGCATAGCTAACACAGCACCATATCTTTAACAAACCATGGAAGGTAGGAGAGGGAACATACAAATCTGTGACACAATTCACAAAACATGGTTGCAGTACTGTGCATTATTTCTGCACCAAATCCTAGATTGGACAAAGTTACTTCTGCTGGAGCTGTTGCCATTACTAACTGTATATATAAAAACTAGATTCCCGGCATATTGAAAGCATCTCTAACTATTTCAGAGAACTCATTTGTAATCAAAATAGTACATAACATTTTACAGCCCTGATCTCATCATTTTAGCTGTCCCTTAGGACAAAGCATCATAAAAAGAAGAGGTGTATGAAACTTCCCTCATCTACCCTTAATCAAAACACAAGACATTGAAAGTCAGGCAAAGTAACAGCCTAATTTAATATTTTTTAAAACTTGTGGGTTTTTTTAGAGGGTTTTTTTTTTCAGGAACGGAAATCCCTTGGATTTCAGGACACAATATAAAATAAAAATACAGGAAGTCATTCCAAGAAACATTTGCAGAAACATGGGCTAGATAAGTAATTAATTGCTTACAGCAGAGGTTCCCAACCTTTGTCGCCAGGTGTACCACAGTCACATTTTCTGAAGTACCACCTGCGCCAATAAATAATAAATGTACCGGTATTTATAATATTTAATTTAAATAAATGCACTAGATACAGTGCACTTATTAAATGTGCACTAGATACAGTGGTGTTGCTCGAGGTGGGGCAGAACGGTAAGTTCTGCACTGTGCTAACCTCCATTTACTCCCCGGCACGAGGTGTCCCCGCCCCCTCGCCATCTGAGCCATTCAGTGCGGCGAAGGCAATGTGCAGGGAAGGCAATGCGCAAAACTGCATGTTGCGTTCGCCACACTGAATGGCTCCGATGGCGAGGGGGCAGGGCCGCCTCATGCCAGGGAGTAAATGGAGGTTAGCACAGTGCAGAACTTACCGTTCCGCCCCACCTCAAGCGACATCAGTGACTAGATAGGTGATAGTGTCAGAAAATGCAGCAATTAAGCCACTGTGGGTTCCCCCCCCCCCCCGGACTGCCTGAATGCGGCCGGCCAGACTCCAGAAGAATGGTGGCGGGGCGGCGGCGGCAGAGCGGCGGTGGCGGGGCGGCGGTGGCGGGAAGGCGACAGCAGTGGCGGCGGCGACGAAGCGACGGGGACAGCAAGGTAAGTGGCAGTGGCGGCAAAAATGGCTATTTTCGTGGCCATAAATAAATAAATAAAAAATCCAGGCAAAAAAATAATTTGATTGATTGATTGATTGATTGATTGATTGATTGATTGATTCCGGGGGGGGCTTGTATGTCTTTGTTTAGATCGGGAAAATATGGTAAGCCTAGAGATAAGGAGCAGAAGCAGCTGAGAGAGATCAGAACGGCAGATAAGGGACCTCCTAGCACCTGATTAGTGTTCCTAGCAGATAATTACTGCTATTGCAGATAAGGTTCCACAGGTGAGACTGCAGAAACAATTAGCAACACTGGATTGCAAGTTAGAGGAGATCAAAGAACCAGATAAGAACAAGCCTGCCTCGTACCACCAGCAGTTGCTCAAAGTACCACTGGTGGTACGTGTTCCACAAGTTGGGAACCGCTGGCTTACAGCATCACTAGGGCCAAGCTAGATGTACTTTTAAATGTGCAGCATTGCATGATGGGAGCTATTTTTTAAAAATAAACATCTTGCCAGTGGAAGGGGGATGATCAAGGTCAAAAACATGGTGGGATCAAAGCACTGAAGCCCCCTCCCCATTGTTTTGCCATGTTTCATGGGTTCCCCACACATGATTTTAAAAACGTACCTCCCATTGGGCCACATTGTGCATTTAAGGCTTTTAAGCAGATGTCTAGTTTGGCCCTAAGGTCCAGTGATGTAGACTTGAGTCTATTGACTCGGACTCGTGTCGGACTCAAGTCGCATCAATGACTTGACTCGGACTTGACTCAGCGATTATAAAAGACTTGAAAGACTCGCCTCGAGACTTGGAGCCTTTTATGACAAGTTGAATTTTATTCAGTTTTAAACCTGTTTTCCCCATTAAATAGATAGGGACTCGCAACCCAAGACTCGGGACTTAGGGACAAAGACTTGGGACTTGACTTGAGACTTGGAGTCCGAGACTTGATCCACATCCCTGCTAAGGACCAAAAGAAGCCATTTGGGGCAGCCACATGTATTGCTTCATATCATGTCTACCTCATTCATACATAAGATGTGTTGTGGTTTTTTTGTTTACATGAAAGGAGCGTGCAAGTGTGGGAAGTGACATCACTCCCTCTCCTCCTTTCCCAGCTCTGATACTGGGTGTGAGCTGGGATGGGGGAGGATATTGTTTGACACAGCAATGCACAGTGAGGTGGGCCAGAGGGGTAAGAAGCCTTTGCTCCCCTGATCTACCTGTTTCGCTTCATCTTACAAAAAGACCCCATAACCCCCCCCCACACACACACACACACTCTATGTAATGAGGCAAATGCATGAATAAAACACCCATTGCTGTCCTGTCACATCTAGTTTGGCCCTCAAAAGAAAGCACAGAATAGACACAACATTTCTAACCATATAAGACATATTAGAGTGATGATAGGGGAAATGCTGACAACATTTGAATTAAACAATGTTAAATCTAAGATGATACTAGACCCATGGATGAAGAGTAAATAAATATAGAGCTTAACCTTGTGGATCCTTTGTGAAAATATGTTTTCAAGTCTATAAGAGCCAAGAAAGGAAACAACTTCTCTAAAACGTTGCTACAATATACAGAAGGCCATTTTAGGTTCATACATGATATTGTGTTCATTGATTACATTTCCCATTCCTTGCAACTATCTTATTTTTAAAACGGTTGATGCTATGTGGGATCTCCAAACGGCTCTCGTTAGTTTTGTACAATAGTCTTGTTTTTCAGATGTAAGGGGTGTTCAGAGCTTTTCTTTCTTTAGCCATCCATTCATAAAATATCTTGTTCTACACGGGGAGAGGGAGGATAGAAATCTTTTACAGCACAAGCCTATGCATGTCTACTCAGAAGTAAGTCCCTATTGTGTTCAATGGGGCTTACTCCCAGGAAAGTGTGAGTAGGATTGGAACCTAAAATATGTAAAAATCTAGGCCACTTTTCGGTCAAATATCATGTGTGGTGGAATGCAAGCAACTCAAAAGAACCATTGTTTTTCCTTGCTTTGATTTTGTTTTTCATTCTAGAGTTTACTTTTGTATTAAAGTGCTTGGTGGAGAGGGGACAGAACTTTTAAAGGAGTAGAGTGAGGGTGTGAAAGCTGAGCAGATGTTTATTTTTTTTTTAGATTGTGAGAGCACTTTTTAGATTGTGAGAGCACGGTGATTTTAGAGCACTTCTGGTTTTCACTTCTGTCTGTTAATTAGATAATACGTACCTGAGATTACATGCAAATGGCTGGCATCTTGCATGGGATAGACATGTGTGAATTCACGTAGTCGGCAAATCAAAAACCAGCAGTTTAAATACTGCAGGCAATTCCACCCCATTCTACTTACAAAATACAGTACTCCCCCCCAGTCGCGTCGCTACGACGCGCGACACCCCAGGGCGCGCGTCGCCTTTAAGGGATAGGCTCCGCCCCCGCGCGTGATGTCACGCGCAGGATCAGAGCACCCTCCCCGCTCTGTTTTCGGCTCATTTTGGAGCGAAACAGACACAGGGGAGGGCAGGCGGGCTCAGCTCCGCCACCAAACTGTAAGTGGGGGGTCGCGCGTCACCCCTATGCGTGCGACGCCCCCCGGCAGCCCGCCCCCCGCGCTTCCCCCTGTCGACGCCCATGCTCCCCCCATATCCACTGGGGATATGTTCCAGGCCTCTCCGTGGATACTTGAAACCGTGGATAAGAGCGAACACCCCCTCCATGGTTTCCTGAGGGGGCCCCGCCCTGTCTCCCCTGCAGGCAGGCGTGCATGCCCCCCCCAGCTCTTATTTTTCTTTCAGCAAGCTTTGTTTCTTCCTTAAAACAAACAGAGAAGCAGCCTCCATTGCAGGCAAGTAGAACAAGACTAAGGGCTCAGTCCAGCCCAACTCAGCCCAACTCAGGCACAGTTGAGGCCCAATTGTGGCACAATTGTGGCCCAAAATAGGACCGAGTTAGGCTGCAACTGTGCCTGAGTTAGGCAGGAGGCAAGAGCAGTGGGCCAGGATCGAGGCAAAACTTACCACAGAGGCAGGCAGGCACCTGTGGGGAGCTGTCAGTTTTGTGGAAGCTAAGAGCCCCCTCCTCAGCTCATCTGTGTGCACCTACCACAGCTGCTGCAGCGTTCGCAGCAGATGGGCAGCCACAGGTGGGCCTGCAGGCACTGGGCGTGCGACAGGCAGCTGAAGGGCAGAGGTTGTGCCAGTGCCAGCTGCCCCAGGGCACCCTGGGCATTAGCCACCTGCCGCAGGGGGGAGTGCCACTGCCCTCCCTCCTGCAGAAGGCGATGCCACCCCCAAGCCACGTTGAGGCTGCACGTGGGAGTCATGGGGGGGAGGGGGGGAACGTCACACACAAGGGGGGTCTCATGAAGTCTGGAACCGCCTTTGCCAGGACATGCCCGTGCGCTGCCTGAAGCCCTGGGCCTCCAGGGCTGTGGCTATGCCCACAAAGAAGGCATCCCGGCATGCCTTCTGCTCCGTGCCCCGGCCAAGACCGAGAGATGCCTTGGGCTTGTCTGCTGCGAGCGGGAAGGGCTCACGCAGCTCATCACACCCCCAGATGGGGCAACGTCGGCGCCTCGCGGCAGGCGCTCCAGCGGGGTGGGGGATGCCAGCGTCCATCATCAGAGAGTGGGAGGGGAGGCAGGCACACAGACAGGGGGTGCTGGGGAGGGGCATGGGTGGGTCAGAAACAGACAGACAACAAGGCTGGTGGGAGAGGGTTACAGGGAGAGGGGTCTGCAGAGACCAATAGGGACACAGGGGTCATTTCGCAGATGGAGGCAATGCAGGAACGGCCGCCTCTCATGCAGACGGACCGAGGGCAGTAACGGACGCCGTTGACGGGCAGAAACGGACGCCGTTGACGGGCGGACAGAGGGCGGAAATGGACGCCGTTGATGGGCGGAAACGGACACCGTTGACGGGCGGACCGAGGGTGGGTAAGAGCCCCGGTTGCTGAAAGGGCTCTTCACGGAGGTGGTGGACGTGCGCCATGTCGCCTGTCAGTGGTTGCCTGCCTGAGAGGCCCCCCAACTCCCCCCTCCCCTCTGAGCCCAGAGGGTCTGGCAGCGCCCCTGCTGTGTTCGGCCTGGGCTGGCTGTGGGAGACCATGGCTGGGATTCATGCAGGGCCTTGTGTGCTGGGCGCTGTCACTGTGTGTGTGGGTCAGTGCTTGTGTAACATTGAGGTCATGTTGTTCAAGGGGCCTTTGCCCAAGGGGCATCTTTATTGTTCTGGAACATTGGCAGAGATGGCCAGGCGAGGCTGCCAGGGGTAGGCACAGCAGCCACTCAGAACGTAGCAGCAGCAGCAGCAGCAGGCGTGCCCCATGGACCTGGAGACGCAGGCTCTTCCCCTGTGGAACCACAGCCTGCTCCATAGAAAGGGGAGGGACAGCAAGTAGGCAGCCAGGGAGGTGGAGCAGCAGCAGATGAGGAGGGTTGCAGGGCAGGCTCCCAGACCTCTGCCAGCATCGAGGCAGACGACCATGGGGCAACCAGACTACGGGCCCAGGGGTGCTCCCCAGAAGGTAGGTGGTGGTGGACATTCCTGGGGAGACATAAATCACGGGGGTGTTCCATGGCAGCTGGTGTGTGGTAGCAATCGCCATTGAAGGAATGCCAGTGTGCCGGTTGCAAAGGCCTGCAGGGAGAGAAATCAAACACAGCTGAGAGGTGTGAGACACATAGCATGGTCTGCACTCCTTCCCTGGGTGTAAGGTGAGCATGATCCTGTAAGGGAAAGGGGTCAAAGAGAGAAACAACAACACAACTTGGGGGTCACAACCATGGTAATCCTAGCAATACTGACCTGTCAGTAGACCCTGTGGAGAAAAGAGGGGGGGGGACAGCTGGTGTCTACATATGGGTTACAGTTCCACACTCATGGCATTGTGTGCTCACATTAATACAGGCAGCTATGAGACAAGACATTGGTATAGAGGCATATCATGGCAGGCATTGCAGGCAGCCATGAGACAAGACATTGGTAAAGAGGCATATCATGGCATTGCAGGCAGACATGAGACAAGACATTGGTAAAGAGGCATATCATTGCAGGCTATGCAGGCAGCTATGAGACAAGACATTGGTAAAGAGGCATATCATTGCAGGCTATGCAGGCAGCTATGAGACAAGACATTGGTAAAGAGGCATATCATGGCAGGCTATGCAGGCAGCTATGAGACAAGACATTGGTATAGAGGCATGTATCCTACCTATATTTCTCTATGCAAAGAGGCAGACGTCAGACCACATGTCAGCACAAACCCTGCACTTACCTGCTGGTGTTGTTGCCTGTGGGGGGGGGGGAGAGGGGCTGGGAGAAAGACATGGGTTAGCAAACACTTGCATGGAGACAGCTGCCCAGGCACAGCAGTAAACAGTTTGGCCACAGGCAGAACAGCCCTCTCTGCCCTAGAGGGGGGCAGAGAGGAGAAGAGAAGAGAGAAGTGGGGTGTTAGAAAAGTTTTCAAAGTCCCACTTTGTGGCTGCTGGGGGACAGAACCCCACACCACGTGCTCAGAGAGAGTGAGTGAGTGAGTGAGTGGAGGGCTGGGGCTGGGCTTTTGTGGGAAAGAGGCTGGGTGGGGCTGGGTGCTGATAGGGTAACTATTTGGTCCGGTTCCAGAGTTAGGCCACAACTGTTCCGTCCTAACTCAGGCACAACTCAGGCCCAGGGTGTTAGTACTTTTCAGGAGAGGGCTGGTGTGGGTAAGGTAAAATGGCTCCTATGGGTCTCCTCACATTTAGGTCCACCCTTTTTGTTGACCCAAATTTTGTGCCTGAGTTGGGCTCGAGGGGGTGTGTCAGGGGCTCTCCAGCATCTGGAACCGGAACAAATTTGTAACCGCCCCCATCGCTCCCCCGACACGCCCCCAACACGCCCACTTTTAGGCCGCAATTGTGCCTGAATTGTGCCGGAACCCAATTCAGTCACAATTGCAGCACAAATTCGGCCTCTGTGGCACAATTCAGGCACAACTCAGGCCTAAAGCACTTAGGCTGCAATTGTGCCTGAATTGTGCCGCTGAGGCCTTGGGCTGGACTGGGCTGTAAGTCCTAGAGAGGCTCTGCAAGGTTTCTGTTAACCTTGCAGAGCCTCTCTAGGACTTAGTCTTGTTCTACTTGCCTGCAATAAGCTGCCAGAGGCTGCTTCTCCTGTTTGTTTAAGGAAGAAATGAAGCTTACTGGGGAAAAAAGTAAAAGCCTGGGGGGGGGGGTCCCCACAATCCGTGGATAACTGAAACCGTGGATAGCGAATCCGTGGATATGGGGGCCCACCTGTACATGCCCTGGAGAGAGTCTGGGATCAGAGAATGAAGTTGCTGTTCCCGCCGGTGTCTTGTCCTTCTTAAAAAGACAGTGTGCATTTTCTGGTTGTCAGGGATTTTCAAGGCAATGTTGAGTTTACGCGATTTTGACTTTTCTCTCCAACCTCAGAATGTAACCCTCGCATATAATGCGGGTCGACTGTATTCCTAAAGTTTATTGAGATTGTATGTGTCAAGCACTTTGACCGCTGGCTCTCTCTCTCTCTCTCTCTCTCTCTCTCTCTCTCTCTCTCTCTCTCTCTCTCTCTCTCTCGTGTGTGTGTGTGTGTGTGTGTGTGTGTGTGTGTGTGTGTGTGTGTGTGTTTAATAAATTCTTGTAGGAAAGTAATTGCCTGCCATGCAAGTCTTTCAACATTGTGGTGTTAATACAGTCCCTTTAGGAAATGGCTATTGTAGAATGTGCCTCCTACCATATCCAGTGTAAATCAGACCAACTGAAGATTCCACAGTCAGATTATAAATATATTATAGCATTTTCCCTACAGTTCTTGAGTACAAGCCTGAAAAGGCTCCTTCTTGAACAAAGGGTGACTCGGTGTGCATTGCTGTGTCATTATTGCAATCCTGATTCAGTAGAAACATAATAGTGGGATAATATAGGTCAGCTAATTATGTAATCCCAGAACTATAAAAAGTAACAGGCGAGAGGCAAAAGATGGGCAAGTTATGAACACACTGATGCATCAGGCTGTAAAAATATTTTGCATCTAACCAAGCCTAGGGCCACCAACTTATGAAGTATAAATAGGAAAATGCTACCAGATTTATTTTTGTAAAGATAAACATAAACTAAATGCATTGATGACATTCTGTTGACCTTGGCAATTTAAAATGCAACAACATTTTACATGTGTGTTTATTTTTCCAGAAAATGGGAAACAGTGTGGGAAAATGTTAAGAGATGTGAGCAGAAAGATTACACCAAGCTACTTCTCAAATTTAAGATTACTAAACACACACACAGAAAATATAGCCTTGAATTCAAAAGTATTTTTTTAAAATAAAAGAATTTCTTAATTGTTATTGGTGTTTGATGAAATGGCAGTGACCCAGTTTATCTTTTGATTTTAATAACTCTGTAGTGCTCTAATATTTGGAGTATTGTACCTAATAATGTGAGACTGTTAAATGCTTAGTCAGATGCCCCAGCAAGGATTTGTATTGCTATATTCATTCAGGCCTGATTTCTACACATTGTTCAAGCAGGAAGTGAAATCAGAAATACCTCGTTCAAGACGCATTTCCCTTTGCAGTGGATTAGATCTGCAGTCGCTGTTTCAGTGCAATGGGATTTTTGCCTCCATACCAACCTTCTTCATCTCAACTAGCAACAATTAGAATGGGGGAAACCCCCCCCCCCCGCCCGTCTGACTGTGTGGCATGAATGTCTAACAGCACAATCCTATGCACATCTTCTCAGAAGTAAATCCCATTGAGGTCAATAGGACTTATTCCCAGGTAAGGGTATATATAGAATTGTAGCCTAATGGTTGTTTCAATACTGCCCTATTATTTGCTTTACCTTGAGGTGGGATATGACCAGTGGTGTTGCTGGAGGGGGTGTGGCACCATAAGTGGTGCAAGGCGCTGCGCCATGCCTTGCAAACCAGTGTAACGCAGCCCCTCCCACTCACCCCGGAGCCATTCCAGCGGTGAAGGCAATGGTGCCGGAATGGCTTCGGGGGCAAGTGAGAGGGGCCACGTTACACCAGTTTGCAAGGCAAGGTGCAGCGCTTTGCATCACTTATGGTGCCGCACCTCCTCCAGTAACACCACTGGATATTACAGTAGGGCCTGGCCTTGCTTCTCAGACTATTTCTTCCGAACCCATTTCTTCCTTTCCTTCAAACCCTGCAATGATTAAAAAAAAACACCCATCATATTTTATTTCAGTTAAGAGCTTCTCTATGAACTCCATAGCTGACATCCTTCCATATGTTTGGTTTGGGCTCTTCATATTTGCCTTCCACTGCACTCAGGTCAATACAGCTGCTCATTTCCTTAGATCACCTCTCTGGTCCCCGTTCACTACTGACAAAGCTGCTCAGAAATCCAAAACTCAAAGACAGCATACCAGGATTTGACAACTTTGTTTCTTTCCTAGCCCTGAAGGGAGCTTTTGACATCCAGTCTGGGAACACAGCCGGTCCCTACATAAACTCTATAGTACAGTACAGATATCCTTCCTTTTCGAGGGTTTATCACCAACATGGTTAATAATGATTCCTAACCACCATAGATTACCAGCATTAATTTAATGCTGGGCAGATTTAACAAGTCTTGAGTTCTAAGGTGAAAAATATTAGTAGGCTCAAGCTTTAGTATAGCATATGTGTGCAAATACATTCAGTTCTCTTTATATGCGAATTCGCTACCTGCGAATTTAACACACAATGCTTCAAAAATACGGGAATAGATGCCATGTTATAAAAAGAAGCTTGAACTTTAATAACATAATTCTTTTTATAACATGGCATCTATTCCCGTATTTTTGAAGCATTGTGTGTTGATAGCGGGCCATGAAAGCTACCGAATGAAACCTGCGAATTTGTATATCTGCAAGGGGCAGAATTGCCACCTATCTCTCCGTATCCACAGTCTGCTCTCTGCTTCCCCATAGGCTCAATGATTTGGTATCCGTTAATTCGGTATCGGCTAGGTTTTCCAGGAACCCAGAGACTTCAGGCGCCCTGCCGGTGCCCGGACACGTGGGGGCGGGGCCTGTGCGCGTCACATTGACGCCCCCCGCCCGTTCTGCTCTCATTTCGGAGCCAAACGGGCTCCAGGGAGGGAGGGTGGGCCAATCCGGTGCCTTGCCTCGCTTCGGTGAGTTCGCCCTCCCTCCCGCCCTCCAGCCCGAGCGCCTGGAGCTCCTGCTCCACGTGCTCCACCGAAGTTCGGCCGCTGCAGGAACCTAACCCTAGCAGATAATGCAAACTGACTGCATATTATAGCCACAAACTCCAGTGAACCAACTGGTGCATCCAGACAACCAGACTTGCTACTTGGCTCTCTGTTGGATAACTTGCAATGGCACAACAGCCCTGCTGGGAGGAGATACTTGGCAACCTCACTTATGAGTTTCTCTATCAGACGCTGCTCTGTCACTAATACATTCAATAAAACCTTTGGCTAGATCACCTTTTCTGTCTCTTTAAGGGACACCTTTGTTGTCCCTTAGCAAATAGGGATCCCTTCTACTCACCCTACTTGTTCCTTATCTTAGTTGGCCTCAGGGTGGGACTCTGCAGGAGAAGGGGCCTCAAGGTCTGCAGCATCCTCACTCTGTCACTTCTTGGGCACTGAGAGGGGGACGCCCCTCAGTGATGATGAGCCCCCTGTTCTCTGCTGCCATGTTATATGGTGGGCAGTGGCAAAGGGCATACAGCATACAGACAGCCACACTGGTAGGTGCCAGCATAGGGTGTGTGTTGGTTTGGCTAGCTGGGCAGGCCACTGCAGTAGGCTTCCTGTGTCACATGCCAGTTCAATGATTGGCCCATGCAGTGCTCCCTCTAATGTGCTACAGCCTCCCAGTCAGGTGTGCCTGGTGGGGATGCAAGGTGTTAAATGCCAGACGGGATGCTCTTTGCCTGTCTCCTGCTGTGGCTGAGTAGTTAGCAAGCAGCTTTGTGGCGTGACTGATGAGGGTTTTAGACCCACTTCCCTCTCTTCTTTTGTCCTTGCCATGGCTATTTCTGGCCAGCCATGCAAAAGGTGAGTGCCTTGCTGATGAGGGTAAGTCACCTTCACCCTTGGTTGGGCTCGAACCCATCTTGTTCTGGCTCTCAGCCTGTGTCTTTGTACAGTTAGCTTTGCTGGAGTGCTGTTGTGGTGCCCCTTGTGACTCATCCCAGTACCTCCCCTGGCAAAAGGCTTCCTTCCGGTTGGCAGATGCCACCATGGGGACTAACATCCTTGCCATTGAGAGGCTTGTGTGTTTGTTTCACAAAGCTGCCCTCTTTCCAAGGGAGCTATCTTTATATCTATGCTCTGCTCAAAAGGTATTCCTTGGATTTATGTGTTTATATGGGGGGGGGGGGATGAGGGGCTTGAACCCTGGGTAGTTCTTTGCCTTTGCCCCTCTTCTGCTGATGCCATTCTGACTCCTGTAGGAGGTAGGGGTGCTATGGCATCATTGTGTCATATTGTGTGTGTGTGTGTGTGTGTGTGTGTGTGTGTGTGTGTGTGTGTGTGTGTGTGTGTTGTGGGGTCCTTGGAGCATCCCCATGGTTGAGGTGCCTGTGGCTGTGTTGTTCTTTCCTAGTGTCTGGCAGGAGGGGTGTCACCCCAGCACTGGCTGTTCATTAGTCCTGCACCTCCACCTCCCCCCCCCCCCGCCTCCTGCTCAGCTCACCTTGGCAGCACTTCTCTGGCTGCCAATGTTGGGGCTGACTGGATGCAACAATTGGAAAGCATCAGCACATGATCAGTATAGCATTGACAGGACAGGCTTAGCATATGACAGATGTCGCACCAGCATCTATGTGACGTTGGCACAGTGTCCAAATAGAACTGGACCATAAGAAAAGCTCTGAACCAGCTATGCCAGGAAACTGGGGAAATCTAATCACTTCCATACATTTACTAAGCCACTGGCTCTCAGCCTTCCCCTTCCTACCCACCCATCTCTAGTATGTGGCTTGCAACACAGGCATCCAAAAGATGACAATTAGATATCCCCCCCCCCCCGAATTTAAAGCCATCAACTTGAGCTACTTTCAGCCTGAGGTCAGTGATGTACGCCTATTTAAGGAAATGTGGCTCCAGTGGTGTAAAGGGGTTATAGCAGGGCTGTCTCTAGGTTTGAGGGCCCATGGCAAAGTAACCTCCTACTTGGGTTGACCCCACCTTCCCTTTACCATAGTGGTTTGGGTTGGCTTCTTTCATTTCCAACAGACCACCAGCGGCAACAACAGCATTCTAGTCAGCAGCAGCATCAGGAGGAGGACGAAGAGGAGGAGGAGGAAGAAGCCTGTGGTTGCTGGCTGGCTGCACCCGATCCTCCCCAAAAGGCCAGAGCGGGCATCAGCACTAGACCCCCAAGACACTGGGTCCTTGCCAACTGCCCAAGGATGCTCTGTGTTGTGCGCTGATGCCTGCTGAATATACTACAGTTTCCTAGACCAAGGCACAGATGGCAATCATTTTAAAACTAAAAGAACCATAGGTTCTGTCTCACTAGAACTACACAGTGAAATGTTATGATTCTTCAGGAGCAACTGGGAGGAGAAATCTCTGCCTCCCCTTCAAGTCATGATAGTAAATGGCCAAGCAATAAAAAGATACTGTATGTAGGTCACTATTCAGCCAAAGTTAAGCCCATTGAAGTCCAAGGTTTCAGTGGAAGAGCAAGCAGGTGCTTAACTCACTAATGGAAATCAGTTTGGGCCTTCAAAGTGCTCAGCTTTGGCTAGATTGCGTCCCCATGACTGTCTAAATAATCATGGTAAAATATCTCTCATCATAATATAGTGAGACAGAACCAGCCTGGGTACTAGTACTACACTTAGTCATAGGAACACAAACTAACAGTGGAGAAGGTCAAAACTAGACTACCTTATAAAAGGCACATTGAAAGAGAACTGAATAATTATGTGGCACAATTAAGGATGAATGAGCAACAATCTCAAATGAGTGTATTACTGAGAATTCCCATATGAGTATTTCGCATAAAATTCACCAAATGGAGGCCGTACCTTTTCATAAAGTGATTGTTTAGCCTTCTACGTGTTTCTTTTTATGTTTAGCTGTTTCTAAAACCTATTATTCAAGTGATTTATGGTATATCTGGGAGCAATGAGACTTTTTTTTTTATCCCTAACCATTAAAATTAATCTTTTAACAGCCACACTAGCACTCGGTAACCATTTTGTGTCAATCAGAGCAAGGGTTAGGGAGAATGGAGGGATTCCTTTCACTGCATTCCAGGAAGAAAGACAGTTTCCTTTCTTAATATTTGCTGGGTTAAAGAGAGTTTCCCCAAGTCATTTTCTTTTTCAGATGCTACAGGTCAATCGATTTACTGAGGGAAAGGCAAGGCAGAGTTGCTACAAAATCATTCCAAAGAGGGTGCTGATGTAACGGGCAGCCCAACCCAACGTAACTCCCCACGCGGCAATGCAACTGCACCAACAGGGTGTGCGCTGTATCCTGAGGGGGAGCTTCAGGCCCCAAAAGTCTCCTCCGTGTAAGGAAACATCACCGTTTGAATGGGTCTTCTCGGACCTGCACCAGCTATATAGCTCTGAATACATTTTGTGGCTGACTTACTGGTGCTGGGGCTCTTTCTCTTTCCACTAGTGTGCGGATTTGGTTGCACTGTATGGCGCATTTTGTGACAGTCATAAAGGACCTTACAGTGCTGGAATGCGAGTTCCGACAGCATAAGACCCTCTTAGGATTGGGGCTGAAAAAGAATTTTTTTTTTTACCCAGCACATAATTAATCCGTGGAACTCCTTGCCACAAAATGTTGTGATGGCACCAAGCTTATAAAACGGGCTTGGACAGACTTATGGAGGAAAGGTTTATTACAGGTTACAAGTCATGATGACTGTATGCAACCTCTGTGTTTTAGAGGTAGGCTATCTCTGAATGTCAGATGCAAGGGAGTGGCGACAGGATACAGGTCTCTTGTTGTTTTGCATGCTCCTTGAGGCATCTGGTGGGCCACTGTGAGATACAGGAAGCTGAACTAGATGAGCCCGTGGCCTGATCCAGCAAGGCTCTTCTTGTGGTCTTATGTTCTAATCAAGTGCACATGCACATGCACCATGTGTGGAAGCACATGCACCAAGAGTGGTTCAGGGGCTGGGCCAGATCAGGCACTGGCCAGGGGTTCTATGCTTATCAGAGGGCCTATTCCCAAACTTTCAGTACCATAATGCAAAATCAGGGATCAAGTGGGGGGGGGGGCATCAGAAGCGTTACCAGGGCAGGGGGGCGGAGTGGTGGTGGGCCCCCGGACGACATGTGGGGTGTGTATGACAAAGTGGCGGGGGGCGACAACTGTGCCATTTTGGCAGTGGGAACAGCAGGCGGTAGCAGAGAAGGTGATGGGTTTGGCCCATCCTCCCGCCTTGTGTCTCTGACGGGAGTTGCAGCAGCAATGTCACTTCTGGTGGTGATGTCATGGGGGCAGCATAGCAATGCCACTGGGGGGCATGCCAGACCCAGTACAGTCAGTGCTTTTACCCCAGGGCCCCCAGCAACCTGGTGCCAGCACTGACACACCTCTACCAAGGGGTTTCCAACATCCAAACATTAACTACAGTGGCTGTGCAATAGCAGCAGCAGTAATGGAGGAAGAGACCCTAAGAAAACAGACTTTAAGAACGGAAGGAATTCAGGTCTACAAACAATATTCTTAATGGGGAAAAGCCATACTTGCAAGCAGAGGTCCTGTTATTATATTATAGGAGAGAATTCAGTAAAGAATTTGTGGCAATTGTGAAATCGTCTTTGAATCTTTATGAAAAGAAAGAGGTTTTGCAGGTTCCGTTTGATCTCTCTTTTAAGAATAGTTTCTGTTCCAACTGAACCCTGTCCCTTAGAAATGTTATCAGTAATGGCATACTTGAAATGAAGATGTTAACTACTATATATCATCATCATCAAGAGAGTTTTTCCTGTCCACAGATCAGACTGCTGTTAAAAACCATGTGGGCTACACACATTAAATTTATTGACAAAATATTGACCTTGTAATGGCTGAGAAAGAGTAGCAATCATTTTTGAGCTGGTTGGGTTTTTTTTTAAATTACATTTTGTTAGGCTTAAATTGAACGGTAAAATAAGAGCCACCCACAACTTTCATATATCTTGTCATATATACTAATCAGAGAGCATCATGATGCACCCCATTTGGGTGAATCATTTTCGGGTCTCGAAGCAGAATCTACAGGGCCACTTGACATTGCGTGTTTATGTGTTAATGTGCACAGCAGTGCTAGTTTATGACAGGGTGTCATGCCTGTTATTATTATGAGCCATGCTCCCTAGGGATGTGTGAAGCTTCTCATTTATTTCCACAGCCATTTCTGCATTGCTGAACAGAGGCATCGCGTTTCAGGACTCTTGGAGTGGCTTCATTCTTGATATGGCAATCGTGTTTGCTGCTGATACACCAGTCACTGGTGGACACTGTAGGAAGCATGCAACATTTAACGGAGAGATGCGGACTCCTACAAATGCAGTGGACATACACTGGGGAACCACAGACACTGTGGGCTCCTCACGGTGTTTGTGTGGGTACATGCGCATGTGTATACACTCCCACATAGCGCAATCTTCCCTAACTTCCCACGCAGCAATGCAGTGGGCCAGCGCATGCTATGCGGCATCCTGTGTGGGAATAATGGCTGCTGGAGGTCTCCACGGGGTAAGGGGGGCATTTGTCCCCTTGCCCCAGGGTAAGCCCCAGCAGCCTCTATGGGGCTCGATAGCTGGTGCAAGTCCACATTGCCCCGTGTTAGTGGATTGGGCCCAGGAGGGGGGATAGGATATGGTGTGTGCCAGCGCTGCTGATCCCACCCCTCCTGGGCCTGATCCGCCCACCCCACCCCATTAACCCCTCCCCTACCCCATTCTGCCCTTGCACTGCTCAGTGTGAAACTCACCGTCTCTGGCCCACGCTGGTCCTTCTGCTACCGCGCGGGGGCCAGTGCAGGCCTTTGCACCAGCACCAGCAAGTGCCATACTGTCACAAAGTGCTGGTGCAAGTCCACATTGCCCCATGTTGGTGGATTGGGCCCAGGAAGGTGGGATAGCAATGGTCAGCACCAGCGCAGCACGCGCTGTGCAAGTGCTGCGGGAGGTAAGTAGGATTGTGCCAAGTTAACAGAGTGTTTTGGAAAGCACATTTGCCTTTCATACCTGTATGTTTGCAGCAAGAAAACCTGGTGTAACACTGGGACAGCCACAGTAAACATGATAGCATTTAAAGTGTTTGATGCAATTTGTAGCCACAAAAATAGAATTTTGTGGATTAATTCTTATGCTTTTTTTTATATAGTGTAACTGCATGGTTCACAATTTGAAGGTATGAAGACCCATGTTAACTCCACACAGTTCCCTTTCAAAAGAATAGACCTGGCTGAAATCCACATTGTTCCCAGTTCAGAGGTAAGTGAGTAGCTTTCCAGTTTGACAAGAAAATTGATACAGGCTCTTGCTCTTCTTTTACATTTGTAAAGAAAGAAATGGTTACGAAACCAACCGGAGTTGCTGGTGTGGTGTCCTCTAAAGAATACTGCCTGGGGGCAAGTCTGCCTAAAACTTCCCACCAGAACCTGAGGGCCCTCAGCAAACTACTCTCCATGGGCCCCCTCTTACCAGTGGGAACCTGGGTGCCCTCCTCCTAAGGTTTATGGTTGGACTTACCTTGGCAGAGAGAATGGGAGAGAGGATGTAATGATGACAAAGTGACTCCCTTTACTGACCAATCCATTCTGCCACCACAAGAAAAGGGTTGTGGGCACAGAAGGGGTCTCGGGGATTGGCATTGGCTCATTCCGGAGAGCCTTAGGCCCTTGGCACCTGCTCAATGATGTCAGTCCCTGACTCTAGCCTTGCTTACCCCCTGTCAGGGATGGGATATTGTGAAACAATATAAGGAGAATAATCAGATGAAACTTCAGATGCCTTCAATGTCTTTCTCGCCGAGGAAAGCAAATCTGACAAATTCCTTCTATAAGCTCTCAAGTCTAGGTGGTGGACATTTAATCATCTGGCTGCATCAGACACACTAAGACATTTTCAAGTGGCTGTGATTAATCACTCAAAATCAATTGTGACTGACAGGCTTAAAGTGAAGGTGAACCAAGGAAGGAAAAATGTATCTAATTTGCTTTAGAGTCCCAGTACCGAAAAGAAAAAAACATCTTGGAAATGATGGAATTAACTTTCAGCCATCAGGAAAATGGTCCAATTTTACTCGCTATCTTGCCTTTGTGCATTCAGGATCTTTGCTACTAAACAAGAAGTGACCATACTTTGAAGCTAGGAATGGTGAGAACAAGTTAGAAGATGCATAGGATGTGATATCACTGAGACCTGGTTGGAGTAGCACTCTTCCAGCTCTGCCCACCATCCTGGACTATAAGATCTGCCAGAGGGGAGCTGGCTGAGTGGGCTGGAAAGGTAATAAATTCATCACTTGGGAAGGGCACACTTCCATCCTGTATTAAGATGGTGGTGGTGTGACCTCTGCTGAAGAAACCCTCTTTAGATCCTACCATATTGAATAATTACTGACCCGTCTCCAATCTTCCACTCTTGAGGAAGGTGGTTGAGCATGTGGTGGTGACTCAACTCCAAGATTTCCTGGATGAGATTAATTATTTTGACCCATTTTGCCAAGTTTGGGGACCTGACTTTTGATCTAGTTTTGGGACTTTGCGCTGGTTATAACATTTAAAGACCTAAATCAACGGTTCTCAAACTGGTGGGTCATGACCCACCAGGAGAACCAAATGCTTCCCTTGCCTCCTTAAGGGGTGTGGAAAGCATGGCGGCAGCGGCAATCCCGGAGGTCACTGCCGCCAGGGGGGAAAAATGGGCAAAAAGGGGGGGTTGTACTTACCAGGGGCGGGAAGGCTTCAGAGACGATCCCAGGGGGGCCGCCGACGCCACGCCCCCACGTGACCCGTCGGCACACGCCCAGCATGACGATGCATGTGCGTTCAGCGCAGCTCGTCACACACACCCCCACCGTTTTTCAACCTATTTTGGAGCCGAAGCAGCTCCAGGGCGGGCGGGAGGGCCCAACTCCAGGGCGAACACGGCGGAGGGAACGCGTCCCGGAGGTAAGCGCGCCCCTTTGCTGCCACGTACGGTTCCCGCCCTGGGGCCCGCCGCACCACCGCACCAACCCCCGTGACGCTTCTGGGAGGCTTGCGGATGGGAATGCCGCTGTCCCCACCCCTGCAAGTATTCAAAGTTCTCCCCACCTCGCCGGGTGAACTTTGAGAAACCCTGGCCTAAATGGCTTGAGACCAAGGTATCTGACATACTACCTTCCTTGATATGAGTCTACCCATACCATAAGATCTCCGGGGAGGGGCCTCTTGTCCCACTGTGATCAGAGGTGCAGCCTGTGGGGACATGCAAAAAGGCCTTCTCAGTGTTGGCCCCCTCCCTGTGGAATTTCCCTTCTGCAGTGGGATCATTTTGGTTTTTGGGAGATTATTTTGTAATTTTTATTGTATTTTAATTCTGTTGTGAGCTGCCTTAAATCATATAGAAAGGGGTGTGTGTGTGTGTGTGTGTATGCTCCGTTCTAATGACCTGATGCTTCGCTCTAATGACCCATTAGAGACCAGGTGGTACATGGAGCAAGTTTTACTTACCTCTTCTGTCCTCACCTGTCCACTGTCAAGACTAAACGTTAAGCACCATTGCATGTCAACTATCACACACAGTCAAAATATATTACCATGTATGCTATGGTAGTTATCAAATACAAAACACAATTTCAAGTAGGCTATCAAATACCATCAACAGTAAAAAAGAAGGTTATAATTGTCAATGGTTTGCTTATGCACAACTTTTGGAAAGATTTAAGATGGATATAAAAATATATATGAATTTGAAGAAAATACTTCTGAATTTGAATATCAATTGTGTTTAAACGATGAACATGTCATTGCTAAAATGTATAGACTGTTATTGAAATTTAATACAGAGGAGGAACAGGTCAAAGACTGTATGGTAAAATGGGTCAAGAATGTGGGACATGATATTTTAATGGAACAATGGGAAAGATTATGGTCAAGAGGAATGAAATTTACATTAACGGTCAATTTGATTGAAAATGTTTATAAGATGTTTTTTAGATGGTATATGACTCCAGATAGAATTGCTAAGATGTATAACAGAGCAATCCTGCGTAAGGATCTGACTGGCGGCCCAGGCCGCCCTTCGGATCCTGTGCTCTGCCGCGGTCAGGTTGCCACTTGGCCGGAGGTCTACTCAGGGAAGGGGATGCTTCCCCGAGTGTAAATGGCCCCCGGGCCGATCGGCCTCCTCGGATTTCCGCCAGCAAAATCGCTGGCAGAAGTCGGAGAAGGCCGTATAATGGCCCAGTCGAACAGCAGGTGACAGGATATGGCAAAAGCCATCCCCCACCCCCTAACGGACCAGCTGGGCCAACGGCCCCCCTCCCTATACCTCTGGACCGCCCCCCCCCGCTCGCTGGATCCTTACCTGGGTCCAGCAGCGGTCCCTCATGTGCTCCGGCAGCGGAGCAGGGGAGGCCGGCCTTGCACCAACCTTCCCTGCTCTTGAGTAGTCGTAAATGTGCTTTATGGCACATTTGCGACTACTTCAGGTGGCAGAATGCTCGTTTCGCCGCCCGATCTTTCTCTAGGATTGCGCTGTAAATCTACTACAAATATATGATGGAAATGTGGAAAGAAAGAAGGGACTTTCTACCACATGTGGTGGACCTGTGAGAAAGCAAAAAAAAATATTGGATTCAAATACATTTCCAGATTCAGAAGATTTTGAAGGTGAATCTACAAATTAAACCAGATACTTTTCTGTTGGGTTTCTTGGATCGCCAATTTGAAAACGCTTATGGTATTTTATTACTACAGCTGCAAGGCTGTTGTATGCACAAAAATGGAAATCGACAGAGGTACCTTTGGTGGAGGAATGGTGGTTGAAAGTTTCGGATTTGGCAGAAATGGATAAATTGACTATCAGCGCAATCCTATCCGAATGACACCACCGGTGTAACCAGCGGGGGAGGGCAGGGAGGGAGACTTTGGAGGGGAGGAGAGATTTAAATCCCCTTTGAATCCCCCTTTGGATGGGATTTGAATCCCCTTTCCGCTCTGGGGCCTCCCGTTCTTGCTGCACTGCTGGTTACACTGGTAGTGTAAGTTGGATAGGATTGCGCTGTATGTTAATAAAAGAGAAATCTGTAGATACTTTTGTAAAGAACTGGAAACCATTTATAGATTTTTTTATATGTAAGGGAAAATAATGATTTAATGATATGTGGCTTTGTTGAGTAGGAAGATTGGTTTTGTACTGTTTGTTTTTGTTTTTTTTAGATTACTAAGGTAAGAAATTGAGGTCGTTTTTAATTAAAGGTAGTATTAGGTTAGTGGATATAAGAATATTAGAAAAAATATTTACTCTGCAATTAATATAAGAGCAAGCAAATATAAGAATAAGTAAATATAAGAATAAGTAAATATAAGAATCTATTTAAGTGTAACTATTGGCTAATCTGGATCTTTTCCTTTTTCTGTTATTCCGTACTTTTATTTCTTCTTTTTTTCACGCTATGTATTGTTTATTTTTATGTATTATAATAAAATAAAATATTTTTTTAAAAAAACACCAGTAAAACATTCTTGGCCCAATCCTATGTCTGGTCAGTATGCAGCTTGCGCATGTCAGTGGCTCTACGTGCAATGGGCTAGCGGGGGATAAGATTGGGCTGCCTGTATGGAAATTTGATATCAATGTGAAATACAAGTATCTGAAGTTCCTTGAATATTTGCCAAATATTCAACAACAATTCTGAGGAGAATTGGGAGTTGAAATGTGAGAAAGCAAACTACTGTCAGCTGTAGCCAAAAGTTGTCTGCTTAAGACCATGGTGTTCAGATATGCTGTTTGTCATGGATGTGTTATTTTTTCCTTGCACTGCTAGCAAGGAGACATATGCAAGCCTTGCAAAGACCAATTTCCAAAGGAGATAAATTTAGAGTAAGTGACTGGACTGATGAAACTCCCACTACCTTGACCTGTCAGATGGCTTTCTTGGCTGCATTAGTAATGGAGTCTGCCGAGATGCCTATCCCCTACCAGCAACGAAAGGAGACAGGAGCCTGCAGATCCCTTCGAGCTGGCGTTTCCTTGGTGATCCCAGAAGCGGGCTGCAGCATGCGTGCCTCATCTGTGAATCATAGGAGCTGTGCTGTATTAAGCCTACAAGCAAGCTAACAACTCTAAGCCAGCAACACACGTACGTCGCAGCATTGTAATGAAACCAAGAGGGATAGTCGGGGTGGTAGGGGTAAGCCATGTCAATCAGGTGTCCCATTGTTTGTTTACTCTTCCCCAACAAGATGCAAGAAGCTCATCTATACAGCAGGCTATAGTATAGTCTCATGAGCCCAGGCAATCTCCTTTGATCTGGCCTTCCAGTTATTATGTCCTCAGAGGGCACTGGTTGGAGATAGCACACTTGTTAATCAAATATGTGGCATTTGAGAGTGTTTAAAGCAACACACACACACACACACACACACACACACACACACACACACACACACGTTCTCATATTGCAGATGCAGGGAGCTGAGACTGTGAGAACAGTGACTTGCCTAAAGGCCGTAACAGACCGCACGAATTCCGGCGCCGAGGTGAGCGAGGCTGGCCGCTCTCCTCCGTGCTCTGAGCTTGTCTGTAGGAGTGTCTTCCCACAAATAGTCCCTCCTTTTGTCCCGCCTTCTTAATAAAGCGCAGCTGTGATTGGCTAAGCACAGTGCGCTCCGATTGGCCGAAAACCTTGCACCCTCGCTGTGAACTGTCTGGTGCCCCAGCGACATTTCCTCCGCGAAGCTCCGCGAAGCCACTCCATCAAACATGGGCCAGAGACATTTTCGATCATGCCGGAAATAGGGAGATCACATCTGCTCCACTCGCTTCCGCTATGGTAACCAGACACCTCTGCACAGCTCGACAAAGCTCCTCGGGCGTCTGGAATGCGCCGAAATTCGTGCGTTCTGTCACGGTCTGTCACAGCCCAGTCACAAAGGGGCCGGCCACTGGCATGGGGGAAGCGCCAGTCATGTGGTGGGCGCAGGGCAGGTGACAGGTGAGTGAGGTCCCCTTGCCAGCCGCCACAGGGCACCCTGTGCATCAGCCACCTGCTGCAGGGGAGAGTGGCCGTCTTCCCCCTCCTGCAGAAGGCGATGCCACACCCATGCCACGTTGAGGCTGCACATGGGAGTCATGGGGGGGAGCGGGGAAGGGAAGGGTAGGAGGGGGGTGGGAACGTCACACACAAGGGGGGTCGCATGATGTCTGGAACTGCCTCTGACATGACTTGTAGGTGTGCTGCCTGAAGCCCTGGGCCTCCAGGGTCGAGGCAATGCCCACAAAGAAGGCATCCCGGCGTGCGTTCTGCTCTGTGCCCCGGCCAAGACCGAGAGATGCCTTGGGTTTGTCTGCTGCGAGCGGGAAGGGCTCACGCAGCTCATCACACCCCCAGATGGGGTGACGATGGCGCCTCACGGCAGGCGCTCTGGCGGGGTGGGGGGTGGCCAGCTTCCATCATCAGGGAGTGGGAGGGGAGGCAGACACACAGGCAGGCAGACAGTGGGTGCTGGGGAGGGGCATGGGTGGGTCAGAGACAGACAGACAGACAGACAACAAGGCTGGTGGGAGAGAGATTCCGAGAGAGGGGTCTGCAGAGACCAATAGGGACACAGGGGTCGCTCTGCAGATGAAGGCGATGCAGAAACAGGCGCCTCTTATGCAGACGGACTTTGGGCGGAGGCGCCTTCATTACGGGCAGACCTTGGGCAGAGGCGCCTTCATTACGGGCGGACCTTCGGCGGAGGTGCCTTCATTACGGGCGGACCTTGGGCGGAAGCGGCTTCGTGATGGGCGGACGCCCTGGCTGTCACTGTTTGCCTGCCTGAGAGGCCCCCCCAACTCCCCCTTCCCCTCTGTGCCATGGGGGTCTGGTAGCCCCCCTGCTGTGTTCTCCCAGGGAAGGACGTGGCAGTCCCTGGATGGGATTCATGCAGGAGCTTGAGTGCTGGGGGCTGTCTGTGTGTGGGGGCCAATGCTTGTGTAACACTGGGCACATATTTGTCAAGGGGGCTCTGCCCGAGGGGCATCTTTATTGTTCTGGAACGTTAGCAGAGATGGCCAGGCGAGGCTGCCAGGGGTAGTCACAGCAGCCAATCTGAAAGCAGCAGCAGCAGCAGCACACGTGCCTCATGGACCTGGAGATGCAATCTCTCACCCTGTGGAACCACAGCCTGCTCCATAGAAAAGGGAGGGACAGCAAGAACGACAGCCAGGGAGGTGGAGCAGCAGCAGCGCCGGCAGCTGAGGAGGGTTGCAGGGCTGGCTCCCTGACCTCTGGCAGCATCGAGGCAGACGACAGTGGGGCAACCAGACTGCGGGCCCAGGGGTGCTCCCAGGAAGGTAGGTGGTAGTGGACGTTCCTGGGGAGACAAAAACAAGGGGGAGTTACATGTCAGCTGGTGTGTGGTAGCAGTCGCCATTGAAGACAAGCCAGTGTGTCGGTTGCAAAAGCCTGCAGGGAGAGAAATAAAACACAGCTGATAGGTGTGACACACATAGCATGGTCTGAGCTGCTTCCCTGGGTGTAAGGTGAGCATGATCCTGTAAGGGGAAAGGGTCAAAGAGAGAGACAACAACACAACTTGGGGGTCACAACCATGGCAAACCTAGCAATACTGACCTGTCAGTAGACCCTGTCGAGAAAAGGGGGGGACAGCTGGTGTCTACATAAGGCTAAGTTCCACACTTGTGGCATTGTCTGCTCACATGACTACAGGCAGCTATCAGACACAACAGTGGTAAAGAGGCATGTATCCTATATATCATAGCAGGCTAAGCAGGCAGTTATCAGACAAGACATTGGTAAAGAGGCATATCATAGCAGGCTATGCAGGCAGCTATGAGACAAGACATTGGTAAAGAGGCATATCATAGCAGGCTAAGCAGGCAGTTATCAGACAACACATTGGTAAAGAGGCATTCCAGAGAAGGCTAAGCAGGCAGACATGAGAGGGCACATTGGTAAAGAGGCATTTCAGAGAAGGCAATGCAGGCAGACATGGGAGGGCACATTGGTAAAGAGGCATGTCTCATATATTTCTATATGCAAAGAGGCAGAAGTCAGACCACATGTCAGCACGAACCCTGCTCTGCTCTTACCTGCACTTACCTGCTGGTGTTGTTGCCTGTGGGGGGGGGAGGCTGGGAGAAAGACATGGGTTAGCAAATGGTAGCATGGAGGCAGCTGCCCAGGCACAGCTGTAAACAGTTTGGCCACAGCCAGAAAAGCCGTCTTTGCCCTTGAGGGGGGCAGAGAGGAGAGAGGAGAAGAGAGAAGTGGGGTGTTTGTGAATTTTGCCCTCCACCGACAAAGTCCCACTTTGTGGCTGTGGGGGACAGAACCCCACGCCACGTGCTCAGAGAGAGAGAGAGAGAGAGAGAGACTGGAAGTCTGGGGCTGGGCTTTTGTGGGAAAGAGGCTGGGTGGGGCTGGGTGCTGATAGGCTCCCTATCTTTGGCATAACTCTGTCGGTTTCCAGACCTAGCAGGCCCAACTCCATCCTAACTCTGACCTAACTCAGGAGTAGGGTGTTAGAAATATTCAGGAGAGGGCTGGAGTGGGTAAGGTAAAATGGTTCCTATGGGTCTACTCAAATTTATGTCAACCCTTTTGGTCGACATAAAATTTGTGTCAGCATTTGTGTTGGAGGGGGCGTGTCTGTGCTTGCCAGGGTCTGGAATCCAACGTTAATTGACAAAAGCACATTTTTCCCCTGTATTTTTTCCCATAACAACACATTTTTTCCCATAACAACATAAGCAGAGCCTTGTTGGATCAGGCCAAGGGCCAATTTAGTCCAGCTTCCTGTATGTCTCAGTGGCCCCCCTGATGCCTCAAGGAGCACTCAAGATAACAAGATACGCATAGCCTGTTGCCACTCCCTTGCATCTGGCATCCAGAGATAGGCTACCTCTAAAACCAAGATGGCTTGTAACCTGTGATGGTCTTTTCCTCCATAAATCTGCCCAATCCCCTTTTAAAGACCTCTAGGCCAGGTGCCATCATAACATCCTGTGGCAAGGAGTTCCACAAATTAATTACACACTAGGTAAAAATTTATTCTCTCTAATATCTGCCAATACAATACAAAAGGCATGAAGTGATGTCACGATGCTATGCTTTTCCGTTGCCTGGGCAAATAGCAAACCATAAAGGGGAACAGAAGTAGAAAAATTCTCAGCATGATGATGGCGCATTTTATATTACTGGATGTAACTGGGAAAAGAGGAGGAAAAGACAAGAGCTGCGGTTTGTGATGGCAATCACATATCAGACTGCTGTTCCAGTCCGTGAGGTCCAAGGATCAACAAAAACTGTATTCCTTTGCTTGTGTTTCTTCCCTGTTTATTAAAGGTAAAGGTTCCCCTTGCCTGAAAGCCAGTTGTTACTGAATCTAGGGGCAGTGCTCATCATCTCTGTTTCAAAGCCGAAGAGCCAGTGCTGTCCGAAGACGCTTCCGTGGTCATGTGGCCGGCATGACTCAACGCTGAGGCGCACGGAATGCTGTTACCTTCCCGCCAAGGCGGTACCTATTAATCTACAGTACTTGCAACGTCTTGCTTTTGAACTGCTAGGTTAGCAAGAGCTGGGGGCGAAGACAGTAGTTCGCACCATCACGCGACACTTGGGTCTTGAACTGCTGTCCTGCCTACCTTCCGGTTTGCAGTTCAGCATCTTAACCACTGAGCCACCGCAGCTCCCTGTTTATTAGGGGTGAACAATTGGTTCTCATAATATATAGAACCCAAGCAGAACCATTTGGCTTCCATTTGTTTCAAAATGAAAATGGCAGAAACAAACGGGAGCCTTTCTTCAGAACCCCCCACTAACCTTTATTATTATTTTGTCTATTATTTATCGTTTATTTTTATTACCTTATTACCTTATTACATCCTGTCTTTCTTCCATTGTGAAACTCAAGGTGGTGTACTTGGGTACCAGGTGTCCCAGGCAGTCTCTATCCAGGCCCTGATCAAACTCACCTCTGGTTATACAATACATTCAACATTCCCAATTCAGCTAAGGGCTGTATACCTGCATACATGTATACGTGCATAGCCAGGTGAGGAACAGATTTTGGTCCCCTCTCTGATCCAACTGCCACGTGTATCATTGAAAATAATATGCAGACCACATTAATCAGTTGTTTGGGAGGGGAAGCAGTAAGGGTTGGGCTTGGTTTCCTCCCCAATCTCTTTCCCCACCAAACAGTTGATCAGGGGGATTTCAGCTTTTTTCCCCCAAGAGTTATGCATGCATGCATCTCCCACATCCCACTGCTCTGTATGCACTCTCTTGGATTGGAGCCATTGTGTATGTCCGTAAGAAGCATACACATTAATCTAATGCAGTGGTTCCCAAACCTTTTAGCACTGGGAACCACTTTTTAAAATGACACTCTATTGGGACCCACCTATACTTACACAAGCTTGCAAACTGCAGGAGCTCAGCTCTTTGCAAGGTAATTAGCAGCTATCTTGCAAACTGCAGGAGCTCAGCTCTTTGAATGGCAATTAACAGCTGATGTTTGAATAGCCTCAGGGCTTGAGGCAATTACTTATCTGATCTTTCTATCACCTGTGTTCTCATTGGAGGCTCTGCGGAACCCACAAGAAATCAGGTTGCGACCCACTTCCCGACCCACAGTTTGAGAAACACTGATCTAATGTTAAGTTCACAGTTTTATTAATACATTCCTTTGATATTCATCCAGCCGTATTCTTATGTTCTTATGGTTCTGGAAGCTAAGAAATGGTAAAAGATAATGATAGTTATCATGACGTTTATCATTAACGAATGAATATTGGGCATTTATGAGTAAAGCAAATAAGTGGACTTTTTATGGTTGGGAAGCAACAGGAGACCTTCGATGAAATAATAAAGAAAAGGGCAAGAGCCAATATTTTTGTACTCGTCATTTAGTATCTGTAGTGTGGCAACGAGCAAGTCGACCAATGATATTATGGAAATTGCAGACTGCATGCAATGACCTAAATGCTTGCGTGTGTTCTGAATGTGAACTGCAGCCATCTGATCTCTTAGACTGTGATGTCAATTAATTGGATTTCAATCAAATCTTTCGTGTAATTTATGGCTTAGATAACCTATCATTTTTAGATACTCGGATGTCACAATGATGAGCCTATGATGGAAGGACCTAGAGATTAACTGGCTGCAATTGACCTATGCTGTGATGTTCCTCTTCATTCATTTATGAATAACACCAGCCTGGTTTTTTCAGTAAATGCAGCATTGTTGAAGTCAAAGGGCAAGGACTAAAAATTGGCTCACTCAGTTTTCTCCAGGAATTTTTCTGCACAGTGAAATTCTCCAGGCCAGTGCTTTTCAACCAGTTTTTGGCTGAGGAACCCCTACACCCCCAAGCCAAGCCATGCCCCATATCCAAACACCCTGTACTAGTCAAGCCAAGGAAAAATTTCAAATTACAAGATTTATCCAAAAGCACTGATTTGGGGCAGACTGAACTTCTTGAAAGTTAAACCCCTTCCTTTTCAGGGCTGAGTCTTGCTTACTGTGGATGATAGCAATGGCTACAACTAATGCTTCTTTATCTGCCGGTGCCTTTGGTCTGTGCCTTTGGAAAAGGCAAGGCAGGCATGGGAAGGACGAAGGAAACAAGGGTGAGCAGCAGAGACGAAAGTGGTGGGCTACACTGCCAGCAACTCGAATCTCTCCTGCTCTCCCCATTTCCTTTTTCTGACTTGGGACCAGCCCTTTGCCATTTCAAGAGTGGGAAAGTTCGGATTAGTCATGGAACCCCTGGAAGCTCCCTGTGGGAAAACCTAGCTCTAGGCAGTCCAGAACCAGGAGTTGCATTATGCAACCCACCATGGCTTTCTTAAAGAAACTGAGAGCAGACTCTTAACTGGGTGGCAACAGTCTTCATGTGGTTGTGAAGCAAGCATGTGCCCCTCGCACCACCACTAATCCAAACCAATGAACACTGCAGGCACACATTGTGCCTGATTTGCACAATCGTCCCCTCCTCCTTCTGAGTGGGAATCAAGCACTGGCGTCACTGCAGGGGGGGCGGAGCTCTAAGTTCCGCCGAGGCTCCGATCCTCCATTACACCGGAGCACAAAGCGGCCCCGCCCCTGCTTTCACCGCCTTGAATGGTTCCGAAGGCGACGGGGTGGGGCCGCTTCGTGCTCCGGTGTAACGGAGGGTCGGAGCCTCGGCGGAACTTAGAGTTCCGCCCTCCCCTGCAGCGATGCCAGTGGAATCAAGTGGGCTTTTGTGTGGAATGCTCGAGCTGCACATTATTCACAGCACAATCCTAACCAACTTTCCAGCCCTGATGTAGCCGTGCCAACAGGGCGCACACTGCATTTTGCAGTGCAGGAGCAATCATGGAGGTGTCTTCAAGGTGAGGGAACATTTGTTCCTTTAATTTGGGGCTGCATTGCAATTGCACTGATGCTGGAAAGTTGGTTAGGAAAGTTGGAAAGCGCTGTCAGTGTAATGAGTAAGGATTGCATTGTCAGTGTAATTAGTAATATGGAGGAGGAGAAGTCCTGGAGCTCCGCTCACCTTGACTATGCCCCCTACTACTACTACTACTACTACTACTACTACTACTACTACTACTACTACCACCACCACCACCTCCCACTGAAAGCGATACAATCCAGGAACAGGTTTACCACTTGTTCACCTAGACAGCCTCTGAATCACCACAAAAATGAGTGCATCTCATCTCTTGCTGACTCTGTGTACTGACAATTTTACACCGCCCCAATTGAGCGCCTCGCTTTGCAGGAGGAAAGGCGAGATACAAGTCCCTTAAATAAGGGAATACTGTATATTCATTTTAGTCAGTAAATGACATTGACTTCCATCTCACAAATGGCATTCATGTGCCCCCCAGTATGTACGTTTCACAGTAGTAAGCATTTCTGGTTGAAATAAAGAGGATAAGGCTACCCTTCTATAGTTCTCACATTGATTGTGTAGGACATGTATTTGTCCTACAGAATACATTGTGTAATGAGTTCTAGACTTGTCGGCGTTGCTCAGGATATGACAGCCTGGAGATTTCGTCCTACAGAGACTTTGTCCAAGTTTACCTGATACGTACATCTGCGTGCTACTTATCCCCATTTGTATTTACAGTACCTTGGCTGAGGTACAAGATTCTACAACTCAGGTGTCTAAGGGGAAAATTTGGACAAGGCTCCTGATGCTGTTCATTCCAGATTAGAGGGCATTAACGAGCCCTTTGCCCATGTCTCGGAGTGAGTGACTGAGAGGCAGAAGGAAGGACTCTGCCAAAGCCTCTTTGCTCTTCACAGTTGTCTGCATCTCTCCTTGCTCAGGAAAAAGTGGCTGAGAGGTAAAATCACCAATGCTGACTGATGCTATTCCAGACATTTCCCCAACATGACTTGACAAGTTAGACCCCAATCCTATCTTACACCAGTGCAGAGCATGCAGCACTGCTGATGGAGATGGATGGCCAGCAGGAGACCAGATAGCCCAGGAGAGGTAAGTAAAAATTTGTTTTACTTATCTCTCCGTAGGCTGCCTGGTCTCCAATGGTTCCCGTCAGACCTATGCCAGCTCTTTGGCTGGCGTAAGTCTGAGAAGACTCTAGGGTTGGGTCCAGGCCAGGAAGGGGGTGTATGCACCACATGTACTAGTGCCACTGAGATCCACCCCTCCCGTCCCCTGCCTGGTCCACTCCCTGCCCGGATCTGCCCATGAACCTACCCCAAACCACCCCCGCCACTAACCTACCAGCAACAGCAGAAGACGCCAGAGGTTCTGCAGGCCTGTGGCACCTGTGCATAGCCTCCTGCTATTTGTGCTGGCATGCCCAGCCCGCAGAATGGCAGAGCAGCTTTCACACTGTCAGCCCAAACCATATGGTGGCAGATCTTGAGATCCACCACTGTAAGTCCCAGATAGGATTGGGCCATTAATATTAAACCAGGGAGGAGGTCCTGTTAAAATATCCACAATTGCTTTCAGTGGTGGTGATCTTGAGATAGATGCTGATTCCTGGAGACTCCAGGCCAAGTCCTGGAGACTTGACAACCCTACTGACAGGTGCATAATAAAGGAGAATCTTTAGGATGGAGACTCTGCTAGGCGCAAGCTTGAAACACCCTGGAAGGCCAGATTGAGCCCTTAGGCATAGGCTTGCCATCCGTCCTGGAAACCCCAGGACAGTCCCGGGATCCAGAATCCGGTCCCGGATCCGTCTTGGGCTTTCCGGGCCCAGTGAAGCCCTCGCTGCCCCCACCGCCGCTTTTAAAAGGTTTTTAAAACTTACCTTTTTTCCTGTCGGCCATCTTGGATCTCACGAAATCTTGCAAAATCCAAGATGGCCGACAGGAAAAAAGGTAAGTTTTAAAAAAACGTTTAAAAGTGGCAGCGGCGGTAGGTGCAAGAGCCCTGGCTGGCCCAGATGTAGCCAGCCAGGCTCCAGCAGCGAGGAGGGTGGCAGCGGCAGTGGTGGCAGACAGCAGACAAGGAGGAGGATGGTGGCGGTGACAATGGCAGCAGGACAGGTAAGTGGCAGCGGCGGATGGCAAAATGGCCATTTATTTATTTATTTGTGGCCAAAATGGCCACAAATAAATAAATAAATAATTCGGCCGCTTTTTCGCCCACAAACAAACAAACAAAAAGATTAGGACTTTTAAAAAATGTAATTAATTAATTAATTAATTAATTAAAAAATCTGGGGGGGAGGTGTCCCTGTTTATTTCAGGGGAAATATGATAAGCCTACTTAGGCAGCCAGCAACCTGCTCCTAAATTAACTTCTCGGATCTTTGGTCTGGAACAAGTAGATCAATCAACTTTGTGATGTTATAACACAAAGATGGTGTATAACATATATACAGTATTTCTGTATAAGTCAATATCATAATAATTTGAGGGCAAGTTTTAAGCCCCCCAAAATCATGGAATTTGCTATGACCCGGGGATAGGTAAAAGGTATAGGTGATCCCTGACAATTAAGTCCAGCCGTGACCCGGGGATATGTCGAGGGTAAAACTTAAGGGTGTAAGAAATTCAAAATTCTCCAAACAGGAAGAAAGGCGAAGGAGCTTATGGGAGTTGTAGGCTTTGTGAGGAGTACTTCCATAGCAGCAGCCCTCACAAAGACTACAACGCCCATAAGCTCCTTCACCTTACTTCCTGTTTGGAGAATAGCTCTGTTTCTGTGCTGCTTCAGAACAAGGTAAAATAGCTCCCTTTTTTTACTCACCCCCGTGCGTCCTGCTTCTCAGCCTAGTTCCCCCCCCCTCACCAAGCAGCTGTTCTTAGAAGCTCCATGTATAAGTCGACCCAGGTTTTCAGGGTCAATTTTAAGGCATATATTTTTGACTCATACACGAGTATATATAGTATATGTTATACATTTCCAGTACTTATCAGATAGTCTGCCTTAGAGCTGACAGTGATTTGCAAGAGGAAGGATGCAGTATTTGTAGCTGTCTTTTCCTGTTCCCTACAGCTCTGTATGTACACTACTAGAGTGCCATTTGGCAAATTGGAGCTTGCCAAAACATTAGTTCGAGCAGGTGGTTCTCAATTCATTGAACCAACCTTTTATTTTCTATATGCTTGAAAGGTTCCTGTGACAACAGAAGGCCTCCTATGCCTGGGTTGGCAAATGTGCAGTCTGAGAGGCAGATGTTCTTGCATCCACCCTTTGAAATTCTGTTGCCAAACTAGTTAGCATTCGAACTATTAGTTAGCATTTGAACTGGCCACCTGGGAATCTTGCCATAATCAGGCAACTTTAAGCCACCCTTAATTCCCCATCTCTTACTGGGAAAGAGAAGAGCAAATGAGTTTGAAGAATGGTAATTTCCTTTTCTACTCATTTCACAAAACTTTGTTCCTTAGCTCAGAAACCGAGAATACTGTTTTCTCTTATCAGTGGATGAATACAGAGGAAAAGTAACACACTCCTGATGGAACGAATCTCTGACGATGAAAAGAGGGTCTGCCGTGTATGCAAACTTCTGACTTGCAAAATCTTCAAGCTTCTGACTTGCAAAATCTGACTTGCTCTTGAATGTATCGGTCAACTTTCTACAGGAAAGACGAGAAGATTTATTGCAGCATCGGCTTTCAATGGACTGTGTGTCAAAAATGCATTAGTCTTTATGGTGCCACTGCTCTGGCAGTTCTTTCTGCAGATGAAGCCATATTCAGAGTGCCACCATATGATACGCAGCATAAATAAAGCAGAATAAGAAAAAAATAATAATCAAGAAATGACCAAAAGCAACAAAATCAGGATGATGATAGTAGTGTACCGATGAAAACAGCACCCCGGTCAACTGTAGAATAGAGATCTAACAAAGAAGAAAATAAAAGATGAAAAGGTGCTTGCAGAAGCCCAACTGGTCAAGAACAAAATCGCATCTAAGACATCTCTAAAGAAAAACACATCAAACAGCTGGAGGCAACTCGATAGGTATTCTCAGAAACTGGAAATCTTATTCCAGGACAAATGCCAGAATCTGCAGTTGTCAACTGCAAGCAGAAAAACACATAAGAAGCTGCTGAAAGGCTCATCTTCATTTTGTAAGTAGCTAGGAGGATTGTGTGGAGTCATTTTGTTTCATTTTGCATTTCAAAGAGGTGCCCAGTTAAAAAATTCAAAGTCTTTCCTGTTAAAAGAGACTAGAAGAAACTTTCAGCGCAATTCTGTGCATGTCGACTCAGAAGTAAGTTCTATTGTATTCCACGGGGCTTACTCCCAAGAAAGTGTGTATAGGATTGCAGCAAGTCTTATTGACTTCATGGGCCATACTTCTGAGTAGACATGTATTGGATTGGGCTGTTAGGCTAGTTTTGCAGAAACCCTATTGCCATTGGTCCATTGTGATTTAAAATGACGGGGGTGGGTGGATAGAGGAGAGCATAGCTCAGCAGGAGGGAACATGCTTTGTCTGCAGGAAGTTTCAATCTCCAGCATCTCTAAGGAAGCAGTGTTGGGAAACACGTTTGTGCTTGGAGCGCAGCCACCAGTCTGAGTTAGCAATACAGATGAACTCAGATGAACAAATGAACTAGGTCAGACTCAATGTAAGGCCATTTCAAATGCTGTACGTATTACGTAAAGCACTCTGAGTACCGTTTGTGTACACAGATGGATGCACACACCCAACAGCTTCTATAATTGCAGAGGTGCAGAAGCTACAGATTCTTAATCATAAGTACCAAGGATCTCAGAAGAAAATGACATCCGTGTCTCCGTCTAGCAGTCAGTCTTCCATTGTTTACAAAGGATGTACCTCAATGTAATGTTTCCCCATAGCCCAGTGGTTTCTAAACTGGGAGTCACGGTTCCCAGGGAAGCCACGGAAACCAACCAGGGGAGCCGCAGATTGCCAAAGAATCCTCTCGGAAAACAGTGCAATGCCAATTGGCAGGCATCAACATAATGTAATGGGGAGTCACGGCCTATGGTCAAGGGAGCCGCAGGTTGAAAAAGTTTGGGAAACACTGCCAGAGCTTATCATCTTTCTCTTATGCCACCATTTTCTAGTTCAGTCCTTTTCCTCTGCTTCCCACCCCCAGTGGCGTTCTTATATGGGGGGAGCAGGTGTGCTCCCCCCCAGGCGTTGAGTGGGCGAGGGGCGCGGCAGCCGGGCTAGGGGCTGCGCAGAGCGGCGCGGCACCAGAGCCCGGCTGGCGCGCCCCTCCGAAGCAGCGCGCCCACTCTGCGTGTCCCCGGCCTCCGGAGGCTGCGCTCCGAAGGCTGGGGATAAGCCCTCCTTAAAGCGACTGCCTAGTTCGGCGGTCGAGGGCTTTATGAAGAAGCCGAACGCGTCGCTGGGGGTTTGCGCATGCGCAAACCCTATAAAAGCCAGCGACGCGTTCGGCTTCTTCATAAAGCTCTCGACAGCCGAACGGGGCGGTCACTTTAAGGAGGGCTTATCCCCAGCCTTCGGAGCGCAGCCTCTGGAGGCCGGGGACATGCGGAGTGGGCGCTCAGCCCCAAGCCCGGCTACTTGGGGGGGGCGCTCCAACCCGCCCCCCCCAGGCGCCGGGAGGGCTGGGAACGCCACTGCCCACCCCAGATGTTGTTCTCTCTCTCTCTCTCTCTCTCTCTCTCTCTCTCTCTCTCTCTCTTTCTTTTAGAAGAAAACCGCTCTGGTCCATAAACGTAGTGGGAAGCACTATTAATCTCTGGTGCCCTTGGGTAACCGTTTGAGGTCAAGTATTTCAATAACCACAAACTCCTTCGAGAACTGGCATTTTTGTCTCCTTTTAGTATTGCATTACGTATATATCAAGTAGAGCCATTAGTCTATTCAGGGTGCACAAGCGAGTAATGCCACTACTTCTGAGTGCCAGCTCTTCACTTAAGCTCAGGAGTGCATACATATGCAGACCTTGTAAGGAGCACAACATTTGAAAAGAAATTAATCAATGCCACTTGGCTTTGTTCTTACCGTTCCTGACTCCCACTCTGAAAAGCCCAATGATCAACTATAATATATTCCCTTCCCCCCCCCTTTTCTGGCAGTAAATAGGGCAACTAACTCAAAATCATTTGTTGGTGATCACTGACTTTGAAACTAATCATCTCATTGTCAAGGAAGTTCTGCCAAGACTTAAAGACATTTGCTCTCTGTTCCTTAAACTTTGCAGTATGGAAAAACCAATATTCTGGTTTGCTTGTTCTTGAGACACCATTTGCTTGCGACCTTATGGCCACAGAGTCGGAAGATGCTTAAAAGACTTCTGAGTTGAAACCCAGCTGCTACATGTTTCCTCTGTGATCATGATGCAAGATGCAACTGCAAATATCAGTTTCAGTTTCAACCAAAGAGCAACTTCTTCAACTGAAGAGCATCATATTTTGGAAGGATCTGAAAACCTCCAGCTTTCCCATCAGTTAATTTCAGGGTGGTCTCATGGACCAGCCAAAAGTGCAATGAGGACCACAGCCATTATTTGACAGGAGCAGGATGTGGGCCTAGGGGTGGGGTAGAAGGGCAAGACGTCCAGCAAAAGGTGGCTCATGCCTGTGATAAACCCCCCATAATTGATGTACTAATCTCCTTTTGTAAAGGTTGCACATTTGCACCCTCAGCACAGATTACCCACTCCTCTGACAGCATGTGTGAACTGGCCCTTCAAAAGGTAAAGGTGACCCTTGACAATTAAGTCCAGTCGTGTCCGACTCGAGGGTGTGGTGCTCATCCCCATTTCATAGCCAAAGAGCCAGCGTTGTCCGAAGACGCCTCCGTGGTCATGTGGCCGGCATGACTCTCCTTGCCGCAGCGCGTAGCATGCAGCTGGAACACGGAGTGCTGTTTACCTTCCCGCAAGCGGTACCTATTTATCTACTCACATTAACATGCTTTGGAACTGCTAGGTTGGCAGGAGCTGGCCAAGCAACGAGAGCTCACCCCGTCGCGGATTCGAACTGCCGACCTTTCGATCGACAGCTCATGGTTCAGCGGTTTAACCCACTGCGCCACCCGCTGGCCTGAACTGGCCCTTATGAAAGGTCAACTCTTCCATATTCTTGGAGGGCACACTCTTACCCTGGCTTGGTTCAGGGGCCTATTTTTGCCACACAAATTAAACCCCGCATACGTGATCAGGAGGCAATACTGTATAATAAAGCATCGGCCATCTCACAGAAAGGGTTTCACTCACAGTGCTTTCCCCGTTCAATTTCCAAAAAGGTTGAATGGGCTCTGCCAATCACTGCACCTCTAAAAGGGAGAAACTTGTTCCTTCCACTTGACTGCTTTCCTGCCATGATAAGCTACTGTCTCCCTTAACGTCGAACATATGTACCTATTTTCATTTGACAGATGTTGATGGGGAGCAGGATACGCTCTCGCTTTTGCTTCTTCCTAAATCCATGTTTTCTGACGCACTGCGCCAGATCCTGCCTACATTTCCATTCCTCTTTGTCCAAAGGTTGGTGGAGACACTTTCCGTGGAGCGGATTTGGAAATGCTATCTGAGACTTTCCTTCAAATTAGAAGGAAGGTGAGCATGGCTGTGAGATATTATCCCCAATGATCTGCAATTATATAAATCGGAAACGCTCCAACTTTGGAACGCTCCTTAATGATTGGCCTTTTGCTGTACCTAGGTTGTTTTTATTGCTTTCAAGCGCCCACATCTGCTGGGTTATTTTAATCTGCGCCAGCAAATTACAGTGACCCTCTTTATCTGAACTTCTGATCAGAGGCCGCCTAGTTCTCCCCAGGTTGTCCCCCTCCCCCTTCCCTTTTCTCCCGCCTGGAACCAGGGAAGCAGCTGCTGAAAGCAGAACAGTTACCATAGCAACCTCCTGGCAGCTTCCTCCAAGTATCTTACTGAGCAATAGTGTTGATTCCTGAGGCTGGGTGGGAGGAGGTGGGGCTGGGAGGAGGTAAAGGAAGGTTACTGTGCACTTCGTTAATATGCAAAACCATTTACTGCAGTGTTGGATGAGCAGGGAATCAATGCAAACAAAGCAACGTTTGAGCTCCTAGCATGGCCTTTACACACAAGTTGCTCTGTCCAGAGAGATTCAGGTGGTTTATCTAAATAAGATGTGTATGTGTGTGTTTGTGTGTGTGTGTGGGGGGGGGGTTGCAACCAGGCTGCAACAGCTATGAGCGGAAATCCTGAATGCATTTGCCAGCAGGGCTCTGCCCCTAGAATTCTCTGTCCCTTAAAACTAAGGGCAGTGCAATGAATGGAAAATTGGATTAAGCTACATACTCTCTCTCTCTCTCTCTCTCTCTCTCTCTCTCTCTCTCTCTCTCTCTCTCTCTCTCACACACACACACACACACACACACACACACACACACACACACACACACACACACACACATCACGTCTTTCCCTTCTTTTCAAAATAAGATCCAGCCCTGAATCCGTGTGACATTGCCTGCCCTGTGGAGCTGACACTCACAAGTTCAGGTTTGCATCAATTAAACCTCGCCTGTGACAAAACCAATATGTTCTGATGTGAATGAAGGTGACGTTATCCCGCTCAGATTCTGGTCAAGCTAGCAGTCTCCCTTGCATCAGTCAGTTGTAGCAAAAATAACAAAGGAATCTTGTAGCACCTGAAAAACTAATGTATTTATTGGGGTGGTGGTGGTGGTGCTTCTGTGGACTGAAACACAGCATCCGGTACATACGACTCATATTTATCCCAATCTTGGGCATTGTGACCTGAATGTAGAGGGCGTAAGGTGGTTTCCAGCAGTAAAACATAAGAACTTTGAGGGCACTTGATTCTTTGCTGAGGTGCAGTTCTGCTGGACGTGGGGTCCTGTCAGTAGATAATGCCATTGCATCATGGTGTGGACTGAGAGAATAGCCACACATTTGAATAACCATTCCTTTTTCAAAGTCAATATCTTTATATCACATATATCTTATGAAGCATTCTATAGCACAGGGGTGGACAAACTTGCTTAATGTAAGAAGAGCCACATACGATAAATGTCAGATGTTTGAGAGCCGCAATATTTAAGAAGCATTTAAATTCTTAAATATATTTATTTACTATGAACTTTAAACTTATGTTTTAATCCAGTGGACTCTGTTTATACCTGGTAAATAATTATAAAACTTGAAAATTTCTTATTTACCGTTTACATTAATTGTGATGCCAAAAGGAGCTCAGCCAACATCTTTCCAACATTATATGTCAAAGAGCCGCATATGGTTCAGGAGCCACGGTTTGGCCACCCCTGCTATAGCAGTCTCTTGAACTGCAAGAGAGTCTGGTGTGTTGAAAGCCCGAAGCCAGTCTACTACATCTTCACCAGCAGGTGTCATCCAAAATTTGGAGCACTGCATGCCTTCTGGACCTGGAAGACTCCAAAATGCAAGAGCAAGGGGCAGGGTATTAGAGGACGGCTGAACTGGCTAGCAGCAAGTGATCTTTCACAAGGGCCTCATGCTAAGCAAGGAAAAAGGGACAATCTGGACTGACTTACTTAGACTCGGCCTTTCCCCCAGGGTTGGAAAGGGAAAGGGAGAAGGGACTGTAGAGGAGAGAGGCAAGCTTCAGTGAGCTCCTAAGGCCACCTCTTGGAGTCATTGAAGTATAAATTGCAAACAAGTGGTGTGTGTAAACGTGTGCTTGTTTTCTGTTTTACACTTCACAAGAGCTACAGAGGTGTTGTCAACAATGCACACAGTCATTTATGAGGAAAACAAAGCGATTTGTGGAATTGCTTGTAAGGGCCAACATTATCATAAGCATAAAAGAAATTCAGCATGGTCCTATCAGGTGTAAATATATTTTGCACAGATTTTGTTGATTGACCCTCACAGCCCAATCCTATCTAACTCTCCGCGTGGTGATGCAGTGGCATCGGTGCATCCCACGGGGGTGTTTTGGCTGATGGAGGTCTCCTTGGGGTAAGGGGACATTTGTTCCTTTGCCCCGGGGTAAGCCCCAGCAGCCACTATGGGTCAACTTGGACCTGTGCCAGCGGTATCACTGGCGCAAGTTTACGTTGACCCATGCAGACGGATGAGGCCCGGGAAGGGTGGTTGGATTCGGCAGGCACCGCTACCGCACCCACCCCCTCCTGGGCCCAATTTTCCCATCCCCTGCCCCATCTCCTCCCCATTCTGCTCACCCCCCCACACCATTCCACCCCTCCTCCTGCTCCATTCCACCTCCTGCGCCGGGGTCACCTTGACATCCTCTCAGGCGTCTCCTCACGGACCTCTCGACATCCTTGCAAGCCTCTAGACTTCCACCAGCATGCATGGGAAGGCTGCTTTGTGGCAGCCTGCGCTGGTGGAACACATGTTCCACCGGCGCTAGTCATTGATAAGATTGGGCCATTAATTTAGTGCATTAGGGGCCCAATCCTACCTGTGTTGTGTGCTGCCAGACCATGCATTCTGGCAGCACAAGGTCCTTTGTGGCAGTGCGAAAGCTGGACCACTATTGCATGCTTATAGGCTGCTATCGCAAATGGGCAGAGGCACAGCATGTGCAGCAGCGGCTCCTGGGTGGTCCGCCATTCTTGGTGTTGGTGGCGGAGGCAGGTGGAGTTTGGGGGGAGAGCAGGGGGCACGCTGCAGGAGGGAGGGGTGGATCCCTGCAGCACCAACATGCACGAGAATCCCATCCTCTTTTTTCGAACTCGTCCCTCCCCTTTTCGCTCCTTGGACTAACACCAGCAATATAGCCGGTGTGGGTCCGTGGAGACCCATAGACCACCAGGAGGCCTACGGAGAGGTAAGGGAAAAATTGGATGCAGTGCACGCCCCATTGGCACAGCTGCATCATCACCAATGGTGGGGGATAGGACTGGGCTGTAAGTCATTGTGTAGGGATAAACACTTCTTGCCATCATTTTGAACAATACAGCAATATACTTAGCCGTTTCATTATAAGTCATTTTGTTTTAAAGTTGTTGAGAAAAAAAAAATCAATTCCCAGCCGGGACCATTGTCTGTGTGGAGTTTGAACATTCTCCCCATGTTTGCGTGGGTTTTCTCTGGCCCAGAAAGTTCACATTTATTTCAGTGTTTAATATTAGAAGTGTTTTGGGTCTTGTTTTTTCTATCAATTAGCCTACAGTAAAATTGGTTTTGTTATAAGTCGTTTCACTTAAAGTTGCAGTTTCCAAGAACCGATCAAGACCTTTTAAGTGAGGACTTGTTGTATACTAATGTTTTTGCAGGCCAACCCAAAGCGCATTAATTTGGATGTAAATCTGAGTTTAATGGAACTTGCGTCCTAGAACCGCAGCCTTTTACTGAAGTTGGTTGTTATCGTAGTATGAGATGCAGAAAATCAGAGGGACATTTTTATGTGACGTTTTCTTATCGGGGCTTCTCTGATCTGAATTCTTCTTCATTCTGCTCATGCTTTATGCCCCTCAGTAGTTTGGCCACTTCATAGCAATATTTTATTTCACTCCACAAATGCAGGAACATTTCACATCTTAGTCTCAGATGTGAGGATATAAGAAGAGGCAGTTTTACTGCGGACTTATTCTACTGAGAGATATGGCTTATCCCAATAACTAGATTTTCAAAAGTAATGGTGCGTTGGCTGAAGAGTTGTTAAATTGGATTGCTGATATTACAAGATTGTCAAAACATGTTTTGATCGCAAAAGCAAACTCGCTTGCGCGCTGTATGATTGTGAAATAGTTACAGAGACAAGAAAGTGTTGCTTCAGTGTCTTTGCTTCCATGCGTCCGTCCGTTCTGTGTGCTGATTTTACTTTTTCTTGCTCAGGGCATGATTCGGATCGATAATTTTTCAAACTGTGTTCTAGGTGACCCTGGGGTTTCTCAGAAGTGTTTCCATGCTCAATGCCAAGATCGGTTATGGCAGACAACCTTCTTTGTGACATCTTGTCTACTGCTACCGGGTCTGGCATAAATGTGTGGCACCCTTGAGCAAATACTAAGGGGCCCATAGCATGTGAGAGGTTCACCGCTAATGCCTCACCTGTTTGCCTGGACCCTAAATCCTTCCTTGATAAAAGAGCTCCAGCCTCTATCATCAAGAGGGAGCAGGGCCGGCAAAAGTGCTGAACTTTTGTCTCCTCCTCTGCCTCCTTTTCTTGCCACAGTGAGAGGCGGGGCAGGGAACGTACTCCTCCTCTTCATTCTCTCGCCTACAGTGAGAGCTTAGCACTTTCCCTGCTCCTTCTTCTTACTACACTGTACTACACTGTACACTGTAACTACAGCAAGAGAAGATGGGCTAAGCATAGGAAAACAGAAGCATGCAATGCACTCTCTGTTCTGTCCTCTTCCTTTCTCCTGCTTACCACAGTAAGTGGGAGGAGAGGAAGGTTGTAGCAGCTAAAGCACTGGGCTGCTAGAGGGTGTGCTCACCAGCTGCTAGTGCTTTCAAACCACCCCCCACTTGCTGTCCATTGTGATGGCAGGAGGGATGGAACACCAAGAGAGCCGGGACTGGCAGCACTCCAGCTGCCACACCCTCCCCACCTCTTGCTGCCACACCCTCCCACCCAGTAAATGGGAGCCCAACCAATGTGTCTGAGAGGATTTTACACATGACCCCCTAGAAGGAGCAGGAGGCAGGAGATCTGGCTCAGTTGGCCGAGCGGCCGCCTCATATGCCTGAATATCTGAGGATGGAAGTTCAAGATACCCAGAAGTGTCCGTGTGCTGTTGGAGAGCTGTCGGCACGCCACTGACAAGTTGCAGAGTCTCTGAGAGAAAGCTGCAGCTGGCACTCTGAGTAGGATTCAGGGTTGCCATCAGCCGAAGAGTGTGAGGTGAATGCCGGAGAGAGGCCAGGCTGTGAAGGAAACCACCTGGAATGAAGGGTTCAATGCAAGACTAGAACATTTGCATTATTGTAAAAACTCCTTGGGGTTTAGCAGGCCGGCCTATGTAAACCGCGTTTGAATTCAAGTCAGAGGAAAAATCCGATGAACAAGAAAAGGCAGTATATAAATACTGCTGCTGCTGGTGGTGGTTATTAAAACCTGGAGTTAGCCTTGACCACTGGAAATTGTGCTCTGAAAAGTACAGCCATGGGAAGCTGTTTTCATTCTGAATGTATGCAGAACTGTGGTGAAGCTCAACAGGTTTAGCCAGTGTCCCACATTAACTGGAGTATACCTCAGAACGTGCTCCTCAATTTTTATTTTATTTCTGCAGTCCATTGACTGACATACAATCGTCCCTTGGCAAATGAGTCGGGGTGAACGGGTTTGGATTCACAGGTTCCAAAGTTTCTATCTTCATGGAACTCTTTCAGCGTCAACTTATCTGTAAATGAACATTTACTCATCTAGAGGTGCAACTACAGCGGACAGCGTGGAGCAGCTGCTCCGGGCGGGGGCGCGTGCCCCGCGCCCGCCGTGTCTCGCACCTGCCGCCCTTACCGTGACCCGCTTCTTCGTCCGTCTTCTGGTCTGCCCTCCCACCCTTCCTGGAGCCCGATCGGCTCCAAAATGGCTAGGAAACCAGTATGGGGGGCGTGTTCGGAGCCGCACTACGCGCGCAGCTGCCTCCCTCCACCCTCCCATTGGCTACACAGGGCACCCGTCGCCAAGGCCCCGCCCTTGCTCCGGGCGCCGGGAGGGCTAGTAGCATTGCTGTAACTCATCTGTCATGGAACCCTTACACGTTCTAGGGGATGCAAAAGTATTCTAAGGTGCACTCATTTCATGTGATTGCTGACCAGGCAATTGGGCCTCACCACTGCCCTGTAAGAACATGAAGTGTGACCCCAAACACAGACAATAATTTCTTATGTACCAGCTATGCTGCAGGGGTGGGGTCAGAGGTCAGCCAGGCCAGGCGCTGGCCAATAGCCCATGTCCGTCAGAGGGCCCACCGGGGTAGGACAACCCCTGAAACCTCACTGAACAAGTGACAGTGTTAATACCCAATGGACCATAAGAGGCTGACAGAGGGTGCAATAAAGTAGGGTGTTGCCCCAGGACCTCTAGCAACTTAGTACCAACATTGCTTTCAGGCAGTGTTTCTCAACTGGTAGTACGTGTACCACCTGTGGTACGCGAGGTGGGTGTCGGGTGGTACGCATGGCACCTGTAGACACCCAGCAGCAAGACTGTGGTGTGACACATCAAACAGCGGTAGGAGGCTCGGCTCAACGTGCAGAGCTCCAGCGCATGGTTTTTGCATGCTTTACAAAGCCCTCCCATCTGCCCTGAGCCTCTGACATCACGTCTTGCTTCCAACCTGAAAGTACTAACTGGCCATGACGTCATCGCCATTTACTTCCGGTGGTACTTCGGATGATTGGACCATGGGAAGTGGTACATTGGGGGACAAAATTTGTGAAACATTGCTTAAGGCATTGGTTCTCAAAGTCCTCTTAATATGGTAAAGAAAGTGGCACACAGATTAAAGTGAAAATATTATGATCACCAGTAAGATGGGCATGTCTTTTGTTATGCATAAACCAAGCACATTTTTTGCTTTCATGTACAGAGTGAAATTTGCTCCAGCTATTACTATACCGTTGTACTTGTTTGGGTTTCTGTGGTTGCAATCATATACACACTGAGAGTAACACCTCTCAGTTACACCTGAGAGTAATGGCACAATCCTATCACCGACCTAGGCCGGCGCAGCGCTGCTTCTCCGGCCTATGGTATCGCAAACATGCTATAAGGCATGTTTGCAGCATCTCGCAAGTAGGCGGCACTGGCGCCTAGGCCTGCGCCGCCTGCCCGCCAAGCCACAGAAGACCCTGTGCTGTGGAGTGGGTAAGTGCTGCTCAGAGCAGCGCAGGACCTGGGGGAGGGTGGGAGGAGGGTGGGGAGGGTGGAGTTGGGAGGATTAGGCCTGGGAGGGGAGGGACCTATCCTATCCGACACGGGGCTGCTTGATTCTCCACCAGCTAAGGAGCTAGCGGAGAGCTAGTGGCAAATAGCCCCATTGTGGCGACTGGGGGGTTACCTGGGGTAAGCGGGCAAATGCTTACCCTGAGTAGACCTCCAGCCTCTCCCTTCCCCAGATAGGATTCAGTGTGGGCCGAATCACCTACACCAGGGGAGGATAGGATTGGGGCGGGCTGTAAGTTCCCTTGCACTCCATGGGACTTACGTCTGAGTAGATATGCATAAGATTGTACTATGTGTGTCTTTTCTCACAGGCTACATTCTCATTATGTTTTATTAATAATATCCAGCAACTTCCAAGCATGAAGATGTCTGTACTCATTTAATTTTCCTGTGTTCAGTTTGGAAGAAATGAACTGGAAACAAGCTACCCTAGCAAGAACTCTCTATGAACTTTGGAACACACTTGGTAATGTATTAAGGTAGAGAAAATGAGCAGTTTGTAAATATACTGGAGAGCTGAGCTAGTGCAGTGGCTAATAGTGTGAGCCACTGGTCAAATCTCATCTCTGCCATTAACTGTCCAAAATGCCTTAGGCAAACCAGTATTCTCTCACTCTCATCCTTCCATCTGAAACAATTGGCTTACCTTCACAGGTTTGTTGTAAGCACTTTGTGTGATAAATATGCTTGACATTCACATGTGAATTCTAGGAATCCCAGTTTAATTTCATATGTTCAAAAACACACGTATCCTCTGGTCATTTTTATTTGTTGTGAGCCAGATTTTAGAATACTGTACACAGATAAAATCTTTCTCCACCTTTCAGACATACATCGGTGAACGCTAACCATCACCTTTAGGTTCAGCAGCTGTCTTTCAGAGTGGTCAGAAATCCACAAAGCGTGCCTGGAAGGTCAGTGTCCACGTTCACTCCCTTTTGCACATTCGTTTTATCTGATGCACACGTGTGCATACGCACACACAGAGTGACTACCTTTATTTGACACTGGGCAATCGTGGTTTTAAAAGCACTATTGTCCTCGCTTGCTCACTCACTTTCTAAGTATGCGCAATCTCCCCACTGAAATTCTCTAATAAGATGTCAGACCTGAAGATGAATATAAGCCAAGGTTTTATCAGGGAGGAAGCGCTGTTCATGGAGCTGCACTTCTATTTAACACCTAATTATGAAGCAGGGCACAAAGACAAAAGCCTTGGAGATGGTTGCCATTAGAAACTGAGCCAGAGTTCTTGGGGGTTGTGGTCACACTGCAGTCCCCCAGCCCCTCCTCCCTTCACCCGGACTACCCCCGCCCCCCCTCCTCATCTTTAATTGACTGACCTTGCCATGCCTCGCCAAGCTGAACTTTGTGGGTCTGCTGTTTTTCATCACTGCCAAGCTGAAGCACTGAAGGCAGCCACTAATAAAACACTGGTGCCAGGTTTACAAAGAAGCAATTTCCCTTGCTGGAGACTTCCTCCAACCAAAAGCCATCTTTACTTGTTTCAATATTATCCAAGAGGAATAATCGCAAAGAAGGATTGGCATAAAGGCAGGGGATGTCTGTGTGTTCTGCCGCCGAATCCAACGTAAACCTTCCCGTTTCTTGAGGCTATTGTGAGACGAAAGCTCTGTTGACCTATTTTGACATCTGGCTAGGGAGGTGGCTACATTTGTCAGGAGCCTGCTGACAATTTTCACTATGAAACTTGCACACCAGAATGCTAATGGTCTCCAGTGGAAAGCTATCACTTGTTTGCTTGGGGTGTGTGTGTGTGTGTGTGTGTGTGTGTGTGTGTGTGTGTGCGTGCGTGCGTGCACGCATGTACGTACTATAGTTATTAGCAACGTATTTGACATATTGTCAAATTGATTAACCTAATTAATCAAATCGACTAATTGCATTTGACTAACCTGGTGGTTTTCAAATTGTGTTCCAGGAAAACTTAGGTTTCCTTGGAAGCTTCTAAAAGTTGCCTCAGTGAGGAGAACAGTGATGTCACAAATCGCTGTCTGAGCACGGCTTGGAAATTGGGTCTGGCAGGTTTGTAATTCTCGCCTCCGATGTGAGACAAACATTTACGACCCCAAAATTCTATTTCAGGTCAGATTTAAATCCAAGTTGGAGAAGAATTTAAGCCCTCCCCTCCTGCCTCCACCCACCTCCCTCATTCCTTTAGCAGTAGAGGAATGGAAGGATGTCTCTCTTTTATGTCAGTAGCACTGGAGAGGGGAAAAACGATTGCATTTGGCCAGCAGGGATCACAGTGTGCCAAGCATCAGAGAGGGGAGGGGAGAGGGAAGCGACAGTTGTCCTCCGTTCTTCTGCTGCAACAACAAGGAAGGTAACTGCAGTGAGGAAGAGGCTTGAGGAGAGGCAGGCAGGTGGATAGGTAGGTAGGTAAGAGGTTAGTATGCTAGCCTTTTATGAAATCAAACCCTATTGCATCATCAGGGGCATGACAGGGTCTGAGGTTCAGCTTTGGATCTGGAAAAAGCAAGCTATTTTCAAGTTGCTAGTGGTAGTGGTGGAATGGTTCTTTTTTTCAGTCTCTGTGGGTCCCGATTTCTGGTGGGTCCCGAGCAGAGCCTTCAATGGGTAATATAAAGATCAGAAAATTAATTGCCCCAAGCCCTAAGGCTATTCAAAAATCAGATAACTGCTAATTGCCCTGCAAGGAGCTGAGCTCCTGCAGTTTGCAAGCTTGTGTAAATATAGGGAGATAAATGTTTGAGTGTCTTTTATCTGGTGCATTTTTTTCCAAGTCTGTCAATGACAGGTAGTGGGAGCAGATGAAGGCTGGGTCACATAACTAAGCCCCGCAAGCCTTGAGGCTATTCATTGGGGCTGCCTCATGAGAAATGAGTCGAGCTTTTTGTAAATAAATAAAAATATTACTTGTAAATAAATAAAAATATTTCTTTCTAGATCTTTTTTTAAAGTCTTGTAAAGCTAATTGGGACCCTATAGTGTCGTTTTAAAAAGTGAGTCCCGGTGCTACAAAGTTTGGGAACCACTGCAGTAAGTCAACACAATACTGAAGTCAATCAGTGTTGAACGTATATGTTAGAGCTGTCAGAAAGCAGCCTTCATAATCAATGACATGTGCTTCTTAGATCATCTGTATTGCAGCTGCAAATGGAAAAGGACTGCAATAATTTTTAAAGTGCTAGACCAGTGGTTCTCAAACGTTTTAGCACCGGGACCCACTTTTTAAAATGACACTCTATCGGGACCCACCTAGCTTTACGAGGCTTAAAAAAAGGTGATCTAGAAAGAAATAATATTTTCGTTATTTAATTACAAGTAATAAATTATTATTTATTTGCAAAAAACTCAATCCATTTCTGGTAATGAGGAAGCTCTAATGAATAGCCTCAAGGCTTGAGGGGCTTAGTTATGCGACCTTGCCTTCACTTGCTCCCACTACCGATCCCACTTGCTCCCATTCACCGATCGGCATTGACAGACTTGGGGGGGAAAAACCCATAAAAATACCTCAAACATTTATCTCCAGCGGCGTCACTAGGACGTGCGCTGCCCCAAGGAGGGGCAACGTGTGTCACCCTAATCCCCCACCCCCTAAGTTCTATTTTGGCGCGGCTGCAAGGCCGTGCCGCGATTTCTCGAGGGGGCGACCCGACGGGACACTGCCCCGTGTGCCCCCACAATGCTGCCCCCCCCGTTGCAGCCGGCTCCGCTCCAAGGCCTTCACCCGGCCTCGGAGGCTCTGAGGCCGGGAGAAGGCCTTGGAGCGACCACCCCAGCCGACGTGCCAGGGCCTTCTGACGAAGGCTCTGCGTCACAACGGAATTTATACCGTTTTTCACGCATACGCAGACCGTTCCTGAGGGAAAAGGGCTGCCCTTTTCCCTCAGGAACGGTCTGCGCATGCACGAAAAACGGTATACATTCCATTGTGACGCAGAGCCTTCGTCAGAAGGCCCTGGCGCGTCGGCCGGGGAAGATGTCTCCGGAGCCGGCTCCCAGGCTCGGAAGGCCCCTCCGAGGCCGGGAGCTGGCTACGGGGACGTCTTCGGAATCAGAGGCGACGCGTGCAGGGGAGGTGATGCGCGTCACGCGCGTGTGTCACCTCTGTGCGCGCGTCACCTAGAGGCGACCCGCTCTCCTCGCTTCACGAGAGCGACGCCTCTGTTTATCTCCCTATATTTACACAAGCTTGCGAACTGCAGGAGCTCAGCTTTATGCAGTGCAATTAGCAGCTATCTGATTTTTGAATAGCCTCAGGGCTTGAAGCAATTACTTATCTGATCTTTCCATCAACCATATTTTCATTGGAGGCTCTGTGGGACCCAACAGAAATCAGGTCCCGACCCACAGTTTGAGAAACACCGTGCTAGACTATCTTGAGCACTTATTTGAGAAGGGTGTATTTGAGAAGAAGACTTGTGTTAGCCTCTAGGAACCAGAGCTCTTTTTGTCTTTTGGTTGCTTTTGTTTTTGTTTTGCAGACTTTTTTTCCCTACTGCAGGCCAAGTGGTTTATGATGGCATAATTTTTCATGGGCAGGAGCCTGTGTCATCAGATTTATGTGGCACTTTTTCAATAATAATGTCCCGTACTTCTGCAAGCCTATCTGCTCACTTTTGTCTTCTGAACTGCTTTGCTGGTCTGGGCAAGAAGGGTACTGTTTGAAAGCTGAGAGAGGGAGGGCACGAAAAGAAACGGCATTTGCAGAACCAGCAACAATTCACTCCAATTGTTCCTTAGCCCTAGAAGCTGCATAGTGAAATAGCACTATTTTTCCTGCTTCAGGGAGGCGCTAATTTCTTGTTATTGGCATTATTAGGAACGATGGTGCATATCCCACTGCACTGAAGGCAACTGGAAACAACTTGCTGGAACTATGAAGTGAATGTGGAACTATGAAGTGGAACTATGAGGTAGTGGGAGAGCTAGTGCTTTCTATCGCTCACAGTACTGCCAGGTGTATAACACCCATCCTGTTGTGGAAGTCTTGGGTAGGCAACAAAAGCAGGTTTTTGTCGAACCCATAGTGAACCATTTTACATGGCTGGAGGGTTGTTTGTGGCTTGGGGGGTGGGTGGCACAAGCTGTGAAGCGCGAAATCTAACAAATTAATCTAACTTAATTAACAAGACTTAATCTAACAAATGTATACTGGAAGAGGAGCCAAGTGATCACAACAATTAATATCAGGGTAAGGCATGGGTCGTGGCCAGCGGGTGGCGCAGTGGGTTAAACCGCTGAACCATGAGCTGTCGATCAAAAGGTCGGCAGTTCGAATCCGCGACGGGGTGAGCTCTCGTTGCTTGGCCAGCTCCTGCCAACCTAGCAGTTCCAAAGCATGTTAATGCGAGCAGATAAATAGGTACCGCTTGCGGGAAGGTAAACAGCGCTCCGTGTTCCAGCCGCATGCTACGCGCTGCGGCAAGGAGAGTCATGCCGGCCACATGACCACGGAGGCGTCTTCGGCTTTGAAATGGGGATGAGCACCACACCCCAGAGTCGGACACGACTGGACTTAATTGTCAGGGGTCACCTTTACCTAAGGCATGGGTCTGTGTATGTGTGTCCATTAAATGAGAGTATCTGAACTGTAACTAGGAAGTCCATGGTTCAAATGCTGATATGAACTCAGTAGGTAGACACAAGCTACTATATCCTAAGCTGATTTCAAAGGGTGGGCGGGCCTACTGCCGAGCCACATGCTGGGAGGGAGCCTATGACTCTCATAGAACCCTGGCTGCCCCGCCCCCCTGCCCCCTGAGGAGTGAGGGCTGCTCACTGAGGGAGTGAGGGCAGCCTCAACGTTTTCATGGTGACTCTAGATTTTCTTAAGGAAACTTTGAAGCTGCCACAACTCCAGCAGCTTCATGTGTGCCCCAAGGTAGGCTTACCATATCCAAAGGGGGACAGGGTGCCTACACCTTTAACCATTGTAAAAAGAGGGAATTTTGGCAGGTGCAGCTTGTTGCACCCTTCCATTATGAGCTGCACCTGCCCAAATGTAGGCACCCTGTCCCCCTTTGGATATGGTAAGCCTACAAATAGGAGCCTTCTTCCTTTCTCCCCCCCCCCCCCCGCCCCCATCAGAGGCCAATGCAATAGGGATGCTCCACCACCACTGTTGGGAAAATGCCAGGGTGGGCCAGGAAGGTTGAGAAGAAGTGCCTGCCCAGCAGGGATGTGCAGTGAGGGGAGGCAGGGGAGGCAGAACCGCCCCATTGTAGTCCATGGACAATAGCCAGTCTCCCCTGTGATTGCACATGTGCTCCACCCAGAACAGTTCTTCCTCCCCTCGCCACACGTCCCTACAGCCCAGCACCACCACCTATCTGCCTGCATATCTGTCCAGTGCCCAGTAAGTGGAGTGGGGGCAAGCCAGGGGGTGGTGCACACATGGCTTGCATCCATGTTCATACAAAGCAATGCTCGTGTATAAACCCTTCAAAGAGCACCATTCTTTTCCTGGCAATTCACAGGCCAAAAACTGCCACTTAGAAGCCCACTAGGTCTCACATGCTTGTGCAAAAGCAAGGTGAGCAAACCAAGAGCCTTCCTGTCCCTGAGCCCAGACAGATGGCCAACCTAGCACAGGGTGAGCCCTCTCATCCTCAGCTAACTTGGCTATGTGTATAATCCTACCAAACAGCATCGAGTATGTCAAGGCACATCATTGGCCCATGTAAAATGGGGTGTAGGAGATGTGAGACTGGATCTCCCAGCATTGTGGTGATGGTGTGTGCATGTCTTTCATTTAAGAGTGCACTGGATTTGATGGATCAGTGGTGTGGGGCGGGGGGGGGAGGAATTTAACTATTTCCCACTGCACCCTCAATCCTCCCCCTGCCCCACTACTATATCCCACTTTACAGCCTCCTATATTATTCTTATTATAAATACTGTATATTGCTTTTCAACAAAAATGTCACATTTAGAGCTAAACCAATAAATAAATGGTTCCCTGTGCCAAAGGGGCTCACAGTCTAAAAAAAAAAAAGTTGCAGAAGAAACACCAGTAGATAATCACTAGAAGAGACATTATGCTGGGATAGTTGCTTTTCCACTGCTAAATATAAGAGGAGCACACACATACCCACACCAAATTGGAGCCTCTCCAGTGCCTGATTTAAAGTTAAACAAAAATCCAGACAGGAAATTATTTCATTCCTTAAAAAAATTACTCTAACTATGAAACTCTGTTTGAATATGTGGCAAAAAAATAAAAATAAAGAAGACACCACATTTGCTTTAATATAGATGACCAAGCAATCATGTAATAGAAAACCTTACCACATTTTATTCTTATTTATTTCTGTATTTATATACTGCCTTTCTTATCCTCAGATTGCTCTTCAGATGTTATTCAAGACGGTTTACATAGGCAGGCCTATCTAGATCCGATAAGGATCTTTACAATATTGTTCCGTATAGAACCCTACAATTCCAGCTGGTTTCCTCCATGAGGTAGTCACCTTCACTAGCTGCTGAACACAAGCCTCGAGCTCTCCGCAGAATGCCACAGATCATGCTGAACAGGGAAACATTTTTCCACTTATCATCGCTCTGTCACTGACATTCTCAGCATTCCAGTCTGTTCTCTCACCGTACCACGCAACAGTGACTCCTCTCTGCCATCGAGGGTCATGACAGCTTATCAGTGACTTCCTGGTCTCCCTTCCAGCACGAAAACTGACTGTTCCTGCTTAGCTTCCGGCAGTCTTCAGGCAGTTCAACCTCGGGACCACACCTCCTGCACACACATAGCGACTTGGTCATCTGAATTCAACCCTTAGTCCGCTTCAGGCATTCAAATGTATATGTGCTGAAAAGGGGGGATGGGAGCACATTGGACCAGTGCCAACATGCTCCATGACCGTGCATTCTAGAACTCTGAACAGATTCTAGAATGCAGCTGTCCCCATGTACAACTCTTGCTTTTGCAGACTGCAAGGACATGGGGGGACGGGACAGTGGCCACCGAGCATGTCTAGAAGTGTGAGTAGCTGGAATGCGCCTCCTGTTCCTCTTCCTTGTGCTTTCACTCGGTGCCTAAAGAGGGCTTGTCTCATCTGAATTTCAATGTTCACATCAGGAACTTGCACATGTCACAGGCAGGGAGATGCGTAAGTTGATCATGCACATGACGACTGTGGAGAGACAAGAGGCATGAAGAACTTGCACTTCCTGTTTGCTCCACAACACCTTCATGTCTGAAATTTCTGTCTCCTAACCAATTCAAATTGAAAAACAGAGCTTCAGTAGGTTTGGAGTTCACAGCAGCTGGAGCAGCCTTTACCTATGGCAATTGTGCAGCCCTGGAGGTGGGAAAGGTTAATAAAAAAGTTAAAGTCAAGAAAGTCATCCTTCTCTCACCCTCACTGCTTATCTCTGCTGGATAGCAACTTTTCATTTAAAAAAGAAAAATCCAGGATAATAAAACATGTGATCTTTGCAATTATTAGATTATTCAATGGCTCCTAGTAATACAACAGGTGCTTAAGATATGTAGTGCTCTCAAACGGATTTTTCTTACAACAGAGTGCCACAGGTTGTAGGATTTGCCCAATTTGTCCTTTGTATATTTGAGAGATTCTGCAAATGTGGAGACCTTTCTGGCACTTCAGCACATTGCCCTTTTTCTTGGTGAAAAGAAATGTGATGTGTAGTCTCAGTTTCCCCTCCCTGGTGCCGATACGGTATTAATGGAGGAGGAACGTTCTGGTTTAAATCAAAATGAGGCATCATAATGCCTGCAGGTCATACTCAATCTGCCAAGACCTTTCCCCTGGTTCATGTGGACTCATGGAGCTGCCAGCCAGTTGGTGCCTCATTTCCAGGCTGATTGTTCTGAATGAAAAGCTTTTTCCAGGGGAAAAAACATGACCAACTATATGTACAGCTCATGGTGGGAGTTAGCTTGAACTGTTCCTGATTTTCTGTACTGCGTTGCAGTTTGCACAGTTTTAATGTGTTGTCATGTTTCTAGTTGACTCCAGAATTTGGAAATGAGCAGCAAAAGGCTCAAAAATAACAGTGGCAAACTGTTAGGGGTTCTCAACCTCTTCCCGGCTGAGTACCCCTCTCTCTGCAGGAGATGCAGCTATTGAGTTGCCTCAGGGGGACGTGCCGCTGAGCTCTCCCTAGGTCTGAGTGGTGGAAGAACAGGTGAGTTTTTAAAATTTATTTCTGGGGGAAGAGAGAGAGAACTTCAAGGAAGGTAAGATCCACTGTGAGATGTGTGTGTGTGTGTGTGTGTGTGTGTGTGTGTGTGTGAGAGAGAGAGAGAGAGAGAGAGAGAGAGAGAGAGAGAGAGAGAGAGAGAGAGAGAGAGAGAATATGTGGCTGTGTCTCCTGGGCCTGAACTTCACCGCACGTCACTGAACAGGTTATTCACGTGAAATACACATCAAGAGCCAGGGGCCAGATAAAGTTGCCAGATAAAGAACCTGGATTTTGCCCATATGCTTCCAGTTTGCCATTCTTCGCATAAGAAATTGCCTAAGATCCTAGTCAAATGTTACCTGTACAGAATACTTGCCTTCTCACATGGTCCAGTCCCATGCCAAACTGGGAATATCTGTAATTGTGAGTCACATGCATAGAGTGTATCATGTACAGTAGTTATTTCCCATGATAGCACTCAGGGGGTCTTTGGGGGCTGGCTGGAAGCTTTACCACACTGCATGTCACCACTTGGTACTCTACTTCAGGGGTTCTCAACCGGTGGTACGCATACCAGCATTGGTATTCCGGCTGATCGAAGGTGGTACACAAGACCGCTGGTCTGCAAGAACCCCACTCCAACGCAGCATTTTCGGCCACATTTTTGCTCCCGAGAAGCTCCTGCCGTTGGCTGAGCCTCTCGGGAGCACTGAGAAGGGCTCTCCCACCTCCCTGACCCTCCTACCTGCCCTTCTGGGCTCCAAAAACCCGGAAGTAACTGTTGATGACGTCATCGCCAGTTACCATGGGAAAGCGGCTCCAGAGGTGGTACGCGGAGGGAGAAGAGCAAGCTATCTTAGAGCAGTTTGGTTGTCCATATGAGTTCTCTTTATTGCCCTGTCAAGTGGTGAGTGAGAAGAATTTTACCTCACAATCATCCTCATTTCTTGGAAAGGCAGTGTGAATGACCAATGTACCAAGTGGTTTCATATGCTCTGTGGTATTTAGTCACTTTGTAAGCAAACTGGAAAGAAAGTCAGTTTAAAAAAAAATCATGGACAAATTGAGCGAAGCTAAGATCTGTTAAGTCCCATAATGATCCAAATGCCAATACTGGTGTAATGCTTAAGATAGGAAATAGGATTAGAAGACATGTTTCACAAAATGTAGGTAAGTGCTGATGGAAATTACTGTAGTAAAAAGCTCTGGAAGCTGCACAGTCCATAGGTGTGTAGATGATGGATGTTAATTCAATTCAGTATAACAAGGCTGTTCCAAAATTTTATTGGCCCAATAAATTCAGGGCACTGCGGCATATTGCAGACTATGGTGGCCATGCCAGAGACAAAAAAAGGAGGAAGGAGTGAGTGAGAAATGCCATCCAAAGGGTTTCAGTGCATTGATTTCCCTCCAGACCAGTCAGCCAATCATCTGTAGCCCTACTAAAAGCTCAAGGATAGTTGCTCTGGGCAGTATGCGTTCTCAAAAATTATTTCCTTTTCACGCATTCAAAAGTGCCACACATACCCTTCAAGTTAAGTATGTAGAAAGGCAAGCAACAGAATGACTCTCCCTGAAAGATGAGCACGCTGGTCCATATGCATGATGGTGCTTTCCCTGCCTGCAAGGGAAATTCTTGGTGGAAGCAAGAATGTTGTGGATTGGCAGAACCTTGCACTGAGATCATTGTGCTCACTGCACTAACCCTGTGCTCATAAGTTTGCCAAGCATACAGGCAGGGACTTTTCATGGGCCACTGGACAGAATTATGGGCAGCTACATGACAGAAAGTTTGAGTAGAGGGAGAGATGGGCTTAACTGGTTCTGAATGGAAAGAAAATATAACTGAAATGTATGATCGGTTATCCGGAAGGTAGTAACATGGTCTTTCATGAGTTAAACCAGAGAGTTTCCCAACCTTTTCGGCGTGGCGTACCACCTCCAGGGCCACCGTTGCATCATGTACCACCGGAAGTAAGTGGCGATGACGTCATTGTCAGTTCCAGGTTTTCAGCCGCAACAGAGCCCTGAAAACAACGGTAAGAGGGTCAAGGTGGATGGGAAGGCATTTCCCAACATGGGAAACCCGCGTGCTTGAGCTCTGCTGGCCGCCCAAGGCTGCTTACCGTTGTTTTCAGGGCTCCGTCGTGGCGTTGCTGCAATGGTGGCCGCCATCTTGCCAGGTGAGTGTCTGCGTACCACCGACACTCTGTCCGTGTACCACTAGTGGTAAGTGTACCACAGGTTGGGAAACTGAGTTAAACCACATAACTTATATAATGAGATGGAGCTAGACTCCACCCTTAGACTTTTCTTTCTTGTTCCTTTTGGTTTTTACCTTAGTTGTGTTCTGCCCTACAATAAAAATGCATGCTTAACTTTTACTAAATGCTCTAAGAACCAAAAGCAAGGAGTTTGACCTGGGACTACTGTATCTGAATTGGCTCATTCACTCTTAATCTAGGGGGGACCTATCGCTAACAGTCACATGCAATTGAGCTCTAAGGAAAGCGATTAGAAGTAGGGGAGAAGAAGAAAGGGCAGGAAAGTGGAACTCTTTAAAACGAAAAAGGGCAGAGCGAGTAGGGGGAAAACATGGGAAGGGGAGAATGGACATGGGTACAGTCAGAAGTTAGTTGAGCCCTCTGTCCCCTTTTCTTCACAATGCTACACAATCCTCCAAGGGAAATGAGCCCCCAGAGTGTTGGGACCACTACCAGAAAGGCCTGGCTTCTAGTCGATGGATGGTCACCTCATCTCTGAAACTAAGAGCACTCAGAGTATGGCACGGTAGAGTAGATCATGAACAAAGTATGGAAGGGTGTGTGTGTGTGTGTGTGTGAAGATGGTCCTTTGCAAAAGTTTATTTCAGTTCTAGTTGGCAGACTTCCTATTCATGCCCCTTCAGCCCCTGCCCCCCATAAGCCTCAGTCCTGCCACACAGCCCAATCCTTAAAATTGCCTGACAATATTTACACATACTCTCTCTCTCTCTCTCTCTCTCTCTCTCTCTCTCTCTCTCTCTCTCTCTCTCTCTCTCTCTCTCTCTCTCTCTCTCTATCTTCTTTTTTACAATCCAAGATGGATAACAAAAAGAAGGTCCATCAAGACCCTGGCAGCCCAACTTGGTGGGCAGTGTGCAAATTGCTGAGCATATGACAAGTGGTCATCTTCCCAAAATATGCTTAGCAAACGCTTTCTCACCTGCTCATTTCTTTGTAAATCCAGAAGGAAAGGTAGTTTGGCTTCAGCAAGTGCTCTTCAAACACATGCAACCCACAGTCCATCTGCTGCTTAGCATTAAAGAAGTCTCTGTTCAAGGTGCAATTTTGATTTTTTTTTTTTTAAAAGACCAGTTAACAGAAGGAAGCATTTTCAACACAGCACATCACAGAAGAGAGGTGTATTCCCCATTGCCAGGAGAAAGCTAGTAGTATAACCGAATTTTTAAAATGCTTAGACAAAACTTAGAGAGATTAACGGCCCAATCCTATGCTGGCCTTACGCTGGCGCTGCAACCACTCGGTTCTGCAGCTTGCTACCAACAGCATAAGCCTTGCACTGGCAGCAGCAAGCCGCAAAACCTCTGCTGGAAAAGGTAGGTCGGCGGTTTGGGGCAGGAGGGGGCGGATCGCAGCCACAGCTGAGATCCTATTCCCTCTTCCCGGCCCAGACCCACCCCCAGGAATCTCCTCAGACCTACATCAGCCAAATTACTGGCACAGGTCTGAGGAGACCTATTGGAGACCAGGTAGCCTACAGAAAGAGAAGTTAAACCGATTTTTACTAACCTCTCCTGGGCTTTGTGCCCCCCCCCCTCCATAACATGCAACACATGCTCCATTGGTGGCACTGCATGTTCTGGGCTGGCAGGGGATAGGATTGAATTGTAAGTCAATTTGTTAACAAAGCCTGGATATGAAACAAGCTCATGCTCAGATAACTTCCTACCCTTTGAATGCCAGATGCCATAAGCTTAGTACATACGTGTGTTTCCATGTTAGCACCCCCCAGAAATAAATGCAAACAGGATAAAAGTGCTAGATGATTGTCAGTGAACTAACATTGCATAAGTGCGAAAAGATGCAAGCTTTCTACCTACACAAGTCTCTTCATCAGTCAGCATGGAATGGTAATTAGACAGTGCTCAGGCATGTCATGAAGCTACTACACTGCTGGAAACTCCTGTTACCCGCTGCCTATATTTCTGTTCTGTGAGTGTAAATCCCCAGCTTTTTTATAAAACATTACTTTTAGCACTCAGTCAGTGGTCTGAATAGCTAACTCTCCTGACACTGCTTTGCCACTTACTGATAAACATGGCACAATGCTGCTATTAGTTTGTAGCGTCAGATATGCTTATTCAGACTTTCCAAATGCTGATGCAAATAGCTGGGCAGAGAGCTCATATTTCTAAATGGAGAAGTACATGAACTCAGCCAAGGGCTCTTCCGTGGCTGGACTGCTGCTTGAAAACACCCTTAGATTTTCTGAGAACCAGAGGATTGTTGTCTCCCTCATTTTTACCCCTTCCCTACCCTTTAGATCAGGGGCGGGGAACCTTTTCCCTGGTGAGGGCCGTTTTAAATATTAGAAATTTGCTTGAGGGCCGGCCGTAAGGCCGGGTGCCATTTTTATTTATTTAATTAATTTTTGCCCCCGCCCCCCATCGGCCTCCGGAGGCTCCGCGCTCACCGTCCAAAGCCGCCGCCAGGTCCGAGCGTCACCTCTGGCGTACCATGCCGATGAGGGCAAGAGGGCAAGAGCTTGCCCTCATCGGCGTGGTACGCATGTGCGAAATGGCCAACGGCCTGGTGAGAAGGGGTCGAGGCGGCGACCGGGGAGGACATGCAAAGGCCCTCTCCCGGCCTCTGGAGGTGACGCGCGGACCCGGCGGAGCCTCCAGGGGCCGGTTGGGCGGCCTCCTGGCAATCTCTCTGGGGGCCGGACCGGATGGCCTCGGGGGCCTGATCCGGCCCTGGGGTCGGAGGTTCCCCACCGCTGCTCTAGATCCCTGTATTCTGGGTAGAATATTAATATCTGGGCAGAGAAAACCTATTTGTGAGGGTATAGGGGTCTATTTTACAATGGTGTTTTTTATCAGTAAAGGCAGGAAGTGACATGATCCCTGGCAAGCGTTTGTCTTACAGAGAAGTAGTTACTGGGGCCCCTCCCAGCTCTCTCTTTAAACAAACAGGTAGACTCTGCTGGCAGTGAATTTCCACAAAGAAGAGCAAGGAACATCATGTTTCTTCTGCTGGTTTTGCCTTTAAAAAAAGCAAGTCATGAAATACGGATGACTTTCTGTTCTTTCCTTTTCTTTTATTATGTCCAATTAGAAAGGAGAGGTCATGTTAACAGCAACAAATACTCTTTTGAAATGCAATGTACACTAGGGCCTAGTGTCTTTTCACTTATTAAAGTATAAGTTCACAAAAAGACCAGGCCTTTTCACTTATTAAAGAATTTTGCTTCCTTTAATTATCTGCCTTCTAACAGATTATATTTAAATGTACTGTACTTACACAAGAGCACTATCTCAATCAATGTGCTTTTTTTTGAATTACTGAAGGAAGTTTGAGGGAATTTCCAATTTACTAACCACTCACATTATTAGAAGGAAAAGTCCTCTTCGTTCTCTTGATTGCACAGTATATTTCGCTGTCACAATAGAATCTTTGATATTTTCTTGTTCATTCTGTCACAATAACTCATCAGAATGAAACTCATCTCAAAAACGAAAGTGTTAACTTTCAGCCACACTGATACCCTTGTGCATTGAAATTGCCCTTCATGAGTTGACCCATGCTTGTGTGAACATCTCACCAACTTTAGCCTTTCACCCAGTGTATTCCCTAAAAATAAGGCCCCTCTAGCTAAGCTCTCCGTGTGCTTCGGGAGAGGGGGCAATTAAATGGATTAAAGATTGCAGAAGTGAAATGAGTAGGGTGTTATTGTTGGGGGGGGGGCAACACAGCCCCTTCCAAAATCCTGTAGCTGACTTTGATACCACCTTCCAAAGAGAAGAAAGAAATACCTTTGCAAATGCTGATTGTTTACAATAGGAAAAAAAATCAGCTCACCTTGTTGTCATTAACTAACATTTGCTTGTGGGCTGTATTTGGAGGCAAAGATTAGGAAATAAGTGGGTTCTTTTTTTTTTCACTTTTCAACCTGTGCAGAGGCAGCCTACCTCCGATTACACAGGTAATTACTGGATCACTAGGTTGAAAGTTAGATGGCCCATGGTCCCAAGTAGTAGAATTACCATATTTTCCCAGACCCAGTCCGGGACCACCACCCCCAATTTTTTTTGGGGGGGGGTGCCAATTTTTTTGAATTTTTTGTTTGGGGTTTTTCCTTTCTTTCAATGAATTTTTTTTTATTTTTTAAAACGTATTTACCCCCTTACTTAGCTGCTATCGTCACTGCCGCTGCCGCTATTTTAACCAAGCGGCCTGGAAGCCCTTCATTCGGAAGGGCTTCCAGACCGCTTGTGCACATGCATGTGGCTCGCGAATTTTGCAAGCTGCACACATGCAAAGAAGCGATCCGGCAGTCCTTCCAACAAAGGGTTTCCAGGCGCACGGCTCGGCCTGGAAGCCCTTCGTTCGGAAGGGCTTCCAGACTGCTTGTGCGCATGCGTGTGGCTCACGAATTTTGCGAGCCGCATGCATGCAAACAAGTGGCCCGGCAGTCCTTCCGACGAAGGGCTTCCAGGCCGAGCCCATGCGCGTGGCTCGGACTGGAAGCCCTTCATTCGGAAGGGCTCCTGGGCCGCTTGTGCGCATGCGAGCGGCTCGCAAAGCCATACACATGCAAATAAGCGGCCTGGCCGGCAGTCCTTCCGACGAATGCGTGTGTGCGGCTTTGCAAGCTGCTCGCATGCGCACAAGCAGCCCGGGAGCCCTTCCGAACGAAGGGCTTCCAGGCCGAACTGCGCGCTTCGGAAGGACTGCCGGGCCGCTTGTGCGCGGCAATAATCCTTGGTTAAAATGGCGGTGGTAGCAATCAGAGATGGCGCCATACTTCCCGGGATGCCGAGAGCCAAGCCCGAAATCCGGGAGGGTCCCAGCCATTCCGGGATGTATGTTAAGTCTACAAAGTAGCATACATATATTTTCAAAATACTGTATTCCTCTCTAGTCATTCACTGCCTTGTAAAGTATGGAGCTTGACTGTTCCAAACAGCTTTCTCATGGAAAATCTGGGCAGGAAGAGGTCATTGACAGCATTCTTGAGAAATGAAACGATGAGGATTTACTGATACCACAGAATTAAACAAGTAGGCCCTTTGGAAACTAACTCTACGAAGAGAACTGGAAGCAAGTCTGGGAGCCAGAGAATGCACCACACTCACAATGGAGAATCTACCAAAAACAACACCCCATACAGCAATGGTTCCCAAACTTTTTTGACCAGCTGCTCCCTTGACCTTCTGGGCCATTGGCCGTGGCTCCCCATTAAGGGTGAACAATCCTATACATTGTATAGAGGTGGCGGGTTTTTCGTGAGAATTCCGATGGCTCCCCTGGCTGGTTTCCATGACACCCTAGGGAGCCACAGCTCACAGTTTGGGAACCACTGCCATACAGTGATCCAGTGATATGGTTAGAACTCCTTACCATGAGGATGAGTTCTTGCAGGTTGTGATTATCTTGGGATTTTCTGGAGGCCACTGACTAAGAACAATATGGAACACGTGTACAAGGGCCGGTCTGTCCATGCCCTGTGTTTTCATTTCTCAAAGCATACCATTGCTATCTTGGTTGGTCATCTGAGAGGCAAGAAATTGCAGATCTTGATCTGCCAAATAATTCAAAAGTAATTTTGCTACAGAACAATTTGTATTAGAGATTACTAAGGTGCAAGTCATTGTTACAGACACTCAAGACTAGGTTTGGCTTTCTACCATTTGGTAGGTTCTAAAACTACTCGGGTTAGCACAGCATATTATTATACACAGCATAGTAAAGAAGGGATGGATTAGGATGATGGAGTTTTGGGAAGATTGGAAGAAAGTCACATCTCTTTATAATCATCATTATGATCATTATGGTTTCAGCCAAGCCAAGTTGCTTTTTTTTCAGTTTGGAGAATTAGGATGTTAACTTGGTAAAATGAAGAGAATTACAAACTTATTTTCTTGTTTTGTGATTTGCACATGCTTCTAATTATGTGGAATGATACAGAACTGTATTTTAATTCTGTGATAAAAATTAATTTAAGAAATAGCAAAACAAGATTGAGAAGTGATGCAATAAGGATAATAATTAAAAAAAAACAAAGTAGTTATATTATTTTGACTACTTTTGATAGAACATATTTTGCTATGGGGGCAAAACACCTTATTTGCTCTGTATTTTTTTTAACTAATGGCAGTATAAAAACAATTAAATATGAACAATTGTAGATGTATTGGACTTGGGCTGCTGCAGTTTTAAGGCTGCAATCCTATACATACTTACCTGGGAGTAAGCCCTGTTGAACTCAGTATGATTTATTCCTGACTGGACGTACAAAGAAATACACTGTAAGCAGATGCTTTAAAGCAGCACTCATATGTATCCATGTGCAGTGTAGCAGCTTCTCAGAAGCTGCAGTCCTCTTATTAGAGTGTAAGCCCTATTGCATGCAGTGAGACTTACTTCCAAGTAAATATGCATAAGCTGAAAGGATTTCATTGGGGATCTAGATCTAAGCCCAAACCTCATGTTGCATATTCAGTTCATGTCACCACCGCAGAGTCAGCCAATCCTCGCACCTCACCATGTGTGCCTATATATGATACATGCATTCACGGACTTGTTTGTTGCATTTACACTTGATATGTTTAGCTGAACGCTTAAAATAGCTTATGATTTACACCTTAATGTACTGAAAAGCATTCTATGTGAAGTGCCACTGAGATTTCAACTTGTCCTGTGTGTGTGTGTGTGTGTGTGTGTGTGTGTGTGTGAGTGAGTGAGTGCGCGCACTTCAGCAGCGGTCAGCAAAATGAGAAGTAATTATGGATTGTGCATATCTTTTTGGCAACCTGCCTAGACAGCCAGTATTACCTTCTTTTGAACCTTCTACGGCTGACAAGGGACGTTGTCCCTGGACACTTGAAGGAAAATCTGAAGAGCTTCATTTACATTCATATCTGAGCAGAGTCTATTATAGTGTGTCCAACACGCAGGCAGATAAGCAGAAAGAAAATGACAGAACTGTTAAGGATTCAGGATGGGTGGGTGGTGAAATGACAATGGGCCAGTAGCCTGGGACCACAATATTCAAGGAAAGGGCAGGAGCTCTAAATGATGGGGTTGGGCCTTCAAATAATTTAGCAGTTGTTTCTTTCATGTCAACATTGCAATATTTGCCACTTGTAGCCCTAGGATCTCTAAGCACATAACATTGGATGACGTTTCCCCCAAAAGCAGTATTGTTACATTTCCATATCCAGAATGGTGGCAAGTAAAATGTATTGCTACACATAGGATGTTCTGCTTATATTGCAAATTACACTGGCTCTCTGAGTTACGGATGTCCAACTTGCGGGCGTCCGAGTAACAGATGGAACTGTCGGCGTGTTCACGCAGGCACAGTGTGTCTTTTGTGGTGCTTTTGCACACGTGCATGGCAAGAGGCTGGCAAGAACTGGCAAGAGCCGACTGTTTCAAGATACGTATGCTCTGACCTCTGGACAAACCTCAAGAATGGAATTGGTATGTATGTTGGGGACCAACAGCCCAATACTATCCTGGGCAGTCCAGAGTGTGCAGCGGTGCTGGCGCAGCCTCCGCTGCACGCTATGGGTCAGTGGGGGACCAGGCAGTGACGGAGAGGTAAATGCCACTGCTGCCTGGTGCCCAATGGGCCTACTCGGATCTGCACCTGCTCTTTGGCTGGCCCCTTTTTGGAGCCAAATGGCACCCAGGAGGGCGGGAGGGCCCAACTTGCAACTGCATGAAGACGAGCCGGCGGCGGAGGACGCAACGGATTCAATGCCAGGTACACCCCCCCGTGACCCGTCACTTGGGGCCCACTGCCCCCACCATAACGACGCCTCTGGCTGTTAGTGTACTACTAAAAGCAAAAACACTTCCTGGGCAAAACTGTACAGCTGTCAAGTGGGGGCAGCCTTCAGTAGAAAGTAGCTATGAAATTCTTGGAAAGATCCAATGAATAAATAGTCATGGAAGACAGCAGCAGCAGTACCAGAACAGTGTGGTGGAGTTGGTTGGGTGGCACATCTGTCTATGTAACATTATGATGGCATTGTGATGTAGCAAATGTGGTCCACTATAACTTCTCTCCACTGCCTGGTGGATTAATATCAGGAAAGATGAGGGCTAAGAGATTTCATCCTGTCTTGACCTGGATCTGTTAGATTTACTGATGTCATCTTCTGTCTTTCATAGGTCAGCACTGCCTACAGCTTATCAGGGAAATGGTAGAATTGTCAACTGTGTCACCAAGATTTCCATATGAGGAAGCCCAAATACTGTATATAGGGACTTTTTAATATACTTTTCATCTTATTATCCGTCGGCTCTATTGGCTTATTTATTTCTAAAATTTCTATCTTGCATTCTGAGCCCAAGGGGCTCTTAAAACCACTAACAATTTTTAAAAACAGAAACGGAGGATACTACTACTATATAAAAGTGACAATATCCAACAGTAACTAATGACAACAAGCAGCAGAATTCCATAAAACAAGCAGTCCATAAAAGCCAGCTTTAATCTGACTCCTCCAGGGACCCTCCAAGAGACCCAAACACATTTCTAAATAAGAATGTTTTTCCAAGGACTGCAAACTTAGTCACTGCGCAATCCGACTTAACTTTTGTGCCTGTTTAACCAGCGGCACAGCGCGAACGGGAGGCCCCAGAATGGAAAAGGGATTCAAATCCCCTCCAAAAGAGGAATTCAAAGGGGATTTGAATCCCTTTTCCATTCTGGGGCCTCCCGTTCTCGCTGCTCCGCTGGTTAAACCGACACAAAAGTCGGATTTCGCTGTCAATCAGATAAATAATCAGTTAAATGAATTGATCAAAAATTAATTGATGAAAAAGGTGCCCCTAACTGATTGTACAGCAGGTTTTTTTTATTTTAACTGTTAATTTTTCAACCACAAAAACCTGTGGGTGACAGGTGCTGTCTTAGAAGTCACATTTTGCTCTTTTTGCTCATGCATGATTGAGGGAATATCTCTTCCAAGAAGGGGCCTGCTGCAAGATGCGCATACATCATCTAAAAGCCAAGTCGGCTTTTTCTTCAGAAGTGTTGTTTCATAATCATGTGCAAATGTATACAGATTTAATCAATTAATTAAGCAATTATAGTTCATCTGACTGACAAAGACTTCTGTAACTGGTTGACAAATCAGTACAAGGAGCTTAAAAGTCAGGGATGAGCCAGCAAAGAAGACTTTCTTGTAGCAATGGAGACTTCCTATTCAAACCTCTGATAAAAAGGAGAACACTCAGGAGGATTTAACTATTGTTAAGGCACAAAGGAAATGAGAGGAGGCATCCTTCAGTAGACAGTATCTGTGAAATTCTTGGAAAGATCCAATGAATAAATACTAATGGAAGACAGCAGCAGCAGCACCAGAACAGTGTGGTGGAGTTGGTTAGGTGGCTCAAGATGCTCTGCCATGCTGCTTCTCTGCTCCATACTGTCCCCCCCCCGTGGATTTTATTGTTTTTTAAATTTGTTTCTGTATCGTTATGTATTGTTTAAACTTATTTTATGTATTTTAAATTATGTATTTTAATCTCTTGTAAGCCGCCTTGGGCATTTGCCTTCGGCATAGGAAAAGGCGGGATATAATTTTTTTTAAAATAAATAAATAAATAAATCTGTCTATGTAACATTATGATGGCACTTTCAGGTATCCTGGACCCAGGTGGCTTCCTTTGATAGGAGAATCAGCTTATCTTGACTTTTGGAATCCTGCAATGGAACGACACTGGAAACATTTCAGAATCTAGCAAGATAAACTGGCCCAGTGCGTTGCAACTAGTGACACTAGTACCATTCATGGCACTTCACAATATGGCAGGTGGTACTTGGCCCCCACCACTGTGGTAACTGTGTGACACTGCCCTGCCTGGCCCAACCCTGTTGGAAGTGTAGATGCTTGCAGTGGTGGTGCACCATTGTGCAAGATGGGGCTGTGCCACTGCCCGGCCCTTCAAAGGAAGCACTGTTGGGAAGGGAGGGTGCAGAGCAGAACCCTAACTATGGGGCAAGCTGCCCATTCCTGTGCATAGAGACCATCTCTGGGGGTGGTGGTGGTACTCACAAAAGAGTTACTAGTGGTACGCGTACCACAGGTTGGGAACCTCTGCTCTACAGTAACAGTTTGAGGTGGGCCATTCCCCCCCCCCTTTTAGGATCTCAATTTAAGATGTACCAAACGTTTATCCTTCAAATTTAATGAGAAACACAGCAGATTGAGGTGGCCATGCAAAGTTTGCTTGTGTAATGCAATAATAATAGGGTATGTGTTTCAGCAAGGTGGGCCTTTACTGTGCTTTTTCTTCCAATAACTGAAAGTTGATTAACTGCCAACTTTGTGGCTTTAAAAAAAAAAGAACTTGCAATTTAATCCTTGGAAAATGTGATCAGTAATGGTTTGGTAAGTCTAATACAAATAAAACCCAGATAATTAGCAACTAGAGCTACCATCTACCAGCTGCTCTAACTCGCAAATACAATAGGAGTCATTTATTTAACAAATGCTGAGTAAGCTCAAAGTAGCTCATTTTAAATTGATTTACAGCAAAATGTTCCCTCTGTGTTACATTCCTCTGCTACTGCCCTGTATCTCTCACTGCCAACCTCAGGTTTCTTTAAGCATGTGGTTTGCAAGCACGTGTTTCTTTTTATAACGCCAAGTTGTGGCCAGATTGGGCCCTCCCTGGACTGGAACCAGGGTGAAAGGAGGGACTTGTCTTTAACCCTACCCCTCTACTGTCCAAATTTGGATTGCTGCCCACCCCTGTAACTGTTGTTTGGCAAGGGAAAAAGTTTCAGTTGGCACCAACAGGAGCTTTTTCTAAGGCCAAATCTGGACAGAGTGAAAAAACCTCTCTCTCCTTGCCATAGACCTGCTCCATCGAGGTCTAGCTGCTATTTCTAGCAGCTGTTTAACTTTTTTGAAAGCACAAGCTTGCAAAGAATGTGTGAGCCTTAAAGAGGCATCTAGTCTGACCCTAAATAAGGAGCTGCCACATTTGGGGACAGACCAGTGAGCCATCCAGTTCAGCACTGTCTGCCTTGACTGGCCGTAGCTGCCCAAGGGCTCAGGCCTAGTTCCTTCCCTAAGACCCCCCCTTCTCACCCTAAGACCCCATCACTGAAGATGCTGGATGTTCAACCTGGGGCCTCATACATTTATAAAGCATTAAAAGGAGCCTTATCGTGAGGCGGGGGGGGGGGCTGCTTCAGGATGCGGATTTTCTGTGCCATCCGGAGAGAGGTTGACTTTATTTACTTTTTAAAAGCTACTTATGGATGAGGATTTCAAAGATGGTGAACACTGTAAACTGATGGCTGCATAATGTGAGATGCTAAGAGGCAAGGGACCAAGAAGATGATCTGCAATGAGGTGAAGACAAGCCACTGAGCATCTGAATAAGAGGAATTCTCGAAGGATGTCAGGGGTGCAGTTTCACATTTCTATAGACAGAAGCAAGGGACTGGAGAGGGGAGATTTACAGCTGGGTTCAAATGCTGTCTCCTCCAACAAGAACTTGCAAAACAGCCATGTATTTTGACGGCATTTCTTATAGTTACAGGTTTATGCCTCATAACTTATGAGGCAATGTGTAGAGGTGGAGCTGGGCAGGGGGCAGTGGGGTTGGTGGCCCCCCTGCGGCCCCCCCCCAGGTAGCAGGCGGGGGTGTCAAAGCGAGCAGCGGCACAGCGATTCAGGCCGTTTCAGCAGCATGAGCAGGCAGCAGCAGCGACAAGTTTGGCCCTTCTGCCCAACCTGCGCCTCTGTGTGATGGAAAACGGCGGCGGCGGCAACAGCACATCCGGCGTGGGGGGGGGCAGTCGGAGCGCCACCACTGGAAATGTGGTCTACACAGGAAAGACACAGGAAAGGCTGCTCCCTTTTCCTCACTAAAGAGCACCCCGAAAGGCTGTCCAGTCATACTGAGGTAACCGGCAAATGGCACACATTAACATGGTGCAAATGTGAATGGCCTGCAAAAGAGAACATCCTGATACTACTCCATGAATGACACACCCATAGATCAGTCTCCAGCTCAAAGATCTCTCAGAACAATGAAAAGACCATTTCTAACCAAGTCCACACAGAAGTAATTGACTGCCATGGGATTTACTTCCTAGAAAGTGTGTTTCTTTCTGAAGCCTTAAGACTTTTGTGGGTGCTTCCTTGGTCTACTTTTTTTGAAAGCAAAACATAAAAATAAACACTCCCCCCCCAACCAACTTTCCCCCCACAAAGTGGTTCACGTGCATATATGGATCTAGCTAGAAAACAAATTAAGCTGTGAATTGCTTTTAACTGCCTTTTGTGCACGCTATTTTGGAAATCTACCTTCATATACTAATTAACCTCTGGGTGACTCTATGTAAATTAGATGATTCCTTTGCACAATTCCTGCGACAGTAAAATAAGACGTCGGAAAAGATTTAAAGGTAGCCAGCAAATTTCTTTTCCAGTGTTAAATAATGTATTGATACAGACACAGCATGACTGGGAAATGAGATTAACGTCTGCCTGATATAAGAGAGGATTCCAGGGCAGGTTTAGAAAGGAGAAGAATTGTCCGTCCGTCCCCCATATCTGAGAGCAAGAACTTTGGTTGCCCTTATCTGCACAGATCTATAAATTTCAGAATGATCCTGCTGATTTATACACACTCATACCTTTAGGCCGTCTCCGCTGTATCTTCGATATTCCTCATAACAATGCCTAGTGCTTACTGACATAGTAACCCCTATGTATGGGCAATAGCATGTCAAACTTTAGTTCAGGGCTCACATGACCCTTCATACAAGATTTCCCTCCATACAGAACACTAGATGTCAGAAGAAGAGTTCAGGCCTAATCTCCTTGGCAGAGCCAAGGTGCAGCTTTGCTGGCTGAGTGGAAATTAGGTAGGTTCTGTATTGTTACATGGGCCCCTGCCCTGTACAGCCTTCAAGGGGGCTGCCTCGAGTTCGTTGTCAAACTGGTAGGTTAATCAACAATGCCAGCAAGTTCTGAAGTGACTTTATTAGCTCAGGCACAAGCACGAGTTACTGATACAAAAATCAGCAAAGAAATCCAACCCCAAATGCCAGCCTGCCTGTCTCTTGTATAGCTTCAAACAGCCCCGCCTCCTCTCAAGCTTCATATCTCCTTATATGGACATGTTTGCTGCAGTCCTTCCCTGCCCACCACCAAAGCCATCTTTTATTTATTTATTATTATTTAATGGATTTTTAACCTGTATTTCTTCCCTGTATGGGGGACATTTACCAGGCCACATCCTTGATTCTAGGTTCACATAACCTTATACTGTATTTAACTAGTGTGACTTGCTCCAACAACTACATAACAGTGGCGTCTTGGGCGACATCTGCGGTCTCGGCATCCGTGGATTTCAACATCTGTGGATGCCGAGCCAGAGGCCTTCAGAGGCCTCTTCTGCATCGCACTGGGCCCACAACCTCTTCCACACGCCTCCGTGGTCCTCAGAACGCATCTCCAAAACGACCGGAACTCACTTCTAGAAACAGGAAACCTCCTCTCAAACTTCATATCTCATGTGACTTCAAGTGATTTCAAGTGACCTCTCGAGTGACTTCAGGTTGCTTCGGAGATGTGTTCTCAGGCCCACCGAGGCCTATGTAGGATGTTTCAGGCCCGGTGTGACACAGAAGAGGCTTACAAAGGCTCACCCTTGCTACTGGGGGGACTGGGGGTTATGTGACCAGAACTCTTTGCTTCTGGTTGGGGCAGGAACAGCAGTAAAGCAGAAGAAACTACCCTCCAATACATTCTCCCTTTCTTGCTTGTTACCGGGTGTGCTCTAGACTAAGACACATGTAACATGTGCACGCAGGGAAATTGACTACATGTGCAGAGTGCAGTGGCTCATGGCCAACTCCATGGACTGGCATAAAATGAGAAGAGCTTATATGGCTGAAAATATATAGCTCTTATTGTGGAGATAAAAGTATTTGCGCCCACTCACTCACACATACTAGTGTCACTGCAGGGGGGCGGAGCTCTAAGTTCCGCCGAGGCTCCGACTCTCCGTTACACCGGAGCACGAAGCGGCCCCACCCCGTCGCCTTTGGAACCATTCAAGGTGGTGAAAGCAGGGGTGGGGCCGCTTCGTGCTCCGGTGTAATGGAGGATCGGAGCCTTGGCGGAACTTAGAGCTCCGCCCCCCTGCAACGACGCCAGTGCTCACACACCTAGGCCTTAAGCGATTTATAAGGAAAAGTGGTGTGTATAACACAAAGTGGAATAAGGAAGGAAGAAGGTGAAGCAGAATGCCAGTACTTTAGGGAAATCAGAGAAACTACCCTGAGGGAACAGGGACTGAACAATTGGGAATTATGCAGGAGCAAGAGGGGAAGAGAAAGTGGAAGACTGAAGAAGAGAGAAAGAAGTGGGAAAGCTACAAAGGTTCAAAGCTGTGACATGTCTGTGTTCTCTGTAGCTTGAACCAGAGTTTCAGGCAAAGAGTGGGCCCCTCCGTGGGCTGTAAATAATGCTCGTCTTCCCCACGCCCCATTACTCTTAACCGATGTACCAAGCCTCCCAAATGAGAATAAAGTGGCATTGGCAATTTTCCTTGTTCTTGGAGTCCTTGATAGATTGTTTAAGGAGGTGAGCCACACATTGGAAGCCTGGGGCCAATCTCTAGGCCTCCGCTTTAAAACAGTAAAAGACAGGCTTGCACTCCAAGACGCACTCACTATCAAACTAAAAGAGGAAGGGATAGAAACACTAAGCATGTCATCAATTTGACTGCACTTGAGACACAGAAGACAGGGGGGCTTAGGGGCCAATGATCGGCGGTGCCCAAGGCCAAGGTTACTTATCTGTATCTGCTGTAATGTTTTTCCTGTGTGTAGATGGCTACACAAAAACACGATATGAAAACACAATAGGGAATTGCCCTGCTTTTGGCTCTGTTAAGACAATGGCATTTAAGGGGCTTCCACCAGCTGTTTCCTCATCTGTGCCCATGACCCTCCTCCTTGTGTTACACAGGTGTGCTGTGGATAAGTCTTGGCATAGCAGCATCACTGTATGCTCCTGCACACGCAGGAACAGGTCCCTGTGCTAGTGTGAGGGAATAAGATTTTGGGGCTTCTTCATGCTACACTTCTTGAACGTAAATGTCATTTTGTTCCCATCAAATAAAACTAGGCTTCCCATAGTCCCGGGTCCGGCCGGGACAATCCCGGATCCGGCGCCGCCATCCCGGGCTCCTCCTCTTCGTCCCAGCCGGCCAAGACTTCCCCCACTGCAGCGCTAATGCACTGCATCTTCGTCCCAGCTGGGACTCTTCGTGCACCGGAAAACACCCGAAAGCGGTGTTTTTTATCTTGCCGGGGCTTTGGGGGTGTACGGGAAGGCCTGTGTGACCCTCCGCAGGCCTCCCCGATGTTTAAATGGCTGAAAAACGGTGAGTTTAGGCCACTTCCGGTGTCCTAGTGTCCTGGCTTCTGTCATTTGGACATGCTGGTTTTCTTGTGCAGTGTGCCTTCTTACCTTTTGGGGGGCGTGTGTGCACATAAAAAGCCAGGTGTTGGCAAGGGATGAGGAATGCAATGATGTAGGCTTACCAGATCTCCAACCGGGACAGAGTGCTAGACCTTTAGGAGAAGGAATGTGGGCAGGTGTAGCTTGTTATACTCTTAGAGCACAATCCTAGGCATGTCTACTCAGAAGCAAGCCACACTGAACACAATCCGGTAAGCCTACAATGATGTTGGTATACCAAGATGCCTTGCCAACAATCAGGACAGGTTCTTGGCCTTTGTCTCCCTTAGCACCTGCCTTGGCTCCTTGCTTCCTCATGAGCAAGCACCACAGGGTGGTTGCTCCTGAGTAGAACTGCCAACAAGGAAGACTCCAGCCAACTGCTTGAAACTGCTATTATTATTTAAACATACAATTAACTACAGATTTTTAAAACAAACTGTGGCGCAACGCATAAGACATAATGTATGTCTATAACGAAGATGATGATGGTGATGATGATGATTATAATTTCAAGGACTTGAAAGCGATTCTCCAAGGTTTCAGTAAGGACATGAAAAAATGATTAAATCTCAATACCTTATTGCATTTCTAACTCAAAGGCTTAAAACACCTATAAGACTTAATATGAGCCATTTCTGCAAAGGAATTCAGATTAATGATTTATTAAGCATAGATTAGGTTTTCTCTCAAGCGGCCATTTCAAAAGACCAGTGGGCATCTGCAAAGGATACTGAATGATGGAACGGAGGATCAGTAGCCCCTGAATTATAAACAATCTACTTTTCAAAGAATGATCTCATAAGCTCAACCCCCGGAACTTCCCCTTGGTGTTGCTCTTGGTACAGTTCTTAGCAACAGCTACTGTGATCCTTGTATCCTCCATGTCGGAATAGATGTGTATTGCGTAGCACTTGATAAGATCACAAGCACTTATTTATTTTATTTTTCACATTTTTATACCGCCCTTCCTCCAAGGAGCTCAGAGTGGTGTACATATTTCCTCCCCTCCTTTTTGTCCTCACAACAACCCTGTGAGGTAGGTGGGGCTGATAGTGACTGGCCCAAGGTCACCCAGGAAGGTTCGTGGCTGACCGGGGATTTGAACCTGGATCTTCCAGGTCTAAGTCCGACTCCCAAACCACTACACCATCCTGGCACTTGTATACAGGTGGGCCCCCATATCCACTGATTCGCTATCCACGGTTTCAGTTATCCACGGATCGTGGGGACCCCCCCCCAGGCTTTTACTTTTTTCCCAGTAAGCTTAGTTTCTTCCTTAAAGAAACAGGAGAGGCAGCCTCTGGCTGCTTATTACAGGCAAGTAGAACGAGACTAAGTACTAGAGAGGCTCTGCAAGGTTAACTCGTTCTACTTGCCTGCAATGGAGGCTGCTTCTCTGTTTGTTTTAAGAAGAAACAAATCTTGCTGAAAGAAAAATAAGAGCTGGGGGGGGGCAAGCATGCCTGCCTGCAGGGGAGGCAGGGTGGGGGGTCCTCAGGGAACCATGGAGGGGGTGTTCGCTCTTATCCACAGTTTCAAGTATCCACGGAGGGGCCTGGAACATATCCCCAGCGGATATGGGGGCCCACCTGTATTTATTTTCCAGATTTAGTGGTATGAGGTTACTCACCGTGGTTTACAAGAATAGAGCAAACTGGTCGCAACACGTGGTTGGCCTCTACGGACCCAAGGGGGACTTATTCATGAACAATTCCATGCCCAAGATAACTCCTATCTGTCACTTGAAGCCCTTCCCTGGCATTTAATCTGCTGTATCTGATATAAAGGGCTGCAGCCAACAGACTGGCCTGGGAGTATCCATTTCAGGAAGCAGGCAAGAGCCTTTGTAGCCAACAGATCTGGTCAAGAATAAGAGCCCAGCCTGTCACTTCACACCACAAACTGGACGGCTTACTCATGAGTATTTTGTTGGCTGCTGACAAAGTTCATACCCTCAGTTTCAGATCACAGAAGAGGGAAGGGCAGGGGGACAACTTATCCCCTTCCTGCCAGACAGAAGTAGGATTGGAAGTCTTCTATTAAACGTTTCAACCCATGATTGAGTTACTGTTGTCGATTCATAAGATCCACAGGGGGGTGATTAGCTGATTGAATTCAGATGCTGCTAATGTTATTATTGCTGAGTTTGTACTGTTATGATTATGGTTTTATGATTTGTTTTATTGGATTTCATTGATTTGTTTTAATTGTCAAGCATTTTATAGAATTTTGTCATTATTAGCTGCCCTGAAGTCTCCCTGTGAGCCAAAAAGTGAGATAACATAACAAATTATCTGAAATCATATTTTTTTTAAAAAATATCATAAAATATCTGTAAGAGGGCAAAACAAATAAGTTTAAAAAAATAAATGCTGGTCAGAAATTTTATATATATATATAAATATAATTTATAAATTATATACAGTATATATAAATTTCACAGTCTTTGAACTAAATCGCAGACCTGATCAGTTCCTTCATTACTGACATTTAAGCAGGCTGTTGACTTTTCTGTCCAACTGTGCACTTAGTTAGATTTTTGTCAGCCTTTTGTGTTGTTGTCATGAGTTGGCTCTGATCGGAAGTTGACTCTCTGTTTCATTATTGTATTTTAGTAGGTTTGTTGATCATTTATTGTTTTAGATTGTGTTATACTCCACTTTGAGGTACTTGTTATAATCCCCTATGGTTCTGAAAAGTGGGGTCAGGGGTGTAACTGTAGGGGATGGAATGCATCGGGTGACACCCCGGTAAAGTTATTTCCCTTGTAGGCATTCTCTGCATGCCCTGTCATGTTTTGTAGTCATGTTTCCTGGAAGTAGGAGCCTGCTGGCATAAGATTACTTAACAGATATTGTAATCTGTTGTTGGATAAAACAGGAGTTGGGATTGAGAAGAGGCTTGATGTTTGGGGATTGCAGTAGGGCTTCCATTCCTTCTATCTGTTGGAGTGTAGCTAGTCAGTGACTGGTTTGGTGGCTGCTCGATGTTGTTTCCCCCCACTGAATGCTGAGATCTCTTAGGGACATTGATGGGGTGATTGATGATTGAAGTCACTAGGGTTTGCCGCACCCAGGGCGAGATCTCATGGTGTCACCACTTTCTTGTAATGTGCAATAAATCCCTAAGGCTTTTTCCAGGTTACGACTTTTGGGAGGTATAAGGACCACCAATCCTTGGAGGTCCAAATGGCAGACTGGCTGAGACCTGTCTGTATGGGCAGTCCAGTCCAAAACAAGAACTGTAGTAGCACAAGAACACTGGTTTTGTTGCATGCAGTACTTCTTCCCCTCTTCACTTTGGGTTTAGTCAGTGCTACAGTTACCAGCTTACATCCACAGAAGCTGCTCTTTTCTGCATGTTCCTCTGTGAGGGTCGCTAAAAAGAAGGAACCACTGAAGGAAAAAGCGTAATTCTGATCCTTTTAACAAGCTCGTATGCTAGTGACTGTGATCCAGGTTTTCAGAATATTGGCTGTAAAGAACATTTCGGCAGGTGCGATTTCATAGCGTGTGAGCTTCCAACCGAGAACCTGTGAGGAATCATGACACGTTGTGTAAATGGTGTGGAACAGGACAGGTGGTTTCTAGAAAAATTAGAGCTGAGATACATAATTGGGAAATATCACATGGTGTATTTTTTTCCTTGGACTTTGTCATTCACATTGCGGGGGGTGGGGGGAGGACACACAGAACGTTTTATAGAATGCTATACTATACCAAAAAAAGTCCATTTGCATACAAAATTTGCACGCCAGGTATAGAGCTAGACTAAAAACCTTTGACCTGACATGGTAATTTTATACTTCTTTTTGTTATAGAAAAGAATTTGATTGGGATTTGCCTACATCCTGGCTCTACATAAGAATACAAGAAGAGCCCTGCTGGATCAGGCCAAACGTCCATCTAGTCCAGCTTCCTGTATCTCACAGTGGCCCCACCAGAAGCCTCAGGGAGCACACAAGACAACATGATACCTGTACCCTGTTGCCAGTCCCTTGCAACTGGCATACAGAAAAAAAACCCTGCTTCTAAAACCAGGAGGTTGCTTTGCTACAGGAAGGTTGCTTCCTGTATCTCACAGTGGCCCCACCAGATGGGGGAGCACACAAGACAACAAGATACCTGCATCCTGTTGCCACTTCCTTGCACCTGGCATACAGAAAAAACCTTGCTTCTAAAACCAGGAGGTTGCAGAACAGGATGACTCTGCATTGGTAAGTCTCCCCCCCCCCTCAAATTAACTTTGCACAGTGCTGACCAGTGTGTTCCCCTCCGGCACCGTCAGGCTAAGGGCTGGCAGAAGGTTCAGGAGCAAAGTCAAGTGGCAGGAGGCGGACACTAAGGATCAGCCTCCAAAGCGGGAGGCTCCGAGCGGGCAAGAGCAGGCGAGAGCGGGGCCGGCCGGTTCGCTTACCATCGTCATCGCCTCCACCATCATTTTGTAAGTAAGGTAACTTATCCGGGCGCTGGCATGCCCTCACAAGATTTGGGCACCGACATCTTGGATCTCGTGAGATTTCGTGAGCCAACATGCCGGCGCCCAGGTAAGTTACTTAACTTTCAAAATGGCGGCTGCTGCGGCAATCCGGGATGGCGCCATACCTCCCGGGATGCCGGGACCCGAGCCCGAAATCAGGGAGGGTCCCAGCCATTCCGGGACGTATGGCAAGTCTACTCCTTCATATAGCTTGGAGTAAAGTGGTGAACTAAAAAATCCCATATATATACAGTACTTATATGCCTGCTGATAAAGATATCTACCTGCATCCTAATTCACTGGTCACCTGAGTTGTTCGATTCCATGGAATTGTGTGGACATATTCTGGTCATAAGAAGTTTTCAAACCCAAAATTCATCACCTGGATTTGAAATAGCCCAGCAAGAGTTGCCTCACATGATTCTGCTATTTCAGTTCTTGGAAAAACAATGTATCTGGGATCTTTGGGAACAAGTATCGGGGAACAATGCAGTAGCTCCACAATGGTCCTGGGCAAGATGGTTTTCTGTATTTGTCATGTACTTTGTGGTTTCATTATAACTTTTTAGCATTTCTATCATATCACAGTACTTATTGGGCATGATCCAAAGATCCACTTTGGCATGGAAAATCAAGCTTCCACATCTAAGGCAGCTTTTTTCTTTGGGTAAATTGTTTACACATTTTGCTTTTGCGATGAATATCAGGCCATAGCCAAATAGCTTTTCCTTGAATGCAAATGCACAAGTTGTTGCATAAGATACAAGAGAGGGATGTGTGAACCCCCCTGGAGAAACATTGTTACAGCGCAATCCTGCTCAAGTTGTGGCAGCTGGCCTAAATGGCCAGCTACTGCATCCTGCGCAGGATACAGGCCACGCCGGCGCGACCTGGGCTCACCTCGGGGGAAGGGACATTCATCCCCTTCCCCTGGTGTAAGCGCCAGAGGCCCCAATGCATCAGATGTATGCCAGCTCTTTAGCTGGCGCACAACCAGGGAGGCCAGTGTAAAGCCGGCCCGGCCCAGGGCTTGGGATATCAGCGCCAATATCCCCACCCCATCCTAGGCCGGTCTGGCCAATGGCCCCCTCCCCCACCACCCCGGCCTTCCCTCCCCACACCCTCCCACCAACCAGCCTAGGACTTATCAGGGTTGGCCGGCGCAGGTCCTGGGCGACGGCAGTGTGAGCAGTGCCAGCCTCCACGCCGCTTACACTAGAGGAGCTGCAAAAGTGCTTTACAGCACTTTTGCGACTCCTTAGGCCGGTGGAGCAAGAGCTCTGCCGGCCTAAAGTTATCATTTATGCTCAGTCGCGCCACAAGGACGCGCGTCACCGGGGAGCGGGGAGCGCGCGTCACCTTTAATGACGCAGCCCCGCCCCCGCGTGTGGCGTCACGCGCAGGCGCAGAGCGCCCCCGTGCCGTTTTCGGCTCATTTTGGAGTCAAACGGACGCAGGGGAGGGCGGGCGGGCCGAGACCAGATCGACTAAACGTGAGTTTCGGCCCTCCCCGCTCTCCCCAGGGGGTCGCGCGTCACACCCGGCGGCCCGCCCTCCCTGCCGCGGGCCAGCGACACGCCTGTTTATGCTAATTTATTACCTGTAAAGTCTATCCATTAAAGCACTGTCATTCATATCATGAATACTGGCCACAGAATCCAGCCACAGTTAACTGGTTTTCAATTTCATCATGATGTTCACCAGGAGGGTTCATCATGCAATTTCCACTAGAATCAATGTAACATAACAGAGCTTGATTCAGGCTTGACTGTGTCTGCTCACTGTCTTCTAAATCAGCAGTACTCAACCTGTGGTACGCGAGATGCTCCCCGTTATCAGTTGCTGTGATCAGCAGCTGATAATGGGGAGCGTAAAAATGGGGGAAAGTGTTTTTTCTCCGGTCTGCGGTGCGGTCGAGTGGGTTCTCCGGCTTGCCGTGCGAAATCCAGCTTGCAGTGCGGCATGAGATTTGGGAGCCACAATCTTGGATGTCACGAGATTTTGGGAGATCCAACATGGTAGTGGCTGCGAGAAAAGGTACGGAGAGCTAAGGGGGACAATTTACCTGGTTTTTTTGCCTGCGGCGTGGCCGAGTGGGTTCTACGGCTCGCACCGCAAGCCAGAGGGAAAGCTACAGCCTTGCCATTTTGGCAGGGCTGTAGCCTTTCCCTACGGCTTGCGGCACGAGCCGGAGAACACGCTCTACTGCGCCACAGGCTGGAAAAAGACACTTTGGGGGTGCACTTTTGGGGGGTACGCTGGGGTATGCGGGACGTGGGGGGTCAGGGGGTACGCCAACCTTTGGGGGCCGCATAGGGGTACGCGGACCTCCAAAGGTTGACAAACCCTGTTCTAAATTAAAACACATCATAAGTGTTTATCAAAACATGGAAAGCAGATAATTTGGAGTTTTGTTCCTGCAGAAGAAACTCTCACCTTACAAAACGGACAGTTGTCACAAACCAAATAAATCCATAACCAGTTCTGCATGCCCCAGTGGTCGTTGTACAAGTGTTACTTGAACAATAATCACCCATGTGACGCCACATAGCATGCTGGAATGAAAATGAGGGGGCTTTTGCAATGTGACCCAGAGACTGTGATGTTCAAAGGGAAAAAAATCCCCGAAGTTTAGAAACCCAGTAGAGGTGTCCCCCCGCTTAATGACGGATCGCTTAACGATGATCCGGGTATATGACGGAGGTCCCCATTAAAAAAAAGCAAAGGATTAAAAAAGACGCATCTTTTTAAATCCCCAGCTCTTCAGCTGTTTCGCTCTAGATAAGAGCTTAAAGCCCCAGTGCTGAACTCCAAAGCCCTTATCTGAAGTCAAACAGCTAATGGGCAAGATAAGAGCGTGGATGTTTAACACTGGGGCTTTAAGCACAGTGCTAAACTTCAAAGCACAGCAAGACCCGCTTAATGACAGGGACTTCACAACGTATCCCCGTCATTAAGCGGGGGACACCTGTAGTTCTTTGGATCCTTTTTTGTTTTGTTTTCATTTTTTACCATTGTACACATTTTTTTTTCATTCAATGAACAACTCTTCATTAAGGTTGTCATTAATTAAAACATACTGAAGAAACTATGACTGCAATCCTATACTGTACACACTTACCTGAGAGTAAAACCCAGTAATTCAGTGGGACTTACATCTGAGTAGGCATGTATAGCCTTGTGTTCTTTGACTGTCAACAGTACAACATTGCAATAGCAACTTGTTGGGAGTGCAACTTTGGAGAACTTTACCTTGTTTGACAGACTAACACATAGCGATTGTCACAGGTGTTCATTTCTTTTTTCACCAATGTGTGTTATCTACAAGTTGAACTTGTAGGTTTTCTAAAGTAGTGAGTGAGGAAAGCAGAAAAAAAGGAATGCTAGAAATGTGTCAAAAACCTGAGTTCTATCAAATATAAGTGTTTTATCTATTTACTAAGTCATCATAGAAGATGACAGTAAAATCTCTTTCAAGGTTATTTGGGGGGAAAACAGCCTGGTTAAATCTGCCACCTGAAACTGACTGTAATCTATAATGATTTTGCTGTATGGTGGCATGTATGTGCTGTGACATTTCAGGAAGATAACGGATGGTGTCTCTAGACCAAACAGTCTGGGGTCCTGCTATCAGATCAATGTGGACAGACTCTGAGGTCCCTTGAGGTCCTACTGATATCTGGTGGATTCCATGCAGGTAGATGGCAGAAGAAGAGCCGGGTGTTATCTCTACATCACATGGTTGATTGGCTTGGCAAGCCCCAGCACCTTTTCTGTGCTTTTCGTCATCAGAGAAGGGTTGAAAAAGGAATTAGTAACACAATCTCTCAGCAGTAGGTATTTAAATTGATTTCCTGTCAACTGAAAGGTTTCTCCAAGTTCAGCAAAGGAGCACAAGATGCCTGCTAACAACACGCACTGTTATGGTCTTTCTCTCTAATCACTTCAGATGTGTTACTGCCTGGCACATTTTTTGTCACATCTGGCTATTGCCAAGTCAGGGAGGCAAGTTTAGGTGTGATGAGGTGTGGTGTGGTAAGGCAGAGCAGGGACAAAGTAACAGAAGTTTGTGATAATGAACTTGTCTGTGCTGGGCTATTGGCAGTCAGGTCACCAGAACGGAGGGGAAGGCCTTCTTCCAATGGTCCTTCTTCCATTGGAACCAGGGTTGTTGGGGTGCTGCTGGTCCACAGATGGACCAAGAGAGAGGAAGAAATGGCAAAATAGCAAGATCTGGAGCCAGCAACTCTGATTGATGTGTTGAGGTGACACATGAAAGTGGAGAAGCACTGCTGAAATTGGGGGAAGCCAAAGTCAAGCACCACATAATTCATCCAAGGAGAAGGCAGACAGAACTGGATAGTAGGGAAACACACAGAGCAGCAGGCATGCAAGCAAGTGAACTGTTGGTCAGGCTAAACTAAACAGTGAACTGCAAGTACCGGTATTTGTGACCATTTCAGAGCAGGAAGAACAGGGGTGGCGCAACCTGGGACGCTGCCCACCGCCACGACCACCTCTGCTGTGGTGCGCTGGAGGTGGGGAAAAAAAAGGTTCCTTACAGTGCTCCTTATGCAGTTTTCACAAACCCAGAATTGCGAGGCTTCTGGTTCAATTTAATGGGACCCCATGAAGGAGGTGAGGAAGTGAATAATAATCCATTTCCCACTTAAGCGGGCAGAAGCGGATCAACACAGCTCATGTCTGTGGTGGACTGGAAGGAGGCAGAGGCAGCAGACTCGGGATGAAGTGCACCCCGAATCCATCGCCCGCACCGTCTGCCACTGATGCAAGCAGCATCAGGTTGCCTCATGGTTGAACCAGCAGAGAGGAAGACGTGCTTGAAGACAGGGGAGGTGGAAGCCATATTATGGCCTCAAAGAGGAACACTGCCCAATCCTATCCCCCTTCCATGCCATTCCAGCGTTCCAGGGGCAGGGTTTGCTTTATGGCTGCCTGTTGTAAACACCTTATGGAAGCACGAGGAGCCACGCGCTTCTGTCCCTCCGCCAGGGAGGCCACGGAGGCCACGCGCACAGTGGTGGGATCTGGAGTGGCTGCCACCACCTGCAGGTAAGCAGTGGGGAAGGGGAGAGGCGGGGAGAGGCTGGAAAAGGGGGAGGAACTGAGGCGGGGAGGCAGAGGGAGGGGTGGATCTGGTGGCAGTGGCGCATGCCGGATCCTATCCCCTCCTTTCTAAGACTGCCCACTCCTTTCTTCTCCTCAGACTTGTGCCAGCTAATGAGCTGGTACAGGTCTAAGGAGACCCATAGGTGAGTGAGAGGCTTACAGAGGCATAAGGGGAAATAATTTCTCTTTTCCCTCCCAAGCCTCCCAATTTGCCCCCTGCTGGATACATCACATGCCTTTTTGGCGGGGGTGCATTGGCACAGGAGGGGGGAGGATAGGATTGGGCCCTTATTCTCTCTCCACTGTGTAGTCTTTAGTATCACACCAGAGGCACCAGCACATAGATTTGGAGGCTCCTGGCTTGAATCAGAGTAGATTTTGACAGGAACAAGGCCAGGTGGATGCTGGGTGTCAGCTATCTTCAAAGATGTTCTTCAACCATTTTCCTTTCCTCCATCTAAGAACTTTCCTTCCAGGAACACAGATTCCCTCCAGACTTAGGTTGAGGTTTTTGGAACAAGTTTTATAATCATCATCATACTTATTCTTTATCAGGCGATGAAAAGAAAATAGGCACTGTGTGAAGGATATAAAGCCAAGCCTGCTCACCGGTTTGCAAGCGAATACGTGAAAGCAAATATGTTCAATGCATTAATGTTTCCTTAAAAAAAAAAAAAAAAGTAAACTGAAAGAGAGAAGCCCAGAACTAGTCTGGGAAACTCTGGGAAGGCTACTTCAGACAAGAAGGTTTGTTTCAGGGGAAAGGACTCGACAGATCTCTGTGCGAAAATACGCAAGATAGACATAAAAGATGACAGCTGAACCCTCACCACAGACCCACAACTGAGCACACAGGTCTAGTCAAAGTGCCTCTCACTTTGAGGTATGTACTACCCAGATATGCCTTGAGTGTGTGAGAGAAAAAAGAGAAAGGGAAGGGAAGTACCAGTGCATATAATGGGTTTTGACTGGAAAATAGTCACTATTCTGCATTCACATTGGAGCCATTAAAGTTCTGTTCAGACATTATTAAAAACACACACACACACCAATGCATAGTCGGGGGGGGCAGTGAGAACCTTCCCCCAACTCTGCCCTAACATTCTCCCAAAGTGTCCACACACACACCCCGTTCATGAGTACTACATTTGTCTGCAGCAACAAACACTGCACTTGGGGAGAAATCCTTCCTGTGATTAGGGATCTTGAGTGTTCACGCACTCTCATGTACTTTTCAGGCTCCCTCATGAGTGCACATAGGCTCCACAGAAGAAATTATAATAATGTATAATCAGAGGCGGAGGGGGGCAGCGGGCACCAGGCGGCACGCAGGGCCCCGCCAGGCGGCACATGGGGGGTGACAAAGCGGGTGGCAGATGTATGAGAAATGGCACGAAGAGGGAGTGGCAGTGACGGAGATGGCGAGTGGTTTGGCCCACCCACCCTGCATCTCTGAGGGCTGTTTAGTGGTGGCAGCGGTGACATCACTTCCGGCGGTGACATCACGGGGGGGGGTCTCGACTAGCGATGCCTCTGCTGATGGTTCACACAGTAGCCTGTGTTTAAGGCAAGAGCTGTATTACTAATGACTTTTCAAAACACACACAACAGGTATCCTTAACACAGCCACATTGAGACCTCAATCCTATTGGGGTCTTGCGCTGCCAGAACTAGTATTCTGGCAGCGCAAGGTCCTTTATGGCGGCACAGCTGCACAACAAGCACAGCAGTGGTTCCAGAGGCCTCCATCAGCAATGGTAAGTTGGTGGTGGGAGTGTCATGGGGGAGTTTCTGGGAGAATCAGGGGGAGGGCACGGGCGGGGAGGGGATGGATTTTGGCAGCACTGGCATGCGTCATATCTTATCCCTTCTTTTTGAAACCTCCCTGCCATTTTTCTCTCCTTGAACATACGTCAGCAAAATGGCTGGCATATGTCTGAGGAGACCCATAGGCAATCGGGCAGTCTACTGGGGGTGGGGTAACCTCCTGCGGACTGTCCGACCCACCCACCCACTATAGCATGCTCTGTTTGCACAGCTGCATGATATAATATGACGGGGTATAGGATTGGGAAGAAACACTAGCAATCAACACCCCAACCCAGCTCTAGTGGTGCACAGCTACATGCTCAAAATAAATAGTCCCCCCCCCCCCCGATAGGAATTGGCAAGCCAGTCCACATCTAGAAATGCACTCTGGCAAGTCAATAAAACATCAAAAAGCATTGCAATATGAATGGGGATGCACTTTCACATTTTCATTGGCATCTACATAGGCTACAGTCGTCAAAGGCTGCTTCCGCCCATAGATCTCTTTGTATGGATCAGGGTAGTTCTTGGGAGAAGCATCATGTATTTCAGATAAGTAACATGGCATTCGGGCTGTTCTGCACAAATGCATTTGCAGGTGTTTGCAATCTAAACCAGAGCTCTAATCACCTGTGAGTCAGGGGTGTCATTCTTTTTGATCCCTTCTATTCTACATGGAGCAGAATGGTCAGCATGGTATATACAGCATGCATTACATATTAGACTAAGGGCCCAATCCTATCCAACTTTCCAGTACTAATGCACCCGCAATGCAACCCTGAGGTGAGGGAACAAATGTTCCCTTACCTTGAGGAGGCTTCTGTTACTGCACCCCTACTGCAGGATGCAGCGCATGCCCTGTTGGCATGGCTGCATCAAGGGCTGGAAAATTGGATAGGATTGGGCCCTGAATGATGATTGTTGCCATCACATCAATGATTACGTATCAAAAGTAGTATGTCTACTGTACAGTATTCAGTCTTTTGGGTGAACTTATGTACTGCAATGACCAAATCTGTGATGCATCATGTAAAAATCGCTAAATGCAGAATGCCGTTCTTGAAGTTAGACACACAGTTAACACTTGTGTGCACAAAATCCTGACCGTATAAACAAACTTCTATACTGCACTTACAGGTAATTATGCTTTCCTTCTGTGTTACCAAATTTGCCTTGTTATTTTGGGGAATAGCTTTTAAATATGGCAATTTGGAATATGTTCAGGGATCTATACCTGTGTATACCAGAGTCCAGCTTCACAGAATTCCGTTTAAATAATATTGAAGACACACATGGGTTGCTTTCCAATATTTACTAAATAGTTCAGGCAAGAATCATACAAAAATACAACCATACGCATCATACAGAGAACTAGGAAACATAGATAGAACAACAGAGAATTAGCAGGTTTCCTTGATTTATAACCTGGGTGATATTTACCTAATCCTGGAGGGTTGTTCTGGGATTGCAGTACTGGTTGTATTAATAGAGAAAGAGCAGAGGGGGGGGACCTGAGGAGAAGGGGGAGAAATAAAATGATTCTAAGGTTCTGAACAAGCTGGGGTCAGGAACCAAATCAGTGATTAACTGAGAGGTAATGCAAAGAGAAGGGAGGGGGGTTGCAAGAGAGAGGGAGGGGGCAAAAGGGGGGGAGGAGAACAAGATAGGGGAGAGAGAGAGCTCACCAGTAGTACCAGTCCAAAGCGCAAAGGGAAGAGAGGCAGGCTGTCCCTACTTTTTATAGGGAACAGAGCACATGGCAAAGAAAGGGGAGGATACCTTGAGACACAGAAAAACAGGAAGGAGGGGTCCTAGAAGGGACACCTCAGTGCACCTCTGGGTAAAACTTATACATAGACAATAGGAAGGTGGGAGGGGAGATCTGGCTTGATGGTCCAGTCATTAAGGAACTGGCTTGAGACAAAGGAGAGGCTGGGATGACTCATCTCAGGTAGCCCTGAATTGTCTTCTTTTTAGCATCACAGTGGGGGTTCTCCTTACTGACAGACTGGCCACTTAGCAAGACTTTGGCTATGTCCATTCAGTGGAGAGGGGGAAGAGAATGGAATGTGCGTACGTGGTGTGAGCATTTTGGGTTCATGGCGTGCTGAAATGCTGAATGCTGATCAGATCCTTCCCCTCATGGCTTCTCTTGTCTCTCTGGGGGAAATCTGTTACAGCCTGGTCCATGGTGCAGGAACACCAGCGGCATGACCTTCGCTTTGTGTCGTAACACAATCCAACTCACAAGTCCAGCTCACAAGTCCTTGGCATCAAACATAAAGTCTCTTGGCAACATTCTCAATTTTAACAGGTCACTGGGTAACATCTGATAAAAGAGACTCTCCTTTTCTTGGTGAGGTGGAAGTATGGGTGTGGACCATTATTTCATTTTTCGTAGTCTTAAAACACCGAGAATATTTCCCCTCCATCGTCTTTGGTTTCCTCTAAACACAGGAGGAATTCTCAGGAAGCTGACATCTGCACCCAGTATAACACTCTATGGCATACACACAATCCTGCCCTTTTTTGGTGTGAGGCTATAAGTCAGTAGTATATGTGCTTTGCATGGAGATGTTCCAGGTTCAATTCCTGGCCTCTCCACGTAGGGCTGGGGAAGACCACTGTCTGAAACTCATAAGCTAGCGACATTGCCAGAGAGGGTGCAGTCAGAGCAGTAAGCCGCAAGAGACGCTGCAACGTGCTATGCGAGCTGCTCCTCCCACCCGCCATCGGAGCCATTTGGGGCAGACAACGACAATGCACAGTAGACTCCTTGAGCTGCTGCACGTTGCCATTGTCTGTGCATTGCTCCGCATGGCTTCGACGGTGGGTGGGAGCAGCAGCTCACATGGCATGTTGCAGCGTCTCTTGCGGCTTACTGCTCTGCACCCCCTCTGGCGACACCGCTGCGCACTGGCGTCGCTGGAGGTGGGGCAGAAAGCTAAGTTCTGCAGCTTTCCGCCCCACCGTTAATCTCCAGTACGAGGCGCTCCGCCCCCTCGTTGTAGGAGCCCATCAGTGGAGAGAAAGCAACGCGCAGGGACTCTCCTGCGCGTTGCTTTCTCTCCGCTGATGGGCTCCTATGACGAGGGGGCGGGGCGCCTCGTACCGGAGAGTAACGTGGGGTGGAAAGCTGCAGAACTTAGCTTTCTGCCCCACCTCCAGCGACGCCAGTGCTGCTACGCTGCATACAGCTGCTGCAAATCAGTGTGGATATAAAAGAGGTCCTGCTGGATCAGGCCAAAGGCCCATGTAGTCCAGCCTCCTGTTTCCCACAGTGGCCCAGCAGCTGTCTCTGCGAAGCCCACAAGCAAGAAAGGCATACTTCTCTCCCACCATTGCTCCCGTACCATTGAGATTCAGAGACATATTGCTGCTGAACCTGGAGGTAGCACATAATCATCATGACTACTGTAGTGGCCATTGATAGACCTGCCTCCATGAATTTGTCCAATCCTGTCTTAAAGCCACCCAAGCTGGCGGCCATCACCACATCTTGTGGAAATGAATTATGCAGATGTTTACCCCTAACTCCAGATCATTTATGAACAAGGTAATAGCACCATCATAGCAGGTCTCCTTGCTATATATGGTTTCATTACATATATGGTTTCTGTATATGCTATATATAGAATATGGTTTCTATTTATGAAACCATATATTTGCTATATATGGTTTCATACAGATCCTTTGAGGACTCCCCTTACTTTCCACTGTGAAAACTGCCCATTTATTCCTACTACCTCTCTGCTTCCTGTTCTTTAACCAATTAGCAATCCAGAAAAGGATTATTCCATGACTGCTAAGTTTACTCAGGAGTAAACCAAAGTTTACTTTAGTGAGGGACTTTGTCAAAAGCTTTTGGAAAGTCCAAGTACACAATGTCAGCTGGATCGCCTCTAACCATATGCCTGTTGACACTCTCAAAGAACTCTGCATAGGCGGACTTACCTTTGCAGAAGCCTTGCAGACCACACGGAGAGAGGCAGACCACTGTGACCGGACACAGAAGAAGCCAGCTTCATATACATCACTAATCACTGGTCTACACCAGCTCTTGTGGATGCTGCTTTATATTTAAAATAGGAAATTGGAAAGTGCAGCAGCTGTTTTTATATCTGAAAATTTCCCTCCTGTTGATGTGGTCACAGTTTGTATTTACTTTGCAAGTTAATGGTCACAGTGCACTACAATGGACTTTGTACAGTTCACTATTAAGTCTATTTTATTTTGGATAAACATGCATTTGTGCATCACTGATGGGTTCCCCTTGCATCTGTTAACCACAAGTCATTTAGTCTTACTGAAAATGGAGCTGAAACATGGAGTCTGAAACAAGTGGTGAAAAAACAAGTTCCTGCTAAAATAAGTCATCTGGAATTAGACATTGTTTAATATCACACAATTGAAGATGCATAATTATTTGTTATATTTATACCCCACCTTTCTCCTCCCCCATTATGCTCACAACAGCCCCGTGACTAGCCTAAGGTCACCCAGTGTCCTTCAAGGCTAAGTGGGGGATTTAAACCTGGGTCTCTCCAATCTTACTTGGACACACTAACCCCCCCCCCCCCCACACACACACACACACTGGCCCTCTGGGTTAAAATATTTTATGACAAATAGCATGAAAATATACGTATTCCTTAATGTATACAAGAAGACTGAATGGCAAACCGCAAGCAAGTGGAAACGGCTTTTGGGTCTGTTAGCTCAAAATTGCAGGTGTGAAGTAGAACGTGACCCCACGCCAAACATTACCTTAAAATACAGCAGCTTCTTTTGGTGAGATGTATTACAGCCCATTCCAACCCAACTCCTCTCCAAGTCAGGCATAAGTGTGGCCTAAGTGCAGCCTAAGTTAGGCAGAAGTTATGCCTGAGGTAGGTCAGAGTTATGCCTGAGTTAGGCAGGCTGCAGTTTCTGTGGCCCAGCACCACCCCAGGATCCAGGCAACACTTACCTCCCAGGCAGGCAGGCTCTTCTCCAGGCTCCGTGTCTGGCTCAGGCATGTGCAGGCCTCTGTCTGCATGTGTCAGCATCCATCCATGGCAGCTGCCGCAGGGTCTGTCGCAGCCCGGTCGCAAAGGGGCTGACCGCAGGCATGGGGGTTGCGCCAGTCATGTGGTGGGCGCAGGGCAGGTGACAGGTGAGCGAGGTGCCTGAGCCCAGCCGCCACAGGGCACCCTGTGCATCAGCCACCTGCTGCAGGGGAGAGTGGCCGTCCCCTCCCTCCTGCAGAAGGCGATGCCACCCCCAAGCCACGTTGAGGCTGCACTGGGGGGTGAGCGGGGGAGGGGAGGGGAGGGGGGTGGGAACGTCACACACAAGGGGGGTCTCATGAGGACTGGAACTGCCTCTGACATGACTCGCCCGTGCGCTGCCTGAAGCCCTGGGCCTCCAAGCCTGGGGCAATGCCCACAAAGAAGGCATCCCGGCGTGCCTGCTGCTCTGTGCCCCGGCCAAGACCGAGAGATGCCTTGGGCTTGTCTGCTGTGAGCGTGAAGGGCTCACGCAGCTCATCACACCCCCAGATGGGGCGACGACGGCGCCTCGCGGCAGGCGCTCTGGCAGGGTGGGGGGTGGCCAGCAGCCATCATCAGGGAGTGGGAGGGGAGGCAGACACACAAGCAGGTAGACAGGGGGTGCTGGGGAGGGGCATGGGTGGGTCAGAGACAGACAGACAGACAACAAGGCTGGTGGGAGACAGATTCCGAGAGAGGGGTCTGCAGAGACCGATAGGGACACAGGGGGCGCTCCGCAGATGAAGGTGATGCATAAACAGGCGCCTCTTATGCAGACAGACTTTGGGCGGAAGTGGCTGCATTACAGGCGGACCTTCGACGGAGGCGCCTGCATTACGGGCGGACCTTCGACGGAAGCGCCTTCATTACGGGCGAACCTTCGATGGAGGCGCCTGCATTACGGGCGGACCTTCGACGGAAGCGCCTGCATTACGGGCAGACCTTCGACGGAGGCGCCTGTATTACAGGCGGACGCCCTGGCTGTCACTGGTTGCCTGCCTGAAAAGCCCCCCCGACTCCCCCCTCCCCTCTGTGCCATGGGGGTCTGGCAGGGCCCCTGCTGGGTTCTCCCAGGGAAGGCCGTGGCAGTCCCTGGATGGGACTCATGTAGGGGCTTCAGTGCTGGGGGCTGTCTGTGTGTGTGGGGCAATGCTTGTGTAAACACTGGGCACATATGTTTCACTGGGGCTCTGCCGGAGGGGCATCTTTATTGTTCTGGAACGTTAGCAGAGATGGCCAGGCGAGGCTGCCAGGGGTAGTCACAGCAGCCAATCTGAAAGCAGCAGCAGCAACAGCCCTGCCCCATGGACCTGGAGATGCAGGCTCTTCCCCTGTGGAACCACAGCCTCCTCCATAGAAAGGGGAGGGGCAGCAAGAACAACAGCCAGGGAGGTGGAGCAGCAGCAGCGCCGGCAGCTGAGGAGGGTTGCAGGGCTGGCTCCCTGACCTCTGGCAGCATCGAGGCAGAAGACCGTAGGGCAACCAGACTGCAGGCCCAGGGGTGCTCCCAGGAAGGTAGGTGGTAGTGGACGTTCCTGGGGAGACAAAAAACAAGGGGGAGTTACATGTCAGCTGGTGTGTGGAAGCAATTGCCAGTGAAGAAATGCCAGTGTGTCGGTTGCAAAAGCCTGCAGGGAGAGAAATAAAACACAGCTGATAGGTGTGACACACATAGCATGGTCTGAGCTGCTTACCTGGGTGTAAGGAGAGCATGATCCTGTAAGGGGAAAGGGTCAAAGAGAGAGACAACAACACAACTTGGGGGTCACAACCATGGCAAACCTTGCAATACTGACCTGTCAGTAGACCCTGTGGAGAAAAGGGGGGGGGGGAAACAGCTGGTGTCTACATAAGGCTAACAGTTCCACACCTGTGGCATTGTCTGCTCACATGACTACAGGCAGCAATCAGACACAACAGTGGTAAAGAGGCATGTATCCTATATATCATAGCAGGCAAAGCAGGCATCTATGAGACAAGACATTGGTAAAGAGGCATATCATAGCAGGCTATGCAGGCAGCTATGAGACAACACATGGTAGAGAGGCATGTCATGGCAGGCTATGCAGGCAGCTATGAGACAAGACATTGGTAGAGAGGCATGTCATGGCAGGCTATGCAGACAGCTATGAGACAACACATTGGTAAAGAGGCATGTATCCTTCCTATATTTCTAAATGCAAAGAGGCAGCAGTCAGACCACATGTCAGCACAAACCCTGCTCTTACTTGCTCTTACCTGCTGGTGTTGTTGCCTGTGGGGGGGGGGGAAAGAGGGGCTGGGAGAAAGACATGGGTTAGCAAACACTTGCATGGAGGCAGCTGCCCAGGCACAGCTGTAAACAGGTTGGCCACAGCCAGAACAGCCCTCTCTGCCCTAGAGGGAGGCAGAGAGGAGAAGAGAGAAGTGGGGTGTTTGTGAATTTTGCCCTCCACCGACAAAGTCCCACTTTGTGGCTGTGAGGGACAGAACCCCACGCCACGTGCTCAGAGAGAGAGAGAGAGTGACTGGAGGTCTGGGGCTGGGCTTTTGTGGGAATGAGGCTGGGTGGGGCTGGGTGCTGATAGGCTCCCTATCTTAGGCATAACTCTGTCGGTTTCCAGACCTAGCAGGCCCAACTCCGTCCTAACTCTGACCTAACTCAGGAGTAGGGTGTTAGAAATTTTCAGGAGAGGGCTGGCTTAGGTAAGGTAAAATGGCTCCTATGGGTCTCCTCGAATTTGGGTCCACCTTTTTGGTCGACCTAAATTTTGTGTCAGCATTTGTGTTGGAGGGGGCGTGTCTGTGCTTGCCAGGGTCTGGAATCCAACGTTAATTGGTTGCCGCCCCCGTTACACCCACGGTCCGCCCATGTTCCGCCCACTTTTAGGTCAACTTTAGGTCTGACTTGTGCTGCTTAGCCCTTGGGTTGGAATGGGCTGTTCTTAGTCCGTTGGTCATAACTTCGACCTAACTTCGCCCTAAATGGTTGCATTCCAGACCTAACTTTGACCTAAACGACTTAGGCTGACTTTAGGTCTGACTTGGGCTGCTTAGCACTTGGGTTGGAATGGGCTGTTAGTAGTTTAGATCCCAGTTTTTATAATTCAAATGTTAATAGTAGTACAGAAGAACAGCCATGCTGGATCTCATCGAAATTCCATCCAATTCTGCATCCTGTTCCTCTCATAAGAACATAAGAAGAGCCCTGCTGGATCAGGCCAAAGGCCCCTCAGGTCTAGCTTCCTGTATCTCACAGTGGCACCACCAGATGCTCGTGAGACTCCTGATTATACAGTCTCCTTCACCTGCTAAGCAACAGTTGCAGTCCTCTGTACACTTACTGGGTTACCTGGATGCCCATGAGCAGGAGATAAAGGCAAACTTCATCAGCAGATGAAGGCAAACTTCATCTGCTCCTCCTCCTCCTCTGCAACCCACATTCAGAGACATATTCAGAGGCATACATACATAGAACATATAGTTATCAGGGTTAGTTGCTACTGACAGATTTGTCCTCCATGAACGAATCTCCTTTCAAAGCCATCTAAGCAAGTGGCCATCGCCACATCTCGTGAGAGTGATTTCTACAGATTAAATTATGGCTGTATGAAGAAGTTCTTTGTTTTGCCTGTCCCAAATATCCTGCCAACCAGTTTCGCTGAATGGCCCCAGGATCTCATGTTACTGGAAAGAAAAACTTCTCATGGTTTTGGTTGCCCTTTTCTGCACCCTTTCCAACTCTACGATGTCATCGTTGAGATGTGGCGACCAGAACTACATGCAGTATCCCACGCTTGGCTGCACCATACATGTTATATACCGTATTGTCCTGAGTATAAGATGCACCTGATTATAAGACGCACCCTTAAAGTTTGGTGCTATTAAAAAAAATTAAATTTAAATCACTGGCATTAAATTGCAACAGCCTGATTATAAGACGCACCCCTAGTTTAAAAACTTAAATTAGGAGAAAAAAGTGAGTCTTATACTCAGACCAATACGGTATTAAAGAACAATGGAAGCTCAGCAGACTTCACTTGGAATTGGAGATAGGATCTGTGGAGATTTGTTTTACATAGCAGTAAAGATACCAGCATAGCAGGTCTCCTTGCTATATATGGTTTCATTAAACACACACACACACACACACACACACACACACACACACACACACACACACCTCTATTTATTTTAATATTTGCAAACACTGCAAACAATTCAGTTAAATGTACATGTAAAGAATTTTAAAATACTGTAGGTCTCAAATTAACCAGGCTACCTTAAACAGGAGATCCGTTTTTTAACAAGAAATTAGAAAATGGCAGGAAGTTATGCTAGCAAAAGTATAGTCATCCATTTGAAGTTAATAAATATATAACTGTTTATATTTTACTGGCTGTACCGCCAGAGCTTTCATTCATTTTCGCAAATGTAATGGAAGGTAATCAAGTGAAGGAAGTCATTAGAGTAAGTTTGGTCCCTTAGGGATTTTCAGCACCAGTCCAAGATTTGTTTTCCTATTCCAATTAAAATGTTGCTGCCACTCCTTCCCCAGCCCGGACCCGGAGCTTGTGCCCCATCATATTACTAAGCTGCATAACATAACAAAAGCACATTAAATGATCAGTTCAGTGGATTATTACTTTCTCCTCTTCATTTGTAATGTCTTTCACTTCTTTACTTCTCCCCCCCTTATAATTGTGTCTAAACAATGTGCAGCCAAGAGAGCTTAGAAGATTCTCTGATCATGTCCCCAGCCAAGAGCTTAGAAGATTCTCTGATCACGTCCCCTGGAATACAGGGGATATTACCCAGCCCACAAGTTGCTAAGCTACCTCTGTGTATCTCCTCCCAAAGTTTAGGTAGTGGTTCTTTTCTCTCTAAATATTTGCATAGCTGAGGCAGGTGCCCCTGGCATTTTGGCCCCCCAGGCAGTTGCCTGGTTTCCCTCTATGGTTGAACCAGCTGAGGGACTTTGGGATTTGCTTATAATGGGATTTGCTTATTAAAATGGGATTATTTGCTTATTTTGGACAAAATATAACTCTAACAAGTTATATTTTGTCCAATATAAGCAAATCCCATATTCTCCAAAATCACGTTTTAATAGATGCTACTCTCTTGCTTTCCCATTTAGTTGCTATTTGGGTTAGCTCTTGTAAGGAGAAAAATACAGTCATTGGATCTCTCCCATTTTAGAGAAGCTTCTTTTTATCCAAGTAGTTTGATAAAATTGTCCTTGGTTTGTGTTTAAATGAAGATATGCTTACGATGAGATATGCCGGATCCTATAGATCAGTTGCGCACTCCAGTGGTTTCTGGGGTACCAGAAAATATTCATGGCTTTGTGCCATGTGCACAGTCTGGATTTGGTCAGGGACCAATTCAATGTGCTGCTCCATTTAGAGCACCCGCTGCTGCCGGCATTCCCAGGAATCACTTCGCAGTTGGAATTGACCAGAACACAGCTGTTCTCTGGCTACACCCCATTTACTCCCCACATCATCATCATCATGGACTGTGAAGGGAGAGGAGGCACAGAACACTCATGCCAATGCCTGACCACCCAGGGATCATATTCTTTCCACACTCTGGAGCCAGCTAGCTAAGTCCGCTTGGTGCACTTTTTGCAATGCTGGAGTGAGGAAAGTGGGCCTCGCAAAGGTCAGAGCCTGGGCTACAAAGGTTAATTGGCTTTCTTCATTGCACTGGCATCCCACTTTTTCTCTGAAGAGCCTGGGACAGCATGTGTGAGGGTCGTGGGCACTTTCCCATCTAGGCACTGACCCTGTTCCACTTGAAGAATGCCTCTATTCAGGCTCCTTTCGATGATGTCCTGGGCCCAAACTTAAAAACACTGATGGTGGGGGGAATCCTAGTGACACACAGAGCTACAGCATTTATTGGCCTTATGACCCTTCCACTTAAAAAAAATATATATATATATTCTTCTGACCTTATTTCCCCAAATTATTTTTAGTGGGTATCACTCAGTCAAAGTTAAGCACTTTTAAGTCTATTAATTTACGTGGTGAAGAGATAATCATGTACTTAGATGTCTACCATTAAATCAATAGGACTTAAAAGCACTTCACTGTGGCTGGATTATGCTCATTGTCTGCATAGCTTGACTTGATTATGATTCTTTTTTTAAGTATATGTGAACCTCTGGGAGGAGCCGCGGTCTGAAAGGCAGCATAAAAATAACATGTTATAAAATATTATTTTATTTATTTATTTATTTAATTAAAGGATTTCTACCCCGCCTTTCTCCCAATAAGGGCAATCAAGGCGGCTTACAGTTAAAAACATGTTAAAATACATAATACACAATAGAAATAATTAAAAACAATTAAAACAATTAAAACAGACAACCCCAGTGGGTCACCTAAAATTACATTTGTTAAAAAGGCAGAAATACATATACATTTCTAACACACACACACACACACACACACACACACACACACACACACACACACACACACACACACACACACACACACACACACACACACACACCTATCTATGCAGAAAAGATGTGGCTCAGTGGTAGAGCATATGCTTTACCTGCAGAAGGTCTGTTTCCACCTCTGGCATCTCCAGGTAGGGCTAAAAAAGACTCCTCTCCAAAATACTGGAGAGCCACTACCAGTTAGTGAAAAATATGCTGAGTTAGAAGGCAGCCACTAGTGTCACTGCAGGGGGGGCGGAGCGTTTTTTACGGAGGCGTTTCTACGGTAGGGGCGGTACTGTAAGTTGCGCCCCGTCCTTGTCCCCGTTTACAACCAGGAACGAGGAGGTCCCGCCCCCTCGCTGTCGGAGCCATTCCATGCGGTGAAGGCAACGGGCAGGAGACTCCCTGCCCGTTGCCTTCACCGCACGGAATGGCTCTGATGGCAAGGGGCGGGGCCACCTCGTGCTGGGTTGTAAACGGGGACTAGGATGGGGTGCACCTTACAGTACCGCCTCTACCGTGGAAACGCCTCTGCTTATTTATATACTTTTTTCATATTAATATCTGCACAAAGCAGTTCACAGAAAAAACAAAGAAAAATATAACCTTAACAAACAACAAAATTGGATAACCCAGCAGTATAAGTCCACATCAGCTAAAATTAATGTGTCAGCTACAGCAGAAAACCTGGTCAAGAGTGAAAAGCATGTTGGTAATAAAACATTGGGTGAGAGACTCCATGAAAAACTAGGCAGAACAGCTGTTGTTTTAGAGAACACTCGAAGGCAGACATTGTGGGAGCCTGATAAACCTTCTCAGGCAAATCATTCCACAAGCACAGTGTTGCTACCACAGTGTTGCTACCACCAAAAAGACCATGTTCCGGTCCCTGCTAACTGATCTGCTGACTAATCAGCAGTGTGACAGAGAGTAGAATCCAAGAGAATAGCCTAAGGGCGAAAACAATCCTTCAAGAAATATTATTTTCAGAGCCAGTTTGTAACTTGCTCTGACTGAAAAGTCATGATCTAATGTGAATACTGTATAATCTATTAGAATCTCAAAACTGAATAGAGTTTTTTTTCCTGAAGAATAATTTTAAATTTTCCGATAAAGATGATACCCTCAGACAGTATTTATCTTTCGTTGTCACTTGCAGTACGATAGAAAAGACATTTTTTTGACAGTGTTTCTGATATGTTTTTCACTGAAATTTTCATAATATTTCCATCAATAGCAGTTTTTCATGAAAAACAAACTATAATTTTAGATTTGTTTAAAAAAAGAAAAGCTATTTTATCAGTGGAGATGTCATTGTTTCACAGCAGTAAAATGGCTTATAGGAAAAACAAATATCATTGGACAGTGTTCCAACTATTCGCCAACTTTTCAACCAAAGTTGAAAAGGTGGGATCGCCGATCCACTTGGGCCTCAGATGCTGACAAGTGGGGGTTGGGGCAGGGGTGTCTCCTGATGGGTCCTCATCATCAGGGTCTTCTTCCTCCCTCAAAGGGGCCAGTAAGGGACCCTAGACTTCGTGATCTCATGCAGGACCTCCTGGAATCCCGGGGCATACCGGCCCAGCAGGATAGGGTAAGCCAATTCCTCTATGTGCGTACTAAGTCCCGTATTCTCTTGGCGCTCCTGTAAGTTGCCTTGACTCGCACGATTGGGAGGCATTGCGTGTGCCTGTGCAAGCACACAATCAAGAGGTGTCGTCACTCATACTGACAATGTGATCAGCAAAAGGTGGGACCAGATCATGGACTGCCGAAGCTGCTGTGAGCTTAAGTTTCACGGCCTGCCTGAGCAGGGCACTTGAATATCTGAACACGACGGCCCCACACATACTGCTGCTGTACATGCAAGAGCCCTGCTCAGGCAGGCAGTGAGTGTGAAGCATGCAGTTTGGAGCTATAATGCAATGAAAAGAAAAGTGACCTCAAAAACGACCAGCTATCACAAGTTTGGGGAAAGTGTGTGCAATGCTTCTCAGACTTCTGAGAGTTGAGGTGCACTGTTTTCTGAATTAACACTGTAACATAAGTACATCTGATCCTTCTCACCCCCTCTCCCCAACATGGGTCCTCACTGAAGTCACCAGTTGCAACGATAATGTTGAGTCTGATGATTGCAGCTTACCCCCCACACACACACAAAGTGAAAGACAGGCAAGGCCCTGTTTCTGATACTGACTTGGCTTTCAAGGCCTTGCCTTGCTGCTTCTCTGAGTGTGCCCCAAACTCAGCATGATGGCAAAGACTAGTCCCAAATTTTCTCTCAAATTCTCCACATGTGTAGGCTATCCTCTTCCTGCTATCAAGGTCGGCCAAATGTTATGGATCCTTCTTTACTAACTTCAGAAGATCCACCTTCTGTATGAGTCAGTGTTCTGGGCATGCCACCTCTGAGGATAGGTAATTGTGTAGAGAGGCTAGAACAACATAATGATCCGATCATGATCCGGCAGATGAAGCAGACCCCCCCCCCCCCCGCAAATAACCGATTGAATATAGTCCAGGTCAGAGCAGAGAATCGTGTATCCCGCAGCCTCCTCTCTCAGGGCCCTTTGGGCTCCCAGGAGTCCATTCATTTCCTGCGCGTCAGTCTACTATTTGAGAGAATGAGCGCCCCCCTGGCGTCAGTTTGTCACTCTCCCGTCCTTTTCTTGGAACTTGGCTTCTTGCACGTGATGGCAGAAGAACCTTCCCTAAAGTCGGGCTTTATTATTTGTTTCTCATGACAGCCATTGCCTGCCTGGTTTTCGGCACACGCGATCCTGGAAGGCAAGCTTACGGCACGGCCAGTCAGTGCCCTCCTATACACCCATATTTCTTCTTCCAGCCAGACTCCCTCGCGGGCGACCTGTCCTTGCACCTCCGGCCTTTCTCCACTGTCCTCTCCCAGTCGCTCTGTTCCAACAACTCCTCCCCCGCCTGCGCTCCTCATTATTCCCCTTGATCCCCTGCCACGTCGGCCCTCCTCAGCTTTCCCCTGGTGGGCTTTAGCTACGGAGGGTGGGCGGGGGAGGCAATGGCTTTTCCCTTCCCTCTCTTTCCTTTCAGCTAGCGCCGCCGCCGCCGCTCGCCCCGTCCTTCGCATGCCCAATGCAGGCAATCCGGAGAGTGAAATCGGAGGCACAGTGAGTTCAAGCGAGCAAGGGCAGGCACCAGTCCCAGCGTAGCAGCCGCCACCGCCGCCAGCTCGAAGGCTTTTCCTTGTGTGGGTGTTTCCTTCGCTCCCACCCACCTCTCGGAGATGGGGATGGGCTGCTGCCCGTGCACCGGGGATCCAGGGCTGGGCTGGCAGCCCAGATGCCTGGTCCCTCCCTCCCTCCTCTCTCCTCCTCCTCCAATTGATTGTTTTGGGGCTCTGCCTCCCAAGGCACTAAAGCAATTCAGCTCCGGTTGATCCATCACATGCATTAAAAAAAGAGGCTTCCTTTATTATTTTCCCCCTTTGGGTGGAGCAAGACCGGGGAGGGGGGCTTTTGTTTGGGTTTGTTGTGTCTCCTCCCCTCCCAACCCAGCCCCACTGTCCTCCTCCTCCTTCTCCTCCTCCCACCCCCACCTTGAGGGCAAGGAGAGAGAAGCCGCCTCTGCCGCATCGCATCTCTTCTCTCTCCCTCTCCCCCCCCCGCTCCACCCCTTTCTTTTTCCTCCTTTCAGCCCACCCTAACCGGGGCCCCAATGCAATCCGATGCGTCCCCGGTAAGGTTCCCTTGCGCTACATTGTGCCCTCTCTTGTTTCGGGAGCCTACACCCACTGGCCCACCCTACATTTAGCACATCATGTGATCCGGGTAAGTCATTTGCAAGTACAACAGTTCTCTGTGTTGCCCCCCTCCCCTCCAACCCCCATTCATTTCCTGAGAACTGCATAGAGCAGATGAGGGAAGACTGGGAGTGAAGGGGCGGGGGGGGGCAGTTGTGTGTGTGTATAGGAGACACCCGGTGTGTGTGTGTATGAATGTGTGGGTGAGTTAGTGAGTGAAAAAGAGAGAAAGAGAGGGGCTCTGTATTAGGGAAAGAGAATTTCTTCTGCTGTGCAGCTCCTGTTCAGGTCTGTGCCTCTTTATAGTTTCTTCTCAGAATAAACATAAGAATATACAATATATACCCCCTTTTGCTGTCCCACGCAGTCTGTGTATTTTGTCTTTTTTAAAGAATATATATGTATAAAGAAGTGTGTTAAGAAGACTATTTGGGGGTATGGCTTTTTTTTTACTTTGGGGGGAAGGTTTTGTTTTTGTTTTTTTGCCACCAAGCAAAGAAAGCTTAATGTTAGAGAGCCGATTCATGTACATTTTTTCCAATCAAATATGCAGTAATGCATGTTAACAGTGTAAATTTACACTGGGCAAAACTGTTGGCTCAGATATGGGGGGGGGGAGAGAACAACAGCAGGTTGAATTGAGAGTTGTGCTGCACTAGTTTGTCACTCCCCCCCCCCAGTTGTTTGTGTGTATGTATTTGGGGGATGATGGCGAGCAAAGGGTTAAGGGTTTGGTGACACTTTTCGTGTTAATTGTGTTTCTTGTGCTACAGTCATTATTGTTCTGGTAATAATGATATGGAACTGTCACTTGCCACAGTACATAGTTCATGCAAGTGTGTGTGTGGGGGGGAGGGGGCAGTTGGCCTGCCTGACGATTCCCTCCCCCTTTTCTCTTCAATTAAGGTAGACCTAGCTGGAGTTGACAAAGGAAGAAGTTTGCATTTAGACTAGTTGTGATGAATATTTGAGATCCAGCCTGGAAGCCCCTGCTTGTCTCTGTATGAGCTTGTGGTAACATGAGAGTACTGACCTGGGTGCTGTGAGCTGGTGTAATTGCAGGAAGTTTATATGCTGAAAGAAGTCAATTCTTATAGGGTTTGCTGTCGTCAGAACTTCTGATGAACTTCTTTTAGTGAAAAGTAAAAAAGAGGGAAGCCAAATGCTTAATAAGAAGCTTAAATAAAAGCTGCTTGATTTGTATTGTGCTGTGTAGTCTTCGCACCCTCCCAACATCCCCATCTCCGATAAACAAAACTCGCACCATTATGCATACTTTAATAATAATTACTGCAATTCAGCTGATTTAAAAGCTGGCTGTGTTGGTCTCTAAATTTATAAGTAGAGTGGAATGTATAATCTGGATAAACACACTGTAGTTGGCATTGTCAGTTTTCACTATGGGTTCTGCTCACAGCTATTTAAAAGAAATGCATTGAATTCTTTCTTTAATGTCAAACCTGTTTGTTTATTTGTTTTTTCTCTCCCTCTTCTCCCCCCCCCCCCACAACTGAGTAAGTGTTACTGAGCTCTTTGGGGAAGCATTTGTATTTACATCAAAAGCATGTGTATAAGCTGTTACGCCAGACATATGCCAATCAAGCAAACGTCATGCTTTAAAACCACCTAGACTTGCTCCATTCCTTTTTTTTACTGGAGGACAGAGTTGGTTAGCTAAGTAAATGGTGTGATATGAAATGGGTGGGACAAATGGTGCTCGACTTTGTGAATAGGAGTGGTCAGTTTAAACACGAGAGTCTAACCCTTTTGGTGGTTTTTAAGATGTCACAAAAATAAATGCAGCGTTTGAATGTCAGCATCAGAAGCATCTGCTAGCCTGTCTTTTGGGATAGTTTACTTCTAAAAGTGCGCAAGATGGGGTAGCTTGCTTGAGAACAAAGATGCTGAAGGGTAACACCTTGTTGTTCTCTGCCATGAGTTGGGTTGGCTAGCTCACAAAAGTCCTGTTTTGATTGGCTGACAGCTGGGAAACAAATTGGCCCAATTTAAAAGTCATGTGGTGAGGAGTGGGATGAAGATGTCTGTTTCCATGGTGTGTCTCCCCCCCCCGCCACATCTCCCTCCAGTACCTTGGCAGGTAGGGATTCACGGTAGGCTTACAAGGTGTCTTTATATGGCCCTGGTATGTGAGCTCCATTTTCTGACTAGGCTTCAGCCTTGAAATGAAACAGGAGCAGCTAAGTGTGTATACATACGTATATATACACACACACCCGTAGTGCCAGTAATTGCATGGAAAAGGGTTAGAGATGGAATGGTGCAGGCGCTTTTCGGATGTGCAGTTAAAGTAAATACAGGCTGAATTCTTCCCTTATGACACAGCGCACTTTATGTTTGTCAAAGCACATCACTCGTTGAAAAACAGTGTACTAGCACATCATTAGAAGTGTCAAATATACTATCACCATACCTGGCAAAGTAGGACAGATGTTTTGCTGCCTTTCCCCCTTCCCTGTTCTGTTCCTTCACTTTGGATTTGAGAGCACCGAAGAGCGAACTGTCTAAGCAGCAGTATTTTCCCTCTGCTTTATGCGCAAGCACAATGATGTCACTTTCCTTTTCTGCTCTTGGGTGGGGGGGAAAAAGAGGGCTGGGCCACTCCTATTTGCTCTCAGGTCACGCATGGTGTTTCCTAATGACACTTAGGTAGGGCTATTGCAGATACCATTGTTGGGGTCAGGAGTTGCTTCCCTTAAGGAATCTGAGCAAAAGCTGGGGAAGAAGCAGTGGGTGGCATTAAGGGTGACTCCTATCCATGCCCTGCGCAACTTGGGTGGATCACCAAAGCAATAGACTTTTCAGGACAAGGGCCAAATGTTGCGTTTCTCTATTTCTGGCAGGAGTTCCATGATATATGTCAAATGAAAAATTGCAAAGTTTGTCATTCCCTGCTTTTCGACATGGAACTGAAAAAAACAACACGAACACGTGTGTAATATTTCGTTTAGTTTTTATTTCTCATTGTCCTGCTGCACAAACCTTTGCATAATTCTCATACCTATGCAGTTATCCTCTCAAAATGGTATTACTGAGTTTTACATTCTTCTTCCTAATACATGCTGAATTTGTGCAATTGTGTTCTAAGTAGCCACAGTGACTCCAGGTTTTTATGGGTCCCTGGTCACGATCCGGCATTTGACCAACCCAGGCCAGAGGTATTTCCTTCCTCAAGCATGAACATGCTGCTTGCTCATTCCTGCAATCAGATCTCCCATGCAGCTGGAGTGCAGCAAGTATTGTGGACTTGAGATCATTTCAGGACTTGAGGTCATGTCGGTTTGGTCGGCCTCTTGATCGTCATCATGTGGCATCATGGCTTAGTGGCGGAGCACGTGTTTTGTGTGCAGATCTTCATCGAAAACGATCTCATGCAGCAGGGATGGGAAGGATTTCTGCCTGGGACTGTGGAGTTTGCCTGCTAGGCAGAGGAGGCAGTACCGCGTTAAATAGACCAATGATCTGAATTGGTAAGGTGGCAGTTCAGATGTTCATCTTTTGACTCCAAGGAGCTTGGAAGTCTAACCTTGGAAGTTCAAAAGTCCAACCTTGCCAGATGTTGTTGTCAGATATGGCTCCTAACTCAGGTGGGCAATCAAGTTCCAATATACAGTACAAGCCTCCGTTCAGTTGCAGTTGTGAGTGCTGGTGTTTTTTATCCATAGCATCCTAATACTTTTGACCCAGGTAGCTGAAAATAATTGTTTTCTCATTTTTCTTTATAAGCAGCTCTAGAAGATTTTGAGTAGGCTTCAGGCAGAAATGCTGCAATAAAACAATACAGTACATACATAAGGCAAGGGGCACCTTGAGACAGAGTCATGAAATCCCTGGTCTCTAGGAATGCGAAGGAGGCAGGTTTATTATTATTTATTATTAACAATATTTATATACCGCTTTTCAACAAAATGTTCACAAAGCGGTTTACAGACAAAATCAAATGATTAAATGGCTCCCTGACCCAAAAGGGCTCACAATCTAAAAAAGATGCAGAAAACCACCAGCAAACAGCCGCCAGAAAAGAGACTGTGCTGGGGTGAAATGGGAGCAGTTACTCTCCCCCTGCTAAATATAAGAGGAGCACCAATTGAAAAAGTGCCTCTTGCCCAGTTCGTTTAGTTTCTTCTTTAAAACAAACAGAACAACAACACTTCCAGACCAGGGGGTGCAGAGAGTACATTGTATCTGGGCCTGGGGTCAAAAAGGGGGCCAGGGAGCCAAAGGAGAGAAGCCTGAAATTTCCTGGATAAAAGCAGAATGACTGATGGAGAAGGGAAGGGGCCCAAAAGAAACTTTGTACCCCCTGATAAAATTCCTCTCAGAAGCCATGTTCCAGACTATATTAACAAGATGGCTAGACTCATGGGAAAAGTGGTATTCACTCACTACACATGAATAAAAAGCCTCCACTGCGGAGAGAGGGGGGGGGAGGGGGCAATGTCCAGAAAGTGTGATGTGTACTGTATGTGCAAGACTTCTGTCTTGTGCTGACGTAAACCTTTTGTCTCCCTTAAGAAAGTGCAAGATGTGTGTGTGTGTAAGGAGAGGGCAGAGGAACAGGAAGTAAAATGCAAACGATGACATGTTATAGGGTGTGGTGTGAACTGTGCCCCCCTCCCATTCAGATCGGCTGCAGATGCTGCAAAAAAACAGCTGGTCCATAGGCGCCATTGGAGGAGAGACAGGAAATGCCATTCCAACTCCTGCATTGGGCCCAAGACCAGAGAGAGGGAAGGTCTCAGGCAGGAGGAATTCTGTAACCAGTGGAACTCCTGTGCTGCCTTGGAAAAGGAGTTCAGAAATTGGAAAGTGAACAGTACTGCTGTTATTTATCTAAAAGTCTTGTCAGCCAGCCAGACATGCAAAGGGAGGGTGGGCTGAGGGCTGTGGCCAAGCATATGAAGTGATATATTCAGGCTTTGCTGCTGGGCTTTTTTTTGGATAGCCCCGCTCTCTAATACAAGCAGAACAACTTCACTCCCTTTGTCAAGCTTTTCCTCTAATTTTATTAAGAAGGAAGGATATTACATTCAAAGACTGCTTTTATCAAGGTCCTTTCATGCAGAGCAGATAACGCTTCCCTAGAAGCCTTAAAGGAAAATGCACTTGATATTTTGATGAGATTCCATCTTCCTTTTTGTGCAAAAAAAAAAAAAGGTATGTCAGGGCCAGAAGGTATTCTGGAACATTTTTCTTAGGGACATGATCTTTTCCTAGTATGTGATTTTGTTTATCTTACGGCATTGCCTTATGTAGGCACACACAGAGAGAGAGAGAGAGAGAGAGAGAGAGAGAGAGATTTTCATATTAGCTTCTCAGCGAGCAAGAGTAGACCTGCTTGAGTCTTAAGGGCATTTGTGAGTGTCGTGTGGCTTCATTTTGTAGTGCATCGCACAACTTGCTAAAGCTGAACACTCTCCGCTAGGAATTGGCAGTATGTGTCCATTGTTTGTCCTGGGTTGTACTGAACCTGTGGTTGCCAGCTAGGCATATTTGTCTTAGTACAAGCTCTCTGACACTGAGACCTCGCTCCTCTCAAGCCTACTGTGTTGCTTCTTATGGAGAAGGCTGCTTGTTTGTTTAAAGGAATACAGGACTTCAACTAGGACCCAGCCCTCTCGTCCCCACATAGTGTATCTATTTGTGGTCTGAAAGAAAGAAAAACAGAACAAGCTGTCTTTTTACAAGAGCTTCCCAGGCTGCAATCCTATACACACTAGGAGTAAGCCCCACTGAATGCAATAGGACTTACTTCCAAGTAGACATGTATAGGATTGGGCTGAGCAGTTCTTAACTTGCCACAGGAGACCAGGAAAGTGGATAAGATGTTGTTCAGACATGTGGCCTACCACCAGTTTTTGGGGAGTGGGGCAGGTGGACTGAAGTGGGCCCCTCCCTCAGCAACTCTGAGGCTCATCCTGCAACCACTGGAACCTGCCTTTCTCCTTCCTGCCACTAGCCCGGCGGCCAGATGGCTGGTCAAAAGAAGGGAAGAAGGAGCACAGTGCAGATGCATTGTGGGAGCAAATACTCCTGCTGCCAGACTGGCCAGTACATGAGGCAGGATGAAATCCCTTCAGGGGTTGTGAATTGGGGGAACAGCTTAGGGGGGCAGAAAACTTTTTGTATCGGTTATATTCAGCTTCTCTAGGTAGCTGCTGGCTGGGATAGTAAGAGTCAGAGAGCCATTTAACCTTCTTACCCTGCACACTGAAAAGGCTTTGGGAATATACCACCTACTACTACTACTACTACATTTACCCCACCCTTTGAGGAGTTCACAGCAATAAACAAGGTTCTATTCCTGCCCCAGCCGTTTTATCTTTCCAACAACCTTGGGGTAGGCTAGGATAAGAGATAAGTGTTCTTCACACATTATTCCCCATGTATTCCTGTATGCATGGGGGGTGGGCAGGGGCAGCACAAGCAAACCACCAAGCCCTGCCCTCATCCAGGATGCACATGGCAATCCCTGCTTTTCTCTCCCCCCCCCATCAGTGTTTGTGTGCAGTGACAATTGCTGATCTTGGGGAGAGATTCTTCTTGTGGTTGCCAACCCTAGAACATTCCAGAAGGAACTTCCAACATTCCATTTCTAGATCTGCGATCATGGGGAGGGTCTCTCCTTGTCATCAGTGTTTGCTGTTGTAGACTGGAGTAATCTAGCCAGTTAGAGAGGAGTCCAGAGCATAATGTGGTTGGTTGGTGAAGTCAAGTACAGCAGTGTTTCTCAAACTGTGGGTCGGGACCCACTTGGTACGTGACCTGATTTCTGGTGGGTCCCAGTTGATGGAAAAATCAGATAAGTAATTGCCACAAGCCCTGAGGCTATTCAAAAATCAGATAGCTGCTAATTGCCCTTCAAAGAACTGAGCTCCTGCAGTTTGCAGTCTTGTGTAACTATAGGGAGTAAAATGTTTGAGCGTCTCATAAAGCTAGGTGGGTCCCGATAGAGTGTCATTTTAAAAAGTGGGTACTGGTGCTAAAAAGTTTGAGACCCACTGAAGTAGAGTATAGCAGAATTTGGATTCTGTTGGCTTTTCAGACTCTCTTATTGATTACTTGACAGGACACTCCTTTACTGATTGGGCTGTCAAATATATCAGTGTGAAAATCAGTTGCCACAAGGAACTTAGCTACGTCCATTCCTCCATTTGGGATCCTGAAAGTATGGGTTCCTTGTGTTCAAGTATGCCAATTTTAGGTTTATTTAAGTCACTTGCTTGTGTCTCCTCTCCATTTTTTTTGTAAAGCAAAGCTGGTGGTTTGCCCTTCTCTCTCATGGAAGGGGGGGGGAAGCACATAATGACTTTTCCAAGAAAAGAGATCTTGTTTTTGGAAAAAAAGTTTGCATTGGTGTAGCTGTGAAACCTTGACCTTCTCAACTTTTGGCTAGTGGTTGTTTACTACAGCTGCAGTCTCCATGCAGGAAAGGGGAGGTACAAGTAGATTTGCTTTTCCAGTAGGCATCGCATAGGGCTACACGAGAGACACTGAGGAACAATATGAAGCCATGATGTTGGACTTTGGAGAATATGTTCTGTCTGTAAGATGAAAGGTTGGTTTTTTCAAGACTAACTTTCCATGCAGTGGAAGATTCACTTTTGCTGGTAATATGCTACCTTATTATGTCTTCAAAAGATAAGCACATCTTTCCCTTTCTCCAGTACCAAAACAATATGTTAAGAAGCCAGTGTGTTGGTTGGTTAAAAGCATTTTGAAATTGTCGTGACACTGCAGCAGCATTCTATGCCTCGCTGCCAAATATAAAACTTTTTTCTTTCTTTTTTTTAAATTAAAAGCCACAGAGAGGTTTCTCATGGTTTTAAAAGCGAGGGGGGTGGGAAGCAAAGGAGAGGGATTTTTGAGGTCTTGTAATGCCAAAGTGATTGTTTTAGTTGATATCACTAACACAATTCAGTTGAAAGTCTTGGCAGGAGAAGTTGCTTCAGTTAATAGCATGTGGTTTCTGAAAGTGGTATGTTATATCTCTTAGGGTGGGGATGGGAGGAAAGCGCTGAATGCTGCAGCTGTTTGTCTCTCTTAAATCACCACAAGTCTTGGCTGGGCGAATATCAGCAGGGAAGGAAGTGATGGAAAGTGGGTGTCCTTGTTTCTCTCCCACGACACCCATTCCTGCCCAGTTCTATCCATTTTGTCCTTCTGCCGCTGTGTGTTTATATTTCATGGTCTCTGCAAATATAGTTTCCACTTATCTGGGTAATCAAGTGTGCAAGGTATGTGTATACTATATAGAAGAACAAAACAAACCCATACACTAACTAAGCAAACCAAAATTCTCTGATCAGAATGAATTATTCACTTGTTTAGATTTATACCCAACTATTTATGTCACAGCCTGCCTCCAAGATACCTAGCCTGTCCTTCTTGATTGAATCTGCAAAAATCTGGATTGCACACAGCTCTAGTCATTATAAATGGTTGGTCTATGCTGGGGTGTCTAACCTGTTTCATACAGCAGCCCGAATAGCATTCATGGCACCTGTTGAGGGCCGGAAGTGACATCACTGAGCAGGAAGTGATGTAATTAATAAAATGGTTACTGACTGTTTACTCCTTTACAGCCTCTTGCCCTCTCCTTTGCTTGCTCTCTATCACTTGTTTTAATTTATTTGTATATATGTGTGTATGTCTTTTTGTGTTATGCCTATAAAGGTATTTTGATGTAATTAAGAAGATGATGGCCAGAAACAAGCAATTTGTTCTCACGTAGGAACTCATTAGCTTCAAATGACAGAAGAGAAAATATGCAAATCTTGATCATCTTTTCAAGACCTGGGAGAGCCCAGTTATCATGTGGGCCCACCCCTTTAGCAGCGCCGCTTCTGCCAAGGAGTCACTTTGCAGCTTAGCAGCTGAGGTGCTCTGTGAAGAGATGTCTCAGCATACATGGAGCTGCTGAAAAGGTGGCCCACATGATAATTGGGTTGTTCCAGGACCCCGGCAGTGTCTACCTCTCTTGGTCTGTGCCTTCCCCTGTAGCATTCCTTGCTTTCTGAGGCCGCCTTCCATCTCGCCTTTCCAGAGCCTCTGCAGAAGTGGCTCTTAATTTGACCCAATTATCATGTGGGTGGGATAAAGAACTTTCACGGGCCATAATCCAGCCCGCAGGTCTTATGTTTGACACCCCTGGTCTATGCCTTATCCACATGCTGAGACAGGCGTTTCAGCCAGACCTAGCCCAGAAAGTAATACACCTGCATGCTCCCTCTTATCAGTGTGTATTGCTGCAATGGTTTGTGTTGATGCTGCAACAAAGTTGATTCCTCAGTTGTGAACACAATTTCTTATACATGGACTGAATTTCTCAAGCTGTTTTTAATCTCACAAATCGCAGTGGTTGTAAAGATAGTCCCCAAGTGGATTCACATTCACACAAATGGCATCTCCACACAAATGCTAATTGCTGGGATATTTGCGTGAACTGACCCCAAGAGTGACACAGGTCTCTCTATGTATTAGGTCTTACTACATAGGCAGATGGATTGTTGTGACTTCAAGCAACTTGCTGAAGCATCTTTCAGAGGATCTTTCAGCTGTTTTGGTGGCAAGGACTAATTATATTATGATTAATGCATCGTTGTTTCCAAGTAGTGATCCCTTCCCTTGATGTCCTGAGGAGAATTGGTAGGCTTGTATTATTTTGGGCTGTTCATCCAGTTTGTTGGCCTTGTATTTCTTGTCTTTTTCTCCCCTAAGTGTCTGCATTTGGCACTTCAGTGTAGGATTGGGGACACCCAGTTCAACTGACTGTTAAAGTGTCAAGAATTATCCTTTGTAAGGGGCAGCGTATGGGGGTTGTCTGTTAGCAATGGCAAGAGTGAGAAGCCTCTTGTTGCTCTCTTCAGAGATTTTCTGCCCTCTCCCCTCCCATTGAAGCCACATGACCTAACGTCTCCGTGTGCTATAACTGCAGGCACTTCTGAACGCACACGCAGGGGAGTGAGGAAGAAGGAAGGAGTAGACACACAGGGCTCAATCCTATCCAGCTTTCCTGCACTGATGCAGCCATGCCAACAGGGCATGCACAGCAGCCTGCAGTGGGGGGCCAGTCACAGAGGCTTCCTCAGGGTAAGGGAATGTTTGTTCCTTTACCTCAGGGCTGCATTGCAGCTGCATCGGCGCTGGAAAGTTGGATAGGGTTGAGCCCACAGTCTCCCCAATGGCGCAGGAAGAGTTGAACTGCCATCAAGCTAAGCCAACAGCACTAGCTGTGAGGAGGAAATCCTATCATGGGATCTGACCCAGTTTGTGTTAAAAGTTCTGGAACTGGTTTGAAGTCTTCTAGAAGGCAGTAGTTTTTGCACTTTAACATCATCTTCACCGTTGTCATAAATAAATGTGTTAAATATTTAATTACACAGGCCTGCGCACATTTTGGTGTCATAAAGGTTAGACCTATTCCTGGGTATATTTGGGGCGCTGATTCCAAAAACGCCATGGCTTCCTCACAAGGAACCTGCTTGACTCGCATTATAAGGTGGCGATGCCGTACCCCCAAAACTAGACGTGATAGGGCAAAACTGAAGCTATTTTTGGAATCTGTGCCCCAAATCAATATAAAACCACCATAAATTTTGAAAAAGGTTTTTTTGACCCTCAAATTTGCAGGCCTGTGTTATTAAATGATCAACTTCCCATCTCAGTGCACAAAGCCGGGCTAATAAATGGTGTGAAAACTGCCTATCGATTGTCATTAATGGCCTCCATGATATTCTTTGTGTTGGGGCAACAGCTATTTCTTCAAGTTGTTATCAACTATCGGAGAAACTGAACCACAACGGGGACCAGAACCCAGGTGTTCTGTATGCCAGATGCCAAAGGTTTGTCTACCACAGTGTTATCACACTATCTGTTCGACAGCTTCTTCAAAAACACCTGCTTTCGCTTACTGGAGAAATAACGGATGCTATTGTGTTCTCTGTTTCTTTAAAAAAAAAAAGTTTAGTGATACAAGCCAAGCAGTTTTTGTTTTGGCTCAGCTCAAAAAGGACTGAAAAGGGGAGCCTTTCAGGGTTGCTTCTGAGAGGGAGCTTCATGACTATTCCTAGTGTACTCTTAAAGAGGAGATTTTTTTTTTTAACAGCACGTCTTCAAATATGTGGTTTCTGGTAGCATGTAGTGTTTGTATACTAAATATTGGACGATTTGCACAAGACCTTACTGGTCCTAATGCTTTTTTATTCACTGAGTATAGATTCTTGGTTGTTTGGCATGTGATTCACAGCCCAATCCTAACTGAATCCCCACCCCCACCCCACTGGTGCAGCTGCACAAAAGCTGTGCGTGCTATAGCCTGTGCGGGGGTGTGTGTGCTGTCCTGGAGCCCTTCTTGGGGTAAACCTCCACTTCCCCAGTAGGTCTACTTGAACCTGCGCCAACTCTTTGGCTGGCACAATTCCAAGTAGACCCAGGGAGGTGGATTGAGGCCAGGAAGGGGGATAGGGTGTCGTCAGAGCCACTGCTGCTGATAACCGCCCTGTTCCTGCCCTTGACATGCCCCCTATCTGCCCTGGTCCCCATCCCATTCTTCCCCCTCCCTGCTCCGCCTGCCCCCCACTCACCCCCATGCCAACATACTGGTGCTGGGGCATCTTTGAAAGCCGCTGTCATGTGGCCACTGCTGCTTGCTGTTTCTGGTGGCGGCCCAGGTGGGCATTGACTGTGTGTCGCATTTTGCAGTGCTGGAAAGACTGCTGCACCACCGTAATATGAGTTCCAACGGTGCAGTGACCTGTTAAGATTGGGCCCTAAATGTCAGAAACATGATGTCCCAGCCTAAGAATTATAATAGGATTCCTCTAACTATGATTGCTGGTTTTTAGTGCCATGTAGACTAGATACTTCAGTGAACCTGTGGTGAAAATCCCTGATTTTCCTCTATTTTCTACTCCCCTGATTTCTCCTCTATTTTTTTTGACTGCTGAATCATTTTGGAGTAGCAACCATTTTTGCTTTGTTGTTGTTGACCTTCTCTCTTTTCCTCCCACTGACTAGTGAATAAAGAACCTCCCTGTGAGCCAGGTGAAACTGACCTGATTCCCAAGAGCAGGAAAAGAGCTCAGGTGACCCCAAGTAACCATCCCACAGGTAAATTTAGGAAATGCCCAGGGGTTATAACAAGCAAAGTAAGGAGACCCCCCCCCCCTTGCCCATTTGCCTGGATCTCTCATCTGGAGCATTGGATATGTAGAAGAGGATCATCTGTACCCCCCTCCATCCTGATGCGGGACACCGCACTGCGGGTGTTGAAACTGATCTGGACCACAGTGAGTGTATAGTGTACAGAAAGTACCTAGAAAGACTTAATAGCGTTATACAGATAATTTGTTTTCAGCTTGCTTTTTAATGTCCATGCCAATCTTTGCCCCAACTATTCCACCTGGTTAACACATTGTTGTTGCTTGATTCCCAAAAGTGCCTTCATTCTTGCCTTTTACTTCCATCCCCTTTTTGGGTATGTTTTTGGTCTTTTAATAAACTCTTTTTCTTTTACCATTTACCAATAGGATATCCTATTCCTCTTCCATGCCTTGATCTGTCCACAGACTTGCACCAGTGAAATCGCTGGTGCAGGTCCGATTAGTCCCATTCTGGTGCTGGAAGCTAACCCCCGATTAAGTGAGCAAATGTTCCCTTACCTGGAGGAGACCTCCAGGACTGCCCCCCTGCAGGATGCAGCGCATGCTCCAGTGGCGCAGCTGCATCAACGAGAGAGGGAAAGGATAGGATTGGGCCCCTAGTTTACTCCGGAGGGAACCAGTTGTAGAGGGGGAATTTTATGGCAGAGATGCCCAAAATTCCAGAGGGTCTCTTAAAAGCCTGACAGCATGGACACTGCCCACCTCAGATGCTGTCAGGGTTTCAAGGGAATGTTGGGCTTCTCTGCCACACTGGGATACAGGTTTGCCCAAGATGGCCTCTTTCTGTCTGAACAACCCCTAGTTTTTGGTGGTGGTGGTGGAAGCATTAGCCACTGTCTCAGTTTAACCCCAGTTCAAGAGGGAAATGGCACCAAGGGATGGGTGCTGGTTGCTATTTACTGACTCTTGCACCCATCCTTCTGTCAGAAAACCCCTCAATCAAATTTAATTGGTGCGCCTATTATGCCCTGTTTGGGAAAATAATGGCAGCCTGTGTTGGCTGTAGAGACTGATGATGGCAACTGAACTTCATCTTCATTCGCATGTGCTTTAAATAATAATAAGCTCTGTGACGGAGATCTTCCCTTCTCGTCTTCCCTTGAGGGATTGTTTCTCATCTGATGAAGTTGTGATGAACATGCAAGATGCTGGACTTTTGTTTCTCTCTTCCTTCCCAGTCTATCTTTTGGTTCATTATTTGTCTGAAGAATAAGTGGAAATGGCCAAGGATCTTGTTGTCTAAAAATGTTTGAGAAAGCAACTTTCTACCTTCATGCTATCTCCCAGAAGCATGTGTGCAGAGAAACACTACCTTTGCTTTCAAAGTCAATAAAAAGCTAATTGAAATCCCTTCCTGATGATTATCTTAGCCCCCTTTTTTTTTTACACACCTTCCCTTAGTACATATATATTTTCCTGACTTCTCTCTTCCTATCAGAAGGGGGTTTGGATTTCTGAATTACTACTTGCTTGAATTGCAGAGGTATGCTGGCTATACTGTAATATACATCTCTCCTTCAAATGAAATCTTGAAATGCGTTGTAGGCCAGGGGGCTTTTACCATGTGGATTTTGTTCTATGTTCTGCATATCCCCCAGTGTGATGGACAAAGTAGTTCTGGAAAGACTTCCAGAAAGTTTTTGTTTTTCCAGCGCGCGAGGAAAAATTAGCAGATTATTTATGTTTTTCATTTTAAAGTACAGAGGCAGTGTAGCAGAGCTGACTCTGTGGAATATAGAGCAATTCTACCTTTTTGCTGAAGCAATGATTGAAAAGTTGCTAACTGGCTTGGAAAATACTGAACATCAAGAGATTTCTGCTCTGCTGTAGGAATATCATTGGCAGGTGGTGAGAGGCTGACCTCCCCCATCAGTACTGTATATTACTGCTGACCTCCCCCATCAGTATATTACTGCTGACCTCCCCCATCAGTATATTACTGAGAGCAGCTCCATGCTTTATGCTGAGGAAACACTGGGGTTACACGTATGGTTGAAGTGCAAAGTGTGAATGCCAGACCCACGTCTCTAAACATCTCCGTGCACAGACTGGGAACCATGATTGGACTGGGGCTTCCCAGCATAGGTATACTCTTCTTTAAAGATGCAGACATGTCAGCCACACTGTGTCCTGTGTTTGCACTGGTGTGCTCGCAACAATTGTTTGCCGTGTACAAACAACTGGTCGAGTTAAGCATAGTAGTTACCCATTCACTTAGCTGAAAAGGTAAAGAATCTGTTTATTAATTCCTTTGAGATATCCCAACTTTCGTCCATCATGGAACTCAAGTTGATGTAGTTGGGGTTCCCAAGCCGTCACTGATCAAACCTGCGTAGCTTCAGCAAGGGGGCTGTATCGCATCCTGTACCCTTCAGTACCAATCTAAAGGGCCAAGACTAAAGCAGACCAGGAACCATGATTGGACTGGGGCTCCCCAGCATATATACACGATTCTTTGAAGATACAGACATAAGGGGGTCTTTGATAGTCTATAAACCAGATAGAAAGACCACAATTTTAATTAAAGGATTTGTGTGCTTAAAGAGAAGCAAGCAACCCTTTGGCGCAACCTTTCAACTGAAATAATATCTAGATCATTGTGATATCTAAAACTTGCAATAAAAATTCCAGTCCTTTGGGGGATCTTGGGTTTCCAGAAACGACAGCCATGAAGATCAAGCGGAGTTGTGCATTTTCAGGTTCTTTTTAACCCCAGAGGAGAGATGTTACATATGAAGCATCTTCCTGGTATGCCACTGACAACGCAATCCTGTGTAAGGATCCGGCCTGCGGCCCAGGGCTGCTCCCCTCCCCGCCCCTGTCCCTGTCCTGTTCCTGCCCCTCTCCACTCCGCCCACTCCTTATCTACCGCCCATCCCCTGTGTCGACTTACCAGCACCAGCGCTTCTCTGGAGGCTGCTGGCGTGCAGCCGCAGCCGATCTCCACTTGTAGCGGCAGCCTGACTGAACGGAATGGCGGGTCACATTTTTTTGACTGCTGTGAAGCACACTGCGCTGCAGGAATGCGCATTTCGGCAGCACAGTGGCTCAGTAGGATCGGACCCTTATACTCCCAGCAGTGAAAACTGCATGTATACAGATAGACCATTGGCCCATTTAGGTTCGAATTCTCAGCTTTGTCTGGCAGTGGTTCTTCAGATGTCAGGCACTGGTCTTTCCCAGACCTACTTGGAGATGCTGAGGATTTTACCTGGGACCTTCTGCATACGATACAAAACAGGTACTCTGCCATGGAGCTGTTGTTCTTCCCTTCTTATGGTGTGGATGGGGGGGGGATAACTGTGTGAAGAGAGACTTTCAACTGTTAACAGGACGTTCCTAAAATCCTTTCTTTCATGTGGAAGAATGATTTTTTTTTTTAATGAAAAAGGGATCTTCAAATCAGCAATATGGCAATTCTTTCTCCTGTTGCTACTGGACCTTTTGCTTCCTAACCTGACACCTTTTTTAGCATTCATATTTCGTTGGCTACCAAGGGCCTGTGCACAGAGCCGACACATTTACATTGGTAGTGATTTGTGTGTACATATTTGCATGTTATGGATGTGTCAATATATAGGTCCTTGGAGGCTTGGAATGGAAAATTCTAGTGAAAATATATTGCAGCTGCTGTCAGAAGCACTACTGTAAACCAGTAAGTAGAGTCATTTTTCTTGAGTTAGTACATGTTTGTATAGTGAAATTTCACGTGGGAGCTAGGAGAAAGCTGTAGTATAGTAATTCCCAAACTCTGCACTGTGAGAGAACTATTGGTGTGCTGGAAGTGTATCTACACCAGGGGTTCTCCACTCCTTCCTGGCCGAGTACCATCTCCGGCACCACTGTCCTGCTGTGTATTGCCAGAAGTGACTGGTGATGACATAATCATGTTACTTCCGGGTTTGCAGGTTTTTGGAGGCCGCAAACCCGGAAGTAAACTTGGCCGAAGGCAGGAGCCTCTCGGGAGCGAAAATGCACCATCGAAAATGCTGCGTCAGAGTGGGGTTCCAGCGCTCTTAGTACCACCAGCAGTCGACTGAAGTACTAGTACCACTGGTTGAGAACCCCTGATCTACATAATAAGCGGTGTCTGCAGCTGTGTGGGAGTGGATGAGAGAGAACCAGCTGAAACGCAATTCAGACAAGATGGGGTTCTGTTAGTTGGGAGTCCTACCAATATGGAAGATGGTTTTCAATCTGTCCTTGATGGGGTTGTACTCCCCTGAAAGGGCAGGTTCACTGTCTGGGGGTGCTCCAGGGTTTCTCCTGGAGGCTCTGATGGCCTCTGTGATGAGAACCTTTTATAAGCGTCTTCTGATTTGCTAGCTGCGGCCTTTCCTGGAGAGATCTGATCTTGCTGTCGTTAGACACTCTCTGGTCATCTTTCAGTTGGACTATGAAGGCAGAGCTACACTACAGGCAGAGGCTCTGCCGCTGCCTCTGCTTCCGCGCTGGAAGCGGGGGAGTGTCTTCCAGCCTGTTGTCCCTCATGTTGTCCCGCCTTCTTAAGAAAGCGCAGCTGTGATTGGCTATTGAGCTCCGCAGTGTTTCCTTTCGAATAAGCATGACTGGGCTGGCTCCCTCTCCAAATGCAGCAATTCAAACCTCAGTTCCTAGTAGGTCCGACTGAGTGCCGTGGGACTTACTTCCGAGTAAACACATCTGGGGTCGTGTTGGGCAACAGGAGGGGCCAGATAAATTTTATAGGGGAAGAAATGTTCGTAGTGAATGTTACCTCCAAGGTGATTGGTGGTTGTTCAGATTGGCATGCAGCCACCCTCCCCTCCCCTCTCCTACGATTGGCAGGCTGCAGTAGCTCCGCGAACCGCCCCCTAGCTCTGTGTGCCCGCCCCCTGAAAAATAGGATTCCAGCTTGAGGTACGCGCCGGCCGTGCGGAGGTCGCAGCGGCTCCGCCTGCTTCAAAAATCAGGTCAGAAGCTCCACAACGCGTGTAACGTAGCTCCGGCTTGAGAATGTGGGGCTACCCATGAAGTGCATTTGGAAACAACTGTTAGCAAAATGAGGCAGCCAGGTTGTTAACTGGGACTGCTTGGTTGGATCTCATCATCCCAGTTCTTTGTGGATGGCATTGGTTACCAGTTTGTTTCAAGGTCTAATTCAAAGTACAGATTATGACCTTTGCAGTGGAATCCTGCATATGTTTACTGCAAGCCCCTCTGTTTGCATAGGCAGTGTGCATAGGCAGGTTTATGGAAATTTAATCAACCGTTGAAAAACTCATACAACAAATTGACTAACACTGGAATCCTATGCATGTTTACTCAGAAATAAGTCCCATTGAGTTTAATGGAACTTACTCGCAGGTATAGGATTCCAGCACAAGATGGCTCGGAAGGAGACAAACCTAGAGAGTGATTCATGGAGAGCAGGCAACCTCCTCTGAGGGAGTTAATTCTGCTGTATCTCTTCATTAGGACTGAATTATTTGATCACATCCAAAGATCGGATAACAGAATTGCCAACCCACAACAGAGGTTGATTTGAAGACTCTGGCAAGACCAGACGTTTGCAGAAATGCAGTAGGCAGCTTCCTCTGGCTGTGGGTCCTTTATTTTATTTATTTCTGATTATTTATTCATGTTATTTTTATTTTAAAATATTTCTACCCCACATTTGCTGCCTTTTGTCTAAGGCAATCCAAGATGGATTACCATAAAATAAACCAAAATAAAAACATCAAACAAAAACTTAAATTAAAGCCAACATCAACAAAAACAAAATCCAGCCCAAACTGAATGTATCCCTAAGGCCTAAATAGTTGGGACCTGGACACTTTAATGATTCACATGTCAGCCCACCCATATGCTCTGTCAAATCAGGCCTTGCTCGGAGTGCCTTTTCCTTTGGACATAGACTAGGTACAGGGTCTTCTCAGTGGTGGCACTGCCCTTGTTGAATGCCCTCCCTGGGTCTGGCTGGCTACTATTCTACACTCCTTCAGGAGATCTGTAAAAAAATGACATTTTCATTTGACTTGTAGAAGGGGGTTGATGTTTGCCGTGGTGGCAGAAACATGCTAAGCACCAGTTTAGAAGGTGGGGTGAAGGGGAGACACCTCTTCTAAAATGGCACCCGATTAATCAGTTTGGTTAATCAATTAGATCTTGCAGCTCTAGTAAGAATAAAATTTTCCTAGAATGTTAAACAGATGGTTTGGCAATTTGTAAACTTTAAGACTTCATTTCCAATAATGAATATGCAGTGTATGAGAGAGATAATTGTCCTGGAGCAAAGTAGGCTGCACAAGGTGTGGGGTGTGGATGTAGATCACTTGGGGTACAGTCAGTAAAAGATGACACGCATGTTATAACTAGTAAGTAACCTGTCCATGTATTGTTCATGTAAAAAGTAGTATGTCCATTTTAATGATTATGGGAATGTCACCCATTGTATTTCACCCAATCTCACGGTCAGTGTTTTGTTCTGTTCACATGGCCCTAAATTTCACAGTTCCTCCTCTGTTCTACTCCAGATGGCTATACCAACACAATAATAAATACAGTACAATACAATACAATACAATACCTCTAATGTAACTAAATATTTAATTCCAAAAACATACCATCTTACCTTATGTGCAGACCACAAGTCTGCTTAAATAATTTTCCTTGCTTTCTCTTGGCCCTGACTACTGAAGACAGGTCTTTGACTGGTACCTGGGAATTGGCATGGAAAGCTTGGTAGAATCATGTGAACATGCAGTGAAAGAATCTAGACTAGTGGTTCTCAAATTCACCACTGCTGCGACCTGCTGCTCCCTGGTCTCTGTGGGCCTCAGAAAGGTGAAACCGGAAGTGACCTCTGGTTCACTTGCGGAGGCCTCTGGAGGCCGTCCCGGGCCTTATGAGATCAGGGAGTGGCAGGATGAGGTAAGTCGGGACCCGGAAGTGACTTCCAGTTGCCTCTGTTTGGCTCCAATTTGGCAGGCTGGAGGACCCAGCTCCCAACCCACCACAGCATCGGGCCGTGACCCACCAAGTGGGTCGTGACCCACAATTTGAGAAGCCCTGACCTAGACAATAAAGAGTCTTGTGAGTCTTTTGTTGCAGTATAAGCTTTCATAGACCAGATCCCCCTTCATCAGATGAATGCTGTGACCCATGAACATTGTGCCAGAATTATTTATTGTTTTTACTGGGACAGGCTTTCCCTATTTTTAACCTCCAGTGTGCTATTTCTACCAGATTCATGGCATATCTCCTACTTGCTCATTGGCGTGATGTCAGTTTTGTTTCACTCATAAGGACACTTCATGTTTTCTTGAAATTTCTGGAGCTTTACAGTCTATTGAGTGCATTTAAAAAAAAGTTGGATCTTTTCCATGGAATACAACAGCGATTAGTGCAATATCATTTTGGGTATAGAAGGGTTGTTTTCAGGCACTTGGACTGAAGGGCGAGTAAGTATCTTGGAGCAGTCAGTCTGGTGGCACAGAGAGAGAACCTGATGGTCTTGTTTAGCACCCCCTAGATGTTCAACTGAGGGAGTGCAGCAATGTTGGGAGCCTTGTATCAGTCAATGGTGCAGGGTTGGTCCTCTGTCGTTACCTGACTTCCTGGGCCAAGAGGATTCTGGGTTCTTGTGTGAGTGTCTTGGGTGAGTGTCCTGGCTGGAACTGCACACAATGCCCTTCTCCAGCCAGCCATCCTGGTTGTATGGAACAGGGAACCAGCCCTGCTCTGCAGGGCTCCTGGCTTAAACCCTGTTGTGTGCCTGGCAGCTGTGCTACCATGTCAGTCTTTAGTCCATTTGAACTGGGAATTCTTCTAGATGATTTAGCGAAATGGCTCACAAATGTTGATTTACAGCCCAATCCTAAACCCCTTTACAGCTGTTGCAAATGTGTCAGTGCCAGCATATGCGGCCTGGCCGCCACTGCAAGCGGTGAGCGGCCAGACAGTGGACACCCGCTGGAGCAGGTGGCAGGGGTGAGGGCAGGAGGGAGGCAGGGCAGGGGTGGGCGGAACAGGGAGGCGACGGGGGTGGGAAGGAGGGTGGATTGGCCTGGGAAGGGGGTGGGTTTGATTGCAGCGGTGCCTGCCAAATCCTAACCCCCTTCCTGGGCCTGATCTTCCTGCATGGCTCAATGCAGACTTGCGCCAGCTATTGAGTTGGTGCAGGTCTGAGTTGACCCATAGCAACTGCTGGGGTTTATCTCAGGGCAAGGGAGCAATGTTTCTTTGCCCCGAGGAGGCCTCCAGAGGGCAAAACTCCTCCATGGGA